>OW386545.1:6108760-7480447 GCA_936435175.1 Glyphotaelius pellucidus | reverse complement strand
TGACAATATTTAAAAATCTCCTACTACCACCACAGTAAGTGGAAAATGTTGCTTGTGTTGTGGTGGAGGACTTAGCCAGCCGAGGAATTGAATACGCGACACCTGGATGGGATCCAGATGCGATGCCAACTTAGCCACTGACAGGACCCATGCATATTTCAAAAATTCGTAGCTCATGATGGAAAGACTTTCAGCTGGAATTTAGTTGTGTTTAATTAGAAAGACAAAAAAGCTGTATAAAATTACACTTTTAACACAAAGAATTTATACTGCGTCAGTTAACAAATTTCTGCTTTGTACATAGTTAAGATTTTGAAAAAAATGTTTTTACTTATTATCACTTACCTTTGAAACGTCAATACTTCTAGACATGATATTTGAAGACATGTCAGCTACCAGTGGAACTCCTTTTGTGTCAGGAATGAAGGGATATTCAACTCCTGGAAGTAAAAAAATATTCATTGTTTTCACCATCTTATATTTCATAATAATAATTTCATCTCATAATCTTATATTTCTTAAGCCTCGATTACACAGAGCGAGTTTACACGCTACTAGCCGGTAAGTTTAAAAGCGGGTGAATCGGCGAGTGAGACTGTCATGACACACAAAATTGTCTACTCGCTCAGTGGCGACAGTAGCAGCTAAACTAACGACTCTCGCGTGAACCAATTCGGTTGACATTTTGTAAAAAATTTGAGCTCGCTGCTAGCACTACACGCTAGCCAATAACGGCTCCCGCCTGAACTAATTCTGACAGACGAAATCAGCTGTTGGTAGGCCGCCTTCTTTAGGCAAACACTAGCGAGTAGTGAGTAAAGTTGACTACCTTTCAACTTTTTTCGTAGATTGTCCACAATCTGCTAGTTAGCAAGTAATACGATGACACTGAGCGAGTTTACAAACAGATAGAGAATTTCCCAGATAGTAGCTTGTAAACTCGCTCAATGTCATTGAGGCTTTAGCAACCATTATCTTATATCGACTACTGCATGAAGTCCTCTTCTTTGTGCTTTTAGACTTTATTTTTTATGTGTATTATATCTACAAACAAATTAATGATGTTATTGTATCTTACCATGGACAGTTTCATTGAAGCAAATATGTACGTATGATGCATTAGGATCTAGCTTCCAGCTTTCTTGAGAGGGAATGCTTGTGTACTTGTCGGGTTTTGGAATAACCAAGTTGATGTTTCCATATTTCTTCGCTTCTTGAGCAGCCTTCGATGACCATAATCCTGAAATATGACACTTCATAAAAACAGTGAAGCATTGTGGAACAATATTTTTATTTTATTTTATTTATTTATTAAAAGAAGTTTATACATTGAACAAAACAATTGTGTTAATTCATCTGCCATGCTAGGGATGTCCCTGTGTTATGGCGGATGAAGTTTACAGATTGGGTAGGTACAGTGTACAGTTATTAACTTATGCAATTCATTTAAGTAGTTTAAGTAACAAATTTGGTAACAAATTAAGTTAGTAATTTAAGTAACACGTTCAATTAATTTAAGATACTAGATTTAAGTTGTATTAATTATATTACAATTCAATTAAAATAGCAAGTTTTACACATCATCGTTACTGAATGTAAGGATCCATTTTGATACATTTTTTTTAAAGATATGGGGTTGGGTTTCAGATTTTAGGTTCTCGTGGAGAAGGTTAAACATTTTAGGAGCTCGGTCATAAAATGTCTTTGAGCTGATGTGGTGCGTAGTGTAGGAACATTGTAGTGTTGGTTGGTTATTGTTCTGGTGGTGTAACTGTGATGTAAGAGAGTTTTTTTCTTGTTTTTGAACATGAAATGTGTTGGTGTAAATTTTGGATGAAGTTGCCGTATGTTTAAGACATTATATTCAGTGAAGAGTCTATTGGAGGAATATCTTGTTGGTCGCTTGTTGATAGCGCGTAAAATCGTTTGATATAATTTAATTTAATCGTTAGGTATAGATTTATGTCTTCGAATGAACTCTTTGTATCATGAGGATAACCCTTTTAAAATCTTCAGTGAATACACAAAATAATAATAATAATAATAATAATGAAAATATGAGAAATGTAACATGGCTTTACAAATTGATAACTTTTTACCTGTAACAACGTAATCAGCCACACCAGTTCTAGAAATCAGATTCATTGGAACAGCTGCAAACATTCCAGTTCCACCTCCTTGCAAGAATGCTATTTTATAATTTGGGGGTACATTCCTAAAAAATATACAATACAAAAGCACATAAAACTTTTAATCATTGAAAAATAGTTTTAAAAAATTAAGTGATAGATATACTTACATTAATTCTCTGACGAGATTTTGACAATCTTCATTGATTTTGGTGTAATGAGAAGATCGATGGCTCATTTCCATTACACTAATCTTTGAATCTCCATATTGGATCAGTTCTTTTTGCACAGCTTCCAAAACCTATAATAGAACAAATTTTGGATAGAACATTATTTCTTGGATCATAAAACAGTGACTGTTTCAAATGTAATATTATGAGGGGGTACGTTATTTCGGCGTTCTCTAATATTTATTAAATAATGATAATTAGATAGGTACTGAGATAGCTCTAAATTATTTTCCCTAGCAACACAAAGAAACTAAGAAAGGAAGTCCCGATTTTCAACCATTTTTTCCCGCCATATATTTCGTTTTTTAATTTTACGAAATAATTCAAAACTTCAGAATTTGCTGTGCTACTCTTTCAAACTAACTACGTAAAGTTATTGTATCAAAATTAAAAAAAAAAAAAACAAGTCTCAACAGCTACCAGGTGGGTTAGTTTGTGCAATTTAGGTCCTAACATAATTGAACATTGCGAGTATTTTCAAAACAGGTATTCGGTGGGTAGAATTTGTTGAACGAAAAAAGGGTAATAGCATATAATTACGCCGATATTCCATAGGCATTCTTACCGTCTCTTTCTTACATTATAAGATTTGTAATCACATGAAAAGGATACAAGATACAAGAATTATCTACGACCGTCTTCTGAATTTATTTAAAAATATTTGTTTTCTGCGCTAAATTACGATTAAATTAAACAATAAATAGTCATTAAATTTGTTTTAATTCTTACCTTTTCGGGTAACTTAGCCGGACCGGCACCAAAATTCACGACACTCGCCATTGCGATTAAACTTGAAATGAACGAACTGAACACAGAACAGTTCAACAACAAAACCAATCGAAAATTGAGACAACTGTTTGAAACTTGAAACACGTCTTCGTACTCCAAACTCCAAAGGTTGGAAACGTTGAAAAGTTCAGTAGTCGAAAACCTGGCTGGAATCTGCATAAAAAAACTAACTTTTAATTCACTGCCAAAGATGTCGGATGTGGTATCGCCTCGTTTGACGAATGGAACGTAACGTTGTCTCAGATTTGAAGTCACGTAAGCTATCAAACAAATAATAAAATGTCGAATGAATACCGAATCACGTTTCTGTGTCACGTTTCATACGAAGAGTGTAACTCAATAAATGGAATGAACTCAAGTGGTTCAAGGTTAAATAATTAAAGAAACATTTCAATAGTTACAAGAATTATTAATTATTATCTCGAAATATTATTTAATAGATAATTGAACGAAGGAAAATCGAATAGGTCGTATTTCTCGTATTAGACCAGTGATTCCCAAAGTGGTCCAGGTGGACCCCCAGGGGTCCGCGGGAGACTCAACGGGGGTCTACGTAGGCGTGATAAAAAAATGGGGGTCCACAAGATGTAAGTGGGGGCCCACGAAAATTTTACTGGTTTCGATAGTAAATAACAAAAATAAATAATAAATCCAAAAAATAACGGCTTGGCTTTACCTGTCAATGTAGAAAAAATAGACTTTTGACTGGACTTCGGTGAAGACCCATTCGTGCCCATATTCCATCCCCCCCCTCTCATACCCCATTACGCCCCACCCCTTGTGGCGGCTTTTATTTGTAACAACTTGCATATTCAGAACAACGCGTATCGAGTTTTGGGAATATGGCAGAAATAGCAAGGGGTCCACCGAAAGCAGTAATATTTTGAATGTGGTCTACGAGAAAAAAAGTTTGGGAACCTCTGTATTAGATATACATATTTCTGAAATTATAGCTACTTTCAGAGAATTTATTTACCTGCGTTGTTTTCTCTAATCTAAAGTATCATAAAGTTAGTTTTTTTATTGATGGAGGAGGACATCCGATTTGACATGCAACCTTTTTTCTTCAGTTAGATATAATGAGAATATAAGTTATTTTAGTTTCCGAAAATTAAAAATAATGCGTTATAGTGCGCTAGTTTATGCGCTATTTCACTAAAAAACAAATAATTTAACGTCTTTTCTTCATGCCGACGTTTTGACATATTGATACCAAAATAGCTTTATTTTTTTTTGTTTTTAATTAAATCCAAACTAAGAACCTATTTTAGGATCGTAGGTTAATATTTTGGATTAAATAAGAGAAAAAACTAACATTCGGGAGGTATTTCACCACCCTCCTGATAGCTTATCCGCAATCCATAACGATTATTAATAAATAAACTAGTAAATACTCACAACAGGTAAAAAAAAGTGAGCTAACTTATCCTATATGTAGCCACCATTCATACGGTCAAGTACGGGAAAGTAAACTCGGACTTTTCAAATAAATAAATGTGTTTAATTAACCGAAAATGTAGTTAATAATAAAAGTTTGAATAATCGAGGAGGAAGGTGAAATACCCCCTAAAACTTTCACATCAATAACAATTGCGAACAATGTATTTTAATCAAATAACTGAAACTGATGCTGATATACTTAATTATCATTATTATCTAACTAATACCTACATAAAAGTGTTTTTAAGTGCATATTGCATGTCCCCATTTTGTTAATATTTACCTATAAAATTGAAATTTAATTAAATCTTATTTTTATTTGACGACATAAAAAAATAATTGGCGGAAAACACGGAAAAGGGTTTAGCGTCAATGGGTTAGCGGCAGACAAAAGGCGGTAAAATTTGAAATTTTTTAAAGGAACACTTAATTTCTTTAAAAAGTTAAACCTACTTGAAACAGAGCTTTAAGCAAAATATTATAGTAATGTAGTTTTTGACTGAAATCATTTATTCAAGTTTGATGCATGTCACAATTTTGTGAAATTCAATTATTTTCAATCTGTTTTACGTTTTATTTCAGTTCGCCATGGTTGCGAAGTTGTTACAGTCCGAGTCCGCAATCCGCAGAACGCACGGTTGCTATAAAAAATGACAAGGCTGCGGATCTGTCAACGCGCTGTTATCATTTTAAGATGCGTGCTACCGCTCCGCGCTCCAACTGACTGTTTAGCGATACGGCATTTGAAAAAATCAAAAGAGTATGGTTTTATATTTGTGATAAATCCCGACGTTCTCATATCAGTAATATGATATACGGTCACTGAGCTACTCGTTCACAAGAACACGCGATATCGGCGTGTCAGTTTGGAAGTTTTGTTTTATATTCTTTTCCAGCGTTACGATTTACGACCTAAAGTTTTTAAAAGTTTTAGACAAGTTATTGAGTTCACGATGAGTTTGGAGTCAATTAAATATTCCAGAGGAAGTTTACAAATCCTTGACCAGCTTCTGTTACCTGGTCAATCTAGATATGTTACCGTTGCAGGTGTCGAAGATGGTTGGAAAGCTATTAATAAAATGCAGGTGGGCTTATAGTGTTATTTTCATTTCCGCAGTAATATGTAATCTATGTTAGTTGTTTGTGTTTTATATCGATATTATTGTTTACAGGTTAGGGGGGCACCCGCCATAGCAATAGTTGGATGTCTATCGTTAGCTGTTGAATTGGTTAACGAGAATATAACTGATAAAAAAATTATGAGACAAGAGGTTAAGTATGAAATATTATCGTATAAATGTCACTTTGCACAACTTCAAACTTGCACTTATGTATTTGAAACTATTATTATTTGTAAGCATAGATAACAATCCAGTTTTGTTATAAACTATTGTGATTGTGTTTTAGATTGAAGGGAAATTGAATTATCTGATATCAGCCAGACCGACTGCAGTGAATATTAAAATAGCGGCAGATGATTTGATCACCTTTACAAACAAATTATTCAAAGATGATGACGTTACTTGTGATGATATGAAAGAAAAGTAGGTACCATTAAGATAAACATAACCTGTATTATAAAATCCCAGATCTACCAACTAACATAATATTACAATATCTTAACTCTTCTCGGAATTTACAAGTAAAGTGATACGCATCACACAGATGCATTGCGTTCATACAGCGTGTTTCAAACTTGTTATTTGACTTCAGAAAATAAAATTTTGTGAAATTAAGTTGATTTTTAATATAATAAAAGGAACACTGGAAACTTTTCAAATATGGACCTAACTGTTTTTCGAAGTTTCAAATTCCATGATTATATACACTTGTTTGACGCTTTTTCATTACTAGCGGCCGACAAGAAAGACTTTTCTCAGCAAAGCTTTGCAAGGTTATCGCTGCCGAAAGGATACACCATACACTGATACATACAACCCTAAATATGTTTTGTTCGCATCAATTCAAATGATGCGAATTGAAATCACTAGACTTCGGACCAGCGAGATTCTGAAAGACGGTTCCTCAAAAAAATCATTACACGGACTCTGAAATTCAAACACAGCTTCTATTCTACAAATCATTTTTTTTTTCAAAATTTCCAAAAGGAACCAGTTCTAAAAATAACCCATCATGTCCTCAGAAAAGAAAACAAAATTGACCATTTCTGATTTCAATAGCTTATATTTTTTTAAATAAAATTGCTGAAATATGCATTACTGATGAAAAAGGGTTCAAATATGCACTAATGACCAATAATGGATCAAATATGCACTAATGGCCAAAGGGGCTCAAATATGCACTAATGACCAATAATGCCTCAAATGTGCACTGATGACCAACATTGGCTCAAATATGCACGAATGGCCAAAGAGGCTCAAATATGCATTATGCGGAAATGTATTATCGTTATTTATTTTTGGGATGATAAGCCGTGTTGGGCTACCTCCTTAATCCTAAAAAAGGAAATTTTTTTTCATTCAAAATTCCGAAAATACAGACTTAAATCAACAAAATAAGCCAACACATCAATTTTCAATTTTTAGCAGATCTGACATTGTTCTTCGGGACCATCAATATAAATACAGAATGTTGATAAGTCGAATAATCACAAATGAAAATTACCAAATTTTATTAAAAAGTCCCGATACAGTAACTCCTTATCACGCAAACTATTTTATTAATATTTCTCCAGGTTTGTCCAGCGCATAGAAGGAATGCTGGAGAAGGATATAGCGGATAACAAAGCCATTGGTCAATTTGGAGCCGACGCCATTTTGGAAATCACTCCAGAAAACACTGCCAGAATCCTAACTCACTGCAACACTGGCTCACTGGCCACAGCGGGGTACGGCACCGCTCTAGGAGTGATAAGATCTTTGCATGCTGCCAAGAAATTAGGTACAGTTTTCATTGATGCGTTATAGTTTTATGTTATATTTATAATTGAAGATATGACAGTGAATGATAATCTGGTTATAACTCCCTTTCTGTGGCATGCGTCGTTGATGAAAAAGAGGGAGAGGTTGCAAAAAAGCTATAGCGGTACTCAAGTTACAAACATAAAAGCAGTTATGAAAATCATTATTTTTTTTGTGCGAGTAATGTTTTGTCAGGCAATATCTGAGATTTCTAGCAGACTGATGTTACCAGATAGAAGTTGAGTATAAAAAAAAAAGGATTACTGCTGATGATCCTTTTAACTTCTCCCTCTTTCTCATGAAGGATATACAAACCGAAGGAGAGGTTACAATGGAGCTCTCATTGAACATCTGAAAATTTGTAAAATTTTGCTGCAGTGGATTTGTTTAAGTGTGCAAAAAATTTGCGTGATGTCGTCTTAAAGGAACAAATAATTACTACTACTGCATTCGGCTACTGCACATTTGCATCAGTTGCTCTTTATCATTATCTCTTAGGTAAACATGGTGACATCTACACCTCTTTGAGTAAAGCTTTCATTTTTATGCTTAAAAACAAAATGCAAAAATTGAAAGTCATTTTGCGAAATCATTTATTTGAGGCAAAGTTAAATAGATAACAGGATTTCTGTGAAGATTTTGAAATGAACTCAACCATTTGAAATGTAATTTTATTTTTAAATAATAGTTAAAACATACACACAGTTAGCGCCTCCGTACATGGAGCTACTTACAAACTATTCGAGCCTGATGCGCGTAGCACGCACACCGCTCGTGGGTACCCGCCATACAATTTTGCTGGTGTTCGTACATGGCGCTACGCGACGGATGTCAGGTTGAAGTCGGTAGCGCGCTAACGACGGTGCTGGTAGCGCGCTACGCGTTGCAGCATTCGTATCTACTACTTTCGTTTGACGTTTGACAGAAATGGCGTCTGAACATGAAAGTAATGTTAGATTTGTTCTGGAAGTGAAAAAAAATGCGTTTTTACATAACTTTACATTACCAGAATACGCAAGAAAGGATTTAGTGAGGAAGGCTTAGATTAATGTTGGAAAAAAAGTAATTTAACATCGTTCGACATCGTGTTAACTCCACGGCTGCACGTGAAAAATGATCAAGTTCAGTATAATTCAGGTAGCGCCGTGTACGAAAACCAGCTTTAAAAAGTAGTACATCTGCAGGGTACTTGTGGTTGTGTCACAATCACGTAGTTTGTAAGTATCTCCATGAACGGAGGGCCTTACAGAACAATAATAATAAAAATGTAATCATAGAATCAACAAGGTATCGTCAGTTTTCTACAAAATGATCGAAAGATGTATTTTGTAGAAATGGTTTTGCCATTTTCTAATAAAAAAAATATTTCATAAGTATTTTTTTAGGAAATGTATTTTCCATTTATATTTGTAACCAGCTGAAGTCCCCGGCTTTACACAGAGTTTTTCGAAATCTAATGTAAACGGTGTTATTCCTCTTATTTTGAAGGTTAAGTGTCCAAAATTTCATCAGTCTTGGAGTAAATTTGTAGATTTGTTTAAAAATCAAATCCGCGCCGCTTGCCCGATGTCCACCCGCCACAGATATTCTTCTTTACATGAATAAATAGAAGTGTTTTTTTTTTTTACATTGTAGTAGTGTAAATAAACACCAATGTTAAAACAAGCATAAATTGACATTTTTTATTAATTGTTTTTGTGTTTAATTCGTAGAACTCCATTTAATTTTTTTTTTTTTATATTTAATTAAAAGTAAATTTGATAGTTTTATTATCAAGTATTTTATTATGCATTTTAGTTACAGCTGTTTCGGTTTTCAAGACCATTTTCAAAGTTTTTTACATTTTTTAATCTCTTTTCCTCTGCAAATTTTTGTCACAGTACTTTTTGTTTGGGGTAGATTAATTCAACAGTAAATGGCTATTTTTTAATTGCAAATAAATATCATGAATGCAATGAAACATATATATGTTGGCTAACTCCATTCTATATTATCTTAATTTAAAATAAATACACTATTTACTTGCATAATAGATACGAAAATCTTATTTTTAATGTTATTTTATGATACTAGAATTATTTAACGCAACAGCATGAAAAAATTTTATTGTGCTGAAAAAATTAATTTGACAAACTTGATTGCGCAGTTGAAATTTGGAGCAGTGGATCACACAAAGCATTTTGTATGTTCAATTAATGGCTCATTTTCAGACACAGATAAGCCAATACAATCATTATTTTTGTGGTTCTTTTAATCTACAATGAGCTCGCTCATTAATACACATATTTTTTATAAGATCTTTTAATCTTGGCAAATATTATTATGAATATTGGTGGTCTTCAGTTGATAAGGTTTATACAATAAATAAATAATACATTTTATTTTTCTACCAAAACTGCTACATTCTATTTTCTTTTCACTATCGAAACTTCAATTCTGTTGCGTTCTTTCTACGTAGGTTACATGACAGTTGATCCGCCGAAAATTGGTCCCCCCGGCGTAAAAATACGTTTTACCTAATTACACAAAATATAACTAAGGCCATCCGCTCATGGAGAAACTGAAAAAACCATTTAGCAACGCAATCGCAATCAACCTCCTGACTAAAATATACATTTTTCTGATCTGAAATATCGCAGTTACTCAAATACTTGACAGTTCGTGAGCCACTCTCATGGCAACCTGTCAACAAGGCAACTGAAACGCGACAGCCGCGGCGACCAGCACTGCTAGTCACCGCGGCCGTCACGTTTCAGTTGCCTTGTTGACAGGTTGCCAAATAGCGGCTCACGACCTGTGTGCGGACCGCCAATTAAATTCATAAGTTCCTTTCCTGTGGATAGCGATTGCGTCGCCAACTGGTATTTTTTTTCAGTTTCTCAATGAGCGGATGGCCAGAAAATAATGCGCAAAATTACAATTGTATAGTAAATATCATTTCGGAGGATCAATTGTCGGGGGATTAACTGTCGGGTCACCTTCTACATAATTTCTACAATCTATTTTGTTCTCTCTACCAAGTTGTCTACTTTTATTTTCTGTATCAAAACTTCTACACTATATTTTTTGTTTTCTACTGGAGCTTCTACTTTCTGTACTTTCTTTAATT
Organism: Glyphotaelius pellucidus; assembly: GCA_936435175.1. Lineage (NCBI taxonomy): Eukaryota > Metazoa > Arthropoda > Insecta > Trichoptera > Limnephilidae > Glyphotaelius > Glyphotaelius pellucidus. The sequence continues at coordinate 7,469,829 of OW386545.1, read as the reverse complement.
TTTTCGAATTTTTATATTCCGTTTTTATCTCTATCAAAATGCTACATCTGTATTCTTTTCCCTACTGAATTTTACATTCTTTTTTCCCCCAAAACTGCTACATTCTGTTTTTCCCATTTACTTTCCAGGATATTCCGGAGAGTCAAGATCTATCCATTTAATGGATGATTTAAAATTATTCAAAGAGGTAGTGTTTTTAATTACACAATATACCACATTTTATAAAAACTTAATTACAATTTAATATTTTTAATGAATGTTTGTTCGAGTGCAAATAACAGACTCACATTGATAGCACGATAAGTGTTTATCGAAGGCGAACTAGTTATTTAATGATTTAATTAAACTATCAAATAATTTGTCTATGTTTTAGGTATCAATAATTAATAAGTATCTATACACATTTCTTATATACCTACCTATATTAATTTATTGCATTTTCAACAACAAATGAAACAAAACAATCATACTTTATGAGTATGCCATTAACGAACATAACAACATAACCTACAATATTATTATTACAGCCCAGTAACAACATCTGTATCATAAATCTGTCCAAGCTTTATATAATATTTTTTATATACATAGGTGTGGTGTCTTTAACCTCTTCGCCACCACGGGCATGCATTTTTTATTTTAGCTATTTGTACATTTAAGTTTACAAGTTACTAATTATATGTGCGCGAATAAACTGTTCCCTCAGCACTACACGCACATATAATTGCGATAATTTTCATAGAAAATGTATGAATATCTTGAAAAGAGCCACGTTCAATAAGGAACTCCAGTCCAATTTTTTTTATTTTTTTAAATGAATAATGACCTTCTAACTTAAATAACTGCATATTTATTTTTATTTTTATAGTTAGTTTTAATAGTTAAAATAAACGTCAAAATTTTTCAAGATCCCCCGAAAACCACTGAATCTAGTGTGACGTCATCATGAAGTATGAATTTCGTAAGCAACTGGAATCTGCTGTTCATGGTCGGCCATTTTGAATTTCAGCATTGGAGCGTTTTATGGACGCGGTGACGTCACGCCTCACAAATTCAATAATACCAACTTGACAGGGTGTTTTAATAAACTGTTTTAAAATGGACTTTTAAATATTTTTTTTAAAACTCTACGTTAAATATTATTTAATAAAATTTATATATTCAAAATCAGCGTTTATTGGTCTATATGAACATATTTTTTTAAAGCCATAATATTTTTCACTGGAGTTCCTTATTGTTATCCTTCAGGAACACGGTGAAATGGTTAATTAGTTTTGGATTGGAATATTTTTAAAGCGTAAAAGTTCAAACTTTAATTTTTAACAAAAAAAATTATGGCTTGTAAATGAGGTTCTCAAGAGATTGTGTTTTCCCTGTATACAATGTAATATTGTTGATACGATGCACATTCCTAACTCAACAAGTCGAGATAACTTGTGTGTACAGCTGTTCAAATATTGTCTACAGTCTACATAAAGGTAAAAAACAAATAATATCTTGTTTTTCTTTTTTTTGCGAACCGAATTGACTGTTAAAACTCTTCTTTCTTCTCTTTTGAGAATACGGTTGAGCGATAAGCTCCTTGGATCTGGACGGTCACTAGCTGGTTCGAACCCCGGAATGGGCAAATAAATAATTGAAGTTATTATTTTGTTTAAACGCACCACATTCCAGAGAGGAAATTATGCTCAGTATCTCTATCGAGATACCACCATTAGGTATTGAAATGTTGCTTGAAGTGATTTTTTTATATGCTATTCCCGACCACATTGAGCCAGTGAGACTACGGCATCCCCAATTGGGGTATGTCGTGAGGATGAAGGAAGTAGGGAGAGGAATTATATGAGGAATTATATGGGGAAGAGGAAGGTGGGGTAAACCTGGCTAATCAGATCTGGTCACCAAACACGACTAAGCCATTTCAAGCAACATTTCAATTCTGAATGGTGGCCTTACACCAGGGCGATACTGAGAGTATCTTCCACTCTGGGACGTGCCACAAATATACCTTATATTATTTTAAATTATTAAATTGTGAAATAACACAATTCAATTAAATAAAATTTACTTGCGCCTGCCGGAATTTGAACCAGAGAGCCTTACCCCTCGACCAAGGAGGCCGACTGATCGGAGAAGTAGATATAAATAAATATAGACAATCTTACCAACCATCCTCTCTTCCTCTTCATCAAACTTACAAACATTCTTCAAATAAATGCAATTTTTATAGTTCTACTAGCTCCGAGCAGTTAGAATTCGTGTGCGACAGATATTGCATCAATCTAATAATTTTCTCATTGGTTTCTCTTGGAGCTGAATTCTTCATTGGCTTATTTTGCATGGTTAAATATTATAATGTTAAAAATATGTCTTTCCAGAGCATGTATACTGCACGGAGACCAGGCCCTACAACCAGGGTGCCAGATTAACTGCCTACGAGCTGGTCCATGAGAAGATCCCTTCCACCCTCATAGTGGATAGCATGGTCGCCGCTCTGATGAGAGCCAGGAACATCTCTGCGGTGGTAGTGGGAGCTGACCGGGTAATTACTACACAGGGTATTAAGGGACGTACTTGACTTTAATCAGTGATTCCTGATATTATTTGAAGTAAAAATGTAAATGAAATTTGGTCTCCGGTGACTTTTTTATTTTTTTTTTAAATCAAATAAAAAAAATTCTTCTACATGTCGTCACTGATCACTCAGCCGGGTAACCGCCCAACCTTTAGGGTGAATTGCCTTATTAAAAAAAAAAAAAAAAAACCGTCCAACCCCCCACCCCAACCCTAACTGTCAAATACCTACTGATTTTAAAAATATTTTTAGTTGAAAAAAAAATGTCATTAGAGACCAAAATTTCAGTTATATTTTTACTCAAAATAATGTCATAAATGACTGGTTAAAGAAAGTCAAGTACATCGTTGATTATAGATATTTTATGTTATTAGATTGTTTTTATTATTGTTGAATAGCTGGGTTACCCGGATTCGCTCAGGACAACATTCGAGAGTTTTCTGGAATGTTCCACAACAATATTCCCGATTCCCTATTCCCGAACATTCCACGACATACTCCGCCACCCCTTCTAGAACTTTCCGGAAGACTGTTCTAGAAATTTCAAGAGGATGAATCTTCCAGCCCTTCTTAAAAAGCACGCCCTTTAGGTAAAAACGGGAACTGTCATCCTGGAGGGGGGACAGAGATCTACCACACCATAAAACTCCCTTGATCGTACCGGGACTCGTTTCTGAGTTTTTGCGGTCCGCACGTTTTTTTTACTTTCTTATAGATTGTCGCAATTTAAATTGTGACTGCTAATAAATTGCAAATAGTATCTTATCCTGAGTACTTTATTTGTTAAAAGCTCTAATTTTAAATGAAAGTGTTCAAAAGGTTTTAAAGAAACTGCACTGCGCTTTTGGCCAGCTTTGTAAAGTTTAAGTTTAAATTTAGGGGTTTTTGTTTTATAATATTCGACTGAAATTTTATTTACAGTACATATTTTATTTGTAGTAATATATGCATTGGACACATGTAGCATTAAAAGCGCGAGCGCTTATGTGTTGTACTGACACACTACGCTGTAAAAGATTTCTTCCTATGCCTATGCTGAATATAATTCAAATTCTATGCTTGACTGAAAAATTCACTACTTGTATTTTGAATTCCAGGTTGCTGCAAATGGCGACACTGCCAACAAAATCGGTACCTACCAGATAGCTGTCATAGCCAACCACCACTCCGTGCCTTTTTATGTAGCGGCTCCTCTGACTTCCATAGACATGTCTGTACTCAGTGGGGACCGGATCACCATAGAGGAACGCCCCGATAAGGAGATGACCCATATAGGGGAACACAGAATTGCAGCAAGAGGTTATAATATAATGCTTTTAATTGAGTAAGCATAAGAGGAATGGGAATGTATTAAGGGTAATAAATGAGGAAGAGGAATGAAATGTTGCTTGAAATGGCTTTAGCCGTGTTTGGTGACAAGATCTGATTAGCCAGGTACTTTCTCACCTCTCTCTTCCCCATCTCCCCCCCCCCCCCCCCCCCTCCACTACCTTCAGCCTCACAACTTACTCCAATTGGGGATGCCATAATCTTACTGGCTCCAGAAGGGAGCAGTTGAAGTTTTGAATCTGAATGTTTGTTTTTCACCCCGACAATAGTGTGAAGTTTATACAGTAGAATCCGGATATAACGACTCTCAAGGGACCGGCGATACTTTTTTAACGACGCACAAAACGGCCGGATAATGTAAGCTTGTTTTTACATGAGACACGCCGAACTCGAGGGTTACATTTGATTCACCGGCTTCTAAAAGGTGTAAAATAGCACCTTCTTCTTCAATTGAAAAACACTTTCGTTTCATGGAACTCATTGTGTCGAGCTTTTAACCCGGTCATAACGGATGATAAACACACTGTGATTTACGTGTGTTAATAAGGCTAGGTGTTAGCGCGCGGGGAGTAGGCGAGGAGCAGGATGGCGAGGTATTGGTTCGTAGGTTTTGTAAACAAAAACTGCGCATTGTTCTAACCGGGCGAATTATTATTAAAATATGTCGCTTAAAGCAGAATTGTACTAAACTCATGTTTTCCTTGTACCTAACTATGAAACCTAACTTGAGTTTACATTATCATCGCTAAAAACGGTAAGCTGTTATAAGCGAAGTCGTTATACCCGAATTCTACTGTATATATATATATATTTATATATATATATATATTCATATTTATTTTAAAACTCATCCTTCAAATGTATTTATTAGGAACCGGAAAGAAGAAGACATAACATGTGTTGAAAATAATTTTAAAAATAATCATGTTAGCCACCACAGGTCCAGTGCCGGGTGTGCGCCGGTGCACATGCCAAAATTTTCAAAAAAAAATATTTTGGAATGCGATTTTAACCCTTATGTATAAATAAAACGTATGAAGGACAAGATCTGAATCGCTTGGGGCATTCCTGTTATTGACGTACGAGGTACCATAAACACACCTAGCCTAACCGTAAACACACTCGGAATAATTTGTATTAATTTCTCTATGGCGTGCAAGCATCATTTTTCCCGGGATTTGAGCTGTCAGACTAAGAGCGTCGTAAGGTCGTGAAAAAGATCGATAAACCTATAAATTTATCATTAACCATGGCAATCTGGCAACTGAAATGTGCCGGTTGCGGCGACTAGCACGACGAGTGGCGAGTGACTGGATGCGTCGTCGTTGACAACTAATCTTTGCCTGTGTGCAGACTGCCATTGAAATTCGCAACGACCGCCATTGAAATTGCCAACTGTTTTTTTCTTCTTGGATGGACTTATTTTTAATTTGTGCATAATTTTATTCTTTTAATATTTCCAGGCATTGGTTGTTGGAATCCTTCATTTGATGTGACCCCGGCTTCCCTCATCAAGGGGATAATTACAGAAAAAGGCGTCTTCCCTCCAGAGAAGCTGAAGGAGGCGGTCAGCCTGCTCAAGAAATGTGATTAATTAGTCTTACTTAGATAGGTAGCTTTCAAATTGATTCTAGCCATTACATATAGCAATTTTACATTGAAAAACAAAATATTTATCTAACAATTTACTCGTACTTTATAGTGTTATACTCTTTAAAATACAACACAAATAAATAACTTTTCTATCTAATAAAGGATTTCAAATTTGATTATTTATTACTATTATTTATTTATGACCAGCGGACCAGGCAATGCTTCGCTACTGTCATTGTCTTCCTCGGGCATCCCCGACTTCTACCTTTTATTTTTTTTTATTTCAGTACATAAGCAGACACGGTGGCCAAATATTTGCTTACATTTTTTTGGGATTGTTGTGAGGCTGAAGGTAGTAGGGAGGGGAAGGAGATGGGAAGAAGAGATGGTGAAGTACCTGGCTATTCAGACTGGTCACCAAATATGGCTAAAGCCATTTCAGGCATCGTTTCAATTCTGAATGGTGGTCTTACACCAGGGCGATACTGAGAGTATCTTCAACTCTGGAACACGCCGCAAGTATGCTATATATTATTTTTAGATGAATTAATTGTGAAATAACACAAATTAATCAAATTAAATTTATTTGTGCACTCCGGGATTTGATCCCGCGACCTTCGGATTGTGAGTCTAGAACCTTACCCCTCGATGTTCACCTACCGTGCAAACCACTCTAAATTATCCTGGCACTAAAGGCGGGTACAGACTTATGAAATGTAACATGCAATGGTAATGTAACACGCAATGAAAGAATTTGCCGTCCACATTATCGCAATGTATCATGCAATGAATGTAACAGAATCCCCATAGTGTGGACAAATAATCCTTGCGCGCACGAACCGTGCTTGCGCCACGATCACCATGTGTCGGTTTTTTCGCCGAACACAAAGGAGCGCGCAGTGTGCACGGCTGGCGGTCCGTGCACACTGCGCGAAACGACCATCAATTTGAGATGGCACATGCTGTTGAAAAACAACTTCAGAGCGGATTCCTCCCCAGAAGGCCTGTGGATAATTTGCTTTCTGAGAAGATCCCTCTTGGCCGACCTCTACTCCCATCTTCGATATTTATTTTCAATGAGAGTTCTCGCTTTCACCTGCTTCCTTGCAGGTGACTCGATTACTGTTGAGAGACGATCTTCAGATCAGCAAGATCTGTTCAATTCGATTATTGAGACTCGCAAAGAAAACAATCCTACCCAGAATTATCCAGACCCAAGATCACTAGTAAGCACGGTGATAGGCGACATGCCATTTCAGCTGCCAATGCCAGGTCCCTGCTATTCAGGCGATATGATGAAATATTGCCGTTATATCCTCCGGAAGAATTGCATCCGGAACAATTGCCAGGATAGCGAAGCTGAAGTTGACTTGCATACGTAAGTTGCGCAGTCAACTTCAACGAAGGGTTTTTTTTTTTTCTATATTCGCCGTTAGGAAGGAAAAATGGCTAAAGCGCCGTACAGATGTGTCGTTAAAGATGAACCTACACAATAAGCTATATTGTTTGTTTTTGCTTGTGATAATCTTTAAAGTCACAGCTGTATGGTGCTTTAGCCATTTTTCCTTTACAGCGTCTATATGATTATTTTGATCTTGCGTCCTGATAATTTCTAAATTTTCTTCTCGAGCCTTCATAACTACAAAATATTAGTTTACATTTTGTTTTCTCTTCCCTAATTAAATGTGGCTAATTTGAATTATGTTAGTATTTTTCTGTATACGTATTTAAAGGTACATAATATGTAGTACCGTACATCAATAAATAATATTTTTTGCTGAACTCTAATCTGAAGACTGAAATAGATATATTTTTCTTATAGTATTTACTGTTTGACAGAATTTGTGATCTGAAGACTGAAATAGATATATTTTTCTTATATGTAGTGTTTACTGTTTGGCAGAATTTGTGATCTGAAGACTGAAATAGATACATTTTTCTTATAGTATTTACTGTTTGACAGAATTTGTGATCTGAAGATTGAAATAGATATATTTTTCTTTTCTTCTATTGTATGAAAACATGTGATACGAGCAGTGGCATAGCTAGCATGGGTGGCACCCGGGGCGGATAACGTGGTGTCATCCCCCCCCGACCCCATTAAAATTGACTGAGAAATTCAAAAGGTATATTTCGACTTCATAAACAATAAAAACATTACTACCTAGTCAAATGTGTAAAAAATTGGGAGGGGGGGAGGGGTGGCTAGAGAATTTCGGGGATAAAAATTTCACCATAAATATAGGCTATCTTCTCGTATAAAAAGACCGTTAGACACAAAATTCTCCCATTTTGGGGCACTCCACGGGGAGCCAAAGAGCTACGAAAATTTAAATAACAGACCGTGTTGATGTGTAAAATATTTTTGTGACAACATCCTTCGTAAATTTTTTTCCAAGGTCGGGTGTCCCCCCCCATCGGGTGGCACCCGGGGCAGGCCGCCCCCACCACACCCACTAGCTACGCCACTGGATACGAGTCTTCCCCATCTTCTTGTTTTTTGTGCAGAAGAATATTTTATCAAAAGAAAACTATAGGTCACTGTAATAAATCCTTACACTCATGGTACTGGAGATGTGGAAATTGTTTTTTTTTGTACTGATTTGTGCCGAAGTGAAATCCAATTTTTTATAATGTAATAAAACATGTAAATTTTATGCCCACAAAACAAAACTAAATGGCCCAACACTTCTCTTTGTGGAGTAGAAAGTAGGCTTTAATTTGAGACAATACTTTTATAGTTGGGGTGTATGTATTATTTTCAAAGATATAGTGCTTTGAGACTAAATCCATTTTCCTCGAATAGGTTCCCTGTTTTCGCTTGCATGAAATGTGTTATTAGAACAAATCAAAGATCTTCGTAATAAATTTAAAGTAAATCATAGGTGCTTTTATTTTTTTATGCGTAGTTAACACAATTATTTTTATATTATGCCAACTAGTTTCACAGGACAATGCAACTTGTTTTTTTAGCATTTAGGAAACTATTGATAAAGAAAAAGCTAAAATATATCGATGCTGGAAAGAATAAATGACTAAAGCGCCATGCAGCTGGAAAAGGAGAGTAGCTGAAGCTATGGGCATAGCCAGGTTTTGATTTAGGGTGGGGCAAAAAAATACATTGGCCAGCCAGGGTGGGGCAAATGCCCCGCCGTAACTACGCCCATGGCCGAAGCGCCATACAGCTGTATGGCAGTGGCGGTCGGTGACTTTTTGTAGAATAGACATTTGTCATATCTTGCAAAATAATAATGAAACTAGCGCCATCTGTTGTGAAAGAATAGATTTTGAATTCTATTAAGTATCACCAAGGTACAGATATGTACAGTGCATTTGATCAATGAATGTGGTGCTGTATTAAAGTATAGAAAATATGGTGACCAGACAACTCAGAATGAAATCAGCTTTCACTCATTAAGTGATGAAAAAAATATATAAAAAAGTGGTTAAATAGGTTACGTTATGGTAGGGTTATGGGCTACTTTAACCCGGCGTCAGCACAGTCAAAATATGTAACAACGATAGTAGGGTTGGGTCTAGGAGACCCGAATAAAAAACTTGCTACGACTTCAATATTTAAAAGAAATTTAGTAACATATTGCAATCATTTGATAAAAAAACTATATTTTTGCGAGATTTTTGGTAAAATAAAACAACTTCTTATAAAACTATCTTTTAATGACATTTTTATAAAAGTTTAATAAAATTTTAACAAAATAGACAACCTCCGTCTTAAAGTTATAAAATTTAAATAAAACATAAACTTTTTTTGTTATTTTTGTTATGATTTTTGGGGTGTTATGCCGTGTTTCGCTACCTCCTTCTTTAGCCAACGTTTCATCTGCCCTGATGATGGAAACTGTAACGCTGTCCGAAACGTTGGCTAAAGAAGGAGGTAGCGAAACACGGCATAACACCCCAAAAATCATAACAAAAATACTTTTTGGCCGTGAAAACGTAAAAACATACAAAACATAAACTTTTTTTCTCAAAATGTGAACTAATATCATACATATGAATGGGATCTATAGAAGGACTAAGAATAATACATCAGTCCCGTGAGTTAATCTTTCATGTTATCATTTGCATGATACTATGTAAGACTAACTCATATCCCGAAATTACGACACAAAGTGTATGGTTGGGTCATATTTACCTTTTTCGTGTTTAGTACACCGTAGCGGCCACTATACTACTAAACAGCGATAGCCAGCGGGGAGGGGACATTGTTATCTCCAGCTACTGAGAAGTATGGCAACGTCGCACAAAAATTTTAAGAAATAAGCTAATTTTAAAATGGCGCGGGTCAAATTGACCCAACTGTGCGAACGCCGGGTTAAAATTACTTTTTTCGTAACTTTTAATAACTTTTCAAAGAGGTATTGCGATGATTGGATTCTGAGTTGGTATGGAACCAGAAAATATACAGGACCACACCTTCTTGGGAGGTCGCTTGAGATTAATAGCTGGTTCACACACAGCTATAAAATATAAAAGATCATCGCACGCCAAATAACGCTCTCTATACAATCCCTTTAGACCATTCACACCTAAGCGGTTTTAAGCGCAGCTAATCATAGACAATACACATCTTACGACGGAACCGCTCCAGAGGCGATACGCCAAAAGATAAGTCTCCCCCTCTCCGATGAAAACAGGAGAGGGGTCATTGTAACTACGGAGCTGCCTAGACCGGTGGATGACAGATGTCGAGTTGACAGATTTCAGTACAAAAAATGTGCATTTTGTTGCCGCTCCCTAATTCAACTGACCCCCTCTCCTACCACAGGAAGAAATATTTGATAACGTCGTGTGAAAATACAAAAGATAAACGCTCGCAGTTCAACAGGTATCTGCTTGCAGTTTTATAGCCGTGTGTGAATGAGCTTTAACACTGTTTGTATGCTTACAGTCTTCAACTTGTATATCAATGAGTGTAAAGTGGACTCACTTTGAAGAGTTTAGCATGACCAGGACCACAATGATGTATCACATTTGCATTATTATTTTAAAGCAGGTTACCTCGGGATTTGAGGAACCTTTTCTTGACATATGACGTTGACGTTGCTTATGTAAGGAATATTCAGGTACTCCTGCCAATACAGAAGCACCTGTGCTATTTTGATAACACTCGTCATGATATGAAGGCAAAGAAACTCTATTCCTTCAACTGAGTTGCACACATTAATGTGACTCTTCCCTGCAGGCAATAATGCGCCCCATGCTGTTTCTGTATCAGCACATATAACATATTCTGAAATAGAGGGTAATCCCTGGTAAATAAGTTACACACACATTATTCATTACACAGGCGGGGCATATTTTTTGTAAATAATCATTCAATAACTTTTTTATTAATAATAATTGGACAACACACTTTTATTAGAATACTTGGAGAAAATACGACTTTGCACGCGGGGGCACTATATTTAAAACATTGCACGATTTTACATTTGCTGAAACCCCCATAATGTCATAAAAATGTTTAATGGGTAAAAAAAACATGTTTTACCATGTTTTGAAAGGTAAAAAAAATGTATTTCGTAAGCTTCTTATTGAGAACTAAGAAGAAAACAACGTACCTGAGTAAATTATCTATAATGTTTTTAAAATGCTATTATTTTATATTTTTCCTTTGAATACTTTTATTCGAAAACATTATTTTTTCGTACGGACAAAATAATGTTTTCGAGCAAAAAAAGCACCACACAAATAAAACAATTTTTTTTAAATTTAATCTTTTTACTAATATAAAGTTTTATTTGCAGAACTCTATTTTAAATTATTTTTCAAATCTCTGAATAGGGAGAAGAATATCACCCACAACTTCAATTATTTATTTTTTCCACATTTATCTATAATGTATAATTTAGTAGAAGAAAGTGAATTAAAAAAAGCTATTATTTTATAACTTTCCTTTGAATACCATTATTCTAAAACAATTTTTTTCCTACAAAATAACGTTTTCGATCAAAAAAGCACCAAACAAATAAAACAAAGGTTTTTAAAATTCAACTTTTTTACTAATATAAAGTTCAATTTGTAAAACTCCATTTTCAATTATTTTTCAAATCTGTGAGAATAAGAAGTTTTTCTCCCACAACTCCAATAATTTATATTTCCTCTTTTACAGTACTAAGTGTAGGTACCGCCCTTGAGGTGATATTCTCACAAAAATGGCGCTATAGAAAGCATACAAAAATTATTTATTATTATTATTACCTAATTAAATCACATTAAAGTGACATAATATTGATTTCATTTTATTGTAATCATATAATTTATTGACAATTATAAAAATTAAATAAAGAGACATTGTGAACCCGTATTGAAGTTGAAAAACTACATTCCTCATTCCTCCCTCAAAAGTATCATATTTTTGGTTACCAGTTAAAAAAAACCATGTCGAACAGACGTATTTGTACGTTTTTTTCAAAAGACTGTGGAGGTGATACTATAAATGACTCAAAAACCATGCAAACATGGTAAAAACCTTGTAACCTGGCAACATTGTAAGATGCTGAATGGCTGGTCTGACCAGTAATAAAAATATTTCCCTAGATTGTTGAATGAGTTTGTAGAGGTATTCAAGTACTGAATTCCCCCAGGAACACATTCGTGTCTTGATAGTTAGCATTCAAAAAGAAGAAGATTATAGTTTGAAAGGGAGGTATGTAAATATGGATGTAAAAGGGAGTGCGCCAATATTAAAAAAACCCGATTGTAATTGTATAATAAATAAGCGAAAATTGTGAAAATATTAAAACACGACTTGTTTGGCAGCACAATACCCTAATCATACCAATATTGTTGATATAACTTATATATTATATTTAAGATTAATAAAAACAATACCTTACCTTCAATATATTTTACGTAAAACGGTATTGAAAATTTTATAATTCGTTTTTCCAACTATAAATTTAGCGATAAGTACCAGATTTTATTTTTGTAGACGGTGAATTAATAACTTTCCCATTTATAACATCACATGACATTATCGATTGCGAGCTGAATAAATAATATAAAAAGTCATTAAAAGCGTTTTTTTCTGATATGTTCTAGAAACTTTTCTGCTGTTATTTATATAATTCTGTTATAAATTTTTGTTTTACGTACATCCTGTCTTCTTATGTATACTAATAAATGACAATGGTGACTACCTACAATGAAAAGAAAAGTTTTTCAAAATTTTATTATTGTTATCAATGATTTTGTTGTTTTGTATAATTTTGTGTGTTATATTATCCGGTTTGTTTTTATAATACGATATCGTGTCTTAATACGTCATTTTCTAAAACCACCAGAATGAGCTCAATAAAATAAAATATATTTTTTTTGTCATGAGCATTTTTTTCCGTTTCATATATTTTTGTTGTTAATTATATTATTACATTTTTTTATTTGTTAATTTATTAGAGGTAAAGTCGCAAGAAGGAAATCCGTAATACGTTTTATTTTTGCTATTTATTTCTCATATATAAACGGATGAAAAGTAAACTGTCGATTTCAGGGAATGAATAAATAAATTTTCAAGAGAAAATACGCTACGCACTCGCTTGTTATTTGTTGGATTGTAGGTTTTCCAGCCGTTCGTTTATTCATGTTTCTATGGACATATCAAATCTATACTTATCTGATATTTCTATGGAGTAGGAGAATTCAATATGTCGCTAATCGCGCACGGGTCCTGTTTATCACGAGAGCAGCTTTGTTTATTGTGATAAATGCGGTATCTCCGTTATTTATATTAAGTATTAGTTCTTAATCTTAAGTTAGTGATGACGTTTTAGATTTCCATGTAATGTTCTACTCAAGACTTTAACTTCTCTGATACGGGTGAAGTGATTTCTTTATGAAGTTTTGTTGACGATGTGGATAGTCAATAAGACAAAGTGTTAAACATTAATGTTTATGTGATGTGCCCTATTGATGAAATAGTTAATATTTTGTGTCTTTGGTTTATTTTTTAGGCAACAAAATAATAAAATCTTGTTTACAAGCGCATGCGCTCATGTCAAAACAGACAAAGGTTTTGTGTAGCGAGTCAGCTGTATTATTTGTAGGAATGGCATAGCTGTGTCCAAATTGTGATAATTATCGTGCCCAGTGTGGTTTCTGTGTAAAACAATGTTTAATGAATGTGGATATGTCATCTTTCTACTGCTGGTTCTTCCGTGTACAGAAAGTGGTAAGTCAAACTTTGTGTTTTTATTATTATCGTCAATGATAACACGGTCTTGTCAAGCAAGTCACAGCTTGCGCTCAATATCGCTCAAATTTTGTTTTATCCAAAAATGGGAGCTTGCACATTAATTTCTACACAATATTTCAAAGCTTTTGTTAAAAATTTGCACAAAATATCATCTTGGAGACGATGTACGTATTGTTGAGACCTGTATTGATAATTGTTATTTATGAAAATATTTACATGTAGGTAAAACTGCAAGCCCATTTTTTATTAATTTCTAAATAACGCCTTTATTTGGCAAATAAAAATGATAATTTGGTAAGGTAATAATTATTTTTGTATAAGAAATACCAATAAATTCGGCCACAAAGTAGGTACCTACACTGCCATTCTTCAAATTTATTTTTGTGCAGACAACAAAAAGGTTTCGGTTATTTTTATCCTTCGTCAAACGGACACAGCGGTGGTTTATTACGCAAAATTATATTATTATGATGTTATTATTTAATTTTCAAAGAGTCAAGAAACATCAACATAAATAATAATACAGATATTTTTATAGCTATTGGTAATTTGTTGCACGAAATCAGACTCCAATCATGACTTGTAACTAGCTACCTAACTCCTTTGTAATTTTCGACAAAACCGATAAAATTTTTGTTGGTATTTGGTTTTCAAATCGGTAGATTAGGTAGGTACCTTACGTATTGTGTTTTGTAAAATTTTATCCTTCGTTACGTTTATACCCTTATCACTATCACTATTATTGTGTTGGAGTCGTGAATGTACCATGCAATGAATTGTCCTGCAGGCTTGCTTTTTAGACTTAATTTTTATGTCTCATTGTTGTGTTTTCATTTCTTATTAGTCATAATATTTCTTGTATTCTCTATCGCTATTATCATAAATTATACCTATCTTCCTTATCGCAAATTAATGTATTTTATTTTCCTTTTATTGTGTTTTTTTTTTTATTTTCTCTTATTTTTACGCCCTCTATTATTATTTATTTTTTGTCCTTTTTGTTTATCGCCATAATAATAAATAACATATAACGAACTCATGTTTTCATATATTCTTGTTTAATTGCAATGTTTATTTTGTTCGAAACATTTCTACGTACTGCCGATTAAGAGTAAAAATATTAAAAATGGAACTATACAATTTATAGGCTGGCAACACCAATTTAACTGTCAAATATTATTTTAAAGCGTAATGACACTGAAAATGTAGAACACTGTAAATTACTTTTTAAAAACATTTTTTGTTCAAGAAAAAAAAATCGAAGAAGCACTGTTGTCAAGGTGTCCACTTAATGACATAAATTTTGGAGTTTTCGGTTTGCTTTAATTTAATATATAAATTTGAATTTAACAGAAGGTAGAAAGGAAGAATCACAAATGGTGAGTTTAGTTACATTACTTTTAGATCAGAATGAGTTAAATGTATTCAGATCTAAAATTAAAAACATGATCTAAAGCCCGGGCAACGCTAGTATTAAATAAATGTGAGCAATTTCTAAACTGCGCTTTATTTTATTACAACATCGTTATTCTTCATTATGTTAACACAAAATTGCAAGGGTAGGTATAATATACCTATTTGCAATTCTAATTTTGAGATCAGTATCTATATTGCAATGATAACCCATCTATATTGGAATGAAAAATTTTTTTTTTTTCACTTTTGTGCCTTTTTAATTTATTTTGTAAAAATGTAGGTTACACAGTTACCATTCCACCATGAGTTATGTTTTTAGTATTGCTATTTGAACAACAGTGGCGCCCTCCTGTGTTTTCTACTCTTATTTGACAAACTGTAGCTATCCTTATTTTTGGTTATGTCTCTTATTATTATTTTGGGTAATTATGGTACTGCCATTACTCATTATTAACAAGTCGTTAATTACCATTACCAATTACTCTTTGTATTTTTTCGTTAACATGTTTATTTTTAATTTTATCGACATGTCTTTTTTATTTGTAAATTTTTGTAACTAGTCTTTAAATTTTTATTTATCTTGCTATGGATGCTTTATTGTAGGATATTTTCTCTTTATCATTTGTTTACGTATCATTGTATTTTTATTATGTATCTTGTTATTGATTTACTGCCTCTTTGACTATCATAGTTTTAGGTATCCTTCTATTTATCACGACTCTTGCTATTACTTTATCGAAATGTCTATTTTGTGTTGCATTTATTGTCCCTTGTTATTTATCATGCTGATCATGCGTCTCTTTTTTTTCGAATCTGTTTTTCATTGTGTGTACAACAAAACCGAATGATCTATTGTCGTTTAGAATTCAATGTACACAATAATAATATCTATGTACATTCACGTTTTTATAAGAGTCAAATAATTTCCATACAATGCAAATACAAACTCACAATAAAACAAACTTGGTACAAGAAGTTACCTACAGTGGATTTACGGAGAAACCACAATAAATAGCTATACCCCTATTATATTTTATAACACAAACCAACCACCATCTACCTAGGTAATCTTGACAGTAAAAAAAACATTTTTTTGTTGTTATGTAACTCCTCACAAGGCGCCCCTATTTATACAATGTAACGACAGGAGAACTAGGTATGACCCCACCAAGTTGGGCAACTTGTAAGGGTTAAGTAGGGGCTGAAGGAAGGGATTATTTGTACGGGTCTTGAAGAGGCCCGGATTACATGAAGGAGAAAAACAGAAGCCGGTGGCTCGTACAAAAAGGAGTCGATGAAACGACTCCTTTTCATGAAGCCCCAGCATCAACATCAACTGTGTACGGGTGTTCCGCTCGTGTCCGTCGAGTTAGCTGCTAGCTCCATTAAAATACCTGTGGAAAAGACTTAGCATGCTTACGTTGCGCCTGTACATAAGAGATTGCAATCGGTCTGTTAACAACGGATTGTCAATCCGACGGACCGCCTTTGCACAGAATCAATTAGATTTATCAAGTATTTTGGGGCATAGAGATGACTCCCAAATTCAATTGTTGGGCGTACTTGTGAGCGTACTTGTGGGCGTACAGGGTTAGCAGCTGGTCACTATTGAAGAATCTTTAGCTAGCCCTATACAAGACGCACAGTTTCTTGGAATCCAGATTTACTCGGGCTTCTATGGAGCCCCGATTCTTGGGGAGGGTGCTTCCATAAAATGGCGCCAGACAGTCACTGATCTCCCTCCTATATACCCAAGTATTACGAATTCTAAAATGAATTATAAAAACATGAAACTGCTTAAAACTAGATTCGCTAAATACTTCATAATATTTTGCATTACTTCATTCGGCTCTCCGAAGAAGCCGGGAAATGTTAAGATGTTCATAACAAGTCCTATATCTAGCAAAAAAAAATAAAAATTAAAACATATAGAAAGAAAGATGTATATACGAATCTGTAGTGGAGTTGCATTTTCATTTTTTTTAACCATTTATAACTTAAATCTTCGATTGAATATTAGAATTCATAATACTATGCTCTTTTACAAGAATTGAGTCGCTAGAGTGGATAGCCGATAAGCCTTGTGTCTAACGTCAATATTGAAGGCTGCATCTCGTGATGATACAATTTTCGATCGAAATATATTTTAAGTCGATAGTTATTAGTTATTAGGGTCTAATATCATGCATTACATATACTATGTATTTAGCCATTGACCACGTGACCACAGCTGCAAGCAACCGCTCCCTCCTCGCGGGATGTGTTGTTTCCTGTTGTAATTAGGAAACTTGGTCTTCGGAGTTCAGAGAGGGATGCTGTTATCGATAACCGTCTTCTCCTTTGTGCGGCGAGAGTTATGTTGGCACGCCGCGCCGTAACTTGGATGGCTTTCGGCTGTCTTTAGAGGAAGCCATAAGCCAAAAATGTGTATATTCTTGCGTGCCTTAAAGCTGGTTCACATTACGCTATAAATCAGCTGAAATTTTGACATCGGCCGATAGAAAAAGCAAATAACAGCCGTAGAAAATCACACAAATCTGACAGCACTTCTCGCGGGCGAACGATCTTTTATCACAAATTTTAGGGAATAGCCTTTCTGGACTGTGGTGGACATAACTAAGTGGTCTTAGTTATGTATGTTATCACTGCGTGACTAATCTATAGATAAAAAAACATCCTGGCGTGATTTGCAGTTTGTTTTTCTTGCACAAAACAAAGAAACAAACGCACGTCACTCACTTACCGGATGAATTACAACAATGCTTTGTCGATTTGCAATAGGTAATAATTACTGATGTTTTTTTTACTATGACAAATTCGTGCCAAGGTAATTAGTGACTGGAATTTTATTGCTTTTATCAAGATTTAAATTATTTTACCTAAGTGATTACACTGCTACGAACTGCCGGTAATCAATAATGATTCAACTATGAGCAATAATGATTTATTCCATAGATTATAATATTATTAAACTTGTTGTTTTCTCCTACGACTATTTATGTGTTTATTCGACTTCCCGGAGCCAGTGGAACTGAGAAATCCCTAAATGGAAGTGAGGGAGAAGAGGAAATGGTAAAATTGTATAAGTTCACCTCACGGATAATACGGAACGTTCGTGTTGTTGAAGTTCGGATAATACGGAATATTCCTTTTTTAACTAATAGACAATCAAATATGACATTTGTCGGAAGTACCAATCTTGTAAAATAAATTCTCGTCAAAATAAAAACAGAAAAGTACCTACTTCGAATTATTCCTGGGTTGAGATTCAAGCTGCAAAAGCTGGATGTCATTATAATTTAGATATACATCCTAGGTTTTGAATAGTTTGCTTGGCAAAGCATGGTTTGTCTAACGGGTAGGTATGTGTAATTATTCTATTGACAGCATTGATTGATGATTAATTATCTATGAAATGTAAACCAAAAAAAGATGAAAATACAAATGGCGTATACTGCGCGAGTGAAATAATTTTAACAAAATTCAAATGTAATATGCATGTTTTATGCATATTTTTTCATCTTCCCCGACGTAAGTACCCACTTTTCGTGATAATAAAGCTAAATCTAACTGTTTGAATAAAAAATATTGCGTATTACAGTAAGCGGAGTAAGACAAAAATAATGGATTTTCAAATGTTCTTCAAATCTATTATCAAATTCCAGGCACTTTTGGTAAATGTATTTTATGATGAAGGATAATCATGCCAGGAAGGTTTGTTGTATTGACATTTTACCCATCGCGTTAGAGTTGGTTGTTTTTATTTATTTATTATTTATTAACGCCCTGGTGGGTTTTTACATAAATTTTACATTTGATTACAGTATGTAAGTAAAAAAGGATGAATATAGTTGTAGTACTCATAAGAAAACACCACATATGTAGGTACCTATTCAATTTAGTGCAAATTAGGAAAATACTAATACGATGATTAAAATTGAATTTAAATAATAATATATGCCTGAAATAGTAAGTAAAAGAAAGTGCTTATAACATAGAAAAGCAAATGGGTACGTATACGCTTACAATATTATTTATGTGTGTTACAAGTAAACCAATAAAACAGAAAAAAAGGATAACGTACTCGTAAGCTGTGGGAGAGATTTAAAAATTAATAAAACTAATAAAGACATTGTGCCAATAAAACATAACACAATTTAGCAAAATAATATACTTTGATTTACATTGAATTTAAATAATAAGACCTGAAATAAAACAAAGTTTAATGTACACAGCCTTTGCGTATTTTATATATACCAATAGTAAGAATCCAATATTTCTGTCGGGTCGGTGCCATAGGTGAGAAAACGACTTTTGAAATTCGAACCCAAACCTTACAAAACGCCCGTAAATTGAAGAATTTTCCAAAAAAAATCTTGTGGAAGATTTTTTTATTGATTCGTGTACAGATCATGGTTTTTAGTAAGAATCCAAAATTTCAGTCGTTTCGGTGCCATAGGGCCTGAGAAAACGACTTTTGATCCCAAGCCTTACGAAACGATGAATTTTCATAAAATTGTTGCACATGCAATCACAAGTATACAATTAGTATAAACGGTAGAGTACTGAATTCCAATGATGCGGAAAAAACTCGTCAATTATTCGCGCAATCACAACTTACACCCACTACGGAAAATTACTACACAGTCATATTTCATGATTCCTTTCTTACTTGCAAAGCTAATTTATTAAATTTCTTAGCGTGATATAAATTATCTTAAAACTACACACTTCATTTTTCATTAAACTTTTATTAAAAGTTAATTACAATTCGTGAACATATAATTCTGGATTTCAAATTTTCTCTTTATCTCTCCGTACGCTTTTTTTTCTTCTTTTTATTACTATTTGTACTCATAAATTCAGGAGTAATTGTCTACTAATAATATTCCATGGAATTATGTAATAGGTACTACAACCATGTAATAATTTAAAACAAGCAATAATATAAGGGAATATAAAAGATTATAAAATAATATCAAAGAATATAAAATAACATAGTATTAAATAAAACAAAGAATTAAAATTAGTAGAAAATAATATAAATGAGATAAAATAAATATAAAAAGTTGTTATAATGTTTTGTCTAGTCTGTAGTTAGTAGTGAGATTGTAGAAATATATTTGTGCAGCGCTCTTAAGGTGATTTTCACAAAACGGCGCCATATAAATAATCCAAATATTATTTTTTAGATTCCGTTTAGGTAGATCATAGTGAGAAATATGATCGAAAGTTTACACCACCACACTTTATATTCAAATCTTAAAGTTATCCACGAAAGAATTAAAATGTACACCTTTACGAAACCAAAGTTTCCGACCGCAATTTGAAAAAAAATTATGAAACTTTGTGAATTTTTTATGAATTATTTTTACGACATAAAACGACAATGAAACTACAAAAAACTGTGGCGATAACAACGTAAGAGTATGTAATACATTTCAATAATGCACTTGTGTTTTTATTTTTTCCGTTATAGTTTAGTTTGAAAAAAAGTAAGGTTGGTAATTTTAAAAACTTAAAATTTTTTTTTTATTTGAATACCGCACAAGAATCCCAACTGCTCCCGTTTGGAGCCAGTGAGACTACGGCATCCCCAATTAGAGTATTTTGTGAGGCTGAGTGGGGAGAGGAAGGAGATGGGGAAGAGGAAGGTGGAGAAGTACCTGGCTATTCAAATCTGGTCACCAAACACGGCTTAAGCCATTTCAAGCAATGTTTCAATTCTGAATGGTGGTCTTACACCAGGGCGATACTGAGAGTATCTTCTACTTATTTTTATGTTTACATTAAAAAAATATTTTCTTCAATCTTTGCAATTTCCCTTTGTGGCGTCATTTTTAATTAAATGAAACAAATAACTTTTGTAAAACACCCGTTATTTGTTCTCATTTAAAAAATACATATATATTAAAAAATAAATAAAAAAATCTAATAATACAATTTGAAAACGTTATGTCATCGCCTATCAGTTTTTAATTTTCGGATCGGTTCAGAGATATTCCATTTATTTGGAATTTCGAAAATATTTTGACCTGACAGAATATGGCCGAGGCATGAGAGGTTAAAACTTGCTCATGTGTTTTATCTTTGTGCATAATATTACTTGGCATAAATATATTATTATCACGTCTATTATCTACGTTATATATAATGAAACTTTGAGGTTAATGGATAATCGATTCCTACTTAGGTAAGACGTCTGCGAGATAAACTAGATTTAATAAAGGAACACTTTGAAACAGGTTTTCATAATGTGCATGCAGATAACGATGGAGATTTTGCTGAAGAGATTGCGATCTTTGCAAAATGTACTTTGTAACTATAGTGACATGTGCGGAAGGACTTATCAAACTACCTCCTTCCTACATTATCCATCCTTCATCTTGTACTATATCTACATCCTTCTACCTAACTACACCCTTCTTTACATTCCCAAATGCTATGTAGATGCTGTAGATATAAACAACATATGTATACCATGTGATGCTTTTGTGTTTGTTTTCTATCTTTTTTGTACTAATTTTATTTCGTTTAAATAATATGTATACCATGTGCATGCTTGTATTATTCAGCTTAGAGGAACAATAGATACAGATTTATGTAAACCCTACGAGCTACACCCTTCAATTGAAAAAAAAATTACATGTACACAGACAGCTAAGTATATTATACTGCCGTCATAAGCAAAAACACGGCTTGGAATTTGGTCACATTCTGATGCACTATTTATTACAATGGGTGATAGGTCTCGTATATCAGAATTTGTCTTTTGAAAATTTCTAGCTGACGTTTTGCTTATGGTTTTTTTTTACATTAGCTCAACACAGGAGGCCCTGAGGAAAATAATTTCCCTCAGGGCCTATGTCATCTGAAATGCTGTGTGGAGGGTCTTTTTGAGAAGAGGAAGGAATGAACATTGTTCTTGAAGAGACCCATGTTGTAGGAAGGAGGAAACTCAGAGGCCGGCAAATCGTTCCACAGCCGAGCTGTTGAACACAAGAACGAGTCGAAGATGCGACCCGATCTCGTGTGTCAAATGTCAACCGTGTACATATGTTGAGCACGCGTTTGGCGTGTTTCCCGACTATGCACCGGTGCCGAAGGGATCATGACACTAGTTCCTCAGAGCATCTTCCGTTGAACTACCGGTAAAACAAGGATAGCATTCCCACCCGACGCCTATGCTCTAAAGATTGAAATCCGTTCGTTAAGATGATGGCAGTAAACAGACAGCATTGTTTTTAAAAAAAAAAAATATGGTGCTGTTGTAGACATCACTCGCTATTTCTATGATCATAAACAACATTAACCAAATATTGTACTACTGTGTTTCAAAGTAGTTCCGATGAATCGAAGTAACGAAGATTTTTGACAGTTTACGCAATAATTATTATAATTTATTAGTGTTGTACGTAACATACCGAAACACCGGTGTTACGTATAATATTATTTAATACTGACAAGAACGATTCTGTATGTACAATGTAAAAACAGGGGAACTATATAGCTATCTGGTTGGGTAGCGTTGTGAGGCGGCTTAAAATGGGTGCTAAAGGAAGGGTCTTGAAGAGGCACGGAAGAAGGAAAAAGAGATGTCGGTAGCTTGTTCCACACACTAGCCGTCTTCCGCATAAAGCAATAATAAAAATACAAAAAACTTTCAAAAAGAAATTAAAAAAAACTTTAAAATTAAAAAAGAATGTATATCTTTAATTATTAACGAAATTTGCAAGATTTATAACCAAAAAGTTGTTCAGTGTTAATGTTTACAAAGGTTTATAAGTTACATAAGTACATAAGGTTAACAATAGAATATAATATTCATATGAACAGTAGGTAAGTACTTGAAGAATAGAAAATAGTTATAAATTTAGGTCTTTCGTAATCCGCCTCACTAGGCTCGCCTGAGTTGAGGCAGTAATTTTTAAGTAAAATTATAATACTTTTGAACGTATAATACTTATATTAAAATATAATCACACACTACATTGGTTGCATAATAATTTCGAATTTGATTACACAGTTAAAGGCCCTATCATTATTTACTAAGTAAGGACAACATTCCAAATATTGATGTTTCTACAGTCAACCCATAATATATCGTTGGTGACAAATATATACAACGCCTTCAAGTGTTGATGTTACTCTTAGACAACATTCCCAAATATTTGTGGTAGGATAAACTGTTCGCATTTTTTGGATCTATCAGTACAATACTCCCACGACGTTTCATCTATAACACTACTATCTAAAAATATCAACAAGGCGGTTGAATTACATGTACATTAATCCAAACTCCGGGACGTGTGATCTTGTGATGGCAGAAGTACAAGTGCAGTTCCGTTAATATTTAGCGAGTGCTATTAATGGAGGAACGGCAGCGCTTTCGGTTTTAACACGTGTCACTGCCCGGCCGTGGCGCGGCACACTTGTCCGCTGGTGCCTGACCGGCCCATCCGCCCATGCAGCGGGCTCCTTGGTACCTAGGCACCTGGTAGCTGGTAGCTGGACTGCTCGAAGACTCGGCCGTGTAGAGCAGAGCTTCCTGAACTTATTGTACTCACTGCCCCTTTTCAAAAATTTCATCATGCTAGTCTCGCACGCGCACTATACTATCATGCTGTATTTGAGCGTGGCCCATCTCACCATATCGCTCGCCGTCAACACATACAAAAATCTCACACAAGACAGATAATACATATATATGTTTTAGACGTTTGGGGTGGTTTAGATGATACGCCGTGATCTGCTTGGAAGATTATTACCGCATTAGTACCGCATGCGAGATATTGTAGCGCTCATGTGAGACTACCATCACCCACTTCTTCAGGAAAATTATAATTGTCCTTAGATATATATATTTTTATTATTTCAAATGAATAAAAATCTTAAGGCTGAATCATTATGAAAAATTAACCTTACCTAAACTAAGCTCAAAAATTTTAAACTTCAAAATGATTACCGGTGATGTCTAATTAGGTACTTATTTTCAACGTTCTTTTTTTCATATTTGATCCACACAAATTCACTGAGGTTTTCCTCGGGTCTTTCGTCAACTCTGGAAATGTTGCGTGGAGGGCCTTTTTATGGAAAATAGTGTGTGAATCTTGGTCTTCAAAAGACATTTGCTACCAAAAATTTGGACTTCTGAAATATTTTTTATTGCTCTTTGCTCTTCATTGCCCCCCTGTTGAACTACCAGCGATATAGCTATAGCGCCCCCTAGCGATATCTCCCACTTTGGGAATCACTGGTGTGGAGCGTGGTTTATAACGTATGTGCCAATGCACGAGCGTACGTCCTTGCCTTGCAGTAAGCGTCGCGAATAAATAACGCACCTTGAAAAATAACAGAACGTATCTGATTTGTGTATCTATTTTTGAATTATATGGGCTTGTTTGATTTTCAGTTTTCAATCCTACCGGAATACAATCGTGACTACCTAAAATAGGTGGCACGATCGATTGAATCAAATACTTGTGGTGGGTCATGTCAAGAATAAGGATATTACAAGAGTGTGTATAGAATATTAATTTATGAATCTGAATTAAGTAGATTCTTAGAGAATCCAATAAGATCATTGACTTCGTTGTATGTTTCAAATGATTTTTTTATTACTTATTATTTAAGATAATAATAATGCCATTTTTAATATATATAAAGTGTTACTATGCTGATTTCTAACAGTATATACGGAAGATATAGTCTCTCATGTCTAGGGTCGAAGCTAAGTTCAATGTATGAAGAATGATGAATAAGTAAGTCTAAAGCCCATGGTTTGAAAGAGAGAGTATCAAAACATTGTACAATATAGTAGTGAATGATGAAGATGAATAATTGTACCAGGTGGACGAGTTTGTGTGTTTGGAAAGTATGTCTACTAGAGATGGAAAGCCTGATAAGGATATTGAAAGAAGGGTAAATGCAAGAACTCCATTAATAAAGGACAGAACGCGGCTAACCAAAAAAATGTCAACGAGGCGAAGCTTGCATTCCACAGTGGAAAACTGGTACCAACCATGATCTATGGCAGTGAGACGTGGAACTGGCAGAGGAAGGATGGTAAAACAATGTATGATCTGTGAAAAAGGTGGAGATTCACAAATAATGCATGGCTGATGTAAGCGTAATGAGTATGATTAAGGAAGAGACGCTTAGATGGTTTGGTGATGTACATCGATTGAACGAGGAAGAAAGTGTAAGGGGAATACATGGCGTGAATGGTAAAACAAATCATGGAAGCCCGTGGACATAGCACAATCAAGTGAACCAAATACTTATGCTGATCAGTATTAAAATCATAGACAAAACGTGTAATATTGGTGCTATTTATGCTTATATTTGTACGGATTATGTGCTAAGATTATGTCATAAAACCCATAGAATTCCTGAGCAAATCGACGGTACCGAAGAACACTGTCGGATCTGGTACAAATTTAAAATCGTTTGTAGGCTTATTTTGTTGATTTAAAAGTCTGTATTTTCGGAATTTTGAATTAAATAAAATACAAAATATCAAGTGACCTCCCAGGTATGTATGGTCCTGTATATTTTCTAAATGTACAGAATAAGATAATGTACATACATATTTTTACGCAGCATCGCATTCATTAGTCAAATGCATTGTATATATTATATTCCACCGGTTCATCAATCACTGATACAAAACTATAGACATCGTGCCTAGTCTTAATTAGAAGTAAGATTGTGGATATTGTAGATAGATATTATAAATTTGTACAGCGCCCTTGAGGTGAATTTTCACAAAAATAATATTATCAAAACACTGTATTCTTGATCTCAAAAACAGTAAAAATGCAGAAACGAAACTTTAAACAGCTCTATTGCAAAACTATAAAATCGCACACCCGATATTGTTCTTCGGGACCGTCGATATATTTATGAAATATGACATATCATTTTTCATGTTATAATATTTTGGTATGTAAGTTTCTACGTAATGATCCCTTGTACTTGCTACCCTTGAAACGTTCTTGATCGATTTGTCTCGGAGGAGAGTGGTCGGAATAGAAATTCAGGGGATAATTTGTCAAATTTAGAACAGGGTCTCATCTCGTGTGATACTAATTTACATTCATATGACGTAGTCTTTGTTCCGTAACCTAGCATATGTACATACAGGACTTACACATGTATTATAACTTTTCTTTTCGTGAATTATTCATACGTAACCATTTCCTTACAGCGTAGGTCAAGGGTCAGACGTCACATTTAAATTGTTCACAAGAGAAAATTCTAAAATAATCAATCTATGTTGGTTCACACTCGATGGGTAGGAAGTTTAAAAAAAAATTATGTGAATACCGCACAAGAGTCAGAGTGCTCCCAGCCGCCTGGAGAGGCAGTGAGACAATGGCATCCACCAATTGGGGTGTGTTGTGAGACTGAAGACAGTGGGGAAGAGGAACGTGGGGAAAAGTGTGGCTAATCAGGTCTGGTCACAAAATACGGCTAAAGCCATTTCAAGCAATGTTTAAATTCTCAATGGTGGTCTTCACCATTATAGTATTTTAATTGAATAAATTGTGTAATAACACAATTCAATCAAATACAATGTACTTGCACACGCCGGGATTTTAACCTTGATGTGACCTTGTTACT
Source organism: Glyphotaelius pellucidus (assembly GCA_936435175.1). Classification (NCBI taxonomy): domain Eukaryota; kingdom Metazoa; phylum Arthropoda; class Insecta; order Trichoptera; family Limnephilidae; genus Glyphotaelius; species Glyphotaelius pellucidus. Next base: position 7,443,076 of record OW386545.1, on the reverse strand, counting down.
TGTCGAGAGCCTTCCCCACGACCACGGAGGCCGGCAGCGTAGTTTTGCATCACCACTGTTTTTTTCCTCCAGAATTTGACAATTCTTATTTGATCAAAATCAAATTATTTCAATTTTATATTATCTGCCCCCAGCATTGCTCAATGCTTCCGCAGATAAAAATCAAATGACTTCCAACCGCCTATAATTTTCCGATTACTAATGATGTAACGATTCGCTTATAAACTTTGTCGGTCTTCCAAGGAAATTGTAGAAAGTTCTAGGTAAAATTAATATCTTATCAACGCAAGATTCAGCGCGTGACGAGGAAATTAGAGTTTAATGTTGATTTTTTCCCACAATGTTTCAATTAATGTTTTTTCTTTGCGTCACAATTTAATCAATGTTAATGACCCTCACCTGCATTGCGTTATTCATAAAGCTATTATAATATGATTATGTACGTTACTCTTCATTATTGTGCATTTTTATACCACTTGGTGTGCTAGAAAAAAAAACTAAAACTATAGATAAATTTACTTACCCCATTAGCTTTTAGTGAATTGCTTTATTTATTTATTAATCATCAACACCCTTATGGGCTTTTACATATTTTTACTCTTCTGTGATCTGGTGCGTATAGGTGTCAAAAACAATGTTTAAGGTTTAGATAAAATAACATAAATGGGTATTACACGTGGTACCCAGGTGTAAAGGTGAAGTAACGTTATACGAGGGCGGGTCAATAAGTCCGTGACTTTTTGAATTTCCCGCCTCTTAACTGAAAAGGCAACACCGCTCCTGTCAACAGGCATCTGTCAGTTGACTCCTGTCAAAATTTGAACAAGCTGCGTCATTTAGTTTGTATTTGACAGTCATTGATAGCAGACTGCCGCGTAATTCGAGGAGAAAATGGAAAAAGTGAATTTCGTGTGAAGGACAATGCAAGGGTTGCACAATAAAAGAGACAAAAATCAGCTGTTGAACTGCAGATGACATAAAATTTAACAAAAATAATAATATGTGGGTTCTTAATACATAATTTGTAAGTGCTAATTATATAACTTAGTAGATTTAAAAACAAAACCAACACTACCGATTTGCACAGCACAAAAATTAATATTCAAAACAATTACATTATCGTCAGAACCTCTTTTTAAAGTATTCAAATTCAGGAAACAAAATGCTACATACTGCTACCATGCAACATTACAGATGTATAAAAATAATGTAAGATAGTCGCACTATCACGGAAAGGACAAGTTCGATAATATATGATTGTAACGAGAGTATCAAAATATAAGGAGGAAGTATATGTCGTTAAAGTAATTATGTTATTAATATAAAATAAATACGAATAGATTGTTGTAAAGTTTGTTCATAATTACCGACCTATATTACCCCCCCTTTACGGTGGGTGTTTTGCAGAACATAACTGAGTTCATATTACGATAAAAGCTGCTCATGCTGGAAATTTATAGTTCCATTGTAGATAGATATTCTAATAGGTTGAATTTAAGTTTGGACACTGATTGATGACGATAAACATAGATTTAACTATAATTGTTTCCAAGTCTGTGCAGCCTTTGGATAGGCGAGTTTTAGAAATAATTAATAGCAGACATGTGGACAAAATACAGCCATAGTTTCATGAGAAGTGCCCGTAATCCATGGAAAAATTATTAAAATATAATATTTATTATTTTTATGACACTAAATTCAGACAAAGACATGCCTATGAACGAGTGTTCCTCGTGCCAAAGTTTCGTATTGAGTTATAACGTTAGTAGTTTTCTATGGCCCAGCTTACATATATCGGCGTACCGCACCCAAAGGGTTAAAAGGGTCGCAGTTAAGTGTATGAAAACTGCTTTTTACTTATTTACAAAGTCGTGGACTGTTTTGCTGTGAAAGTTTGAGATATGTTGGATAAACTGTCAAGAATAAAATAATTAAACGCCGAAGAAGATTTGCACAATGAATTAACCCGTCAGGCTAATTTGTTTGCTTTTCAGAACAACTCAAATAGACATTACTATCATAATGAGAAATTTGATATTTTTTTATATGAATACCGCACAAGAATCCCAACTGCTCCCGTCTGGAGCCAGTGAGACGACTATGGCATCCCCAATTGGGGTATGTTGTGTGGCTGAAGGTACTGGAGAGGGGTTGGAGATGGGGAGGAGGAAGGTGGGGAAGTACCTGGCTATTCAGATCTGGTCACCAAACACGGCTAAAGCCATTTCAAGCAACGATTCAATTCTGAAAGGGTGTCCGCCCTTACACCAGGGCGATACTGAGAGTATCTACCACTCTGGAACGTGCCGCAAATATACCATATATTATTTTGAATGAATTAATTGTGAAATAACACAAATTAATCAAATAAAATTTAACGAAAAACAAATAACTTTGTGTAACACCACTATTAAACATTAAATTAATGATGACGCCACAAAGTAAATTTGCCTATTTTGAAGAAATAAATAAAATTTGCTTGCCTGCATCGATTACGCGACCTTCGGATTGCGAGTCAAGATCCTAACCGCTCGTCCACGTCGGCCGTCAAGGCCGATCTAAATAAAGAGAAAACACCACATTCAAATTCAACCGTAAAATAGGTAAAATGTACATCTTTATGAATCCAAAGTTTCAGGTGGCAATTTGAAAAAAAAAAATTAAATTAATGTTTTTTTATGAATTATTTTTACATGAAACGACATAAAATGAGGTGATAATAACATTTATAATCCATTTGCCTAATAAAATACGCACTTATTCTCTTTCAAAAACTGTTTTTAGCTTTTGAATACGTTCAGAAATATACTATTTATTTGGATTTTATTGTAAAACGGAAATATTATGAACCTCTGACACAATATTGCCAAGGCCCGTAGGATTGAACAAATATTATAAAAGGCGAAAGGTATGCGTTCATAGCGGTAAGATTTGGAAATTTGGATTATTCTGTTATCACGTTTATTATAAGTGGAATAATTGATAACACGGTTTAGGAAATAAGCTATCAGATAAGATCAATTTAAGTACCATCTATTGTTAGTTTTCAGGAAATTGCAGTGCCATATAAAAACATAAATCAATGAATTGAACGTTATTGAAAATCAGTTAAAAACATTATTGCCTCGAGGACCGATCAAGGACTGCTTAACGGGTGATATGAAGCCGATAGATATTATTTGTAGTACATTTATCAGTCTAATATCAAATCGCACAATTGGTTGATTTTTTTTTTTTAAATCGTAAAATAAATTCAATTTTAGTTTTCGTATATTGTATATTACAATGTTATGTAAGTGCGTTCGCAATTAAAATTATGCGTTTCAACGATACAACTGCCATGTTCAGATGTCACGGACCCGTGTCACGCCGGGTGCCCCGATGGCAGATGCGCTTTCATTGTTTGTGACAACTAAGTAATGAATTGCTTCTGTCGGCGGTAATTGAAGTTATGGAATTTTCAGGCGTTGCGGCAAAAATACATTTAGTTTTCATTTATGTACAAACCTCGTGATTTATTGTTCGCAATTGGCCGAAATGTGGAAGGACGTAACCTGAAATACACAAATAACATGTCCACATATTATTTACCTTTTTTATTTTGAGAGCTTATCCTAGGAGAGATTCGCAAACATTTTTTTGTAATCATGGTCTTCTGCAGATCACAAATTAGTGAAAGGGCATGTCTCTTGATAAAGTACTCATGGCAATTGCCTTCTTTAAATTCCACGATCGTCCTCAATTACTTCGTTTCATTGCACAGCAAAAGATATTTCCTTTTTAAAAAATCTAATAATATGACTAAGATATGCAGCTTTATCTTCTTAGATTTTCAAGAGTTTGCTTTCAAGGTGCACACGAATTAGTGCCATATTAATTTACATTTAAATCGTTAAGGGCCATTAACCAGTTCCGAGAATTCAAATTTAGTCAAAATATGGTCTTACGATCGTACCCTTGCAACTGTACAGAGAGGTTCCGGTGAGTAAGATTAATTATTCTCCGTACCAGCATTTTTAACTAATAACTCAATATCGATTTTATTTCATTCAAAATTTGCTTTAACATATACCTACGTGTATCATTCAAGTTAGCAATATAAGTGCTCAAACCTCTGATACAATAATGTCCTTTTTGTAATTATTTTTTTATCGTAAGTATTTACAATTTTTCAATGATGTCTAAGCTCTAAGTAAAATAAGTGTGTAAAAAACTTAAAAATATATTAATAATTATTATTATTGGATAATTTGTAGAGCGCCGTTTTTGTGAAAAATCACCTCGAGTCCAAAATCACCTGAAAAATCACGCTTTACAATTTATTAAGAATTATTAACAGAAACGCATATCCAACAGAAACGCTTTTCGCAGATTTCACGGTGCCTCGAGTAGAGAATATCTTCAAGAAAAATGCAATTATCCAAATTTACAAAGATCGTCAAAAAATTTGAAACCCACCAATCAAAAAGATATCAAGACAATATCAAAATACCAAAATTTAATACCAAACTAATGCAAAACAATTACATCTATTTAGGAATAAAGTATTTCAACAATCTTCCGATTGAAATAAAAAAAATCAAAGACATCAATAAACTGAAACTCAAACTGAAGCAACACTTCATCAGGAATAATTAATTAAATAATTACATGTTTTTCTCTTTCTTTCTATTTATTGGCAATCTATATTTATTTCTATTTAATTTAGATTTTTCGAATTTCTCTAAAGTGCACAATATTTTAGTATGTAACCATATCCCATTGTATGTACATCTTCACATAAAGATGATCCAGAAGTTTCAATTGTTCCCTTATATACTTACCTATTGCATAATGTCATTCTATTTCTGTCATAATTAGTGTAACTCGCTCATCAAGCACAAGAACTAGCTTCTTCTTTGGTGAGACTGCAATTTTAAAGAATTTCTGAACCAATATGTAATTTATATTAACCCACTGTAAACTTATATATCTATATTAAATTTAAAAAAAAAAAAAAAAAATAAAAAAAAAAAAAAATTAGTTTGTAAGATCGTAAAGAGACAAACTGAAGTTTTTTCGTCACAATCACGTGCGCGGATTTTTTTCTATTGATTTTATTCGAACTAAAATTAAAATTTTGAAAAGTAGCTTTCCTAGATAATTCATTGATTTATTTTACTGTATAATTTATATGATTTGAAATGTGTGTTGTACTACACAACATTTAGTTTGAAATTTTAAGAAATCTGCCAACGACCAACGGTCTAATATTATTATAATAAAAATAAACACACTTTTTCAAAATTGAAAACATAAATTTACTACATAAAATAATAATCTTTCGAAATCAATTAAATTTTTTTGTGAAAAAGAGCCGATACTTCTAGAATATGATTTTAAATTTATTTTTTCCCTCTTAAGGCATGTTCTCAATTTATTTATTTTTTCTAATATACTTGTGATAACCGCCCCATTTGATAGCAATTTATTATTGATAATAAATATACCTGAAATTGGTAATATTAATAATTATACCATAATGTAATTATCTTTCAAAACTGCCCGAGAGGTGTCGTATGTAAACAAAATACCATTGTAGAGAAATTGCATCATTAAAAATGATACGAAAGTGCTGATTCGCTAGTTTGCTGAATGCAAGATCCTAGGTTCTATATGAATGTTATGATTTATACATGAAACTGGCTGGAAACTTGTTGTATGGGAGTGGGATATCTTTCCCCTCCAGGCGTTTTCAGAAAATAGTATGGGGTTGTCTGGGAACTTTTCTTCAAATTGCAAAGTACTAAATATATGCAGTCGAACGTGTCACCGCTGTGGGTACTATGGATACAAAAAATAATCAATAGATTTTTTAAAAATATTTCTTTTGTTCGTCGTTCCATCTTTTTTTGGTCCGATCTTACTCACTGCGTTTATTTATGTCGTAGGCCGATCGTAAAATCAGGCAAATCATGTTGCGCCTAGCCACATCATGATCTGCCGCATCGTGAAATGGCGGCAGATCGTGATGTGCCTGAGGCGCATCATGATCTGCCTGATTTTACGATTGACCTGCGACATTTACACCGCGTTTACAAGGGGATACAAATATAAACCCATAGAATTGTCTTGGGCGTATTTGGTGTTCCAGAAATAAAGTGCTTAGGATCTTACACGCCGGTTCAACGTTGATATTGTAAAGTCGGCCTTAAGCCCGGTTTAACGCCGTGGTAAAAAATCAAGTTTTTCATTGTTTCGACCTTACTCACTGCGTTATATTTACACCGCGTTTACAAGTAAGGGGATACAACGATAAAACGATAGAAGTGTGTCTTGGACGTGTTTGGTGTTCGTCGATTTTTACTTACATTGGTGATCGATTTCCACTTACGTTGATGAAAGATAAATAAAAATCTTTCATAAACGATTTTTACTTAAACATTGATGATCGATTTTGACTTTCATTGAGAACGACTTTTACTTACATTGATAAACGATTTTTACCCCCCACTGATGAACTCAAACATCGAATGCTTTCTTTTGGTTTTCATAATTTCATTAGCCCGTCTGGGGACTAGATGTAGAATAAATAAATAAGAAGTGCTTTGTGGGCATGTTTCGTGATCCAAATATTTGCCTAATCGATGCTTAAATTTCCAACACGGGACTGGGTTTACGAAAATCGAATAGAAAGGAGACCTACGATATAGTGTAAGTGAGACGGAGCTCTGGGCTATTAGGCTAAATGGAACATTTGCTTCCATTCAAATTTATATGGAACGTACTTCTAGTTTTCTGTGGGTCTATGGGTCAAAAGGTCAAAACGTCTTATATAAACATGACATCAGTTTTCTTTCAAATCGGTATGATTCACACTTAAAGTGATTTTCTATTCAGAGAGTTTTGTAGAGATGTTTGTCTTTGAACACTTACTCACTGCACAAAACCGCATGCATTTCGTGGGAGAGATTAATATTTGGCTCAAGTGACAAAAACCTTATACCGACGTTTATTTATTTCGTACAAAGTGCGTTAACCCGGTCGATTAGGTCCATTAGTCACACAACCGCTACTGCTGAGCCGTTCAAAGTTTATTATTCCGTTACGTCAAAATGTGTGGTCACCAAAGTGGTGTAAAGTCAACAGTCAACATGGTCGTTAACGTTTACACTGATATGCATGTCACATTAATATTATTCCACTACGGAATATTGAAACTATTCTAACAGGATTCCCCACAATGAATTGTTTTATTTCGCGACCTATTTATTTACATTAATATGCTATCCAATGAGTAGGAATACAATTGTAACATTGATCTTGATAGTGGGAATCTCTTGCCAAATCCTAACTAATATTTTTGTTGAAACTCTTCTGAAAATTAAACTTTTGGCGTAAATTGTCGTAGCACCTCTTATTTGGTTCTGCCGCTAATAGCTCCGTTGTGTAGGTGGGTTTAAACCAAATGACCCAATCTCCTCTTTCTATAGTCTGCTCTTGCAAATTATTTTGGTGTAAACAGTTATAGAGCATTCTTTCGGTGCTCCGGGTGATTCGCCGAAATTTAGTAGAAGGATCGTTCGTTTGAAGTAAATGCCGTAAGTGCGCCAGAACAGTCTTCTAGGACGTCCTAGAGCAGCGGGTTTCAATCCGTGGCACGCGTACCCCTTGGGTTACACGAAGCAAAAATTGGAGGTACCCAATATCGCGACACGAATGTCGTATTGATCGAAATAAAAGCCATGGAACAAAACTTGTTAAATTTTGCATGTAGAATCATTGATTAAAAATGCCCGAATTCGTGTTACACTCTGTATAAAATTGCATTAATGGTGTTTGTGTGACTTGATTGTTGAATTCATGAAATAATGAGAGTATTAAAAAATTACAAACGAAACATGTCTTTCATTACACGTGTACACAAGATAAATAGAAGGTACAGGGTACAACAAATTTGTAATAAGAGCCATGGGGTACGCATGTTCAAAAAGGTTGACAACCGCTGTCCTAGAGCATTCCTTCGTGCTCGGACGCGATCGCTCCTCGAAGCGGTTTCTTCAAAGTGTTCTTGTGTTCTCGGAACTTGCGTCGACTTGTTTGTACTAATTATGGATTGGAGTAATGAAAACTGTCTACAAATGATAGAAGCGTACCAAAATTTCAGTTTTCTGTGGGATCCAACTTATGAAAAATAAAAATAAATAATAATAATGGAAGGTAAAATAAGAATAAGTCCCTTTTTTTCGATAATTGAGTCAACGATAAATGCAGCACTTGAAATTACAATATCGCTCTCACTGTCGGACATGGTGTAGTGAATACCTACCACTGATTGTTGAATAATGAGCTATGAGGCTTCGCTTGCCTAATCTAAACATCCCTAGAGCGTCTCAAAGAAAGTTGTTCTCGTTCTTGTTCGTTGGTGCTCTTTTGGTGTAAATGATCAAAGACCGTTTACACTAAAGAACGATCTTGTTCCAGCTTTAGTTCCATGCTCGTTGGGTCTAAACCCATCTTCGAAAAAATTTCGTTAGTCGTTTATAACAAAGAAACCTATGATACAACGGAGAATGCTTGTCTTCAAACGTTCCTCTTACCTAAAGCAATCGCGTTTGACCTCTGATAAAAATACTTCTACTTACATATTCTGTATTAGTCACTTCTGCATCCATGCATGTCTTAATTGACATTGAATGTACGTTGCTTTTGTGGTTTATATTTTATTGTATTTTTAAGCATGCAAACCGCACTTAGAATGCATTAATTAATTAATTAAACGTTTTGCATATTATTGCGGAGGTGAAATTCGTTGCTTTATAGAAATTAATTGATTTTATTAACCTTGTAAAATGTTATAATTTTGCTAAACGTTCTTATCTCAGTCAACCTAATAAGCCCATTGCCACAACATTTACACAAATTCGCAAATGTATGTTCAACCCAAAGTCATACGTTGGATTCTTGCATCGGTTAGGGGGGGTGTATATGGCCGCCCCGGGAAACATTTATTTTATAACCAACACCCCTGCCATAGGTCACCCCAAGCGGTTCGCTACGTTTGGTAATTTAGCAGGGATGCCTGGGTTCTTGGAGTGAGGTTTGTCTAGATCTTGGTGGCGAATGCGTTTCCCCACCTACTGCGTGGCGTTCCGGATCGGGAGAGACTGCTTGAGGCAGACATAATCTAGACCACTCCAGCCGGACTTTCTCGACTCATCGCCTTGCACCGCAGTGGGAGGGGTGGATTCAAACGTCTCTCACTCCTGGACGCATTGACCTTCAGATTCTTACACTTTTTTCTCAGGGCCTCCCGTGTGGGGCTATTGTAAAAAAAAGTTGTACATGCTTGAAGAAATATACTTGTCGGATTTTCAATAGGCTCGTCCAGACTCCCAGAGGCGTGCGAAGATTTTCTGGACAAATGCTTGCAAATATAAAGCAATAGTAGTTCATGGAACAGCCTGAATATATTATTATGATAGACACAGTTGATTTAATGGACTTGATTTTGCCGTTATTATTGATTATTTTTTTGCCGGTGTGTTGACCTACTGGACGAGCTATTGTAGTTTGAGTTTCTTCTGTTTGACATAAAAATAGATTTGGCTTTCGAAAAAATTCAATGTTTCTAAAAATATCAAGTTTTACTTATCTACATAACGTTAGAAAATTTCAAAAGCCGAACAATATTCCACAAAATACCAAAACGGAAGATATAATATATGACAAGAACGTTGTAATTTACATGTAGATAAATTAATATTATTTTATCCTTATTCGCCAGCTAATTTAATATGTTTACCTGTTGTGAAAACCCGACATAGTTGTTTATTGTTGAGGTAACTCCCTATTTGAGTATTATGGAATTTGTAATTACGTTCAGTATCTTTTCCTCCTGTCTTGCACGTTATATGTGAAGAAACAATACCAACAACAGTACTTATTTAATTACAGTACATAGTTGTAATAATTATATGACTACACGGTTCACAAAATGTAAATATACATTTTTTTCATTAACTCCACACTGGAGACCCCGAGGAAAATAATTTCCCTCAGGGCCTATGTCATCTTTGGGGATGCTGTGTGGAGGGTCTTTTTGAGGAGAGGAAGGAGTAAATATGAGTCTCGAAGAGAGTAGGAGGGGGCCTACACAGGCCCACAAATCGTTCCACAGCCGAGATGTTGAATTCCCAGAGGAAATAATTTCCCTCAGGGCCTATGTAATATTTGGGGATGCTGGGTGGGGGTCTTTTTGAGGAGAAGGAGTAAACATGGGTCCAGAGGTCGGCAGTTGGCAGTTTGTCAAGTGAAAAGAGTCAATTTATCAAAGAAACAGGATAACAATTATATCAGAGAGCCATATTACAACGGGGCAGAGGGGGGGGGGGGGGTTGTGTTGGGTTAGGTTGGGTTGGGTTGTAATCGTAATCGTACTGTGGTAAAAATGTGGTAGAACGATTTGATTTGTTTTATCTAGATTCTTACATACTTACTTAAAATCACACTTCTGCTCATTTAAATGTTTCTACAAACAGACTCGCGCACGATTCCTTATACAGCCGAGGTGTTGAACTCGAGAACGCGTTGTAGAAACGATCCGTTCTCATGTGACGAATATAAACAATACTTGGCGCGCGTTTGGCGTTTCTCCGATGCCGAAGGGATCAAAGACGGTTATTCCTCGGAACATCTTCCATTGAAATAACGGTAACGTAAGGATAACATTCCCACTTGATTGTTTGAAAAATAATAATATTATATAAGTATATATTATTTTCCCTGTGATATGTAATTCTGTTGAAATGTTTCCTTATTTTACACTCTTCTGTGTAAAACCACGCCATCGTTATCTGCATAATCAAATAATATACATAATGGATATAACGTGTCAAAGTAACCACCGACCTTACTTGCAGTGGTTCGAGTGTGCCAAGCAGTTCCGCGAACCGTGAATCAGTGATGTAGATTATGAAGCTATTCTCAAAGGTTGATTGCATCATCGGTCGGTTCAGTAGGAGTCGGTAGGAGGAGGCGGTACTATTCGTAAACCGTTACCCGGATCGTTTTGACTTTTTATGCCGAAATAACGAAACAGTGTAAAGAAACGAATAGATGTGTTGGTGTAAAACCTGAAAACATCTTCGTAAGAATATAATATGGATTATAGTTCTGTATCGTTTGTCCTACTTTTTTCATCTGCGAATACGTGATATATGCACGCATATTTTTAATCAAATTTATTCCCTTAAAAATTATACTTTATAAGATCAACTAGCGAGTTCCCGGCATGCGTTGCTATGCCACTTAAACCCCTTGGGTCTCGATCGTATTATTTCAGTTTCAAAATAATTTCGCTTTACATTAAAAACCAAAAGAAATGGAATATTTTTGAACGTATCCGAAAACTAAAAACTGTTTTAGATAGGTGATAAAATACGTTTTCAAATGCTAATCGAAATAAACATATAATTTTTGAAATATTAATATTTTACATGCAAAAATTAAAGAGTTTTTAAACTGACTCATCTTACGTTTTTTTTTACTAAAATTATTACAGATAACGAAAAAATAATACTTACATATTTTATTAGACAAATATTAACGTTATTTTATATAAACGTTATTTTCACCTCATTTTTTGTCGTTCGCGGTTCGCTACGTTTGCTGAATTAGCAGGGGTGCCCGGGTTCCTCGGGTGAGTTGTGAACAGGTCTTGACGGCGGATGCGCTTGCTCATCAGATGCGTTACGGGCCGAATCGGGAGGGGCCGGTTTGGCGAGACCAACTTGTCTATCTCGACCGTCGACGTCTTGCGCCGCAGCGGGAGGGATGGATTCATACGTCGCGTCACTCCTGGACATACTGACCCCTAGATCCCTACCCATCGCTCATACCCTTTTCCTTCACAGATATTTCTCTCCTTCCTTTCCTTAAAAAGACCCTCCACACAGCATCCCCAAAGGTGACATTTTCCTCAGGTCCTCCTGCCTGTAAAAAAAAGCTAATGTAAAAAAAATATAGGTACTTTGTTAGTCACAAAGACGGGTAGAGCTCCATGTGATAGGCATAGACTGGAAACAACGATTTCTATGAGACCTATATTAGTTGTTCCGAAAATCGAAGAAATTGGCCCGAGAGGTTAACCTTAATTTGATATAGCTAGATGTGATTGTAGAAATGGTAACTTTTCAACTAAAAATGGATTAATTGCAAAACTACAAACTCTCATGCATTTGTAGTTTGTTCAATTTGAAATTAAATTTATCTCCTTGATTAGGTTTTTCCAATAACCAAGACAGCACGCGACAACTTTACTGTGGCGGTTGATATCAATAATTCACTGGACAATCTGCCGTCGCAGATACAATGAGCTTGTACTTACATTGTGGCCCATTTTTGCCACTTATACCCGTCCACTTTGACACGGAAATATAAAGTGTTGTTTGTAGTTTCTCTAAGTAAGGAACATCAGTATTTCCGTTAAGGAGCGTTTGAATTACTGCACACTCCCTCAGGGGTGTGGCTGTGCAGCGCACACACCCTTAGAGAACTCTCGATATTTATGTTTGGCTTTTAACAGAAGTGGCCAAAGTAAATTTTACCAAACGCAGTAAAATATTGCTAACAATGTTTCACGGCTGCTTTGGCCAATAAAATTGAATGACCACTTTGATTAAATTTGACAAAATTGCACAAAGTCGATGTCACCAACTTGACGAAGTGCAATTTCGTTCAGCATTACCTACACTGATTAATGATTACATCTAAAAATTAATCTGCATTTCAAACATATGTTAAACTGACGTAAATGTATCCTTCTGGGTGGTTTTCTGGCATTTGTATGAAAAATAATTTGGTGCTTTAAATTTTTTTATTTTGCCAAATAGTTTTCTCCTAAGAGTCTCAACCGCTTGGCTCGGGGTCAGACAGACTTTAGCATCCCCAATTATTGAGGTATGTTGTGAGACTGAAGGTAGTGGGGAGGGGAAGGTGGAGAATTACCGGGTTATTCAGATCTACTCACCAAACTCAATTTTCTAGTCCAATTTCAAGCAATGTTTCATTTCTGAATGATGGTCTTACATCAGGGCGATACTGAGTTTATCTTTCGCCCTGGAACGTGCCGCAAATATACCTAATATTATTTTTAAATGATTAAATTGTGAAATAACACTAAAAAATCAAAATAAAATAAATATAATCAAATAAAATTTACCTGGCACGCCAATATTTAAACTCAGGACTTCTGGATCGCTAGTTGAGAGCCTTAACCCTCATTGACGGAGGCCGTCAGTGGATTAGTTCTATATTTAGTAAATAAATCGAATTACTCTCAAATAGTGTAAACTCTTGTAGTTGTTTTCTTTGGTTCCATGCCAACTGAGAATAAAGTCAACGCAACACCTCGTTGAAAAGTCATTAACAGCTATGTAAAAAATAATTTTAAAATAGCCCATAACCCTAACCTAACGTAACCTATTTTTATATATTTTTGTCATCACTCTTAAGCCTCGATGACATTGAGCGAGTTTAGAAGCTACTATCTGGGAAATTCACTATCTGTTAGTAAACTCGCTCAGTGTCATCGTAGTACTTGCTAACTAGCAGATTGTGGACAATCTACAAAAAAAATGATAGGTGGTCAACTTTACTCGCTACTCGCTCAAGATGGCGGCCTACCAAAAGCTGATTTCGTAACTGTCAGAATTAGTTCGCGCGGGAGCTGTAATTCTCACTACTGGCTAGCGTGTGGCGCTAGCTTCGAGCTCAAGTTTTTTTTACAAAATGTGGACCGAATTGATTCGCGCGAGAGTCGTTATTTTAGTTATTTTAATCTGCTACTGTCGCTACTGAGCGAGTAGACAGTTTTGTGTGTCATCATGACAATCTCACTCTTCGATTCATCCGCTTTTAAACTTACCGGCTAGTTGCTAGTAAACTCGCTCTATGTAATCGAGGTTTTAGTGACTTTTCTGAGGTGGTTCTGGTTGTCTGGTCACCGTTTTCTTCATAAACACTGTTCTAAGCGCATTACACATAATAAAGACGGTTTTGGTAAAAAAGTTACTTGGATCACATCTGCTCTTCGCCGGTCATGTACTTAAGCACCGTTTGCATTTCTGCTACATAGTTTGAATTGTATGTTTACTGGTAATTACATTTCCGCCCATCCAGTCAGCCCACCTTCAGGTCACCTCGCGGAAACTTTGGCCATACAAGGTACTATCGCCTCGCTTAAGCACCAACTACATCTTCTCTGTGAATGCATTAAACAGAATTATTTGCCAAAGTTACTTAGGTAACGTTCTAGTACAGCGGTGCCAATTTTCAGGAAGGCAACCGCGGAGCTTTTAATCCGTATTTACATGCGCGATGCAATCGAATGATCAAAACTTTATTGCATAAACTGTATTTAACTAAATAATTTTTTAGGGGCTACTATTCCAGGCAAACCACGTTAAGTTGGCTGTTTTGACCAGAGTGTTTATTTATTATTATGAGTTTCAATTTTTGAGTACCGCCGACCCGGGAATCATTTTTTGCATAACCAACACCCCTGCCGTAGCCCACCCCACGTGGTTCGCTGTGTTTGGCGACTTTACAGGTGCCCGGGTTCTTGGGGTGAGGTTTGTTTAGGTCTTGGCGGTGAATGTGTTTGCGACATGCGTGGCGGGCCGGATCTGGAGAGACTGGTTGAGGGAGACCTAATCTAGACATCTCCAGCCGGACCCATCGCGTTGAGGGAGATGGATTCGTACAAACGGTCACTCCTGGACACATTTACCCCAGATTCCTACCCACACTTATATCCTTTTCCTTCCCAGAACTTGCTTTACCTAAAATACCCTCTACCCAGCATCCTCAAAGATGGCTGTGTGAAGCTAACGTAAAAAAATAGTCAATTTTATAAAGCGCCGTTCAGTAACCAAATAGCTTCCAGGGCGTTGTACATATTTTTTCTTGTTACGATTTTGATAGTATAGTTTATATTTTTGTAGTTAGTAACCTTGTGTTAAGTACTCTTCTGCCGTAAACGTATTGATTCGTAATAGTGATTCTTATTTAGGCGATAATGACAGTGTTTCTCATTATGAACCAATGTGCAAAAATTTAAAAAAAAAATAGATTACACACTTCGAGATTTCATTACCGACTTGTGGGTCCAGGACCAAGGAGTTCGCCGCTCAAGTAGGTCACGTGGGTCATGCTAAACATAACCTTATGTTAGGTACTGCGAGGCTACCCGAAAAGTTAAGTACCCGAACTCAATAAGGAGAAAATTCAAAACCACCAACATCATCGTCAAACTCAATCACAATTATGGAAATTTTATTTTTCCGGTAGGGTTATAAGTTAAGTGCTGTAATTTTAATAATATAAATTTATTGTATAATAATATGTGTGTTGGATGTTTCCTGGTATTCAGAATGCAGGGTTTATTTTTAGATGGCGTGAATCTCGTCTAGTTAACCCGAGACCTCAGAACATAAATTATAGTTTATATTTCTGTACTTTGAGCTCCCACATACCTTTGTATACATTGCTCCTGCACGTATCTCTGATGTGCATCAATTATAAACGACATTCGTGTCGTTTATTTATAACCATCACTTTGATTACATCTATTCTACAATGGATATGCTAATTTACATTTCAGGTACCATTCTAATCTCAGGAAATCTGAGGAAAATAATTTTCTACAGGGCCTATGTCATCTGGGATGCTGTGTGGAGGATCTTTTTGAGGAGAGGAAGGAATGAACATTCCAACACAGCCGAGCTGTTGAACTCAAGAACGAGTCGAAAAAACGACCCGTTCTCATGTGACAAATGTCAACCGTTTACATATGTTGGGCGCGCGTTTGGTGTGTCTCCCGACTATGCACCGGTGCCGAAGGGATCAATGACGCTAGTTCCTCAGAGCATCTTCCATTGAAATACCGGTAGAACATGGATAGCATTCACACCCGACGCCTGTGCTCTAAAGATTGCAATCCGTTCGTTAAGGCGGGAGAATCTATCAAACGGACCGCCCGTTTCTGCACAGGGTTGAGGGTATTTTTCAAGTATTTTGGAGCTCCAGACCAGAGTTGGCTGCCAAATTCAACCGTGGGGCGCACTTGCGTTTTGTGCAGGGTTAGCAGTTGTGTACTATTAAAATATCTGCGGGCCCTGTACAGTACGCCCGTAATAGAATCAGTGGAAGAATCAAAAGAAGAATCTGTACCGATTTGAAAGAAAACTCAATTAATGTGACCAATGCCTCTTCAACTCCTAGACCTCAGACAGGCAATTTAAAAAAAAAAATTATTTATTTAAAATACATACATATAACAAATTTAAAAGAAAACATATGATTCCTAAAACTAATTACAATACATTAATTTCTTGTTAACAAACTACCCAACTCAATAGAGAAAACATTGCTTGTGTTTGAATTTTGCAGTAGTACCACTGTAAAATAGGTACAGAAATTGTTAGTAGAAGTAATAATATTAGAAAATAAATAAACTTATATATCTACATTGAAATTGATTATGTGTTCGAGGAAGAAGATCGGTATTTGAAAATGTGTGATCAATTCCACCTGTAGTTAGATATAATTGAGTTTTCTTTGGGATGCCCATATCACACTTCCATATAATTATTTCTTCAATAGCTGTTGCAAAGTTTTTCGAGCATGATTTTTTTTAATATCTGTTGATGCAAATTTGAAAACAATGGTTAAAAATCGTTATTTCGGCAAATTTTACTTCCAAAGCCCTTTCTATTTTTCAAGGTTTTACTTCATTTACGCTAAACACATATTAGAAAACCTTAATTGTAGAGAACTACGAATTCTGCACTACTTTGCGAGTTTAGTAATTAGATTGAGGGGAAATGTGGAGAATTTCATAGAATCCATTATTATTTTTGAATCACCCCCTGCATCGACGAGAGCCGAGCGCGGCTAAATTATTATTCTGAGAAATTTCAACAACAACATGAAATTAGCTTAGAACAAGCCCACGTTCATAAGTACCCATATGCCAAAACCTTCTCCCAATTGGTGAAAATGCTGGTATGGTTAAACCAGAGTCCAGATCTGAAGTGCTGCGAAATTAAGAGCAAACGCGGGCGGCGTTTTGTACATTCAAACGTATTCCCCATTTCCTCTATAGATTTTCACATTAGTGCAAATATTATTTAATGTAATTTATACAGGATGTTAAGGGACGTACTTGACTTACTTTAACCAGTGATTCCTGACATTATTCGGAGATAAAAATGTAAGTGAAATTTTGTTCTCCGGCGACTTTTTCGATGACTTTTTTTTTTCAAAATATTTTTTCTTCAAAATTAATCAAAAAAAAAATTTCTTCCGCATGTCGTCACTGGTCACTCTTCCGAGTAACCACCCAACCTCTTACTCTTAACAGTCAAACAATTTTATATATTTATGTTTTAATATTTTTTATGTTTTTTAGGAAAAAAAAAACTTAAATGTCAGCGGAGACCAAAATTTCATTTAAATTTTTTACCCCAAATAATGTCAGGAATCACTGGTTAAAGTAAGCCAAGTACGTCCCTTAACACCCTGTATACATATACGTTTTGCTTTTTTTAAGCTGTTTCTTATAGGAGTTGGAATTTTCAACATACCTTAAAATTGCTTAGTTTGAATTCCATTAATGTTCAAATGAAATGCCATTGATAAAAACGTATTTTTTTTTAATCGATTTTATTTTGGAAGAGAAAACGGGGGAAAATAAAACCTCGATTGTTTAGATTTTATTTAGTTATCATCAGCCTGGGATGCAATTTTCTCTTTCGCGTAATACTCGGAAGGGGGGGTAACAGCGTCAGTAACAGTTTTGTAACATATCAATAATTTACTTTTCCTCCTAACATTTCCGTGACCCGGATTTTTTAAAATCTCTTCACAATGTCGATTGGTCCGGAAATGCATTAATTATGACAATAATAATTGTTATTGATATTGCAAATTTCAACAACGAAAAATTTTCTATGATCACTGAAGCGAGTATTTTGAGGTTGAATAGTCGAGCGGGGAAATGAATGTACATAATATATAATAATATTATCATTTGTGTTGAACTGTTCCAAATCAGTGCTTTTGTAAAGGTGTATCTACTGTGAACACTGAAGAGATTAACCGATAGACGTGTGCTGTGGGCGTGTCCGTGTGCCCGAAGTAAGCTCAATGTTGCCTTATTTCAATTGAACTGGATTTTCAAATTTCCATCAAATATCGACATTATTTCTTGAACCGATAATAATCATTCATTCATTGTCCTGTCCGGGACCTTGTAGTAGAAAAGTGTTATGAAATTTGCAGATATATTTTTAACATTTCCTTTCTAATCGCGGTATCGGTATATACGAGTATATTTGAATATTGTTTTCTTAATCACCTACCAAAAGTTTTTTTTTAAATTTTTTATTATGGGCCAATATTGTCATGTTTGGAGACGCTCTTTGAAGGATCTTTTTTGGAAAAGGAAGTTCTGGGAAGGAAAAAGGAATGAGGGGTAGGTAGGAATCTGGGGATCGATATGTCCAGGAGTGACGGACGTGTGCAAGGCGAAGAGTTCGAGAGAGCCCCACTGGAGAGATCAAAAAGTCTCCCTCGAACAGTCTCTACCGATCCGGCCTGCCATACAGTTGGTGGGCAGACGCATCCGCCGCCATAACCAGGACAAACTTACCCCATGATCTCGGGCACCCCTGCTAAGTCGACAAAAGTAGCGAACTATTTGATTTTGTTTATTTTTTTGTTTTTATTTTTTTGTTTTATTTTTTTTTTTGACGTGATAACGTTTTATAAATCGATGAACGCCGGCTGCACGCACGAAAAAGCATGACTCATAGTCACGTTCTGCCTGAGCCAAGCGTGCAAGCGAGAGCGCAGAACAAACGATAGAGAGGCACGATTGGCCTAAGCGTTCGGCTTGTGACTCATCCATCTCTCTTCCACTCCATCGTTAGTATATGACGTTATCACGTAAAATTATCGTCCGTAAACCGACTGTACAGACAACCAAATTTTTTTCATTTTGATTTTGTTTCAATTCTTGTGGTGACCTGTGGTAGAGGTTTTGGTTATCCAATAAATGGTTTTCGCTGCGACGATACCCATACCCTCCTCCCAAATTGTTGATAATAATAATAATCTTTAGTTTAGTGTTATTTCACTTCAAGTGCGCTTAACTATAATAAACTCAAAAGTAATCCTATGGTGTTTCTACGATCCTTACAAAATATTGATAAAATAATATGAAACAAAAATGTACACTTCTCCCACAACCGCAAGCAATGGAGCTAAATTTATGTCCAGCGGAATAATATGGAAAAAATTATGTATTTCAACATTCTTTGATGATAGATATAATTTGATTTCTGTAATAAATATCTAATGTATTAAAATTTCACACTGCTATGGATTTTCTGTTCATTGCATTAAATCAATTAGTATTGACTGAGTTACAAATCGTGTTCCAGACCATTCTTAATATTACGTCGTTCTAAACCAATTAATTATTGACATCAGCATACCGCACGAACGACATTTCGCTTTGTAAACTCACACCTGCCATACCTTCTACATAATTTGATTGTAAAATTCTACACGATTGGAAACAAACCCACAATTTGCTCTACATTTTTAAGCGGCGTTAAATATTTGCTGATCATTTATTATTCAATTACTTAAGAATTGCTAATACTCATGTAATTGATTCGACATTCTGTATTCTGTTCGCTGTGGAGTACCTAATGAATATGGATATTCCTGTGCAAATGCCTCCAACAAAACCCATTCACGGGTTTCTTTGTTTACTGGCTAATTGATTCATGAATATTTAGCGCAATAATATGTTTCGAGTTTCTGATTTATACCGATTCACTATTATTTGTGGCTGATAATTTAGAATCGATTCTATAAATTTGTGAAGCGAATCGTTAGAATACTCGAATGATTCTAAATCCTTTTCCTTATATTATGTTTTGTCCTTTTCTATATGTATATAAGCTCACACAATGTATTGATCAGTTTAATTTTTATACCCTGAAGATGCTTGTGTAAAGCGAAACCGGTCGGTAGTAGAAAAATTAAATAAATCGTGATTACAAACAAAATTATTGTGTTATTTCAATTTATAAATTAATTATTTTTGTACGATTGAACGAATGAACCGAATCAATTGTTAATGATTTAGTTTTATAAAAATCTTCGCACGTTCACTCTAATAAAATATCAGAGATATCGATCAGAAGTTTCCCGTAGGAAGTTTGAAAACATACTTATAGTGGGTAAACAACTTATTTGAAGCGTTTCGTTCTTTGTCCTTTTCTTGAAAATGCTTTTCTGCTTACTGTAAGAAACATTAAAAGGACAAAGGTATTTGGTTTAAGGTCGCAGACCAAATAATTGATAAACATGAACTAAAGTAAATACTTACTTGGTTCCATTTTCCACTTCTTTAAGTAAAACCTTCCACGTGCCAAATAATAAATTGACCGCCGGTAGTATTTTGAATCGCGGTTCGGACGCGTTGGAACGTTTTGATTTTGTAAGAATTAGAGGTAATTTACAACATCCTGTAGGTACCGTAGATCAATTTACATTATTATTTTGTTGATATGTTGATGTTGCTCGTATTTTCAATACATTGCAATAAGGAACGAACATTTTTCAATTTTTTAATGTGAATATCTCACATTTGTCCTAATGCCTGGATCACACATACCGAGTAGATGGGCGAGACATACCGAATAGATGGGCGAGGCGTACTCGGTACGTGAAATCCAGGCATAACTGCTGATCTAGAGCCAGTGCGACACAATTGGAGTATTTTGTTTAGATGAAGGGGAGGAGAAGGAGACGAGGAAGAGGAAGAAGAGAAGTACCTGGCTTTTCAGATCTAGTAACCAAACACGGCTAAAGCCATTTCAAAATTATCACACGTAACTAAATACACATATAATTTTTGGGTCTTTGTAAACAAGTCAACTTTTATTATGAGCCTAGAGTTTTACATTATCGGCTTGGATCATTTTCGAAAGAGGTTTGGTCTATCAAGATACTGTAGGACTGAAATGGGTTAAAAAAATGAAAGGAATCTTGGAGTAGTGATGTGAAGAGAATAATAGCTACAGTCGACTTATGACGTCATATCGACCGTTTTAGTATTGTCAATTGTTTACTCAAATAAACGTGAACTTTGGAGACTTGAAAATTGTGTTTGTTGCGTCAATCGTGAAAACATTATTTTTTATATTATTATGACATTGCATTTGCAGGTTTTCTTTTCCATTTATTTGCAGTATTGAGGGTATTCGTTGAATTCAATATTCAGCCACCTGTCCATGTTCGTAATTGTATGGAGAGAACACAAATATACATGTCTACAGCAGGCAAAAGGATATTGACATCGGTCACATGGCGGCTGTCATTGTTATCAGTGTACGGATGCGGAAACAATCGGGCGTAATGAACAGGCCCGTTACGGTCCGTGGCCCGAAACCCGGTGACGGTCGCTTCAGTCCTCGTTTTGTCCGCGCCGTCAGGTTCGCTACCCACCTGATGGTATCACGTCCCGGGATGAGCCAAACTGTCTCGGAGAGTTACAAGTTATTGCGATGGCATAGATAAGGACAAGGTCCTCGTAGCGTAGTGGTATAATACATGTCTAATATTGGTTCAGGGAGATATCCTTTTTCGTGTAATACAGGGTGCGCCAGCATAACTTCATTTTTTTAAATGCGCGCCATTCAGTCGGTTGATGTCGTAGCGGAAAGCTAGTGATCTCGTTTGAGAGGCGAAACTATAAAGTTTTGTCTCGACACAGTTTAGTCGCCATCATGCGTTGGAACAGTGAGGAGCGTGCGTTTGCCGTTGAGGCCTACTTTTCGAACGGATGTTCTGTGATCGCAACCCAGTGCGCCTTTAGGGTGCTGCAGCATAACTTCCCTTTTTTCAAGACTTAATTAAACCCATTGTACGAATCAGAATTTTTTTATTTGTTTTTTATAATGTAGGCACATACCTAAAGTTTTGCTTTACTTAGTTTTTGAAGATCAAATCAGGTAGGTGACGTCCTAGGCGCACGTCGAGAATGGCGTCTCCGAGATCTGTCGCTAACCGTGCGGTTTGCTCTAATCAATTTTCCTGTTGTGAATCGTTAATTTATTTAAAATTATTAATTCTACATGAAATTAAGTGTTGAAGCTTTGTTTATTACGATCAAGTTATTCTCGCTTATAGATGGTTGCATTTCAGAGATCGTATTGTAATTGAATTCTGTCCTCGTAAATATCCCTTATCTGGAATTAGTTGCAACCGAGAGTGCGGTTTATCTCGTTAGAGACCAGTCAGATTAGATGCAAAACCAAAATGTCCACACTGTGTGACAAACAGAATCGTTTCAATCCGACCGACTTCGGTTTGCTCAAGGTGAAATCGCCTTGCCTTGCGATTCCGATAAATGGTTCGTAAGTCTGACTAATGTTATGTGTAATTTAAACGATCTCAGCTTTTAAATAAATATATGCAAACCGTGTTCATACAGCCTTCGTATTTAACTCTAAATTAAATTAACGCTCTGATAATAATAATAACAACGTAGTATTTTATAGCGCATTTTAGTGACATTTCGTTTCCTTGACAATACAGAACATTGAAGAGAAAACTCAAAAAAATATCAAACGTAACGCATGTTCATGTTCTGTTTTGTCATATTTTTGTTCGGTTACTGATATTTCATCTCAAATGAAAACAAAACAAACCATTTCTAAATCTTGTTCGTTATGCTTTCATCGACTTATCGGAAGTCCTCAATCGTGATTTTATATAAACGGTTTTTGCACTCAAACGTCTCAGAGATCGCATTGTTTTGTATGAATTATTATTTATTTATTTGTAAGAGGCAAAGGGCTTATACATAAGTGAACGGCTTATATAAAATATAAATAGGTATGTTAAGTCTACTGAAGTCAAGCTAAAAAAGTCTCTCACGCTAATGTTGCTTGGAGATGGAAGAAGACGATTATAGGATAAGAATAAAAGATGCTCCCTATACGTTCCATACTCTCTTTTTGTAATTCTTTAAATTGTTAGCGTAATAGAATTACAAGCGTCTGACAGTTCTGTGCGTGTAAAGAACGCTTGTACTGTATTAAATAAAAAACGTTGTTTTGTAATTGAAGCCCTGGGGTCAACGTCCATGTCTGAAGCTCAAGCTGTTTAATTTTATTACACCTACTTAAACACTTATCTCTTCTGGGCTTGACTTCCAATGGTTACCCCGTTGTCCATAAAACATGAAATAATTACTTAATACTGTGGTATATTGATTGGCATTCCTTGTCAGTCGCATTTCCATTTGTTTGTATGTCTGAACTACGAACGTTGAATGCTGTAAGACGATCCGATGAGTTTTATCTGCTAAAGTGTAACGATTCGCTTGTTCGCTTGAGATCGAAACAATTATTGCGCAATGAGAGAACACTCACTTTCGCTCGGAAACGGAGATCGAGCCACTTCTCGTTCCAATTTAATAAAGGTCAATTATGGAGTAGGTTCATTACAAGCTCGGCGTACAGTTTGGAAGCGCTACGGTTTATTTTTCATTCATTGAGAGAGATTCACTTCTACGTAAATCGTCAGACTTATTACATTACGTAATTTTATTTGCTTTACCTTTTATTATTTATAAATAACTTTAAAATCAAATATAAACATACTTATTTGAAAAATTCTGCTAAATGAGAAAAATTGTATTTAGATATCTGAGAATGTACGTATGTAAATGTATGTTTAATTTATTATAATGACAAATGCTATGTAAGCTTTCGCAGAATTTATACGTTAAGGAATTATATTTTTTTTAATTCCAGGAGATGAGGATTTGAATTTGATTTGATTGTATGAGGAACACTAAAATACACGGTGTTCGGAAACTCGTAAACAAGCGGGAGACTTTTTTTTCTTTTATATGTGTACCGCACAAGAGTTCTAACTGTTCCCGTCTGGAGCCAGTGAGACTATGACATTCCCAATTGGGTTATGTTGTCATTCTGAAGGTAGAGGCAGGGGAAGGATATGGGGAAGGGTAACGTGGGGAAGTACCTGGCTACTCAGAACTGGTCACCAAACACGGCTAAAGTCATTTCAAGCAACGTTTCAATTCTGAATGGTGGTCTTACACCAGGGCGATACTGAGAGTATCTTTCACTCTGAACGTGCCGCAAATGTACTATATACTATTTTTAATGATTAATTGTGAAATAACACAAATTAATCAAATAAATTTTATTTGCCACGCCGGGATTCGATCTCGCGGCATTCGGATTACGAGTTCAGTGCCGTACCGCTAGACCACGCCAGCCGACTGGTGAATCTACATCACATAGAGAACCAAAAATTTCGATAAAAAAAACTCATTTCAATTTTTTTCCCCAACTGTAGGGTTTAGAAACTTTTTGGTGCTAGACTCGATTTACCTACTCGAAAACGAAAGCTCAAGTTAAATAAGTTATGCCACAAAATCATCTTCTAATGTTGTGTATATTCACCAGTTTCGAGCACCGTGTATAAAAGCGTCCGTTTTTTTTTTAAATGTGTCTTCCAATCGACATGCATGTATTTATATTCATACTTGAAAAAGAAAAATGTATTAATGTACCTACTCACAGAAGTACCCACATTCTCAAGAGAAATTATATCGTTCGTAAAAAGTTATATTGTGGATTTAATTTATCATATGTGATTCACGTAACATAGGTACCATATTAACTTATAGGTTTGTTTAATCTGTACCCAATCAACATCATAAAATGCAAGCCTTAGGTGAATCGTCTTGTATTGTATGATATCTAGGACAAAACGAGTGATTTCTCGATTAGGCAAGAAGTTACTAAGACGATAAGATTGTGATTGCACAGATTTTGACATAATTTTTCATTGTTATTGCATGGTAGGGCTCGTCGCATGACACAAATTCAATTATAAGAAATCATCGAGATCTGTAACTTTTGTTGGAAATAATAATGACTGCGTAAATCATAATTCATACGAAATCGGGGGAAGTAGGTTGCACGGCCGACATAAGTGCTTCTCTACTGTCCGATGCCCAATATCAAATATAATGTATGTAAAACGTTTTTAACGAGGAACCAGGCGATATAAAACATGACTGGATAATATAAATTATTCACAGACAATACTGCGTGCCGAGTGAGATTCCGTATTCCGTTATAATCTCGCAGAGTTCGTACCATAACATCGCTTTGTTATCACTTCCGAAACAACTGTAAAAGATAAAGATGGGACTGATATTGTTTTTCCTGCTGAATAAATAGGGATACAATGGAGATTAAGCGAGAAAGCTTTGTTTGAGATCGGGTTATAGGGCCGTTATTGTACGAACAAGTGAAACGTTAGTGTGTTGGAAATTTGTTTCATGTTACAACCATTGCGATTTACGATACCCAACAGCCGAAGTATCGGCCTTTTTATACAGACTTCGAAGTACTCAGTCACGTATGTAAATGTTGACATTTTTTTAGGCTCGCTTCTGTATATCCCCAATTATCTGCTCCAGGTAATACGGGCTGTACATATTTATTTATTTATTTATTCACGCCTTGAAGGCTTTTACATGTACACGTTGTTATAGATACATAAGTTATTCAGGAGTAATAATAAGCGTATAGTACATAACATTGTATTAAAAAAATTATTAGCAGAATTAAAAAGAAATGACAGTATTAGAATAATAATAATAAAATTTATGTCAGAATTTTAGAAATTTCTGTTATAAATTTCGATAAATAATAAATGAAAAGATCAACGGAACTGAATTTATTTCCAAGCCTATGAATTGGGGAGTTAATGAAATTAGTTTTCGGCGGATAAACAAAGAACAGTTCTGGAAGTCTCGTTTCACGATTTGGTACTCGTAGTTTTGTTAAGTCAGGTGCGTCAAGTGATCCATTAACTAATTTGAATAAAAGTACCAGATCGCTCTTGGTTCTTCTACACGATAAGTTAGTTAAATTAAGCAGTTTCATTAAATTATCATAATTAGTTTGTTCAATGGGTATAGAGTTTAAAAATTAATGAATCTTAAAAATTTAAGTTGAACTCTCTCAATTTTTAATTGATGTGTTTTATAGTATGGGGACCAAACACTTGAATTGTATTCTGAATTACTTCTAAGTAAAGCAGTGAAGAGAATTTTAAATGAATAAAGTGACGTAAAATCTTTAACTGTTCTTAAAATAGGTAAATCCCAAACATTTCATAGCCTTATTAGTGACTTCATTAATGTGTGGAACAATATATGAACGTAGTCTATTTTCGTCTCTTGATACAAAATAATAGTAAGTAGTATATGCGTATTGATTTTTTTCCCTTTCGTCACATTGAAAGAAGAACGTACCTATTATCATCGCGCGTGTGGTTTCAGTGAATGATTTGTAAGGAGTGTTATTAACGCTGATTGATGACGCCCTATTGTTGAGATATATCTTTACTATTAATAAAGACAAAGTGGTCTAAATGGGATATGTGATAAGATACATACACAGTTACAGAGTCGTCTCTGTGTTCCTTTCTTTCATTTTCTGACACCAGACTTTGTCTGGGTTGTAATCCAGAAGACTTACTGTGAAAGAAACATACAAGATTTTTAGAAAAAACGCTCTAAATCTTGGAAATAAGAAATACACTGAAGATGCTATTATTTTTATTTCTTGTCGTAATCTTGTTTTCTACGGGTTAACTGTTGATGGCTGCGGGTGTGTGCTTGAAAATATCGCTGTATGAATACGATATCAACACAAGTCAAAAATGCCATTTTTTTAATATTGAAATAACTCACCCGCCGTTTGTTGAAGGTTCAATTTATCTGAAAATGTTACGAGAATGCTTAATGAGCAATTAATATTATAATTTGGAACTATTTAAAAAACGACTATTCTAAAAGTAAGTTCATTAATTCAAGTATACAGCTTGTTGTATTCGAAGATTCCCCTGCCTATATTTTTGACGTGTGTTCGATTCCTCCATCTAGCTAAGTCCTAGACTGCAGTGGTCCCATGACTCACATACACAGTACACGCCAAAGAGACCATTTAACACATAATCTAGACGCTAAAAAAAAGTTATCTCTATTTATTTAGATCTATGTAAAGCTTTCGACACAATTTCACATAAAAAACTTTTCAAGAAGTTAAAAAACATTGGCATTAATGGAGTAGAATTCAATTTAATTAAAAGCTTCATGTCTGACAGAACGCAACAAGTTAAAATTGACAACAAGACAAGTGAACCACTTTCAATTACGTACGGAGTCCCACAGGGGAGTGTACTTGGCCCTTTATTATTCCTCATTTATATAAATGAACTGTGCGACATTAAAATTGAAGGTAAAATCGTGACCTTCGCTGACGATACAGTTCTTCTCTGTCAAGCAGCCACATGGAAAGATGTATTTATAATAGCCGAAAAAAGTTTATCAATCGTCAAAAAATGGCTAAACAGTAATACTCTTACAGTTAATACAATCAAAACAAAATATATAACTCATAGTATTACACAAAGAGGTCAACCTCCATCAAACATAGGCTTGATTCTACATGACTGTACTTTATCCAACTGCCAGTGCGAACATATAGAAAGGGTAAAACATACAAAATACCTGGGGGTTATTATTGATTCACACTTACGCTGGACTGACCACATTAATTTCATCACAAATAAACTGAAACGAGTAATGCACCTAATAAAGTACGTTAAAAACATCTTCCCACTAATAATACTAAGATCGATCTATTTTGCACTTTGTCAATCCATTGCCACATATGGAATACTAGCTTGGGGAAGTGCTACAAACATAGCAATTGACCCAATTAAAAAAATACAAAAAGCAATAATTAAACTCATCCTGCAAGTACCATTTCACACAGATTCTAGCGAAATCTACAAAGCATTAGAAGTCATGTCAATAAGACAACTTTATGCCAAATCTGCTATAATATACCTTGTCCAAAACAAACAACACATTCCAATTCAACCAAAAACCATAACAAAAACCAGGTCCTCAACAAATAAAACACTGAACATACCGATAACCCACACCACACATGGACAAAGACACTTTCAGTATTATGCAACCAAACTTTTTAATTGCATGCCCATTACTTTGAAACAAATACTATCTGCAAATACATCTACAAACATTCATAAAAAACATATCACTGACTGGATTAAAAATCAAGATATTAACTTTATACAAAACATTATTATTCCCAACCAAACATAACAAAACTATAAAAAGTATAAAATTAAATAAACCTAAAAATTAAGTAGTTTTTCAAGTATCCAATAACTATACATACACTTACAATTTATATATGTGTGTACATATATATATGTGTATGTGAATGTGTATGCGGATGTATACGTATGTATATATATATTTATATGCATGTGTGCAGGTACATGTATTTATATGGATGTGTATGTATGTGTATGTTTATATATATATATATATTTTTTTTTTTTTATATTCCTCTAATATATTTAAATACTTTTTTTTCTCTTCTATATAACCAATGTACAATAACTGTTAAAATTTGAAAAAAAAAATACATATAAAACTTTATATTACAACACATAAATACTTGTCACACATAAACATAAATAAACACGTAAACACCTCAGCACAGGTTCTCCTAGTGAGGTGTTCACGAAACATACAACAATACCTATCCACAGTTTCACCTTCACAAACCTACCTTACACCCAACATAATAAAATTATAAAATATATTATGTAAAAATGTTTTCGAATTTGATCTATAGGTAAATACTGTAATGTATAGAAATAAATAAATAAATAAATAAATAAATTGTTCTCCCCGACATAAACTGCTGTATTTGAGGGTAGCTATTCCTCATCAAAACTTTGTTACGAAATATCACTATCTATTCGAATATCGACATCGTAGAAGTGCTTCAAAAAGCTCTGCGGCGAATGTTGCTAACTCCTCAGTCAGCCGCACAACAACACAATTGATGGAATTTATTTATAAAGCCTAACGAAAGGGATACCTACATATTTGTGTTAGTGAATTTGTGATTATGTTTTAGTTTAGATTTGAATTTTTTGATTTTATCTGAATTTTTATTTTACTTTAATTATAATCCAACGGGTACTGCTGAAAATCAACTGCGTTCCGGAATGTACAGCTAAGCTCTGACCTTCTTATCAGTGTTGTAAAACCAAGCATAATGTAGGAATGTGTAATAATCCATTGACAAATAAATGTTTTTTTTATTATTATTATATGCAATTACAACTTCAATACAAGAGGGACCTCCAAAAAATCATTTGAAATAAAATAACTAAGAAATTGTATCGTTGTTGGTACGGAAACAATACTTTATCATTGAATTGTAGTTTTTTATGTTTGTAATGTCAAAACTTTGCTCTGTGATATGTTTCAGACAGCGCATTGTTATCTTTTTTACTATTTGGTACTTTTAATGATTTTTTCACAATATTAATCTTGCTAATTTTCTTTTGTTTCAGGTGAGTAACGATTTTCATTGGATGTTCATGTCATCAGAATCGGCAAACACAATCACTTTTTTCCCGTGCTTACAAATTATAATTAAGGTTGGTGGAGATGAAAATATCTTCTTCTATTGCCCACATTTTCAGAATCTTATAAAATTTACCGAATTTAATTGAACAATAATCCGAGGAAGATAACAGGATCAAGTAAATAAATATTTGATTGGAGCCTTGTCAAAAAACGCTGCAAAATGCGTGTATATAGAATGTGAATGAAGCAAAGGGTGCAACATCTCTGCATTTCCCTACGGAAACGCAACGTGGTTAGATTTTTAAATTTTATACATTAATCTTGAAACATCCTAGTTTGACTTGTGTCGGGAATGCACTAACGCAACCATAATAAGTACATTTCTCATGCCGAAATCTGGCTTTGTTCTGAATAGTTTTATCACCCACCTGGCTGGAAACGGAAAGGTTTTTGGGTCGTGGGCCAAATAACGATCCGATGCCGCCGTGACAGCTCGCCATTACGGCTCGAACGACTGTGGTGTTCGGAATACCCATACCACTCTGTACTGTACCTAGTGCCCAGCCTCTGCGCCTGCACTGGCTCTACTCTCTAGCTGTGTGTTCCCTGTAACAGTACAGTTCAGTACCTATTCCTATATAGTCTGTAGCAGCGGTCGGCAATTAATTTTGGTGGCAGGCCTCATGATCAATTTTTTTGTGGGGCCACGCGACCGTCGACGTCACCCGTGCGCGTGCGAGCCTTCTCAGTCAGTGCGTCGACTGCGATTGGTATTTTCCATACATATACTGCCCGGTTGATATTTTTACAACGCCCCCCCCCCCTTCCCCATCCATAAAAAAGAAATACAGAATACGCAGAAAAAGCGCTGCATGCGAAAAAAGTGAAAACTGCAGGTTTTGAAATATCACGACCAACCGATTGGTAGCGTGGTAGTTATTGGTTCCCACTCGGGCTAGTTGTGGCTTCCCACTATTGGTGGGTTCGATCCTCTACTGTTTAGTCCTCCCGTCATTGGACAAGCCACGTTTTCCACTTGCGATGATGGAAATGGGTGGATTTTCAACATTCTGAGGTTATTTATACGTATACGTATGAGCACATATACAAAAAGCGCCGTAGCCGAACAACATTTTAATTTATCATTCTACATTAGGGCCATCCATAAATGACGTCACACGAATTTCGTGATTTTTTTTATCCCTCTCACCCCCCCCCACGTCCCTGTCACATTTGTGAGACCCCCTCCCCCCTAGCGTGTCATCACACGTTTTGCAATTTTACATGTAAAAGTAATAATAGTTGGTAATATTTTTAAGTTTTTCGTCGCAGTCATATTTTCACAACAGAGGGGGCGAGATGGATGTTTTGTGTCGAATGGGATCTTTACGGGGAGGGGCGATTCGGGATACGGAGATATTTTTGTGAATTCACCTACGTACGGGGAGGGGCGAAATGGGATACTGCGAGGGGTCGGTCTGGTTTCATTGATGTTTTCTTTCGTTTTGAACGTTTGTACAATCAGACGGACACTGGTAAGCCTAACTGTATGTGACGTCACAAAGCTGATGACCCCCCCCCCGTACGCCTTGTCACACAATGTCACACTTCTCTACACCCCCCCGGCTTCGGCTTCTTAAAAACTTTACATTTATGTTTTGTTCGCAAGAATTAGATTTGAAATAAATTATGATTTTGACGATAATGGTGAGAAGGAATAATCGTACGTTCAGGGACTATCTCTCCCGCGGGCCGCCAATTGCCGATCGCTGGTCTATAGGCAGGAGTGTCAGCGAAATGGGTCAAGTTGCCGCTATATCTATTCCTCCCGAAAGTGAAACTTGCTATAGCTACACGGTAGCTCGCTGCCCGTTACGGCCGTACTTACAGCAGGTACCTCTTGCTTTCACTTTTTAACTTTAATAAAATTCAGTAAAAGGAAAGAGTACTTGTTATAATTTATATAAGTGTAGTACTTTGGAATCTCTCTGATGCAGCAGGAGTAAAACGTGATTGTTTTAATGTATTCAAGTCCCCCAGTTACATAAAATTTCGAATCCCTTTGAAATTCAGCGAACTAAAAAGTAGTAAGTACCTACTTTTATATTCATGAAAATTTAAGTTAGTGGCAAGACAATGTTGTACTATTTTCCACTGAGATCTTCGTTGTAAACTCATTTTCTCTCATAAATTAATCATTTATTAGAAATAGAGGGGTTTGACTTTATTTTATATGTTATCAATATCAAGCCTAGTGTGCTCACCTATAATTCCAAACATCGCTATAACCAAATTGAAAATGTTAATTACTGTAATAATTATGTGGTGTATTCTGTCGGCGAGCCGATAAATAAATAAAAAGAAACTGTAAAATTCAGTCTACAAAATGGGTCCTTTAGTTTCTTAATTATGTATGTAATTTACTTATGTTAGAACTAAAACGTATAGTTTTTTTTTTTTTATTAGAAAAAAGTAAATAATAATATATTACATTTCATATCAGACTTTTTTTGGTTACCCAATTAGTAGAGAAATATTCTCGGGTCTAACTGGGGAGCTAGTCTATGTAATTATATAAATAGATAATAAATAATATGCATAGTTACAAAAATGGAAAAATAAGATTTTCAAAAATACTGTGAAATATTACAAAAATATTGTACAATAAGAAAATAACATATAATAAAAGAAACAGAGTATCAACAAAAATCAACAAAAAATCAACAAAAATAATAGCAACATATCTGAATATATCTGAAAATCATCGATAAAAGCGAGTCAATCTTCTCTGTAAAAATACAACGAAAGTTTTTTTTTAAATTTAGAATAGTTTTTCTCACTTTTTATTGTATCCGGTAAATCGTTAAATAACTTTGGGCTTACATATTCATAATGGTGTTGTGCAGCTGTCGTGTTGCATCTAGGTACGTATATGTTCCCAGAAGTTCTAGGTCTTATACTTCGCGTTAAGGACATTTCAGATTCTTTAAAAACTTTTAAAATAGCATTTCTTTGAAATAGTTTTGAAACCGGTAGGACCTTAAATTTTTCAAAATGTTCTTTGGTTGGAAAAATTCTTGGTTTTTTAATTAATTAACTTTGAAGATCATTTTTTGTGTTGTTACTATCGGATACAGATTATTCTTGTAGATGCCCCCCCATGCGATTATTCCGTACTGCAAAACTGACTGCACAATGGCAAAGTAAACCATTTTAATATTTGAAAGATTTAGGATATTTCTTAATCGTAAAAAAATGTAAGTAAGTTTTCTAATTCTTTTTACACAGTTTTCGATATGTTTCTTAAATTTCATGTTACTTTCTATAGTTAAATGGCATCTTTTTTGAAAAAGTAAAAAACAGCAGGAAAAGAAGTACACCAGTGATATTTAATTTACACGAGACTAGTAGGTATTACGTACTTATATTAAAAAGAGATAAATGAATCACTTATTTTAGGTGATTACAGGATCTATGCGATGAAACAAGTACCAAAATTATTTTATTTTACCAAAACGGTTATTATTTGAGATGTGTATTTTTTTAATAATATTCTTAACAACTATAAAATCTGACACATCTAAATATGAATAACAGATGATTTTTATAGTTTAATACTAACGGTGTTCATTCGAAAGGGAAATTTTGTCTCCCTAATTGTTTTTTTGGTAGACAATGATCCTAAGCTAAATATTTTGTAAACAAATTATTTCAGCTTCACAAATCTTATAATCAAAACATACCGTGATGTTCCACAAGTATTTTTAAAGTGCTCTAAAATGAAAACTCTGAAATTCAACAATACTCTGATTTTGTTGATATTTTTAGTACATCAATTTTAATATATAAGCATACCTTATTGAAGTTTTTTTCATCAAGTAGGGGAATACTTTGATAAAGTTATTTAAATTGACATTAACAATATTTTGTCGGCTGAAAGAAAAACAAAAAACTATTTTGGATTTTTTATATTTTTAACCTACATACTGTGAGGATCAAATTCAATAATATTCTTACTTTATATTTATTTTTGTTTAAGTGTTTTAAATAGTAGTTTCCTGGACTATTTATGAGTATAATTTTGTAAATATTGTTATGTATTTGTAAAAGCCTAAAGAGGCGTAAATAAATAAATAAATAAATACGGTTATAATTTTGACTAGTATGGAGTTGGTATCTACACTGAAGTAGTCACTACCGGCATGTTCGAGGGACTAGGCTATCGAACCCGAATTGGATAAATAAATCTTATTTGATTCATTTGTGTTATTTCACAATTAATTCATTTAAAAAAATGTATAATAATAATATATTTGCGGCACGTTCCAGAGTGGAAGATACTTTCAGTATCGCTGTAAGACTACCATTCTGAATGAAACGTTGCTTGAAATGGCTTTAGCCGTGTTTGGTGACCAGATCTAAATAGCCAGGTACTTCCCACGTTCCCCTTCCCCATATCCTTCCCCTGCCGTCTAGCTTCAGCCTCACAACATACCCCAATTGGGGACGCCATAGTCTCACTAGCTCCAAACGGGGCAGCTGGGACTCTTGTGAGGTATTCACATTAAAAAAAACAAAAGAATAATATTAAATATCAAATCTCCGAAATTTACCAAAAGGAGAAGTACTAGTTATATTATAATTTATATATATATATAATATATATATGGAGGAGAGCAAAATAACATCTTTGTGGAATTTAGCAAAGGGAATAAGTACCAATTTTAATTCAAGTACAGTGAAGTAAAATAGAAGCTCTCTGGTGGTGCCTTCGTCTACCCAATTTCACGGATGTCTTTCTCTTGGTTGGATACGCACAAATGATCACTCTGATTATTTGAAGTCTTGTTTCGTACCTTCCCAGAAGAGATCAAAAGGCTTTTTTATTTTCTTTGCAAGGGGCTTTTGCGAGGTCAAAGTACGACGTGAACTAACACAGAATTTCAATGTGTTTATGTTTTTCTCGTCGCATTACAATAATTCATGACGTTGCTTTATTCGGTACTTTATAAGCAAACAACAAATGAGGGGTGCCAAACCATGACGTTTAACGTGCCAGAAAATGAAATTTTAAGGAGACACAAAAAACATTTTTAATGGAAAAATAAAAAGAAAAGTAATTTATTAAAAATGGATTATCAAATTATCATTTATTATTTATAGTTTAAAACAAATTTTGTGCTCTGCCAAAATATGGAAATAATTTTTAAAAAATTATGAAAAAAATGAGAAGAACAAAACGTTTTAAGTGCCATTATTTATGCAAGTCATAACGTTGTAAGTGTTGTATTACTTACTTGCACATAACTCAACTCTTTCAATATCTTTATTTTAAGGTTTTCATAAAACAATTTGCTTTCTCCGGCTAAATACGGCAACATGGCATTAATGACTTTCTTGCTATGCTTGATTATTTATTTTTTTACTAATGAATAAATAATCAAGCATACTTGCAGGAATTCGTGTTTAAAACGACCTAAATTAAAATACGTGACAGCTCACAGCTGAAATTATAACATCGGCCCATAGAAAAAGCAAATAACAGCCGTAGAAAATCACACAAATCTGTCAGGAGATCTCGCCCGAGTTCTATCTCGGTCTCACAAAAGATAGAGAAGCGCTCGGCTGGATACATTGACCCCTAAATTCTCACCTTTTTCTTTCAAGCTCTCCTTCCTTTTCCTAAAAAGACCCTCCACGCAGCATCCCCAAAGATGACATAGGCCCTCAGGGATTTTTTTCGACGGTGCCCCCTGTTTGGAGCTAATATTAAAATAATAATAATATTAAAAAACTTTGTGGTGTAATACCATTAGTCGTACATGAATAAAAAGGTCTTATGATCATCACTCACAAATTTTTGCCGTCTGTCACTGTAAAACATACAGATGAAAATACTTTTTTGTTTAGTTGATAAATAATAGGCTCAACTTAAATATCTCAAATGTCAGATTGTCTCGAATAAAAATCCAGTGATCTATAATTACAACATTGATAACAATGCTCTTGAGATATTAACACAAATTAAAGACTTAGGCATCACTTTTCAATCAAATCTTTCATTTGTTAACCGCATGATGGAAATCATGGAAAAACAAGGGCTTAAAAATGTTGAGATTTATAACCAGGCTAACCAAAAACTTCAACAATATTAAATGTATTAAAGTGTTATATTTTGCTTTTGTTAGAAGTCAACGTGAATACAATTCTACTGTCTGGAACCCACATTATAATTTCCATACACAAGCTATTAAAAGAGTACAAAATAAATTCTTACGTTTTATAAATTTTAAATTGGGTATTCCAGCACGTTGACCTACAACACTTTTAATTGATTGAATATGCTTATATTGTCAGACAGAACAATTTTCACCGACTTAGTATTTTTATGTAAAACATTAGTGATATAGTTGATAGTCCAAAATTGCTTGCATTGATTAGCTTTCGGATTCCACTAGGTATTACTAGAAATCGCGATTTATTTCAGTGTAGAAATTCTAGGACTAACTACCATATGTAATTCTCTTTGCTCAAAGACTAAAGGAGGGAAATAATTATACCAATTCAGTGGAAATCATTTGTCACTAAACAAATACAAAATGTTGTTACCCACTGAAGCAGTTCAGTTATGTACAATGAACACTGTATAATTTTTACTAAACATATGTAAAAGCCCCTAAAAGGTAGTTAAGATGAAGCTTCACGTGAAATCCTATTTAGATACTGTTTAGATTCATCTTTACGACGAATCGGTTTACAGTATGAACATCAAAAAATATGCTACGGATAAATTGAAGCTTTTACTAGCTTTTCTATATATTGGAATTACAAAAAAATTATTATTTACATAACAAAAAATATAAGCGTAAACCACTGAAAAAATGTTTTTGCGTGATTTAACTTTGAAGTAATATAAGAAACAATATTTAAAAAATACCCCTTTATGGCTAAGATTATTTTTGAGGTTTTCTATGTTCTAACTTTTTTCATTCTTATAAAATTATGTACAAAATAAATAAAAACCATTTTTTGCTTGCTTGCCTCGTGCAAATACGACGCGCGATTTTAAATTTTGTAGGCATGAGAATCGAAATATTTCTAGCGTTTATATTTCTCTTAACAAGTGATTATAAGACTCTTAATAAATAATATTATGCTGTCTTGATGAAGCTTGGGCCTAACCAAAACCGTTGGACTAAAAACATCTCAATAAAAAAGGGATTAAGTATTAGTTTTATACATTTTAATAGGTTATAAATTGCCTGCTAAGCGAAGTAAAGGTTTGATCCCTCATAGCAGTTGATAAAAATACGAGAAGTTGTTTGGTAAAAGAATTCCTTGCTTACGCAGCGTGATGTGACAGTTCCGTCAGCGGAAAGAACACCGCGCAGGTATATTTCTGTGGTTAGGAATTATTATTCTCCCTGCCACGGTTCCCTGCATTCCCAAAAGCCGCCCAACAGGCGGATGTAGCTGCGGTGACGCTGTATGAAATAGCTTCTCATTTCTGGGAATAACTCCTGCCAACCGGAAATATTTGCCAGCGAAAATAGTTTCAGCGGAATTGCCCCCTGCCTTCCTTGTATTTCGCAAAACATAATGTGATAATTATTTATTCTGTGCAAAAATGACGTGAATGTTCTTCCTCCGAGCATATTATGCAACCTGTCAAAGGTAAGTAGATATATGTTTAAAATATATCCTCCTGAATATAAATTCCTCTGTATGAACTTTTGAACGTTGACCTAATTTTCATGTGACTGTGGAATTAATCTTTTCTGTTACATTACCTCCACACATGAGGCTCTGAGGAAAATAATTTCTCCCAAGGTCTATGCCATTTTAGCGGATACTCTGTGGAGGGTATTTCTAAGGAAAGGAGGGGAAGAAGTTCTGGGAAGGAAAAAATGAGGAGTGGGTAAGAATCTAGGAGACAGTGCGTTCAAGAGTGACGGACGTATGAATCCATTCCCCAATGCGGTCCAAAGGTCAAAATGCCTCCTTCAACCAGTCCCTCTAGATCCGGCCGCCACGCCGAAGGTGGGTAGACGCATCCGACGCCAAGACCTAAACAAACCTCACCCCTTGAAACCGGGAACCCCTGCTAAGTCACCAAACATATCGAACCATTTGGGACTGTCTATGACAGAGGTCGATGGCGATGGTCCCAAATTGAAAACACGCGTAAATATTATTTGCAGCTGCTAAAATAGTCCCGTACGACTATATTTTTGATGTAGGTTTCTCTTTTATGTCAAAAGGTTTACAACAGCATTTTCGGTTTGTTTTGGCAAATATGTTCACAAACGCCTCTTTTTCAGGATAAATGCTTGTATTTTGGTACTGCAACCTGAAATGAGAGTACCTACCCGCTCTGAAATTTGAGCTTCATCTCTTCGTTGGTTTTTTCAATCAAATTTCCTTGTAATTGCATTTCTGTTTCCTCGGCACTTGAAATTGGGTCAAATCCCAAACTCGAATGAAATATCGACCCATCTTCGTACATGTTACCTAATGAAGTGGCATGGCAATTTTATTTAGTAGCAAGTCCCCGGGGTTGCCCGGACCTTACTCGCTTTATGTAGAGTTTTTAGAAATCATATATATAAACAGTGATTTTTTCTCTTATTTTGAATATCAGGTGTGCAAAATTTCATCAAGAATTATCAAAATTCTCCTTTAAGGGGTGGAAAAAGTGTATGGTGGTGGTTTTTCGAAATTTCACGTAGATTTTCCTTTTTTTTTGAAGGTCGAAGCAAAATTTCATCAATCTTTGAATAAAACTCTAAATTTATATTTAAAAAAAAAAAAAAAACAAATCAACACCGCCCGCCCGCCACAGATAGTCTTCTACGTCTGTTTCTAGATCCGATTCATTTTCATAAATTAATTTACTGAAGGAACAAAATTGTAAAAAAATATTCTTGATCAAATAATCTGGCGTCTTGTCCTATTTTATGAATATTTCAAAGCATCACAGAGCGGAAGATACTCTCAGTATCGCCCTCAGACTACCATTGGGAATTGAAACGTTGCTTGAAATGGCTTTAGCCGTGTTTGGTGACCAGATCTGAAGATACTCTCAGTATCGCCTTGATGTAGGTCAATGTAGGACCACCATTCAGAATTGAAACGTTGCTTGAAATGGCTTTAGCCGTGTTTAGTGACCAAATCCGAATAGTCAGGTACCTCTCCACCTTCCTCTTCCCCATCTCCTTCCCC
Organism: Glyphotaelius pellucidus; assembly: GCA_936435175.1. Classification (NCBI taxonomy): domain Eukaryota; kingdom Metazoa; phylum Arthropoda; class Insecta; order Trichoptera; family Limnephilidae; genus Glyphotaelius; species Glyphotaelius pellucidus. The sequence goes on along the minus strand of OW386545.1, from coordinate 7,404,255 downwards.
TCCCCACTACTTTCGGCCTCACAACATACCCCAATTGGGGATGCCATAGTCTCACTTGCTCCAGACGGGAGCAGTTGGAACGCTTGTGAGGTATTCACATATAAAAAAAATTATCACACGATAGAAATTACGTCGCGAGCTTGACGTGTATATGGGTTGTTCTTCTTTTTAACCTACATAACTTTTACCACATTTCCACCGTCACTTTTTGTTTTTACTATAAATGAATCTCTCTGGATCTCAGAGGGGAAATTGTAGCAAGGGGGGAAGGAGGCCTAAAATGCCTATTGGGGGTGACAAACACGAGCTACGTGTTTACCTGTTTCGAATGACAACCCGCGTGACAGAATTGTCGTGCGATATAAAAATTGTAGGATACAAGTTTTTGAGATTTTTAAAAATATTTTACTAAACATCATTTAAAATAATAATCGCTGTTACTTGATAGTTACTTTTGGAGTTAAAAAATAGTTTTATATTTTATGTCGTCATATAATTTTTTTGTAACATTATAGAATACACGCAAGTCGAGGTGGCAGAAGACAACTGTGATTTGTATGAAATACACCTCTATCACGAGGTTACAACTCTGTCACGTAATTTTTACTACAAAAGTATAAACACATATTTTTTTTTAAACGCACTCAGTCGTTACGTCTTTAGTACAGTAGATTTTAAAGTAATTATTAAATAATAATATTGGTAATTCTGTTGAATTTTTCTCCACTAACTGGTTGAACAACTTTATGTAGGTTGAAGAACGACCCATATACTATAAATATGTGCAAATCTCATGATGCCGGAGTTCACCCTTCGATAGTTTTTACTGCTTCATAAAAATAGATTTCTACGTTTTAGTTGAGATTAGCAAAAACTTAACCACGTCATTTGATACTAGGTTATAATTTATCGTTTCTAGGCGTAAATCAGTACAGTTACACTTCAGCTTGCACATGTTTATTTTTTATTGTCTTCTATTTAGCATTTATTCGACCGGCTCAGGTGTATTTCACCGCTAATAGCTGGGGAAGGAGATTTTAATCAGGTAGGTGGCATTACAACTGACCTCCCGAACATGGCGTGATACTTGAGGTGTTCATTTATACATTGAATAAGCCAGCAGCGGGATATAACCATCGGATTAGGAGTCAGGAGAACATGGCGTGTCAATGGCGAACACTTTGCTGGAGAATAATGTGGAGTAGGAAGTCTAACTTAAGGGAGTATTCTAGTCTAGAAGCATGAATTGTAGGCGAAGATTGTAGGTATTTTTTCAGGTGCAAAAAAAAACAATAATATTTTTAGAAGTCTTTATTTTACCAAATATTGATTAAACATTAAACAATACATGAAAAAATAAAAAAAAATCAAAAAGTTACATGGTGTTGAAGTGGGGGATCTCAAAAAATGGCGCGCCCTGGTTGACACGATTGCAACCCTCCTAGTAATCCAAATTTTTTAAAAATAGTAAAAATAGAAATTTTCTTTTAGTTTTAGTTAGCGCGATAGAGTAATGTATAGATAACGCTCACACCAAATTTCAAGTAAATTGGTTCAGTAGAACTTGAGATATCGTGTCAACCGTCTCGAAAAAAGTAGTTTTGAGAAACAAGGGTTTAAAGTTTCGCTCTATTTAGATTTTAGTTAGATTCCGTCTAAACCGGTCGAACTAAAAATGGCTCTAACTTTTAAAATAATTCGAATTTTGAAAAATCTTTTTAATGAGATATTCTTGAATATTTAAACTATCAAAATGTGAAGAATTTTTTTTTCTAGACTAGAATACCCCCTTAAGCAGCCAGCATCTACCACTCTAGCTTATTAGAAAAAGCGAGTGGAAAGTAGAATTAAATTTATTCTACTAAATTTCCTAGTAGTAAATGACTGTTGATACTGAATGCGCTAGGAGAGCCCTGAGTCTTATTAATTAAAACTCTATTTATTTATACACTGTTTTTAGACGCAAGCATTTTTTCTTAACTTTGGGAGGGGTTTTTTGAGGAAAGGAATGAGTAAACATAGATTTTAAAACGACCCATGTCGTAGGAGGAGAGCTATCACAAAGCTTCTTTGAGCATGTATTACCGACTCTCTAGTTTATTTTGACAACAGTTTCTATAATATTGTTATTTATTTTATTATTTATTGTTTTTATTTCTTGCTGAGGCAATCCCGATGAGTTTACAGAACTCATTTTAGGACGGGAGGAACTTACAATTCATAGGTGGGAGGAAATATTTACAATTTTACACATGTATTTTGATATTAAAAATATTAGTTCACGTACAATATAGAAAAACATAAAAGACAGGTTAAGTAGAAACAAACAACAAATAGAAAACAAATAAAGAAAAAAGAATAAGGTTATAAAAATATGCATGATTACAGATCAATGGAAAAGAAAAGGAGAGAAAAAGAAACAAGACAGAAGAACAAGACAAGAAAATTACATAGGTTCATCCTTAAGTTTACTTAAAAAATATACTTCTAAAGTATAACTCCGAAGTGTAATTATATTACAACGACTAGCGCAAATTCGTGAAAAATCACGTGATGGTCTCAATTCTTAAAAATAGGTTTCAATTTTGAAATTGATATTCAAAATAATTTTCTGTTAAAAAAATTATATTGTAGGTAGGTACTTTATCGCTTGTCTGAATTCTTTACACAGCGAGTTCCGATTTTTAAAATGACCCTTAAATTCAAAGCAAATTTGAATTCATTGAACCAGATTTCACGCAGGACAACGCACAGCACAGACATCCGAATTTTAATAAGTTTGATGGTGGCATATTCATAAACGGAATTGTTCACAATAAGGTTGGAGGGAAGGGGCTAGCAAATCAGTCTTCCGATTACAAAGTGAGTTCGCTTTTCATAAGAAATCGATTGAAATTTAATACATACTTGTTTAGTCCTTTTATTTTGACATCAAACTACTACATTATTGATTAACAAACCGTGATAGCGCGTATTCTTTTTGAAAATTCAGTACAATACGTTCCATGGGAAGCGACTATAGTAGTCCCAAGAGAGTGTTCGTAATTATGCCATCGATGATCGTCCTTTTCCTTCTCACACGTCTTGTATGAAAACGAAAAAGACAGAAGATACTAGAACTATGACGTCACGTACGATCTCTTTCTGGGACTGCTATAGTAATTTCAGCATTATCTCTCTAATACCTATTGTTATAATCCTGGAGGAATCAAATGGTATAATATTTAATTCTTCAAACTTCGCAAATTCACTTTGTGGCGTCATTATTAATAAATGAAAACAAATAACTTTGTGTATACCACTATCGACATGTTTCAAAAACTATGTTTTCTTCGTCAGGATAATAAGTTAATAATATTTATTATTGTATAATATTTATAATATTATAATATGGTATTATATTTCATATCCTTTTTTACCTTTTTTTAAATGTATATCCATAAAGGTGTAGCTTGTGTTACAAGTGTATAGTAAACGGACACAGTCTGTAATACACTAAAAAATATAGTTTAAAGTAGGAACGTTCAGAATGGTCATCGAAATGGTAAAATCGAAAGATGGAAAAATAATATCTCACTTCAAAGTAATTAATTTAAAAAAAAAATTATAAAATTAGCTACCCGCTTAATTAATTGATTTTATTATTTTTTATGAAAGTGCTTAAAGATGGAATGAATTTATTTTCACATTTCTAAAGATCAATGGCACTAGTTATTTCGCATGAAGAATTAGAAATTGCAATAAAACTCATGCAGCACGATTTCTTATCCTTACAGAAATGGTCACATGATGCGGGTCTTATAATAAATTAAAAAAAAACTAAATTAATGCATATACGATCTCCACATGCCAAATATACCATCACACCTGTAATAAAGTCGCATACATTTGAGTGCATACACAATTCGTCACAGTCCTGCAAATGCGGAACCATTGAACTTGTACAAACATATGTATATTTGGGGATAACTGTAGATATGCACATGAAATGGGATACCCACATAAGCAACATCTGCAAACGCCTAAGAGCTATTGCGGGGCGAATTTACAAAATAAAATATTTTATGCCCATTAGTACGCTAAAAATAATTTATTTGTCACTAGCGGAATCCACTATCAGATACGGAATAACATCTTGGGGAAACTCGTGCAAGACAAATATAGGTTATATTCAAACGATTCAAAACTCTTTGACTAAGCTCTTGGTAAGCAAAAGTGTTTATGCACAAAGAAGGGACATAAAATTACTTTATGAATCAGTTAACATGTGCGAGGAATATTATGGTTTAAAATTGTATGCCAAAACCTATTGTCGGACTCAATTTACAAAGAAAAAGTAGATCATGAACATGGCACTAGATTTAGTAAAAATGAGGGTTTGTCCGTTCCGAAAATTATAAATAAATACGGCCAACGGACATTCACTTATCTTGTCCCCACCATATTTAATAAGATGCCGATGAATTTCAAAATCGAATCCAATTGCCCCACTGATCTCAAAAGAAAAATTAAAAAATGGCTAATGGGTCAAAACTTTTTGTACTGATATTGTTTGTAATCTTATGTATAAATACTATCTATAATTAATTTAATCTATCAGTAATTTACCTGTGTTATATCTGTCTGTCTGTATATTTTATGCTTTTGTATTGTAGGTACTTATAAGTTATTCTTCTGGAACTATTTTGCTATTGTGTTTTCTTATAATATTTTATGTTTTAGTGTTTTATTAATATTGTCAAATTGACCTGCTGACAAACTGCCTTGGCAGTTTAGCGGGTGATTAAAATGAAGAATAAAAAAAAAAAAAAAAAAATCATTTCGAAATGGATATTTCGATTACGCCCGTCTCCAATTCTACATCAACATAAATGACAGGTCTGTCTGAATTCCGTGAACAAGTGTGAGTTGTAGCCGATAATCATCAGAGCAATTATTTCGGTCAAGTTCCGACAGCAAGTGTCATCCAACTCTTGCGTCAACAATGACGTAATCTGACCGTGAAAATGCACACCTACTTTGTTACGAGCGTGAATACATTAACTGGTAAAAGCCGGCATCGCTGGTGCTATTCGTTAGAAACCTGGTCAGGTGTGTTACGTTTTTGTATTTATGGCGATGTAAGACACGACGAAGTTGATGTATCTTTAAGTCGGTGTTACATTTGCTAATTTAATACATAACCAGAAGAAATCTTGCACTTTTTCAGAACGATACGAAACTTTCTCGACTTACAACACTTGAAAATGATTTATTTTACATTCCTCCAATCTATTATTGAGTATGGCATCATAGCATGGGGAGGTGGCACTGCATCTGGACTAGACCCAATCATAAAGGCACAGAAAACTATTATAAAATTAATCCTTGGGCTACCTCTAATTACAGACTCGAACTTTATCTTTAATATTGTGAATATTGACGTTCGGCAGATTACAGAAAAACAATCCGCACCCATCTACACACAAACACACATACGATTAAATACTCGCTGTACTTGTATTGTAAACAATAACAAAGTCTAAGGCCCTTCGTACATGGAGAAACTTACAAATTACGTGACTGTGATGCAATTACAAGTAGCCTAAAATAAAAAAAAAACGATCAAAAAGAAGATTTTGGGTTCACTCATACGTCGAAAGAAATATTAACTATTGGCCGTTCGTTGCCATCAGGGAACGATAACAAGTTTCATTATTTTTACAGAATGTCAAAGAATTCTTATTTAAATTTGGTGCAGTTGTTAACCCCTTTTATTCCTAAGAAAAATACATTTTTTTCCGACGTCAATCAATTACTTCTCCACTAAATCATTTTTTACGTACTCTGGTAAGATATAGTTACATTAACATGCATTTTTTCCTCTCCCAGAACAATTTTAACTTTCCAATCAAGTTCGATCGCCATTTACGTCAAACAAGTAATAGTAGTCGCGCTACCAGCACTGCCGGTAGCGTGCAACTGACATCAAACTCGTAGCATCGCGTACGAACACTAACAAAATAGTATAGCGGGTGCTCACGAGCAGCGTGCGTGCTACGCACATGAAACTCTAGTCGCTTGAAAGTATCTCCGTGTTCGAATGAATTTACTACAAATTCCTGTAACACACACAATTTTTGGTCAACGAAACTTTAGACACCTTGCGACAAGACTTACAACATTCTCCCAGATAGAATAAAAAAATTTTATTCACAAAACAATTTTATAGATAACGCAAAAATTTGGATCAAAAGAAATGATTTTACGGTGCACTTTGCCGATGCACTCATTCAAATTCGAAGAGGATTGAACGGCGACGTCTGAGTGGGAACCCGGTGCTCTAGACCACTCGGCTTCTTACATTAAAACTGTTTCTGCCTATGATAGGTGCAATAACGAATGTAGGTAACTGGTGTACTTTTTCTACCCGGTGTTCTTAATAAATTGAAGTTTCCCGTATACAAACCATTATTTTAGATGTTTATTCACGCGTAGCATCGTCGTGGCTCACAAACAAAAAACAAAAACGAAAGCAAATGTATAAAGAGAAAATTCGCAACTAAAAAGACAATGTTAATAATATTCTATCGTTGATGTAAAATAACGACATCGTTATTGAAGTATGAAAGTAAATTTAACCTTAATATTATTTATCAAATGTTATATTTAAGTTTAAGACAATATTATAGTCAACACACTATTTACATGTAAAATATCTGTTCATTTTGACTGTTCTAAAACGGGCAAATTGCCTAGTTGGACAGCCAAAGCTCATTATAACAATGTAATATGTAATGTTTCTCAAAATAAATAAATAAATTTAGTATTTGACTTGTTTACTACCATTTTTTTACAGATTTGCTGCAAACCTTCTAGCTTGTCGTAGATGGACAAGAAAATAAAATGCGAATAATCCTATAATTATAATAATACATAGAGTTTTCTTTGTTTGAAGGTATGTTACAATTAACAATGAACGGTGACATAAATCCGTATATCATCTTGCGAGAATAATACTTAATTATAATACTCTTGCGAGAATAATAATATAACATTATCGGACGTATGTATGACTATTTTACATTATATACATATATCTGATAATGTTATATTATAGTGAAAACAAGCTATTGGGTCCAGGTGGTTAAGAAAACGAACAGTTGTACAACAATAATTACATTAACATCGGGTGAAGTTTGTCTAGGTCTTGGCGGCGGGCCGGATCGGGAGAGACTGGCTGTGGGAGACCTTTTGACCTCTCCAGCCGGACTCTCCATCGCCTTGCACCGCAGTGGGAGGGATGGAATCATACGTCCGTCATTCCTGGACAAATTGCCTCTATCCACCCCAAATACCACTTTTCCTTCCCCGAACTTCTTCTCCTGAAAACTGAAATAATAACATTCCCATTGGGAATGTATGGCGAGCGGACATGCTGAAATACGCCAAGCCGAAAAAAGCTGGCGCTTTTAACGCTAGGCGTAACACTAGCAACTGGACGGACTAGAGTATTGAACACACGTTTACAGCTTATATCGGCAGCACGAGAACGAGTCGTCACCCTGACTCTTTATTTTTCCAAACGGCAGACACGTGAAATGCCAGTATTCGTATTCGCCTTCTCCATTTAATCCAGCCATCTTCAGGCCCGCATTACCTAATCTCTTCGTACAGCACCTTCCTTGACCCATCTAACAACGACTATCTGGTGGTGACATACTTCCCTATACAATGTACAATCAATGAACTTGTAGTTTGTCGCATGTAAGTTACCATAGTATGACAATATACAAATCCAATCAATAAAACAAGCTTTGAATTACGTCCCTACCCTAAAATAACCTAACTGAATTATAAATATCTTTAGATTATCAGCGTAACATCGATTTATTACATACACGTATTATTATACTTAAGCGTTAGTATGCTTGGGTTTGTTCATTAATTAAAAGTTTCCGCAAAAAAACTCTACACATAAATACGCTACAAGGTTTACAGAAAATTTATTAATACCAAAAGCAAACAAAACAATTTTCCAAAAAGGACCCTTTTACATGGCCATTAAAGTATATAACAACCTTCCACATGATATTAAACAAATACCAGATACACTCAGATTTAAGTCATCACTAAAAACATTCCTTCTGAACAGGTCTCATTACACATTAAGTGAATACCTCACATAGGTACAACTGTTTTTATATTTATGTTTATATAATAAATTAAAACAAACTCAATTTGTATTACACCACTTTTATATTTATATTTCATTTGTGTTCATTTCTGTATAACATGTTAGGTTAACTGGAAGAAATAGGATGTAGGTACCTATAAGTTATACCTTTGTACTAAATGAAAATTTTGTACAATAAATGATTTTGATTTTGATATACATTGTGTTAAGGTCTGCACTTCACTTACTTTAAACCAGTGATTCCTGACATTATTTGGAGTAAAAAATGTAAATGATATTTAGGTCACCAGTGATGTTTTTTTTTTGTTTTTTCCAACTAAAAACATTTAAAAAAATCATTAGGTATTGGACAGTCCGGGTGGGCGAGGGGTTGGTCGGTTACTTGGCTGAGTGATCAGTGATGACATGTGGATTTTTTTTTTGAAGAAATTGATTTTAAAGAAAAAAATATTAAAAAAAAAGACATCGGAGACCAAAAGCTCTCCCATTTCAAAAATCAATGTTTTTAAACCAATTCTTTGTACTTACCACCTACCTAATAATCAAATGCAATAATAATATTTTTTAATTAAATGAAGACATTATGAGCGAAACTCAATCGAAAATCTGGAAACAGAAAAATCAGAAAAAGATATTTACACAAATATCTTTTTCTGATTTTTCTGTTTCCATATTTTCGATTGAGCTTCGCTCATAATGTCTTCATTTAATTAAATATTACAGTTTGAGGTTTTACTCATAAAAGTTAAAATAAAAAATAATAATAATATTTTTATTTCTGATACATATCTATACCTGTTTTATCTATATTGTATGTCTAATTTTGTTAACTCTTATTCTATTCATGTTCATTGTGTAGACCGGTTATCATGTTTACATTTATTTTTTTTTCTTCTAATTTAATTACTTCTAATAACATAATTTCTGTACCTATTTTACAATGGCACTACTCCGAAATTCGAACACGAGAAATTCTTTCTCTATTGAGTTGTGTTGCTTGTTAACAAGAAATTAATATATTATAATTAGTTTTAAGAACCATATTGTTTTCCTTTAAATCTGTTATACGTACGTATTTTAAAATTTAAAAAATAAAAAATTCATATACTTTTTTACTCCAAATAATGTCAGGAATCACTGGTTAAAGAAAATCAAGTACGTCGCTTAAACACCCTGTATAATATATACAAAACGCCTAGTGAAATGTTGATTGCTGAATCAAGTACGAATATTTTATATGATATAGATCTCTACTAGGCCCTCATTAGACTAGTTCAAAGCTACTGTGGTTGGTTGCTGGGCCCTCACGAACAATGGGGAAAGTTGATTGCATATTTTTGAGACGAAGATCATAAACTATTTGATGTATGAAAGTGGGACGGTTCCACTGAGAGGGCATGTAGCAAGGATGGGAGATATCTAACAAAGAGCTTATTTACGCACGACGTTTGATTGACATTTTGAACTTGAGGGAGGCAGCAATAGAACGACAAGTGTCGAGCATTGGGCCTAATAAGCTCTGGACGGAACTATTCGAGAAATAATTGAAGCCGCGGGGTGATAGGGAAAATGTATGAAAGTTGTCAAAACCTGCTTAAATTTTTTAATGACATTCCATTCTCTTTCCCTTCAAATACCGAAAAAATTCATAAGCCGTTATAATTGCGTTAACAATACAAAAATTAAATGAAAATATTTCACTATATGCCACTTTTCATACAAATCATTTCAAAAGTTTGTCATGCAAGATGGTTGCTGGAAAATTTCCCCTCACCCGAAATTAGGCTTCAACGCCAACCATACGAATTCGCGCTAATGCCCTGTCCAGAGCTTTTTAGGTTTTTAGGTTAGATATCTCTCCAAGGGTTTTAGCAGCGGCGATGGTAATGTCATCTAATTTCTATCTATAACAAGAACATTACTGTAATTTTATTTAAAGTACGTACGACTCACGACAAAATGTGAAGTTTTGTCAAATATTAATTTGGAGGTACGATTAAACAACCCGGCCTAACATTCGCATACAAAATAAAATCGGTGACCGGACAACTCGGAATGAGACCAACTCAGAACCATCTCAGATAAGTCATTTAGAGTGATAAAATATTTATAAATATAAAATAGGTTACATTAGGTTAGGGTTATCGGCTAATTTAAAATTATTTTTTTCATAGCTTTTTGACTTTTCAAGGAGGTGTTGAGTTGACTTTATTCTCAGTTGGCATGGAACCATCTAATCGACATATTTAGGCACTTTCATGAAAACAAAAAAAAATTAATGATGACTTCCGTGGTCGAAGGGTAAGACTCTCTCTCGACTCGGAGTGGGCAAGTAGGATGACAGGACACACCCAGTTACCCAGTAGTGTCCTGAAACTGCGTTTCGAAGAAATCATTTATTTTCCTGTCCAGATCTTATTGACTATATACAATAAGTCTACATTTTAATATGTTCATTCAAAAGTATCTACATGCTGAATTCTTTCTTATAATACAACTGTTTTTAAAATAATTAATTGTCTGCATTATTTGTCCCATTTACAACTAGTCAATAACTTCCATGTTTCTCTCTGCCCGCACCACACAACAACAATTAATATAACTGTGCCTCTATACGTCGAACTGATACGCGCGCGAAAAACAGGTGACGAACAAAAATGGTGTCGCTAAAAAAAACAACTTGTTTAATGGTTTAAATTTTTTGCAATATTTTACCGTTTTTTCTGCACGTAATTGCCTACCAGGCCAAAACCTCCTAGATCACAAGGCCGGGACACTCATTCAAATCAGCATCCTAACTTGTTTGGGATCGCACAAAAATTCTCATTTTACATTATTTTTTTCTATTTATTCTTATTTATCAAATTATTTTAAAATATTAAAAAAGTTTTTTTTAAATTTTTTGGAGTTTCTCATACAAGTTAGAAGGCCGATTCAGTTTCCCGCCCTTGTGATCTAGGAGGTTTTGACCGGCCTTGCGATCTAGGAGGTTTTGACTGGGCGCGCATGGTCCACAAAGACGGCGCAATCATATTATTGTGATTTGAGGGGTTATAAACAATTAGAATTTTCAAGAAATCGATTTTTTTATTATTTCATTTTCGTAATGTACATATTATATTTAAGTACACCGAAAAGAAATTTCAAGTCAATCCGGCGATTATTTTCGAAGTTACACGCATATTTGTAAAGACGTGTCAGAGCATTTGAAAGTAGGAGGCAAACTTTAAACACGTTTTTCTCAAAACTGTGTTTTTAAAGTCGGTGACCAAGATTACTCTGAACCAATCAGTCTCAAGTGTATTTTTTAGTTATTAATCAAAGGCCTGTTCTCACCGATTAATATATATATATTTTTTATAAACAATATGAGGCCAAAATTTTGGTAAAATGTTGATATTTTTTTTTGGAGAAGACGCCATTTTGTCAAAAAAAAAATAATTTTCTTTGTCCTTCGATTAATTAGAGGAATATTTATTATTATAATGAAATCCGTTTGGTTTTTTCATTTTAAATGATCCAGTCCAGAGATATGGTGGTCACCGCAAGATGCCTTTTTTGAGAGGAGCTTCTGGTAACTTTGAAAGCTGCTACAGCTTATTATTTTTACAAATAAAAATTCTTAAAATACTTTTAAAAGTTACTATAATGTGTGTAAAAATTTTTACTTTAATAAATTTTAAAACTTCTCAGGAAAAATTCTTGAAAAATCCCTTTTTTTGGGCCTCCTGACTGTATAAAACCCCTTAAATTCTTGAGCCGCCGGGTCATGTGAAGATAAGTAACCAGCAAATGAATTTTTCAGGCCAGGTTTCTACTTATTCTGTTTTAATATTCGTGCAGTTCCGCTTAAAATCGAGTACAATGTTGACATGTTTATCTACAACTCGCCACTTAGAAGTAAACTGTGCCAAAGATGAAGACGCTCAATCGGTAATAATAGTGCATGTAAGAAGTAAGAGAAATAGCACTAGATGAAACCTTGTTCCGCCTCCACGTTAGAGTTAAAACTGGTATCACTTTCCAAGCAGAGGTACAGTCTACGGTCTGGACCGTGTTACTGGCTGATTCGTTCCGAGTCCACTGACCTAGATAAGTTAAATTGCTCGTACCGATTGATTGCAATCAAGAATAATTGTTTTTATCGGCACAATGCTCATGCGTGTAATAATCTGATAAAGTCATAGTTTAAAATACGAGTATTAAGATTTCGTTATATTCATCTATATTCCGGTAGCGAGAGAATGAGATAGCCTAACCGGTCTCCTCTTTGTGCGATGCTTCGTGGGTTTCACTTCTACCGCGTGTGAATTGCACACTCTGATTTTTTTTTTATTGGGGCGTTTAACCAACCGATCGCGGCTTTTATTAGAGCATTCGAGAGTTGGCCGCTTTATGCCACATTATAGCACAAAAACGATTAATTCTACCCGATGTAAACATTTCACTGGCACTCCTTGGTAAACTAAACAATTAACCATAAGCGTTGGTGTATTGAACTCATATGACATTTCATTGTACTGGAGTATCATAGATCCAGGGTTTGCTGTTCATAATTCAGAATATACAGTCTAATTATCGCCTCTATAACACTAATTTGTATATAAAGAACTCAAAAAATTGTTATTTAAGTTAGTCTTGAAAAACCAAGAGATTTTCCCATCGGCTAACTTTTTGATAAATTTAAGGTACTACTGTTTCAAAACTATTTGAAAAAAATGCTATTCTAAAAGTTTTTAAACAATCTAAAGTGTCCTCAACACGAAGTTTAAGAGGCCCGTATGCAGAATTATACTTTCGCACTATTTTAGCCGTAAATCCGGAACTAAATTTTGTATGAAACAGGCCACGCATACGTTCCTCTTAAGACATAAACATCTAGGAACATATATGTACCTAGATGCAACACGACAGCTGCGCAACACCATTGTGAATATGTATGCCCTAAGCTATTTAACGATTTACCTGATGTAATAAAAAGTGAGAAAAACTATTTTAAATTTAAAAAAAAACTTATTGACAAAATAATTTGACCTGTTTGCTCCTCTGAGGATATTCTTTAGTCTGTGGGTAGATCCTAAATATAACGTCATGCTTCAGACGTGCAAGCATAAACCGTCACAGTAATTAGTGGCGGCCTAAGTTTCCATCTTAGGACGCGCGTTACCGTGACCATACGCATATTTTGACAGATCTAATGTGCGAGAACTGCCCCAGCTCTTTTGATTGCTTCAAATTTCTCATCAATTACAATTTAAACGAAGGTGCTGAGAATACATACCTAGGCTTTAGCAGGAAGTAGATTTGAAATGATTACTTTATGATTTTCACGATCTATCTGTCCTGATGATGGACGTTAAAAGACTGCCCTAAACCTTGTTTCATTATTATTCAACACGTGTTCATTAATAATTTATTTCTGATCTTCTTGCTTGCTTTTAAATTCCGCAGCTTGCGGAACAACTTATTACAGAACACTACTTCAACTTCAAAATAATTTGTCCTCTCATATTTTTTCTGTCTAGCGGAGATTACAGTGTTGCCGCATTCAAATAATTTGTGTTTATTTTGCGAGTGCCTCCCGACAGATTTGCATTCGCGACCCCCCACTCACCCCAGCAGCCTTGTGGTCCCTGGTTGGGGGCTGGGGGTGTAGATCGATGCGTCTGTCCTTTGGTGTGTAGCTAAATGAAAATGTAGCCACTAGACACTAACTAAACACTGAGTTTGAGTTTGTTATGCATTTGCTATTACACTGACACCCTGCTAATTAAACACAAAACTAAAAATTGCTTACTTCGTAACAAGTTGTTATTATATTTCCACGAAAGCTTTGCTTAACATTTTTTTTAAATGTGTTACATTGTTCATACTTCATAATAATTATTCTGTTTCTTATCCAAAGGGCTTAATTTAGGTAGATACAATTTTTTTACGTGAATACCGCACAAGAATCCCAGCTGTTTCTGTCTGGAGCTAATGAGACTACGGCATCCCCAATTGGAGTATGTTGTGAGGCTGAATATAGTTCGGAGGGGAAAGAGGTGGGGAACAGGAAGATGGAGAAATAAATACCTGGTTATTCAAATCTGGTCACCATATACGGCTAAATTCATTTTAAGCAACGTTTCAATTCTGAATAGTGATCTTACATTAGGTCGATACTGAAAGTATCTTCCACTCTGTTACGTGCCGCAAATAAACTATGTATTATTTTTAATTAATTGATTGGGAAGTAACACAATTTTGTTTGCGCACGCCGGGGTTTGAACCCTCAACCTTCGGATTGCTAGTCTTACCACTCGACCACAAAGACGCCCGATTTACTTAGATTATGGAAACCAAAAATAATAACACAATTAAATAACACAGAAAATGTAACTCACACCGTATAAAAAACCTTCTATGTCTTCTGAATTCAATTTGCATGCTGCATACAACTGGAGTTCTCACAGTACTTCCTACGTATGCTTAGCTTTTATAGCCACAAAGGGCTGCTCCTTCCCATACTAAGACTTTCATCATTCTTCTCCTGAATCTTGGGTTACCTTATATTTTAATACGTATCATCTTAGTTTTATTGTCTTAGGCTTCATCTTAGTTTAACAATGTTATCAGAAGGCGGTTCTGTCACTCGTGCGAATAAAAATAATATTCAGAAAATGTGATTAATTTAAAATAGTTATAGGTTTTTTGCGATCTTCGGAACGTATTTATTAGTTTGTTTTGAATCGACTGAGATGTTCTTACAAAAACCAACCGCGCCAAAACTTTGTATCTCTATATGGGAATCGAAATGTCACCGCGAACTCCAGTTCAGAATAGAAATTTTCGGATGAATTTTTAGAATCGAACTCTTTCGAAACAGAAATCTTGATTATGTCCATAACTTATTCTTATCTATTTTCAATACAATATCTTTGATTTAGTAAACGACACTTTGGAACCACTATGAAAATGTTAAAAGTTGTTTTTCGTACGCTTTATCAATTTTTATGTAATGTTCATGTTTACTCAAAGTATCAATCGGGTTATCTTCTCCGTGCCCTCCGAGACCAAGCAAATAAACCCTCTTAACGTAAATTTGCAAAAGGAATACAACTTTGTAACGGCGTGAATTTGACACCAATGTTTAGTTATACGAACGACCTACTTACTTCGAAGTTTTTTTTGTGGGTTTTCCAATAGGGACTTCCGAACTTTGGACAGTTGATAGCGGCCATATTGTTGAAGCGACATCTGTCAAATTGGCCGTCATTTATTCAGTCTGTTTTGCCAAATCACCATGGATGGATATAGCGTTCAACAAACAACACGTGCAAATTATAAAATTGTTTAAAATTTTATTAATTTTTTAATTGAAATTTGAAATTGTTTAATGATAAAAACCTTGCGTGGAGATGATATGAACTGGCCACCGAGATCGTGCGATTTGACCCCGTTAGACTTTTTCTTGTGAGGTTTTATTAAGTCGCAGGTGTACGCAAATAAGCCACAAACCACAGCGGCTCTCAAAGCCAACATAACCCATGCTGTCGGTCAAGTTCAGCC
The DNA here is from genome assembly GCA_936435175.1 of Glyphotaelius pellucidus. NCBI lineage: Eukaryota > Metazoa > Arthropoda > Insecta > Trichoptera > Limnephilidae > Glyphotaelius > Glyphotaelius pellucidus. The sequence continues at coordinate 7,388,528 of OW386545.1, read as the reverse complement.
TGATTTATGCGCCAGAGTCATGGAAAGTTGGACATTTCGGATGCGCGTCACTCAGAGGCCGCGGCGGACATTTAAAGTTGTATTCCATACATAATGGCATCGATAGGTCTTTCAAACGAATAAAAAATTTCGATTATATCTCACACACACTTTTTTTATTTAAATTTAAAGATTAATGAAAGACCCTTTATATAACTTTTCGGTGATTAGGAATTTTCTTGCGCTTCTGTTCAATCCGATTTGTGAAAGTAATTCTAATACAATTGTTGAGAGATAAGATTGAGTGATATGAAAATATTTATTACTGTTACAAAATGATAATCTGATAACGAGAAAAAACGCTATTATTTACGTAGCACAAACCTTACATTCAAGAAAAATATATTGCTGTTTCTTTAATGGGCGTACAGAAATGTCTGTAATTTTGTTCAGAAATAAGAAAGATTTTTTTGTGACAGCAAAGTGTTTCTAGTTGCTGATTCTAAAAAATGATATTTATTAGAGGTGGTACGTGGTTTTTTTAATCTTTCACGGCACGAATGCCCTTGGATAACATGAACACGTTTAAAGACGAAAATTCAATTTCTAGAAAACTATTACAGGGTAGCTGTTAGAATAATAATATTCCAACTAACTGTCACTCGCTTGGCCTAACTGTAAATTATGTCGTAGATTTTTGTCTCACTTATTTATTGTCAACTTACGTTTATCGTTCTCGCTTATTTGACCCAAAAGTCAAATAAAATATCAACGCAATTTAATCATGAATACATTCTATCAAAGAAAAAAGTAATCAAATTGTCAAGGTTATCCTTTTTGGTACGAAATATACCTTATTTAGTGTCACCCTACCGCCAACTGTATAAGTTGGACATCTAGCTATTAACAAATAATGTAGGTACTGTTTGTACATTCTGGAATCATGTTTTTGTCAATTAGGAGAGACCACTGTTGTCACAAGTGCTGCAATTGGTCATCTGCAAAAAACTCTGACATCATACCAACCACTTATGAGTACACATACTGCAATACTGAGAAATACAGTATTTTCGTTTCATATTTTAATGTTCAATGTTCCTAAACAACATTTTATAAAGGCGTTTTTTATAAAGTTTCAATTAAAAAGGAATGCTAAACCCCAGACAGAGGGGCTTCGTTAAATAAATGATAAGATGCTCGGATAAATAATGTCAATATATTTTTGCGCTCAGTTGGAATCGAGTTCACAACCTCCTTCTTTGTTAACCATGTTCTCTTTTAAGATAGAGGTTGAAAACTTGAACCATTTCTTTGGTGGATTACCATTTTGAACTACCAAGAATGCAACAAGAATTTGTAATTTGTAAATTTGAATTGGTTCAAATAGCCAATTTTGTTCAAGTTTTTTGGAGGTTGGCTCATATAGTGAGTTTTATATCATTGCTAGCAAATAATACATTACCCCATTCCATTGAAATTAATCTGTGATCGCGCTGTTTGCGTGTTAAATGGTTGTAGAAGTCGGAACTGGAAATGTGCGTCGAAGGTGGAAGAGCTGTAGAGGATATGTGAACATTGTCAAAATTTGAGGTCAATAGTCACGGCAACGAGCTTTAAAAGATGTGTACATAACATATTTTGTCGATATCGGTCTCCGAAAACACGATCCATGGAGTAGTGAAAGGCAGAACAAAAAAATTACGGTAAGATCACAGATAACTTATTTCAGAACATCAGTCAAATCGGTTTTCAGCTCTTCATGCAGAATATGAAATTGAGAAGCGGAAGAGTCCGATTCTCGATTGGCGCCGGTAATATTATTTAAGGAGAATACCATTGAAGATTTGGGAGGCAGGTAAGGGCATTGCCACCCGATAATCAACACCTCTGCCATAGTGGTTTGCTAGACTTAGCAGGGGTGTCCGGGTTCACGGAGTGAGGTTTTTCCGGGACTTTCCGGGACGTCCACCAACTGCGTGATTGGGAGAGACTGATCCACATTGAGAAAGACTGGTTGAGGGAGTCCTTTTGACCTCTCCAGCAGGACTCTCTAATAATATGGGATGGTCCGACGCTCTGTAGGGAACCCGCTTGCACAGCGCGGGTGTAAACTGTGCGACCTAAAGTTTAAGTTTAGACTTACGGAATTCAATACTTCGTTTGTGTGAAAGCACTATGAAACCATACATGATTTTACTTCAATGGCAAGCCAGAGAAATATCGCCTCGAGGGACGGATTCATGCGTCTTCCGAACTTCCTCTTCTTTATTCACAAAAAACTCATAGATGACGTATGCCTTGAGGGTAATTATTTTTATCTAGATGTATAAAAAAGAAGAAAATCTAAAGTATAAAAAAAGAAGAAAACTTTTTTGAGATGTTTAAAAAAGAAGAAAATCTAATGTATAAAAAAGTAGAACACACTTTTGATCCTCGTGCTGCATACAACACGGTTATCAACTTAAGGTGTGTGTAGCCGGGACTGAGTAAAGATAAAATCCTTCATTAGGATATTCCGCACGATAATGACCGCGTTATTATACAATAATTTATACCTTTTAGAGAGTTTATGCAATGTGCTGTTTGTCTTCTTTATCGCGGTTGGGGAATTCTCCGACAACACTGTAATGAAATGATTAATGATTATTCTTTGAAAACTTTGTTACTAACCCGCTTTCTCCTATCTTGTTGCACTTACTCGCTGGTCAATGCTTGAAAAATCAATATATATTATTAGACCGATTGAAAGCGTTCGCTTTTTGGAAGAACTCATGAAATAACTGTGTCTCCACTACTTTCATAGTGAGAAATATGATCTAAATCTAAACGGTGACCAGACAATTGGTTAAATAGGTTACGTTAGGTTAGGTTATGGGCTATTTTTCAATTAGCTTTTAATGACTTTTCAAAGAGGTGTTGAATTGACTAGATTCTGTGTTGGTATGGAACCGGTGTTAGAAAAAGAAAAACAAAGCAATGCTTTATATTCAAAGATAAAAGTTTACCACAAAATAAATAAGATGTACACCCTTATGGAACAAAAGTTTCCGATCGTAATTTGAATAAAAATTATGAAACTGGGAATTTTTTATGAATTATTTTTACATGGGATGACAAAAAAGTGAGATAACAGTAACGTTTATAATACATTTGTCTAAAAACGTATGTTTTTTTACCGTTATCAGTAATTTGAGTTGGAAAAAACGTAAGGTGGGGTCATTTTTAAAACTTTTTTTATGTTTGCATGCAAAAATTTTATACGTCAAAATTATATGTTTATTTCGATTTATAAAATTTTAAAGCATATTTTATCACCTTGCAAAACAGAAAAGATTCCGTTTATTTGGATTTTATTGCAAAGCGGAAATATTTTGACTGACAAAATAGGTCAAAGCCTGAGAGGTTAACAGTAGCAAAAGTTGTCTAGAATCAGGATTTAAAACTATGGAAAAGCTCCCTGCGTTTCGCAAGCCGCGTTCATTTTACGTTTCATTGTAGATCCTCAAGAGTACCTAAGCGCGCTTAGTAAGCAGGCACATAAATTTATGCTTTAAAACTCTTGATAAGAACCTGTCTGGCAAAGGTCGAGATAAGCCAGACACCAGACAGTTTCCTTTGTCCCCCCGTTGAAGACGAAATAATAACCTTGTATTTATTAACTAGGAACTTCTTTGTTGGGATGCAAATACACACTATGCAAAACTTGAGGGGATGAAATAGCCAAAAAATACCTTTTATTGTGCCTCTACCCTGTACCTGTATATGTACGATCATGTTACTGATTTACGTGTCTTTTTAATTTTTGGTAGGTTCCTACAAAGAATCTATATTAATATTATAAATGCGAAAGTGGGAGTGTTTGTTTGTTTATTACGCTTTCACACCTAAACCACTAAACCGATTTTAAAAATTCTCTCACCAATAGAAGCAACATTATCAGCGAGTAACTTAGGCTGTATATAATGGTAAGATCTGGCGTTATGAAATTTGTGTATTTCATATATTTGAACGGCAGGGAGGAAAGGCAGGGGAGGAGGGAAGAGACGAGGGGGGGGAGGCGGGGAAGGTGGAAGGTGGAAGGGAATGAGTACGCACAGGAAGGGATATGCAGGGAGAATCAATTTATTTCTTTGAATGGCATTGCAACGCATGCCGGATACCAGTTAGATGAGATGCCTATGCGTTGCTAAACCATTCGAATGAATTAATGAGTGAGTGATGGATGAATGAATGAATGAATGAATGAATGAATTAATGAATCAGAGGTACTTCCACCAATACCATGCGGGTAAAAGCTAGAAGGTAAAATAAAACAGAACTGTAAAACATTACCAGGAAAAATCACAAGAGGTTAATAAAAGATAATAAAATTATACAGTGAATGTGTATGCTAGCAAATAGAAAGCTTATTATTAATATTTTAAAATGGGTACTTCGAGAAATATAAAAGAAAAAAAAGTTTCTGTAATACTGTATTTACATAACATAAGTTAAGACTTACAATGGGTATACTGTATGATTTGGAAAAATATTGGTACATAATACCTATGCTTGCGCTATACCTAAGTTTAATTTATATAGATTACCTGTAAGTAATTAGTCACTCACACGTCTCAAATTCATAAAATTATTATGTATTTTGAAATTTTATTTCTCAATAGTGTGAATCATTTTAATGCAATACAGAACTGGCACAAGGAGGTGAAAAATTCCTGAAAAACCAGAATTCGTTTCCGAGGTTGCTAAACATGAAAAACTGAATAATTTAGTTTCCTTTTGCAATACGTACCTGACTACCATGGTAGGAACCTTTCTTATTATTTATTGCTTTTGTAAACCGCTCTAATTGCGATAATATGAATGTTATAATATAAACTATTGTAACTCAGTAGACATGTTCACTATTTTGTATTATGTTATGAGTAGATACTTACCACATACGTACATAGATCACTTGTTACTACTTACACCTGAGCTATGTATGACACCGCAAATGCACAAATACTGATTCACCGAATTGGGTGGTTTTGACCATGGTGAATTATTAAGCCCACGATCCTGTCGTGTCTAAAGTGCAAATTATTCACAAATCTCGAATTTGCATACCTACGTAAGTTCTTATAACATCACCTTTATGTTTTTGTCGATATTTCTCGGTAAAACCGATCAGTGACTAATATAAAGCAAAGCATGTTTCAAACCGGTTCTTTGTTGCTTCTGTGATGCATCAAGAAGTGTTCACAGAACTACTAGTTTATCTTTATTTTGTACTATTTATTTTATTATTATTTTTTTATCTGAGCTTTCTTTGATTGGTTACTTGTTAGTATTAATATTATGGCCAACACAGAGACTACACAGTGAGGTCCTTCCGTATTACAGCGCCCATGATCTAATTTTTCAGCGAAACAGCGCTATACAAATTGTCCAATAATTATTATTATATTGCCTAACCTGCAACTTTAATCATAGTGGAAGAAACCAGAAAATCTGGAAATTGTCATTGTGATAACAGCGATATTTAAGTACGTATTCCTAAGAATTCTTACAAAGATGTGACTTCCTCGGATTCGGTACACTGAAGTCCTTAAATTTTAACAATATATTAATTATTTCTTCAAAATTCGCACTTTGTGGCTTCATTATTAATTTAATGAAAACAAATAACTTTGTTTACACCACTATTTAATTAACAATATCTTATTAGATATTGTTAATTAAATAGTGGTGTACACAAAGTTATTTGTTTTCATTAAATTAAAAAAAAAAAATATACATATATATATATATTAATTTGTTGAAATATGTGTACATATATTTTTTTCATCTTCTGACTTGATTTTCTTCAGAATTCGTAGTGTTAATCTTATAAATTAAAAGTATTTCTTAATTCTTTATGATCAAGGCAGTATCACCATTTTGTAAATCAAGGAACCAATTGTGGTTACTAAAATTGGTCAGAGATCCATTTAAAATATCGTACAGTAGCTTTAAAATCATCTCTGGTTAACCTGGAACATCGGGAAATTTTTTAAACCTGACCTGTGACTTATTCGTGTTCAGCTTCGGATGGAAGTTTAAAAATCTTATATATGTTTTTTAAAAGATCTTTTTAAACCAGTAAAGCTGTCAACACCGAGAACCAGCCTTGGTCCGTAATTGAATAAGAATTTCGCACGGATTTAGCAACAGCCCGTTTCATTATTTGCACGTCAGATGAAACACGATGACGCCTACTTATTAAGAGGTTTAATACCGCCATCGAAGCCACGTTCCATTTAAATAATGCATACTATTATATATTTTAGACTGCTTTACAACGCGTAGCTTGCGGTATCTATACAAATTTCGTCTTGGACTTATGGCGATGTATAAATTTATTTTTAAATACAGGACCACACTTCGAGTGTATATTAGCTAGATGCTGAATGCCATTTTAAATTTATTTATTAAGTCAGTTCATTCGTATGTTAACTAATATGCACAAGGTAACATTTCATTTTATGAAATAATATTTTTACAGTAAGCGTTACACCTCTTTTTAAATACATTCAGACTTTCAGGCATTTCATCATCTATTTATTTATTTTTCGAAACATTTACAGAGTGTTGACAATGATTACAATAATAGAATTGCCGTTGGTATATTACATAGCTATTAACACTCCAATTAGAAATGTTCACAGCATGAGTAATCAATGTTAAGTTGTTACTACACGGAAATGCTTGTAGTGATAACAGAAATAATGATAATCAAAATGAAATATAAAACATAGTAGTGTCAAATATAATACCCTGCAGAGAAAGAGAAAAAAATAAAGAAAGAATGGGTATGATGACAATAAAGCAGTTTACATAATTGTTCTCCACGAAGTGTCATGGTAGGAGTTTGATAATTTGTTTTTTGAAATATGTGAGATTGTTTGCGTAAATATATATTTGGTCGCATTCAATGGTATCATACATCTTTAGTTCTGTATACATTAGGCAGTTCTGTGATTTTGATTTTCTTAAATGCGGCAATCTAACTCTATTTATATTTCTGGTTTGATAATTACAATTACGTATGTCTCTATTAGAATCAATTTTATACCGAAATTGGCGATTGGTTTTTCATAACTTTATGCACATCAATTAATTAAACCTTGCATACTTGCCGTTCCCCAATATACATCTCATAGCTCTATTATGTATAACTTCTAGCTTGTTCTAGTTTCCTTCATTGGCCAAATATATGACACAGTAGAGCAGTAATCTAAATGTGGAGCAACTATAGTTTCAAAATGAGCTTGTTGTGTTTCCAATTTTTAAATTGACTAATAATAAATACTTGAATGGTTTTTGCTGAAACCAATATGACCACTTATCGGTCTGGTAATTTTTAAGACACGTCTTTCAGGTTCTTTCATCTTCGACTGGTTCATCTAACTCAGTGATTCCCAAAGTGGTCCACGTGGACCCCCAGGGGTCCACGGGAGACTCGACGGGGGTCCACGTAGACGTGATTAAAAAATGGGGGTCCACAAGTTGTAAGTGGGGGTCCACGAAAATTTATCTGCAGGTTAATTCTCTTTTTTTTTGGGGATCGCTATCGAGATAACGGACGTGATCTCTTGTCAGATTTGTGTGATTTTTACATATTTACTGTAACATATTTTAATTTAGATCGTTTTAAACATGAATTCCTGCAAGAATGCATGACGATTTATTAATTTAATGTACCTTGTACATAAAAAAAGCAAATAAATCACACAAATCTGTCAGGAGATCACGTCCGTTATCTCGATAATGATTCCACAAAAGATAGAGAATAAGCCTGCTGGTTTCGATAGTAAAGAACAAAAATGATGGCTTGGCTTTACCTGTCAATGTAGGCAGATAGTACAGTAGTTTTTCGGTGAAAAAATGGTTATTTTGAGACCCATCCCGTGCCCATATCCCATCCCGCCCCCCATCCCATATCCCACCCCGCCCCCCATCCCATATCACATTACCCCCCCCCCCCCATTGTGACAGACTTCGACTCCAACGTTATATTCAATATTCAGTACAACGCGTGTCGAGTTTTGGGAATATGGTAGAAATGTTGCAACAGGGGGTCCACCGAAACCAGTAAAATTTTGAAAGTGGTCCACGAGAAAAAAAAGTTTGGGAATCTCTGATCTAACTAGCTTATATCAAAGGCTCAAGCGACGAGTTAAACCAGCTACTAGAATTCCTAACCAACTGATGGTAAATTCCGAAGTTGATAGGCAAACTTAATGATTAGAATTAGCGCCGGTAGACTTGTCGATGGCTGAGAGGAAGAGTGACGAGTGGCAAGACTGGCAAGCGGCCCGGCAGCCCGGCTTCTCTCGCGGATACGCCTGATTATTTCCTCCGGCTGGCGGCGAACCGACTACCGCTTCCAGTCATTCACTTCATCATAGTTCATAGTACTTACGTACTCCACACACTCTGTACATACTCCGCCGCACATGCTCTGTACGCGTTCATTTGCTCCGAGGTCCTTCACCCATAGAGCGAAGGCAGTTAGTTACATACATTACATGTGTGTGGTTACGCAGAAAGGATCTAGTACATGCATAGCAAGCCGGCGCATCAAGAATTCCTACCGATTTCTTACATTTCTCCCTTAAACATTTGAAGTTTTTAAGCTCTTAAAAAAATATATGTTATATCTAGACGTTCCCCACGCCGAAACGCAAGTTATATGAAATTCCCTCGATAGAAAAAATCGCAAAGTATGCTCCGAAAATTATTATGAACATGTTTATTTCACTTATTTTAGAAGTTGCATGTATGAAAAAATTCACAGTGTTTCTTTAAATGCTATTTTAGATGTTCCCCTCGAGATGTTTGCTCTATTTTAAACGAGTCATGTTTTATCAAACATTTTCACAATTTTCGCTTCAATTTTATCGTTTTAAATATTAGCGCGCTCTCTCCAACATTCGTAATTACTTATATCTGCATTTTCTCCTTTTTGAGCGGGTTTGCGGCGCCATACGGACTTAATTAATTATGCAAAAAGGATCGAGTCCATACCTAATATTATGTAGTTACGCATAAGGAAAATCAAGAACATTAATTTATACGCTTTTCCCTATGCATCTAGGGTGGATTGATTATTTTTAGGAGAAGAAATTATCCATCCATTAATTTGTTTATTTTTTTATTAAAACTTGTTCTATTCTGAAAAAGTGGTCTGCATCTGTTTTAAATAACAAAAAGTAGACTCCTGTACTAGCATCCTTTTCGTGAACTGGTTCTTTTTTTAACCCTTAGAATCTATTTGGGTCAACTCGTATAGTCCTCGTAGAAATGGTTGTATCTCCCTTACTATCATAGTGAAGAATTGAAACGTTGCTTGAAAATGGCTTTAGCCGTGTTTAGTGACCAGATCTGAATAGCCAGGTACTTCCCCACCTTCCTCTTCCCTATCTCCTTTCTCTCCCCACTACCTCCAGCCTCACAACATACCCCGATTGGGGATGCCATAGTCTCACTGTCTCCAGACGGGAGCAGTTGGGACTCTTGTGCGGTATTAACTGTAAAAAAAAAAAAAAAAAAAGTGAGAAATATGATCCAAACGGAGTTAGAAAGATAAAAGACGCTTTATATTCAAATATAAAAACTAACCATAAAATAAGTAAAATGTACACCTTTATTAAACTAAAGTTTCGAATCGTATTTTGAAATAAATTTATGAAATTTTGAAAATTTTTTATAATTTTTTTTTTTATATGGAACGACAAAAAAGTGAGGTGAAAATAACGTTTATAATACATTTATCTAATAAAATGTGTATGTGTTTTTATTTTTTTTTTGTTATCAGTAATTTTAGTCAGAAAAAACGTAAGGTGAGCCATTTAAAAAACTTTTTTGTGTTTGCGGGCAAAATTTTTATATTTCAAAAATATATATTTATTTCGATTTACAAAATTTGAAAGCGTATTTTATTACCTTTCTAAAACAGTTTTTAGTTTTTCGGATACGTTCAGAAATATTCCATTCATTTGGATTTTATTGTAAAGCGGAATTATTTTAACCCTCTGAAATAATACGGCCGAGGACTAAACGGTTTTAAATAAACGTCCTAGGTCCATAACCTATTGAAAAATAGTTTTCGGTTGCCAGTCAAAATAACAACTATTTTATTAGTTGCTTAAAATCCATTTGCCATCGAGAGCTCGGTCGAAACTTCTCTTTATCTGCATGCGTGGTTTATGAGAAAGAGGGAGAGGTAACAACGGATCCGTCAGCGTTTTGCCTTCCTACGCACAGTGCTGTGATAATTATCATTGTTCCTTTCAGTATTATTATTATTGTATCCGTGCGCATTTATTTTCACATACATTTTTAATCTTTGGCGCTACTATTGCGACATTCCCTTTTAAAACAACCATTGTTTGAAACCCCGCACCGTAAGGCTCACAAAGGCATTCTTGTCCATTCTAAGTTGATGTTTTATTTCAGTTTTCACAAAGACTAATGAACTGTGGACATATTAAGGTCTTGTCAGTTTTATAATCTATGAAAAATCGCTATTATACTTATATCTAATGTTTTCTATGAATATTTTTAAATTAGATACCTGAGATATATGTATGACCGTATTACGAATGCGAAGATGCCAAGTCCATGTCCAAGACACGTAATGTGAAGAGCCGTTATCAAAATAGAGTATGCTTGAATGTGAATGGAGCGTTCATCATTGCCGCCCTTTCCATACGGAATGTGACAAGTGGTGATTTCATTAGTTGGTTAGAAAAGACGCAAAAAGGATAAGCATAGTCAACAAGATTGAGAAATAGACAGTTTAAATAGATGATCAGTTGATCAGGGTAAGTAGAATGAATTGACAGATAAGTATGATAATGCACACATGCACAGGTGGCTGAAAGGGTCGGTAGTGCCCCAAGAAGACTAGTACTCAAATAATTTCTTCTTTCGCCTTGTAGGTCAAGATTCGGAAAAACAGTAGAGTATTTGGATCGTCTTAAACCATAGTGAACTAACTCATTTTTTGCAATTTCTGAGTTAGAGCTTGAAATGTGGGTTCCAAATCATAATCTAACTCTTCCAGAGAGAACCAATTAGAGAAATACTATCTTGGCTAATCATAGATAGTTTTTCTCTGATTGGTTCCTCTTTCCGTTGGAGCTAGATTATGATTTGGAGCCCTCATTTCAAGCTCTAACTCAAAAATTGCGAAGTGAGTTAGTTAACTATGGTTTAAGACGATCCATTTATGAATGTGAATTTAGCAAGGAGTGTGTGTACCACTAGATACAGAGTTGGGTAGCTCATCCTCGTGGCGAAATGGCGTGATGGCTTTGATATCGATGCTTGATGGTTAATTAATTGGTTATTTATTTATTTAACTGTCTGTTTATGTCAGTGTTTGTTTATTTTACCTCGATAACATGCACCAGTGATCCAATGTTAATTAGAAGCCTGAAAAGTATTTACATTCCATTGCAATTTATTTGGATAGTTTTTTAGTTTATAATAGTTTACGTTGGATACGTGTTTCATTTCCGTGGGTTCGTATTATTTTTTTATGTGATGTTTTGTTTACCTCTTGCTGTTAGCGGCGTGATTTACTGGCCGATGAATTCCTGTTTTCCCGGCTGAGAAAATCCTTCCCCTCTGTTTGTTTTTGCTTTTCCCCTTTTATTTTTTCGCAAAAATACGGTTAGATAATAATGCAATGGCCTGCAATAGACGTTAGAATGTTTATTTAGACATTCCTTACCATGATGGCGTGCTGCTGTTAGCGACTAAGTTGTCACTAAGCTGAGTTACTTAAATTTAACCGCATGATAATATAATTTTTTATTTGATACTCTCGTCTACTCAGGCCGAGATTTTTTTAAAGCAAAAGTTGGAAAACAGTTATCAATGTTTCGATTTCAATGACCAAGCAGCCAACTTAATGCCAATGTAACAACTTAACTTTTGCTGAATAAAATATTGGTCATGTCGCGAACAGTCCCTTCATTGATATGTTTGGTGTAACTCTAAGTGACCAGCTCAGGTACGGAGGCTCCATCGAAACCAGAGTTAAGTTAGCCTCTCAGAAACAGGGCCCGCGGATACTGCTAATAAAATTTGTGTGTTTTTATTTTTTTTCTCATCGGCAATTTTAGTTTGAAAAAACGTAAGGTAGTACACAACTGCTAACCCCGTACAAATCGCAAGTGCGCCCACGGTTGAATTTGGCAGCCACCTCTGGTCTGGAGCCCCAAAATAACTGAGAAATCCTCGATTCTGTGCAGAAACGGGCGGTCCGTTTGATAGATTCTCCTATCTTAACAAACGGATGGCAAATTTTTAGAGCACAGGCGTCGGGTGGGAATGCTGTTCTTGTTCTACCGGTATTACAATGGAAGATGCTCCGATGAACTAGCGTCATCGATTCCCTTGGCACCGGTTTCTCAAGACCCATTTCACTCCTTCCTCCTCAAAAGACCCTCCACACAGCGTCTTCAAAGATGACATAGGCTCTGAGGGAAATCATTGTCCTCAGGGCCTCCTGTGTGGAGTTAATGTAAAAAAATGTTACTTTAATCACAGGATTTAACATGACAAATCAGGCGTTTTCTGGTAGCGCTAGCCAGCGGCCATGAAACAGATAAAACACGCTACTCGATGAATAGCGCTAATCGACAGTTTAGTAATTAATCGGGAGGTGGAAGAATGCCCCTTTCTAGATTTTAACCAAACAATCACGTAGATTGTGGATATGCATTATATACCATGTCCCGCATGCCTACGTTATATTATTATCCAGTTATAACGAGTGACTTAGATTGTTATGAATTTGTATTACTTGTATAATTTCGCAAAGAATTGAGGAAAATCTTCAACAACAAATAGTTTTATTAGTCTTGCAGCAAGAAATAAGTCACCGTCTGCCACTCGTCCAAACATGAAAGCTATAATAGTCGGGTCATAACCACAGATCTGCGTAGGTTGGCTCGGTTACTCGTGATGTTGAACAATTCAGCGCATGCAGTATGCACGCCATGTGCTAAATTTTGCCTCACTAACTAGACTTATAATAATAACAATGGTAGATGTGAGGCTGATAAGAAAGGTTTTACATTTAATTTATCCGCATATTAAAATTTATGTAAGTAATTACCTAATTTAAAATAAATGAAACCTTACACCGTGACGTATTTAAGTTTAGGTTAACATTTCATGTGAAAGTTGTTACTCTACACAGGGTGTTAAGGGACATACTTGATTTAATTTAACCAGTGATTCCTGACATTATTTGGAGTAAAAATGTAAGTAAAATTTTGGTCTCCGGTGACTTTTTTGATGTTTTATGTTACCAACTTTCTGGATGAAGAATTATTTGTGTCTTTGAATGTAAACAAAATGCAAAACATGCTGAGTCGGTTCTAATGTGTATTGTAATGGATCTGATAAGCAAGCAGCACTGATCCCGGCGCACCGATGCTTGTGCGTGAAACCCGACGGACACACCCGGGACACCCGTACACGGTTGATGTTTGTTTTATGAGAACGGGTAGTTTCTCTGACTCGTTTTTGTTTAATTCGGCTCGTATGTGGAACGAGTTACTGGAATCTGTTTTTATCCTTCATATTATCCGGGCCTCTTCAAGATCCGCATTGTTAAATCCCTTCCTACAACCTGCCTCACAACGCTGCCCAACCACGTGGCTACATAGTTTCCCTGTTTTTACGCTGTACATGTGAGGTGTCGTTTAAACAAAATCCTTGTTTAGACTCTTTTCGCCCAGTAGTCACTGCGAGCGAATCATTAAAATTCTAATATAATGTATGCACACCGGTATAAACCGTTAAATACCACGATTTCCAACTAGTTTGGAACACCCGTTCGTAGTCCCCTCTTACCCCGCAAATGCCCAGCGATATTGAACATTTGCAGGGTATTAATGGGGGCATTCATATTTTTTTTGTTTCTTCAGTTTCGTAACAAAAACAAAATTATTGTTAATCCATCCAGTACACCACTTACTATAAAAGCAAGGGTTTCTTTAAAATTATTTACCTGTAAGTACCTGGCTCCGCTTTCAGACAACATACGCGGAAAATTATATACAATTATACACAACCCTGACGCAGTTACAAGGAACACACATTTAAAAAAAAAAATTATTCAATGCTTTGATGGTTATAATTTGTGGATTTTTCGACCACTATGCTAGGAACATGCCCGTGGAATGGTTTCGCGACACTAGTTGCATCACGTTTTTACACTATGAAATGAGTTGCATACCTCTAGTGGTGCCGTAATTTCGTGCTAGCGCATCTGATTTTGTGGCATACAACTAATACATGCATGATGAAAGTATACGTTTACACGTGAAACTAGCAGTGCAACTAATGTCATGAAACAACTTGTGCGCAACTAGTTGGGTAGGTAATGTGAATTCGGCCTTACACCAACTTTTTGTGGCATGCAAATATTTGGAACGTGCATTCAACTACCTACACTATACTGCGGAACAGGAATAATACACGCCTTGAAGTAGGTTTTTCTAGTTATCGACATGGCGAACTTTAAAAACTATATTATAGATAAATAAACGCATCAGAATGCACAGATGTAATCATGTTCCCATTGTGTTGCATGAACTTCGATTACTTTTATAAATATCATCGTTCTTGGGAAGTGCTAACCAAGAAAGGAGTGTGTCACTCGGGAACGAGCCTTTTAACTTTTCACCCACGCGAATCTCTGAATCCCACGCGAGGAGACATTTGCAATTCTATTGAACCGCTTGCTTGCTTTTATCCATGCATATTTGCCCGGAATATCGAATGCATTTCTGAATATTCCACTGGAGAATAGGTTATGTTCCCTTAAGCATTTTTATTTCCTCGCGAATCGCAGGAATGAGCATCCCCTAGGGGGGTTTAGTATACATTATATTTTATATTGCATCCGGTAGAGGGCTGCAACCCTAACCCGTTCGCCCTTAGCTGACCTTCCCGCTTGGGTTATTTGCACGCTAGGTTATTATGCAGGTGGGGTTGCTACCCGCTAGTACGTGCATACAAGCCTATGTTTGCTCTCAGTTTAAGCTCCCAACCGAAGTCAAAACACAGATCTGCATATCGATCGTGAACTGCCAATACCTCCTAACTCGCGCTTGTGTTTTTAATGCCATGTTGAAATACAACATTTGGCAAAATATCGCATGTAGCTTGAACAAATTATTCATGCTGATTTTTGACTTGAACTACAAAGCAGAATATCTACTTTGTTCTGAAGCAGCAAAAACTCTCGAAAGAGAGTTCTGGTGTCATGGAATTTCACGACCTATGTGACGCAGCTACTAAGAAGCTCCTTGATATTTTACCCAGAGGTCACGGTATAGAAGCCCAGTTTTAACAATTAATATACGGTATAAATTCAGAATCGAAACTCGGCTTCAAATGAATTTTCCTGTTCTACTTTTCAACATATTTAATTTAAACTTCGACACATTTAAAGCCAAATTAGTCCATCACTTTTTAGATGTAAATAATGAATGAGAAATCATTATATTTTATTTCGATTTACTTGTTTGTTTTTATTCTAGATGCTAACAACGAGTAATTTAGTAAAAAATTGATTTTTTTAATGTTTTTGCTGCTCGTAGGTATATGAATTGAACCTACGAGTTTTCTAAAGTTATCCATGTGGATTAAGCATTAGTTATATTCTTATTTATTATATTGAATTTGTGCTTTATTTATATACTTTGTAATCTTTTTTATTTATGTTATAGTTTGTTTTAAAAGAAATTTGCATGTGATATGTAAAAGCCCAATAGGGCGTCAATAAATAAATACTTTAGCCTTCTCTTGCGTGGTGTACAGATAAATTAATCGAACAAAATACTTTGATTACAGGAATTATTTATGGGGTGTTATAAATGTGGTGTCTGTATTATTGTAACACGAAACATTGGCTTAATAAGGAGGAAGCTTAATATGGCATTGTACCTCAAAAATTATTAACGGCAATACTTAAGCCCGTAAAACTCTCAAATCATATCAAAATACTTTTGAGTTTTAACGCTATTTCGCCAATATTTCGGTCACAAAGACAATAAAAATTGAATACACCTCGTTCGCATTCATTTAATTCTGATAAATTCTGGATATTAATATTACGTATTCGGAATCGCTATTGCGTGTTTTTGCGGAGGTGTATTTTATGGTAATTATGGTGAATAATTCATTGTCGCCGAGGGGAGTTGCCGCCGGCGTCGGTCGAACTGCGGACCCCGGGTACCTGCAGACGGTTCCATGACAAAACAGAACCGGACAAAACAGAACATCGGAGAAAGATAATGAGAACAAAAACTTACACAACCTATTATAAATTACCTAACCAAACATGGCCTAACCTATTATTTTTTCATGTTCTGTTTTGTCGCTGTTCTGTTTTATCTGGTTACCCTTGCAGGTGTGGCGTGCCCGCATAGTGGCATGTAATAATGTACCAACATTACAGACTGCTACAGTATTCATGGTACGCCATGTGCAAATTACTAACCCCACGCACAATAATTAACAATGCTGACGTTCATTTACTTCCATTTCCTGTAGAATATGCAATGCAAGTACAAAATGCGGATCATTGGCATTAAATCAATGTTCCTGGGTACTTATTTATTAGAAGCACTAAGGCTTTTATTTTCTAGTTTATAAATTGAGTATTACAGTTATATAAATACCTCAAAATTAAAACAATAAAGAAAAATTAATACAATGAAAAAAATGTTACAAAAAAGCATGTAATAAAATAAAATACATTTGTAGAAATGATAAGAAGTCTCACATAAATAGATATTGAATATAAACAAAAGATGCGGAGTACGTTTATTTGTGTCTAGATGAATAAAAGAATTGGAATAAACAATATTTATACTTCTTCAATCTTCGCAAATTCATTGTGGCGTCATTTTTAATTAAATGAAAACAATAACTTTGTAAAATACCATTGTTTTTGATCAAAATTATCAACGTGTTTCGAAACCAAAGGTTTCTTCGTTTTCTTAAAATTCATATTAATATTAATCTTATCCTGACGAAGAAACCTTTGGTTTCGAAACTCGATAGTTTTGATTGAACAGTGGTGTTTAACAATGTTTGTGGTCATTTAATTAATATTTATACTGGGTGAAATATTAATATTTATACTGGGTGAAATATATCTCCCAGATCAGAATATTTATTTTATTTATTTATTACACGCCCTAATGCGCTTTTACATTCGTTGTTTATAAGTTAAGTATCACAGTACTTTAAAACTAAAACAATAAAGAAAATATAATATAATGAAAAAAATGTAACAACGATAGCATATATGTAACCCAAAATAAAATACATTTTGGATAATGGATATTGATTAATTGAAACAATTCAGGACAGTCAATTTTGTAATGCAGTATTTTATGTAATAGTATTAAATCTCAAATAATGTTAATTCAGCTATTTTTTTATTTATTTTTATTTTTGCAATCAACTCTAACCAGTATATTTTTTCCGCACATTCCGAAGATCGAATGCAACTGACTCTAATTTAATAAGTGGGGGTGAGTGCAAAGGACACACTTAGGCGCGTGTATAATCAGTTTATGCCTTCTAGTATTGAAGGTCACAGTTTCACAAAACGGTTTTACGGTTTGCCGGCTTGTGACATTGGTCTCAGACTCATCTGCACATGTGCAATTATTTCATTCCTTACAGGCCTCCTCACAGCATCCCCAAAGATGAAATAGGCCTCGTGGGAAACTTTGAGCGCTCCTCTCCGCAGAAATTTTAAAGTACCTAAAGTTTAAAAATAATGGAAAATATATTTTTTTTCCCATTTTACAGAATTAAAGTAATAACAGCAACAACAAAATGTTATTAATTAAATGAAAACGAACAACTTTGTAAAACACCACTCTCTAATCAAAATTATAATTAAGTCTCCCGCTTGTACTACAAGTTTCGGAACACCGTGTACTCCATCTCTATTATAATTATATGAATAGTTTCTTTGCTACGCAAGCATATTCATAATGGAACAACATAATGATGTCTTTTATGAAGCATTATGCATCTTTTTAATGATAATATTATTTCTGAGCGACACTTAGTCTATTCATCGCTTACCCCTTTGTTTGTCGCAACTTTGCATCCTCTCCGAACCTTGTTCAATTAATCTAAATTAATTTTAATTACTCGGAATAAAGCCCCGCCTTGTAGTTGACTAGAGTGCAAGTCTGGCAATCATTCTTTTTCAAGCCGCATATGTTTTGAAAAAAAAAAGACCTTTAGGTAGAGCCTGCCCTGCTAACGATGTAATCACATGATAAACTAGCCTCTAAAAATATATATGTTTTCTGTTTTTCTCTTATTTTAAATCAAAACAAAAATTTCAAAAGTAGGTACTTAAATTCTTACCCACATAATTAATAAACACGACGCTTTCACTTTCGAAAAAATAATATTTACTGAACCATCAACATCGCCAGCAGATTCTATTTTCATAATAACTTATTTTTTTGCAAAATTATGTTTTTGTAATTTGTACCGTCTTACCAGATAATGTTTTATATATTTTTTATAAAATCTATCTACCAAAAAAATTCCTCAGAATCTACTCACATTCAGAGAAAATTATTTTTGATCGTGCCTATAGGCTACTGCAGAGCACGACAAGTTAAAACGGCCACCATCTTGAAACCGTAACCGGAACGTCAGAAATAAATGTACAGATTAAGTTTTTAAGCTCTTAAAAAATATACTTTTGAAAATAATATCTATACCTACATTTGCCGAGCCAGAACGGTAATTATATTAAATTCCCTCGACAGAAAAAATTGCTAAGCATGCTTCAAAAATTATTAAAACACATTTAGGATGGGTTGTTTCAAAAAATTTGACGAATTCGTCAAATATTTGACGTTAATTTTCACGTTCTGTGATGATTTCAGTTTTGTGAAGCAGCTGGTCTATGATGATAAAAAAACAGAACTCGAAAAGAACTTACACAGAACCTGAAAATCAACTTCAAATATTTGATGAACTCATCAAATTTTTTGAAACAACCCGTCCTTAATGTTGTTTAGATGTTTTATGTATGAAAAAAATCACATTATTTCTTTATGCTACTTTAGACATTTGGCTATTGGCCCTCTAACATTCGTATTTAAATATCTCTCTTTAAACCCTCTTCTGCTTTTTTTTTAACGCTTCCTTTAGATCCTTAATGATTCATGATTTCTGTTTTTATGTTTAAACTAGTTTTATTTAGATTTAGATTGAAAAACATGGTAAATCATAATAAAATGTTAATTGGATCTTTCAAAGGTCTACAGCTCATGGTGTTAAAGCTACCAACTGAAAATGTTTACCTTGAACTAGAAATCTAAAACAAAAAAGACTGTTGAAATTTAATTACAATAGAGCTATTGGATTTCTAGTTTTTGCTGTGCATTCAAGAAACTTTGTATTTGATTACGTTATGTATGTTTATTTAATTAGCATCATTAAACACATTCTATCAAAGTAATATTTTATAAGCATTACGGTCCATTATGATTCATGTTTTATGATACTCTGTCCATTTGCAATATAAAATTCAATACTTCATAATATATTTATCTTAACTTTTAATAATGCATATTGCATACAACATCAATGCCGAACTTCAACTTTGCATCCGGTTGCATTGAATCAAAATGCTTAAAATTAATTATTTCCATGCAAATTAGTTGCCGATTATAAATTATACCAAATGATAAAATAATCCTAATGGAGCCCTTCCGGTGTTCTTTGCTCTGTTGTGGTAAAATACATTATCATTTTCCCTCTCAATAATAACTTGTGTGGTTTTTCTGGGAAAGTTAAATACATTTTTTTATAATGTATATGTATTTTTGTTTCAATAAATATGTATTTTTGTTTCAATAAATATGTATTTTTGTTTCAATAAATAAAATACATATAAAATGTTTTAAGCTCCAACAATTTTATTTAAATTAAAATGATGAGCATGACAAGGTCTTTTTCTACGAAGGTCTTTTACCTACTAGGTACATTTGAGTCATTCACCCCTCGTGTTCACATTATTTAGTTCTTGAATAATAATCAATGAAAACTGTATTTCCTTCAGTTTTTTAACGTTTCACCCCCTTGCATTCCGTACTTTTCATACCTTTGACCTTTTAATTCAATAATTCCAACTTCATCTACAGACATAAACATTATGCCGGCCGCCCAGCTTTCATTTAATGAAGGAAAACTTGTCCTTGATTTACTTTTTATTTATTTTTTAAGGTTCACCCAATACGTTTTATCAATTCATCATCTGTCCTATGAAATTTATGTCTACGTTGTTGTCTATAATTTTTTTACAGTTCTGTTATGAATTTAATTTGCTGAATTCAAAAAATATGTTCCTAGTTTTATCTTATTTCAAATCAAAACTAATATTTCCTCTAAAATCATAATTTTTGTTAAGTAGGTACTTAAATTCCTATCTAGTTCCTAAGAACCTTTATCTGTCTTCTCATATTATAATGATGTGGTTTTTGTTTTATACTATTCTGTTCATTTCGAAAATTGATAAAAGTCGACTGTTGATTTAGCAAAGATTAATAATTAAAAAATATACACATTTTTGATACTGATAATTCATGGTAGAATCCATTATAATAATATAATAAAAGTGGAAAAAAGTTTTATATTTGTTTCAATAAATTATTAAAAATATACCATTATTGAGAGAGGAATAATATGAAGATGACCGGTCAGTGGTTGAGCTGGCATCGCGTTTGGGTCCCACCGGGGCGTCGCATGTTTGATTCCTCGGCTAGCTAAGTCTTCCATCACGACACAAGCAACATTTTCCGCTTAGTGTGGTGGTGGTAGGAGATTTTCAAATATTGTCAGGTTATTCGTAACCCGGAATGTGTTACTTTAAAAAAAATTGGTTTCCATATGTAGGTTCGTATATGAAAAAATGTTAACGATCATAATTCCAATCGCAAAATACATGTATAAGTATTTTGTTCCAATAAGAGATTCTTTTTTTTGGTTTTCATTATTATACCCCTCACTATTATCCAATATTTAGTACAGAGAAGAAGGTACGATCTTATTATGTAATATTTTCGTCCGATTTGGATTATAAAAATCTTGCATAACGCTTTTGTTCACAGTATTAGGATGTACCCACTGTTTTAGACTAAAGTCAACACAGACGGGCACCGTTTAGTTTAGTAGGTACAACCGCCAGTCCTGTCGTTGTGTGCCACCGTTTATGGTCTGTGATGAGATGAATGCGTCTAGACCGAGCTGCTGCAATGCCCACGTGGTAGATGGTTGGTCCACCGATATTATTATTTACATCCATTATTCGAGCGAGCGTGCTGGGGTATTTTGGCAGATTACGCTATTTGCTTGTCGGACACTTGAGTTTCGGAAAACGGTCGTTTGTTATCATTTTGTTGTTGCATCTGAAGGTTACCATTAACGAGTATTCATCAGATACCTACTAGTAGTTGTGTAAACAGTAGACCTCGCGTCAAAAAACTTTTGTTTCTAATTTTCTCTTTATCAAAACCATAATTTCCTCTGAAATCATAAGATTTGTAAGTAGGTAATTAAATACCTTACCTACTTAATTATATAATATAAATATTTTACAAAACGTAATTGGATTTTAATTTCCAATAAGGAAATATAATTTTTTTCAAAAAATATCTCCACATCAACAATTATTTTTTAAAATTCTTAAGCCGGCCGGTAGCTACCATAATTTTGATTTTTCCGATTTGACAACTCTTAGTGGGAACCATGATTAAGTGAACCCCGGTGGGATAAAAAAGTAGATATAAAAGTAACACGGCTACCATCTTGATCCGGAACCGGAACGTAACAAATAGATTTACAGACTTATAAAATGATGATTGAACAAATGATTGTGAAGTTGAAACGGGACTACGCTAGGCTCAGTCAATTATCACAAATGGATTTATTGCATCAAATATTTAGGCTTTTGGTTTAAATGTTGTGTATGTTTGGTTTGGTAAGTCCTTAAACAATTGGAATCACAACTTTCACAATGAACAAGGAGAAAAAATTGCAGCCGCTCTAATCAGTCTTTTGGTATAGGGTTTAGATAAAACATGTTTGCTTTTTGGTGAGATATTAATTACCAACTATCTTCAGCTTCGTATGTTTTTCGTAATAGACAGTCATTAATTTGAAAATCGTATAAATCTACAACCTAGATTAATACATTTCACGTTGTTAGTAAAATATATTAAAACTTAATTAAGTATTTTAGTTAATTGCGTTATTTACCTGATTTTATTATGACGTTCATCGAATGTCGACAATCGACCATTCATTGAATAACAATATAATATGTATGTCAGTAAACACTGAATCTATTTTTTATGTATTTAATTTCATTTATTTTTTTAAGCTTCTACAAGATATTGAATTTTTATGAGTAATAATTATCTGTCTTAAAAACACCCAAGTATACCCACGAACTGGCGATGCCTATGTGGGATTTTTTTGGTTAATCTGCTAATCTATTTATGTTATTCTCTACTTTTTTAAAACTGTTAATATAAAAAGTTTGTATTACAAAATTTTACCAACTGTACCAAAAAATTTGTTAATAAATAAAAAAAATAAAATAAAATAAACAAATTAAACAAATTTGAGTAGAAACAAATGTGCCCCTGACATACCAACTTTTGGTTCTAAGCCATTTAGCACACGGTCTGTCTTTCTTGCACTTGCCTGAAATTCTATAATGCCATCCCATTTGAATTTCGTAATCATGGTGAAAGACAGTTTTCTTTGGAAATATAGGCCCATGGATTCTGAAACATGCCCACAAGGCACTTATTGTGTTAAGCTTTATTCTATGATTGAAAATGTTAACCATTACATTAAATGCTAATTGATTTAAATTCAATTATTTGATGTTTTTGTCACGACGTGCTACGCAAAATTCTTTATAATAACCGGTTGTCTATACAATATATATTTTGATAATTTGATCACTTCATTTTCAGCTTGGTAAAACCCTATTAAAAATATTCGCTATGGAATGATTCACGCTTTGACTAAGCAGGGTAAAAAAATACAATTGGGCTGGTATTCACTATTCAAAGTCTAGCCTTTTTGCTTCATTAGGCTGTAATGGTATTTTTTGTCAGATTTTCTATTGACTGTTGAGTACTATTTTTTGTTCTCACGAGAGAAAAGTAAAGATTGTGAGACGTTTTTAAAACCAAACTCGTAATTGGTTTAATCGCCTTTTGTTTGTGGTAAAAAATTGCTTTACGGATCTTGAGCTTGCTTTCAAGTTATAACTCTTATTTCTATAGGTTTTGATTACATTATTTTGTTACAATGTGAACCATTCTAGAATTTGTTTGGAATATTTATTAACCTCTTCAGAAACCAGTTTTTTTTTGCGCTCATTATTTAAGTCAAGCGAGGTTAAAAAGGGATCAAATATGTAACTGTCTTCTGGCCTTTTTCATACAAAACATATATAGATTTGGGGACAAAATACTTGACCAAAATCATAAAAATAAATTTCTATAATGGTCTATATTTTATAATTTAAAACACAAATTAATAAAGTAGCACATTTCCGTCCTAGATATTAATTGTTATACTTTTGGATAACAAAAATAATTATGTATTTAGTTTGGTCAAGTTTTGTGTGAAAAACGCCGCACAGCCGTTGCTAGAGTATTCGTCAGATCCTCCGTTCTTCACCAATTTTTTTTTTATTGATGGTTTTTTATGTATAGGCGTATGGGTATAAATATATATTTACGGCGTTTATCTAATTGAGTCACCAAAAATCACACATAAACATACTAATTATTTTTATGTTATTTGCCCTTTAAATTTTAAATGTATGTTTAATAGCACAGTATTTTAAGGTAATATAAGTAGAGCTGGGAATTATTTTCTAGCCGATTCACAAAGATAATAAAAGTTTTCCTAGTAGTAATAAATGTAAAAAGATTTATAAATGATAAAGATGCAATCACTTTTCAGTGATGCATTATAACTAATGAATAGTGATAACTTCTAGCGGAG
Source organism: Glyphotaelius pellucidus (assembly GCA_936435175.1). Taxonomy (NCBI): domain Eukaryota; kingdom Metazoa; phylum Arthropoda; class Insecta; order Trichoptera; family Limnephilidae; genus Glyphotaelius; species Glyphotaelius pellucidus. The sequence continues at coordinate 7,364,417 of OW386545.1, read as the reverse complement.
CCCGAGCTCTGTCATTATAAATAATGCATTTTAGCTATCCTCATCCCAAAAGCACTTTACAAAAATATCCTTCCTTTTAAAGGCTCGGATTGGTGGATTTAATGTTTAATCCTTCCCTTCTTACCCTAGTCTCCACGTTAACGAGTAACTGTGCTCCTGGCTTGTGCTAAAGGACGGGGTCATCGTATTCCACTGGTGTAGTGTAGTGTGGACCGAACCTCGATGGCGTTTCAGGAAATGTGACGTGTTTACGTGCTGGAAATTTTTATTACTTCCAGCAAGACAAGACGAGACATTTGGAGTCTAATCAGTTTGTGTAATGAACTACACCTGTAACATCAGAATTAAAATGATTATAATTTACTTGGAGGGATACGTCTTGAATGAATTAATTAATGTCAGCACCATTTATGTTCATCATCATAATATGTTCAGTGTTCTGACGGGGACACGAAATTATTTATGGTACTGCTATTGAGAGGTTCCTTGTGGACTCCTTTTTCAATATGCATTAAATGTTCTTTTTTGTATATAACTATGGTTTGAATATATTTGATAATTCATTTTTTACAAAGGTTGACTTGTGAGAGGAAAGTTTCATTTGAAGCTTATGGTTAATCTCTTGATAAGGAAATATAAAAATTTCAACCTATTCAATAAGGAAAAGTTAACCCAAAACTGGTGCACTTTTTAAATATTATGGTCAATCAATGTTGTACCACTTGTGGTTTAACATTATTTGTGAAATAACAATTATTATTGAACCATTTTTTTAATATTAATTTCGCCCACTTGTTTCGCTTATCAATTATCCTTTGTTCATATACTTCCCAAATGGTACTTATTAGTTAGCACAATCGTTAAATGAACGTATAAAAATTAATTCATGAAGTTTCCTTCTTTAATTCGTTTAATTTTATATAATACCATTCGTTTCGCAATTGACAAAATGATAACGGCATTCAATCCAAAGTGTGACCATCGTCATTTTACGACACTAGATTTCAGCACATGAATTTACAGGCACGTAAATGACCTGCAGTACATTGATCTTATTATTTACCGGCAGATTCTGAAAGTTTCTCCCGACCGCTGTTGGTTGAAACTGAAACTCATGCATAATTTCTCGAAATTCGTGTGGTTATTTTGTTCAGATACAAACCAGACACGGGTAACTGAAATTTAGGAAGCATACATAAATTAAAGTACACATTTCAGAATTCGCATTATTGCAGCGGTAAACTAAAAGTATTAAAAATTAAAGCTCGTAGTAAAAACATTCAAAATTGTTAGAATATTCTGCCTAAGGACATACTATTAAATCCTCAGGCAAATTTGTTCGCTTTTGGGAACAGCTCACGTCGGTCTCATAGAAATCGTTATATCTCCCTTAGGGCCTCCGGTCATGGAGAAACTGAAAAAAAAACAGTCTGATACGTCTTAACAATTCGTGAGCCACTACCAACAGGCAGCCTGTCAACAATACAACTGAAAACAATGCAACTGAAAAACCAGCACTGCTGGTCGCCGCGGTAGTGGCGTTTCAGTTGCATTGTTGACAGGTTGTTGTGGTAGCAGCTCACGAACTGTCTAGTTTTGACATGTCAGATCAGAAAAATATCGATTTTGTTAAGGAGGTTGATTGCAATTGCGTTGAGATCTGTTTTTTTTCAGTTCCTCCATAAGCGGAGGCCCTTACTGCCATGATGAGAAATATGATCTAAAAGGTGACAGAAAGAGAAAACACCACACTTTGTATTCGAATCTAGAAGTTAACCATAGAAAAATTCGAATGTGTACCTCTATGAAATCAAATTTTCTTGTCGCAATTTTTTAAACAATTACTCGACTTAGTGATTTTTTAATTAATTCTTCTTTTACGAAAAAGGTGAGGTAACAATAACGTTCATTACGCATTTGTCCAAAAAAATACTCGCGTGTTTTTCTTTTTTTCGTTATCAGTAATTGAAGTTTAAAAAAACGTAAGGTGAGCCATTTTTTTTTCATAAAAAAAATTTTTATTTCGAAAATTATTTGTTTATTTCTAATAATGATATTTAAAAGCCTTTTATTTCATCACCTTTCAAAACAGAATTTAGTTTTCAGATACATTCATAAATATTCCATTTATTTGAATTTTATTGCAAAGCAGAAACATTTTGACCCTCTAACAGAATGTGCCCCTGGCCTGAGTGGTTAAAGACGCTATTACTACATTAATATAATTCATTTAAATGATCCAGGTATTTATGCTCTTTTTGTAACGTATCTTTTTTGTACCAGTCACATGTTTTTATTCAATGAATATAGAGTAAAAAAACGAGAAAAAACTTAGCAGTGCAGTGGTTAATACCAACTCTGATGATTTAGTATGAATCTGGTAAAATAATGAATGAAAGCACTCGGCACACACTTCTTGATCATTCAGGAGTTTATATTGTGAAAACATTAAAAGCTGGTTCACACTACGCTATCAAATATATAAGATCATAGCACGCCAAATAATGCTCTCCATACAATCCCTTCAGACCGTTCACACCCAAGCGTTTTTAAGCGCAGATCAATCATAGACAATACACATCTCAGACGTAACCGCTCCAGACGCGATATCCCAGAAGATAACTCTCCCCTTCTCCGACTAAAACAGGAGAGGGGGTCATTGTAATTACGGAGCTGCCTAGACCCGTGGATGACAGATGTCAAGTTGACAGATTTCAGTACAAAAAATATGCGTTCCGTTGCCGCTCCCTAATTCGACTGACCCCCTCTCCTACCACAGGAAGAAATATTTGATAGCCTCGTGTGAAAGGACAAAAGATAAGCGCTCGCGAATCAACAGATATACGCTCGCAGATATATAGCTCAATGTGAACTAAGCATTAAGACGGATTTGCGGATGACGAGATTCAAAAATGATGCATAGTAGATTAAATAAATAATAATAATAAATATCTTTATTCAATGAAATTTGGAACATTATAACTAAGAAAATACATATTCAGTGTAGTTTACAATAGATTCTATCTGTACAAAAAGTTTACAAGTAGAAAGTAATATACAAATGAACAATTGGTTAAAGGTAAATTAAAGAATACTAATGTGTAGTTAGTTATATAGTTGAAGATTCTTATAACCTACTTCACTAGGCTAGCCTGTGTTGAGGCATTTTGTACATCAATCTAAAATACTTACTAACATACCTACATTTGTATTAATAATATGATGGTTACTTTAATGATAAGCTCAAATAGTACCAACCAATACATTGGTATCTTTAGTAATTGCGGATTTGGGTGAGTGCACCGGTAAAGGCCCTATCATTACTTTTAATCCAAAATTTTATGTTTTCTTTGAAATTTTTTTGTGAGTCATGTCTAATAAAAGGATGCACTCACACTTGTGGTTAAGACACGTACAGTGGATAGTCAGAGAAATCAATATCTGTAGAATATGATGCAAGTAGATAAAAGATAAAGTCAGGGACTTTCTAGGATAATGTGACATCATCAAGTAAATCAAATACTCTAGTTTGGATAGCAGAGCATGTATGAGATCATTTTTTTACTTTAGCTCCACACAGCAGGCCCTGAGACAAAAAAAAACTCAGGGCCTATGCCTTTGTGAATGCTGTGTGGAAGGTCATTTTAGGGAAAGGAAGGAGAGGAAGTTTTGTGAAGAAGAAAGGTATGAGGGATGGGTAGGAATCGGGGGGGTCAATGTGTTGAGGAATGACGAACATCCCTCCCACTCCCACTGCGGTGCAAAGCGATGGCTCGAGAGTCCAGTTGGAGAGGTCAACTCCCGATCCGGCTCGTCACGCAGTAGGCAAAAGAATCAGCCGCCAAGATCTACACAAACCTCACCCCATGAACCTGGGCACACCTGCAAATTTGAAAAAGTTAATCTAGTTAAATTAGCCCTAGTGATGTTGATTTTTTATGTAAAAAATTAAGATTTATGTACAGTGAGAAGCAATAAAAAAATTTATGAAAACGAGTACTTTCAATAAAACTAATGTTTCCTTTATAAATTGATGGTTTTCGTAATAATAATAAAATCGATTTTCACTCATCTATAAATTTCTATTTCAAAATGAAAACCCAATTTAGTGTGAAAATATTTGCGTTATATCTTCGTAAATCTAAAATTTCCAGCGGTCCGGATAGGGGTCCGTCTCTTTGACTGTGTGTTCGCTTTGTAAATTCAATGTCAACTTTAGGTTGACTGTTTATAAGTTTGCCTCCATATTCCACTGTCTAAAAGCTATGTTTGATACTTGGCTAGAATCGCAAATCGCCCCCGCACCAAACTGCTTGAATTTTACTCAATGACATATCCATTCATCTCATGTTTTATTTAGGTCATGTACTTTATTTATTTTATTCTATTTATATGTTTTTTCTGAGCCATATAAGATATTGGAAATCCTTTAATCTAAACCTTTATGTATTTATTGAGACAAAAATAGGGTATTTATTAAACATGCTTGTATTAAAAAAATACAAGTGATTAGTTCACACGCGATAAAAGTGAAACCTTCTGAAAACTTAAGTAGACAAGAGTGGGGAGGCTAAGAAGCACCGCACAAAGAGGAGACCGATTATTCCATCTCATTCTCTCCCAGGCTAAATCCTATAGATGTCTCTTTTTAGTGCCTTTTCGTTTTATCGAGTTTCAAATCATAACGGTGGTAAAGAAGTTTTCACTCCAAGAATATTCATTAATTAATATTAAAAATGTCACTAGACTGACGGTTCTGCAGAATTCATACTAATTTATACACAAAGAGAACAATATAATAAACTAAATTTACCTTTTACCTACAATCTACACGCGTTCATGATATATTTAGATTTTTACTCAAAATAGTTTTAAAAAAATTGAATTTGATTTGGGTATTAACTAACATGGGAAAAGACGTCACACATGATTTCAAAAGCCGTGTCATTGTGAGTGCTTACATAATTCGAACTCTCTGTTAATTTATGTCAAAATGGAGGTCCATTTAACAAACCGCCGCTAACTGCTTTATATTATGGTGAGTTCATGAGCAAAGTGTCCATGTTTTCAGAGCAATATTTTAATGTTCACTTTTAAAACTTTTTTATATATCTGCAAAAGAGAGTAACTTACTAAGAGAATGTTATTTAATGTGATACTATTTAATACCTTTGATATTTTTTCCTCACTGGGATATTAACGCGGGGCCTACATTTTTCCGTTTCTCAGGAACTAAGATTCCAGGATCCCCGGCTTCTATGGAGATGACGGTCCACTCTTTTTCAGTGGAAAACGATGACAAGAGATTCAAACATTCTGTGAAAGCTTCCTAAACTAATTTCACTTGAAAAAAATACACAAAAAAAGGTAACGGTCGCAACTGGGGGTCGAATCCAGGACCTCTGTCTTGCTGGGAACAACGCTCTAACTTTATTTATACTATCTTCTTAATAATAACTTCTTGATCTATTAATATTACCTTCTTCTATTAAAAGTTATTCCAATAAATTAAGATACTTATTGAAGTGAAAACTTTTATAACACCGAACGAAATATAGCGACACTAAAAAGAGACAAACACACACATCTATAGGACTATAACTAGGAGTATCTATTCCTCCTTTGTCTCCTCTTTGTGCGGTGCTTCGTGGCCTCCCCATTCTTGTCTACTTAAGTTTTCTGAAGGTTTCGCTTCTGCCGCGTATGAATTGCATACTCTGTTTTTTTTTTTACATGGCGAGATGTGATAGGATTTATTGACATTTCCATTGGTTACGAATGTATTTAAAATAATGTTCAATATTTCGAATTCTTTCGATCATCAAAATAATTTCGATATAATCGACAATTAAATTTGTAAATCAATAAATCGAATGTGCTCAAACTTTGACTTGTCGCTATTCACACATCTTCGCTTTATAATAATCTCATCTGGCCGATGTTCTAGCGCTGGCAGTTCAGTGAGTGAACTCTCGGCCTCTGGTCTGTGCCTGTGGCGTTGACCCTCACTCCATATAGGCAACACAATATACCATAATAATATCGTTAGCGTCACATTCGGTCCGGCAGATCGCCGCTCCATTCTGTTCCGTTCCGGTCGATGATCTGCCGGTTAGATCCGCTGAAACTTTCAAATATCACCGATTTAGAGATGAATTCAAAGTTTTTAGGCTAAATATTACTACTTCTGCATAAAATGTCTAATGATAAAAATGTAACAAACTAGCGAGTTCCATCATGCGTTGCGATGCCAGTAAAAAAGAAATTGTTTCTCCTTGCGTGTCTTTTCCCATTCGTCCCGTTCCCCTTTCGCCTCCCCTTCTCATTCCATGTCCCCTTCCCCTCACGCGTTCGCCCTCCCCCTTCCCCGCCTTCCCTCACCCCTCTCCCGCCAACCCCGCCTCCCCGTCTCCTCTCATGTCCCCTTCCCCAACGGCGATCCCCTCCCCTATCCCGCGTGCAATATATTCAGTCCCGGTACATTCAGATTTTCAAACGGACAAGATCGCGTGCCACCTATTGCACTTTTTTTTTTACAAATTTTCATTGTTCATACATTACAAACATTCATTTTCAATCAGTCAAATTTGGTACCTCACATAGGTACATATTTAAAATAAATATAGTTTTTTATAAGATTCAAACTTTTCGATTTTGGTTAGTACCATAGGTGAGTACTTCGATTAAATTTTTATTGAACAATCATTGTTTTGCAAAATGTCATTCTCAAATTGTGAAATTTTTGACAGTTTCGTAAGAGTTTTTGTAACGATTAAAAAAACTTTTCAGATGTATTGTCGTCATGTTGTTGTAATAACCAGAAATCTTCGCGGGCGTTGGAAAAAATGTATTTAAAAAATCAATCATAATTCTTTTGGCCGTGATAATTTTAAATCATATACTTGGGAGTTATACCAAAGGAAAAGGAATTCAGAATATAATATGACATTATTTATTACAAAATAACTTGTTTTGCACCCAATCATAAAATATTTCTAAGACTACGTAAATTTTATAATGTTTCAGAATATGCATTATTTTACTTTTTTCTTTTAAAAATGTACCTACTAAACCTCATTGAATTTTCACAATATTAATCTTGTTCATTTCTCTTTGTTTCAGGTGAGTTACAAATTCCATTACACAGAAGTTCAAACTGGTAAATGTGATACATTTATATCTTATCATTTTTCTTCTTAGCTGCCTTTAATATGAAAAATTGGCACTTGAGTTCTGGTTTTTAAAATACTATTTTATAATTCACTGCATCGTATTCTGTAATTCAGCGAGTTTCAGTACAGTTATCCAAGAAATGCCATCTCTCGGGGAAGTGTCCGCGGGTAATCCGATACCGGCGCTGGTATCAGATACAATGCAGATGACATATTGCAGTAAATTGCTGATTCACTTAACCATCGGCTGAACTCTCCGTGGCGTTGAACTCCGCGGAAGCCGCAGAACATTCGTCACCGACGTTTTGTGCTTATTGCTTTCATCTAGAAACTGATTATCTGTAGTAATAAAAAACTAACTTAACCTAACCTAACACAATCCATCCTAAACTAACCTATTATATATATATTCTTTTTTTAAATCAGGCAATTCACTTAATTCAATGTGCAGAAACGGAAAATTCCGGATTCGTGAAATTTGTTCAGCTGGTCTTTCTGAAATTTTATAAATCAACTGTTTAAGGACGGGTTGTTTCAAAAAAATGATGGATTCATCAATATTTGAAGTTAATTCTCACATTCTGTGTACGTTCTATTCAAGTTCTATGATTATTTAAGTTTTGTGAAGCAACTGTCCTGTAATGATATAATTACAGCACTTGAATAGAACTTGAACAGAACGTGAAAATCAACCTCAAATATTTGATGAATCCATCAAATTTTTTGAAACAACCCATCCTAAGAATATAATATTTCACCATTTTTTTAATGTGCGAACTATGGCATTACCCTTTACTAAGGAGTACTAAAATACATGGATCACAAGAAATAAAATTCAAGTGTTTTGACATCAAACAGATTGGGCCAAGAATTGTGATGATTTTTAAGTTATAAAGATATTCACTGCAAGCTGCTGATTTTTCATTATGATATTATTGAGCGGGAAAATGAAAACCCCTTGTGCATCAATTTCATGCATTCTTGATGATCTTATTGACTTTTCGAAGGAGTGGTGAAGTGCCACTTTGTTGATGAAAATAGAGAAGGAAAAGTTGAGTGGAGGTTTGTTGTTGGTTCGTTTATTGTTATTTGTTTTATTGGTATCCATAATTTTCATTTTTAATAAATGCTGTCAGTAGTAGTTGACAGTAGAATTTCGCAGAATTGTATCTTGTATCAGTATCTTGTCTTTCCCATGTTTCCAGAATTATCCATTGAATTCCAATGTAGCTGTCTTGTTTGTATAATAATTCGCGAAGTGATGAGTGTCGTATACACTTTCGCCGGTTTTACGGCACTGTGTTATCAGTTATCGGTGTTATCACTCAACGAAATGACTTAAGTTATACCTATGACTACGTATGTGTCTTATAATTTAGGACAAACTCCAATTTATAATCGAATTCGTTTCGTTATATTGTTAGAAGCCGAGTCTCTGGCTTAGCCCGGGCAGCGGGCTTTACACGGAGTTTTTTTTAAACCAGATGTAGACGTAATTTTTCTGTTATTTTGAACGTCGGGTGTCCTAAATTACATCAAAAATTGGTGGGAAAAGGGGGTGGTTTTCGACAGTGACCTTTCTCCTGTTTTGAAGGCCAAGGATGCAAAATGTCATCAATCTTGGAATAACACTAGATATTTTAATAACAAAACCACACGGGACACTCTTCTTTATTTATACGGGGTGTTAGGGACCTACCTGAATCACTAGTTATTCCTGACATTATTTTGATGAAGTTTTGGACTTCGATGATATTTTTGGTATATATTTATAAATCAACTAAAAATCAGTAGGTATTGAATAGTTAGTATCAGGGAGAGGGGTCGGGCGGCAGTGAAAAAATGTTTGTTTTGAAAAAAAGGTTGAAAAAACTTAAAAAATGTCACCTGAAATCAAAATTTCATTAACATTTTTACTCCAACTGATATCAGGACCCCTAGCACGGTCGATCGATAAGGATTGTATCGATAATTTTCGGTAATTCCTCTAGCATGACTGGAGATCGTCAACGAAAAAATAACAGTTCACAATGAGTAAGTCTTCTTAATATATTCGGCGTCAACTGTTGTTTGGACGTTAGCGATCTGCAGTTGTCCTAGAGAACGATGAGAAATTATCGGAAGTTATTTATTCAATCCTTATCGATCTACCGTGCTAGGGTTCCAGGAAGCTATGATTAAGGGGTGGTAAGGTTTGTAAAGGCGAAAAAAGGCTTATTTTCATGATTTTTTTTGAGATATGATTAATTTTGGTTTATTTATTTTATATACACGTTATAGTTTAAGATCTGAAGTATCTTTGAAAAAAAAAATTCAATTAAAAATATCAATAAGTAAGTCCGTGAAAGCGAATCTCCGGAGGCGCCTCGAAAAAAGTTTTTACGCGGTGAACATCACAACTCGAAATGCGTTTAAAAGGTGATATGTTTTCCTAGGTAATCACAGAGAGTTTTTTTTTTTTTTTTTTAAGTGAAAAACTTCGTTGAATTTGATTATATAAAATGGAAAAAGTGGTAAATAAAAACTCTCCGTGATTACCTCTTGATTTATGTGTAGTAACAAAAATTCAAAAGGATCGGCCAAGTAGATTTGAGTTATGATGTTTCACGAACTTTAAAAATTTGTCTGCAAGAAAATCAATTTAAAGTGTTTTTAAACTCGAAAAATACTCCAATCGAGCATGAGGGGTCGCTTGAAACGCTGTTTTTGCTCCGATTTACTTGAAATTTTGACACAATACTCTCGACATGTTGTACATTCAGAAAAAAGTGAGTTTTAAAACCTAACCCCCCTTAAAGTGAGTCAAGTACGTCCCTTAATACCCTGCATATACTTGGGCGATAGTGTTAGTGGGAATAAAATGGGATTAGTCATTAAAACCAATCTTTGGTTTCAATTTTGAAAGCACGCATAATTTATTTTTTTTAAAACTGCTTTCTTGACAAATCAATCTGTTGAGAAATTTGTAAGTGTAAAGTTAGCAGCTTAATCGAGTACGAAATTGCTACGCTGATATTCAAAGGATGGGTAAAATGTCACCTCCTGTAAAACATCTTCATAATCCATTTCTTTGTGTTTTAAAGAAATATACTCTGAAAGCTTTTCTGTTGGCGTTCTTCTATACAAACCAGTTCCAATCGTCTGTAGTTTGTATTCTTTAGTCTGAAGGAGTCGTGAGTTGCGTGTGAGGTGAGGACTGTGAGGTGGGTAACATAAGTACCACCTACTGCTACTTAAAACTAATCGTCGGTTTTCCTGCTAACCCGCCCCGCGCATGCATATTAAATATCGTTTGCCATTTTTAAATTGCTAATGGAATTCGACTCGTGTTTTTCGACCTTTGTTTATTTTAAAGGGAAACGCACCGATTCTATTAACGCTTTTTATTTATTCATTAACCTACCGGGGAATTTTGAAGGTTAGGTACTTGGGAGGATTTCAGCAACCTTTTAGTAATAACCTTATTTGGTCGGAAATTAGGTTGGCTGCATGATTTAATAAAGACGAATTTTAATAAGCTCTTAAATTGGGTTGATTTCATTCTTGCTCTTCGTTTTAAATTCGATACCGTCAGCTTATTCTTTCCTGTAAGCCGCACGAATCAGACTTAAAAGAAATGAGAATTTCTTTTAAACTTTCCAAAAGGCGAAGTGACTCGTACGTAGCCTTAGAGAATTTTTTTTTTTTTACTTTTTTCATTTTATTTCAGTACTTTTTGTGCAGTGATTAGACATCATCGGATGTGTCACAGAATTTGAACAGTTCATCAAATTTCAAAGTTAAAGTTTTGTGGAAGTTCAATTTATATTATCATTTAATCGTGGGCCGGGTGTTTCAGAGTTCTTCGAAATTTGATGAGTTGTTCAAATTCTGTGAAACAACCCCTCCTTAAAGTTAAGGGTCCCTAGACGTTCAATATTATGGTCAATATGCGTAATGTCATAATGCGTATTGCACAATAATATTGACCGTCTGTAGGTTATATTGAAAGAGTGCACAATATATTGAGTCAATCAAAAAGAGTATTATTTGAAAGATATTATTTGCAATATAATCTTATCTGATAAATATTGAATCGTCTGTGGCTGATATTGCACATTAATGGTTCATTCCTGTCTCAGCAGTCAAGCAGAATCATAGTGAGATATAGGTTTTTTAACTGTGCAAGTTTCTAATACAATTATGCCTATGAATTGTGGAGAAACAGCACTTGTTTTAAATTTTAAATCCTGAAAACTAAATTTGATTGCTGCAATAGCATCTCGCATTATGGTGTCCCCTTTTTGAATTTCAACAGTTCATCAAATAATGTACCGTCCATCCGCGGAAAGTTTCGGAAATCAGCTGGTTCACATATTCTTAGTTCACCTAACAAATTTTCACAAGTGTATTTATTTCTTTTTTGAATCATTCTTTCATCCATCTGCGTTTTTTTCTCCTTCTTTTTCAAAGCTATGACTAAAGCATTGGCCACACATGCCTTACTTTTCGATGTTGAGTTGTTGACTGCAGAAGTGTCAGTTGTAAACTAAATGATGGACAATAATATTGCACCGTGTGTGTCCTATAGCAATATTTTGTGCATTATATTGAACAATATATTGTGAAATATATCGAATATAATATTGAACGTCTAGGGGCCGCTTTAGTAGACGCATTATAACCAATATTAGCATCTATGATGTTTTATTTATTTCAGAGAGAGTTTTTAATCTTAAAATTAATTTTTGTGTAATGCAGCAACATAAGTAAACAGAAAAAACGACGAGGAATGAAAACATATTCCTACTTTTAAAATAAACTTGTCATGCTCGCCGTAAAGAACCTTAACAAGGCCAGTTTATGTATATATTGAATGTATCAATAATGATGGATAAATATTTACATCTTTGTAATTATTAACATTTCCTAAATTTGCTTGCAGGTCGGTTCGATTTTGGAGGTCGGTCCGATTTTTGTTCGTTACAGTCACGACAAGCTAGCCCGTTAAAACCCTAGGTCGACATAATTAACGGCACTGAGATGATTTAAGATTCAACATTATGCATGATTATAACCCCAAAAGTCAAATAACATGTTGTAGCGTTTTGCTGATAATAATATCCGTAATTTATGTTGTGTACGTCCGTACACTTTGGTGCTTAAATATTTGATGATCAAATCACACAAGACTGCAGACGTGCACCTTCCTATTTCCGGCAAATTCGTCCCGCGGCACTAACCGCAAGGACGTGAGGCACTTCCGGCTACATGCGGCTTCCGGTGGCTCCCCGCCGACAGCTCGGAAGCTCTTTTTACGCTGAATCCTGGCGGGATGTGAAAGAAGGAAACTAATCTCGTGCTTAGAGATCAACTTATATTTTTCGGTTCGATGACAACACATAACAGTGAAAAAACGGAACGTTGAAGAAATTAAAAACAGCTAACGTAACCAGCTGTGTTAAATCACTGTTCTGTTTTATCCGGTTACCTTTTTTCTGGTGAGACTTATAGAAATAACGAGGGTTGGACATTGTCTAAGTACGAATACAGATCTGATTACTAAGTACCTACTCATTCTTCCATCGCGACGATTCTAAGCGCTTTGTGAATATTTTATGGACTGGATCTCTCAGTCTTCAATAGAGGTGACCATCATGTGTCGTTCCGATTTGTGAAGGCTGTTCTTATTCTAAAAAACAACGTTTTTATTAAATTTAAAAAGACACCACTTCGATTCATGAGTTTTAATTAACCTATCACTTACGTTTTTAAATACCTTTATCCCAAATTAACATTAAAAATAAACCCGGTTATATTGCATTATTTGGATTGTTTGGTATAGTAAAAAGAGAGTGAACTGCAAATATCTCATCTCTATGAATAGAAAAGATAATCTCAGCGAGATAACACATTATTATGTATTTTTCTTTGGATTTTGAATGTAACGGGGCATTCCCATTTTAATTAGAATAGAAGATTCACGATTGTAAAGTTGTGTAGTAAGATATTGTAGATTTAGTCTAGGCGTACACGAGCAGCTTCAGGTCCTCCGCTCATGGAGAATCTGTGAAGAAACCAGTTCTCAACGCAATTGCAATCAACCTCCTTAACAAAATCGATATTTTTCTGATCTGATATGTCATAACGTGACAGTTCGTGAGCCGCTACCATGGCAACGTGTCAACAATGCAACTGAAAAACCACTACTGCTAGTCGCTGCGGCAGTAGTGGAGTTTCAGTTGCATTGTTTCTTCTTCTTTCGTATGGTGGGGGGGTCAGAGGGGGACATCTAGGTCTGCGAGCCAGTCTAGGGCCTCAGGCGTTGCCCTGTGGACCTCATCAATCCCGCCGGGGAATTAATGGAGCGGGCATTCGTTGACCACATGTTCGGTGGTCTGCACCTCACTGCATTCACACATCTCTGACTCTTTAAGGCCCCATTTATACATCGTATGGGCACAACGACTATGGGAGCATTATGAGCAACCAAAATTTTGATTTGTATGAAACGGGCCGCGCATCAGTTCCCCTTAAAAACTAAAATATACCATTATTTTTAATGAAACAAACGTTCTGATTGAATTTTAATCACTGCTGGATATTAATATTATCGATTCTTTATTATTATTCTGCGTCTCGTGTGACTGATTTTATTGTGAGATCATTACTGTCACTTGTTTCAATATTATTTCTTTTAATGCAGGTTTTACGACATTTTGTTCACAGTCACGTTATTATAACGCTGTTTACTCATGCAATACTAAATATTTACCTACATTAAACGTGATAATGAATTTATTTGCACGAGTTGTCTGATTGCATTACTTGGTATCACGTTGTATTGTTTTATGAATTATAATATTAATTCTATATAATATTAATTATTAATTCAGACAGCAATCAATTAAAAAAATATACTTATATTTTATTTGATTTTTTTTTTGTAATATAATATAATTTTAAATTACATTTAGAAATTATTTATAATTATTGTAAAATTATTAATGTATTATTGATCTTCTTTAAAATTGTAATAAATTTATTTATTTATAGTGTTTTTTTATTACAATTTTATAGATTTATTTACTTTAATAATTTTATAATAATTATATTTAATTTAATTTATTAAAAATAATGCAGACATTCTGTAAAAACATAAATTATTGTTATCTGTATTATTTTTGCTCAATTTTGCTATTTTTGAACAATATTTTATTGTTATCTGCATTATTTTTGTCCCATTTTACTATTCTTGAACAATAATTTATTGTCTTTACAGGATGTGTGTGTTATTTTTGTCCCATTATTTTTGTTAGGTTACTTTAGATTAAGTTTTAGTAGATTTTTTGTTGGGGGATGTTTTGTCCGTAGGATATTGTCGGGGGATATTTTGTCGGCGATATTTTGTCGCGGGATGAAAAGCATTACCGTTTTGTGTGGTTCACTACACTATACATAAAGCTATCAAAACTGGAATTAATAGACGAAAGAAGATTGTGAACGAATGTTTGCCAGGACAGACTTTTTTTATTGCAGCGTTCCATTCGCTGCCCCAACGAATGGCGTAATATTTTGTTACATATAATAAAGTATAACACAAGAAGCTCCAAGAAGTGTAAGAAGTGTTTCGTGATTTAAATAGAGGCCCAATTTGGTCCTATAATTCAAAACAAAATTGTGCTTTCGAAATTTCGATTTCAGGCGAGTGTAAGTGAGACGGACTGGGCTAAACGGAATATTTTTTCCATTGAAATTTGAATGGAAGGCGCATCTATTTGTTACTTATGATACGACTTATGGCAAATAACGCAATTCAAAGAATTACGTAAATTTTTATTATTCTTTATATCTACTGTTTGAACGATGTTAATCAGTTTAAACTGCATAGTCAGGTAATTCAAGTTTGCATTTTTTATGACTTCGTATCTTTTTTAATGATTTTTATCTTAATCTGTATTTATATGAAAAGCCTTAGTTGATCTTTCCCTGTTGCGTCGCGTTCATTACTTCACGATTGTCACGCTTTGGTTAATTTCTCGGTTGATGTTTTCTCTCAGACATCAGAACAGAGGTGGCTCTCGGCTCTTATAGCTAGTTTTATCGTTATTTGTGGGTATTCCGTTGTCGCTCGTTGAGAATTATATCACACCCATTAGCATCTTAGAGCGGACCCAGCCGCAGCTGGATGCAACGCTTTCACGCAATCTGGAGGCGGAGAATGTTGTCACTGAAACAGAATGCTGAAAGAATTAGGGGGGATTTGTCTCACCTGTTGCTAAGAAATGTTTTGTACAGATGAATTCAGAAGATTGGAGACGTTACTGGACATCATGCTCTAGTTTAACGGAAATTATTATTTTAAAAGTGTATTTCTTGATTAGAATGTATGAAACTTGGTATATAAGTGGACTCTCGAATTTGTATAATCACAAAATAACAATGTAGGGTACTACAGTACTTAACATACATGATTGAGATTTTCATGCAAAAGGTATTATCGTGTTTTTTTGGGGTATATACCGTGTTGCGCTTCCTCCTTTTTCAGTCACCGTTTTGGACAGCGATATCCATCATCAGGGCAGATTTTGGATGTATGATGGACACTTTAACTCGGTCCGAAACGTTGACTGAAGAAAGAGGAAGGATAATACTTTTTGCATGAAAATCTTATTCATGTTAAGTGCATTTTTATTTTATGGTTATACAAATTCAAGAATACTTCCAGTAGTCTCTATGGCTTTTCAGAAAGACTATTACCTAAAATTTGTGATAAGGAGATCGTTCTCCTGCGAGCAGCGCTGTCAGATTTGTGTGATTTTCTACAGCTTTTAAATGAATAAATAATCGTGCGTACTTGCAGGAATTCGTGTTTAAAACGACCCAAACTAAAATACGTGACAGCTTACAGAAATTTTGACATCGGCCGATAGAAAAAGGAAATAATATCAGCCGTAGAAAATCACAAAAATCTGACAGTGCTTCTCGCGGGAGAACGATCTCTTATCACAAATTTTAGGGAATAGCCTTTCAGGTGGAAATAATTTAGATAGATTTGGCATATAAAAATATACAAGTATTATGTTGTCAGATTATAAAACAGAAATTTTTCAGAATACATTTTTGAGGAAACAAATCAAATCCAAATATTGCCCTCCGGAAGAATTGCTTTTAGAAAAAGCCTGCATCTTGGGAAAAGTAACAATTTTTAAAAAAATGTCTAAACTCCTCTTAAACTATTTGTTACCAAAATGTTAGAGATACTCAGGATTTGGGGAACATGGGTGGCATAAAAAAGTTAATCACATAATCTCGTCAGGATAATGGAGGCGTCTTCAACCGATTCCGGTCGTTTAGTATTAAGCCAAAGATTTTAAAGCTGGACCGTTCTGAATATAGCGTATTGCATAGTGTGTATGGGTATGAAGTGGTTTCCTCTAATCTCATTCGCTCGGTTTTGATTGGTGAAATCCGCCATGAGTGTGGGTTTGTTCGTATTGTTGTACTGAGTTTAATATTTCATTGTCATTATGGTGAACCCTCCACAGTTATAAGTTCCAAGTTGCAGCTTAGTTAGTCATTTCCATAAATTGATTTGATTTAGTTTATCAAAGTGGAACAATGCGAAATCAACCAACCTCGGAAAGTAACAGCACATTGTCGACTTCATTTATCTATTCCAGTTTCTTACTAAATTAATATCCATTTCATCAGTCCTGATAATCATATTTAATGTTATGATAGATTTCTTCCGGTTTCGTTAATTGTTTATTATTTGCAGTTGATTTGCTCGCTATGTTGAAATTTACATCGTTGAATTATTTGGTAGATATTTTCTATCTATCTGTCTTCGTATTTTCTTTAGATTAAACTTTTATTATACGCCACTACCCAAAGTCTGATGATAGAAAGATATCCCACCCGCAGAAAGTTTATGTAATTCATTTCCTATATGTGTTGTGCCTGCATCACCCGGTTTTTCTAAAATGGCTTTATTTAAGTTTAAACCAGTCAGCTATCAGATTTACGAGTACATAAGTGAAATAATTACCATTAAATGTGTTCCATTTTTAAAATTGCGGTTTTACTCGGTAACAGCATTTTTGAGAATCATGGACTTGAAACCACAATGTGATGAGCTTTCAATGAAAATGATTTTTTAAATTCCTTTTGTTATACATGATACATAA
Organism: Glyphotaelius pellucidus; assembly: GCA_936435175.1. Taxonomy (NCBI): domain Eukaryota; kingdom Metazoa; phylum Arthropoda; class Insecta; order Trichoptera; family Limnephilidae; genus Glyphotaelius; species Glyphotaelius pellucidus. The sequence continues at coordinate 7,347,076 of OW386545.1, read as the reverse complement.
TTTTTTAGTTTATTTTTATTTAATTTTTATGTTTTAATTTTTACATGTATCATATAAAATAGATGTAGGAGATTTTCATAGTCCTCCTCACTAGGAGATCCTGTGCTGAGGGGGGGATTATGTTTTGGATAAGTTTTTAGCGACCTATGGTGCCTATAACTTCATGGTTTGGGCAAGGTTAAATAAAGATTATAACAATAATATTGATTTAGTCATTCTGAAGTTAATAAAAAGTAAATACATATTTAAAACCGTTAATAGGTACATTTTGAAATGAAAACTTCTTTAGCACCGTTGTGATTTGAAACTAGATGAAACGAAAAATAGCGACACTAAAAAGAGACAAACACATACATCCAAAGGATTTAACCTGCGAGATAATGAGATAGTATAATTGGTATCTTCTTCGTGCGGTGTTTCTTAGCCTATCGTCCCCCTCTTTTACGGAGCTTCGTGGGCTTCCCACTCTTGCCTACTCTAGTTTTGTCAGTGTCAGTAAGTGTCACTTCTACCGCCTGTAAATCGCACTCCCTGATATTTTTTTATTTAAAAACACTTTGTGTCAGTAAGATAATAATTAGAAGTAAGTCCGCCCGGGAACCATTTATTGGATAACCAACATCTCTGGCATAGTTCACGCTAAGTTCGCTACGTTTGGTGACTTAGTGGGGGCGCCCGGGTTCGTGGGGTGAGGTTACCTGGACACACTGAACCCTAGATTCCTACCCACTCCTCTTACCTTTTTCCTTACTCTCCTTCCTTTCCTTGAAAAGACCCCCTACACAGCATCCCAAAAGACGACATAGGCCTTGAGAGAAATTATTTTTCTTATTAATTATTTCGGGAAACTGAAATACTTACTTCTCAGTATTATCTAACCAATATAATTATTTTTAAAATTAGAAGTATTAAACTTGTCTCACTTTTCTGTATATTTACCAATAAACATATATTTACCCATAAATTAACTATATCACCGTTTTGAGAAAAAAATAATCATGCTGGCTTCCTTTCATTTTTCTTAATACTATTTGTTTTCTGCGTTCTACGTAATGCTTCCGTAAGGGACGTCTTGTCTCTCACATAGACTATAAGATTCAATTTAAACCTCCCCCCGCTCCCCGCTTCGCACCTCCGTAATGCAGGCTGGTGGGAGGGTACCGCGCCGAGCGCAGGGAAAATAGAAAACGAAAACGGTCGTAGCTAAACATCCTCATCTTCGATTTCCTTGACAACACATCCGGTACATCTTCAATGCCTGGATTTTGTAGAAAAAATTGTAAAATTTTACTAATGCACGTATTCACCGTGCATTAATTAAAACAGAAAGCGTAATTATTATTAAATTTATGCCGAAAAGAAGGCTGTGCGCCTTGAAAATTAAAATGTCGGTAAACAATCGTGGCGGTAAAACAAAGGCGCCATTATACCACGAGGCATTGTTTGAAAACAAATTATTCGGTGCTATTGAAATGCAGATATTTCTAATATTGTGACTACCCGTGTGACTTCAAAATTATAACACGCGTGATTTTTATTATTGTCATATATTCGCATCAGGTGGATTCTATATACACCGATTTAAACCAAGTCTATTTGGCATTAAAGGAACCTTATTGATCTGGATAATTTTATCATTTATCATATTGCGGAGTGTACAATTCTAAAAAAGTGCATTTTGCATTTTTTAGAAGACTATGGCATCGCCAATTAGGGTATGTCATGAGGCAGAAGGTAAAGGGGAGGAGAAGGAGATGGGGGAAAAGGAAGGTGAGAGAAATACTTGGATATTCAGATCTGGTCACCAAACGCGGCTAAAGTCATTAAGCAGCGTGTCAATTCTGAATTGCGGTCTTTGACCAGGGCAATAAAAATATCTTCAAATCTGAAACATACCACAAATATACCTACCTACTATTATATTAATTTAAATTAATTAATTGCGAAATAACACAAATTTACTTAATAAATCAAATTTATAAGAATTTGAACCGGCGACCTCCGAATTAATTAATAAAGTTAAAAAAATATATGAGAGCACCCCCAAAATTGGTTTGAAGGATTTGATGCGCTTTTCCTGTGACGTTATTTAATTAATTTTTACTTATCTATCCTAATATTACAAATGCGAAACTGCGTGTGTTTGTTACGCTTTCACGCATAAACCAATAAACCGATTTTAAAAATTCTTTCGCCGATAGAAAGCTACAATATGTGCGAGTAATACAGGCTGTAAGCTATAATGGTAAGCTCTGGCGTTATGAAATTATAAATATTAATATATTATATTTATTGTACGTTTTCTGTCGCTAACAAAAGCGAGTTATTGCTAACGTCAAAAGAAAAGCAAAACAAATCGTTGCCATGGAAACGATTTTGATATATTTGCGGGAAATTTTATTTGGTTTGGAGTGGAAACGCGAGAGGAGAAGAGACGCGGGAGAGGAAGGAGAACGGGACGAATGGGAAAGGACACGCAGGGTAAACAATTTCTTTATTAAATGGCATAGCAACGCGTGCCGGGTACCAGCTAGTACATAATATAAAAAAAATATGTTTACATTGGATAAGTTTTTAGATTTTCAGGGCCAAATGTATTTTCGTTATTTGTTTTTGTGGTGTTATGCCGTGTTGCGCTACCTCCTTCAGCCAACGTTTCGGACAGCGTTACAGTGTCCATCATCAGGGAAGATGTATAACTGTGTACACTGTATCGCTGTTCGAAACGTTGGTTAAAGAAGGAGGTAGCGCAACACGGCATAACACCCCAAAAACAAATAACGAAAGTATGTTTACATTGGATAAGTTTTTAGATTTTCACGGCCAAAAGTGTTTTCGTTATTTGTTTTTGGGGTGTTATGCCGTGTTGCGCTACCTCCTTTAGCCAAAGTTTCGGACAGTGTTTCATTTTCCATCATCAGGGCAGATGTGTAACTGTGTACGCTGTTCGAAACGTTGGTTAAAGAAGGAGGTAGCGCAACACGGCATAACACCCCAAAAACAAATAACGAAAGTATGTTTACATTGGATAAGTTTTTAGATTTTCACGGCCAAAAGTGTTTTCGTTATTTGTTTTTGGGGTGTTATGCCGTGTTGCGCTACCTCCTTTAGCCAACGTTTCGGACAGTGTTTCATTTTCCATCATCAGGGCAGATGTGTAACTGTGTACGCTGTTCGAAACGTTGGTTAAAGAAGGAGGTAGGTGCAACACAGCATAACACCCCAAAAACAAATAACGAAAATATGTTTACATTGTTTACTTCGCATTTATTATGTTCGTGGTACACCCAGCCCGTTTCTCCGCTCTTAGCCTCGTTTGACTGCTCTGCCCCGCGCTTTATATTCTCACGGTGGCGTACATTTTTTATCAGCGAGGATAAAGCGCCGTGACAAATTCCTCATCTAGCTCCCCGGCGCCACCCATTCAGGGGGCGTCGTTCCTAGATTTTATCACTTTAGCGCTGGAGAGTCGGTTAGTCGGACGTCTCGGGGGCAAAGGCCGGCTTCCTTTGCTCCACCCCCGTACCGCCGCCATTCCTACTTGAGTAAGAGGCTGGTCGCTGGAAGGGGTTGAAAAACGACGCCAGTGGAGAGCTGAATGCTGGGTCTTTTAAACTTTTTTGGCTGAGCCACGATTTGTAACTTTAGAACAGAGCTTTCCAAACGTGTTTTCTTTGACGCCCCATTTTCAAAGATTGGAAGAAGGCCGGATTTTTCTTCAACGCCCTTTCCAGAATTTTTTTTACTTATTAGTGGATTTAATTATTATTATTAATAGATATATTTATTTATTTATTGATCAACGCCCTTTTTCAGGGCTTTTACACATGAATGTTAATAAATACAATATTTATTGTACAAAACTGAACTGCCTCAGTAACAATATTTTATACTTGTTTAAAGATAAACTGAAGATGTCCACGGACTTGGTGGTAATTGTTTCCTTCCATTAGTATTCTGGGTAAAGAGGAATACATATGGTAGTTAGTCCAAGAATTTCTGCACTGAAATAAATCCTGACTTCTTAATAATATACATTTTCATATGCATAATGTATTGTTGAGCGTTTTTGGTCGCTAGTGAGTATTTGAATGGTTTTTGGACGTCAGTGCATATTTCGACTTTTTTTGTCATTGACGCAGATTTTAGTCGTTTTGTCACATTTTTACATTAAACACATTTTCTTCATATTATGTTTAGGCATTGTTAGTGCACATTTGGCGTTGATAGTGCATATTTGGCATTGATAGTGCATATTTGGCGTTGATAGTGCATATTTGGCGTTGATAATGCATATTCGGCATTGATAGTGCATATTTGGCGTTGATATTGCATGTTTGGCGTTGATGGTGCATATTTGGCGTTGGTAATGCATATTTGGCGTTGGTAATGCATATTTGGCGTTGGTAATGCATATTTGGCGTTGGTAATGCATATTTGGCGTTGATATTGCATGTTTGACGTTGATAATGCATATTTGGCGTTGGTAGTGCATATCTGACGTTGATAATGTATATTTGGCGTTGATAGTGCATATTTGACGTCGATATTGCATATTTGGCGTTGGTAGTGCATATTTGACGTTGATAATGCATATTTGACGTTGATAGTGCATATTTGGCATTGATAATGCGTATTTGGCGTTGATAGTGCAATTTTGACGTTGACAATCCATATTTGGCGTTGATAGTGCATATTTGACGTTGATAATGTATATTTGGCGTTGACAGTGCATATTTGACGTCAATATTGCATATTTGGCGTCGATAATGTATATTTTGCGTTGTAGTGCATTTTGGCGTTGATAGTGCATATTTCTGCATTTTAACGTAATTATTTCGGCAACAATAACGTAAAAATAAACCAATACAGTTAAGGATTGTTACGTAACTGCATGTGTATTTGCTTTTTAAATGAAGTCTTTGTCGATGTTACTTGCGACGTGCATGTCTAATATTATATGCTTAGTCAGATATGAAAATAATTTAGTTGTCTGATTTATATTTTTTGTTTAACGACTTTTTATTGTCCTTTCCACTCCTTACTACCTTTACTACCTCAAGTTGCCCCTGAGGTCACGATCGTCCCCTAGATCACCCCAGCGTTTCCTTTGAGAATCACTTCTGGGATGTACAATTTTTATTTTTTGTTATTTAACCTTTCGGTGGCGTAATTTGTTCCCGGAAATTGAGGTTTTGATTGGCGTTAATAAAATGTTGACTCGAACGTTTTGATAATGTATATCGGAACTTCTCAATCTATTCTTGTAGATCGAATTATTTAGTGTAAGGCGCACCTGGGCCGTGAGCCATAGTTTGTAAAGACCTAATTTAGACTGAAGTTGGTAAATCTTATAAAAACTTTCACATATGTCTATCGTCGGAGATATATTGGTAGTAAGTTGTTATGCTTTATATTATGTTACAATAGCCAAGTAAATTCTATATGATTAACTTGCGTAGTTTTACAATTTAAAATAATAACAATAATTAATAATAATAATAATTGCGGCACGATCCAGAGTGATGGATACTTTTAGTTTCGCTCTGGTTGAAGTCCATAATGTAGAATCGTTACTTTTCTGGAAGTGGCATTAGCAATGTTTGGTGACCAGATCTAGAAAGCCATGTGCTTCCCCACCTAACTCTTCCTCATCTCCTTCGCCTCTCCACTACCTTCAGCCTCACAACGTACCTCAATTGGGGATGCCATATTCTCACTAGCCTCAGAAGTTTGGAAGCAGTTGGGACTCTTGTGCGGTGCTCACACTAAAATAAATATAAAAAACACTTTTATTTTTTTTTTATCTTGAGACTTAATACTTTATCTTAAGACTTAAACCACGTCGTGTTTACTGTAAAAAGCCAAAAAACGACATATAATTATTTATAGAAAAAAAAAAAACATTTTTGTTAACGGAAGCGTGCTGTGACTATTTTCTATCTTATACCCAGAATGCTTTGTAATGACAATAATCTTGATCTCAACAATCACTTTCATGGAAGGCGTTATCTTCAGACCGATTTTTTTTACAGTTACCTTTTTTTGTGTTCAAAAATTCCATTCAAAAGCTTTAAGTTTTAGAAAAATCGGAATAATCAGACGAAAATTCATGTCGTGTCGCTGCGTCCTATAAAAGTTGACCTATCACGTTTCGAAGGGACTATACGTACTCCTTCCTAATCGCCTTGTGAATGAATTTAAAGTGTGTAACCTTCAACGGCACTGTTATTATGAACTTGAGTAGCCCACAATAAATCTCGACGATGTTCGAAATAGAATTACAGTAGGTACATGTAAATCCTTGGTAAATCAATTTTTAATTTTTTTTTATTGTAAAATAAAAAATATGGGTTACATATATATTTTACAAAATATTGTATTAAAGGTCGTTTTTGGTCATGTATACCTTATCAGAAAAGAGGAACTCTTGTGCCTGATAAGGGATCTTTAGAGACCCTTGCTTGTGTAGTGGTTTTGGTGGATCCAAAATATTTGATTTGATAATCATTTTGTTTTTGTTAGGAAGCTGAAGAAACTTAACTAACTAACTAACCATCACGCCGTTTCTCCGCAGGGGTAGGCAGAGAGGACGGACCGCCAAACAACTCGGTCTATATCATACATGGTTTTGCCACACATACGCCTCAGGGATCTCATTTCAACAGCATTCAGTTTACTTTCATCCTTCCTCTGCCAGTTCCATGTCTCACTGCGATACATCAGGGTAGATACCAGGACTCCTTTATGGACTTCTAGAATTACCCTCTTTCAATATCTCATCAGCCTTCCCATTTCCTGTAAACATACTACCCAGATACACAAACTCATCCACCTGCTCCAGGTATTCGTTATTCACAACAATATTGCACTGTTTTCGTACTCTCTCTTTCAACACCATGACTTTAAACTTACTAATATTCATCATTTACTCATTCTTCACACATGCTTCGTTCATCCTAGACATGAGAGACTGTAGATCTTCCATAGTGTTAGAAATCAGTACCGCATCATCTGATTTGTGAGTAAATAGATTCATAATAGAGAAGGAATAAATGGAACATTTATTTTCTCATGGTTGTTCTCCTGATGAGTCTAAATCAGAGGTTCCCAAACTTTTTTTCTCGTGGACCACTTTCAAAATTTTACTGGTTCTGTGGACCCCCGGCTGCAACATTTCTACCATATTCCCAAAACTTGACACACGTTGTTCTGAAAATTGAATATAACGCTGGAGTTGTGGTCTGTCACAACGGGGGGGAGGGGGGTAGTAATGTGATCTGAGACAGGGGGCGGGATGGGACATGGGCATGGGATGGGTCTCAATATGACAACTTTTCACCGAAATACAGGCAGATGTAGGCAGATAGTACCTGCCAACATTGACAAGTAAAGCCAAGCCTGTACTGAATATCGAATGTGAAAGTTTTTACAAGTAACAGTCGCTGACCTTCTTAAAATACGCTACTCAAAAAATAATTTTTTGTGTTGTGTATTTAAGGGAAGGCTTAAAAAAGGGAATTAAAAAAGAAATTAATGCTAAATAAACAAGCTATTTGATCCATTAGCCGGCCTAAAAATTTTTTTGCCAAAAATCTGAAAATTAGAATTTTACAGCTTCAAAATGCTTTTTTTGAAATCTCAATATGACCATTTATCACCAAAATACAGCCTGTCAAAAATCATCAAAAAATTTGGAATTTTTTTTGCTCCCTTAGTAAGTAGTGTATTAACTGCCTTTATTGATAGGTAAAGCCAAGCCAGCATTTTTGTTCTTTACTGTCGAAACCAGATTTTTTTTCGTGGACCCCCACTTGCAACTTGTGGACCCCCATTTTTCTCTCGTGCCTTCGTGGACCCCCGTGGAGTCTCTCGTGGACCCCTGGGGGTCCACCTGGACCACTTTGGGAATCACTGGTCTAAAGCAATGAGAAATTGGAATAAATTCCTACCACAATTAAGAACAATCCAAGATCCGCTCGCCAGGTGATATAAATAATTTGGCAATGTACAAAATTCCCCATACAAATCACCGATCGTGATAACATTCCTGTGTTTAAACTTAAACCCCGGCTGCCTGAGCGTGAAATCCGATTTGCCAGACGACTGCGAACGGACGAGACGTCTTCTCGAATCACGGGTAACTGATCACGCCGACGCCGACGGGGGCTTTCGGTCCCGCATCAGCTTTATGGGATGAATCCAATCCCGTTGCAGCCACCGAGCCAGCCAGCCAGCTGCAAACTCCCGCCCTGCGCGTCTCCTTTACTGGAAGCCGTTCCTATTAAATCAGAGGAGATGGAAAAAATGCATTTATCTTAACTTCGTCTGCGGTTTCTGAAATTAAATTCGAAGTGCTGTAAATCGTTTATAACATCCGCCATGTTCTTTTATTATGTTTAATCATTTTTAATGAGATACTCAGATACCTTAAAATGTGGTGACTTTATCAATTTTCAACTTTAAAACTAAATAAATCATCTGCTGGAAAAATTTGTGTCATATTTATTGCACTTTATTAAACTTTCGAAATATTAAATTAAATGTAAAAGAAAATTGTATACGTGTTTGGGGAGTAAAAAAAGCTCGATCAAAGTCATTTTTCGGTGTGGGGCGACTTTGATATACCATTTTTTTATATCAATGTGTCAATACCTAAAAAATTTATTAAACATGTTCCAAGTTGTTAGATATAAAAATCGATGTGTGCTGTTCAGACATTTCAGTTTTAGTTGATTAACTCACTGTTAAATGACCCTTGAAAGCATACGACAACCAAATGAACCCTCTTTCAAAAAGTTGATCCACGTTTTCAGTTAGAAATCTTGTTCAGTTTTGTCGTACCTACAATAAAAGTTGATTCACTAAATCTGAAATGTCAGAACGCAGCAAACACTATTACGAGTATAATATATTTATAGTTATGAAGCGTATTTACATTATTCTCTATCCGAAAGTATCTAAATACAAGTCATCAGCAATTCAACCGTCAAGGTGTTTGAATGTAACAACAAACCAACTAATTTGACAGTTGTTTTCGAAAAATCATTGTATTCACCATGCCCGAAAAAATCCCTAAAAAAGCCAGTAATTTCTGAGTGGTAGCGAGAATTATGCAGCTATCCGCAATGATCAAAATCGCCCCCCCCCCCCCCCCCGATCAAAATTCACCCCAAATTACGGCATTGGGTAAGAGTCAACTTGCCCAAGCCAGTAAATCTAACGCGTCATCGAATTCGCTGGAATGTACTTAGACTGACAGAAATGATAAGGTAAAGAACTAGGGGACGGTGAAGATTGAGAGCTGCCTTTCTATTCAGATGGTAACGTTGTTCTTCTTCTGTGTCGTATTGCACATTTTAAGTCCCATCCAGTGAGACTATGAAATCCCAATAGTCTTTCAAATTGATGGACCAGCCAATCAGGGAAAGGGATACAAACCAAGTCAGGCGGAGCGCGTGAGGCGGCGCGGCGTGACCTCTCCCTTTCTGCGATTTGTCGATAAATGAATCTGACGGTATACAGGCAACTCGCATCGAAAATAAAATCTGCTTAAAAATTACTAGCCTTTTTTGCAATGGCACGCAAATTGCTGGTTTAGTACCAAACTTAACTACAAATTCCAAATCGGGTAAACAATAGTTCGGTTTTGTTTTCAAAATTGAATATTTTGTTACACACTCTTTAGACACTTTGAAAATGTGTTATAATTTAGCAACCTCACTCTATTTTAGCATTGCTACGCCAGGCGGCTCGTTTAAAATCGAACATTTAAATCCTGCAAGCCCCACAATGGACTGCGTTGCAAACCATTCCCTTAACGAACTGTACTTTTCTGTGCAAGGTCTAGTTATTTTAATGTGCTCTCTTCGATGATCAATGGACGACTGATGTCGTAGTGTTTTCAAAGCATTCTCGAACCCTCCTGGTGCCCAAAATGGTTCTATGACAACTCAGAATCATGGAATTTCAACACCTCTTTGAAAAGCCATTAAAAGTTATGAAAAAATAATAATTGAAAAATAGCCCATAATCTAACGTAACGTAACCTATTTAATTTAATGACTTTTCGAAGGAGGTGTTGAAATTGCAGGTTTCTGAGTTGTCCGGTCACCGCCAAAAATATGATCCTCCGGCTCGACGAAATGATACCCAGATTTAATATTAGGGCTAGTCTATCAATTTGGATGTCTATGGAAATCCCTAATTTGGTGAATGTTGAGAGTCTGAAGGAAGAAGGGGAGATAAGGGAAATGACGAGGAGGAAATGAAGGTTGACGCACCTGACTACACATATCCAATTACTATAGCTACTTGACGGACATATCCAGTGCGTCTGACAGATGACAAGAACGTGGGGGTGCTATAAGTTACACATTGACACATCTCCCTTCGCAGATCTGCTTTGTTAAAGGATGGTACGATTGTGTCCGAAATTAGTCTCCAATTTAAACTCAATTCAAGTTTTGTATGTATGCAAGGATATATAAAAAGATGTATTTTCGCTTCCCATAAAGGTTCGTGTATTTTGGACTCTAAAACGCATTTTATGTGTTTGTGATTTATGAATTTTTCTATCATCTTCCTTTTACGACCTTATGCGCTTCTCATCAAGATAAGAACATAAATGCAACCCACCTTATTGCATTTTTCACCGGATCGCACTTTTCTGCATGAAATTCCTTATTGATGCATGTCATATGGTTGTTTTTAAACGTAACATTATCAAATTCTGTTTAATGCTTTTGTTTTTATTGATAAACATATAAAAACATTACACACTGGGAACAAACGATACATAAAACAAATTTCACGTATGACTTTTCTTATATTTTATTTTAAAATTAATCTTTTCTATAAAAATATTTGTATAGCGATTGGTAGTGTATTCAATTAAAGTCAGTTTTTATGGTCATAAAACTATGTATTGCCTTGCTAATGTATAATGTATTTTTATTTATTTATTTTATTTATACACGCCTTGAAGGCTTTTACAATATCATGTTATTAAAGATACATAGGTTATTCAGGAGTATAAGCATGTAGTATGTAGCATAATATACTGGACATTTAGGATACAAGCAGGTTCATTATATAGTTATGTAGTATCATTATAATGAAAAGTTGTACAAAGGAGTTAATTAGTTTAGTAAAATAATGAACAGAAAAACTTAAGGTACTATGAAATTTGTTATAGAGGAATGATAATTTACCATGTTAATTTTGTTATTAACTTAAACATGAACAGTTGGTTTAAAGCAGTTTTGAAGAACAAAGGAAAATTAACAGAGCGATAAATAGTTCATATTTTTGGAAAAATAAAAATACATTGCATTTTCGTAAAAAGTTACACTTCGGTAAATTTATAAAAAAAATATAGTTCAAAAGAGAGAGAGAGTGCAGAAAAGTAAGTACTCAGTTAATATTGGAATATGTAAATACATGAGTACTTGACTTACCATCGACCAGTATTTCCTGACATTATTTGGAGTAAAAAATGTAAAAGAAAATTTGTTCGACTTAAATCATAAAAAATCAATATGTATGGGACAGTTAGGGTTGGGATGAGGGTTTTGACGGTTACTCGGCCGAGTGACCAGCGATGATATGTATAAGAAATTTTTTTGAAATGAAAAAAAAACACAAAAAAGTCACCGGAGACCAAAATTTAATTTACATTTTTTACTTCCACTAATGTTAGGAATCACTGGTTAAAGTAATTCTGTATACTTGGAATGGTGCGATTTATACGAGTACGTGCAATGTTTTAACACAAAAAACTAATAGTTTTTCTTTCGTAGAGCCCAGAACTAAAAGAGAGACACAACATTGAAGCTTTAATGAAGCCATCGGTGTTAAATCTTGAAATTTCATTTATAAGAATTGAAAATCGTTTTCGCGTTATAAATGAATATTTTTACTAATATTTTGTTTCTATTAAATTCGGCAATGCCTAAAAACCGCGAGCCGAAATAATTACTTCCCGATTATTTTTCGTACTATTTTCAGACTATTCAGCATTGTATTGTATCGATGTTTCTTTTCGCCCTCACAATAATTTCCCGAGACGGTCGTCTTAAAGATATTACTCCGTCGAGTATTCTCCCAACGGCCAAACTTACATACACAAAAACTCGAGTGTTGCACACGGCCAGTACGAAAAAGAAATCCATTACGTTTCCAGATACAATAGACTACATACAACTCTTTCCGCCTTTTTACTAGATTCGGATTTCTGTAGTTTCGGGCGATTTCTATTATACTCGTATATTTATAAAAAAAAATAATATGAGATCGTGAAGAATGTGAAAATAATGCAAATTTAAAAACGGTGCTATATGCGGGCTCTTCGACAGAATGGATCATCAGGCACTGTTCTATGTTTTGAAAAGGTGAAAGTTCCTAATATTATTGCAATGACTAACAGTGCTTGAATAAGACGGGCGCGATGATGGCACCACCTTATAAGGGTTAGAGTAAAGCTGAATGTTCACTCTATGCGAGAGCTATGCCTGTGGATCACGATATGGTATGTCTTCTGAATCAAATAGCAAAGGTATATCACATATAAGGGTACTCACGATAGATTGGCGATCTTGCCTGGAATGGGAATCCTTGTGTCGATTCGGCTATTGTCTGATGAACCACAGGTAGTCACAGTCAGTTTTGTAGCGATTTAGTTGAATAACGACGGCGGTATTTTTACTTTGCGACACGATTGGTGTCAAGATAAAAAAAACGATATGTTGACAGAAGCGTTACGATGGGAAGACTCAAATCAACGACGACGGCTGTCAGCGGGCAGTTATCAGCCAGTGTAGGTACCCAGTATGCGAATTTCACCAATCGGTTTGAATTCTGGCCTTTGCCATATTTTTTTTTTTTTTTTTTACATTAACTCCACACAGGAGGCCTTGAGGAAAATAATTCCCCTCAGGGCCTATGTCATCTGGGATGCTGTGTGGAGGGTCTTTTTGAGGAGAGGAAGGAATGAACATTGGTCTTGAAGAGACCCATGTTGTAGGAGGGAGGAAACAGATGCCGGCAAATCGTTCCATAGCCGAGCTGTTGAACTCAAGAACGAGTCGAAAAAACGACCCGTTCTCATGTGACAAATGTCAACCGTGTACATATGTTGGGCGCGCGTTTGGCGTGTCTCCCGACTATGCACCGGTGCCGAAGGGATCAATGACGCTAGTTCCTCAGAGCATCTTCCATTGAAATACCGGTAGAACATGGATAGCATTCCCACCCGACGCCTGTGTCTAAAGATTGCAACCCGTTCGTTAAGATGGGAGAATCTATCAAACGGACCGCCCGTTTCTGCACAGAGTCGAGGGTATTTTTCAAGTATTTTGGAGCTCCAGACCAGAGGTGGCTGCCAAATTCAACCGTGGGGCGCACTTGCGATTTGTACAGGGTAAGCAGTTGTGTACTATTAAAATATCTGCGGGCCCTGTACAGTACGCCCAGTTTTTGAGAAGCTAACTTTACTCTGGCTTCGATGGAGTCCCCATACCTGAGCTGGTCACTTATAGTTACACCAAGCATATCAATGGAAGGTCTGTTCGGAAGATTGCTTCCGTTGAAGGAGACTAGATTTTCATTTCGATCCCTTTTAGACGTAATCAGACATGATTGGGTCTTTGAAACATTGAATTCGACGAGGTTATTCTTACCCCAAGAGAAAACACGAGGTAACCATCCATTCTTTGCTTCAAAGCCCTCCGAGCCGTTGGAGTTTGTGTGCCCTTTGGGGGCTTGTCAAACGAAAAGCTGTCATGGACTGTACTGTCATCCGCGTAACAATGAATTGGTGCACATGACAAAAGATCGTTGATGTGCAACAAAAACAAAGTCGGGGACAGAACCGATCCCTGTGGGACGCCAGCATTTATTGGATGCGAGGAAGAGGTGAAACACACGTACACAGGGATACGGGAAGTCCGTAAGATGGCAGTTTGTTGACAAGTCCTCGATGCCAAACCCGGTCAAAGGCCTTGGAAATGTCCAGTGCGACCGTTTGGGTCTCACCGAAACGTTCCAGGCACCGCCCCCAAACATGCGTCACATGCGAGAAGATCACCGCACGAGCGGTTCCGCCGGAATCCGTATTGAAACAGAACAAACCTATCGAGATTCAATTTAGAGTTACGAAACAGTGCTTTATTTGATTTATTAACGCCCTTTTTATGGGCTTTTATAGAAGATAGTGAAATTTAACGCTATTAGTGGGGCAATAGATATTTCGGCAGCGGAGTTTGCTAACTCTTTTGTCTCCGTGATGTATTTTTCTTACGGCTTGGAAAACACCTTCTAATCATGTTCGAACACAGTGCTTGACATTGTCCATTGAATTGAATGAAGTAGTCGGACTTGTTGGCTGCTAATTAATGTGTCCTAGGTGGTTTGTGGACAGAACTCATTTGATTGTTTCTCTAGCAAAACGTTTCCCAAATGATGGGTCGCGACCCAGCACTGAGTCACGAAAGGAAAATGTCAGTTCGTATGAAAAACGAAACTTGGGGGTTTTTCATTTTTTCAACATTGCAGGTGAACTAACAACATTGAATATTTTTTTTTTGTTAACAGTATGACAATTGCTTTCTTTGCATTTTTGTAAGAGCAAAATTTTCTTTGTATATAAATACTACTGAAGTCCCGGATTTTATACAGAGTTTTTCTAAATCAATTGTGGACAGAAATTTTCCTTTTTTTGACCGTCAAGTGTGCAAAATTTCATCAAAAGTATCAAAATTCTGCTTTAAAGGTTTAAAAATGGGGATGGAGGTGGTTTTTCGAAATTTCGTGTACCTTCCCCTTTTCCGAAAGTCAAGTGTGTAAAATATCATCAATCTCTGAATAAAACTGTAGGTTTGTATTAAAATAAAGTCACACCGCGCGTCGTCACAGTCACTCTTCTTTATATACAACACAATATAGTTCTACGTTCACACAGCTAAATTTTGGGGGGTAAAAAGGAAAAAAAATCCTAGTAAAGATTTTTTAAACGTAGATATTCTAAGTAATTACAAAAATATAAATATCGCAATAAAATAGTCAGTGTAATCGTAACTTTACCTTTGCGAGTCGCAATCGTGTTTTCGCATAATGTCTGTGTGCCTCAGTGTATGCCCGAAGTAAGACCAACATTTTGTTACTTCAAGTGATAAATAATTAATAATTTCGGGTCGCGAAGGAAAAGTGTGAAAATAGCCGGACCATGGGAAAAAGTTAGGGAAACATTGGTCTTCGGAATATTCCATTATAATCGGATATTATGACTCCACCGTTAGTAGGACAGTAGTTAGTAGACATCGTTTACTCATGTACGATCTTCTGACCATTTTACTTAAATCATTAATTAACTAGATACTAGATCACCACGAAGCCATAATTTCTTCAACCGGTATGGAATAATAAATGGCTTGCCCCAGAGGACTTTATATCTGTGAAAGCACTCCACAAACCTTATGTGTCTTATATATTATGTAATCCAAAGTTTTACTTTTTATCTATTTTTTTACGGTTTCAGCGTTAGCATATAAACCCAAACACTTCGTATTTTATTCATATGATGAATATTTTCAGTGTATTTGCCTACCTTAGTTTCAGCGCTTCACGGCTGGACTTTGTAGTTTAAGCTTGTAAAGGGGCCCAAAGTTTCAAAGCTTTTTTGTTTAGACCTTAACCGCAATTTCCCGCCTCTGTCCCGGAACTCCGGTCGATTGCCGAAGAACCTTCGTAAAATTTTAATTGATTTTTATATTGTTGCGAAACTTTTAAAGATTGTTTTGTTTTTATTAGACAAACAGAAACGCCGACCAAATTCAAACACGAAATAAAGAAATTGGAAAAGAATTTCAAATACAGGACGTCACACACACTATTGCAAACATAAAATAAAATATAAAATAAAATAAAATAATAGAATCCTGTCAAATCTAACTTATATAATTTTAATTTTAATATCTGATTTACTTCATCTCTTCCTACATTTAATATTATCATAGGATCACACTATTTATGGGATTTAACCACACTTCCGATTACCTTTATTTTTGATATTATTGAAATTAAAACGTATTTAACTCAAAGATACTGAAATACAAGAGATATGCTATGATGGCCGCCCGACCGTCGGCGGACTATTACCTAATGGGCGTAGTTTGAATACGGAAAGAATTCATTCATTGATTTTTTGAAGGTGTGCAAAAGTATTGGTACGCCAGGAAACAGTCCCTCCCACCCAGTAAAAATGTGGATAGCACATCTCACTTTTTTATTTTTTTATTGTTTAATTTATAACATTATTACAACATTGAACATAATATTAGGCAAAACAAAATAGTGAAATACATATTTTAATGAATTTCTACGCCAATTAAGAGTGCTAGCTCTTGAGCTTGGCGTGGGAGTTATTTCTTATTTCAATATCTTTGATTTAACCTTAAATATTCATGTAAATCTATTAATTGTCATTCATGGAAAAACTAATGATAATAATTGTAATATAACTTTTATTTTCGATGGTTTTTTTGTGTTAAATTTAATCTCGTACATAATCTTAAAAAAACAATTCATGTTATGAATACAAATCTCCGTTCCGTCCAAGAAGGCATAATCGATAGATCATCTTGATTTGTTTACCAAAACAGAACTGAATAGGGCCGTAGTAGCCAACCAAGAAGTAATTTGTTTTGATTACGATCCCGGAAAATGGTTTGCACGAGAATAGATGATGGGTTTTAGTAATACCGTATTACAGTCAACACAATCAATAAAATCTAAGTTTTTGCATTGGGTTTACACTGAAACATTGTCAATAGGTTTAATGGGTAAAGCAAGTTTATAGATTGTCATTTAATATCTTTACCGTCTTCGGAATCAATGCATCTTTATCAGGAAATGATTTATTATGAAGTTTCTACTTTCCTCGCCTTACATAGGTAAACGAGTGATTGACATCGCGTGTTTCATAATTTTCACGTTGGATCTAATTTTTATACTGGTTTCTAACCACTGAATGAACACATTGCTGTAAATGTTATCAATTCTTAAGCCTAGTGCGCACATTCGTTCTCACTCGACGGTTTTGCTCGATATCGATTGTAAAAACTCATCGCTCGATAGCCGGCTCACAGCGATTCGGAACTTCTAATTTCTTTCATTCTTTCTAGCTTCGAGCATCGAGCTTCGTTACATCGAGTTGTTAGTGGTTGCTAAGAGACTCGCTAAACAAAGCCACTGTAAGTGTGGACTTCGCCTCGAGCCTTCGTTCTTACTCGATCGAGTAAGAACGATTGTGCATACTAGACATAACAACTCTGATTAGCACATTACCACAAGTCGCAAAACACACAAACCAGAAGCATTGGAATTCCGTGAGAAAACTTTTTAGTCCAGTTTTGGGTATAGGCATCTCTCCTCCATTCGATGACAGTAGTTATTATAATATCGTCAGCTTTCTTACACATAAATTTCAATTTTTTCCCCCGCAGAACATGGATCTCGTCAGCCTAATTCTTGGTAGGAGAAGGTACCTCCGATATCAAAATTCGTGGCTGCTTTGCGTTGCCGCTGAAGATGTTTGATTGGGTTCAACTGCATGCATAATCAGAATACAATTCAAAAAGCAGTCATTAAGAACACACACAAGAACGCTTCGATTGAATTTTCAAAAGCTTCGACTTACAAATATAGTATAACAAAACTAAATTACCTACAAAGAAACCATTAAAAATACGGAACCTCTACTAGTAGACTGTGTATCCATCACACTAGATCGAATCAAAATGACATAAAATTTTAGGTTATAAAACCATATTAGGACAAAGAAACTTATTAACTATTAAAACACCACAACATACTTCCCCCCTAAATAAAACAAAGAGAAAAGTTTAATGAGATTAAAAAGTCGACAATTACAATCTGGATGAAAGATGTCAATTAAATAACTCTACAAACAGCACTAAGAATGAAATAGAAGACGCACCTAATTAAATTAAATTAAATAATTCTAAACCGCTTCAGCACAACCCTCTAGTGAGGAAGACCAAGAAAAAACAATGTTATACGTATCTACACAAAGATTTGTTTTGTCTTTTCACATGTTTTATATAGTCTCTAATAAAAAATAAATAAAAAAGTCCAGAAACTCATATAGCTGAGTTACATTCATGAGATTCATTTTGGCTATGGAGTTTTGGATACGGAAGGAAACGAGGAGACCCCACATCAAACCTCTATAAACTCACTAGCACGCCTGAAAAGCTTAATGTTTAAAGCCATCCCTTCTCCCTACTGGATAATCAATAACCAAATATGGTTTTAATATAAGCCAATATTTGCCATTCGTTTTAACTTCGGAGGGGGGGGGGGTATGGTTACCGCCGCCCCGGAACCATTTATTGGATAACCAATTCTTGTCAAAGGTCGCCCTACGTTTTGTGACTTAGCAGGGGTGCCCGGGTTCATGGGGTGAGGTTTATCTAGGTCTTGGCTGGAATGCACCTACTGCGTGGCGAGCCTGATCGCCACGCAGTAGGTGCATTCCAATCTAGACCTCTCCGTTCGGACCCTCTCGATCCATCGCCTTGCACCGCAAGTGGGAGGGATGAATTCATACGTCCGTCACTCCTGGACAGATTCCTTCTCATACCTTTTTCCTTCCCAGATCCTCCTCTCTTTCCTTTCCCTAAATAGGTCATAGGCCCTGAGGGATTTTTTCGTCAGCTTCTTGAAATTTCCACAGCTTTTACGTATGGAGTGTCTATTTCAACTAACCCAACTATTTTCATTTCGCAACACCGTTTGAGATGTCCATGTAACTGTCAAAAAATAATATGGGATATTCAATGTATTGTTATTTATTTCAATTTGTAAACTTAATCTTTTTTTTAATAAATAAAATGTTAAAAAGTTATTATTATGAAATTCTCCTAGTTTTTTAAAGTTTATTATTATTGTGACAGATGTTTCGGCGGACAAAGCAAAAGAAAACCATGTGTATTTTGTACTATTTTTCATTTCAAATCCTGGGAGGGAAGCTGGGTAGTAAAGCTATTATACATACGGTGTCCGGAAACTAGCGGTACAAACGGAAATCCCAGAAAACTTTATTTTTCGTGAAAGAAGATAATAATAATCTAAACGAAAATATGAAAGAGAACAAGGCACAGATAAATGGAAAAAGATAATGGTCGCAACTGGGACTCGAACCCTGAACCTCTCGTCTAACCGGACGTGAGCGTTCACCAATTCCGCCATTGCAACCTTCTGTCAAACCGCCATATTTGTCAATCTCATATTTAAAATTTTAGAATTAACAATATTTTCTTCAACTATTTTTTTTTCCATATTACTTCATTTATATTTACTTTGTCTTTCGATCTTCCAAAGGGTTAAAAAAAATTTTGGTCCCGGATATTATTGTTGAAAGATGTGATGTTAACCCCTCAGGGGCCATCAATGAATTACGTCACACATTAAGGGGGGGGGGGGGGGGGTAAAGAAGTGTGACTTTGTGTGACAAGGAGTATGGGGTGGGTCATCAGTTCTGTGACATCACGTGTAAAAATCTAAATTATTAAAACACAAAAAAATTTTAGATGTAAAATTGCAAAATATGTGGAAAGAAAGGGGGGAGGGGGTCTCACAAATGTGACGATTTGTGACAGGGACAGGGAGGGGGGGTCAAAAATCATGAAATTCGTGTGACGTAATTTATGTATGGCCCCTTTTTTTTAGCGACCGATTTTTTTTTCAAATTTGAGTTAAAAAGCCGATATGATTTACTCGAAAATGAAAGTTAAATTAAATAAAAAGTTACATCGCCAAATCTACTTCAAATGTGATGTAGATTCTCCAGTTTCCCGCTTGCTACTACTTACCGGACACCGTGTACATTTTATAATATGCGGGTACTATGTTTGCGATGGTGTTGCAATGAACTTTGAGAGTCTTGTCTGTTTGCAAACTGTCTCGAGTGTGTTGTCTCAGCCACCCCGTTGAAAGGGTGAAACTTAATAAAGTTTAGTAATTACTTTATTGAATTATCCCTCCCTTTCCCCTCTCCCGCTAGCGATTGCACACAGGAGGAAACAATAAAACTGCACGACTAACCAAAGCGCATACGAAAGATAGATAATCTGTTTTTCGTTTTGTTTTGTTACGAAATGTTACAGCCAACCGCTAGGATAAAAAAGCTTGTTAGGTTAGGGATGAAAATCCCTATTGCAATTCCGTACACGTTTCTGACCCGTTTTTGCTCGTATCCACTATCACTAACTGGTTATTTTTACATTCATTTGTGAGATTTTACATGTTTTGGGATTATGCACCATTAAAAAAATCAAGACGAAAACTTTTTACTGAATGTTGTAATTTTGACACTTGGTTGATCCCTTATTCTAATTTGTTTGCTTTTGGAAACAATTCGTATAGATCTCATAGAAATCGTTGTGTCTTGCTTACTATCGTGGCGAGAAATGTGATCTAAACGGTGTTAAGAGAAAATTATGTATACATAAATATAAATCTAAAGGTTAGCCATAAAAGAATAAAAAAATTTACCTTTATGAAACCAAAGTTTCAGCCCGCAATTCGAACAAAAATTATCAATTTTGTGTATTGTTTTAATCAATTATTTTTACACAAAATTACAAAAATTAATGTGATGTTAACATTTCTAATACACTAGCTGGTCCCCGGCATGCGTTGCAATGCCATTCAAATAAATAAATTGATTCTCCCTGCGTGTCCTTTTCCGTTCCCATCCACCTTCCTCGCCTTCTCCGTCCCTCGTCTCTTCCCTCTCCTCGAACCCCACCTTCCCCGTTCCCCATCCCCCTGCCTTTCCTCCCTGCCGCCAAACTATATGAAATACACATTTTCATTCAAACAAAATTCATAACGCCAGAGCTTACCATTATATATAGCCTATATGTTATTCTGATGTATGAGCTATATTATTGTAAAGTTTCATTAAAATCCATTAATTCAGTAGTTTTTGCGTGAAATAATAACAAACACACGTACATCCATACAAACTTTCGCGTTTAGTTAGTAAGATTTGTCTAACAAAACGTGTGTATGTGTTTTTATTTTTTTCGTCTTCGATTTAGTTAGAAAAAATATAAGGTGAGCCATTTCCAAATCTTTTTTATGTTTGCATTCAAATTTTTTATATTAAAAAAATATACATATTTACTTTTGTAATAAAATTTGAAAGCGTACTTCATCACCTTTCAACAAAGTTTTTAATTTTCGGATACGTTCAGAAATATTCCATTTATTTGGATTTGACTGAATTTGCTCGAGGCCTTTCTAGGAGGTTATTCTAGTCTTTATCGCCTCATATTCTAGTCTTTATCATTTGACTTTGTTTACGCTATGAAACAATTATTTGGATTTTCGATAAGTATTTAATCCTGCAATATTTTTGTAACTGTTGTTGTTACTTATTTGTGTGCACAAAACAAAATCTCTTGATTATTTATTATTTCAGTGTGTTTGCTGATAAGTCATTTTTTCTCATGGCCTTTTTTTATCAACCTTGATTTCTCTTTTTTTTTACATAATCAGTAAACCTTGATACAGTAATTTCTGTTTCCAATTCGCGGAAACGACGATGTTGCCACTGACATTCGGACGAGGTCGATGTTTACACGGTTTGTACAGTGGCGTAACTCATAATGTCCGTTTCCTTTAAAGTTTTACCAAACAAACCATTGTCAGCGTTTGAAACGCCATTGTTTCGCACGATCACAGCCCGCGACCATTCCACGAAGCGATTTTCATGTCACGTCCATTATGGTGCCTACCATCCGCGGTACCTACGTACAGCGCACACGTACAGCCTGTGCAGCCTGTACCGGAAATACAAAAGCCTTTTCCGGAAGCCTGTGACAAAAGTGAATATTAGCCGGTCGTAAAGCTTTTTAAAATGGATGTTTTTCCTCTGTACACATTATGAGAGGAAATTCGGACAAACGAAAAAACAGATATGGGTAATCTCACAAAAAAGAGACACGGACGTCGGACATGCCTTGGTGATATTTTTTTGTACTGCGGTAGCACATTCTACCCAAAAAAAAAAAATCATAAAAGCTTAGCATAGTTTTGCGATACATATTCTGAGTGTCAGGAAAATAAATGCCGCATGAGTGAATGAAGAAGGGATGCGTCGGGTACACATTGCGCGATCAAGTATGACATTTTCAATTAAGGAGGTGGGTATGAGTACCTACCTTTTGTCTTTCCAGAACTTCTTCCTTCCTTTTCCTTCACACAGTATCCCCAAAGATGACAGAGGCCCCGAGTGAAATTAGTTTCCTCAGGGCTTCCTGTGTGGAGATAATGTAAAAAATGTATACTAATAAAAATTTAGGTTAAGAAATATGCACCGTGGCAGAGTTCTGTGGCGTCTCACATCTGCCTACCCTTACGGAGAATTGAGCAGATGTTTAATTGTGTTGAGACCGGCCAAGTGTGTTGTCAAGGCAAGGCGATCTCATATCTCCCATGTTATTTAACAACGAAATGTTGTTTGAACTGTGCAACAATTACGTTCCTTTTAGTAAGTAGGTGGAGGCAGGGCTAGTTGTTACAAACATTCAAAATATTTTTCATTGGACGACCGTTTATTCATAGGAATAAAAGTAGATTTATTATAAATTGTTTTACACACTTTTATCAACATAAATTTTTTTTTTCAATAAAAATATAGGTCACAAAAAATATAAAATAATAAAATTAAACATAAAAAATGTAACATGCCACTCGGGGGGGTACATTGTTACAAACAAACAAAAAAACTAAAATATAATTGATACCGTGTTGCGTTTTTTGAGTCCAAAGAAGAACAGTCTGCCTTTTTTTATTTGTAAGCTTATTATAAATTGTCTTCTTCCTGATGATTTCGCATATCGCGAAAGACTTCTTTAATTTTCGTGCGAAACGTTTCCTTTCTGCTTTCTTGTAGTTTCTAACTATTTTAAAATGTATCTAGAACTAGATAAATTAATATATTAGATTATGAGGGTTAAAAATGAATGTACTCCTCCGTGAGAAACAAAGCTTCTTTGTGAGTCACATTCTTATATGTAACAACTTGCCCCCTAATCATTGTAAAAACTTGCCCCTTTCACGAATTTCACATTAAAAGTGTAATATCATTTACACGACATTTACAAAGGGATAAATATTCCGAAACTATGCAGAAGGGTTTAAGATATCAAAAATATAATATAAATTAACTTACCTATTATGGTAAGGTAACAAAATGACTTCAAATTCTTTCTTGCACACGCGAAATTCAATTATATTTATTAGATTTTTTGGAACATCCGTTTTCATAGACGTTTTGTGGAACACTGTGGTCGGCTAGTTCACGCATGTCCACCATAGACATGCGCTCAAAAGTGATTCATCGACTATGTAACAACGTGCCCCGCCTCCCCCTACCATTTTCCGAGAAAATACAATTATTTGATATCTGAAAAAAATTATGCCATTTGTCAGCGACTCTCCAGGCTTCAAAAAACTTAAGATTAAGATGGAGTTGTACAAATTAATCATGATAATAATAATAAACACAACTGAACTTTCTTTTACCGGGTGTCTAGCAGACCACGACTTTACGGAAAGTCCTGGAACATAAAGCAGATCGTTGAAATTAAAATGCTATCGTCAAGGAAGCTAAAGCTATGCGAGAGTTTATTGCCATCTTTATTCAGTATTAGGATATTATCAAAGCTGCATAACTGGTAAACCAAGCTTATGTGAAGATTGCTGAGATGTAATCACAACTTTGCCTATAATATTTAAATTAACCTCCGGATGCGGTAAGAAAATAAGACGACTTCTCCGCTGAGATAATCATTGCTTTGACCATAAAATTAAAACGGCTGCTTCGATGCGGCAACAAATTGAGAAAATTTTCCGATTATCGTTATACCATTTAATAAAGAAGAAAACTAGTAGTGCCTTCCATCCAAATTTGAATGAAAACAAATGTTCCATTTAAATACCCTGTGTTAGTGCTCTGTCTCACTTACACTCGCCTGACATCGTAAATCTCCAACCCATTTGAATTTCGTAAACATAGTTTTGTAATGGGAATTCAAATCCCGATTGGGCAAATATTAATCAGATTATTATTTCATTAGTCACGCAAAATTGATACCTAAGAATAACACACACGCGAATTACCTCTTAACCACTCGGACCCATAAGCTTGTTTTCACGATAATATAACATTACCAGACATACGTGTGATGTATGAGGCGTACCTGATATAATTACGTTTGTACGTTTTATATTTATTATATCTTACGTAGAAGCACGGCGGTACTTGTTGAAAAAACACAATTTTTTATTTTGATTTAATAATATCAAAGAAATTAATAAAAATTATCATTGAAGAAGAAGATAACACTTTTAAATCTAAATGAAAATATGAAAGAAAACAAGACACAGAAAAACAGAAAAAGACAATGAGAGGTCTGGGTTCGAGTCCCAGTTGCGACCATTGTCTTTTTCTGTTTTTCTGTGTCTTGTTTTCTTTCATATTTTCATTTAGATTTAAAAGTGTTATCTTCTTCTTCAATGATATATTACGTTGATGGGAATAACCTTCAAAAGTTATAAAAAGAGAGTTTTTCTCGTAAAAAATTAAAAATTATCATTTTTATTTAATTCTAGCTGTTTCTTATCGTTTTATTTATAAGACGTTATTAATTTGTTCGCGTTAGAGGTTTATTGAAATCCATGTTCATCGAAGTAAAAGTTATAAATGAGCGACAATTCCCTTGTGCAGTTGACCTTTATTGCAAAGCAATAAGGTGCCAATAAGTCATTATTTTTCCACTCGAACTGCATCGTATAACGACGATACTAACAGTCTTTCTGAGAATTCGAGATTTATCACCGACAATTCCGTAGACAATTATTTTTCCTCTTTGAGTGCGGTTTGCCATTTCAACTTTAGTTTCTTTAAAATCATCGTTAAAAACATTGTTATATTTATAGCTAGTTGGAAAAATTTATGTGACCATTCCGGCACGTAGTATAGATATTATAGTACCCAAATGTTACGTTAAAATAAATATATGATAGTTCTGATATTTTGATGTATTAAACTATTCTAATAATATGTTCGTCAGTTTGACAATAGATATAATCCATGCAAAAATGTGCTTACTTCAAAGTTCGCGTTTGTTTAATTCTAGGGTTTAATGCTAGAGGTGTCTTACGTCAAATTTAAGAATCGCTAAGGAATGAAGGTTTTTTATAAATTTCTTGGCGTAAAACTATTTTGCCTTTTCAATAGATGGGCCACAATTTCATCAATTTAGAACACCTGACATAGGTATTCAAATCGTTCAAATAATGGACATTTCGAAGTACTTTGTGGTTCCTATGTCAAATTACCAAATACTGACAGAGGCTTTTCTAGCATTGACCCCCAGAATTACAATTATGAATTCTTGGCATAGAACATGCTAATGTGAAAGTTTATGATGAATTTTAATCATTTTGAGACAGAGTTCTATTACGGTGAGCTGTAGAGTCATGAAATCAGAACCGCTTGTTTGTCTGAATTTTCTGGTTCAACGCAATTATTTTTTTTTTCTTTAAAAGATCCCGGATTACGTTAACCTGACAATATTTGAAAATCTCCTACTACCACAACAGTAAGCGGAAAGTGTTGCTTGTGTCCTGATGTTGGACTTTGCCAACCGAGGAATCGAACACGCGACGCCTGGGTGGGACCCAAACGCGATGCCAACTCAGCCACTGACCAGGCTTATTATGCTATTAATAATATCAGCTCGCATTATAATTTTGATCGTGAGACATTGATCGTTTATAATTATCAATTTAACTAATTTTTCTGCGGTATTTTCCATAATGTATGAACTTGACTACCCCTTATGCACTTTGAAAAGCTCATTGATATCCTCACAATACTAATTTTGTTTATTTCCATTTGTTTCAGGTGAGTAACAAATTCCATTGCAATGAAGTTAGAATACCCCCCGAGTCGGTAAATATATTTATTTATTTTTTCGTTTTCAGGAAATCGGTAATTTACATTTTATCAGTTTGTACATTATCATATACCCAAAATAAAACAATTATGAATTTCCTCCTTGTTGCTTTTCCTCCAGAGACAACATATAAAAAATAAACAAAGTATAATTCTAATAGCTAATTAAGGATCTTTTAATAAAATATAATTCATTCATTCTTTTTAAAGGTTCTTAATTAGCAATTTATGGGCGTTGATATATTCTTTAATTGTCGAAAAAAATTATTTCTATTGACGCTGGATGTTATTAAAATGCACAGATTAATGTGGATGAACAACTTCAGCGAAATTAATCACCATCAACTCCCCAAGCATACGAAGAAGATTGTTCTAAGAGAAAAAAAAAGTAAAGTGTGACCTCTGTCCCTCTATCACAAAGAGAAGAGTAATTATTACAAACTGGAAAATTTAATTTAATTCTTCCTCTTTCCCATCTCCTTCCCTTCTCCACCACCTCCAGTCTCACAACATACTCCGTTGGGAATGCCATAATCCTTCTGTCACCAAACGAGTTAAGAGCAGTTGAAAGTTGAGAGCAGTCAAAACTCTTGTTCGGTATTCACATAAAATGAATATCTGACAATTCATTAAACTAATTAACATTTGTACTCGTACGATTCAAAATACATTATGTTAAAATAATTCTTTCATTTGTTTGTGAAATGCAGTAATTGAGATAGATTGTAGTTAACTTATTTTACCTGTAGTTTTTAGAAATAAGCCTTAAAACATTGTCCGCAATTAATCAGTTTTTAGCAGGTTGTTAACTTGAACACCAAATGAAACCACTCCATTTCTCAAAAAATAAGCTTGTATCTACATATTTATCAGAATTAGAAATATTCTCAGACTAGTAAACCTCAAAAGAGTGTACTATGCAATTGTTCAATCTATATTAGCCTTCCAGAAAATATCAAGTCATCTAATTCCTTTAGCACTTTTAAAAAGATTGTCAAATTATTTATGTTAGCCGAGGATTGCCAATTGATTTTTTCAACTTTGTCCTTTCTAAATTATTAGCTAAATGATTATGTTTATAGTAATAATAAGCCAAATTAGTATTAGCATTCTTCTGCCAAATTTAAAGCATATTATATTATATACATATATTTATTATTTACAACTTCATCGTTAAAACAAAAAAAAAACTTTTATTTTTTACTTTAAATCAGTCCTCAAAAAAATGGTCACCCTACAAAAGTCTACATGTTTACATGAATGTACTACCTAGCGCCAGCAGTTTAGTAATAATCTCAACCTGTAAGAAATGCAACAATATTGTTCTTTCAATATCTGTATAATTTTGTGTTATTTTGTTAATTGTAGAATTGTTAACCTCAACACAGGCTTGTCCTAGTGAGGTTGCAAATTGTTTTGTAAACATTTTTACCTGCAATGTAAAGATACAATAAATAAATAAATAAATAAAATATTACAGTACGGTATTATAGGGTGGGAAGGAACTTATGATGTTATTTTAAATCCTCTGAAAATAGTTCAAAGATTGATAATTAAGGTTATCTTGAAAAAAATCATCTACATTATCTACTGAAAAAAACTTTTCAATATTCAAAGTATCTACAACAGACAATATATTAAAAAAATATGCAATACTGCAGACTTTTAAAGAAATACAGTTAAAAAAATTACAATTCAATATATCAACAAGATTTCAAAACAATATCAAAATCCCAAAATTTAATACCAAGCACATCCAAAATACCTATCTGTATCTAGGTATAAATTATTTCAACAACCTCCATTTAAAACTAAAAATTATCGAAAATATACATAAATTCCAAATTAAATTGAAAAATCACCTGAAACAACTGTAAGAGTCCATTTCTACTGTTAATATTTCATTTAAATCTATTTATTGTTATATCTCTAGTTTTTCTTACATATCTTTGTTATTAGATGCAATATTATTATTTACTTACAATGATAACATATACTTGAGCTTGAATTCCCTCACCAAACACAAGAGCCTTGTCTTTTTATGATGAGGAAATGCTATTATTATATTCATTTTACAACTCTGTTTAACAAAAATGTATACTTATTGTAAAAACATAAATAAAAAAAAATCTATTTGTAGCGGGTTTCTAATACGTAATTCCTTTACGTTTACTTAATTAATCGAACAATTTTAACTATAAATTAAAAATACAGGACGCACTGTCTTCTACTTCTATTAAAATATTATGAGGCTTATCAGATCAGGCTCTCCTGTCGCCCCGTGGCACCGGGTCCCCCGTTCGATGCCCGCCAGTGACTCATTGGTATTCTGGTCGGGCGGGGACGGAGTGACTCGAGTGTTGGCAGTAGTCGCCGCGGCCGTGACTCACACCGGATTTCCCCTCAGCTAATAACCAGCCGCAGTCAACAAACCTGCCTGCTCCTTTTGAACTCCTGGCAGAGTTTATAATTCGGAGATGCGAATCAAAGCTTATTGTATTCAAATCTAATCATTTTCAATGGCGTGACTCGACTATGTGAATGATAAGACGCTCAATTCTTGTGTGTTCTTCAGTTCTTACAACTTTTTATTTATTTCTCTTAACTTAAGTCTAGAATCCAGACTAAAGAAGCCATACTAAATAAGTGAATGTAGTTCTCGAACAAAAGCAGATAAAAGAGAAAACTCTAGACCTTTAGCTGTAAAACTGAAGAAATTCTGCGTGCTGAAGCAGCCAAACACGTGACAAGATCCTCTTTGATGGGGTTTTATGGACACCACGTAGTCAAAATGCGGTACTGGAAAAAAAAATCTCAGGATACCATGGACAGCCAATCGCAAAAACGTGACAAAGCTAGGCATCCACAATATGCTTTCTATTTGCCTACAACATATCTTAAGATGACTCCATGTTGGAGAAACTCGTAGTCACTGGCACAGTGAAAGGCAGAAGCAGCATAGGAAGGTCACCAATGCTCTGGAGTGACCAAGCATCACTGGCATCTGGTGCGTCGGTATCCGCAGCTCCGCTACCGCTCAGAAATTACTCGGTACCTACTTTGAATGATTTTTTTCGGGCAACGAGGAGACGAAAGTTATTTAGTAAAAAAAAAACGCAAGTCGGCAAAGTTATTTTACGTTACCTTTCAAAAACGAAGACAGTACATCACATTACTTATTCCATTAATATTTCCTTAAAATAGTGCTGAAACTCTGGCTAAACTGGGTGCTATTTAAATATTAATTTGTTTTTAATAAACTTATTGTTTGTAGCACCAAAGTTCAACACTCTTCTTGAAAACAAGAAAAGCTAGTTCTATGCCAACGGACGCCCATTACAAGATGCAATGTCGTTAAGCTTGCCGTATGACCGGACTTAGTTCGGATTGTCAGGACTTGGCAACACTGTCCGGACTTTATCCAAGCCTTTTGGCGTAAACATGAAACGTCCGTAACCAACCATACGTACAAAATAATTGTCACGCATTTAGTTAATTTAAACTACCACATGACTGACTGTATTACCTGAACGTAATTTATTGTTTATAGCAACCCGTACTATTGTTATTTTAAATTATTTAATTTATTATTTTATATTCTATGGCATCTTATCTCTATGGCATCGAATCATAAATATGTCGAACAGAAGTCAAATGTGTCAAATATACAATTTGATGAATTCGAGGGTTCCTGCCTATCTATTTGACAGACTGCAGCGGTCCCGTGACTCTAATACACACATCAAAGGGACCATTTACTCAATCCCCCCAGATATAAAACTGCTGCATTTGAGGGTAGTTTCAGCTATTCATCATCAAAACTTTGGAATGAAATACCACTGTCTATTCGAATATCGGTTTCGTTGCAGTGCTTCAAGAAGCTCTGCGGCGAATGGTTGCTGACTGCACAGTCAACCGCACTACATCATTTAGAATCAATGAAATATCTACTTGGGTTTTTGATTTGATTATATTATTTATTTAGATCTTTTCAATGTGAAACTTCTTTACTTTAGCTCCATTAATGATTTGAAATTTGGATGAAACGGAAATGCGTAAAATATATTTATTTATTTTAGTAAATTGTACATTTAAGTTTACAATTTCCTAATTAATTATATCATTTCATATTTCAAACTATATTTTTTCTTGTTCTATGTATCTCCTACAATAAATTTTGAACTTTCCGATTGGTGCGGCCTTTAAAGTTTCTGGTAGAGTGTTGTATAACTTCATCCCTTTGTATAGTAAACTGTTCTGCGTATTCGTTTTGTCCTTTTTTTGTAGTCTGATTTCCTTGCAAGTCCTTGTATTATGTCTGTGAATGTCCTTGTTGTATATAATTTTGTTTGAGAAGTATTTTGGTAACATGTTGTTCACTATTTTATGGATAAATATCATCGTGTGCAGGGTCAACATCTGTTTCACGGTTAGCCAATTTAGTTCCTTTAACATTTTATTTACTTTTGAGAATCTATTTCGTCGAAGTATTATTCTCATTGCCCTGTTTTGGAGAATTTGAAACTTATTTTGTTCTCGTTCATTACACAGGAAAAGGATAGTTGAGCAGTAGTTAAAGTGTGGAGCAATAATTGAATTATAAATAGTGACTGCAGTTTTTCTAGAAAGTTTTTGCCGTATTCTTCCCAAAAAAGATACTTTTTTTCCAATTTTCTTTTGGGTATATTCAGCATGTTTGTTAAAGGTTAGTTTGGAATCTAATATAACTCCTAGGTATTTCATTTCAGTCACACTTTCAATAATTTCACCGTCAATTTTAATTTTGCTTTCACTGGATGTCTTCTTATACCCAATCACCATACATTTTGTTTTTTTTTGTATTTAATTTAAGCTTATTTATTTTTAGCCATCTTGATACATTATTTAGTTCATTATTAAAAATATTTATTAGTTCTTCGTAGTTATCACCAATTAAGTATATTAGTATGACCGGTCGTCGGTTCTAATATAATGCGGTAAATTCGCGCCTCGCCGCGAGCGTCCCATAGCGTAGCGGTATTGTGCATCGCAAATCTCAGCAGCCAGAGAAATCCAGCGAACGGAGGTTCGAATCCTACGAAATCCAAAAAAAAAACTTTTTTTTATTTTTGTAAGTCAATATCTAATCTTCAAACCACTTTAAAATAAACAGGCAAAAGAAAAGAGAGCGACTGGTGACTTCTAGTTTCACTTCTACCGCGTGTGAATTACACTCTTTTTTATGTGAATTGTTTTTTTAATAATAATTATATTACTTGCTTTGATTTGAATCCTGTTTACATAATTTATTTTTAATTTTTTTTTTTGTGTATTTAAGTAGAGATTTGATTTAGTAATTTTTATATAATCAATTTAATTGTATTTATTTTAATTTAATTTTTTCTATTTTGTGTATTAAATTAGAGGCACTGTTGAAAACCAGTTGCGTTCCAGGAGAAATCCTGAA
Organism: Glyphotaelius pellucidus; assembly: GCA_936435175.1. Classification (NCBI taxonomy): domain Eukaryota; kingdom Metazoa; phylum Arthropoda; class Insecta; order Trichoptera; family Limnephilidae; genus Glyphotaelius; species Glyphotaelius pellucidus. Next base: position 7,315,577 of record OW386545.1, on the reverse strand, counting down.
TGTATAGCTGAGCAGTGACCTTTTTATCAATAAAATCAACGATAACTAAACAAAATATATAAAATTGTAAAAATCAATGTTTTTATTATTATTATTAGTTTGAGTTTTATATAATCGTAATTTTTGTTTTATGAAAGCTTTCGTACAAACTAAAATACTTGCAGAACTTGATAAGTACACTATTAAATTTGACATATGCATTTTTAATTTATTTAAAAAAAAATAAAATAAAGAAAGTGTACAGTGGGTAATATGTCAGATTGTCCATAGCCAAGTCATTGAGCGTTAAAACAAGTCAGAACATCAGACATCGGATGGATCAATGACGCGTACTAATTCAATATTCATGAGATTCATTCATATTCAAGAAGCACTGGGTCCACGAGCCTGCTATCAAAGGGGGATGAAATGATGATGATGATGAGTTAACTTCTGGGAATCCTATTATGATGTACATTCGTTTCCATTCTGGTTGAAATATTTTTTTTTTGCTGTCGGGTATCGTTCGGCCGCAGGCGGTTTGTGAAAACCGTCCAATGAATGGAATTATCAGGATCGCTCGTTCAGGACTGAAAATGATTTTTTTTATGAAATCAGTGCGAATAGCGAAACCACTAAGATCCAATTTAAGTCGTAGATCTGTGCAATTTCAGTCATTCAAACAAATATTGAAACATGGTTCATGGGGTGAGGTTTGTCTAGGTCTTGGAGGCAAATGACCAGGACACACTGAACCCCAGATTCCTACCCACCCCTTAAACCCTTTTCCTTCCCAGAACTCTCCTCCCCTTCCTTTCCTAAAAAAACCTTACACACAGCATCCCCAAAGATGACGTAGGCCCTGAGGGGGCCTACGTCATCTTTGGGGATGCTGTGGAAGGTTTTTTTTATAAAATGGAAAATTTTTTATTATAAAATGGAAAAAAATTGTAAAAAAAATAAAACTCTCCGTCACTACCTGCTGATTTATGTTTAAAAATAGTGTGCAAAATTTCAAAAAGATCGGTCAAGTAAATTTTGAGTTATGATGTTCACGGTCTAAAAAAACATTATTTGCCAGAAAATCAATTTAAAGTTTTGTTACACTCGAAATATACTTGAATAGAGCATGAGGGCCGGTCGCTTTAAATGCTGTATCTTCGTTATTTTTGCTCCGATTTACTTGAAATTTTGGCACAATACTTTCGACATATTGTACATTTAAAAAAAAATAATTTGAAAAATGAGTTTTAAAACCTTACCCCCCCCCCCCCCCCCTTAAGCCGCGGCACACCCCATTTCTACCGAATAAATCCCTTTAAAAAAATATGTTATTATTGAAAATAATATCTATAGGTACATTCCCCGCGCCGAAATGCAAATTATATGAAATTCCCTCGATAGAAAAAAATCGCAAAGTATGGTCTGAAAATTATCATAAACACGTTTGTTTCAGTTATATGTATGAAAAAATTCGCAGTGTTTCTTTACATGTTGTTTTAGACAACCCCCGCGAGATTTTTGCTCTATTTTAAACGAGTCGTGCATTATTAAACATTTTCACAATTTTCGCTTAAATATTATCGATTTTAACATTAGCGCGCTTTCTCTAACATTCTTATTTACATATTTCTCCATCTTCTTCTTTTTGAGCGGGTAAATCGCGCCTTAAGTTTAACACTAATTACATATACAATGTGAAGAGAAACTTGTTATATAGAGGTCGTTTTTTCCTCTTTTAGCTACCAATAATTCCAATTATTATTCTGAAGTCGCTTTTAGAGCTTTTACTGGATGAGTAACATATTTTCGTACTTCAGTTATTTGGTTCTCGATGTCTCTTGACCACGGATAAACGAAACTGCGGATAATGAGGGATGATCATTTTACAATTGTTCAATTATAATTTTTTTAAATATATGGAAATATTAATCTTAATTGTTTGAGCAGTTAATTAATTAATTTATTTATTTGAGAAGGGTAAGGCTCTCAACCAGTGATCCGGAGGTCGCGGGTTCAAATCCCGGCGTGCGCAAGTAAATTTTATTTGATTGATTTGTTTTTATTTGTTTTGATTTAAAAATAATATAATGTATATTTGCGGCACGTTCCAGAGTGGAATATACTTTCAGTATCGCCCTGGTGTAAGACCACCATTCAGAATTGAAAGGTTGCTTCAAGTGGCTTTTGCCGTGTTTTGTGACCAGATCTGAATAGCTGGGTTCTTCCACCTCACTTTCCTCTGACTCATTTCTTTCCCCTCGCCACTTATCCTCAGCCTCGCATCATACCCCAATTGGGGATTCTATAGTCTCACTGGCTCCACATGTAGGTGAGCAGTTGGAACTCTTGTGCAGTATTCACATTTAACAAAATTCGCTAAGTCTTAATAAATTAGTAGACTTTTACAAAAAGGTTAATACGTGTTCCGTATAAAATAAAATTGGATATTTATCCGAGACGCTATCTGAATACAAACCATTGTTACCAATGAAAAAGGTAGTTGCCTATAATATGAAAAAAAATAGTCGAAGATAATATTGGTAATTCTAAAATTTAAAATATAAGATTGGCAAAAATGACGGTTTGATAAGAGGTGGCAGTGGCCTAACCTAACCTAATTCAGTGGCTCATCCCGGTAAGACGAGAGGTTTTGGGTTCGAGTTCCAGTTGCAACCGTTATATTTTTATTTTTCTCTTGTTCTCTATCATATATTCATTTCTAGATTATTAGTGTTATCTTCTTCTTCAATGAATAAATTACTTTAGTTCATAATAATTAATTATCTGTATATTTTAGGTATAAGATTCCCATTATTATTTGGAGCGTCAACAACAAGTAAAATATTATGAAAGTTCAAAGAAACGGGAATGAGTAATAGTTCCGTATTTCCATTTATGAAGACAACAGCGAGTCTTCCGACTTCGCTTGTAATTCAAATTGGATTACCGAGTCCAGGTACCTTCTTATACGGAAGGGGTGGGTTGTGGGGAGGCAGTGTGCTCATTCATCCAATAGCCACCCTTCCCAAGGCGATGTTAAAATGCAACCGTAACCTCCGTTGTTTGTCAGAGCGCTATATCCTTAAGACTGCTCCACAGTTTTCTCAGTAAAACTTTTATTCATTTTTTATTCAATCTACTCGTGTATTTTTAACAGCTGTTTTCTTAGCAGCCAGTAAACGTCGAGCTTTTCCTGTTGCAAAGTAATATGGACACAGAACAAGCGGGACGTGTTCCAGGGGTGTAAGAAACCATGAATAATTATATTACTTTGAACTGCCGGGGAAATAAATGTCAGCTTAACAGTCACATTACAGTCAAAGTGGAAATGGGCACTTTGGTGTGAAGGCAAGGATAAATACAGTTACAATATTAACACAGTAAATTATTTTCCCTTTTGCCTAAACCATAGTGACATCAATTTGAGACATTTAATTGGGTACCTTACGAAGTACCTTACTAAACTCTATTTTCAATTATTTAAACAAATTAGATTAACGGTTTGTTCTTGGAGGCCGCCGTAAATGACCAAAGCGTATTTTTAATATTTATTTAATTAAAATATAACAATTTGAGGTTTTACTATTTAAGTTAAAAATAAAAATATAAATTTATCCTAGACTTGCAGAAAACTCAATAGATGTCGCATTTAAAAAATAAAAACCAATAAAATTTATACAAGACACTATCTGGATACCATTTAGTTCTGGTTTGAAAATTGCAATCATACATACATATAGCAGCCAATAAAAGTATGCGTTAATAAAATGAAGATAATGTTGGTAGTTCTTAGTCGAAGTAACAGTTAAATGTGACCAAATCGGATAGGGACACATTAACTTAGTTGGTAAAGCTCCGCCCCGGCAAGGCGTAGGTCCTGGGTTCGTGTTCTAGACCGTATCTTTTTCTGATTTTTCTGTTTTCAGATTTTCGATTGAGTTTCGCTAACATTGTCTTCATTTAATAAAATATTACAATTTGAGGTTTTGCTCATTAAGAAAAAAAATCATAAAGTTAAAAATAAAAATATATTTATTTAGTTATTCTGTTTTCCGTTCTAGGCCTCCATGTTATCAAGTTCTTATTAATTCTACACTCAGTTTGAACCTCTTTTACAACGTTTAATAATAAATTATTTCTGCTAGGTCTTATATAATAATAATATCTAAATAAACGTCATTTTTCGTTTTGTTTTATGTATCTAGATGCCTATCTGATGTCTAGCCTGATGCCCTTTGTATTATAAATTTGTCTTGTATTAAACTATATCAAGTTTAAAAATAAATTGTTTTTAAGAAGTGTTTGACCCTCTCCGACACATCGTTGAATCTCTAATATCTTCTTTATCCCGCCCGTTTTGAAGGCAGCAAAGGCATAATCAGATTGCCACCCCGCCCTCACCACCCTACTAGCTGGCTGGTTAGTACATACCCTCCCGTTTTGGCCACGTTTCGGTAACAGTATTTCAGTCGCGATATTAAAACTACTTAGGTAACTTTCGCCGCTCCGTTGTCACTACTTGTTTAAAAGCTCAGCGAAAACAGTTTTTGTTTCTGAAACTCTGCCAAATGCGTGACTGTGCATCGCTTTTGCTTTCGTACCCGAAATATAGTAAGTACAATTTGAAGGGGAAAGTTCTCTTGAAACATGTCCCACAATTAGTCCGACGAGTTATGCTAATTGTTGAACTTTTTTGACTGAAACAGGGCGGCGTTTTGCCCATACATATCCTCAGATTCCTCAATTTCCTCTGTGGATTTTGACACTTTTGCAATTATGTTTTAAATAGATATCGACCACTAGCGTGTACGGTCGGTACGTTTTGCTTTTTTTGACAAGTTACTTCTTATTAAAGTTAGAACCCTCTCAAAAACCTTTAAAAATTTCTTGGTTTGAATGCCATCAACAGACGTTCAGTTTACAAACAAGACAATGTATTTTTTTACTTCTTACAAAAGTTAGAACCCTCCCAAAAATCGTTAAAATTGCCTGGTTTGAATGCCATCAACAGACGTTCAGTTTACAAACAAGACAATGTATTTTTTACTTCTTACAAAAGTTAGAACCCTGCCAAAAACCGTTAAAATTGCATGGTTTGAATGCCATCAACAGACGTTCAATTTACAAACAAGACAATGTTTTTTTAAAGCAAAACGTACAGACGCAGAGAATTTTCTTCTAATACAGTTAGTAAAAAATATCTTAAAAATCCGTTCAGTTTTGGAGGAGAAAAAAAAACTCGGTTTTGATGATTTTATTTAGGTATTATCAGCCTGAGGTGCAGTTGTTCCTATCTCTCAGTATTCTTGGGAGTAAGAACGACAGTTGCAGCAACAATTTGATAAAACACCTATTGTTCAAATTTCTCGACGTCCGCGTTTCCTCTCAATGCTATTTTTTAATGTTATTCCGCCCATAGCATCCTTATTTTAGGACTGCTGTCGGTTACGAGGCAAGATACAGTGAAAATGTGGAAGGAGTCGGATAAGAAGAAGTCTATTCAGATCTAGTCAGTAAACATAGAATCACTAAACATTTCAAGTGGCATTGATTCTGAATTGCGTTCTCTCTCTCACACAAGTGCGAAATTTCACTCTGGAAATATCTGTAAATAACTTGAGTTAATTTTTCACAAAAACGCGCGCTACAAATTATCCAATTATTATTATTAATTTAATTCTGTACCTTCATAAAATAGTATTTTTTCATATCATTCAGAGCTTACCGATCTGTCAATTTTATAAAAAAAAATTGTAGACTAAGTATATTCTCGCTTGTCTCCCATTTAATAGAATTATTATCGAAGCTTTTAACGATACCTACGCTTTTAGTACTAAACCTATAAAAAGGAAAGTCACCCCTTCTTTCTGGAATTAATCTATGGAATTAGATCGCTTTTAAGGTCTACTTAAAGCTCTCATTAAAGTCCGTTTAACGTCTAGAAACGAAATAATTTATTGCCTCGCTAAGATTTTTTAAATTTCCTGAACTGTTCTATTTTAATCTTTTATCTGTACTTGGAACGACGAGCTTCAAAGTAAAAACATAACTTCAGAGAACGCTTTTACAATTTAAAAAAATTGAAAAAAAACTCTGAGGTCGTCTGAAAAGCGACTGAAAGGATTTTGATAAAAGATTAATAAAGTTGCGCAATTAATATCTCTTTGAGTAAAGAAGCATGATATTAATTACACTGATAAAATTCTAACCACTTATATAATATTGGCTAACTATCTCGCTGAAGGTAGAGATGGTTGAAATACTATTTTTATGTTAATACGCCCACAGCATCCCCATTTTAGGACTTCTTCTTCGAGCTTAGTGATATAGTAATTTTTCGTGTAATTCAGAGCTTAGGTACCCGTCTGCCAATTTTGCAATTTTCTACAAAAAAATGTAGATTCGGTATATTTTCGTTTATCCCCCGTTTAATTGAATTATATCTATGTATTACTCTTAATTAATATTACTCTTACGGAATACATGGATGTCTTTTAGTTAAAGGGTCTTGATTGCGATGTGTTTGTATTAACTGTACTAATTATTTATGTGAAACACGTGACTGTTTAAATGTATATGTATATAAAATGTACAACAAATGCTTTTAATGGAAGATCAGTAATACTATAATATGTACCATTTTTAAGATAAATAAATTATTATTTTTTTTAAATATACATGTATATATTGAAGCTTCCCACGATATCTATGCTTTGAATACTATACTTGTAAAAATGAAAATCACCCTTTCTTGCTGGAACAAATCTATGGAATTAGATCGCTTATGCAATTATCTTGAAGTATACTTGTCAAGTATAATTGAGCTGAGACTTGTGCAAGTGCACCACATGTGTGTGGGATGAATATTGCACTGGTTTGATCAAATTTGTATACTTGAAGGTGTATGGCGGCCCTTATTGCATGTTCTCCTATTATTTCGACTGCTTTCATGAGTCATGATTGGGTTCTTCCCGAAACTCCCCCGCCCAATGACTTGCGCGTCATTCATTCTGCTCATCAACTCCAAAACCTCCAATTGTCCCTTTCTCTATATCCCTTATTAAACGGTTAAACCACTCCTTTTTCCACCCTTAAGTGTCCTTTCCTTTCTAATCTAAAGTTATTAATATTTTAAAGTAATCTAGAGTTATCCATTTCTAATGTATTTGTGCAAAGAAAACGATTTTAAACCGCTGTGACCGAGGTGCGCTGTAAATTCGACAAAATGTCTGCGGTGTTCATTATCATTGCGTAAAAATTTGTGTCGATAGCTTTGGATTCCCGTTTCCGTATTTCCCTGTGATAGCTATGCTGAAATGCTTCCTAGCTGCAACAACCCGGACTCGCTTCCCTCACAGGCGCCATCCTCCCCTACGGCGCGTGTTAACCTCGCCCTCTTCCCCTCCCACTCGTTTGTTAAGGGTTGTTATGAATTCCACAAATGGTTCACTGGTTCATGGAAATTCATATAGAAACGGTTTCCGGGAAATAGGGTTTTAAACAGGAACTGATGTATTACGAAATTTTAGGTATTGAACTGTGTTGCACATGGACACTCTATTTCAGCCTTTTTCAATACTGATTTATTTTTCATTTGACCAAGGTACCCACTGAAAAATTATAAGTTAAATCCAAAGATTTATTCCTTTCCTTAAAAAAAAAATAAAAACCTATGTCGACTCAAGAACAAACTTTTGATTTTACACTTCAGAAATAAATTTGTCAAAAAACTATTACGTTGTGTGGGAGACTAGACGGATCGCTCCGAGCACAGTAATCTTTGTTGGTGACTACCGACTTCTTGGAGAGTTCGAGGTCCTGAAATGTTTCTAGTTTTTAGGTGTGTTCGTTTAACCGGAGAAAAGATTTGAAAATTGTCCACTTCAGACTTTATTTTATATGCTATCTTATTCACCTGTTTCCAGACCTCCTGTACAACCCTTTACTCGTGCTTACCAACCCAGCAACGGGTGTCATTCCTTTGGGGTGAACGCTCGCGTCACGTTTTCAACCTTCGTTCTAATAAATTGTTCGTTAATATTAATAATTATTAATGTTTATCTTTAACATTAATTAAGTTTTTCTGACAGAAATGTAATGCGATTGTGAAAAAGCGTGCGACATTTTCCCCGAAATTAATGAGTTTTCCAGAATTTTTAGCGAAAGAAATTGATTCTTTTACATGCGTAATGTCAAAGGTGAAAGAGAACTTCTGAGAAAGCTGAGTTGGTTTTTTTAGTCAATTTGTAGGCAAAATCACATCTTCGTTCTTCACTCTACGTATGAAATCGAAATAATTACAAAAATATATACAACTAGGATAGACACATGAAAACGTGCGGGTTATTAAAATTACTAGTGGTCGCCCAATGATCGAAATTCGACCATAATTGTAATGTTTTGTTTGACATTCAGTAAGACCATAGACAAATAATATTAAAGATAAACAATATTAATCTATTCTCAATTTGACCATAGACTTTAACAATAAACAATAGAGTAGACGCGAGTGTGTGTGTCAAATACATGGTAGTGTGTGTAATGTTTTTGTTATTGATTTAATCTATTTTTATGCATAATTTTTAAAAAATATTAGCATTCTGCACTCCTCTTCTATATAAACTATAAGTGTGCGAAATTTCATACTCCTCCGTCCGCGCAATTTTCGTAAAAAGGGGTACAAAGTTTTGGCTTCACGTATTAATATTAAAAAAATTATTGTAAGATTTGTGAAGGTGAAAGTATTTATAAAATATTTAAAATATTTTCCTACAGGATATCCTTTCAAAAACAAAAACATTCAATTTTCTTTGTAATGTAATAATATTTTTGCGAGAGAATTAGAGAGAGAAATTTACCTTTCGAATGAACATCCTTACTTGAAAAACCAAGAAATCTGTAATAAGATAATACTAATAAATCCAAACGAGACATGATATAGAACGAGACATAGAAAAATAAAAAAGGTAACGGTCGCAACTGGGAATCGAACCTAGAATCTCTTGTCGAGAAGACTTTAAAAATATAGCTGAAAAAGGAAAAAATAGTTAAAGATGATGTTGTTAATTCTGAATTTGAAATATAAGATCCACAAAAATGAGGTTAAATAAATAGGTCCCAATGGCCAAGTTGGTTAAGGCGCTGTGTTCCGGTAAGATGAGAGATCCTGGGTTAGATTCCCAGTTGCGACCGTTACCTTATTATTTTTCTGTGTCTTGTTCTGTTTCATGTTTTGATTGATTGATATTATTACATTTACATTTATAGGTACTACATTAAAAAAAGTTATTAAAAAGATATTCCAATAAAATAAAATTAATATTTTTTCAATAATAAAAAAAAAATATTTTTTGATCGACGGGTAGTTTACTTTATCGCTAGACTAAAAACTCACAATCAGTTCCAATTTTGAAAATTTCAAAGCAATTAGTTTATTGAATGAGAACAAAATAATCTTTCAGAAAAGCCTTTATATAGCGATACCAATATACAAATCTTCTGATTCAATGACAACTCAACAAAGTGTTATTTCTTAACTCATTTGAAAAGTTATTAAAAGTTGTTTTTTTATTTTTTGAAAAATAGCCCATGTTATTTTTTCATTACTTTTGATGACTTTTTGATGAGAGTATGAGGTTGTATGTTGTTGAATTGTCCTGTTACCAAATCTTGTATAGCGTAAAATTTCTAAAAAAATACAAATTTTATTGAAAATCCACCCTCATTTCACCACACCCCACTTAAAGCAACTCTCCCCACATGTGCAGTTGTTACACGAAGCTTTATTACGAGCGCTTTGCTTCGAGCAGTATCAAACGTCGTTACTGCGTTTATAATGCAGTTTTATGCGAGCGGTTAGCGTCTGGGGTGGGACGGGTTGGTGAAGACGGTATCTTGAACACCGACCACCGTATTGCATTAAGTGCCGCATTTGGTACCGAGTACTGAATTAAACACTAATCAGATTATGAAGGTACTTGCTGCCTTGATGGTTGACTCATTTGATTATATAGTTTCAGGGGGGTAGTTTTATTGGACGTAGGTACCCCAAACGGTTAGAAGGAGAGTTGTGTTTAAGTTACGTTGTGTTTTCAATTCCCTTCGGTACATTTTAAAACAGTCGGAAGTACTCAAACCCTAAAGGAATCAGGCGTATTTTGTTAAGTTCAAAATATTACAATAAAATTCAAATAAATATTTCTGAACGTACCCGAAAACCAAAAACTATTTTTGAAAGTTGATGAAATAAGCTTCTAAATGATATTATTAGAAATAAAAATAAAATTTTAGAAATATTAAAATTTTTAATGCTATCGTAAAAAAGTTTTGAAAATGGCTCACCTTATGTTTTTTCTGACTAACATTATTGATAACAATAAAAACTAAAAATACGTACATATTTTATTTAGATAACGTAATATTTTCACCTCACTTTTTGTCTTTTTATGTAAAATAAATTAATGTAAAATTCACAAAGTTTAATATTTTTTTCTCAAATAGCATTCAGAAACTTTGGTTTCATAGTAGTGCATATTTAAATTGTTCTATTGTTAAATTCTACATGAATATAAAACGTGGAGTTTTCTCTTTCTAACGCCGTTTATATCATATTTCCCACCGTGACAGTAAGAGAGATACAACGATTTATACGAGGCCTGGGACAAATTTGGTCTCCTGTATTTTTCTCTTGAAAGACCAAAGCATATATTTTCCGTTTCTCAGTTCTTTTATCTTGCCACGTTACATTGCTTCCCAAATATTGTAATCCTGAATAATATGAATTCTCTCCTTATTTTGGCGTCAGAAGATTTGGGATTCTATTCCAGCTGCAGAGCAAAATTATTTTGAGGAACTCTTTACATCAGTTATCAATCATTACAATCAAAACTTTTGATAGTGGAATTCTTGCAATGCCTCTGATAGAAACCATTCAAATAAAATTGTAACTTATATTGCTTTTATATTAACCGAGCAACTATTAACTCGACCTTTGGTGAAATTTTACACAACTGATAGACAACCATTTACCTTGTTTTAGTTGTCTAAAATTTAAACTAGGTTTATGAGTAAGGTAAGTAATCACAAATCATAACTTTATTAAGTTAATTATTGACGTGATAACGTCTTATAAATCGGTGAACGCCGGCTGCACTCGCGAAAAAGCATGACTCATTGTCACGTTGTCACGTTCCGCCTGAGCCGAGAGAGCGGAACAAGCGTTCGGCCTAAGCTTTCGGCTTGTGACGCATCTATGTCTCTTCCACTTCATCGTTATCGTTATGACGTTATCACGTAAAATTATCGCCCGTAAACCGACTTTACAGACAACCAATTTAAGAAAAAAATTTAATGTTCAAACTTTTATTCTACCATTATTAGCACATTCATCACCGATTCGGATTTTAGTCATTATTATTTAGAATTCTATGCGCTCATTCAATGATCAACCGATGATGCATCAATACAATGACATCAAATTTCAGTGAGTCGGAACGATGAATTCCCATGAAACCATTAATTAATTATTAACGTATGTAATAACCTTATAATATGTAAACCTAGATTTAAACTCGTCAAATTGAACCAGTAATATGGTTAGATAAACAGGCACACTTTAAAGATAACCCTTCCGGGAGATTACGTGTTTGGCTTAGTTTTTCCCAACAATATAGACATATCTAGATGAGCTCCTCGATAGACGAAGAGATCGTGCCAATATGTCAATAACAAAAAAAGATTAATACTGATTAACTACAACTGATTTAAAACATATCTAAATGATATGTTTTAATAAAAAAATTTTGCACCATTTAAATCAAGTGTATATAATCAAACTCCTGGTTAGAGGCACGCTAGTCGAAACCCAAGTTTTGTTTGGTATAAATTGCAATAAGCCCGCCTTTGATAAATATTATGTATTATGAAGAGGCAAAAAATAAAAACATTTCAATCCTAAGTTTTAACTAGCATAACTTCTTTCCGGAGAGAAAGAAAGCTCTCATTTGCATCCTGATTATTGATCTTTAAGCCGCCGCTATTCGAATTTCGACCGATTTCTTACATATCTCCCTTAAACATTTGAAGTTTTTAAGCTCTTAAAAAAATATATATGTTATTTTTGAAGATAATATCTAGATACTTTCCACGCCGAAACGCAAATTATATGAAATTCCCTCGATAGAAAAAAATCGCAAAGTATGCTCCGAAAATTATTTAAAACAAGTCCATTTCTATTATTTTACAAGTTATATTTGTGAAAAAATTCGCAATGTTTCTTTAAATGATACTTAAGATACGTTCCACGAGATGTTTGCTCTATTTTAAACGAATTTTAAAAAATTTTCGCTCCAATTTTATCGATTTAAATATTAGCGCGCTCTCTCCAATATTCGTAATTACAAATCTCTCCATCTTCTTCTTTTCGAGAGCGGTTACTGGGCCTTATTATGAATGGTAAATTTAGTCCTTAATTGATATTTGGATTAACCTAACGCAGTGGTTGCAAATTGCGACTCTCGAGCCACATTCGCTTTTTGAGTGATAGAGTGCAGCTTTTCGACGAATATCATTTTTAAAATAATTTTAGTACTTGTCATAAAACAAAATATATTTTTCTTTCTAAAATAAAAATTATTTAACCGACTCTAAAAACTGGGTTTTTGTATTGAAATTTGGCTCAAAAAAAAGTTAATTTTTGTACGCTGATATTTGGCTCTTTTGACTAATGAGTTTGCCGACCACTGACCTAACCGTTGCTCGGCATCCAATGTAAATTCTAATAAACACGATATATTTAGTTAAAAATAAATTATAAATGCTTATTATGGATTCATACATTTTATGAAATTTAAATCAATTAAAATAGCCTATTCGCACTTCGTTCTTGAGTGGAAATAACCACTCTATTAAATCGTCGCTTGAAATGGCTTAAACTTTGTTTAGTTACCAGATCTGAATAGCCGTGTTAGATCTATTATGTCCTTCATTATTACGCCAAATTTCTCATCATTTCATATCAGAATTATGCCAAACTTCTTAAGGACAGGTTATTTCTCATGTGATGATATTATTCAATTCGAAATACTGACCTTGTGTATTATTTATCAATGGTCATACATTCAAAATATTTCCCGCTTAGTGATAACGTTAAATTCACGGTACAGTAAACATCACAGCAGAGCCTCCCCCTGGCAAGAGGAAGAGGGCTTGCGGCGATAGCAGAATAATAATTATTCCAAGTGTATAATTAAATAATACGTGTAACGTAATTAAAAGCTCCTGATTGCTTCCGTGCGAGGGCTTAGCCGCTGTTTGCCCTCCCTAATCAGCCCAGTGGGTCGCGGACCCATCAAACGCTCCTGACGAATGGCAAGCACGTGGGATTGTCGCAAGTAAAGTTAGTTTATTAGTATTAGTTTCTACCTCCCCGCAGACCGGTGACGGAAGGTTCCCCGTGGAAATAAGCGACTTGCAAGTGTACAATGCGACACTCTTCTCCTGACCGCATTTCATTTTACTTTTCCTCGTGAGAGTAATTTCCGTTAAAAATGTATCGCGCGCTGCCAGGACCTTGACAGCACACAAAGGGCAGGAAATGCCACGTCACCCGTACAATTTTTACTCGAATTCAGCTTCTCTACCTTCCGCAATATGTTTGTAATTTCTAGAGGCTTTCTTTGTAGAACGTTCACTAATTCTGCGCTTATGAAGTGATTTTTCGCAAATACGGCACTCTACAAATTATCCAATTATTATTATTATTTTTATGATAAATCATGGTCATTCTAAATTCTAAAGAATTTAGAATGACCAAGATTCGATGATTTGGTTTTTTGTATGAGATTACACCACAAGTAGTCCGTTGAGATCTCCGAGTGTGTTTAGGCTGTTGGAATTGGTTGGGGAAGGTGAATGTGTATGGCAAAAAATCAGTAACCGGACTGTTCTAATGTCGTTACTTTAAATAGCTAAAAATCATTTAAAATCATCTGTCAACGAACGATATCGCGATACGAGAGAGGATGGTCTGTAAATCTTTATTTTTTGTAATGCAAGACGTTTTTTAAAATAAATCACATGATGAGATAAGAATGGCGTTTTTTAAAATAAATCACATGATGAGGTAAGTTGAAAGGAGAAAGCCCCTCCTACCTTTGCTGTGGTCATATGTTTCAATATTGATGATGGTTGGTCTTCCACGATGATAGCACGAAGGTAACTTAATGGGTAATTTTCGTTTTTTTTTTTTTTTTTTTATTAAAATTAAATTTGACAGTTTAAATTAAATAAAATTAAATGGAGTTCTACGAATTAAACACAATTAATAATTTTCGATTTTATGCAATATTGTGTATGTGTGCCAAGTAGGGAAACATCATCTTCCTCTTCTTCTTGTAGATTAGTAGGGCCCTTTAATGCAGGAAAGGGAAAAAATAACAGTGCAAGAAATTTGGGAAAAGGGGTTTCAGTTCATAAGCTGTTTCAGAACTAAACACCATCTTTTGATTCTGAAAGTATCTTGGAACAAGGTGCAAAAAAGTTTAATTGTATCTATCTGTTTATGTAAAGAAGAGTGTCTATGGCGGACGAATGGCTTGGATTTGATGGAATCTACAGTTTTATTCCGAGATTGACAATTTTGCATCCTTGATTTTCAAAACAAGAGGAAAGTCACTATCTACATGATATTATGAAAACCTGCCCCATTAACTTTTCTCAACCCTTACAGCAGATTTTTTATACTTGATGATATTTGCACACTTGACGTTCAAAATAAGAGGAAATTTCTGTCTATACCTGATTTCGAAAACTCTGTGTAAAGCTCGGACAACGCCGGGGACTTCTGATCGTTGAATAATTTTAAAAAAAAACATTTTTTCCAAATTGAAGATCTATAAAGTACGTCGTCATAGAATCTATGACAGATATTCATTGTGAATATTCATATTACATCATTGTTTAAATTCACAGACTTGTCGGGACGCTGGGATATTATTACATATTAACACATTGTAATCTGATCACGTATTAATACGTGTTTAGCAAATTAATGCTAGAGAGCGGAACACGTATTTATACGTTTTTGATAGATTGTTAGTGGAGCGCGGGTCACGTTAAAATGCGGGTTCCAATATACTTGAGTTTTCGCTATATAGCCTCTGTAGGGTTGTAGCCATGCAGGTAAAAACCTTTTGAGAACAATAGATGGGGTGTACGGTAGGTACCGAGGTAGTGTAAATATTAATTTTTTCATAACTTTCCTGCTTTATGTGAAATTCTGCACTAGTTTAACGATAAAGAATACATTTCTAAATATAATAAAATAAAATGAAATAAAATAAATAATTTGCAAAAAGAATTATTGAAATCAAACAAATATTTTTGAAGTTATCGCAATTTTTCTAGAGGTCTACGTTAGCGCGAAATTACGCGAAAAATCACCCGTTACCAGCACGATACGCGGCCGAAAACTGCCCGATCACAATGTGTTAATGTGACTTATAAGTGGCGTATAAATATACTGTTCATCGGCATAGTAACGCTTCATTATTCCAGTTACCCACAACTGGCAGGATCCCTGTTACAGCGCGTGCTAACTGCTAACTCACATCCCGACGTTGAGAATTACACCGCCAGCGTGCGGTACGGACCATGGTGTACAAAGGTGTTCCGAATCCTGGTCTAAGTGTGCTCATACATAATCCACATACTAAGTCGTTATTCCAGTTTGCCACGGGTTTATAAACAATTTCACGCCAGGCAATAATAACGTATTTCAAATAAATTTACTGTGATTTGGTGATCAATGCGAGTTTGTTATGTAATTTTGATAATGTAGCGACCAAAATCGGCTTGATTGGGGAAAAAACCACCCACATCGTTGTGGAAGACCGATGTTGGTTGGGTCCTGCGTGTGCCTATTTCTTCTCGTTGATAATGATTGTGTGTCCATTAATAAATACCTTGCCTGGTGATGATATAAGATGCTGCACATGCAGTTTCAGCTTTAGATGTGTCCATCAACGATTGATTTATCTTTATCTGCCACGTTCACTTTCATGGTGCTGCTATTTTCAGGTGATTTGTCTCAATAATTTTATTGTTGATAATTTACCTCTTGTTATATATAATAGCTTATGAAAATAATACGTTTTTATTTTTTAAATATACGAGACTGTTTTTAAATATGTCTACATCGTCACTTTCTATGGCTTTATATGTACAATCTACATATTCGATACATTGGATTGCAATACGCAATATTGTTATTAAATAACTCAAGATGATATGTTTTATGACTCCTTAAATAGGAAGTAATATTAGGAACTAATGTGAATATTACTTGGACAATTAGTAATTTCAAGCTTGTTGTGAATAATTTTGTATAAACATTTTAAGACAGATTTTTGTAGTCAGCAGAGAAGTGTTGTAGTCGTTCCTCATAAGAGAGTAATTATTATTATTACTTTATTATGTTCTAAAATGACGGCCGGCGTAGTCCAGCGGTAAAGCTCTTAACTCGCCCTCCGAAGGTCGTGGGATCGAATCCTGGCGTGGTAAATAAATTTTATTTGATTAATTTTTGTTATTTCACTATTTATTCATTTAAAATAATATATAGTGTATTTGCAGCACGTTCCGTATCGCCCTGGTGTAAGACCACCATTCAAAATTGAAACGTTGCTGGAAGTGGCTTTAGCCGTGTTTAGTGACCAGATCTGAATAGCCAGGTACTTCCCACCTTCCTCTTCCCCATCTCCTTCTCCTCCCCACTACCTTCAGCCTCACAACATATCCCAATTGGGGATGCCATAGTCTCACTGGCTCCAGACGGGAGCAGTTGGGACTCTTGCGCGGTATTCATATAAAAAATAAAATAAAAATACCTGACGAGATAAAAGTTTCTAAGGGTATGTGGGATAACAGGCCACGACTAACCATTGCACCACCCCTTTCCTGATTACACATTTTAATTTCCTTTATGCTTTTCGCAAAGTTTAAAAATGCTCTCTCAAACATGAAAAATGGTAAAATCCCAAATCTGCCCCAGACCCTTCGTATTTTATTATTTCGTACACACATTTTTTCATTACCCTTAGGATCCTATTACTTTAAAATCGTAGGGTTTTCATAGATTTTATCGCAAAATTGCTCTCATTACGAAACATGCTTTCTGCTATGTTGGATTCGGGGTGAAATTATAGGTCGCCCATAAATTCACTCATCTGTATTGAAAAAAAAAACTCGCGACGTGCTTTGTTATTTCCTTCCGTTGCGACTTGTCGCTTCCGCATTGTTTATCTAGATCAGCACTTCCCAAACTCTGAAGGGGTCGAAACAAGATGGATTTTTTTTTTAAATTTAAGGTACAAGATTCTACTTTCACTCAATCCTTTATTTTAACTCAACCCTTGAGTTTTATTAATGTATTTTCTTCGTTTCTCCTAACTTATAAACCATACTTTATTACTCAATGAGTGAATACTTGATAATGTTTACAAATAATAGTTTTTACATTCACCAGTAATCATCACCCCAAATCAATCGTTATGGGTTTCAAATATAAAAACCCACTCGTGCAAACACCCTCAGTATGGCTAGACAGAAAATGGATGTTAGTCGTAGCGTCGAATAGCTGGGACATATTGTCACTGACGACTGAAAAACCTCGAAATGGAAAGACAAATAAGAGTGATTTCCGTTAGAGAGGTATGCTGTCTAGGCGTTTTCACTTTTGCAGTACAAACATCAAAAGAATACTATTCAACGCATTCAGCATATCAGAACTGTGGGTAGATTACACTGCTTCCTGATAGCGTATGCTAAAAGTCGTTTCCATTAATAATGCTTATCGCCAACTATCAACCATCAAAATATGAAGAATTTTTTTTCTACTATATTACGCCTACCAAGATATTGCAGCGCTACGGAAATGTTCATGGAGGTTCGAGAGCACTCTTTCAGAGCACTTCTCCGGCACCGAGATGTGATACTGTCAGATACCCCCCATAAAATGCTGATTACGTACATTTAAATTTTTGTGTTTTATTTTTTTCACTTTTCCGTTTTTATTTTATTAACTTATTGTTTATTTTGTCTTATTTCTTTTTTTAAATTTTGAAATATGGAATGTATTGCATTGCACTACCCCTGGGTACATTCTGGAATAAATTATTTTATTAAAGTACCAGGGATTCATGTTTTACAAGTAAATAAGGAATAATCTCTGCAAAAAGTATATGGAAATTTACAAATCATTGAACCTCGAAATTAACAAATCATTCAACATAACAGAAAATTCGAGCTAAATTAAAATGATTTAAATTGAGTATTTTATTATTGTCTTTATATTTTGGGGTGCAACACGTAATCGCACGCCCATACGATCCGTACGAGCGTGTTACAAGTTTGGAAAACACTGGTCTAGAACAAGCTAAGCTCCGCAACTTTGCAAGCGGCGCCACAAAAATCTGCTTTTTTATTATTATTCGGTTAAACAAACTCTTGACTTTGCATTTTCCGTCTAATTCCTCCAAAGCATTAGGTACATTCTCCCCTGCGCCGCACAGTGATATTTTGGAAATGCAGCGGAACTTTAGCATTGCATCAAACGTACACCACTTTGTTTTGTTGGGTTAGGTTACGTTAAAATAACTTTATACGTATTTATTAATCTTTGGGAAATCGACAGTAGTACTTTATAATCTTTTACATCAGGCCTGGCCAACCCAAGGCCTCATTGACGATCTAAAATTTTCCAAGGGCCGCACGGGTACTTAGATGGTACAGATACGCGCCGTACCCAAGGGCGCCGCGGGCCGCACCTAAGGGCGTCTCGGACCGCACCAAAAGTACTACCAATTGTAGAGCATTAACGTGTTTCCATATATTTGACAATACATCGCGGTAGAAAAATCAAATAAACGTTTTATTTTTGAAATGACTTAATAATATATTATACTTGATGTTGACAAATTTTCTAAAAGTCACCTTTATTTACTTATTTTTATTCTGCTTAAATAAAATGTTCTCTGTTATTATAACAAAATATCTATCTCTATACCTATAAGAGTTCTTTTTTTGGTTAATAACACTCTATACCTTAACCGTCTTACTCACGATGAATCCCTGTTACGACGTAATAACAACGCATTAGCTATCCAGGGGTGGGGGCCTATACTGCTCAGATTAAAAATCTTTACTCACGAACACATTTTGTCCTGATACAACTCTAACAGGTTTTGATATTTTTAGACTGGCATCACTCTATTCCAAATCTCAAAAATGCCCTTTATTTCGCATTTTTGCGTCGCGTTGCCGACTTCACGTTCATTCAAATGTCAATATTATTTTGACGGCTCGACGGTTCGCGTTATTACATGGTTTGTAAAATGAATGCGGAAACATTAAAGAAGTAATATTAACGACAATTTTAATGAAGTAAGTATACCTACATGTTAAACATATACGTAATGTTAATTTTTCTACATATTAAAGTGACAGCCACACAAAATTTGACATGAATGCATCTGATCTCAGTAGTAATTACATTCTTTTTTTGGCTCGTTATTCATATCATTTTCGTCAGGGGGTAGGCATTTTTGCCCTTCGTCATTATTTATAATGAAACTAAAATGCACTTGAATATATTTTAATTGGAAAAAATGCTTATAGTACCTATACAATTCGTATTAGATTAAGACACATTACGATGTAACTACGTATGCAACTTAATTAATAATGGACTATTTTTCAGTTATAGGCAAATGATAATCACAAAGATCTAAACCAGATACAAGCGCAACTGAAGATGAGGTTGAGAACAGGACGAGTTCGTACTAAAAGTACCGGCCACGTACATTTTCAAATCAAAGGTAAATATCGTGGCTCTATTGTTTTTTAAGATAAGTTTGTATGTTGAGAGTAATATATGAAAATATCAACGGTTCTATGTGTAGTTGACTTTGAACTTACCGTAAATATAGAATAATACCTTTGATCAAACAAAGTCAAAGAATAATACAACAGACTTTATTGTCATATCAAAATTGAAAGTTAAGAAAATAAATAACTTTGTTCAATAATTAATTATGTAAACCACAAAGTGATTGATTTTTAAGAAATTAGGAAAGCTTTATGTCATATAATGTCTTTTTTCCAGAAAGTTAATTCCAACGACATGAAAATAGAAAGCACCGAGAAGATGAATGCTCCTGTATGCTCAGGTTTATGAAGGAAGAGTCCAGAGCCAATATTCAGCTAAAGGAACTGGAGTCACAGACTAGAATAAGATTGATGGAGGAGCTTAATGTTCAAAATATTGATGCTAAAATGTGGACGGAGAGCTAAATAAAAGTACACATAAATAAATCTAGTTGTATTCATTTTGATATTGTGTTTTATTCTTCTGTTGTTATGTAATATGTGTCTGTTTCAGCAAGTACATTATATTGACCAAGTAGGTACATTTTTCAAATAGTATAATATAATCTTATAGTTGGCAAATCAGAAATTATAGATTCACATTTATATAAAAAAAAACAGAGCAACATGATACAGTCATACATATTACTAAAAATGTTGACAAATGAAGACCCGTATAGAGGCATTTCCAATCTGGTTCATGTTTGGGGCTGCTTCCAGTTCCACAACAGCACCACCACCTGCTACCGCTACTGCTTCCTCGTCGCGTTCATCATCATCTATTCCAAATTACAAATCATAGCATTAGCACATACAAAACTCCAAGAAATATCTAAAAGCAGATTGTATTATAATGTTTAATTTTAACACACAGCTTTTATCATATATTTAATGTAAGAATTTTATAATATAATAGCGGTATAGTACAGCTATAGTATGCCTTCTTACATAAACTATATCGTATATTATTAATGCAAGAAGTGTGTAATATGCTATTGCTTCCTCGTCGCGTTCATCATCATCTATTCCAAATTACAAATCATAGCATTAGCACATACAAAACTCTAAGAAATATCTAAAGACAGATTGTATTATAATGTTTAATTTTAACATATACATCTTTTATCATATATTTAATGTAAGAAGTGTATAATATAGTAGTGGCATAGTATAGTGTACGGTCAGGCACGGGGCACACGATCCACTAGTGTTGCTGAGGAGCATAAACTATTGTATTAAATTATTTTCTTACCTATTGAGGGTCATTCATATCGATGAATCAAGACAAGACAATCATATCAAGACAATGGAGAACTTGATGTCTTGATGGTATCATACACATACCCCGCAGCAAATACTTGTGTTGCGATAGATATTTGAGCCTTGTTGAAGGCAACTTCTCTGGGGTATCTTGGTTTCTGAACTGGGGTGAACAGATACTTCTCCTAACAGTGCACACATTACTCAGGGGAAACGTTTCATTCCTTACAACTCTGCAGAAGTTGCTTGTTGTTCTTCAATGCTATGCGGCATTTTAATGTGCTGTGAAGCAAGAAATCCGTATCCGAATTTCAGCAAAATCACAAGTATCTGCGAAAAAAATTTTAAGTATAATAATATAGCTTGTTTGGTAATCGATTTAGCTGATTTTTTTTCACAGGAGTAAGTATTATAAACACAATCTTACCTCGTTTTAACCCCAGTATCGTACGGCACAAAGAACCTGGAGATCAAAACATCCAAATATGGCCGTACAAATCGATTAAGCGTCTCATATTTACTTTGGCAATTCTATATTTATATCTGAAATCACTCTCCGTTAACGCCGCAAATGGGTCGTACCGCTTTTTATACGTTTTCCGTGCCCGTGGTGGACGAAAATTTGCTAAACCTTCGAACTTTTATGTC
Source organism: Glyphotaelius pellucidus (assembly GCA_936435175.1). Taxonomy (NCBI): domain Eukaryota; kingdom Metazoa; phylum Arthropoda; class Insecta; order Trichoptera; family Limnephilidae; genus Glyphotaelius; species Glyphotaelius pellucidus. The sequence continues at coordinate 7,293,764 of OW386545.1, read as the reverse complement.
AGATGTCAACAAAGTTTGACATCTCGATTAATTACGGCCGTAATAACGACGCTAACCCTGGGTGTCAGGTGGTTTAAAATCTGACAGCTGCTAATATAACGATGTTATAACGGTGGATAAAAATCGCGCATGCGCGCGACTGTCGGACCATCATGTGAGTAACAATTTCACCTAACCCGTCCGTGTTGCGGCGTAATATCTTTTTTTTGCGATTATGAGTAAGACAGATAGAGTTCTTTTTTTGGTTGTAACACCTATTGTATTGTACCTATTACTAAATACTAGTTGTTATCATACATACTTTGTTTAATGCATTTATATTTTGTTATTATCAATAATTTTGCTGTGAATTCTGTATTAGAAAGAATACATAGGTTGGGCAATGAGCTAAGTGATGTCACTGACATATTTAATTTAAACTTCGACTCATTCAAAGCCAAATTAGTCCATCGCTTTTTAGATGTAAATAACGAATGAGTAATTATTATATTTTATTTCGATTTTCTTTGTTTGTCTTTATTCTAAATGCTAACAATGAGTAATTTAGTCAAAATTTGTTTTTTTTAATGTTATTGCTGCTCGTAGGTACACGAATTGTACCTACGTATTCTCTAAAGTTATCCATATGGATTTAGCATTAGTTATATTATTATTTATTATATTTAGTTTGTGCTTTATTTATATATTTTGTAATCTTCTTTATTTATGTTATACTGTTGTTTTAAAATAAATTTGTATGTTATATGTAGAAGCCCAATAGGGCGTCAATAAATAAATTATTATAATTTCCCATTCTGTGTACCACAGTGTAATCTCATGTATCACTTGATTGTAAAAGCCATTTAAGGCGTTCAAATAAATAAATAAATACGTAAAACCTCAAAATGCATTATTTTGAAACGGAAAAGAACCCCGGCAAAAATATTAAAAATGAAAAATATTTTTTGAAAACAGATGCACCCAAACATACCTACCATACCCAGAAGATCATAACATCACTACAAAATATTGGTAGAAAATACAAAACGACTATACTGAACCGGGAGTTCTAAAGGTTATTCTGAATCCTTTGCGTTAGCCTAACGCATGTTGATTGGTGTTAAAGGAGTCGCGTGTAACGTACAAAACAGGAGTACTGATGGAAAAGAAGTTGAAGTTCTGATGATGTACGTTACACGTGGCTGATTTGACGCCAATTTAGCTAACGCAGAAGATACAGAATAACCCCTCTGGAGATTCACCTTCGTGAGGATCCCCTATGACCAACGCAGACAGCGCGACTTCAACTCCCAATTGTTTACAGTTTCATTTGATTTCTTAGAAACATATTAATTGAGTCATGCGAAAGGGGTATTCAAGTATTCATATCTACGCTGATTTTAAGAATGTAAGTGGTATCGTTGTCTTTAATAATGTCGTTTAAGATTTTAAAAATACCACACTGTGCGTCGCTGAAAATAGGAGGCGTTGGGAAAGAAGTTTGCAGACGCCATGTGGACTTATAGGCCTGTCCACCATTCTTTTATTTCTCCACCCGAGGCAATCTTTTATTTCCTAACTATAAATGGGCCTTTCTTTTTAAAACATTGGCAAGTATTTACAGGTAAAGTTTGAATGTTACCTCGGGGTTCGGTTGGAATTTTAAATAGTGGATTATCATATATAAGTTTTTCAGCGCGACACGGAATTTATATGGCAAGAAATAACAAAGTCTGAATTTATTGCGCAATACATTATGGAGGCGGATAAATCTTGAAGATTTTTCTCATTCATGATTATAATGAACCATTGTTTACACACACGAACTCGTTCATTCTAAGTTGGGATTTATTATTTCGTTTCGAAAGTTTTCGAGTTTATGCTATATGGGGAAACCACTTCTGAACAAAACGTTTTCGTTTTTTGGAAATTATTTAATGATTTTTAAGAGTCCCAATGGCCCGAAATCAGTGGGATATTTACCTAGGGAGGTAAATATCCCACTGATTTCAGAATAGGGATTCTGGGAAATATTTTGTTTTTTTTTTCACAATTTATTAAGTTAAATAATCTGTAGAATATTTGAGGTATGTTCCAGAGTGGTATATGCTTTCACTATCGCTCTGGTAAAAGACCATCATTCAAAATCGAAACTTAGCTTGAAATGGTTTTAACCGTGTTTGGTGACCAGATCTGAATAGTCTGGTACATTCTTATCTTCCATTCCCCACTACCTTCAGCCTCATTGGCTCTTTACAGTTTTGTGCGAAACTCACACATTTTTTTTAAAGCGGGAAAAGGAATGATATGTGGAAAAGGAAGGTTATAAGGTACCTGGCTATTGAGATCTATTCCTAAACACAGCGTAAACCATTTAAAGCAACAACGTTGCTATTCTCAATAGCGGTCAACTCAGCAATCAACTCAGATCCTTCTTTGAAAAGTCATTGAAAGTAATGAAAAAAATATCGAAAAAATTGGTTAAATAGGTTACGTTAGGTTAGGTTAAAATGATTTTTTTCAAAACTTTTAATGACTTTTCAAAGAGGTGTTGAGTTGGCTTGTTTCTGAGTTGGCATGGAACCAAAAAGTATCTCCTAGTACAGTGATGGGCAAACTTTTTAACGAAAGGGCCAGATAAATTAAAAAATTATCTATGCGGGCCGGAAGAAAATTGAATAAAATAATTTTTTAAAGGTGATATAATTTTTTTTTTTGATTTTTACATCAAACATAATATTAAGTATATTATATGCTACAATGGTAAAAAAGTAACAAAAAATGATTATTCTTTAGAAGAGTATGAAGGAGTATATGACAGATGAAACTATGACTGAGCTTCTAAAAGTTTTTCATAATCTGGTAGAAACTGGGATGAGCTGATTCGCAGTATTGAAGCTAAATGGTGGTCAGTCAATCGGTTTCTAACGCTGTTTTTGCGAAGCTTCATAGTAGAAAGCATACATTTTCTTCAATTGGTAAATTGTGGTAGGGTTATTCAAAACAATGTCGCGGGCCGGATTGACTAGCCTGAAGGGCCGGACTTGGCCCGCGGGCCGTACTTTGCCCATGATTGTCCTAGTAGCTTACCGCTGTGTCACGGATGCCGCTTGAGAGTTTTTGTTGAACTGGAAACTACTTCCTTTACGTTGGTTTGAGTCGTGTTTGGTGACTAAATCTGAATAGAGAATTTCCTCTTCCCCTTCTTTCCTAAATCCACTCTCTTCAGCCTCATAATACCCCGATTGGGAATGTCATAGTACCACTGGCTCCAGTTGGGCGAATCAAAAATGTTTTGTTCTTTAGCATTTCCTGTTGGGCGAATCAAATTTTTTTCATTCTTTAGCATTTCCATTTGGGCTAATCGAAAATGTTTCATTCTTTAGCATTTCCAGTTGGGCGAATCAAAAATGTTTCATTCTTTAGCATTTCCAGTTGGGCGAATCAAAAATGTTTCATTCTTTAGCATTACGTTTATATGCCCAGGTTTGAATGAGGTAAGAATAAAAAAGCTTGCAAAATAATAGAATCAGCGAAGGCCTAGATGGCTCCAGCTGTGCAGATAGTGTGATGAATTTATTTGCACCAATGCGCAATTGTTGACATATTTACTGCCGCCCCCTGACTGGGGCGGAAAGCCTCTGCGGCTAAGTGTTAACCCATTAGTTACCATGGCAACACGGCCAATATAATCCACAGTAGCCTCCCAGTGGCCATTGGACACAACCTTATACATTACAGGTCCGATACGCCTATTACGCGTAGTGGTCACTAATACCTGTTAGGCCTCGTCCACCTGCTAGTAATCTTGTTTATTTATTTTTTATAGTTTAATTCAGCTAAACGAGCGGTGAGTTCAATGCTTTGTCTTTTTTGCATTAGGTCCACACATGAGACCTTATGTGTGTCATCCTTAGGGATGCTGTGTGGAGGGTCTTTTTAAGAAAGGAAAGAGAGGGAAGTTCTGAGAAAGAAAAAGGTACACTAGCAGGTAGTGCTGGATTAATTTGATTAAATGTTTTCGGGAATGGGTTCCGCCGGTGCCGCCCAGGAACTATTTATTGGATAACCATCACATCTCTTTTAGGCCAAATGCTTCGCCACGTTTGGTGACTTAGCAGGGGTGCCCGAGTTCATGGAGTGAGGTTTGTCTAGGTTTTCGCGGCAGATGACCTGGACGCACTGAACTTCAGATTCCTGCCCACTCCTCACACCTTTTCCTTCCTTTTTTCCTTTCCTTAAAATACCCTCCACACAACATCCCCAAAGATGACATAGGTCCCGAGGAATTTTTTTTCTGTAGGGCCTCCCGTGTGGAGATAATGTATCAAAATGTAAATGTAAAATCATCTTTTTTGTGTTGATGACACCACTCAAAGGGGCCGTTGATTGAGAGCCCTCCATAAATACGGACAAACTGTGAAACTTTTATTTATTTTTATTTTTAATTTTGATGCAAAATTTACATACATTTCAAAGTATAATCCAGTAATGTTCCAGCCTCACTGGGTGGCTTACCCGTGTTGAGGCCCCCATTTTATAACACAAGAATTTATACATATAAAATTTTGATTAAAAAATAGTATAAATAAAAACATAAAATTATGATAAATTTAAACTAGAAATAAAGATTCAAAATTACAATAAAATTAAAAAAATTAAATTAAATAAAAATTGTTATATATTATGTGCTGTGTGTTTGTGAATGATATGTGGTTTATATTGATATTGTTTGTTACTTGTTATTCTTTTCATATTCTTTCATTTTATGAAATTTTGGTAATATGGTCTTTTTTGTTCTTTAATCCGTTTTGTAATTTTGTATGAGAATTTATTTTTGTTTTCCTCAATTTTATTTTCTTTAATTTATTTTATTTAAGTGTAAGACTGTTGAATGCTTTTATAGCAAGATATTTTTAGTGTCTTTGTCCAAAGCTTGTATTTACTGTTGGAATTTTTATGTTTTCTTTGTATGCTTGTCTTTATCCCAATGCCAGCCAGAGTACCTATACAGCCCGTGTCACCTACGCAGTCTTTCCTTCATACGATATAAAAGTATTACAATTCGAAAAAGATGGACAAACATTCCAAGAAAGTAGTTTGAAAATGTTTCCACCGTCAAATAAAACTTCTATTTTTGGCAACACGGCAATTCTCATTTTTATTGGCACCGTCGTGTTTCCAATTTTAACAGTAAATTTCCCTTTCGTTGTCGTTTTAAGATTAGCGTTGTTATTTTAGTTTTTTGTCAGTCAAACTACCGCATTACACTCGGGCACCATTAGGCTGAATTTTTTCGTAATAAGGCAAAAAGTAACTTCGTTCGAGTAGCATAAGACGGTTATTGTGTTCGTTAAGTCTCGATAATTGACTAGTCTACGGGCACCTTCTTTTTTCTTATCAAATGTACATGCCATTATTGTTTAAAAATAATACTTTTGTAATAGGTTGGGGAGGAACATATAAAACCAAATAGTCTAGAGAAGACTCATTAACATTATTATTTTAAAAAACCATCAAATAGAATGCATTACTTCAAATCCACAAAGATAAGCTAATAATAGAATCATTCAGCACCAGACCAAGAATCACGGGATAAATAATAATCCCTTAAGGTGCCGTCCGTTAATCACGGGAAGCTCGGAAAGGGGGGGGAAGGGTTCGGAAAAATCACGAAATATCATAAATGGGGGGGGGATGATGAGATATCATGTGTATTTATTTTTCGTTGAACGCACGATTTCTAAACCAAACAGCGGCGCGTAGCCTTGACTCACTGTTGCCAGGCAACGATATCCCCGCGCGTTGCGACAACGGTTATAGGTGAAGAGATCATCAGGTATATTTAGTAATAATAATTTTTTTTTCGTTATTTGTTTTTGGGGTGTTATGCCGTGTTATGCTACCTCCTTCTTTAACCAACGTTTCGGACAGCGTTACACATCTGCCCTGATGATGGACACTGTAACGCTGTCCGAAACGTTGGCTGTAATTGTGTGATCACACAAACATCTGCCCTGATGATGGACGCTGTAACGCTGTCCGAAACGTTGGCTAAAGAAGGAGGCAGCGCAACACGGCGTAACACCCCAAAAACAAATAACGAAAAAATTTTTGGCCGTGAAAATCTAAAAACTTGTCATAATAATAATTGGTTAATTTCTACAGCGCCGTTTTTGTGAAAAATCACCTCAAGTGCTATTTAAGTATAATTTCGTTCTGAAGGTAGTGATTGAATCAAAAATAAATTCTAGCCTTTGGTTATGATTGCAGTGTTTATTATATAATAAGTGAGTCATTCTTGACATTCTTTTCATAATTTGTCCCACTTCTAGATAATTAATTGTTCACATAAAAATGCGCTGCGTGAATTATCAATTAATTATGTTTAATTCTGTATTGTATCACGTAGAACAATAATATAACCCACTCCGGTGTCCGTATTAGATTTCCACAGAGATACAACGCCGTATTTATGTACTGGATGTAACTACTGGTTCATACGAGTTCGAGTTCCACCTTAGCGATGGAGTGCATTTCACCATTTCCGTGGCACTACAACAGTGTTTGACCCCGATTGGAAAAAGCTCGACGTTCTAGAACTAGAACCTGGCAGGAGGGAGAGGCCACCTACCTACCGGTGTTTAATTACAGATCTCAGTGGCGAGCGGGAAATGCTTCGCCGGAACATTACTTGTTGTTTCATGTACTTTAACGAAACTTTTATTACTGGAGCTCTGTACCGTGTACCATGTACGGTTGCTTTCATATTCCTAAATAATATATCACCCGGTGGGAACGTAGTAGTTATGTAGGTATAATAACCTACGATCATGTCAAATCTTGTCAGGCATAAATATATCGTCACATAGCTCTCATTTTGTTGTTTGTTAATTAGTAATTTATTTATTTATTTATTTATTTATTTACGCCCTAGTGGGCTTTTACAAGAAAAGTAAATATGCAATAGAGTTGTATTAGGTACATACAGTGTACAATATATAATGAATTATGTTTAAATCATGGCAAATTAAAATTAATATTACGTTCTAAAGAAAGCAAATATGTGTAAATAAATATAAAAATAAAAAAGTGTATTCACAAAGGAGTCGTGAAATCATACATCTCGGTGAAGTGATTATAAAGACTTCGTTTTAAAACTAACATTGAATCTTTAAACACGTCTACAACATTCCCAAATTTATTTCCAAAATGATGTATTCTGTTTATAGGTGTATGAGCTTCATAGTTAGTTTTAAAATTGTCACAGAAAAAGGTAGCACTTTGCCTCGTGTTTCTGGTCGGTACATACAATTTTATTTTGGCGAGAATTTCAGGGTTGTCAATGCAATTATTGATAATTTTATTTAACAGTACCAGGTCAGAGATGATTCGCCTATCTGACAGCGTTATTAAGTTTAATTGTTTCATCAAAAAGACATAGTTTATTTATGTAATGATGTAATAATATAAAAAAATAATAATATTCATCTTAGACTTGCAGAAAAAGTCAATAGATGTCGCATATTAAATAAAATGGATAAAAATTATCCAGACACAATCTAGATTGCATTTAGTTCGGGTTTGAATCTTGGTTTGAATTGGCCAATAAAATATGCTTTAAGAAAATTAAGATTATATGGGTGGGTGGTTCTTAGTCGAAGTATGATACAGTTCAAAGTGACCGAATTTGATATCGACACCTTGGCGCAGTGGACAGCGCGCTCGCCCGGAAAAAGAGAGGTCCTGGGTTCGAGTCCCAGAGGTGCCAATACCTTTTTCTGATTTTTCTTGGGTCTTGGTGGCGAATGTGTTTGCCCAACTGGTGCGTGGCGGGCTGGATCGGGAGAGACTAGTTGAGGGAGACCTAACCTAGATCTCTACAGCCGGACTCTCTTGACCCATCATCTTGCACCGCATTGATACATCCATCATTCCTGGACACATTGACCCCAGATTCCTTCCCACATAGCATCCCCAAAGGTGACACAGGCTCTGAGGAAATTTTTTTCTCAGGGTCTCCTGTTTGGAGTTATAGTAAAAAAAACCCTTCAGCGGTGTTATTCGTCAAGACCGATGTTTACCTGTCTTGTATGTCTAGATATCACATCTTTCATTCTTACGTTCCATTAGAATCCTTTTATGTGATCCTTTTTTGCTTTTCATAACAGCTACTAAGGGCCAGTTGTTTCACAGAATTTGAACAATTCATTAAATTTCTAATAAATCAAATTTCCTTTTATAAGTGATCCTTTTTTGCTTTTCAAAAAAGCTACAATTCTAAGGGCCAGTTGTTTCACAGAATTTGAATAATTCATCAAATTTCTAAGTTAATTTTCAGATTCTGCAAAAGTTCTATTATAATTTTACTTACTTGAAGCAACTGGCCTATAATGACATAATAATAAAAGATCTTGAATATAACCTTTACAGAACTTGAAAATAAGCGTCGAAATTTGATGAATTGTTCAAATTCTGCGAAACAACCCGCCCTAAATGTATATTTATAATAAGTCAGGTACGCCTCGTACGTCAATACGTATGTCTTGTAATGTTATATTATCGTGGAAACAAGCTTATGGGTCCGAGTGATTAACAAAATTATCTTTTAGCCTTACTGCAATTTAATTATTTGTAAACTGTGACGCGACAGGTATTCCACAAGCTATCCGATCGCTTCACCATTTTCCTGTAACGCGGGCATTCACCTCTAAAGCTTTTTCACACGAGTGGCTTTCTCCACCATTTCAACAAAGCACAACCTAAGCCTTACTTTGCATAATATAGAACTTTATGTACGGATAACAGTAATGTTTTCAACGGGTTATTGTCATTTCAAGAAGCATAAATTCCTCACTTTATTGTTATCATTGACATCTTGTGACAGGTTTATGTAGATCGAGCGGCAGAGTATACAATGTACAAGCTATTTGCTGTGTTCTCCGTTTGATTGCGATACGATAATATTAGCTAGATATAGGCTAAGAGAGACAAGACAGCAAATGTTTCTTGCGAGATACGATCTTTACCGCAGTTGGATATCTGGCTTCTTGTATAGGTACACGATAATGTGTATCCTTTTGGGAGATTTATTGATGTTCGTTCGTAAACAAGGCCATAGATAGTGAGACATTCATATTGAAGATCATTGCACCAGTTAACCTTTTTTAGTAAAATGAATTCGTTATGTGGTTCTATTGGAGATATTGTAGATACATTCTCGTCTTGGTTCTACGTTCATTGCCTTGCCACAAGTTGTTGCAAAATTATTATTTGTCTCTTTTTCGAATACTGAATAGTATCGTATGTTTCAATAGAAGTTGAAGCGTTTTTTGTGCGGTTTTGAGTATGTCGAAGGACCATGAATGATGCGTGTTTTATGTGTGTGAAAGACAGAACAAGTAGATAATATGCACAAGGAAAGGGAAAAAGGATTTACTGCGCTTCTATCCTGGCTGGGTTTATTGTGCACTTATATAACTATATTAGTCCCGGTATGCGGGATTCGGTTTGCGATATGCGGTAAGCGGTATACGAGCGGTGATGTTAATGCGGCGAGGGTCGATTAATGACTGATGTGAGTAATATAAAATGGCAGGTATATAGGGATGGATAGGAAGGAACATGTGATAATACTAACTACAAGCACAGGGTCTATGATATATGTAGATGTATTTAGGTAAGTGTAGCTGTGTTTTGTGTAAATGCCCAACCAGAAGTCGTTGTTATTTTATGTTTTATCTCTTTTTTTTTCTTGCATGGTGTATGTAACGCCGACTTGCATACTTAAAATTGAAATTCACCTCATTGGCACTCTGAATTATATCTTTCCGGATAATGTACATAATTGCCTCCATCCTAGGGTTGTTGGTTACGTTTATATATTTCTTTTCTGCGTTTTCTATCGCTTTTGCTTTGGATAGGATTTAATTCTGTATAAAAACTCTGTCGATCATTATTTATCAATTAACACCAGGGACCTTCCGTGCTGCGAGCTTCGCCGTCGTGATTATAATTTACCTTAATTTAAATCGCAAAAATATTGGATTAGTCCAGCGCATGGCACGTGCCTAGGAGGGTGTTATGACCACGTCCAGGGTCGGAATTACTATTAATCCGGGCTTACTAAGCGGATGGGCCACTGACTATGGCTATTCGATTCAATTCCTAAATAGAAACCCGGACAAAGGCAACGGAAAATTACTGTAAAAGGATAATCTAATCCGAAATCCATTTTCAGGCTGTATGTGGAGAATATTTGTCCTAGCTTTGCAAAATCGGCTTTTGTAGAGTTGTACAATCAAAATTGAAAGTCCGAAAGCCTGTCCTTGTGTTGCTTTTTGCAAATTCTAGTTTTTCCTCATTACAGATGAAATCTATTATTTAAAGAGATTTTAAACCTATTATTTAATTATTTAAAGAGATTTTAAACATGCTCTGGACCAATCCAATAAACAACTTTTGTACCTCCAATCGAACTTAAACTCGATTAGATAAAATGATCCAAACATTTCGTTGGGTACTTTTTATATGAGGTCGTTTTGATTTTGTTTTATATTTACGAACAACTTTTGGATCTTCTATCAAACCGGTACTCCATTTTTTATTGATTCAAATATTTTTGCCAATGTGGGCCTTACTTGGTACTTTGCCCGATCCGAGGTCCCATTTTACAATTTTATAAAAATTCAATACAAAGATAATATGAAATTATCATCATCTTCGTCCCCTTATCCTATTCGGGTCGGGGACCCATTGCATCGACAAAGCTTCTCCATACGTCCCTGTCTTGAGCTGACTGTTCGACCTCCGTCCATGGCAGGCCCATCCTCTCCTCACACAGTTTCTGGAGTTGCTTCTGGAGCTGTGTCTGGGGCGGCCCACTGGACGTCTACCCTCTGAAATCGCACCTAGTATCTTCCTCGGAATTCGGTCATCAGGCATTCTTAGTACATGCCCGAGCCACCTCAGTTGCGATTTTTCTATGAAGAGTAGCAGTGGTTCAATGTTGAGATCGTCTCGGATCGTCGAGTTTCTTATATTATGATCCCATTTCGTAACCCCTGCCACTCCTCTCAACTACCTCATTTCGGCAGCTTGATATAATATGAAATCAAAAATTGAAATAAAATAAAATGAGGTGAAATAAAATACCATACTAAAGGCATGTGTATCGTGATGTTAATGTGTTTTATTTTTACGTTTTAAAATTTTTGTAATATTGTCTTTTTTATTATTCAATCCATCTTTTAATTTTGTGAAATGTTTTTTGTTTCCCTCATTTTTCGTACCTAGTGAGAGTTTGTTGAATGCCTTTTATTGCCTGTATTTGTTGTCATTGTTCAAAGCTTGTGATTTCCGTCGGATTTTATATGTTTTTATACGCTTGTCTAACTGGTCTATTAATGAAAGTTAGGTCTTGGGAGTGTTTCTTGAATTTAGTTTTTTTGGTAAAATATGTAGTTTAGTAGTTTTTTATATATTTTTAGCGTACATCTAATATCTTCGTCAAACATGTTGAATATTTGGTCTGAGCCAGATATTAATTATTAAAAATCATAAACAGTCAAGATAAAATCTACCTTTTAACATTGTACCCGAGTACCTTACATGCGTGGAACTCTTTTAATTGTAAAAATCGTTATAAAAAGTCTCACTCATCGGTGAATCTTTGGCCTTTTAGATGAAATATTAAAACTGATACGTTTCATGTAGGCGATGAACACAATCAGTTTTTTTCTTCATTATCTTCCATAGCTTCATTCGCAGACCGAAGCTGGATTATTATTTATCATTGCTGTGCTGCTAATGTTCTGTATTATAGATCCGGTGCGTTCCACGCCACGACTGCGTCGACCAAGACCTTTCGCAGTATCGCGGCAATATCTTGATTGAGTATCGATTACGCATATTTTACAGGACACCAACGACCCCGAGAGACTTAGCAGTGTTGTCTGACCTTCATGTACAATTATCCTGTCATTATGATAACTTTATAAGTTTTTTTTCATTTTGAGTTATTATATTATTTATAACTTCATTCATATCGAACAATAATAAGATTAAATAAGAGTAGGTACTCACATTAGTAAATTAAACATTACAAAAGCTATGCTTATCTAGCTCCCAGTTTCGGCTCTTAAGCATATTTGAGAATTTCTTTGAAACCTACATTCGCTTCAATTTGAAATTTGCCACATTTCTGAAAGGATCCAGTTCTAGTTTTACTGGATGGTTTTAAAAGATCGTCCATATATTACGCCACCCAAATTTTGAGTCTTATCTTTTACCTCCTTTTAATACCACGAATGAACAAACTCTTCCCCCTTTTTCTTAATTGAATATAAATATTCTGTTTTTACAATCAACAAATCAAAGCTTACTTTTGTGTCTCAGATTTTTTTGTTTGTTCATGAACATGAGAAAAACCTACGATGCTTTGAACCTAACCTCTGGTTTTATCACACGTTTACTCATCCCCCCCTTACTGGGTGACATATTTTACGAGTCGGAACAGCTTCGCCTTACACCCAACTGTGCATCATCAGTGGAAACATGGGTTAACGACATTCAATCATTACATTAGCAACGTTATCCGTCAGTTATCGAGAAATTGAATGAATTGCAAAATATCGCAGTCCAGATGCTTGAGTTTGGAGATTCGGAGTATCGGAAGTTTGATTAAGCATTTGTTAAGCTGTATTTTGATATATTATTAGTAGCCAAGTAAGCATATCAATATAGTATATTAATAAAAATGGTTTTATGTAAAACGATTAAATGATGTTTTAGAAATTAGCCAAGCATTCTTATTATCATTCTGTAAACTCGATATTTCCGAGCAAATAAAATATTTTTGTATTTCTGCAGATTCTTGCTATCCCTTTTTCATAATGAACTATCGAAGGTCAATTATTTCTTTCTCTTTCTTAAATCTGAAAGTAAAAAAAATGTAAGAAACCTCCAAGATTGTACAGTAAGTTGGTAGAAACTGTTATTTAATTGCTTTGACAATTCAACGCAGAATCCTCTCTGGCTAGCATTTATTTCTTCTTGTCTTTCCTCTTTCTTCTTTCTTCGAAGAGAATGCAGGGGAAGTGAGCTCTTCGGTCCGGAGGATTTATTTGATTATACGAATGCTACGGAGACAATAAATAATCTCAGTGCTTTGTACCTCGCTTTTCCTGCATTTTATTGCGAGAATTTCCTCGACGGGTGGAATCCGAAAAGAAACCATATTTATCATTTTAATATTTTTAAGGCTCGTTTAATGCGATTAGGCTGTACTAAGAAACATTCATTCGTCTTTTTTTTACGGGGTACACCTTCGGAAGGTGTATTTCTTAAGGAATTACATGCACGCTCATTTATAACAAGGAATTACGAGCGTTGCGAGTTCATTTAGGTGAAACATTATCTGAAGATTAGCAAAAAAAACCCTGTTTAATAATAATTAATCACACTGCTTTAATAATTCAAGTTGCAGCGCATTTTTTTAATGAAATATTACCCTGACGGCATCGTAGAAGCTACGTAATAATATATTTATTGTACTTGGCTATTTTTTTTATTTTAATTTATTAGGGAAACAAACAATTATTTATTTGTTTATTTTACGCCTATTTAGGCTTTTACATATACTAGTGGTCGCCCAATGGTTGAAATTCGACCATAATTAATTTAATGTGTAATGTTTTTTTTATTTATTTTTTATGCATAATTTTAAAAAAATATTAGCATTCTGCACTCCTCCTCTATATAAACTATAAGTGTGCGAAATTTCATACTCGTCCGTCCGCGCAATTTTTGTAAAAAGGGGTACAAAGTTTTTGCTTCACGTATTAATATACTGAATAATTGTTTATAATATATAGAAAAACAAGAAAACGTTAAGTGGAGTTGGTAGAAAAAAATTTTAACAATTAAAAGGAAATGGTTTTTTTATTATATCATTTATGTAAATTATGAATATAATTGTACCTTATACCGACCTTAAAACACAGATTACAGTATACAGGTTAGATAATGTGAAATTAAACTATACGAGAAATAACACAGCAGGGGTAGAGATTGTTTTTATTTTTTAATTTTTCTAATAAGCATTTAGTAAATTGACTTGCTATAAATTAAACAAGTGAAATTTGGTGTTTACGCAATGATTTAAAACGTATACGTCAATGTTTATGTTTTGTGTGTGTCAAATGTTCTATGGTACCTACATAACAAAAAAATTATAAATAACCAAAAAATATTTTTATATGACAAATTTAAATAATTTTTTCAATTTGTTCTCTTTGTAAATTACGCCCTATTTGCCCCCACCCCTTCCTGCTCCCGATTTTCCATCGACGTCTTTAAATCTATTGTTGTAATTAGTTTTAAGTAAACCCCGAAGAAGTAAGCTTTGCTTACGACACATTAATTATAGAATTGTAGAATGTTGGTTTTTTAAACAATAAAAGTGGTTAAAACTAAGTATTTTATTAATTTTGAAATAATAATCACAGACAAAATGAAGGCACCTAAGCCTATGCCTATGTCTGATAATCTAAAACCTACTGCTTGAAATTTATAATTTAAAAAGTATTATTACGACCTATTCACGAAGACATCCATTTTGCCTTATCAAGTTTGCTCTCCTGTCAGAATATAATTTTCTTTGTTTGAAAGCTAGTCCCTATTTTAATAACGGCTTGCGAAAGTAAGCCATATGGAAGCACATTCCTATTTGAATTTTTATTCTTTTAAAAAATAATCGACTGGCAAATATTAATTTGTTTCTTGAATGGATATGAAAAGTTTAATTTTTAGTTTAGCTTCGCAGAGTTTGATTAATGTAATTTGTAATTTATTCATTTGTAGTTTGAATAAAATTAATTTATTACTAGGGTCGCCTTCTATGGAGTTAGATACTTTCAGTATCATTGTCATAGAAATGGAATTAGTCGTGTTTAGTGACCAGATCTGGATAGCCAGGTAATACCCAACCTTCCTCTTTCCCATCTCCTTATCTACCCGCTTCCTTCCATCTTACAACGTACCACAAATTAGCGGTAATTCCACTGGATCCGGCCACATAAAAAAATCGAGAAAATCAAATATCGTCAATAGGTGTTCGTTTGACAATATGTACTACTTTCCTGCGTCATATTAAACTAAAAAAACCTTAAGGCGCCATATCCCTGCTGGAAAAGAAGAAGATGGAGAGATATGTAATTACGAATGTCGGAGAGAGCGCGCTAATATTTAAAACGATGAAATTGAAGCGAAAAATATGAAAATGGTAAATAAATCACAACTCTTTCAGAATAGAGCAAAACTCTCGTGCAGGTTGTCCAATACAACATTCAAAGAAACACTGTGAATTTTTTCATACATATAACTTGTTAAATAATAGAGACAGACGTGAAAATAAAAATTTTCGGAGCATATTTTGCGATTTTTTTCTATCGAGGGCATTTTATATAATTTGCTTTTGCGGCGTGGGGAATGTATAGATATTATCTTTAAAAATAACATGTATTTTTTTAAGAGCTTAAAAACTTCCAATGCTCAAGTGAGGTATGCAAGAAATTGGTAGAAATTCGGGTAGCGGCGGCTAAATCTATCTATTTATGTAAATAACAGTGTCTGCGGGCGGGCGGCATGGGTTTGATTTTCTGAGATTGATGAAATTTTGCACACTTGACCTTCAAAACAAGTCTGTCTATCTACATTCGATATCGAAAAACCCTGTTTAAAGCCCGGGCAACGCCGGGAACTTCATCTAGCATTAAAATATATGATCGCGGTTAACTAATTTTGCTTCTTGTACTAAAGTTGTTACTTTCCTATTTTTTAACCAGTGTTCATAATTTTAAAAAAATCGCAATAGAAAAGAATGCTAGTATTATGTGAAAAGTTCTTTTACTTATTCTATTCAAAAAAGTTAAATCTAGTTCCGCGCAGTTTTACATTGCATGAAGAAACTATCTGCATCAATCTTACCATAATATTCTTTATGAATATTCATTTCTTATTCTCTATTTTCCCTTTCCAAAGTACAAAGCTCGCCCAAACTGCGAAATTAAAGTACCTACCTATAGTGGTTCTTCATACAGTTTGCACTCCAGTCTGCAGCACTGTAAAACACTGAACATATTATCCCTAGAAGTGTAATCGAAGAAATCAGTTGTCGCCGATTTACATAATACCATTCGACTCCCAGGCCACAGACAGCATAATGACATTGATAATATTTTTGATAATTTGTAGAGCGCCCTTTGTTCGTAAAAAATCACTTCAATGCTGCTGTGCAATTTATTATGTTCCTAGGATCTATTTTTATTATTTACTAACAGATATTGAAAACAAACTTACCTGGCAAGTCACTTCTGATTGTGGGATATATATATTTAAAGTTTATGCTTGGAAGAGACACGACTTAGCGTGCAATGGACCCCGTATTAAAAACACTGGATGTTGCATGATTTTACATTTGCTATTTTACCCTCTATTACTATTAATATTACATGTATTAGGAGATTAGTGGCAGAAATAGAGTTGATATTTATTTTAAAATAATAAAGAAATTAGGAGGTACTCTTTAATTTTTATGTAATGACCTTAAAAAGCTTACAAGTTTATGATTACTTACATTTTGTACACATTTAGTTATTTACAAAGTTCCGGGTGCTGTGAGGGTGGATCACCTGCTCCAGAAAGCTTTATTTTTCTCTACTTCGTTTAATTTTGAATAAAAAATAACAAAAAAATGCTATGTGAGCGTATTCGTGATGTGAGCGTATTCGTGATGTGAGCGTATTCGTGATCCGAAAGTTTGGCAAAATGGGCCTTAATTTCCAATACAAAACTGTTTTTTTTTATCTTTATTATGAAATTCAAATAGGATGGAGATGTAAGATGTCAGACAAGAGAAGAGAGACAGAGTGCGTGCTTAATGGGCTAGAACCAAAGGGTATTACGACAATGGAGACATTCGACAATGGAGACATTATGACAATGGAGCGTATTCGTGATCCGAAAGTTTGGCAAAATGGGCCTTAATTTCCAATACAAAACTGTTTTACATCTTTATCATGAAATTCAAATAGGATGGAGATGTAAGATGTCAGACAAGAGAAGAGAGACAGGGTGCATGCCGAATGGGCTAGAACCAAAGGGTATTACGACAATGGAGACATTGGAGACATTTGCTTTCCATTCAATTGTACGTGGAAGTTATTTCTAGTGTGTTTTGTCTATTGATATTTAAATTACTTTTACCTGATATATTTCTTACCAACGTTTCCTTTAGCTTTGCCCTCTTATCTTTGTTTGTAATATTATGGAAGTATCTAAATATATTTAATGTAAGTACGCATAGGTTTACGATAATTATTTTAATCGTAAATTTTTGGTTTTGTTTTATTGATTTCATATTTATTGCCACTATGTAAAAAAGCGACCTCCGCAAGAGGGCATCTGTCTGGTAATAAACTCTTTATGCCTAACTTATCACAAAAGAGTTCCAACTACTCCCAACGGAGTGGAACCAGTGGGACGACGGCATCGCCAATTGGGTTATTTTAAGGCTGAGAGCAGTGGGGTGGAAAAGGGTATGGAAATAGGAAGGTGGGGAAGTACTGGGAAGTATTCGGGAAATATACGGAAACGTCCAGAACACCCTTCTATTGGTTTACGTGTTCAGTGCTAGGAAAGCTCGGCGGCCGTACTTCGTCATTAGTGCCTTATTATATGACCCGGTTCGCCGCTCGGGGAAACTGCGAGCTGTAACGTATTCCAGTTGGTATTGTTATTTTACTGGAATTAAAATTACAGTAATTATGACAGTAAAGGGGTGAATAGTGGTAGCAGATAGTTTGAATTTTAGATTTTTATGTAACATTTCTGTTTCGTGTGAAAAATTTAAGGATGTTTTAATATAAGGTTTCATTTTCGTCTTCCTTTGATTAATTCCTTTGATTGTCGGAATAGCATTTACTGGAATGCCGCAAATCTCAAATTTACGCCTGTCCCGGCTCTCGCCCAATGGAGATTCTGCAGGTATTTCAATGAAAGGCTCTTCGATGGACTGGCACGCCAAATGCTTGCTTAACATTTTGAGAACGGGCTGTTTTCTCATACTCCTTTGGGCTCTACAGCTCAGCTGTGGAATGATTTGTCAACTTTTGCATTTCCTCCTTTCCACAACGTGCATATTTTCAAGGCCCAGCCTTACTCCTTTCTTTAAGAAGACTCTTCGCACAGCATCCCCCAATATGAACTGATAAACTGAATTAATACAATATTAATACACACAAAACGAATGTGTCACCCCAGCCGGAACTACATCTGTCCCGGTGCGACCGGTACACCAGGTGTACTGATTTAACACTTGGAACATATTATGCTCTAAGGGTGTAGTACAGGGTAACCTGAAGTAACTTGTGATACTAAGATTTGATTGAAATAAAAAGTTCAAGTGTTCAATGAATTTTCTTTCTGTAAAGGATATGTAAAAGCCAAATAATTTTCTTAGTCAATCATATAAAAGAATCCAAGCATATGTTTTAGATTAGAAGATACAGGATGATTTTGCAGATCAAAAAACGTAACCTGGTGAAATGAGATAATTTGGTGATAGACTAGACCTAACTTGGTGAAAGATTCTTATTTTAGGAAAAAATTCCAAAAAAAACAAGATTATTTTATACATAGGCTCTGAGCTATTGTTCTAAAAATAATAACATGAATATAAACAGGTCAGTGGTTGAGTGGGCATCGCGTTTGGGTCCCACCCGGGTATCGCGTGTTCTATTACTCGGCTGGCTAAGTCCTCCATCACGACTCAAGGGTTTTCGGCTTACTGTGGTGGTAGCAAGAGATTTTCAAACATTGTTGGGTTATTCGTAACCCGGGAATGTTGGTCTTTCTTTTTAAAAAGAGATAAAAAAATTAAGAGAAAAATACTTTAAAAAAAATTAACCTCACTTACTTGGGGTGATTTGCTTATTTTACAGACGAACAATTACATCAATTATACTAAGGAAACGAGCCACTTTTCTAAGCTTCCACAGATGCTATTGTAACATTAATTTACGATAATTTGTAAATAAAAAAATTAAACACTTACCAAGTAATTTTAGCACTAATAAACCACTGTATTTCAAAGGAGTTTCGCAAAAAATGCCCGATTCCCTCTATTAGCGCCAGAGAAATGTCGGTAAATAAGCGAAGGTTGTTAGCGTTAGAGCAAACCTGTGAAGCTATGGTCGAAAAAGAATTATTGCTCCTCTCACATATATAGCGTTGCGAAAGCAAAATTGAAAACAGGTTACACTGTCTTAGACAATAAACTAGCTACCATCAAGTAAGGCACTATAGCCAAGTTATCACAGTTTAATTCACACAATAACCCCTAGTGTAGAGCGAATATAATACAAAAGTGTTTCATTGATTACAACGATTACAACGCATCGAAATCGGGATCGTAGTTGCAATCATAATCCTTAGTTGCATCACTAATTAGAAAACATCGCTCTCCGCCGACATCGCGGATTACGAAGCGGCAGCCGCGGCCCTCGCGAAGAGCCGCTAATCCGCCGCTCGGGCATGCGGCCCCTGCATAAACCTCCCCGGAAGCGTAGGTAGGTGTGCCTACCTCGTACAAGATTACCTATTTGCATATTTCATAAAGGCAGGCATATTATTTATTTAGCTGGTGTACCCCTTCTAGGTTCGTTTGGTTGGGTGTGCTTAATTCTTTACCGGTAATGTAATATATTATGTACTTACTTATGTAGATAGGTGTCTGATTCATATTTTCCAGGAAATTTTTCAAAGTGATAATACGTTTGCACGTGTACGAATTTAATAATTTTTGTTCTCTGAACAAGACCAAATTTTGAAATAAATTCTGTGCGAACTTTTCTCAGACTCGGCCATTGGAGTGTATTTATTGTAAGTTGTTTTTGTCAAATAAATTAAATGAATTCCTCTATTATTTATTTACATTTTTTATAATTAAGTCCCGTTAAACTGATAGATATCAGTTTGACAACGGGTTCTTTTATCATTAACTTTTTTTTTAAATTGAGACAGGTACCTATATAAAATATACACATTATTACATTATATTTAAAAAAATATATTTTTGGAAAAAACATTATTAATAAAATTTATAAAAAATTGAGATAACAAGGAATGTAATAATAATAATGAAAACATTAAAACGACAAGCGGAAAACAGAGATTAGTACAAAAAAGTTCTTTCATCTGACACTCAATTCACAGCTTTTGAGTCGGGTAACATGTTGTAAATTATTGGAACAAGGTATTTGACCGTATTTATTTAGATATCTGGGAATTACAAGTCCATCGTAAGTCTTGTCGATCTCTTCTTTCAAATTCAGAATTAAATCAAAGGATGCCTGGTTCACATTTTTCAGGAAAATCTTTCAAAGTGATTGGTAATGTGCTCGCACATGTATACATTTAATAATATTTTGTTCTCAGAACAAGACCAAATTTTGAAATAAATTCTGTAAAAAACAATTCTCAGACTCGACCATTGGGACCTATTTATTTTAAGTTATTTTTGTCGATCCCTTATTTCAAATTCAGAATTAAATCACATGGTTGATTAGAGCGTTTTTCCCAGTAAGGCAAGAGATCCTGGGTTGGTTACGGCCGTTATCTTTTTTTATTTTTCTATGTCTAGTTCTTTTTCAACCTTTTTCCTTTCCAGAACTTCATCTCCTTCCTTTCCTAAAAAGACCCTACATACAGCATCCCCAAGGTCCTAGAGGTAATTATTTTCTTCCTTTATATAATAATATTCTTCTATTAAATTTCTTATTTTTTCTTTTTCCAGGTGAGTACCATCTTCCATTGGCCCCAATATCGATCTTCGAAGGGACTGGTAAATATTGTTATCCTTTCTCATCCGAATTAGTTTCTTCGGTTTGAAAATATTTACACAAAGAAAATGGTTCTTAAAAATAAACTGTTTTTTTTTTTATATTTTACCGATAACAATCCGTCACACCGTTTTCTCGCAGGGATAGGCAGAGATAACCGACCGCTCAACTCGGGTCTTGGTTACACACTCCTTTCCTCAGTCACATTCATACATCGTTTCGAACATACGCTTATGTTATTCGGACTCATGTAAGTCATGTATCCCATTCAAGTATTTGGTTTAATTGAAAAATAGTTTGTTTTAAACCACTTTATTATACAATTTCACAAATAGTCAACTAGTTTCGGTTTTAACTAATCTTCTTCAGGACCTTAATAATTTAAACTAAATTAAGTACAGACATTTACATGTATGTATATGAAGAGCTGACAATAAGAAAAGAGAGAGAGATAATATGAACACTGTTACGTTACAAATTCGAGAATAGACTTCTCCACGGACTGGAGAATAAGGCGCCATATAGAGGCGCGCGCATTACCCCTTCCCGCGAGCAACAAAATGAGCGGCCGCTAGACGCGCCGCTCACTAGAGGCGGGCAAAGCGGGTCAGTTGAACGAGCCGCTTCACTAGGTCTCGTTCAATGAAAAGATCCGGGTCAGTGAACCGGCTCGTTGAACGACCGAATTTAGTCCATCTCAAGGGAACCCCAATATTTTGGGGTTCCCTTTTTATTGGAATTTCGGATCTCTTTTTAATTCCCTTTTAATTGGATTTCCCTTAGAATGAAAAAATGAAATCCTTTGTTTAATTGAGTTTTGGTACGAAACAGTATCGAAATTTCAGTTCGCTTATTAGTTCAGTTCGCAGTTTGCTGTTAAAAGAAATGTGTAGAAAAATGTGTTAAATTTCGGTAGAAGAATAATATTTTAACATCGTGTACTATACATACATTCAACAAAGATTATTACATCTAGTCATGTGAGTACTCAATACCAAAATTACTTTTTTAACCATTATTTCTGGATGAAATATTGAAAATAAACAATCAATGATTTAATGAAAATAAACATGAGCATAATAATAATTTAATTCATCCTTGCTTTTGTTATATTAAACAGTATAATGTGGCCGGAGCGCTGACGTCACGACTGAAGTATTATGCACGCACACACGCATGAATTTCGATATTATTATATTGTATTTCGGTAATAACATGCACACTTAGCAGAAACGGTACGCCACCGCGCAGAAAAGTCTCACAGTGATCTGAGCTGTAAACCCGTTACCTTACTTTCATATTTTACTTTTCTGCGCGGCGGACTGAACGAACGATCAATCCCAAAGACCAATCTGGTTCGCGGATCTTTGAACAAGTGAGCGGGTGACCCGGTGAGCCGAGTGACCCGCGAGCCGCGAGATCCGTTGAACGATACACGCTCTCGGCTCCCACGGGTCAGTCGGCTCTCCGGATCTCACGGGTCAGTCGGCTCACCGGGTCACCCGCTCACTCGTTCAAAGATCCGCGAACCGTGAAGATCGGTCTTTGAGACCCGGATCTTACGGATCAGTACGAAAATCCGGATCACTGAGCCGACTCGTTCGCGAACGACTCACCTCTACCGCTCACGGCAAGCCGCCAGTCTTCAGCAAGCGAGCTTACAGGGCCCACGTTCGCGTGAACATGGGCGACACCAGTTCAGTTTCGCCGTTTGGCGCTTCCGGATCACGCATGGACGCTGCGTAGACTGAGAGAGTCAAGCGCGTGAAGCCGCTGTTGGCCCATAAACCAAACGTGAGTCAATTACCATGTTATCCTTTGTGTGCAATTAAATGTATTAACCCTAACCACGCGTGATAGAGAAGAGAGACGGACATTCAAACTAACTTTCAGCTAGGATCGTTCCTTTTTTATGTATTATTGTGTCTCCTAGAATTGAATAAACTGTTTATGTGATAACCTACCGTGTTTTGCTTGACGAGGGAGGCCCTGGGAGAATGGAGAAGCGTGAAGTTCCGAACCACAAGCACTAGCCTTGAGGTTACGAGATCCTGCTTGCACCGAATCCTGAGCTAGTTATTATTTGGGGCAGATACAGCAGCTAATTGTATTAAATATGTGGGAGCTTTCTCCAACCCTGCCGATAGCGTCAGCACGCACGCTGGACGCTAACACTGGCGCTAAACGTGGGGCCATTTAAATTTTTTTCTGTTCCACCACGGCCTCGTTCCCAAGCAACAATTGTAAACTCTGAAATGTTATTATGATGTATTGTTTATTCCCAATTGTCTAGCACTTCCAACAGGAATCTCGGCGCGAACGTAATTTCGAATCACAATTTAAATTATTACGGACGCGATTTTATCATTTGTGACTCGTCACTCGACAAAATATTACCGGTATTCCAACGCAAGGTGCCCAACCTAGGAAGTTGTCGCTGCGAATAATACAGTGATTACAAAGTGTCGGCCGATTAAAATTGCTATTTTCAATACAAGTGAATAGTGGAAATAAACACAAATTAAAGAAGAATGTATTCAACAATTAAAATCATGTACATGATAAACAAATCATCCGCTTGGTCTCGAAAGTGCTAAATATTTTTAATAATATACTAGTTTGCAGCACGCTGGTACGTTTCTTTAAACGGACATTTGCTGACACCTAGGGAACAAGTGGATTTAAATTCTTTCTGTCATTTGACAATTAAGTATTTTTGACTCTGTCGTCTGATGAAACCGGACCATGCCATGCCATGCCAAATCACATTCGAATAATGCAAAAAATACTAAATTCGCGTTGACGTGGATTCCTTGACATCTGACACTATAATACCTTGTCAATTGACAAAGAAGGTAATATCTTGTCGAAAAGACGAAGGGAATTCGCGGGTAAATACCAAAAATTGGTGCTGTTTAAAGCCAGGCTATAGGAAGCCGCGTAATGAAACCATGCCCCAAGATATTGTTGAATTCTCAAACAAATTACTTCCACGAAAACTTGTGAAAATTTTTTTTCGATTTTTTAAATTTTCGAAATTTTTTTCCAAAACGCTTGGAGTTTTTCTAAAAAACGCATTGCCAGAGGAAAATCGCTGCCCAAATTTTCTCCAGTTTCCGGACTCTGAAAATTTTTTCGATTTTTCCTTTTTTCGATTTTTTTTAATTTTCGAAATATTTTTTTTCCAAAACGCTTGGAGTTTTTCTTAAAAACGCATTGCCAGAGGAAAATCGCTGCGCAAATTTTCTCCAGTTTTCGGACTCTGAAAATTTTTCCGATTTTTCCTTTTTTCGATTTTTTTTAATTTTCGAAATATTTTTTTCCAAAACGCTTGGAGTTTTTCTTAAAAACACAGTGCCAGAGGAAAATCGCTGCCCAAATTTTCTCCAGTTCTCGGACTCTGAAAATTTTTCCGATTTTTCCTTTTTTCGATTTTTTTTAAATTTTCGAAATTTTTTTTTCCAAAACGCTTGGATTTTTCCTAAAAAGCACGTGGCCAGAGGCAAACCTCTGCCCAAATTTTCAAATAACCCAAACACTTACAAATACGCGTTTTTTCGCAGAAGCATTTTAAAAAAAAAAAATATATATACGTCCCCAGTGGTCAATCCCTGGCAAAAATTTCTTTCCAATTACGGATAAAGAGTCGAGTTCTCGTTTTTCTCCCAACGTAAGGTCACCCTGACACGACCCTATACACTATGGAAGTCCCTCAAGTCACGCTGGGTATAATCCCCCACATTTCTACGTCAAAAAAGGAAGAACTACTACAGGCCCTGAGAAGTAGAAAGATTTCTCCCAGGAATAAATCCAAAAAATGCCTTATTCAATATGCTTCTTTCTACAACAAAAAGTACATCAGGAAGTTGCAGTTTCAACAGGAAGACACCTCAGAAATCATCTCTACCTCCCTCACAGTCTCCGAAGCAAAACCCTTGGTGGTACAAGCCCAGGAACAGACGAAAATATATGATTTGACAACCTGGAAGACGAAATACAACGGACTCACGGATGTGGAGGATTTCATCAACAGAATAGAAGAAACAGCCCAAGTCAGAGGAATCCCCGAAAGTATTCTGCACAGGAACTTCATAGACCTCATCGCTCCTGAAATGCTTACCTGGCACAGGATACATAAGAGAAAAACAAACTCATGGAGGGAACTCAAGGTGGCACTTTTATCCAGTTTCGGAGAAAAAAAGGCCCAACATAGAGTCAGGCTATCCCTACTCGCTATCAAGCAGCACTCCGGAGAGCCTGTTGCTAGATTCACACAGAGGGCAGAGGCCATCAATATTAAGCTCACCCAACCTGTCCCTGAAGCGGAACTTCTCCCGGTTTTAATCGACGGTCTTCTCCCCAGATACGAAAACATCATTACTTCTCAGAAAATTGCCACGCTGGAGCAACTGAAAGATGTCTGCCAGCTACTAGAGGCATACCAGGATCGGAAGAAAGACGAAAGATTCCCCAAAGAAAACTTTCGCCCAAGCACTTCGTCCGGCATAAAACCGGAGCACAACGAGAAGAAATCCTGCTCCTTTTGCCACAAGATTGGTCACTCCCAAGCCGCCTGCTTTAAACAAGCAAAACTTTTATCCTCCAAAGACACCCACTCTAACAAAAGGCGATCCGTCGATCGTTCTCCAAGAAGAGATGAAGGGAGGAAGTTTGGCAAAAGACCACGCCAAGACAATACCGAAACGTCCATCCCGGATCTCAGATTCATCAAACCCCCTATGGATTTCTCCAGACCCCCTCCCAATTGGACAGCCAGGAAGACAAAAAACTAGACCCCAACCCCCCGGGCCATCCCTCCCATAGGCCAAAGGAATGGTCGGAGTGGTTGGAACACGTCAAATTTTTTAAACAGGCCTTACCCCTCTCTACAGTTTGCTGCAAACAGGCAATAGACGGTAGACCCTTCGCGCATTTTTCCATAAACAACGTGGTTTTTTCAGGTCTCCTAGACAGCGGCGCCTCTGTCAGCTGCCTGGGCGACAACGCCCACACCTTATTCACAAACTGTGGTTTTAAAATGGGAAAACATTCTTCACATGTTACCACGGCAGACAACACTTCACAACTCGTCATCGGTTCTCTAACCCTGCCGATCAATTGTGACCAAAAAACAGTTTGGATCAAGTTTCTAGTTGTACCTACAATCACACAGAAATTCATCTTGGGAGTGGATTTTTGGATGGCTTTCAAAATTGCCCCGCAACTGTTTAACAACCCCTCCGTCACTCCCCAAGTAAACGAAATCCGTACGGTAATACCCTACGAAAACTTGAACCCCTTACAAACAATACAATTAAATCAAATGATCAACAAGTATGAATCCATCTCCTTCGAAAGGTGCGGTTTAGGCTTAACCAACCTAGTACAACACCATATAAAAACAACAGGCCCCCCAATCAAACAAAGGTATTACAACCTAGCTCCACAAAAATTGAAAACGCTAGAAAAAGAATTGGACGATATGCTAAGACTGGGAGTGGTGGTACCCAGCCGCAGTGCATGGACCAACCCCACCTTATTAGTTTCAAAGAAAGACGGCTCAGCCCGTTTCTGCCTCGACAGCAGACGCCTCAACGCATGTACAATATCAGACGCCTACCCGCTCCCCTTGGTCAACTCCATCCTGGACAGACTTCGAAACGCTAAATACATCTCATCCATAGACTTAAGCAAAGCATTCTGGCAGATACCTTTGGATCCCAGCTCCTGCGAAAAGACTGCCTTCGTGGTGCCTGGCAGGGGTATGTTCCATTTCAAAAGACTACCCTTCGGTCTAAAAAACAGCCCAGCAGAACTACAAAGACTCATGGATAAATTGTTTGGCCCAGAGTTTGATAACAATTTATTTTGCTACCTGGATGACCTGATCATCATTAGCGATACCTTTGAAAAACATATACTTATTCTAGAAAAGGTTTTTCAACAACTCAAACAGGCCGGTTTGACCATCAACCTGAAGAAATCGGAATTCTGCAGGCACCGCCTACGATACTTGGGTTTCATAGTAGACGAAGAAGGCCTAAGAACAGACCCCACAAAAGTAGCGGCTATGACAAATTTTCCCCGACCTACAAATGCAAAAGAGGTAAAAGCCTTCCTCGGACTCACCGGTTACTACAGAAGATTCATAAAAAACTTCTCAACTCTCGCGGCGCCGCTCAACAAAATCACGGGAATCCGTAAAGGTACCAGTAACTTTTCCTGGTCTGCGGAGACTGAGTCAGCATTCAACTCCCTGAAAGAGGCTCTTCAATCAGCCCCAGTACTGAATTGCCCCGACTTCAATCTTCCCTTTACGATCCATTCGGACGCATCAAACGTCGGAATCGGAGGAGTCCTCACTCAAAATTTTACGGACGGCGAACACCCCGTGGCATACTTCTCTCGTACCCTAAATAAACACGAAAAAAACTACGGGATTACCGAGAGAGAATTGTTAGCAGTCATGGAATCCATTCAACATTTCCGCGGATACATTGAGGGCAGTAAGTTTACCGTCGTCACAGACCATAGCAGCCTAAAATGGCTGATCTCGCTAGACAACCCCTCTGGGAGATTGGCTCGCTGGTCGTCCCGCCTATCTCAATATACTTTCGATGTCATCCACCGTAAAGGCGCCGATAATATCGTCCCGGATGCCCTTTCTAGGATCGAGATAGCAATATTAAATGCCGAATTGCCCAATTCTAGTCTCCCCACAAAAGACGTATGGTATCAAAAAATCTTTAGAGGATGCAGTGACAACCCACAAAAGTTCCCGAATTTTATGATTAAGGACGGACAACTATATCGCAACTGCAAGCCTCCACTGTCAATCTTAGAGGACTATGCCTGGAAAAAGGTAGTCCCTCTCGAAAATAGAGAACAAGTTATTATTGATAACCACAGTGCCGTAGACTCCATACACCCTGGAACCTTCAAAACATTCAAAAAAATATCTTTAAGATATTATTGGCCGGGTCTATTCAAACAAGTACGTTTATACATCTCCAAGTGCGACATCTGTAAGGCATACAAGCACAGTACGGCACCACCGTCTGGTCTAATGGGCAACCCCAAGCGTGCCGATAGACCACTTCAATCCTTTTCTATGGACCTCATTGGACCCTTCCCTAGAAGCTACGCCGGTTACATGCATATACTCAGCGTAGTGGACATCTTTTCCAAATACTGCTGGTTGTTTCCTCTGAAAAGGGCAACTGCAGCAGCAATAACCAATCTATTGGAAAAACATATTTTCATACCCTACGGTACCCCTCGTACTATAATATGCGACAATGGCAAACAATTTATAGCTCTGGAATTTAAAGAGTTTTTGTCTAAATATGGTATAAAGGATGTATTCTATAACACCCTTTACACCCCACAGAACAACACCGTTGAACGATACAACCAAACCATAAACACGGCCCTGGCAATTTTGGTTGGCAAAGACCAACGCACATGGTGCAAAAAATTAGACAAAATACAAGCAGCCATGAACAACACGGTGAACCTCGCTACAGGCTATACACCATTTTTTCTCAAACACGGCATGGAACAAGTAGTTCACGGTTCACTACACCCTGACAATTGCCTTCCACCCGTCCCTTCCTCCACAGCAGACCCCGCAGCAAATTACGCCCACCGCTTGGAGGAACTCTCCGCTATCTATAGTGAAGTAACAGACGCTCTACTATTGGCCCACCAAAAGAGCGCCGACAGGTATAACCTTCGCAGGAGGCACGTCACATTCAAGGAAGAAGACATCGTCTGGAGGAGAAACAACACTCTGTCACAAGGTGCGCTGTACTTCTCTGCCAAATTGGCACCCCGTTTTGTAAAAACGAAAGTCCTAAAGAAAATCTCAGACCTGGTTTACCGATTGTCCGACATCTCTGGTAAACACATAGGTAACTACCACATAAAGGACATTGTAAAAAGTGGGAACATGGAAACAAACTCCATTGCCACGCCCGTATAACCCCAACGGTTATTCCTTGACTCCTAGCAACCATTCGTCTACACCGTGACATGGATCACTATGGAAGTCAACCCTTTTGTTTCGTCACTAATGAGCGGCCTCTCGTAAACGATTGTCACTCATTGGGACACTCAAACGAAACCCTTTCTAGCTCTGGCACAGTGTTGTCAACTGTAGCCAAAGTCATGGAAGAAATTATAATTCTCCCTTGTGGTTTCGTTTCATTTTATTTTTATTTTTGTTTGTATAAATATCTCGTCATCATCAGTCATTCGCCTCTAATTGCTGCCCCAGGTGTCAAACCTTGGAAACATCGTTTTTTCTAAGCATGCACACCTCTACCTGAAATTGATCACTTCGGAGAAAGGAATTCCCTGTGGCTTACTGCAAGTAGTCAGAGACTACGTGCCCAAGGTTTTGTGCATCGTCACAACTCGCAGCATCATATTTTCACATCATCATGTCATACCTCGTCACCCCTTTCTAAATACTAGAAAATCTTTTTGTACATTAAATATCGGGTCCTCGCCATAGTGCATCTAACCCTTATGTCATATGTAATTAAATTAGGTAAGCAAACCTGTGTAAACCCACGGCGGTATCAGATGTTTGCTACCCGTTCTAAGTTTTTTTTTCTGTTTTTTAAGAAAATAGAATGGCGCTCAATAAATAACCCAAATTGCTCTAGCTCTCCCCAGAACTTGATGTGGAGTCTGGAAAGTATCGTTATAAAAGGGACAACTTTCAACGTGCCTCTTCATTAACGATAAATTTTTTTTTTACAACATTTCAGCAACATTGAGTCACCCTGGGTCTCAACTGCTCAAACTGAAATTTTGGGGTTGCCTTGTTGTGACTTATCACGTGCAAAGTACGAGGTCACAACAAGAAGCCAGGTCTCCAAGTGAACCACCCTGTGAACAACCCATCCCATTATTATAATTTTCATAACACCAAGGTGTGTCCATCGCAGTCTGTTTAAGTAAGTAAAACCTAGAAGGTCTTAAACACTCAAATCGGACCTTTGTAAATAATTTGCCTTGTCAAACAACGATAAGCGCATGTCTTGTATTGTTGCTACCATCGTACGTGTAAGTACAACAAAAGTTGTACCATCACGATACGATACTCTGTGCGTAACCAAAAGGGTTGTACCACAAAGGATCTCTTTTGCGGTAAGCTTAGATGAAATTCACATTCCATCAGCACGCCAGAAATTTTTTTTTGTCCCTTAATTGTTGAAGTATAAAATCTTGGCCAGATCTTCAAATATGTTTTTGCCTTTGTGCAAGTCTTTAACGTACGCTAATATGGATTTATTATGCTACGGTATTGTTGTACTAGGTACATCAGTATGTCTCGCCGTCTGTATTGAATAGGTACCTTTATATGAACGTTAACCTTTGTTGCCATCATAGGTGGGAACCTTATAAAATCTGCCGTCATAGATGGGAATCTCAGAATATCTACTAAATGCGATACGGGGAGCCCGTTATAATTACTCTGTGGGTTTTTGTCAGAAATGTCATAAATACCTAGTCTTTTGCACCTCCCTTCAATACTGGGCAACCCAGTTGTAATTCGTTCATTGTTATCCGTGAAGACGTTATAAAACTTACTTGCAAATCTTTTGATTTTGCAATCTTGTACGCTATACGTGAAGACGTTACAATACTCACCATGAATCGTGCGAACGAAATAATATCAAACCTTTATGTGTGAACTACTCAATGTAGTCCACACCCCTTTTTTGTAATCATTAATATGCCCGTGGACTTCCTGTCACAAGAACCCAGGAACTATCTACTATCTCAAAAGGACTAATCATACGCTTCACTCATGATTATGGGGCATCGTGTCGTGGGAGTTAAGTTGATGGACACAAACACACCTAACTCGTTGTCTGGGAGACGAACAAAGAAAATCCCCAGGTTTGTGAGATTTGAGCAAGGGTCTGTCATTTCTCGCAAACTAGTAGGAGAATAAAACGACCCCTAATCTTCTGCCCAATACACGTAGAGGATTAGACTTTTATGTCAGTGTATTCTTTTGTCCAACACTACCAAATATTATTGTAATGTGCCAGGATGACTGCTGTAGACCTTGTTTCACCTCCACCCAGAGGTCGAATTTCGGAAATAGCCGAGTCCCCAGCAGTTTTCTTCGTTCAAATGTTCCCAATTATCACCCTCCCCCTTCCTCGAAATTATCCGTGAATGGGGATATATGCGTTACGCACTTGGCGTTTCGTTTGTCAAATGGGACAATCTTCATACGCGGATCCTTTCAACTTCCTACTCCTTTCCCACTTTGTTATAACTAATCTTGTACGCAATGTTTTGTTTTTCGAAAGTAGAAAAAATGCTACCGTATAGACGTGAGCATAGGTCATGGAAGACCAACTTCTTTCGAATGGGGAATTTTGTTATACGTACAATCCCTCAACCACGTATTCTTGGAAATGTATTTGGTAAAGAAAAAAAACCAAAAGGGGTTACACAGAACCTGTCCTTGAATACGTACCTTTGTAACATGTATTAGGAATTAGCCACATTTAGTTAGCTCTCTCTCCGTCTCTCTCTCTACACGCCAAACGAATCCAACTTTTTCTCAACATGCACACTTGTTTCTCTCCAAACTTTTTTCATCATTGGTCTACTAGGCAGGTAAACTTCAAGAATTTTGTTCTAATAATAATTTTTGCCGGATTTAAAAAAAAAACCAGCAGCTCTGCACCCTATCTACATCTGCGCCTCTTCATGCTGCCCTCGCTACCGTCACGGAGGTCCCTTGCCTTCAATCCCTGCGTACCAAAAGCACCCGACCGCATCTAACATAACCTAGTGTGAGTCGTGCGTGTAGTTGCGAATTGTATCACCACAAAGAACCGACACTCAAAACAAACCCGAGCACGCCAGCTCTAGGTTGGTTCCTGTTCCTGTTGCCCTTGTGCAAATGCTCTGCTGCCATTATGCAAATATTCCTGCTGCATAATACAAATGTTCCTGTTGCCCTTGTGCAAATGTTCCTGCTGCCATTATGCAAATGTTCCTGCTGCATAATGCAAATGCTCTGCTGCCATTATGCAAATACTCCTGCTGCATAATGCAAATGCTCTGCTGCCATTATGCAAACGTTCCTGCTGCATAATACAAATGTTCCTGTTGCCCTTGTGCAAATGCTCTGCTGCCATTATGCAAATATTCCTGCTGCATAATACAAATGTTCCTGTTGCCCTTGTGCAAATGCTCTGCTGCCATTATGCAAATATTCCTGCTGCATAATACAAATGTTCCTGTTGCCCTTGTGCAAATGTTTCTGCTGCCATTATGCAAATGTTCCTGCTGCATAATGCAAATGCCCTACTGCCATTGTGCTGATGCTCCTGTGCCCTTGCGCAAATAACAATACCAACGATTGTTCACAAAACAATCCCACTACATACAAAAGCCAGTGTACCAGCCACCAATTGCGATTCCCACTCTCCAGTACTTCAATGGTTTCGTACTGGCTCACCCACAGGATCCGGAAGCAGTTACCCTTTCGACCTCTGTGACAGGTAGAACTCTCCACACCACCTAGAAGCCTCATCATGTGTTCTCTTCCTCGTATTTTCTTAAAGGCCCTAGTGTCCCTTGAGTGTAATCTCAAATGGGCCAGGTTACTGTGACAAAGTAACCTTGTAACTTCAGTGAAACGTTCAACCACCCCAGACATCCTACGCAAACCACGTTCGCAAACATTAGCTCACAGACCAATGATACAATTTTAGAGTTTTTTTTTCTATCACTGCATAACCCTTGTACCTTTCTTCAACAGATCCTTGTTCTTTGCAACTGTATTTATGTATGCCACTGCCTTTATATACATTTATTGACAATTCCTTGTTACACCATGTATCTTCTCTTTTGTGTTCTGTTCATAACTATTCTCCAGCTAGGAATCTCTCTCTCTCTCTCTCTCTCCTCGTTTCTCTTAAATGTTTTTGGCACAAGTGCTGAAAAGGTAAGAGGATTTATTAGTCCTACAGCTCCATTACCACGTCGCTTTTATTGCGGCGAGGGGGGAAGTGTTACGTTACAAATTCGAGAATAGACTTCTCCACGGACTGGAGAATAAGGCGCCATATAGAGGCGCGCGCATTACCCCTTCCCGCGAGCAACAAAATGAGCGGCCGCTAGACGCGCCGCTCACGGCAAGCCGCCAGTCTTCAGCAAGCGAGCTTACAGGGCCCACGTTCGCGTGAACATGGGCGACACCAGTTCAGTTTCGCCGTTTGGCGCTTCCGGATCACGCATGGACGCTGCGTAGACTGAGAGAGTCAAGCGCGTGAAGCCGCTGTTGGCCCATAAACCAAACGTGAGTCAATTACCATGTTATCCTTTGTGTGCAATTAAATGTATTAACCCTAACCACGCGTGATAGAGAAGAGAGACGGACATTCAAACTAACTTTCAGCTAGGATCGTTCCTTTTTTATGTATTATTGTGTCTCCTAGAATTGAATAAACTGTTTATGTGATAACCTACCGTGTTTTGCTTGACGAGGGAGGCCCTGGGAGAATGGAGAAGCGTGAAGTTCCGAACCACAAGCACTAGCCTTGAGGTTACGAGATCCTGCTTGCACCGAATCCTGAGCTAGTTATTATTTGGGGCAGATACAGCAGCTAATTGTATTAAATATGTGGGAGCTTTCTCCAACCCTGCCGATAGCGTCAGCACGCACGCTGGACGCTAACAACACATTAACAATAAAAACATTCTGTTAGTTACCTAGTTCTAGGATTTGGTTCACTTGATCGTGCAAGGTCTTCCGCGGGCTCCGCCGACTTCCATCATTCGCATGCGCGACATATAGCCTCCTCACATTTCTTTCTTCATCCAATCGCTCTATAAGCCCAAACCATTGAAACTTCGCTTCCTTTCTTACTAAATTTGCTTATTCTCTGTCATTCTTTGCGAATCTCCACATTTTTCACCGTCACACGTGAATTTACACCCTTCCGCCTCAGGGATCTCATTTCTACAGCATTAAATCTACTTTCGTCCTTTATCTGCCAGTTCCACGCCTCACTCATTTTTACAAAAAACATATACCAGTCTTATTAAAAGAGTATCAACGAATTAAAGTACATTCCATGGTAAGTACTCGGTTATTATTTTTGTTTTTATTACGTCTGATATTAACGGGCTGTGGTAACAACACGACGTATAAAGTTTTGTAAAGGTTGTGGGAAGGTTGTATAGAATTTACATGCGATGAAACTACAGCACTGAAACAGTAAATTGAGAGAAATTCTCAGAACTTCTCGGATAAAGTTTTTTGTGTTTCAGCTCCACAATTATTGAAAAAGGATTGCTATATACTTAACTAACTAACTGGTTATAAAGCCGATTAACTAAAGTGATATACTTACAGATGATCAAACGGGACTAATCTCCGTCTCTTTTCATCTTTTTTTATAATTTACTCCCTCACAATGGCCATACAGTTAGTGAATATTCTGCTTTATAATAAAAATACTTAGCCTTTTCTAGAGTGCTATCTTTTTGAAATATCACACCAAGGAGACAGCGTGTTACAAAAGAAAAGTAACTCAAAGTGATGTACTTAAGCAACGCAAAATCATGTGATTTTAGTTCGAAAATTGGATCGCTTAGAAATATTTTTGATCCATTAATTACTTGAGCTGTTTTTTTTTTTCAATTTAGACTCCCCCCCCCTTGGTGAGATTAAGTGATATTTGGTGGGACCACCCTACCCCTCACGTGAGACTTGCACTACACTTATTAAATGACTTTATTTATTTTCATAAAGATAATAGCCATTAGAATTTTTCAGCCGGCAAAATGGGACCCTATAAAGAAGTGAAAATCAGTTAAATTTTTGATTGTTGAGACTTTACTGGACCCCCCCCCCCCCCAAATAATATGTAATTAATGGATGACCCCTTACAAGCCCAGAAAAAAAATATAAAGTTCTGTTAAACTGCTAACGGGTCTTTTTTTTCGTCATTTGTTTTTGGGGTGTTATGCTGTGTTGCGCTACCTCCTTTAGCCAACGTTTCGTACAGCGTTACAGTGTCCATCATCCCAAAAATGAATGAATAATGAAAATACTTTTGGCCGTGAAAATCTAAAAACGTATCTGCTAACGGGTCTGTTAAAACTGCTTTAAAGCTCAAGATCTCCTACTTACGAACCTCTTTTTGGTTTTTTATTGTATAATGTGGAAAATTAAATTCTTTAGAAAATGATCGTATACATTTCAAAATAAAATATAGTACGGTTTTTGCGATGTTTTTTTCCTGAATAAATCAAAATAGGCGGCTGATACGGGAATTTAAACCTTATCGCCATCTACACCAGGAGTAATATTGTTAGCGACCTGATCCCAGTGTTAACACTACGTGTTGCATTACCTTAAATTTATTTTTAATTTACTAAATATGAAAACCCTATCTCCGCATCGTGAACACGATTTTAATGTAAGTTTATAACCAACTAGTTTCGCACAGAACGTGCCTTCTTCAGAGCAGTATAATAAGTGTATAAAATCTAGAAATAAAGTTAATACTATCTTCTTATCATATAACATATTAATTACTAAACTTAAATTTAAATATAAATATGTTTTACGTCTACCGAGTTCATTTATTAAATAAATTATTGCTGATTTTAAAATTTTATCTACCCAACTATATTTCAAATACATGTTTTAAAAAAATGCCCTCTGTAATACTACGAAAAGGTTTTGATTTGTGAATTAAACTTTGAAGGATGTCTGTGTCATAATTTAATAGTGAAAAGTTTGACATTTTCACAGTAGAATGAACAATCAAACAGAATATGGATTCTATTATTCACCACGAAATGTGTTAATTTAGCCACGTAACAAAGGCGTTTCAATGTCAACAATCCGATAGATATTCTCACTCATTTGCAATATTGCTATACATTTATTTTTATTAATTCATACTGATTTCATGTTTCATTCAAAGTGATGCATTTGATTGAAAAGTGCAAATTATACTTATTAGTGGTTATTATTATTTTGACGAGAGCATTTCACTGCATAGGTGCAGTAGCTAGTACCAAGTACCTACCTATGGCTGCACTTGCAAGTGACCTACTTCTCTAAGAGTCAACTTGATCTAGTTATTTGGTGCGACCTTAATCCCAGTCACAGATGCATGCAATTTTAAATAGAATATTACGGAAGCAGCAAACTCAAATCAAAAAGTTATTATCCTCGACTTTCAGCATTTGCAACTTTCTATGTAGAACATTTAGAAGACTTAATCTAGTAGAATCTTGGGTAAAATTAATGAGTATATGAAGTGTATGCTTATTACGAATATTTTTTGAAAGAATACTTCTATTCAACTTAATTACTGTATGTATAAAAATGCAATTGTTTACGTCGGGGAGATGAAAACTACTGCATTTTAATTGATATTTCGTTAATCTTAAAATTGTTTGCTCACTTGGCGGTCATTATTTTTGAAGTGACAGTTTAATGGTCAGTTTTGTTCTTCTTTTATTTAACCCAATTTAATAACCTATTATAGGTTCTTAGTTTGGGTTTATTTAAAAAAAAGAACTAGCCATATTATATATAAAACTATTTTCACGTTATTATTATGTCAAAACATGTCGCGAACAAAATAATCAAATTATCGGTATTTTTAACGAAATATCTGCTAAAATGTAGTATTTTCCATCTCTTCCGACGTAAACAGTTGTCTTTTTAGTAATTAAGTTGAACCGAAGTATTATTTCAATAAAATATTCGTATTAAACGTATCCAGTTACTATTAAACTTTACTGAATATTGCAGCCTGATGGTCTTACTTTAGGTAGGTTGTAATGCTTAAAAAAACGAGTGTGCTTTAGACCACACGACTGAAGTAAAATTTCTTTATGCTTCGTTCGCCTCGCCCCATCACACTTTTCGTAACGCTCTCGTCACGCATTCACCAGCTTACTCCCCAAGATAAGCGTGCGTAAAGAAGTTTCACTTCAATAAAAACATAGCACTTTAATAAAGACATTGACTTATTATATCGTACTTAATACCATTATTAAATTCAGATTGGTTAAGACATAAGTTATATAAACAAAAGAAATGTGCCAAAACAATTAAATTGTCTTTTTCAACTAAAAAGAAACCAGCAAATGGACTTTCAGTACATAATCTCTCAATTTCAATGACATGAAACTCTAATATTTTAATCTTAAAGTGGTGTTTAGCCTAAAATAAACTAAATATTAAAGTTATTTGAAACAAATCAAATATATCCGAAAGTTTGTAGTATTTAAAATAAAAATATAATTGATAACCTAATCAAATGTTTTGAATAAAGATCATATTATGAAAATTAATGTAGGGCGCCAGTTCAAGAAAATGAACTAATAACAAATGGTACATCAAATATACATATATAAGTAACTAAAGAGAAATTAAACGTAGTACCTACATTGCTCGCAGCTCGGAGATCCGCCGAAGTACCTCTTCTTCGTCAAAACACACGTCCAACCTCTGATTCTACCCTTAGAACTGCTCGAAAATTTGTTTGCAGAAAATATATTTAAGTCAACAGAAGAACGCAGGATTCTTTTCAAATAGGAATTAAAAATCAATTCGAAGTAATACGTAGCAACCGTCCTTACGTATGGGTGCTCACTCAATATTATCATTTCAAACTGTTACAAGGTACCTTTGGATGTTTTGCGAAAATTGTACGCGTTCGTTATGTAAATTTTATGTTCGGGAAGAGTGATCATTTTGTGTATGTGACACCCAAATTAGTAATTAAAATGAGTGGTAGCTCAAAACACCGTTCAGGTGATGTTACCTAAAAATTAAAAAGCTATTGTTATCTTTTAGAATGGTTAATAGTCGAGCGGTTAAATGCGTCGGGTTCCCACCCAGGCGTCCTCAGTTCAATCGTCTGTCAGCCAAGTCCTCCATCATCGTAAAAGCGAGATTTCATTTGAGGATTTTCGTAACCTGGGATTATGTGTATGTGTATTTAAAATATTATGTGATGACCTTGTCCCGTATTGTTTCTAACATATTTTATGCCGAATCAGGATACTGCTTGCTACAATTTTGGCAATTAAAGCAACTGTTGATAAATAAAAAAACCACAATGTTAGCTATTTATTTGGTTGCTATCAAAATACAATGCTGCAATCATAATCAATAAAATTTATTGCAGTCATAACGGATACACTTATTTAAAAAATACGATTGGTAGAATGATTTCGTTATTTTCTACCGAAAAAAACAGTAAACTTTAATTTGAATTATGAGGTGACTCAGGTAACTATTAACGGTTTATATTCCAATAGGCATCCCCACGTTTGCGGAACGGCGACGGTACAAAAAGTTAATAAACATACGTTCTTTAACACAATAATACTAGCTAATAGTAGCTCTTTAAAACACATTAAATAATAATGCGACACACAATGTACGTATGTCTGTTTCCTCCAAAGGAAAAAGTAGTCCTTTGGAGGAAACAGACATACGTACGTTGTGTAAAAGGAAAAAAGAAGTCCTTTGGAGGAAACAGACATACGCACGTTGTGTGTCTCAACTTTTGTCTCATCATTATTTAATTGTAAGAAAGAGCTGCAGCATTATTGTGAAAATGAACGTATGTTTATTGCCTTTTTTGTACCGTTGCCGTTCCGTAAACGTGGGTATATTAAAAGCGCCTATTGCCAACGAACATATCTTTTTAACCGTTCAAGCCTCGAGTATTTATTAAATACTACTATACTTTTCAACCAATTTACAAGGCGGATTCGGGTAATATGCCTCGGGAACCATTTGTTGGATAACCAATACCTCTGACATAGTTCACCCTAAATGGTTCGCTACGTTTGATGACTTGGCAGAGGTGCTTGAGTTCATTGGGTGAGGTTAGCGGCGGATGCGTTTGCCCACATGCTGCGTGGCGGGCAGGATCAACAGAGACTGGTCGGTGGAGACCTTTTGATTTCTCCAGCCAGAATCTCTCTACCCATCGCCTTACATCGCAGTTGGAGGGATGGATGTATAAGTTCGTCACTTCTGGACACACTGACCCCCAGATCCCTACCCATCCCTCATAACGTTTTCCTTCCCACAAACCACTCTTCTTTCTTTCCTTAAAAAAACTCTCCACAGAGCATCTTCTAAGATGGCATTAGTCCTGATGGAAATTATTTTCCCCGGAGGCCCGTAAAAAAACCTTTCGATCTTCAATAACTGATGTAATGATCCTCAATTTTCCACCGAACGCCGCCCAATAGATAAGATTTGTCCAGGAAATCCTCTCCCAGCCCCCGAGCGGGTAATTCAATTCATATAGTGATACACTTCCGCCCTCCTGGCACGCAAGTGGCTTTATTATCCATCCGCACGGAATTGCCAATTTTTAGAAGTGTGAAAAAGTCTACAAAATGAACGCTTCGATTGTTCGCGTTCCCACCCTGCGTAATGTACTCGGCCAGGTATATACTAGGTACACTAGGCACTTGAATGGACGTGTTTAATGTTTGTCAGCAGTGAATTAAATAGTTGTAGTATTTTTTAAATAGTTGTGAGTTTTGTTGATCATCTAAAACATTTATTTCAACACTATTAGTAAACACATCTTGTAAACCTATAAAATGGCTGTATTTTTCTGTTTTTTTTTCTGTGTTTGTATGACTTTTATCTAATGTAATTTTATTTTTATTATTTCCTAAGTTTCAAAGTGTCTGTCAAATTAAAATTACACTACAAATCATGTCAAATCCGTCTGGGCGTTAAATAAATAAATAAATGAAAAAATACAAATAGAATTCACTGGGTAAAAAAAAACATGTACGTATTTAAATGAATCAATAGGGGTAAGTAGTACCTTACATTAGATTTCGTTCACTTGTATTTACAAGAACGAGGAAATCTAACACTCAATTACTGGGGGTAATTAACTTAAATACACACATTACAGAACAATTAAGATTGAGGCACCATTAGTAAATAAGTAGTTAGTATTAGCCTAATGAGAAGCATAGATTTTAATGGGGAAGAATGGTTACGTACCTTTTAAACTAGAATAAATTGAACATTGGCTTAAATGTATATTATATTATTGAATCAGTCAGTTGTTGGAAAATACATATATATTTTTATATATATATATTTTTTTAGATTTTCACGGCTAAAAGTATTTTCGTTATTTGTTTTTGGGGTGTTATGCCGTGTTGCGCTACCTCCTTCTTTAGCCAACGTTTCGGACAGAGTTACAGTGTCCGAAACGTTGGCTAAAGAAGGAGTTAGCGCAACACGGCATAACACCCCAAAAACAAATAACGAAAACATATATTTTATGTTTACATGCAGGTTGCGTTATTAGGGGTAATGCTCTCGACTAGCGATCCGGAGGTCGCGGGTTCAAATGCCGGCATATGCTAGTAAATTTTATATGATTGAATTGCGTTGTTTCACAATTTAATCATTTAAAAATAATGTAAGGTATATTTGCGGTACGTTCCAGAATGGAAGATGCTCTCAGTATCGCCCTCGTGTATGACCACCATTTAGAATTGAAACGTTGCTTGAAATGGCTTTAACCATGTTTGGTGACTAGATCTGAATAGCTAGGTACTTCCTACCCGCCTTATCCCCATCTACTTCCCCTCCCCACAACCTTCAACCTCACAACAAAGAAACAGTAAACGGAATGCAACAAAGCTTTAAGAATGCTAGGATTTGTGCTAAGCAACTCCAGACATTATTGCAGCTCGGCCGCGATTCGTGTGCTATACTATAGTTTAGTACGTAGCATTTTGGAAAGTGGTTCAGTAAAATGGGGAAAATAGAAAGAGGCAGGTGGGGAAGTACCTGGCTATTCAGATCTGGTCATGAAACACGACTAACGCCATTTCAAGCAACTTTTCAATTCTGAATGGTCACCAAACACGGCTAACGCCATTTCAAGCAACTTTTCAATCCTGAATGGTGGTTTACACCAGGGCGATACTGAGAGTACCTTCAACTCTGAAACATGCCGCAATTATACTATACATTATTTTAAATGAATTAATTATGAAATAACACAAATTATTCAAATAAAATTTATTTGCGCACGCCGGGGTTCGATCACGCCATCTTCGGATGCGAGTCAAGAGCCTTACCCCAGGACCATGCCGGCCGTCAAGATAATAACATAGAAAGATAGGTGTTAGCGTTGTTACTGTTTTAAATTGGTAATGTTCATTTTATACTTTTATTATGTTGACCCGCCTAAGTTATCAGAGTTATCACGAAGGTGACCTTAGAAATTTTACGACGTTGACTCTATTTAACTTTCCTAGTTTCTGGTTATTGATCTCTCTGTGTATTCTGAAGCCAATATCTTTGTCTTTGTGTATCAATTTGGGAGGCGGGTATGGGTACCGCCGCTCCGGGAACCATTTTTTGGGTGGATAACCAACATCTCTGCCATAAGTCACCCCAAAAAAGTTCGCAAGTGCAGCGGTGCCCTGGTTCATGGGGTAACGTTTGTCAGGGTCTTAGTGACAGTTGCGCCTACCCTCTACAGCGTGGCGGGACCAGATCGGGAAAAGCTGGTTGAGGGAGACCTTTGACCTCTCCAGCAGGACTCTCTCGGAAAATCGCCTTCCACCGCAGTAAGGGTGATGGATTCATACGTCCGTCACTCTTGTACACATTGACCCCCAGATTCATAACCACCCCTCATACCTTTTTCCTTCTCAGAACTTCCTCCCCTTCCTTTCCCTAAAAAGACCTTCCACACTCTATCCCTAAAGATGACGTAGCCGTGAGGATCTTTTTTCCCTCAAAGCATTCTGTGTGGAGCTAATGTAAAAAAAAATATATCCAAACATTTTCTTTTTATTATTATTGCTTACATGTTCATTAGTTAAGATTAAAAATTTTCTCATTCCAGGCGAAATTACTAAGATTTTGTTACATATTCTCTAACTGTGTATAAATTTTATATCTCATCACTTTCAAGGTAATGTACCTCAATGTAAGGTAGGTAATGTCCAAAAATGAATTCATAGTCCTTCACTCCTGGACACCCGACCCCCAGATTCCTACCATCTCCCGTACCCTTTTCCTTCCCAGACCTCCCTCTCCTTCCTTTCTTAAAAAAACCCCTGCGTAGCATCCCCAACGATGACATAGGCCCTAAGAGGAATTATTTTCCGGTGTGCAGCTAATGTATTACATGTGTGAAATTCTTGACAGGGAGGTTATCTATACATGTTGTTATTAGCCTTAGG
This sequence comes from Glyphotaelius pellucidus, assembly GCA_936435175.1. Lineage (NCBI taxonomy): Eukaryota > Metazoa > Arthropoda > Insecta > Trichoptera > Limnephilidae > Glyphotaelius > Glyphotaelius pellucidus. Next base: position 7,251,609 of record OW386545.1, on the reverse strand, counting down.
TACTCGTACCTTCTTCCAGCTCGTACCGAGTAAATATTGTATTGAAACATTTTATGAATCCAGATAACTCGACTCACGAGAGCTTACGAAGTTGCAAGCGACCTCGTATACGAACGACACTCGCACATTGTGTGCTGATAACTGATATACTCGTGTTCCACTAGCTCCGACCGCTGAAGATTGCTCACACATTGAATCAAATGCACTCGCGTGTTTGCAAAGACTTTTGTCGCAATTCGTTGCGGTTATTGCAAACAAAATGGTAATATTTTGAAACATTAAAAGTGTGATTCTGTTTCTTTTGTGTTATCTTTTGCGTTAAGATAGTGTTACGAGATTATTAAGACAAAAATTCTAAATCCGTCGGGTATCGTAAACGTACGTCGTGCGTTATCGTCTGTCAAATTTCTGTGATTTTCTAAAGCTTGTCTTGTGTTTAATGGATTGATAACCTGCTGAAAAACACAAATTACTTTTTATTAGTAATTAAAACTACTTATAAACTACTTTCATAAATGACTTATCTGTTTGTCCTGTTGTTTTGTTGTTTGTACGCGGTGACATTCGAAACACAAATTTTCCCGCGACTGACATCTCTTAACGAGGAATACGCGGCAAAACGCGCCGTCGTCTCTGGCGTTAAGGTAACTACTTTTAAAACAAGCCTGTCTTAGTACAAGCGCAGTATTTACTACTACATTTAGTATACTGCATTTAAGAAAACTGACAAAAAGGGTCGTACACGGCCGATTTAACGCTTTACGTTGACGCAAAAGATACAGAATCACCATTCAGTTTATTGAGATGATCGCTTTATTTTAAACTAGCTTTTCCCCGCGGCTTCACTCGCATGGTATAACGGGAAATTGCTGTAGCGGTTGAACTTATCAATTATCCCCCCTCCTCCCCACCCCCACCCCCTCCCGCATTCCATACACTCATTCCCTTACATTCAGTTTTCAAACATCTCGCCTGCCACCTAAATTTCATAAAGCTATAGCTCACAGAAAAAAAGAATTATCCAATTTTGTTCATTCGTTCGGAATTTATGCGCTTACAAACATTTCGGGTGTTTATTTTTAATTAAATATTTGGAAGTTTGTTAATATTATATACTTAATATACTTTTATATTATATACTTTTGTTAATATTTTATAATGTTATATACTTCAATCTTACAATTATACTCCTGAATAACATGTGTAACTTGAATAATGTGATTCTGTAAAAGCCTTCAAGGCGTGTAAATAAATAAATAAATAAATAAATATAATAAAACGTTACACTATTTATTATTCAGTCTTTATAATCGTTACGAATTATATTTTTAATGTAGGAACTCTTATCTGACATTTATTGCAAAACAGAAGCTTGTCCAAAAAAAACAAAACATATTCTAATATTTGAATTTTCTGGAGCAGTAGCTGACCAGGGGGCTGAGTACCTACCAGCTTAGAGCCCACAAATATATCAACATCGTTTCCATGGAAACGATTTTTTTCTGACGTTAACAAAAACTCGCTTTTGTTAGCGACATAAAACGTATAACACATATAATATATTAATATTTATAATTTCATAACGCCAGAGCTTGCCATCATATACAGAATATAGTCTTCGCATATAATTTAGCTTTCTATTGGTGAAGTCTTTTTATTGGTTAATGCGTGAAAGCGTCATAAACAAACTCTAGCAGTTTCGCATTTATAATATTAGTATGGATGGATACTAAATAAATGTCACAGCACAAGGAACCGAAAAAGAAACATCTCTCGGCAAAGCTATTTCCCGAGTAATTGAAATTATTTTTTAATTAAGTAATTTACTCCATATCTGGGATTGTTCTTTTTAAATAATGGTAAAAAGTCTAAATAAATAAGTAGAATATATTCTTAGTACACACTAGCAAATTCCCGACGTGCGTTGCTATATATTATTACCCTGATCGCAAGATCATCGTTCGAAGAAATGTAAATTCTCAGCCGCTGGTTAATGGCTCTTAATGACAGAACTTGAATAGGATACTTTCAGAATATTGACATTGTTGAATTATTCTAATTCTGTGAAACAACCCACCCTAAATCTTTCCACTCACAATACTCACTTGCTTGCCTAGACTAGCCTTCTCTCCAGTTCTAGAGAGAATTCCAATTCACTCTGGTTTCGGCGTGAAATACCGCCTGCTCCGTTGCACTCGATATGCCATCATTTTTGACTCAACTCACGGTGCATCCTCAAACAAGCAATTTTAGTAAAAAAAATCTGACGTGAAAAATATCACAATTATTTTTATCGTCAGCACATCAGCCTTTTAGGCATCCCTGGACCGAATTTGGTTCATTATTCGCGGATCATTTAACATCTAGGCCACACGGGCGTGTACAAAATACAAACATCCCATGCCGTCAGAAGTGATTTGCATTTGAATCTATAAACTTTTCAACTTCGTGTTTTTCAATTCGTCGTCGCGTACGAGTGTAACGTAAATCCTTGCTTTGCCCTTGGTAACTACGCCCCTTTTGGAAAAAATAAATTTCTTGTAGGTAGCTTAAGATTTTCAAAGATGTGTGTGTTACTTACAATCTTATTTATTATTGTGATGTAAAAACCTTTTTATGGCGTTAAATAAATAAAAGATTATTTTAAAAATTGGATCAAAAGTAATGATAGGGCCTTTACCGGTGCACTCACCCAAATTCGACGTTATTGATGTTACGAAACTGTAGAGTGAATATATTTTAATATAAGTGTAGGTATGTTCGTAGGTATTATAAATTAACTTTCAATTACTGCCTCAACACGGACTAGCCTAGTGAGACGAGTTATGAGAAATCTCAACTTATAACTCACATTTCTATTCTTATGTTACCCACTTTTTTATATATTATTTTCTCTTATTAATTTTATAAAACAATGTTAGCTAGTATTTTTAGTCATATTTGCAATTTTCTTACAATTTTATTTCAATTTTCTTACTTAATTATGATTTTCTAGTTAAAATACACACAAAGGGTTGAAAGGTTTTCTATGATTATATTCTTTCGGTTCCTGAAATTATAAGCGATTTTCGTGATTGGGACACAGAAACCTTCTCTTAAGGTTTGCTTTGCTCCACTTTTCCACCAAGATTTCCATAGTGGGAAATAACTTTCAAGCTCTACGCTGTAGTTACCATTCGAATGTTCAAAACATTTATATATTTATTACTTACAAAATCAACATTTATGAAATGCCCGAAAGTGGAGCAAAGTAAGATATATTTAGTTTTACCGACGTTTGGCTGGAGCCTCCTAATACGACAAAAATACAGTATTGCCAATAGAGCAAAACTTTTTAAATATAGCTTTTGTTGCCTCCTTTTGTAAAAAAAAACATCAAAATTGGAGCAAAGAAAGCAATTTTTAAAGCCTGCTGATGCGAACATAAATTGGAGCAAAGTAATTCATTTCAGAGTGAATCGCCCAGTTTTGAAACCTTGCTTGAAAAGTCTTGCTTTAGACGTCTTTGGTGACCAGATCTGAATAGCCAGGTTCTTCCCTCACCTTCCCCGTCTCCTTTCTCTCCCCCCTTCCGCCAGCCTCTCGTAACGGGGTCACTCTTGCGCGAGTATTCACATTAAAAAATATTTAAATAAACGTTCTTCCGAAGCCTCTTTTCAGCGCGATGTAACTCCGCGCCCGTTGTTAGCGCGAGATCCTCTTAGCGGGTACGGCTCCACTTCTCCTAAACCGAACAAAATTTTCCAAAATTGGAGCAAAGTAACGTATTTTTCCGAAGCCTCCTTTCAGCGCGATGTAACGCCGTGCCTGTAGTTAGCGAAATCCTCTTACCGGGTACTGCTCCTCTTATCTCAGCGAGCGAGCACTTGCCAGTTACCAACTTTCCGGATAAAAAACCCCCGATGCTTTGTGTATAGACAACCAGTACCGACTCGGCAGGGCATAGGCGTAGGCACACGAGACCTTCCGTTGCTACTTCTTGTTACCGACTGCCGCTTTATTCATTGGCTAAGTACTACGTATTCCTCATTTGTAAACATTCCGCCGGTACACACTACTTAGGCACAACGTATCTACAACAGCCCTTTGAAATGTGTACACCGGCATGTCGTTATTTATTAGGATGACAGCGTGGATGTAACATGCTGTAAGCCAGTGCTCCGAAACCTTTTATCATACCAGAGCTTTTCCCAGAACTCGGCAACACAAAGAAAGAAAAGCTTACAAAAAATTGAATACTCAAATTTAACACAATTTTTTATTTGATTTTTATACATCGGACATAAACTTTCGAACTCACAGCGTAGAAAAACAATTCTCGTGTTCTGACTGTAGCTATTCACATTTAAAATAGTAGTTTTTGCAAAAACGCGGAGAACACCATTCTAGAGTTCTTGTAATAGCTATTCGTGTACAAAAAAGTCATATTTAGACAAATACGTACCGACTCACAAAAAACCATTCTAGTGTTCTTATTGCGATTATTTGTGCACGCAAAAGTTATACAAACACGTGCCCCAACAGGATAAAACCGTTCTGAATTTGAAAAACATTCTTATTATAATTATTTGTGTCATATTTCAACAATCACGTGCCGGCTCACACTGGAAAAACACCATTTCACGTTCTGACTGCAGTTATTAATGTTCAAAACAGTCGTTTTGCAAAAACCGCAGCTTCCAATGTTTTTTGCAACTATTTGTGTACACAAACATAATATTGACTCACACTGGAAAAAAACATTAAAGCGTCCAATACATTTGTGTTATTTGCTTAATATTATAATTCAATTTAGCCAAAAAAAAATCCTACAGCCGTATTCTTCAGTGTTCGTGTACTTTTGTGTTTGTGATCGTCGAATCGGTGCGGTGATCTATTTACTATCTGTTATTCAATTAGTTGTTATATTCGTAATAGTTTGTCTTGTCTGCAGTTAGTAATGAGGTAAAAGGTAAGGTTTGACTGGTCAGTGGTTGAGTGGGCATCGCGTTTGGGTCCCACCCGGGCGTCCCGTGTTCGATTCCCCGACTGGCTAAGTCCTCCATCACAACACAAGCAACATTTTCGGCTTTCTGTGGTGGTAGTAGGAGATTTTCAAACATTGTTGGGTTATTCGTAACCCGGGAATGTTTGTCTTTCTTTTAAAAAAAAACAAGCATTGTAGAAAATATTAGTAAATATATATGGATGAGATATGCAGTTGTGCAGAGTGGAATTGTTATGTCTGTGTATTAAAAATGACCTTGATTGTGTTTACTATCACTGCTTGAAAAAAATGGTAAAATGGCATGGAGAGGAAAGGACTCACCGAAAAGGAATTTGTAGGCTGGCCCTCGTCTGCTTTTCTCCATCCAATATGCACACACAGTGATAGGCGCGAATTATTTTTATTTTATAAAACACAGCGGAATTAGGTTAAAGGCGGAGCGGAGCGCAAAATGGCTTGTTGTTGCGGCGGGCGTTTTATTACAGACTACTGAAATAAGGATTGACGGGTAGGCAATGGATAGGTAGGAAAAAGGAATTGGCAACAATATTACTACCAAATCCCAAGCAGTGACAGTATGTATGTGTAAGAGTAGGTGTGTATAAGTGTAGGTGCGTGTATGGGCCTAACCATGAAATATATATTTGAGGTGATTTTTACAAAAAACGGCGCTATACAAATCATCCAAATATTATTATTAGTGTAAAACAATAAAGATTCATTGCAAGTTCGGCCGTCACTCTTGGCGTAGCCCGGCTTCAGCTTAAACGTTGCGAAATATGTATTATTTGCGCTATACATAGCTTGCTCTGTTTGGCGTTATTGTATTTGACATATTATATAAAAAAAAATTGTATGTATGGCCACGGCACACTTAGCATCGGTTTACCAATGTGTCCTGGTACGTTGGTTGCGGATATATAATATCACCTTTGTACTAAAATTATCACCGACCCGTATTACACAGTTATTAAAATAATTTAACTGATGTAGCTAGTTTTTTGTAAGGTTCCACGAGCATTTAAAAAAAATCATATTTTATTTTAATAATTGGAGAATGGCACAAACAGAAGCATTGCGATGACAGAAAGTTAATTGTGTGGCTGTGTTTTTAATTGCGACAGTAGCACAGAAACTTGTTTATTTCATTTACCGGAGTAGCGATAAATATTCCCACTTTCAATGTATTTTGTCGCAATAGGTACAATAAAACAGTTTCAAAGTTCGAACACGCTTTTAAAAATGTATTCGTACATTTCAGCGTTTACCAAAAAAAAACAACGACACTGAAACACGTCATGCGGCTAAAATGCAGAACCAATCTATAGTGTTCTTTTATTAATTTCCGATATGCAACGTTGCGATAGCTGATTTCTTTTTTCAGTAAATAATGCACATTTTTAGTAATGTATCATTAGATCAATGTATCATCATCATCATCGTCGTCGTCATCGTCATCATCATCGTCAAATTGGGAGGTGAGTTTGGGTATCGCCGCCCCGGGGACCATTTATTGGATAACCAACACCTGTGCCATAGGTCACCCCAAGTGGTTCGCTACGTTTGGTGACTTAGCAGGGATTCCTGGGTTCGTGGGGTGAGGTTTGTTCGGGTCTTGGTGGCGGATGGGCAGTCCACCAAATGAGTGGCAGGCCGGATCGTGAGAGACTGATCGTCATCTTCATCGTCATTGTCATCATCATCATATCATCATCATCAATTTTTGAGGCGAGTTTGAGTATCGCCGCCCCGGGAACCATTAATTGGATAACCAACATCTCTGTTACCATTTATTGGATAACCAACATCAATCGGTCACCCCAAGTGATTCGCTACATTTGGTGACTTAGCGGTAGTGCCCGGATTCATGGGGGTAAGGTTTGTTGGGATGTTGGTGGCGGATGGGCAGTCCGTCAAACGCGTGACAGGCCGGATCGGGAGAGACTGGTGAAGGGAGACCTTTTGACCTCTCCAGCAGGACTCTCCCGAAACATCGCCTTGCACTGCAGTAGGAGGGATAGATTCCTCCATCACTCCTGGACACACTGACCCCCAGATTCCTATCCGCTCCTCATATTTTTTTCTTTCCCAGAACTTGTTCTTCTTCCTTTCCTATAAAATCCTCCACACAGCATCCTCAAAGATGACGTAGGCCCTGAGGGGAATTATTTTTCTCCGGACCTCCTGTGTGGAACAAAAGTAAAAAAAATATAATCTTCATTGTTGTGGTCATCGTCATGATTATCTTCATGATTATCGACATCGTCATCGTCATCGTCATGGTCATCGTCATCGTCATCGTCATCGTTATCGTATCGTCATCGTATCGTCTTCGTCATCGTCATCGTCATCGTATCGTCACCGTCATCGTATCGTCTTCGCCTTCGTATTCGTCTTCGTCATCGTCTTCGACATCGTCACCGCCACCATCATCGTCATCGTCATCTTCATCGTCATCTTCATCGTCTTCGTCATCGTCAACATCATCATCGTTATCGTCATCGTCATCGTCATCGTCATCGTCATCATCATCATCATCATCAACATCATCATCATTATCATCATCGTCATCGTCACCGTCACCGTCACCGTCACCGCCTCACATACCTATTATTTTTTAAATAAAAGCAAACCACCCCGGTTACTAATTAGCTAGCTTGTGGCTTGTGCAAGAATGGAGGACCTACAAAGCCTGCTACAAACCTGACACATTTTCGTATCGGTTATATTTGGACATTTTATTTGGGACACTAGATATAGGTTCTCATTCCCTGGTTTACATTAATAAACGTGCGCAAAGTGCTCATAAAACATGAACCCGCATTAGGAAATTTATCAAATTGTTTTGATCAATCCACGCGTTAATTAAGTAACTACGCGTGTTCCGCTATCTCTACAATAGCACATTTGGCATCTCTGATCAGCGGGAGATATAAGCGAACCGTTGGCATTTTGTAATTAAGTTTACCGAATCGTTCACAAATGTCCGGTCCACGTGTAAATACCGCCCCGGCCCACTTAGTTCCGTACTTAGCGCTTACTGCCAAAACCGCCGCGCCGAGGGTAGTATTTCAGCCCGGATCGTTCCGTGTACAGTATTGCGTGCTTATATGAGGATCATCTAACTGTAGGATGCAGTACCTACCCACTAGTATTGTGATCAGTGACAGGATAGAAGCCAAAATATTTTTTTTTGTGAAATATAATATTTTCAAAATTTTCTTTCTTAATGCATTCTTATGACAAATTGGCTTTTACGGTAATATTACTAACAGAACTTTAGTCGTAGATAATAAAAAACAAATCTCCGTGGGAATTTTTATTTAATTTTACAGTAGAATCCGTTTATGTGACTCAGCCTATATTGACCAACCGCTTAATATGACGTGATTACACAGCGAAGTTTGGTTTTCGTATAAAATTCTTTATAACAAAGTCGGATATAATGACTTCGCTTACAGTGACACGTCGCTTATTTTGACCCATTTTAAATAAATTATGTCCTAATTTCATGGAAAATTATGTCGGTTATAGTGACCGACATGATTCCTAACACCTTCGACGGTGTTCGGGAGGGTCACGTGATGCCCGACGACGTTAATATGCTGTGTTTCTCTCGTCACGAGTCTTAATGTGCTCTTTCTCACGTCACGAGTCCTAATATGCTGTGTTTCTCTCTATTAAAATAAATACATACATTTATATCTCACAAAAACAGGAGGTTGTTTATTTTCTACAAAATGCTTTGTATGACGTCCGCTTAGTATGACGTATTTGTCATTTCCCTTCGATGTCATTATAAACGGATTCCGCTGTTTTTGCAATATTTTCTACGAAAGGAAATTTACAAAGCTTTGAAATGTTGAGCTTGGAGAAGATATGAAATTGAAAAGACTGGACATTGCAAGATTTTACATTTGATATTTTACCCTCCACCATATGCAATTGATTACATTTATTAGAAGATCAGTGGCAAAGGTAGGGTTGATATTTAATTTAAAAGACTGTAGAATTTAGGACTCTTTTTGACTGGAGAGTTTTTATGAAATGACCTTGAAAAGCTTACAAATTAGCTTATTGTATACAGGTGTTAAGGGACGTACTTGACTTACTTTATTTAACCAGTGATTCTTAGTCACATTATTTGGAGTAAAAATGTACATGAAATTTTAGTCTCCGGTGATTTTCTGATGTCTTTTTTTTCAAATTTTTTTCAAACAAAATAAAATTTCTTCCGCACGTCGTCACTGGTCTCTCAGCCGAGTAACCGACCAACCCCTCACCCCGTCTCCAACTGCCGTAACACCTTCCATGTTTACAGAAAAAAAGTCATCTAAAATGTCATCGAAGACCAAAATTTCATTTACAGTTTTTATCACAATCACTGGTTAAAGTAAGTCAAGTACGTCCCTTAACACCCTGTATATAATATTGGTGAACCTTGATCATCAGATCTTATTCCCAGACCCCCATTTCCAAAGTACAAAATGGGAAATCAACGCGTCCTCTATAATTCGTTCGTACCGATTTCCCGCTGTGTGTAGGCACGCTAATTGAACCTTCGAACTACTGCATTAAACCGAATTGGTTTTGGCAGAATATTCGGCAAACGACGGTTTATTTGTAATCCAACCTAACTTGTTGTGTCGGCCTTTCTTCGGGAGTTTGCCAATTGCGTCTCCCGGCTTTTTCTTACTTTTCTTATAGTTTGACCCATGTTTACTTTCACTTAATTTTATCGATTCGGTGTAATGGTATTTCATAAATAAAATCTTTAAAGTACGTACTGGCTGCCTGGCAACTGCTCGCTCGTATCAATATGTCAAATGATATTACGTCCCACATAGAATGTCATTTGATGGTCTTTAGCGTTGGCATGACTCTGGGCAAAAACAAGCATGGTCCGGTCTTTGCAAAAAACGACGTGTTTGGGTTTTTCGCATGATAGGTCATTTAAATATTTTCAAAATACACAGTTTATTTGCACATTGTTCCAGACCTGCGATGTTCAAATGTTCGATGTTCATATAGATATATGTAATATTATTCTGGTTTGTTTTTTGTTCTCATGTTTTTTTTACCATTATCCACAAATGTCTCTTTGTAATACTTCTACTTACTCCACTTTAAATTAGGTATGAACACTGTTTGCTGGCATGAACACTTTTTTGCATAGTGTATTTAAAAATAGATATACGGTTTCCGCAAAATCGTAGTACAAACGGAAACATGGTGAATCTACTTCATATTTGTAATCGATTTAGTGGTATAATCTTTTTTGATTTGTGCTTTCGTTTTCAAGTAAATCTAGTCCGAAGTTGTAATTTTTTAGGTGAAATTTGAAAAAAAAATTCATTGGTTTAATATCAGCTGTATGACTTTTAAAATGTGTCGAAGTATATAATAATCGCCAAAAATATTGGATTAAAGTTTTTTTTTAATGCTTAGATATACCAGTTTTACGCTTGTACTTCGTGTTTCCGGACGCCGTTTATATGTGCCAATAACTGCATCAAAGCACTCTATCAATTTCCGTGTTGAATCTAATATAATATAGTTGAATAACAATAGTCGAGCAGTTCCTACCTACCTTCACTAATAATAATATGAATACCCGGAGATCAGGAAGCAGAATCGGAAGATATCCAAATATTATTACGAGCTGCCGGGTACTAGAGACTAGAGGAGAAGCGCTCGGTAGAACTGCCTCCGGCCGTGCACGCGGATATCATCTCGTGTAGTGAGCTATCATGTAGCAGGACGGCAGGAGGCAGGAGGTAGGATGGCCGACATCAAAGCACCGCGCGAGATGAATACCAAACAACAAATATGGAAAACTTGTAGTACATATTTCAGGGGGTTCATACATTTACATCTACAGTACCTACACTGTTTCTTGTGCTCCTAGTACTCGGGGCGTTGAAGGATCACTTTCTGTATAGGGATATTACATAACTAGAAAATTATTCTCACCTGCTGCTATTACCTACAGTTTTCCTACACTGTTCCTTATGCTCCTGGTACTCGGGGCGTTGAATGATTACTTTCTGTATAGGGATATTACATAACTAGAAAATTATTCCCCCCTGCTGCTAATACCTATTTCTCCCAGTTTCTCTAGACTGCTTCTTGTGCTCCTGGTACTCGGGGCGTTGAATGAATACTTTCTGTATAGAGATATTACATAATTAGAAAATTATTCCCACCTGCTGCTATTACCTATTTCCCCCAGTTTCCCTACACTGTTTCTTGTGCTCCTGGTACTCGGGGCGTTGAATGATCACTTTCTGTATAGGATTATTACATAACTAGAAAATTATTCCCACCTGCTGCTGTTACCTATTTCTCCCAGTTTCGATTTGTCGTTTTCCTTTGATGAGCTTTTCATCTATTTTCTTCCCTTTGAATCTGTTGGGTGTTTGAAAATATGTGAGATGTCTGACTATTCTAAAACCAATAGAAATAACTACTTTTGTATTATAATTTCCTTACTGTTGTTTTGTTCAGGGGTTAATATTGGAAGAAAAAAAACATCCACAATATCAAGTGTACCAAGAAATCCACCTTGGATTTGCTAGCACGTGCCTCGGTTTTATGGTATTTTGAACCTAAAATTTATTTTAATATTATTCTAGCTTGCCGTTTCGCCACTTGCAAATACGTTTATTTTATCTGTGAAAATGCGCGTCGTAAAATTTCACGTCAAATGTCATAATTCCGATTTTCAAAAATTATAATACTGTATTTATTTACAGGATAGCACCTTATGACTTATTTTTATTGTAAATAACGCTTATTTAGCTGGCAATTAATAATAAAACTCAAAATATTTTTGCTTCTTATTATATAATATTTTTTTATGACACTAGGGAGAAATTTCATTTGAATTTTTTTTAATGATTTTTCTGAGTTTCCGATTTCTCTGAATATAAGTAGCTATCCTAGGGGAAATTACTTAGGATAGACACAATTTAAAAAAAAATATATATTTACAATAATGTCACTATCTAGTGGTACAATTTACATAAATAACATTTTGCAAAAAAGTTATTACGAAAATAGTGTCCGGCGTACGTCGGGCGATTGACAATTTACCCCTGGCATTCTAAGGCTTTATGCAATATTGATTTTATTAGTATATAATTATTATTATCAATGGATTAGGTTGCAAAGGAAATATTCTTTGCAGAACATGATACCTTTTCCATGGCTTTTTACTTAATGTGACATGAAAGTATGGAATTATTTGAGTAATATTTTGAGGCGGAAAGCTGTGCGGAGAATAACAGGGAGTTTGGTAAATATCTTAACATTTTATATCTGCCCACTAAATACAGCAAAAATATATTTAAAAGCTTTTTTTTTTAAGTAAAATTATTATCTAACTTAAAATAGTTCCACTTCATGTAGTCAAGTATAAAATTAAGTACTTATGTTTGCATTTTAATACATATATTGTGTTTTTCTAAGGTTTATTACATATATAGTTTTTATATCTTATTTTTTTTTAATATTAGTTCCACACAGGAGGCCCTGAGTAAAATATTTTCCCTCACAGCCTACGCCATCTTAGAGGATGCTGTCTGTAGATATTTTAAAGGAAAGGGTGTAGAGGAGGTTCTGGGCACGAGAGGGTGTGAAGGGTGGATACGAATCTAGGGTTCAGCAAGTCCAGGAGTGACGACGTATGAATCCATCCCTCCAACTGCGGTGCAAGGTGATAGGTCGAGAGAGTCCAAAAGAAGTCAAAAAGCCCCCCTCAACCGGTCCCCGTCGATCCGGCCCGCTATGCAGTAGGTTATCCGATAAACTTTTCCCGGGGCGACAGTACCCATACCCGCCTACAAAATTCAGTTAAATGAGGTACATTTTTTTTATTTCACTGGAAACTACGCCATACATTTTATTGCCTTTATGCTGTAAGCAATCTATGTGTAAAGTAAACAAACACAAAAAAAACTTTTCGTAAAGAACTTCGCAACCATTTATTTAAAAAAAAAAAAAAACATCTTTTCTCACTTTCTACACAAGTGTCATTTTGCGTTCTAACGGCTTAATATTATGCTTTTAATGACCTGCCAATCTTCCCTTTGAAACATTATTACCGTGTTTCCCTTTAAAAATCATACTTCTAAATATTCTTACTTATACAGCCCTCCTGTGTATCGAAAAAACTCGTTTTCTCCTAGAACTCGGAAAATGTATTTATTCGAGCTAAGGAAATCTAAGAGGAGAAGGCTAAAGAAAGGCACGTGGAAACTCGTTATGTAGAACTCTGCAAGAATCAATATTATGATAGTAGTTTGTTTGGCATTGTTTATTAACGTGATTATCTAATTAGTCAACACTCCCTTGTTCGGTTATGTCGACCCGGTTATGTTTCCACGAAAAACTAATTTGTTTGAGTTATGTACATATGCAAATTTTCGCACACCCACATGGTTTACTTGTTCAGGGGGACTCCCGGGCGACCCATCGAACAGAATACTGTAATAATACGGGATACAGGTATTCCTAACTTTAGGGGCGTTGATTAAGGTCCCCGAATTAATTAGCTGGAAAAAAATTATCGATTGCTGTACCTTCGGGACTCGAGGTAAACATCTCTGTATCTATAAGTCTGTGACAAATCTGTTGTCGTATGATTTTAGTCGATTTGTTAATTCGGCGACGATACAGAAATCGTAAAAACTTCACATATATTTTTTTTCCGAAATATGATATTTTTGGCAAAGAGTTGTGTAATGAGTTGTACTGGCTTTGAATATTGAGAAATTTCTAAAAAAGGGCGTGTACAATTATTATTTTACGCATTCCGCAAAGCAGAACAAAATTCAGTTGCTATAAAAACAATTTAAAAGCTTATTATTGGTTTAATTTGAAAATCTGATTTAATTTTTTATTTTTTTTTTTATTTATTTATTTATTTGTTTTTATTTTAGTAAATTGTACAATTGCTTAACTCTTTTGGCTAACTGTTCAGTTTTCGGAACAACGCATGTAAGTCTCATAGAAATTGTCTCCCTTACTATATCGTGGTTAAAAATATGGACTAAACGGTGTTAGAAAGAGAAAACACCATGCTTTATATTAAATTCTAAAAGTTAACCGCAAAATAATTAAAATTTACACCTTCATGAAACCAAAGTTTCCGACCGAAATTTGAAAAAAAAAATTAAACTTCGGGAATTTTTTATTAATTATTTTTAAATGAAACGACAAAAATGTGACCTGACGATAACGTTTATAATACATTTGCCTAATAAAATATGCGTGTGTTTTTATCTTTTGTCCTTATAAGTAATTTTAGTTAAAACGTAAGGCCATTTTTAAAACTTTCTTAAGTTTGCAATCAAAAATTTAAAAATTATGTGTTTATTTCGAATTATAAAATTTTAATGCGCATTTAATCACCCTGCAAAAAACGGTTTTTAGTTTTCGGAAGCATTCAGAAATATTCCATTTATTTGGATTTTACTGCATAGCGGAAATATTTTGACCTACCGAAAAACAGACCCGAGGACTAAATAATTATTATCCCATCGCCTTCAAGAAGCAATTAATTTACATGAATAATATATTTCTCCTTATAACTTCTGAATCATTTTCAGCATATTCTGCCAATCTTTGTCTCAAATTTATATTTATATATTCTAACAAAACTCCTTCATTTTAAGAGAATTCAGTAAAATTATATCAAATTCCACTCAAAAGTGAGTATTACCAAATAATGAAGAACTCTTTTTTTGATTCAGTACGTTTTTGGATCTTTTAACATTAACATAAGGCTTACCTACTAAGTTATATATCAGCGGTTACAACTTATAACACTCCATTTAATTATTATTAAATTAGTTTTTTCGTATTAAATGCCGTCCTTTCTAGTTCATGGGAGTGCTTTTGAAAATAACGATGTTTTGTCTGTCACGCAAACTAACAAATTATCATTTCTTTTGTCGGAGTAATAATAAATAACAGTGGCATAATTTCCAATGAAGCTGTTAACACTCCTTCGTTAGTATTTCCATAATGTTATTTTTCTCCAAATCACGAATAACTTTTGTTGCCTTGCCTTGCTTTTGTTACCTTTGAAAGAGAATTTATTTAGAGTAAAACGTGCATTTTGTTAAACATTTTTTCGTCAGTGTCGAAATTCGTTTACATTTCCGAACACCTCTCGATCGTAGAGACTTATCTTCAAAATAAAATGAGATACATGGGTCGTTCTTCTTTTTAACCTACATAAAGTTGTCTCCGCCAGTTAGTGGAGAAAAATTCAACAGAATTACCAATATTTTACAATTAATTTAAAATCTACTATACTAAAGACGTAACGACTGTGTGCGTTTTAAAAAAAATGTGTTTATATTTTTGTAGTAAAAATTATGTGACAGAGTTGTAACTCCTTGTGATAGAAGTGTATTTCATACAAATCACAGTTGTCTTCTGCCACCTCGACTTGCGTGTATTCTATAATGTTACAAAAAAATGATATGACGACATAAAATATAAAACTATTTTTAAAACTCTAAAGGGTATTATAACCTATCAAGTAACAGCGATTATTATTTTTAATGATGTTTAATAAAATATTTTTAAAAATCTCAAAAACTTGTCTCCTACAATTTGTATGTCGTACGACAATCCTGTCACGTGGGTTTTCATTCGAAATAGGTATACACGCAGCTCGTGTTTGTCACCCACAATAGGCATTTTAGGCCTCCTTCCCCCTTGCTACAATTTCCCCTCTGAGATCCAGAGAGATTCATTTATAGTAAAAACAAAATGTGACGGAATGGTGGAAATGTGACAGAGTGGTAATAGTTATGTAGGTTAAAAAGAAGAACAACCCATAAACTCTTTCCCTCCTTTTAACGATATAATATTATCTACCTGAATACCTAGAAATCAATATTTTTTGCAATATAAATGATTTTGACCTCTTTTTGCATTAGTGATGAGAGAATTCTTAAAATTCTTACAGAACTATTAATAATCATTTTCCCCGTATCTTCATGAAGCAAGCATTACTCTCTCAACAGTCATTTTGAAGGCTAAATCATGGTGGCACTTTCTGCCCTACCAGTTTGACGCTCTGCTTCCGCCCATCCCAAATCATTTTCTTTCCTCACTTACAGACAATTTATTTAAAAACGTTTGCACCATGTGGAAAATCCATGGCATCATTTTATTCACACTGTAAAACTGTTTTAGTTAGTTGAAATGCTGCCTACAGCGTAAAAAATGGAGGCTCCTAGTTTCCCTGTGGAAATGGGAGACGGTCAAATAGCCTTCATAAACGACTAATTTTATTACTCTGAATTATGTAATGTATTGCATTGCACTACCACCCCTGCACACCTTCTGGAATAATAATGATTATTACATAATATCATATTTTTTCTTCTTATCCTGTAAAGTGTTGTCATATACCTGTGCGATATTGAATGTATTTACCCATTTACGCAATCCTTGTTATTGTTTTCATGAAAATTCTTTTCCCAACACTGACGTGGAAAATCTGCTTATACGCGAGTATTTATCTGGTCATATCTCGCAATAATAACAAAGGCGCTTTCACAGTAACTGCGTAATAATATCTAAAGGTTTCGGCTATTCCCCGTATCAAGATGCAGATAAAAGTTTCCGAAAGAATACTAGTAACAATAACAAAATGTTTTACGAGAGCAACTAAAAGGGGAATTACATAAATATGACAATGGTGTCACAATTTCTCGTTCAAATGTACTTCTTCGTAATATTCCGAGACAGTGTTTACAAAACTGTGGTTCGGGAACGTATAAAACAAAACGCGGTTGAAATTTGCGAATGCGAAGTAAACTGATCTTACATAACATTATATTATACAGTCGAGCTTGGTTTTAACGATCACGGTTATAATGAGCAATTATCAAATGATATTTAAGTTCAGATTTATATTTTAAATTTATTTTTTATACAAAAATAAACGTTTAATTTTTCACATTTCTATTTGGGAGGCGGGTTGGTTTGGCATTGGTCACCCCAAGTGGTTCGCTACGTTTGATGACTTAGCAGGGGTGCCCGAGTTCAAGGAATGAGGTTTTTCTAGGTCAGCCACCGTGTGACTGGCTGGTCGGGAGAGACTGGTTGAGGGAGACTTTTTGACATCTCCAGACTCTTCCGACCCATCACCTTGCACCGCAGTGGGAGTGACAGATTCATACGTCTATCACTCCTGGTCACACTGACCCCCAGATTCCTACGCATCTCTCATACTTTTTTCCTTCCCAGGAATTCCTCTCCTTCCTTTTCCTGGAAAACCCTTTTTACAAAGATGCCACGGGCCCCGAGGGATTTTTTGTGGAGGTAGAGAAAATGTAAATAAGAAAAAAACTGTTCTGTTTTACCGTAGTTCTATTGTTTATTGTTCTGTGTTATCACTGTTTGATTTCATTATAGTTCTGTTTTTATTGGTTATTGGTTCTGGTTACAATTTTCAACAGAATAAAATTAGTGCATTGTATTATTTGCATTCATTTTCACTTTATTCCCGTATCCCTGATTATTTTTGTCAACGAGTGGTGTGCTGAAATCATTGACATAAAATGAATAGGTACTGGAATATCTTCATTTTGAGAAACTCTGAAATAATGCCAATATATTTTAATAACGCGTATTTACTTTTATGACTTCTCAGATCTAAGGTACATTAAGATTGGGGGTGTTTCGGCACGTGTGGCCATATCTGGAGTTTTATTCCAAGAAAAACTTTCCTTTGTTAACTGTAAAATTCATAATTTTCGGAAGTTTGTTTATCATTATTAAATTCTTTAGAAATACCCACTTCATCTTGGAATATTCGGCATCTTATTTTATCCACGTGGTTAGGATACCAGATAAAAAATATTTTTCGAATAGAATGAAAATTTACCCTATTAACTGGGATTATTTCTTTGACCTTTTTTCATTTTTGTGAAAGGAATTGACTACCTAACCACTAGAGTTCAGTATACAGTTACATCGATGGCGTTACAACACTGATCGAATTGTTGTGGTATTTTATAAAATAGATAGCTTAGTTAAACTAGGTTGTAAATATGAAGTTAGCTCCTCTGTAAAGTTCTCAGGAAAAAAAAAACTCTAAATATCTTTCACTGCACCATGTCAATACCTATTTATTTATAATCTACCTTATATCACGCATACGCAGCTTAGGTAACCAATAAGCAGAAGTTTCAGGTATTTTTAATAGCACTGAAAGAACTTACAAAAAAGCATTTAACGTATTTTTTAAAAACTGTTAATAGTTTACATTTTGTTCCCTGTAGCCTGAATGTAAATTTTATCTAATTGTCAATAATCATAATTGTATGTTTTGTTAAAAATGATTAATTCAAAATACATCTGCTCAAATTTACCAATGCCAAGATTACGTATAATAATCTCGTTATTAAACATTACATGTTTGTTATATATTTCATACTAAATTATATTCATAGATAATAATCATGTAGGTATGATGAACTTGAGACACCAAATACATAGATTCTCACAGCCTATTTCCCTGTGTACATGTTATTTATCTATTTACCCTAAATCAATTTACGTCCATGCAATATTATGTGTTATTTTAAGCCTGTTCTCTGTCATACTATTGTTTTTGATGATGACTGGACAACTAGAATGAAACCAACTCAGAACCTCCTCAGAAAAATCATTAAAAGTGATGCCAAAAGAATAAAAAAAATTGGTTAAATAGGTTAGGTTGACTTTATTCTCAGTTGGCATGGAAGCGTTTATGATAACTGATACATTAAAAAAAATCTGTAAATTTAACATGTACACATTAATTTTAATATTGTAACCCATGAATATTTAAGTATAAGTGAAACAATTATTTCAGGCTAAGATTTCTCTCCCTCCGGGAATCAATTTAAACTGTTCGCAATTACAAGAATTGTGGGGTGGTTTAGTTGGTCTATGGAGAGGTTTCCCCGTATCCTAGTCCCCCGCCCTTCGCGACCCTCCTCGCAGTTCCATTCGAGACGTTCTAGGTCAGTAGGCCGGGAAGGGGGAGTGAGTCCCTCCCTTATCTAAGCTCTCCCCCTGTCATTATTTAGCTCAGAGTACTCGAGTGCGATGATGGGCGCACCAATGTGTCCGAGGACGTTTTAAAAGCCGATTTTCTGCTACGTTATTGCACTTAAACAAAAGTGTCGTGTTTAACCTTCCCGTTTCCAAGATGGCAACTGACGTTACCTAGTTTATTTAATCTAAAAAATTGTTAGCTTACACGATACTAGCCTTTAATTTGACTTAATCCTAAAAAGAATATTTTTACAACTAAAGGTATATAAGCAATATTCGCTGCCGCTGTGGATAGCGAAAAACATCAAGCGGGATTCCACGGGGTATTTAGAGTTCAGTGTATCGAGGTCTTGCGCTGCCAAATCCAGACAAAGCTCATCCCATGAACCCGGACACCTCTAGTAAGTCACCAAACGTAGCGTCACTTGGGGTGACCTACTGCAAAAGGTTGGTTATCCCTTTCCCGCCTCCCAAATTTTTTTTTAAAATTACGTTATCTTATTTTGACACTTTTTGGTTGGGGGATGGGGGGATATGTGTAAAAAATACGTGTATTACGGCAACCCTTCGTGTCATCTTGGATTCGTTGGGAAATTTTTATATTTGCTATTTAATTTATCTACACCGGTTTTTACAGATGTTCACACTTAGGTGAAAACAATCGATATAAAAATATATAAAAACTAAGTTAATATACACATAGGTACATACAATTAAAAAAAATACATCTTTAAAAAAACATGAACGTTAACTTTGAATTCTTTATTTCCGCTCGGTTTGCCTTGAATAACATCAGCTGTAATGTAACCCAGATATTATCCTCTGCGTTGTTTTCTATCGGAAGCTCCGCTACCCTGTCCAGTGTCCACTTCCTTCGATGCCCAATAGTAATTACTCTGAGTGCTTTGTGCCATTATCCTCTGAACTGGTGTCATTCGAAGTTAGCTCCCTTTCTCATACTACTAATTCACCTCGCTTATGTCATGTCCCTTCATAACTTTGTTAGGTATATGTTATAACTTTCGGAGACACGAAGCGCATGTTATTGTTATAGTTTCAGTTATTTACGACGTGAATCTTTTGGTCAAACGTGAACACCGATAATAGCAGTGAAAAGTGCCAAGTGAAAATTCATATAAAAGTTTATTCTAAAATTTTCTCTGGAATATGCCAATAATATTTGAATTCATCCTACTACCATCATTATAAACGAAAAATGATCAGAGGGCTTGGTTTTTAGAGCTTTTTAGTGTTTTGTACCTGCGACGCGCGTTTGTTGTCCAATGCTTTGGACCAATCGTCCACTATCCGATTGAAGTTCAAAGTCGTAATATTGGTGATGTGAAGGGTCTTTCATTAAGCGCTTCCCATCTTTAAATTTAAATAAAGCAAAGTGTGTGTGAAAGGCCTGTCGATGCCATTATGTATGTAATATAACATCGTTCAAATGTCCGCCGCGGCTTCTCTGGGTGGCGCGCAGCCGAAATGTCCAATTTTTCATGACTCGGCGTATAAATCAGGCTAAATTTAACCGATGGCATGGGTTATTGAGGGCCGCTGTGGTTTGTGGTTAATTCGCATAGACCTGCGACTAAAGAAAACCCCACAAGAAAAAGTCTAACGAGGTCAAATCGCACTATCTCAGTGGCCAGTTCACATCGCCTCCACGTCAGTGTTTATCATTAAACATTTTTAATTAATTGTTTAAATTTTAAACAATTTTATCATTTGCACGTGTTGTTGAACGCTATATCCGTCCATAGTGATTTGGCAAAGCAGACTGAATAAATGACAGCCAATTTGACAGATATCGCTTCAACAATATGTCCACTATCAACTGTCAGAGTTCGGAAGTCCCTAGAGGAAGATCCTTTATTATAGTTCAATTACGTAATGTTATTTTCACTATAAACCCTTAAATAAATCATTTTTGCGCAATGGACCTTCATATTTGTGTAGTAGACCTTGTTTTTTTTGTGCATCGAAGTGCGCATGTAAATTTTATGTAATTAACTAGTGTCGTTTTACAATATTGATTAATTTAAAATAATAATATAGTATATTTTTGCGGCACGTTTCAGAGTAGAAGATACTCTCAAAATAGCCCTGGTGAAAGACCACCATTCAGAATTGAAATGTTGCTTGAAATGGCTTTAGTTAGGACACTTACTTATTCACATAAAAAAGTGTAAAACCAATATTATCGGTTACTCCAGCCAAATATTATTGAAAATGTATACCCACAGTTTTCCATAAAAATATTGACATTGGCAATGTTCAGATTAATTGAAACATTAATTAGAATTCAATCCCGGCAGTGGGTAGGCACTCGGATCTATAGAAATATTCGGCTTTTGAAAACGGCTTCCAACTAAGCGACTAAACGGCGTTACCCGTTAGCAACCGTTCATCCAGCCTGCCAGGCTTGCCGTCATTCAGGCGGGGCACAGTGGGTCAGATTGTGATAATACATGAATTTTTCGGTCCCAATAAATCATTTTTAAAAATTATTTTTGTCTTTACTCGCACAATCCCTTCCCCTAATCCGATGTCTTCGAGACCTTAGTTATCAAATCAGTCGCCGAGAAATTTGAACAATAGATATTTCACTAAACTGCTGTCACTGTTGCTCTTATTTCCCCAAACACTGAGCGAGCGGGACAACTGCACCACAGGCTGATAATACCTAAATAGAATCATAAAAATCGAGGTTTTATATTCCTCATTTTTCTTCGCCAAAACTGGACCAAGTTTTAATTTTTACTGCATTAGAAAAATATCTGTCTGTACGTTTTTCTTTAAAAAATATATATTGTATAGTTTGTAGACTGTCGCTGTTTGTTTGTAGTGTTAGGAGCGCCCTTGCGTGGTGTTTCCATAACTAATATTACATGATTTCAGGTATAAAAAAAGACTAGCTTTCACTTGTTAGTAGTTCTCCTAGGTAGAATTCTCCAATTTCTTTTGTGAAACTAGCAATAATTGTCCCCTTAGTTAACGGAGAGATAGATGTTTGAACAAAATACATAAAACACCATATTATGAATGACAGAATAAAGTTTTCTATAGTGCATTAAATAAGCTTCTAAACTCAATGCAACGTCTCATGATTAAACTTTTCTATTTGGGAGGCGGGTATGGTACTCTCCAGCCGGACTCTATCATCCTAAAGCCTTGCACCGCAATGAGAGGGTGGATTACAAGATACATTAACCCTACGATTCCTAACCATCCCTCATACCTTTTTCCTTCACAGAACTTCCTTCCATAAAAAGACCCTCCACACAGCATCCCCAAAGATGTCATAATCCTGAAGGATTTTTTTTCCTCAGGGCCTCCTGTGTTATAAGCTAATGTAAAATAATCAAAATTATTTATAATTCCTGTCTTCTTGTACATTTACATTTTGAACTTTTTTTGAATAGTTAAAAAGGACCAACTTAAAGTGTTAAGTGGCGCCAAAAGATTTTCATCAGATGGAGTTAAATTAGTTGTAGGTACATCTCGTCGTCAAAATGTTGAGTTTTTTTTTTCTACTTGGCAACAAACATCTATGGGCATCAAAATTCGTTCCATTGTCCACTGTGCGGGGGTGGTAGGTGTCCAGTATCCGTGCTACGCGGGTGCGGGGATCGCTTTCATGTTTCATGTTTTCCCACCCCCACAGAAAGAGGCCAGTGGAATATTGACGTGACGCAATAAACTGTCCGCGGCCGACGCGATATCGCGACGTTAGCAGGACCCTCATTCCGAACGCTACAAAAGAACCGGCCTCGCCCATAATGATGGATGTCGTTAGATTGAGCTTGCAGCGTTTTGATTGATGGTCCCTAAATAGAAAAGGGATTTTTGTATCGATTCCTGAGTTCTTGAAATAATTGACAGTAAACCAGAGATTAACTTTAATTGTTTCGACGACGAATTTTTCAAGTGAAAACTTCTTTAGCCTCGTTGTGATTTAAAACTCGAAGAAACGGAAACGAGCGACACTAAAAAGAGACAAACACTTACATCTATTACTATTATTACTAATGAGATAGCAATAAAATATTTATTGCGTTCACGGGTACTCGGTTCCAATATAATACGATAAATCCACGGTCCCGCACGGGCCTCCTTTGGAGTAGTGGTATAAAGCGCCTGACGAATCTCTGCGGATACTTAACGGACCAAGGATCGAATCCTACTAAATAAACAAAAAAATATATTTTTATTTTTGTAAAATTAATATCCAATTTTCCAACCACTCCAAAATGAACAGGCAAAAGAAAACACAAAAGAATGCAACATCTAGCGACTCTGAAGCAGAAACCACAAATACTAATAAGATTTTTTTTTTTTTACATGAACTCCACACAGGAGGCCCTGGGCAAAACAATTTCCCTCAGGGCCTATGTCATCTTTGGGGATGCTGTGTGGAGGGTTTTTTAAGGAAAGGAAGGAGAGGAGAGTTCAGGGAAGGAAAAGGGTTTAAGGGGTGGGTAGGAATCTGGGGTTCAGTCTGTCCTGGTCACCCGCCTCCAAGACCTAGACAAACCTCACCCCATGAACCCGGGAACCCCTGCTAAATCACCAAACGTAGCGAACCATTTGGGGTGACCTGTGGCAGAGGTGTTGGTTATCCAATAAAGGTTCCCAGGGCGGCGGTACCCATTCCCGCCTACGAAGTTCCCCTCCACCTTCCCCGCCTTCACCCTCCCTCGTCTCTTCCCTTTCTGCGAACCACACCTTCTCCCTGCCTTTCCTCCCTGCCGCTAAAATATATGAAATACATACATTTTCATTAATACACATTTGATTACGCCAGAGACTACCATTATATACAGCCTATTTTGACCAAATCCGGGCGTCAGGTGGGAATGCTGCCCTTGTTCTACCGGTGTTACAATGATAGATGCTCCGAGGAACTAGCGTCATTGATCCCCTCGGCACCGGTGCATAGTCGGGAAACACGTCAAAAACGCGCCCAACATTTGTACACGGTTGACATTAGTCACTTAGAGGTCACTTCGGGTCGTTTCTACGACTCGTTCTTGAGTTCAACAGCTCGGCTGTGGAACGATTTGCCGGCCTTTGTGTTTCCTCCCTCCTACAACATGGGTCTCTTCAAGACCCATGTTCACTCCTTCCTCTCCTTAAAAATACCCTCCACACAGCATCTTCAAAGATGACATATGCCCTGAGGGAAATTATTATCCTCAGGGCCTCCTGTGTGGAGTTAATGTAAAAAAAAAACGTATATGAAAAGTTGCACTGAAATTCGACGACAAAAATATGGAAAATAAATCATCTTTCACATTGATAAAAAGAGGGCTTCGCAATCTCCCCACTGTTTGTTTTCTGAAGGTTTCACTTCTACACCTTGAATTGCGCACTCTGATTTTTTTGTTGTTGTTTTTACCTTATTTTTTGGTTTTCTAGTTATATTTTCGAACTATTTTTAGCAGTGGACATTCGTTGCAGGTCTCTTAGAAACTAGAAACAAATTGGGATGGGTCTTGTAAAATGCTCTATTGTTGACTGAGCGTATCCAAGGCCTGTTTTAATTCGACCGATTTGCATTTCGTCTGGTTCAGTAAAGATTATTTTTCAAATGGAAAATCGTCGTGTTTGTCGTACCTATATTTACCCAAAGAAAATTGGAAAAATAATTGTTTTTGAGATACTGACGTTTTTTTGGACAAATTGTATCATTCCTTATATGAAGTTTAGAAAATGTTATTAATATTGGACAAATTGTATCATTCCTTATATAAAGTTTAGAAAATGTTAATATTAATATTGGACAAATTGTATCATTCCTTATATAAAGTTTAGAAAATGTTAATATCAATATTGGACAAATTGTATCATTCCTTATATAAAATTTAGAAAATGTTAATATGATAGATTACAATTAAATGGTACCTACTAACAAATCTTACGATTTCAGAGGAAATTTTGGTTTTGATTTATTAAATAAGAAAAAAATAGGTAAACTAATTTTTTGTACGTGAGATCTACAGTTCACAGAATTGGTAGTTAACTTAACTATAAAGCAAAAAAAATCTGTTCTATGATGGGGAAAATCTTTTCAAAAAGCGTCGTGAAATTTGTGCAAACTTTATTTTATATATCTAAGTCAACGTACCTATTTTTTTACGTATAGCATCATTTCCATCATGAGCTACGAACTTTTGAAATATTCGTTTAAGTGTAAAAAAAGCCCGTTTGTTTATTCCACATTTTCCATTTGTTCAATGATATAGAGAATTTCGATAAAAGTGTGTAGAAAAATTAGATAAAATACGTATCGGGCGAAGCCGGGTAGCAACTTTTAGCACAAAGATAAATAAAAAAGTAAATAAGATACAGATACATTATATTTGTGTAATGGATTTTTTATGTGACATTCACAAACATAAACCCTTCTCTGCATTTTTTATACAGAAAGAAAATGGTTTAAGTCGTTAAGATTATCTCTGGTCGACCAATCGATTAACGAAGGCACGGAAAAGCAATGTGAATAAAGCGGTTTATTTGGTATGAGTTGGTGGTCTTGGATAGGTAAAGGCCTGCGGTCTGATGTGTGTTGATCGATAGCGGTCGGACGAATCGAGTTCGAATCTCTCTTATTGCCTAGGTACTCACTTATTTTTCATTTGAGTAGATTACGTTTAACACAATTTTTAATCCATCCAGTGCTCCTCTTCAAAATGATTTACCTGTATGTACCTAACGATAATAAGTCTTGATAATAGGCCTTATGGCAGCATTCCACTTCTGGCAGGGTCCCATCTACAAGATGGAGCCACTTCCTGAGGACATAGATTAAACAAAAAGTTTTTTTTTGTTGTATTATTATTATTTTCTTTTAATTTCTTTTACCATGTAAATATTTTTTTTGTACCTTGCAATATTTTTATCTTTACTTGATTATTATGTATGTGTAATATGGAACTCGTGGGACTGCACCACCCTCCCCGAGATCTGGAATAAATGATTAAAAAAAAAAAAAATAATAACAATTATTGAATAATTTGTAGAGAGAAGAAGAAGATGAAGGCTTTATCTAATTTTATTACTTAAAAACAAATACAGAAAATATACTTGGCAGGTCTAATAAACACACTTTTATTAGAAAAAAAAATAATAACAATTATTGAATAATTTGTAGAGAGAAGAAGAAGATGAAGGCTTTATCTAATTTTATTACTTAAAAACAAATACAGAAAATATACTTGGCGGGTCTAATAAACACACTTTTATTAGAAAGTTAATGCTTGGAGAATATATGACTTTCCACGCAGAGGACACTGTATTTGAAACACTGAATATTGCATGATTTTACATTTGCTACCCTCCATTACTGTCGATATTAAATTTATGACAAGATTAGTGGCAAAAGCAGAATTGATAATGTTTTTGAAATACCGGAGAATTTAGGACTCTTTACCTCCTACGATTTATTTTGCTACGATAAAGCAGCTAATTGCTGTAAACAAGAAATTGTTTTAATATTCCTCTCAAATCTTATACGATATTAATATTCTCATACATTCCACTTAAATTGCTAAATTTTGTGAATCGGCAGTAGAATAAAGTTTCCTGGAACTGAATAAAGCCTCGCAAGGATTTTGCCTCTTTGCTCCCCCTTTGAGCGAAAATACTCTCGGCGGTATCTCGTTTCACTTGTTGCCCTACATAGAGCTTTCTTCCCATCGCGCGCGAGCTTTGGTTACAGCCAGGACTCGCTGCTTCGTTACTTCACCTTAAAGCGCTCCTAATACAGCGATCCGACTGTAACGCTATTCCCCGAACTAAACAGGATACTCGATTTCCTGCCGCTGAAAAGAGCCTCGAATGAACAAACGTAAGTCACTGAATATTCGCTTATTTGAGACGGAATTAGTTGTTTCTCGGTAATCTGAGTGTCGCGTTCTCTATGGCCTAGTGCTACAAATCGAGAATGACATCATCTTATCACAATCACTATGGGATCAAGAACATTTACAAATGCGGAATGTAATTTTTTTCTGTCTTCTCCTGTTGGAGGATTATCATCGGGTCCATCTTCACTATTCACCCTTGCATATTAAAGTCTGGAAGAACTTAGCGAAACTGCATTCACGCTAGTCAAGTTTGAAGCGGAAAGCGTCGTCTGTCTGAAGCCGTCTTCTATCGTTCTTCCGCAGGATTATCTATCTACGGAAATCTTGTATTTTTTGCCGCTCACCAGGGTTATTCTGAGACTATCTTCCAATCTGCAAAGAAACGCAAATACTTGTACCTACTGCATTTTATTTTATTCAGTATATTTTTTGTTCTCACTGGGATTTTAATCCCTGAAAGGCCATTCAAAATTTGTGATAAGAAATCGTTCTCCCGCGAGAACTGCTGTCAGATTTGTGTGATTTTCTACGGCTGTTATTTGCTTTTTCTATCGGCCGATGTCAAAATTTCAGCTGTGAGCTGTCACGTATTTTAGTTTGGGTCGTTTGAAACACGAATTCCTGCAAGTATGCATGATTATTTCTTCATTTAACAGCTGTAGAAAATCACACAAATCTGACAGGACATCTCGCGGGAGAACGATCTCTTAGAGAATAGCTCTTCTGGGCCCGTTAACTATCATTCCCGTCGAAGAATATCACCTTCAAACCATTAGAAAAAAGCTTATATTGACGCTATTCATCTATTTTTACATAAAAAAAGAATGTTTAGGTGGTTTTCCGAACTTTAACCATATATTTGGAGACCGAACCAAAATTTCTGATAATTTATGCATTATATAAATTCTTAAACCGATATTGAGAGCACTAAAAACTTTTTCGTCTGATAGTAGATATAAACTTAAAGCATAAAAAGGCAATTAAGCTTACGCGGACAACTTTTCCTGGAGTCTGGACAAGTTCAATACATTGAGGATAATCGATACCTTCATAATTTCCACTTCCACAAAACAAATTCAATTTAAGTTCTTAATTAGAATTAAATTTGGTTCTCATTAAGATACGGGGATTAATGTTTAATACCAATATATCATATAAAGTAGCGGAAATTTGAAATTCTGTAAAGGACAATTAAACAAAAATGAGTTAAATATGTCATTTTCCTCAGTTTTTTTTTTCTCTTTCCATCTGCGTCGTCGAAATATTTCTAGGAAAATAAGAACGTCTTTTACCACGCACTTATATTTTATTTCATAAGAGGATTTTTTTTCTGAAAAATTAACAATAAATTAAATAGGTACTTAGTGTTTTTAAAGAAATTTATTAAAAATTAGATGTATTCAGAAAGATTAACAAAAATAAGAGATGTGATTTTTTTTTATTAAAAAAAACTTTATTTTCGCTCTCCTGAAACATTAACATTTGTCCTGATTCTGTTATGAGTAGGAGGCGGAATGCAGAGGCAAAAACATTGGGAATGTGTGGCGAAAACGATATGCTGAAATGGGCCAAAACCAAATGATCTTTTATCACTTTTATAGCTAAGGTCTGTTGGCCCCATAAAACAAATTAGACCGGTCAAATAACGATAGTTTAATTGTTTTGCCTTTAATAATTAGCGGCTCTAGAATTTTCGTTTTGCCTCCGCACTCTTTCTCCTAGTTATGAGGTTTTACTTTTGGGTTATCGAATCGTGTTGCGTGAGTACATTTTGTATCGTCAATAATATTCTAAGAGTTCGGTCAAGTTAGCTAGAAAAATAGGGGTCAAACAGCACAAATTCTGACAGAGCTGAAATTTGGTAGAGACCTTAAGTACATCATTACAAATAAAATACCAAATATCCCCATCGATCACATGCCCGCTTAAAAAGTTATTAAAGGTCAAAGGTCAAAATTTTCGGTTTTTGGATTTTTCTCGCAAACGGTAAGTTATATCAAAAAATAGCTAAGGTAAAAATTGTAGATCATACAATTATCTACAAAAATTGTCACTATACGTTTTTTTCCAAAATTCACCATTTCTGAGATATAGCGATTCTAAAAGTTGAAGGAGTTACATTCTATATAATATGCACACATTTCCACACCATCTGTGATGTAGTGTACTTGACGCATTTTTTTTAAACGAAGTAATGTTTCAGATTTTCCATTATCTTCAGTAGCATTGTATGAAATAGTATTATTTATAATATTTTCAACAGTAATGTGAAGATTTGCATCCATCTCGTTATCAATAACAAGTTCTTTCGATATTATTATTGCTAAAGTGAGCTGAAGTAATGTGTGAGCTCGAACTGCTCTAGCTATTTCTTTTATATAACTTACCGTTTACGAGAAAAATCCAGAAAATCGAAAATTTTGACCTTTGACCTTGAATAACTTTTTTAGCGGGTATGTGATCGATGGAGATATTCGGTATTTTATTTGTAATGGTGTACTCAAGGTCTCTACCAAATTTCAGCTCTGTCAGAATTTGTGCTATTTGAAATGTTTATTTTGACCGGACTATATATATATATCTACCTGTTTTATCATTGGTAGTTTCCTGTGTCAATTTTTGATGATGAACACTGCTTGATCTTCCAAAAAATTTAAGAAGAATGAAGAATCACAACAGTGCTTAACACCCTGAAGAACCAACAGCGTGCAATTTACTTCCAGTGAAATTGATTGGCAACACGCGTCGGACGTTTGCATCTAGGTGGGTCAAATAAAGTGCACATTTCCAGGGAATTTGTAATCGTAGAAAGAACGTTGGCAGCTTTGTGAAGCGCTATTGCACAGTGCGCAGCTCAAACGTGATGGATTCTCGGTAAATGGAAAATGCATTTCCGCGATCGTACCGTTATACACACCGTTTTCACTTCGTGCGCGCGGAGCTTTCATACTTTGATAGGTGCCCAGTGTTCGAAAACGGCAAAAGCCACTACCGAGTATTTTTCGAACCATGTTAACGAGTCTTCCATTTATGGGTGAAAATATTACCAGTTCACGAATAGCTCGCCGGAGTGCATAAGTCGCTGGGATTATGTTCGATTTACGTTATCAATATTTTATCGATTTTTATATTTATCACCCAAGTACTTATTTTATGTCTTTTACATTCAAGAGAATACAAACTTTGCTTTTTATTTTTGAAGACTTCTTTACGCACGCTTGACTTGGGGAGTAAGCTGGTGAACGCCTGACGAGAACGTTACGAAAAATGTGATCGGGCGAGGCGAACGAAGCATAAAGAAGTTTTACTTCAGTCGTGTGGTCTAAAGCACACTCGTTTTTTTTAAATATGAATACCGCACAAGAGTCCCAACTGCTCCCGTCTGGAGCCAGTGAGACTACGGCATCCCCTATTAGGGTTGTGAGGCTGAAGGTAGTGGGAGGGAAGTAGATGGGGAAGAGGAAGGTGGGGGAAGTACCTGGCTATTCAGGTCTGGTCACCAAACACGGCTAAAGCCATTTCAAGCAAAGTTTCAATTTTGAATGGTGGTCTTACGCCAAGGCGATACTGAGAGTGTCTTCCACTCTGGTCCGTAAGCCTAAACTTAAATTTCAGGTCGCACAGTTACACCCGCGCTGTGCAAGCGGGTTCCCTACAGAGCGTCGGACGATCCCACTCATTTAAGTTAAATATACACCATGTTTTACCACTATATTTATTTTAACCATCGATCGGTTTCGGAAGAACTCTATCTTCTGCAGAAAAGAAGACAATATTTTTTACAAATAATCCCATTTTTTGTGTGTTCCTGGTAAACCACTTTCTTACCTCTTCACATCTCTTTACCTAACTCTTTTCTTCGCCCTTTTTGAACACGTACTTAATAATAAATAAGCTTAAATTAAATACAAAAAAAACAAAATGTATGGTGATTGGGTATAAGAAGACATCCAGTGAAAGCAAAATTAAAATTGACGGTGAAATTATTGAAAGTGTGACTGAAATGAAATACCTAGGAGTTATATTAGATTCCAAACTAACCTTTAACAAACATGCTGAATATACCCAAAAGAAAATTGGAAAAAAAGTATCTTTTTTGGGAAGAATACGGCAAAAACTTTCTAGAAAAACTGCAGTCACTATTTATAATTCAATTATTGCTCCACACTTTAACTACTGCTCAACTATCCTTTTCCTGTGTAATGAACGAGAACAAAATAAGTTTCAAATTCTCCAAAACAGGGCAATGAGAATAATACTTCGGCGAAATAGATTCTCAAAAGTAAATAAAATGTTAAAGGAACTAAATTGGCTAACCGTGAAACAGATGTTGATCTTGCACACGATGATATTTATCCATAAAATAGTGAACAACATGTTACCAAAATACTTCTCAAACAAAATTATATACAACAAGGACATTCACAGACATAAAACAAGGACTTGCAAGGAAATCAGACTACAAAAAAAGGACAAAACGAATACGCAGAACAGTTTACTATACAAAGGGATGAAGTTATACAACACTCTACCAGAAACTTTAAAGGCCGCACCAATTGGAAAGTTCAAAATGTATTGTAGGAGATACATAGAACAAGAAAAAATATAGTTTGAAATATGAAATGATATAATTAATTAGGAAATTGTCAACTTAAATGTACAATTTACTAAAATAAAACAAATAAATAAAAAAAATAAATAAAAATAAAATAAAATTTTTTTAAGCTACTCTCTGTATATTGTATGTCTTTGGATCTCACGAAATATAACAAATAACTTTTGCAATGAAAACGCAGATTCAATCTTTAATAATTATGTGCGTCTCAAAATTTTGTATCTCTATGATTCAATTCGACGATCGTCAAATAAGGTGGAAACGTGAGATATTGCTCATCTCACATTATGTAAATCATTTATTTATTTATAAATAAACGCCCTTTTTCGGGGCTTTTACATATATAGCATAGAAAAAACATTTTATTGTACATAACTGAACTGCCTCAATAACAATATTTTATATTTATTCAAAGATAAATTGAAGATGTCCACTGACTTGGTATAATTGTTTCCCTCCATTAGTATTCTGGGCAAAGAGGAATACATATGGTAGTTAGTCCCAGAATTTCTGCGCATCATATACGACTATGCGATGGCTTCCTCCTTCCTTCCTTCCATGGCCAGGGTCGGAGCAGGAATTCTCTGAGATCGGCGCTGCACCACTTCGTTATTTGGTCTGGATTCCTTCTCCGAGAATCCAGGGGTAGACTTGCAGAGAAAATATACCCAATACATTTATTAAAGTGATTTTTAGTAATATGATATTTTTTATTTTTTTTTTATTGGTTTCATTTACATTTTCATAATATAACATAATAGAGCTTACATATTTTATACACTCTCCTAAGAAAGCAGATGCTTGTGTGAAGGAGAGGACAACTTGTTAATAACTTAAGAATTATTAAAAAAAAAAAAAATCCTTATCACAAACTAAAGAGTTTAACTTGTGAAGAGATTTAGATTTAACATATTTTAAAAGTTCATATGAGTAATTAAACAAGAAATGTATATAGGATGTACATAAAACATTAGGAATAACAAACAGTCAAAAATATATCTAGGAGAAAATTAAAATATGGTGGTACTACCAAAATAAGATTTAATTTTTATTTTAAATTTGTTGTAATTTTTTTCTGTTCGTATATCAGCTGGTAATTGATTAAATAATTTTATTCCTTTATATACATAGTGATTCTGTGCTGTGATATATTTAAATGCTGTTTTTATATTATTTTTCCTTCTGCGCATATAACTGAAAATTGAGCAAGTGTTAAATCTCTTTTTGACTCTTTAAAATGATTTTTTAACAATTAACATTTTTTCGTATGTAATGTAATTGTGTATATTACTGGGCTTCGTCCAGGAATTTAGAAACACTTTTTAATTAATTGTTAAATGATTATTTAGACGCTCCATAGCTCGTAATGGAAATGGTGACGCGAGCTGAAAAAAGTTGCGTTAACTCGAGAGTTCAATATTCGAAACGTTTTGCTATATGCGTATCATAGATTTTATTTTTAATATTCATAGAACTAAACGACTTTTGTGTCACTTTCGGGAGGAAATTACAAGTGTGAGCCATGAGCCCTCTAAACCCTCGACTGTGCAGAAACGGGCGGTCCGTTTGATAGATTCTCCTTACTTAACAAACAGATTGCAATCTTTAGAGCACAGGCGTCAGGCGGGAATGCTGTCCTTGTTCTACCGATATTACAATGGAACATGCTCCGAGGAACTAGCGTCATTGATCCCCTCGGAACCGGTGCGCAGTCGGGAAACACGCCAAACACGTGCCCAACATTCGTTCGCGGTTTACATTAGTCACATGAGAACGGATCGTTTCTACGACTCGTTCTTGAGTTCAACAGCTCGACTGTGGAACGATTTGCCGGCTTCTATGGTATCTTCAAGACCCATGTTCACCCCCTTTCCTCTCCCCAAAAACATCCTCCACACCGCATCTTTAAAGATGTCTTAGGTTCTGAGGGAAATTATTTTCCTCAGGGCCTCCTGTGTAGAGTTAATGTTAAAAAATAAAACAAAAAAAATGAGCTAATTTTTATTGCGCAGAAAAATACACGTGAAGAATCAAGCAACTTTCTCTTTATTTTTCTGAAAAACGTTAAATTCCTCGGTGCCGCCCTCGCCCGGCCCCGTCGCCTGTTTACAATGCCAGGCAATATGCACACGAGCCACCCTTAGGAGCACATTTCAGCCCCGGGTGGAAGTTTTCCAGAGAGAATATTCTAAATATCCCTTTGTTCCCGGCTGTCCTTATCGCGGAGGAGAGAGATTTCGGCGTACGCCACTGTAAATTTAATACCCCGGCTTTGGTTCTAAGTCGATATTCGCGAAGCATGTTGTAAACCTCGCTGAGATATTGAATTACTCGAATAACTCTGATTTATTCATTAATTATTTTATTTTTTAATTATTGAATTAATAATAATCAATATATATCTATCATAAAAAAGTGTACTACAATGTCCGTACCACTAAAACTCAGGAACGAGTCCCGGTACAATCAAGGGAGTTATATGGTTTAGTAGCCCTCTATCCCCCATCCATGAAGAAGGTTCCCGTTTTTACCTGAAGGGCGGTATTGTCATGGGTGTTCTGTATTTGAAATATGTGCAAATGTGCATATTTATTTTGTTATATTTCACTGATGATTTTTCAAGTTAACTTAAAATTTTAAGTTTAGTCTCTCTAATTTGTCAACAAAAAAATATATAATTTTATTTTGAAGAAGCAAAAAATTTTTTTTGAATGCTAGAAAAAATATTTTTAAATGTTTTCAGCTTCATAAATCCTACAATTATAATATCTCCTGGTATTTCACGGGTCTGAACTAGTACTAATATAATAACGTAGCAAAGGTTGATCGATTGAAACATTAGTTATTATTTTAATTGTGATTTTTGTGTATTAAGTATTTACCTGTATTTTATGAGACATAAAATATGTTTTTATGTCGAAGCATTTTTGGCTTGACGTACTTCCATCAAAACTATTGTTTTCATTAGTATAATCATCAGAGATTGCGTTTTAGCACGTCGTATGTCACGTATTGTGGGTTTAAATGTTATGTTTTAGTTAACACGTTGATCCGTAAGATTAAATATTATCAGAATTTGTAATCAGCACGTTCATATTGATCAAGTCGTGATTTATCTATAATTCGCAAGCTGCCCCAGTTCTGACTCTCGATGTAAAAGCATTCAATTATTATCGTAGATTCTTATTTGTCTTTTTTGTAAAATATGTAAGTTATTCGTTTCGCCAATACAAGGTTTATATAATGTTTTCTAAGTCACTGGTATTTTTGTATTGCCTATAATAATATATCCTAATCACACTTTTCTTAATATATTGATTGTTTTTGTGCTTAATTAGCAGAACTCCATTTAATTTTTTTAAATTTAAATTAAATTTTAAAATGTTATTATCCAGTTCTGCAAGTATTTTTGTTAAGCTATTTCAGCTTACAAAGCCATTTTCAAACCGTGGTTGAACCACTTTGAGACGACTTATGTACATGAATCTAAATGTGAATTTTTAAAGATGTCTAAATTGATTTATTACCGGTTAAACCAATTTGCCGAGAAACTAATTACTAACTAATTAAAATTAATTAAATTAGGTAAACATTCATTATGTGGGAGATCTGTTTTCCCCGCACCAAATGTTAAGGTTTAATAAAGTAATTAATAATATAATTAATAAAGTACGGAAAATTATTTATTCCCCACTCCTTAGTATGTTTACAAACCTAAACAATATAAAGCTCTTTAATGGGTCATAGCAGTAAAATCATTAAGGAAACAACAGAAAATAGGCCTCCCACATAATGGAATGTCTATTGAATTAGATTCTATTATTAAAAAAAATTATTATAATTAATAGGCATCGTAAGCGAAAATATTTATTACGGAATTACTTTTTTAAATAGAGCAAAAATCTATCGCCAATGTCTAAAGCAGTTTTTAAAGAAACACTGTGTATTTTTTCATAACCACAATATGTTAAATAACAGAACATGGTATGTTTTTAATGATTTTCGGATCGCTTTTTCCGACTTTTTTATCGAGAGAATTTCATATAATTATTTTTGCGTCTCGGCAAATGTACAGAGATCAGTAGAAATTCGAAATACCTAAACATCTCCTTATATCTGCGTTTTCATTAGTACTGCATCAAAGGTCTCTACAATTTCAGCACCTCGACTGTCCAAATACCTATAATATCTCCGCCTTATGACGGGCCACGACCATTTTGCCTTGCACCGCCAGGCGTCGTGTGCGGTTCACTTTGATGCGCCCTCTTCATTACACTGGTCATATGGAGGACCCTCGAGGTGCGGCAGGCAAGCCTCGCCGAGTACTCCGTCGGGCCCTAGTGCTCCCTTCAACTATTTACTCGAGACGAAGATGCCACTTAAAATCTGCCGGGCCTGATGATAATAATAATAATATTACCACGGAAGGTTGAAACCTTGTGTGGTTTGTGTATTTATTTATGAATGACCGTACGTCGAGGTGAAAGGTTCTAAGGGCTTAGTAAAGGGGTTATGATAGGTATTTTGTCATCATGCCCTGGTCATGAACACCCAATGTCCCAGTTGGAGGAGGCCGCTCCGAGCGAGCGGTGCGTTACTGGGGCATCGTATTTGTCAAGCCATCTTAACAAGTTACTGTTTATTGTGTTCGACTACCTTGGCAACCCCCTTCCACGTGGAAAACCCGCATATTCCCGACTCAAAATCAAATGAGAAGACCACTATGTCATTGTTTATTAGGAACATTTAACAGAATGAGATCAAATAATACACATTAATTTATTTATTTATTTAAGGAACATTAACAGTCTTAGTAATACAATAAACATGAGAGGATGATAAAAAACAGACCAATTATTAATGTTCACAGATAGATATTTAGAAACAAGACTAACTGAATGTAAACTAGAATATTTAAGAAAAATGAAAGAAAAACAGAACTAAGCGGCAATTAAAAAAATAATAATAGTACAAATCTGAATTCAACAAATGATAAACCAATACACAACAATAAAATAAGTGTGATTAAAACTGAAACAGACTGCAAAATAGGGATTTGGGTTGGGAAGGGTAAGGGGAGGAGAGGGATAAGGGAAAGTTGCCACGCAAGTAATATAAAAATATTAGATACAATTAATTTAATCGTCATGAATGTGTGTTATTCGCACCTATAAAGTTATACACTAAAGTTCTGTAGCGACAGTAACTAGCAGTAAATACGTCAGCACGTGTGTCTATATTTGCAAATTTATTGTTATAGTAGTTACAAGTCCTTTGCATAAATTCATTTTGATTGGAATTGGTGAATCTATCAATATAGAAAAGGGTTTTTTGTCTACCATATCGAATGGACATGTGGAAATTTATTTTGTTTAGCAACTCCGGGCAGTCAACTTTTGAATTAAAAAAAAATAAAACCTATATTGAATTTACAATCCATTTACAATAAATTTTCTCATCAATCAGTTTTTACTGGGTGTGACTGTGTTTTCTGTTGCCGCCGATATTGTTGACCAATATCTACTACTGCTCACCTTAAAAAAATCAACCAAATGAACGAATTCATTCCGTATTCAAACTATGTCCATTAGGTACCAGTCCGCCGACGGTCGGGCGGCCATCATAACATATCTCTTGTATTTCAATATCTTTGGAGAAATTGAAACGGAAATTCACGTACTACTACTATATACTACTACTTCGAATACCATAACACGCGCATGTGTCTAGTGTGGTAGTCGAAAACCTTTAAAAAATGTATACCTACTATAAGTTATTTTTATGAATAAAGATTAACATACATTATACACCCCTTCAATACACAAGCAAATGCTTTCAATGGGAGAGTAGTAAAAACCTAAGATATAAAATTATATTTATGTACCATGTAAAACATATTATTATAAATAAAAAATAATTTATAAAAAAAAATTTAAAAAAAATAAAAATTAACAATTCAACCAGATCGAATGATTGCACACTAGGTCTACTTGAAAAAAAAACGTGCTAAACTTTATTTCCACTATTAAATTAATAATAATCGTTATGATCATCGTCTCACGCAATAACACATCTCAACAGACAAAATAATAGAGTTAAAGCTCGTTCACACACAGCTATAAATCTGCAAACAGATATCTGTTGAACCGCGAGCGCTTATCTTTTGTACTTTCACACGACGCTAACAAATATTTCTTCCTGTGATAGGAGAGGGGGTCAGTTGAATTAGGGAGCGGCAACGAAATGCACATTTTTTGTACTGAAATCTGTCAACTTGACCATCTGCCATCCACCGGTCTAGGCAGCTCCGTAATTACAATGACCCCCTCTCCTGTTTTCGTCAGAGAGGGGGAGGCTTATCTTTTGGTATATCGCCTCTGGAGTGGTTCCGTCGTAAGATGTGTATTGTCTATGATTGATCTGCACTTAAAACCACTAGGTGTGAATGGTCTGAAGGGATTGTATGGAGAGCGTTATTTGGCGTGCCATGATCTTTTATATTCTGTGTGTGAACCAGCTCTTAGATATAATAATTTTTTTTCCAATGTGAAGTTGATAATACGGAATTTTTGTTTTAATAATGATACATACGAACATCGTGCTTTGCTAAATTAGTGAAAAAAATTATCTTAACACTAATATTAATTTTTGTGATTAAATTTTCAATACAAATCAATAACAGTACGTACTACTCAACAAACATTTATCATTTTCAAATACCACGAGTACTTAAATCCTACTCTAAAGAAAGATATTTAAATATGGTTTAACATTTCATTTTGTTTTGACCGTTGAAAGAATGCAAATCTGAAATTCGTTCAATTATTATTCCATCTTCCTTTGAAACTGGCAGGACAGTCGACAGCCGGCAGATGGCACCAGCATCGGGCCGGACCAGGACTTAAGGATGTGGGTCGCAGTGAAAATGAGTTGTATTAATCCCTCCCCCATTGTACGGCGGGTGCGCTCTGGATCTATCACGATTCACTGTGCGCCGGGCGGAAAATAGCAGAGCCTCCGAGGGAGGTATTTCTACGGAGCCTCCAAATGATTACGGTTTATCGGCGATGCGAATTTTTATTTACAGTTGAGAGAGCTTATCGAGAAATGGGTGTTACCTCATTTTAAATGTTTTATTTGAGATACCTACACGAACAAATATTTGTTGTAATGAAAACTTCTTCAGCGCCGTTGTGATTTGAAACTCGATGAAACGAAAAATAGCGGCTCTAAAAGAGACAAACACATTCATCTATAAGATTTACTGCGAGAGAATGAGACTAATCGGTCTCCTCTTTGTGCAGTGCTTCGTAGCCTCCCCACTCTTGCCTACTTAAGTTTTCCGAAGGTTTCACTTCAACCGTGTGTGAATTATTTTTATTTATTTTTATTGTTTTTATTTCTTGCCAGGGCAAACCCGATGAGTTACAGAACTCATTTTAGGACAGGAGGAACATACAATTCATAGGTGGGAGGTAATAACAATTTTGCATAGGAACTTAGATATAAAAAATATAAATTTCATATAAAATGTAGACGAAAAATAAAAGACAGGTAAGCAGAAGAAATAAACAATAGAAAACAATTAAAGAAAAAAGGAACAAGTTTATACAAATATGGATGATTACAACTAAATTAAAAAGAAAAGAAGAGAAAGGGAAACAAGGCATAATTGAACATGAATTGCAGACATGTTTTTTTTTAACGTGCATGTTTTCAATTGATGCTTAAATTTGAACCGAATATAATAGCTCGACAGTAGATAGAGACTAATAATAATAATAATAAAAATTTGGCTAATTTATATAAGCACCGTTTTCGTTAAAAATCACCTCAAGGGCACTTTGGTGAGAACCGGCTCGAAACGTTTATTTTTTATAAAATAATGATCTTCAGTTCTAGGGATCTCCCCCCATGTAAAGCTATATTCATGCGTATCCAGACTGACACACAATTTTTACGTCACACGAGCGAAAAGAACTCAAAACAAGTATTTTATAATGTCTGGTTACGTTGTTACAAATAATACAGAAAAGCGTAATTATTACTGAGAATTTCATTATCATTATCCAACGAAGCAAGTTACAGCGATTGCGTAAGCGATATTGTGACAACTGGAAGCGCGTACGTAATTATTGTAAATTACGCAGACTTCAGTTATGCATTTCAATGGCTGACTCACGCGTGTGCTTTACGAAAAACCAACAATTGCTTCGTGAGACTATTAACATTGCAATAATGAACCATGTATTTTAATGTAGTGTAAATGTATATTTAATGAATACACCAGAAAATTAAATGTTTTCGGGTCCTTTAGCATGTATTTTAGAGGAAACCTTGCAACGTTTTGTCCATAAAAATGTATTCCCTAATTTCCTCTGTGAATTTTGACACTAGTGCAAATTTTTGTAATATAGATATCGACCTTTGGCGTGTCAGTATATTTTGCTTTTTTTAAGTTTTTCCTTATAGGATTTAGGACCCTCCAAAAATCGTTAAAATTACCTTTTTTGAATGCCATCAACTTTTTCAATGGATTTTTATAAAAAGGGAAAACGTATAGACATAGAATATTTTCTTTTAATAGAGTTGGTTAAAAAAACACTTAAAAATCTGTACAGTTTTGACGATTTTATTTAGGTATTATCAGCTTAAGGTGCAGTTGTCTCTTTCGCTCAG
Organism: Glyphotaelius pellucidus; assembly: GCA_936435175.1. NCBI lineage: Eukaryota > Metazoa > Arthropoda > Insecta > Trichoptera > Limnephilidae > Glyphotaelius > Glyphotaelius pellucidus. The sequence goes on along the minus strand of OW386545.1, from coordinate 7,211,387 downwards.
TATTCGGGACGGGTAACAGCTACAGTGACAGCAACAGTTTGGTGAAATACCTATTATTAAAATTTCTCGGCGACAGTGTTTCCTCTTAAGGGGAACATTATTTTTTTTTTTGATTTTCGTTTTTTGTTTTTACAACAAATCAGTAATTTTTTTGTTCCGCCTCTAACTAAGTAATGGTTTAGAATAAAATCGAATTATGCACCAACACTATAAATATCCAGCTTCACCACGATTTGACTGTCTTAAAGTGAGGTTATGTTGGGAAAGATTAATTTCTTCCTGTGCGGAAATAGCAAACATTCATCCAAGAACACTCTCATAGAGTAATTATTACGACACGAACCCGATCTTCGGTTCGCCATAAATATTGTTTTCAGTGGGAACAGCGTTCAATTCTGCTCCATTGTGTTTGATCGTGACTGACGTGAATGAGATGTTAAAACATTGAGACAATAATAAAATCATCTTCTTGCATACACATTACGTGACTCCATGACATCAGATCTATTGTGTGATGTAATGTAGCTTCCTGATAAAACACATTAAATGCACAAAAATCCTGAACATCTTTTTTTACTAAATAGAACAGACTATCTTTTTTTACTAAATAGAACATCCAAAAAAGTGTGTCTAATTTTCTCTCATTTATTAAATCAAAACGAGAATTTCCTTGATTTCGTAAAATTTGTAAGTAGGTACTGAAAGTCCTATCTACTGAATTATAAAGCATGTATTTTAACTAACACCTTTATTTTAAAATGAGGAATTATGCAATTTGTTCAAAGAAACGACACCATCTCAATCATTTTTTTTAACTACTTTTTACGAATACGTTTAATAATGTACATGCATGCAAGTTTGTCATTGTCACATTATCTTTTGTTTCGAAGCGGTTAAGTTGGTAATACCTTCCCCTAGGAATGCAGCGGGAACGTGACCATTTTATATTGCACTTACGCCTTCCGGTCAGCCCTGCAGCAGCCCTGCGGAGCCGGGGCAGATTACTTCCTGTTCTACTTCCCTCAGCCGCGGGCTAATGCACATTGCAACGAGCTTATTTTGGTCCGGACCAGCATCTCGTCTCGTCTCACATTCCCAGCTCCCGGCACGCTTCCGTCGACAGACAGGTTTGGCCAATCTGAAGTGAAGTAGACCTGTCAAATGCGGAAAAAACTTCAAGTAATGTTGGCGAGAGAAGCATTAATGAAAATCGTTTTCCGTTGATATAAAAATTGCAATGTGGGTATTGCGGTACCAAATTTGACTTCGTTTCGTTCAAATTAGTTTGTATGATTTTTTTTACATTAACTCCACACAGAAGGCCTTGAAGAAAATAATTTCCGTCAGGGCCTTAATCGTCTTTGGGGATGCTGTGTGGAGGGTCTTTTTAGGAAATGAAGAAGAAAATGTTCTGGGAAGGAAAAAAGTATAAGTGCTTGGTAGGAATTTGGGGATCGGTGTGTCCAGGAGTGACGGATGAATGAATCTATCCCTCCCATTGCGGTGCAAGGCAATGTTCTGAGAGAACCCTGCTGCAGAGGTCAGAAGTCTCATGGTCTCCCAAAAATAGTTTCTCCCAATCCGGCCTGCCTCACAGTTGGTCCGCCGCCAAAACCCGTACAATCCTCACCCCATGAACCCAGATACCCCTGTTAAGTTACCAAACGTAGCGAACCACTTGGGGTTACCAACAAGGTGTTGATTATCTAATAAATGTTTCCCGGGGCGGCGCTATCCATACTCACCTCCCAATTGATAACCAAACTATTGTAATATATTGAATTAATCATTCACATGTTTCAACTTTATTTTGTGCAATTTTGTGTATTTTCAACCCAAGTGAATCAATGTTATGATTTGATATCAAAATAATAGGAAGAGCAATTATCATTCACAATAATGGTAGATTGTACTGTAAAAACGTAAATATTATTGCAAATGGATTTATTTAAATTGCGATAACATTTAATTGCGATAACATTTAATTGCGATATATTGCAATAGATATATTAATTTCTAATAGGACTTTCTATTTAGGACACCCTGGGTGGAAAAACGAAATACTGCAACCGTTCTTTATTTTGTGCTGTAACTGATAAAACTATGAAGTACAAATTTGAGTAAAATGAAGAGAAATGACGTCACTCGATACGCTTTATTTATTATTTTCTATTATTCGAAGTGTGCCGAAACTCTGACGAAATGGGTAGTAACATTTAACGCATTACACACTTAGATTTGCACCATTGAGGGGTGCGAATTGAACCGTTTGTATTGATTAAACGTCTCCAAAATCGAGGGGAATAAAAATGAAGTAATAAACCGTATTATGTATTAGAGAGTATTCGAAATAAAAGTTCAACGAATTATAACGTAGAATTTCCACGATGGAGGACTGTGTTTATTCCGTACCAATGGCATTTTCATGACATATTCTTTTATCAAAAGGCTTTATTGAGTCGCGGGAAAGCTAAATAAATGGTGCCTGTTTCTCTCCAAAAATATTTTCTCGTTTACGCCGACATATTTCTCTCAAAATATATTCAATTTTTCGTTTGACTAAGCCTCTTTCCGAGACTGTGATTTCTTCAATTTTTCTGCCTCGCCATGATAACACGAATCCCTCCATTCCCGGACGTGTTGCCTTGTCAAATGTTAGACAATAATTCCGCCCCTAAAGAATTTCGCTCCTGATTCTCGGAATTATTTTTTTCCTCTGACGTTATGAATATAATAATTAAATATTTTATTTTCCGAATCGCTACTGTCAATTATTCTCCATTAAGTTTTAGGACTCGGGATATTTATTTTACCTTGTAGCCGTGATCATAATTCATTATCGTCATCCTACTAACTAAATAACCATCACGCCGTTTCCCCACAGGAGTAGGCAGAGAGGATGGATCGCCAAACCATTCGGACGTGGCGCACACTACTTGCTTCATTCACATTCATACATCGTCCCAAATTCATCCTAATTCTAATTCAAAACTCTTTATTGTACAAAAACACAGTAACCGAACAAATCAGAACTCTTTCGAAAAGTGATATTACGGTAGTGAAAAGTGATTTTAAAAAATGGAATATGTTAGGTTTTTAGACAATTTTTTTTTTCATTTCCGATAATCCGACGAAGACTCAATTTATCCTTGCATTTTGCTGAAATTTGATAAACATTTTCAATATCAAAATTCCGTCATGAGCGGATGTCCAATTTCGTTGGATTGTCTGTAGCCTAGGAATCGAAAAGACGTGAAAAGTAAATTGGCGACATCAGTTTTCCTGCAAAGCGGTATTGTTGGCAATTCTAGGGATTATCTATTCATCCCTAGAATCTAGACGTGAAAAGTAAATTAGCGACATCAGTTTTCCTTCTAATCGGTATAGATGGTAATTCTAGAGATTATCTATTCAGTGTGTCCTGTCCATTGCTATTTGGCCATCAATATGTATTTGCTCCTTTAGCATAATCAATAATGCTGGTTAACTTTATATGGTTCTTTGTGATAAAATGCTACGTTCTTATCGCTCTCTTTGCCGTAAGAATTGATCACCGGATTCAATATATCTTTAGTGCCATTTGTGAGCTCCTTTAATATCACAAAGCCATGTTACATGGCTATGAATAAATTATGTTCTTTCGAAGGATAGTATTGGAAAATAAATTTCATGTTTTAAAAACACAAAATAAAATAATTTTTTTGTGTGCTATTCGTGTATGAGTAACAGTTCTCAGTCAGTATTTGCCTAAATGCTGACTGATAGATCCGTCCATCAATACAGGTAAATAAATGGCAGACATTACCATTCATTTTTAGCGTTAATTCAGTCGTAAGTGATTATGAAAATAAATTCCTAGTGCGGCCACGCTCCTGGCTTCAAAACCTATACCCCATCGAGAGTCCGGGGTCTGTAATAAGAAAGTTCTTATTTCACAAAATATAATATAAATTGACTTGAACAATTTTTTTATATGAATACCAAAATCCAAAACATTTTGGGCCGCAAAAAAACTTCAATTGGGCCGCAGGTTGAGCATGCCTGGACTAGACCATTTGTACATACTATCAAAATATGCTGTTAATGGTTGTGGTGACGCGTTAAAAAATGCAAATTCAAGCCCCTGAACAATAAAAGAGAGAGACAGTAGTACACAATTATAAGTTGACTTGTTTTTTTCTTTATGTATGTATCTTTTTATGTTTGTATTTTGTTTGGTTTTATTTGTTTTTATTATAAATTTTTTGTTTGGTTTTATTATACAAGTTCCAATGTGCTGATTTTAAGTTTAGAAACCGATTGATAACGGTAGACATCAATAGAACTATATTTATTTCCGAGTGTATGAAGCCTTTGAATTGGAGATTTTACGAAATAGTTGTTAGCAGATTTGGTAGCAAAATATTGCGCGTTTAACCGGGTAAAGGTGTAGGTATATGCAAATTAATTAGGCATGTTAAATCGAGGGCGTCCAGTATGCCATTTGATATATTGAAAAGGCCAAGTCATTCACGGTGCGCCTTGAAGTTAAATCGCTCAGGTTTAGTAATTCCATTAGACTTTATAATTAAGGTCTTCGATTGGTTTTCTAAGTTTATAATTAATAAATCTTAGAAACTTAAGTTGTACTCTCTCGATTTTTTGCTGGTAAGTCTTAAAATGGAGCCCAGATTATTGAATGAACGAATTAAATTAACTTAATTAAATTAGTATTTAACGCTGTATTTTTATATACAAGGTATTAAGGAACGTATTTGACTTACTTTAACTAGTGATTCTTAAAATTTTGGTCTCCGGTGACTTTTTTTTTTTTTCAAAACCAAACAAACAAATAATCTTCCACGCATCATCACTGGTCACTGGAGATCAAAATTTAATTTAAAATTTTTATTCCAAATAATGTCAGATATCACTGGTTAAAGTAGGTCAAGTACGTCCCTTCCACCCTGCATACTCAATCTGCATGTTTCGTGGATAGGGTTCACTTCTTCAGGAGTATATGTACAATAAATTTTTTATTGATTTTGCTATGTATCGGTCTGTTTTTGCAAAATGAAATAAATTTATTCACCTCCTACTTTTCAGTCGTATTATGGGTATTGATTTTGTTGAGCAAATAATTATAAACATCCGTAAATAATAATGGAGACCGAGCTGCGTCCACGGGTATGGATTAATATTGATGTTTTGACGTTTTTACATCACTAAGAATTATACCAAATAAATAATACTGAATCGATTAACATAAAATTTTACTCCCGTCAAATTGTATTTCTCTGTTGAAAATACAAGCCACTCCCGTCCGGATAAATCATAAAATACATCAATAAATGCGAACGGCGCACAGTGGGGTCGATTCGCCAAGTCAAGATAATGTGTCTTTATCCGTGTAATTGTTATATATTCAGAAAAAAATTCTCGTAAATCCCAGAAAAACAAACAAGTTAGAATGCAATTATTTGAAAAATATATTTTATTGAACTTTGCCTGAATTCATCGTGAATTGGCGATTTATTTATAGGCGCTATACTGGCGTGAGGGAATGAAATTTTAATTTCTCTAGAAATGCTTTTGACTTTGATATGTCGTGACCTTTTGGTTCTGAAGTACCCATAAATCTGCTGTGAATAATTATTGACTTATTGTAGCGAAGTTCTGTTTTTACTCGAACATTTCAAACTTTATGTAAATTTGTTGCGTTTTCTGTTCCGGTTTCAAAATGGTTCAGTTTACAATTGTGAAATCGGCGATTTTATTAATTAAGTTTATTGTAAGTTAAACCAGTGTGAATTAATTAAAAGTGGGGATTTAACTTTGTTTATTTAACTATTTTCAAACTATATAACTTTTATTCAAACAATTCAAGGTCAGAAAATTAGGTGCATTATACTTCTACCACGCAACATTACAAATTTATAAAGATAATATTCAAAATAAAGTTGCACCCTTTAAAAATAACAAAAATCTCAGACAGTCAATACTTCCTACTCCAAAATGCAAAAAAAACAATAAGACAGTTAAATCATCAATATCAATATCTCGGAGTTAAATTTTTTAAATTCATTACCAGAAAAAATTAGAAACATGAATACTTATATAAAAGAATTTAAAACTCACCTTAAAATTTTTACTGAAAACTTCAACTGAATCATGTCAAATAAAACCAATATAATAACACCCCCCATACACAAGCCCTGCTTTTTTATGGCGGTACATCAAATACATCTATTATGTAATTAATTACTGTATAAAATTTATTTCTAATATATGTATCTTCTTACGACTAATAAAAAAATTACTTTCAAATCTTATGATTTCACAGAAATTTTTGGTTGTGATTTAAAAAAAGAGAAAATTGGAGACCTATTTTTTTTTGACGCGAGGTTTACTGTCCACAGAATCACTGGGTAGTTATTTTGCATTTTATAATACAAGTGTTCAAGTACTAAACTTCATATTTTTATTAAAACGGGCACATACAATACATTTGATTACATTTCAGCCGGGCCATGTCAAGAGTCGGAATAATAGAATAAAGAGGATGTATGAATGTGAATGAGGCAAAGAGAGTGTTCCAAGACCTAGTTGTTGCGGTCCATACTCTCTGTCTACCCCTTCGGAGAAACGGTGTGATGATTAGTTAGTTAGTTTTATTTTTAAACAGGTAAAAGGCTCGTCTATAAATAAATAACAGAACACGTTTGAAAAAAACCAACTTTCGTTCGACATGACCATAATAAAGTAGTGAGTATATCTTATCAGATCCAATTATGACTTAAGTAAGTCCAAGTCGATAATAAAGCGGCCATCGTTTTTTGCCATTTATATCGATTTATTAATGACCAGGTGCTTTTTCTTCCGCCCTCTGTGTGACACGCGCGACTGTAGTCGAGTGAATTTCCTCGCGGTCTTTCCTTATTTTATTGCTTGGCGGCCGTGATTCTCTGCCCGTAATGGGATCGGAGCTGTAATTTACCTAAAAACCCTACAATTCTTATCTGCGTTCCTGCACACACTCTCTGTATTTCAATATACAATAATTCGATAGCCAACTTTACAGACGGCTTATTGAAGTCCACGGTGGCGCACTGTTTCAATACCATAATAGAAACGGTGAAAGTAGCTGACTTGAGTAAAATCGAGGTTAAGTCGCCATTTATCGAATTATATTTCAAATGTTTAGGGATCACAACCAGAGTTGAGTTTACACGGGTTCTTACACAGGAGCATTGAGTGCATGGATCATGTTTCAATCCTGTTATTCGATTTCAGAAAAGAAAATTCAAACAAAAATGATAAAAAGTTCAACGTATACGCTTGTTATCCCTTTTCGCTAATAACAATAATTATTCATACGCAAAACAAAATGCTGTTTCTCAGTGATTGTTTTCAGAAGTGTCAACCCTTTCAATGCCAGACTTTTTCCAGCCATTGAAAAAATGTTTGTCTATGTTTTCGAGTTCTGTGATTTTTTTCAATATTTTTACAAACGAAAATCTTTTTTTTATCATACTGTGTTGGAAATATTTCATGTTCCTGAGGAAGAACTTTGGGGCTTAGGAGATGTTAATCAAAAAACGGGTAGTACAAGAAGCATACATAATTTTTTAAGTATTTTTAAATGTTTTATTAGAAAATAAATAAACGAAATTCAGTACTAATCATTTATAAAGACAAACATTAAAAAATAATTTTAATACACAATAAAAATACAAAAATATATATTTTTTTAAAACAGAACCATTTTCCTAAATTAACACAAGAAAACAAATAAAAATTAAAGGAACAAATACAATTAAAATTGTTTTGTTTTATTCCGTCATTAACGATGTAATAAAATAAAACATTTTTTTTCTCTCTGGAGACAAAGAGCTGTGATCTTCTCTTGTGACAAATTTCTACGCTCCATCTATAAAAATGATAAAATTAGTTATAACCTTCCGAAAAATATTAAAATACAATATTTTGTGTTACCAGTACGCTATTTGTTATATTCCTTATAAACAATATCTTTCACAAGTGATTCGCAAAATATGGGGCTATTTGTTTGGTAAAATCAAAAGATATTATTTTTTTCCTTCATGTTCCTCAGGAAGCACTCTGGTATTGAGGGGTTAAAAGTGTATTTATACTTATGCGCCAAAACACTCCACGGTAACGACAGTAATAGAGTAACGACAGTAATACATTTTGTTTGTTAATACATACAGACTGATATAGAAGATATGGAACGACAAAGAAGAGCAATTAACATACGGGCCGGAATGCTATCAAGGCGGTTCTATCACTGCAGTGACGATGTCAGAAAATTACTCTTCAAGACGTACTGCACTGCCCTGTACACATCGGAACTGTGGACGCAATATCCAGCAGCGCAATGGGATAAACTGAGGGTGTGCTACAATAATGCATTCAGGCAACTTATGCAACTACCGAGGTTCTGCAGTGCTTCCACGATGTTCATCGAGGGGAGGGTGCATTCATTCCCAGCCCTACTTCGCCACTTCGCCTAGCTGGCTTTTGGGGCAGGATACTGAAATCAAACAACATCATTGTCGTGGCTGCATCCGAGTGGCTTAGTTCCCCCCTAAATGAGCGATGGATGCAGACAATGAGGCGACTTCCCTGATGGACGACCACAAAAATTAAATTTTTTATTCTGTTTAATTTTTGCTTAATGTAATTTTAATTTTATGCTTAACTTTTATTGCATTATTTTATTTTATTGTATTTTATCTTTTAATTTACTCTCTTATGTATTGTATGTATTATTGTATTATTATTATTGTTATGAAATATGGCAGACTGGGATTGCACACCCCTCCCATTCCGGCTGGAATAAAACCTTAAATAAAATAAAATAAATAACCTTAAGACATAGGCTGCATTAGTCAGACTTTGCTATCGTTGTGTATCTTCCAATCTCGTTAATAAAATAAGACTTGTCAGTGGCTGAGTTGGCATAACGTTTGGTTCCCACCCGGGCGTGTAATCAGTCGTGTAATCAATCCCTCGGCTGGCGAAGTCCTCCATCACGACAACGAGCAACATTTTCCACTCAGTGTGGTGGTAGTAGGAGATTTTCAAATGTTTTCAGGTTATTCGTAACCCGGTAATGTTTGTCTTTCTTTAAAAATGAACTTAAATGGTATGGGCTTTGTCAATTATTTTTCACGAACAAAACTACTCTACTATTATTAAAGTCACCATGAAATAATGATTAAACTTTGTAAAAACTCAACACACATTCCATGTGTGTGTTTTTTGCATCATCTCTACTTGTACGACCAAAAAAAAAACATTAATCTAGTTGTATTTCACATACAAATGTAATTTTGTCGACGCTACTCAATAATCGTGAATATTTATCATATAAATGCGGCACACTTCGTTAATTTATTAGTTGATTCAATTATATTTTGTTGTCATATCTGTCAGGGCACAGTATTTACCGACATCAAATTTGAAACCCACCATTATCAATGGAATGAGTACACAATCACAATTGTAGGAACGCTTTTCTATCATTCTTATCTGCTGGCTAAATTCAATTTCTATAAAATTTCCGGAGAATTGATTTGGCGTATGAAAACCGATTAAGCGTGTCTTGAATTAAAAAGCATAACTCCCCAAATCAATGTTAGAAAGAGAAGTCCGTACGAGTCTCTGTCTTCGTGACGTTTATCGAATTATTAACGGTTAGTTCTTTCTTCTGTTTCCGGTGGTTAGTAGACCGCTTTTTATTATTTATTGTTGCGTGGGTTGACATTTGCCATTTTGAACGCCTCCTGATGTTCTGCAGCGTGAAAGAAAAGAGGAAAACTCACTCCTATCTAACAGCAATTACATTCAACGTCGGTTCTTAAGAGGGAATACTAGGAGGATAGGATTTGAAAGGGACAAATACTCGTATGATGAAATTGAACTCACTCTAAACCTTTCTCTCTTAGAATATCGTAGGAAAAATTTGGTCTCTTTTTTTATTAAAAATTATAAATTTTATTATTGATTCACCTTTACTACAATTCATTCCTTTCAATATCCCCTCCCGTAGACTCATAAATAATGAACTGCTCTTCCTCAATCAACATTCAACTGATTATGGATACTATTCACCATTTTTCAGAATTTGTAGGCTAGTCAACTCAAGTCAGGTCCTTAATTTTTTTAAGTCCAATAAACTAATGTAATAAAACTTTGACTCGCATCTTCTTCCTTGCCTAACCCTGTTTGTGCGTAGATCCAGGTGTGGTTCTCTCCAGATAGTCTGCAGTCAGGTTGTAAGGTTGAGCTGCTTTGTTGGCTTCCTTCTGTTCCACACCATGGAACGGTACAGTGAGTGATAGAGGTAGTTTGACGTTATCCTTGTAGTAAAAAACACTTGTGTTGATACTGGATGTTGATTCTGTTTATTCGGGTGAATAATTTTTACAGAGTGATTCTGGTCTGAACACTTGACTGACGACAATAATTTAGACTAATTAAAGTAACAGAAGCGAAAGACGATGAAGAGAGAATGATAACAAGTGACCAGCAAAATGCAAACACGCCGTTTTTATAGACACAAAATAGAAAGCTGACGCGGCCACAGACAAAAGAGATTTTAGACAGACATTTTATTGCGATATTTTAGTAAGAGGTGGCATAGACGCGAAAGTTTACGATAAAAGGCTCTACACATCGAGATTAGAAGAAATGATAAGTACAAGTGTTCAGTGCTAAATGAATTTAAATATAAAATAGGACAATCACAACACACAACATCCAACAGTTTGAACTGTTGCTCCTGGGCGGTATTCACATTAAAAAAAATCATGGTAACTGAAAATGGAAAATCTATCGCCTCCGTTTATGTTTATTTTTATTTCCGTTAATTAATGTATAATTTTGTTCTTTCCAGTCTCCCGGCGAAGGCTCAGCGAGTACATCTCGCACTACGAGCCGCTGCGCTACGAGCCGCAAGCCGTGCGCGAGGCACACACGCGCGCGCGCCGCTCAGCGCTCGAGGCCACCCCGCTGACGCCGCCCGTGCACGTGCGATTCCGCGCGCACGGACAGCACTTTCATCTGCGACTCAAGAGGGACATCTCCACCTTCAGCGAGGACATCAAGGTATGGAAGATTTTCAATATTGGACAGGATTATTGCCAAATGGCAATTCCTGCCAACCAACAGACAGTTTTTGTTAGAATTTATTGAAAAAATATTCATGCATTTTTTTTAAATTTGCTCCATACAGGAGGCCCTGAGGAAAATAACTTCCCTTGGGAGCTATGTCATCTTTGGGGATGCTGTGTGGAGGGGAAGGTATGAGAAAGAAAGGGGTATGATAGGGGGCGGATAGGAATCTCGAGGACGTATGAATCCATTCCTCCCACTGCAGAGCAAGGCCGTGGGTCGAGAGAGTTCTACTGGAGAAGTCAGATGGTCTCCAGAGGAAGATCAGTTTCTCCCGATCCGACCCGCCGCAGACTAGACAAACTTCACCTGATTAACTCGGGCACCTCTTCTTAGTCACCAAACGTAGCCAACCACTTGGGATGACGTAACGCAGAGGTGTTGGTTCTAGGGGCGGCGGTATCCATGAGCGCCTAACAGGTTATTACCTGATATATTTAACCCAGGAGAGATTTCTTCACGATCCGCGAGGTCACCGAGGTATGGAAGATGTCTGCTGTAAGTGAATTATTGCCCAATGGCTATCTCTGCCATTTTTTTAAGAAATTATTAACAAAAGCCGTAGTTATGAAAATATATCACCCATCGTTCAAGAGGGACACCTCCACGATTAGTGAGAAAATAAGGTATGGAAGATTTGCATTAAAGTGTAAAATTTGAATTTTTGGCAAATGACTATTTATGTCAACCGTTTTGTGGGACTAAAATAATCTGTGAAAGGTTTTGGGATTGTGAAAATTTACCTCCAGATAGATTGATGAATTAATATTATTGAAATAATAAAAGGGAAAGTGCGTATGCGAAATATGATCAAGATTTCGTAGTCATAGTCATCAGTTTTCTCTACTTTAGAATTTTCCCATGACGACCCAACATTCCAAAGTTTAAGACTGCACTACTTTAGTGGCCTCAGATTCAGATATTTGAGACATCGGACAATAAAAGCTTCTACAATATACGCACTGAGAATATTGAACCATGATGTTAAAACTTGTATTTGACATCAAAAATGCTTAATATAATTAAAGTATTGGCTGTAAATAAGTGCCTCCGTACATGGAGCTACTTACAATCTACTCGAGCCTCATACGCGTAGCACGTGCACCGCTCGTGGGTACCCGCCATACAATTTTGCTAATGTTCGTACACGGCGCTTCGCGACGGATGTCAGATTGAAGACAGTTGCATGCTACCGACGGTGCTGGTAGCGCGCTACGCGTTGCAGCATTCATGTCTACTACTTTCATTTGACGTTTGACAGAAACGGCGTCTGAACATGAAAGTAATTTTAGATTTGTTCTGGAAGTGGTAAAAAATGCGTGTTTTTATAAGTATACATTACCAGAATACGTAAGAAAGGATTTAGTGGAGAAGGCATAGATGTTGGAAAAAAAGTCATTTTACATTGCTTGACACCGTGTTAACTCCACGGCTACACGTGAAAAATGATCCAAGTTCATTATATTTCGGGTAGCGCCGTGTACGGAAACCAGCATTAAAAAGTAGTATATCTGCAGGGTACTCGTGGTTGTGTCACAATCACGTAGTTTGTAAGTATCTCCATGCAACAACCGTTACCATTACAACTGCACTAGATACCCGAACCAAATAAATCGTGTTAACCTCATAATCTTCGCCAAATAGATGTAAATATTAAATCACACAGAAACAGCAAATTTCTGTTTTTGGCAAGTATATTTGAAATGAATTCCTAAACCTTAGTATTACTTATGCGTAGCCAGATTCTCTCCATTTGCATCTGACACGCAGGAAACCTAGATGAAATATATTCCAGCATTAAGGGACCTGTATCAGGGCGCATAAAAATAGAAAGAACAGTTTCACGTTATAAATCTTGCCGCGGGATTCGTGTTTTATAAATATGTCATATCAGTACACGAGCGCATGGTTGGGAGAGAAAGAGTTGTACATGAGAAATCCCAGCTTTCTACATATATATGCCGGATGTAACGTAATATAAAATGTGTGGTTTTCATTGCAGGTGGAGGGGCCCGCGGGGGAGATTCAGGATGTGGACACCTCGCACATATATCACGGGGAGCTGCTGGGTGAGTGAACAGCCTTTTATTTATTAAAAACCACCCCACAACACTACTTCGAGGGGGTACAACTCGCTACCTTGCGGAACCCCGGATGAATGATGTTTTAAAACTTGTTTGTTTACGTTCGTTCTGTTTTGCCTGCCCCCCTCTGCGCTAATCTAATGATTTGTATTATCATTAAACTTGCACGTTTCAAGCTTTCGTGGCAGTAAAACATGTTTGTATTTTTTAAACTGTTTATTTCCATTGTAATATTATTTTAATAATAATAACATGACATTTGTTCAGCGCAGTTTTGTGTTATTTCACTTCAAGTGCGCTTAACTGTAATAAACTTTAAAATAATGATTTAGTGTTCAGTGGTGCTACAGTGCTCCTTATATAATACTGATCAAATAATATGGAACAAAAATGTGCGGTACGTACAAGAGAACAAAAAATGATCAATAACGGCGCGATTTTAGCACAGGACAATAATAATAAACGATAACGGTGCTATTTTAGCACAGAAAGACTATTCCCTAATATTTGTGATTAAGAGATCGTTCTCCTGCGAGAAGTGCTGTCAGATTTGTGTGATTTTCTACAGCTCCATGACTACAGCTGTTAAATGAATAAATAATCACGCATACTTGCAGGAATTCGTGTTTAAAGCGACCCAGACTAAAATACGTGATAGCTCACAGCATAAATTTTGACATCGGCCGATAGAAAAAGCAAATAACAGCCGTAGAAAATCACACAAATCTGACAGCACTTCTCTTGGGAGAACGTTCTCTTATCACAAATTTCAGGGAAAAGCCTTTCAGGAACATTAAAACTAAAATATTTTGGGCAGTTTTTGTTCAGAAATAAGAACAGTCTGAGTGAATTCGTTCAGATTTTCTCGGCCAAAAGTATTTTCATTATTTGTTTTTGGGGTGTTATGTCGTGTTGCGCTACCTGCTTATTTAGCCAACGTTTAGGACAGCGTTACAGTGTCCATCATCAGGGCATATGTGTAATTGTACATTACACATGTGTAATGTACAATTGTGTAAAGTTTTATAAGTTTTTAGATTTTCACGGCCAAAAGTATTTTCGTTATTTGTTTTTGGCTAAAGAAGGAGGTAGCGCAACACGGCATAACACCCCAAAAACAAATAACGAAAAAAAAAATTAAATGTTTTCTATTAGTATGTTTTATGGTTTTTATTGGTTTCTTCTGTTTTAAAAAACTGGTATACACTTTGTATATATTTGGTTTAAATTTAATATCTTTTGGTCTTAATACCCTTCCAGGTTTTAAGTTCGCTTTGCTAAACCGCATATAAATAGACCAACCTGCGTATTAGCCATTATCACTGTCCCAAATTTACATATTTAAATATTCATAAATGAAAAGGTTTCAGAATTTGCAGTGTCGTGTTGCAATAAATAGCGTTTTTTCTCGTATAAAATACTCTGAGATCCCTGGAACCGTGTGAGCTTACGCCGGCATAGCATAAATAACTCGTAAAACAGAATTTTTTAAAGCACGCATATCGCACATTGTGCACACGGAAAAGTTTCTTTGCATTCTATTCCCAAAGTTTGACTTCACAGATTTCTAGCGTACCAATAATACAGATCACGAATCTTTCACCTTGCCGCGCATTGCTTATTTTTTATTATTTTTTATTTAAGTTCTCATTCCTAGGGCAGAGGGATTGCAAAGGAGACACACTAGCGGTATGGGATAGCAGTGGGTGAATTTAGAATATCTACGTTTCTCACACGGATAGCTGCTCACGTGCCGGAAACCTTTATTCGTGTACTCACCAGATGAAAAAACAAAAAATATTGTGCATTCCAAAGCACTTCAACCAACAGAATTAAAACAAACGCTTTCTTCGTTTGAGTGTAAAAAACTATCACTTCGTTCCACAACAATGTTTGCTTGGTATCGAGAAGGTTTCATAATCACATTGGAATTCCACCCCAAGTCAACAATTTAATTCTTAATATCTTAACTAAACTGAGTTTTTTTTATCTTTTCAAGTAAATTTATATATTATGGAGGGTGAATTCCAAGTTCTAGTGATTTCTAGTAACCCTAAGTGTCCAGCTCCGGCACGGTGGATCCAGCGAAGACAGTCAAGTTGGCCTCTCAGGAGCTGGGCGTGCTGTACGGGGAAAATGGCATGTGCGCTCCACTGTTGAATTTGGCAGCCACCTCTGCTCTAAAATACTTGAAAAATCCTTGACCCTGCAGAAACGGGCGGTCCGTTTGATCGAATCCCCTATCTTAACAAACGGATTGCAATATTTAGAGCATAGGCGTTAGGTGGGAGTGCTGTCCTTGTTTTACCGGTATTACAATGGAAGATGCTCCGAGGAACTAGTGTCACTGATCCCCTCGGCACCGGTGCATAGTCGGGAAACACGCCAAACACGCGCTCAACATTTGTACACGGTTGACATTAGTCACAGTGCGCCCCACGGTTGAATTTGGCAGCCACCTCTGGTCTGGAGCCCCAAAATACCTGAAAAAACCCTCGACTCTGTGCAGAAACGGGCGGTCCGTTTGATAGATTCTCCTAACTTAACAAACGGACTGCAATCTTTAGAGCACAGGCGTCAGGTGGGAATGCTGTCCTTGTCCTACCGGTATTACAATGGAAGATGCTCCGAGGAACTAGCATACGAGGAACACCGGTGCATAGTCGGGAAACACGCCAAACACGCGCTCAACATTTGACTCGTTCTTGAGTTCAACAGCCCGGCTGTGGAACGATTTGCCGGCTTCTGTGTTTCCTCCCTCCTACAACATGGGTCTTTTCAAGACCCATGTTCACTCCTTCCTCTCCTCAACAGCACCCTCCACACAGCATCTTCAAAGATGACATAGGCCCTGAGGGAAATTATTTCCCTCAGGGCCTCCTATGTGGAGTTAATATAAAAAATATAAAAAAGGTGAGCGTTCTATCCTTGTTCTCCCGATATTTCAATGGAAGATGCTTGGAGGAACTAGCGTCATTGATCCCTTCGGGGCGTAGTCAGGAGGCACGCCAAACGCGCGCCTAACTTTTATACCCGGTCTACATTTATCACACGAGAGCAGGTCGCTTCTTTGACTCCCCGGCATCTGCTTCTTCAAAATCAAAATCAAAATCAAAATCAAAATCATTTATTGTACAAAATTTTCATTTAGTACAAAAGGTATAACTTATAGGTACCTACATCCTATTTCTTCCAGTTAACCTCCTTATCCTCCCTCCTTCAACGTGGGTCCCATCAAGATCCATGGGACTCCTTCCTCTCCTCGAAAAGACTCCCGCACAGCATTTCCAAAGATGACAAAGGTCCAGAAGAGAAATTATTTTCCTCATGGTCTACTGGGTCTGGAGTAAATGCAAAAAAATCAAGTTGTTTACGTTTCTATTTTCCTAGCTGAGAAGAAAGATGGGTGTCGGTACATTTATATTGCGTTTTAAAATGCAGCCATTTTGTGAGCGTGGCCGAATAATCACCCAGAAGCTGAATATTACCAAGTGCTCGTTGCAGGACCGAGTTACGTTTCACGCTAACATTTTAACTTTACTCCTATCCTCCATGAGTTTTCTTTGTTGTTCCTCCAAGCAATAACTAACTCTTTCACAAAGATTCACGGCCAGATGAATTGAGTTTTTAATATTGAACGCTGTATAAAAGGTGGGGGAAGGCTTTAATTAGAAAATTATTTTTTTCCTGCTCCCACTGATGAAAGCGGGACCCTTCGCCCTGAGGGTGGGTTCTCGAGAACCCTTAATTTCACTCCCGTTTAACTTAATACGCGAAAATAAGTTGCTTATTAGAACATTTTACGGCAATGTAAACTTCTAAGCAAAGCAATGAACACTTGACTTTAACGATAAAAGTGTAGTGTTTGGGTTCATGCGAGAAAAAACCCATACGCTTGTGCTATAAATTTTCCAATTTACTGTTTCGCCATACTTCTATACCCTTTGGTTCTACATTTTTTGTAATATTTAAGAATCATAGCTTGCTGTTTCTCCACGACGTTTTTAAGTTTTAAAATACACCGTTAAGCGTACTACGGAATGGCTTTCATTACCAAACAAGTATTCTCAATGTGATTTTTTTTAAATTTAATTATATCAGATACATAAGTACAGCAATATTATATATAGATCGTATAATTAGAATGAATAAAAAATAGCACATTGTTCAAGAGTGGAAGTTTTATAAGTGATAATTTTTTTTACACACAGGAGGCCCCGAGGCATGGAGGCATTTGCTCCACACAGAAGGCCCCGAGGAAAATAATTCCGCTCAGGGCCTATGTTATCTTTGAGAATGCTGTGCGGAGGGTCTTTTTGGGAAAAAAAGGAGAGGAAATTATGGGAAAGAAATAAGGTATAAGGGGTGGGTAGGAATCTGGGGGTCTTTGTGTCCAAGAATGACGGACGTATGAATCCAACCCCCCCTTTGTGGTGTTCAACTTCAACTGGTAAAATCACATCGAAAATATATTCATTGGACTTAGATCCTTGTAAGGGACATTGAAATACATCTTTCTATAATTCTAGGCTTCTCATCTTTTAACTATTTTACATTACCAATATCTAAATCTTAATATATATATTTCTTCTGTCCGTGTGTATATCACTGAACTCCTCCTAAACGGCTGGACCGATTTTGATGAATTTTTTGTGTGGGTTCAAGAGGATTCGAGAATGGTTTAGATTCACAATTTGGTCCACTGGAAAACGTTATTTTAATTATTTTTTTTTTATTTCTAAGTAGTTGTTGATTTTGGAATGTTTTACATTGGATCCGGCAGACTGCGCTACCATCGAATATTCAATATTATTCTATTTTAATTTTAGTTTGTCCCGACAGTTGTGTACAGGACAACGTCTGTCGGGTCCGCTATAAATAAATAAAATAAATTGTGGAACATTCCAGAACACTCTCGAATGTTGTCCTGAGCGAAGCCGGGTAACCCAGCTATATTATATAAAAATGAATGTTTCTTTGTTGGTCCGTTATAAGGTACCTAAACCATTCACCCGATTGCCATGAAATTTAATTAACTTGTGCGCATTCCCGCGAAGGTTTTAATATGTAACGGTGAGTTCTAACGCTAGAAATTATTTCCTACACCATTCATCCTATTGCGATGAAACTTTGGTGAGTTTTATGCGCACACCCGCGAATGTTTCTATATATAATAGTTAGCTCTAGCGTTTTGAAATTTATATAAAAAATTTACAATAAATGACGCGCGAGTTGTTTGATAGTGCCGGGGAGGGAAAGAAGGAGTCATCATTTACAAAAGGTGTGTTAATGTGAACCTAAATCATTTTGTTTAGAAAACAATAAAAGTTCTCCAATAATATTTATTCTGCTTTGTAGTAAGATTTAATTTAATTTTTATTTTAACCATAAAGATAACAGCCAATAAAATATGCGTTAAGAAAAATAAAGATAGTGTGGGTGGTTCTTAGTCGAAGTTAAAAATGACCGATTTGGATATCGACACCTTGGCGCAGTGGCTAGCGCATTCGCCCGGAAAGCGAGAGGTCCTGGGTTCGAGTCCCAGAGGTGCCAATATCCTTTTCTGATTTTTCTTTTTCCAGATTTTCGATTGAGTTTCGCTCGTATATATTATCTTTATTTAATTAAGATTTTGTTATTTGTAATGTGTAATTTGCAAGATCAAAATTTTAAGTAAAGAGAAGTTCTACAAAATAAAAGCAAGAACAAAGTTATCTCCTAAGACACCTGCCCAAACATTTGTTACATAACTTGCACACGTTCTTTATTTCCCCTTAGTACCTGTCAGAGCTTTCAAATATGCATTCTTACTAATGTCCGACTTAAGTTTAAGCGGCTATCACCACATTGTTCCGCTACTGAATACGTGTTCGATTGCGCCCGCTGCTATATGCCGGCCGGACTATACAAGATGAATATTCATAGGGCATATTGAAACTAAAAGCTTTTCGAGGGATAAAGGCTTACGGATTTTTCTGTATAACTCTCCTTAACAGAAATGTGGCGATTTATTTAAAATAACCGACCCGAATGTAGCGCGGGAAACCGATTTGAAAACCTTGTTTGAATAAAAGCTGTTGGATCTTTCATATTTTTAAGGTTATTGGAAATGCTGTGTGCTTAGTGGAGAAAACATGTGTTTCTAGAAATGTTCTATCGTATTCCTAAATGTTCGTAAAAGCAGCAAAGCCTAACTAATGACATGCACAAAAAACTTTGACATATTTAACGTATCAATCACTAAATATACAAGGTTAAATCTAATAGTTATCGAACATAATCACGAATTCCAGCTTAAATTGAAAAATTATCTGAAACTACTATAAGCGTTCATATCTATTATAATTTTTTTTTAAATCTTGAATTTTTCTTACTTGTCTTTTTGTTATTATTTGCAATATTTTATTATTTACTTCCTTACATGATTTCATAATATAATTGAGCATGAATTCTTACCAAACACAAGAGCCGTGTCTCTTTATGGTGAGGAAAGGCTATTTTTATATTACTTTATAATACTCTACATATTATAAATTAAAAGCCTCCGCCGCGTTTGTCCGTCTGTTCGCGATAAACTCAAAAACTACTAAACGGATTTTCATGCAGTTTTCATCAATAGATAGTGATTTATGAGAAAGGTTTAGGTATATAATTTGTCAAGGTTTTGTGTAAATTGGTTAAAATATATGATATATAAAGGAGTATGTTTGTTAGTTGCCCGCGAGCGGGCTGGCAAGCGGGCGGTGTGGATTTGATTTGTATGAAAATTAACAAATGGCGGTGTGAGTTAATTTATCGAATAAACACGTGGTTATAAAGGTTGGGTAACCATCCAGTAGATGGCGTTATGTTTCGTTAGCCACAGCAACACGTGGCCGGGTCAGCTAGTAACATTAAAAATGTACACTTATTATAAAAATTATACAAATATTAAATAATTTAAAAAAGATCTTACTAGAATTAGCGTCGATAAGCAGAATAATAAATCGAATTGAACAAACTGCTTAGCTCTGCTAAATCACCTAAATGTTTTCTTCTTATCATTTTTTCATCTGCCGCGTATAGTTAAATTTAGCCGTGTTTACTGATTAACGTTGCGTGTTATTTGTGAATTGCGAATTTATACGTAGGTACTTGTTGTTATAAATCTCAACTTTTAATCAAGGCTATGAAAAATGCGTCACTCACCCACACGTTTCCATAAAAACATCGCCCAGAGTTTTCCCTTTAAGGCCCGTTAACCAGCGTCTGAGAATTCAAATTTCGTCGAAAGGTGGTCTTGCGATAGTACCATTGCAACTGTACAGGGCGGTTCCGATGAGAAAGATTGATTATTCACGTATATTCTATAACTCAATATCGCTTTTATTTCATTTAAAATTTGCTTTAATATAAACCTACATTCAAGTTAGCAATAAAAATGCTCAAACGCCTGATGGTAAAATTTAAAAAATGTGTACTATTTGTAATTATGTTTTGATAATAAGTATTTATAATTTTTCAATAATGTCTAAGCAAAATAAGTTTACAAAAAAATCTGAAATACATTAGTTTGTTAGACTGTAAATAAATAGACTAACTGAAGTATTTTCGTTGTAAAACACATGCGCGGTTTTTATTTTTAATGATTTTGTTTGAACTAAAATTTAAATTCTGAAAAGTGGCTTTCCTATATAATTTATTTTACTGAATGACTATATGATTTAAATTGGGTTGTATAAAACAACATTTGGTTTGAAATTTTTTCCAAAATTTAAAACATAACTTTACTAGATAAAATAACAATCTTTCGAAATCAATTTATATATTTTTTGTAGAAAAGAGTTGATAGTTGATACGCCTAGAATTTGATTTAAAAATGACATATTTCCCATCTGCCCTGATGATGGACACTATAACGCGGTCCGAAACGTTGGCTAAAGAAGGAGGTAGCGCAACACGGCATAACACCCCAAAAACAAATAACGAAAAAATACATATTTCCCGTTTTGTCTGGTTATACCCCCTTATCGGAGCTTCTTTGTTATACCAACTACCCCGAGAAACATCCTAGAAAAAAATAACAACTAGTTTAAATAAATAAAAAATAATAATAATAATATTTGGCTGATTTATATCGCGCCGTTTTGTGAAAAATCACCTCAAGGACACTGTATAAATAAATAAATGTATAAAATAATGAATATATATATATACAATAATAATACGTTAAGGTGACGCATCACTGAGCAATTCAAAATCATGTGATTTTGGTTTGAAAATTAGATTGCTTAACAATATTTTAGATGCTTTAATTAAACACTGCGTAATTTTGTTAACTGCGGAAAGTGCTGGAAAAAATATTATTCTTTGTTGTGCCGTTGTGTTGTTTGCGGTGTATTTTTTTTTTTTATATATATATATTTTTTTTAATTTTACAACTGATAAATAATCCAATTACCGTACAATTTTCTCATCTTGACAATTTTAACACCTAAGAAGATGATCATTATACAAAAAAATCTTAAGGCTATCTAAAGAAGAGTTATTATGTTGGATGACATAACTAGATAAACCCCTTCCTACGCCGGTGTCACTAAATAAATCAAATTAATTTGAAAACGATTATTATTATTATAATAAGAAATAAAATACGACATCTGATTTTTTAAATGAATTTAATATAAACACAATCTCTATAGGCATTCTTTCCACTTTAAAGCTCACTTTCCGTGACTTATTTTGTATCCTGCTTCTTTCCCACAGTCCATTATTTGTTTGCTGAAATTCATATAAGTCCTTTTCCGCCCTAACCAATCGTTGAATCTTCCTAATTCTTCGAACCAGACCCAACAAAGACTTTCATCTTTTACCAGCGACGGACCCTAAAGTCCTCTTCTTAAAATAAAGCTATTTTGTAAATTAAATATAATTTATTATTCTCGTCTTCGCAGACTCTTGGTTTTTGTCGATAGAAAATTCTTTAACGGAAAAGTGTTCAAATAATTATTACGTTGGTAAAATTGCAAGTGCAATATCTAGTTCATTATATTATTGTGTTGGTGCAAACCACTTTGAATGTTAATTAATAGTTTGGAACTACTACTAAGCTCACAAGCTCACGTTTCTGGAATCTGCTAAAATCTATTGTTACATTTCCTAGCTTCCGTAGTAACTTTGCGAATTCGTATGTGCAATGCGAGCCTACCTAATTAGACGAATTGCTGGCTTATTATGTTAACAATTATATAAGCAATCACTGGAGCTTTGTGTACATCACTTTATTTATACGAACACTGCAATCGGTTTCAGCACAGCCGTGCCGCCTTCGGCAGTTGTGAACTAGGTTTATTATTAATAATATTACGAGCACAAGATTCAAACATCACAATGAATAAGTAAAGCGTAAATGCATAATAATGTCATAACAAAGTCGTGTCTAAACAGAATTCTTGTCAGACAGAAGAATTTTCACTGACTTGGTATTTTTATATAAAATTCTAAATGATTTAGTTGATAGTCCGGTATTACTTGAATTGATAAGCTTCCGAATTCCACTTCGTAATACTAGAAGTCAGGATTTATTTCAGTGCAGAAATTCTGGGACTAACTACCATATGTATTCCTCTTTGCCCAGAATACTAATGGAGGGAAACAATTATACCAAGTCAGTGGACATCTTCAATTTATCTTTGAATAAATTTAAAATATTGTTATTGAGGCAGTTCAGTTATGTACAATAAAATGTTTTTTCTATGCTATATATGTAAAAGCCCCGAAAAAGGGCGTTTATTTATAAATAAATAAATAAACCGGTTGACCGTGCTACTATAAATTTTATGATGAACATAAAGTTACCGTGTCTTCATTTGATAAAGCTCGGAACACAAAGGTGCTGTTTACTAAAATATAATTTACTGTTATTTATTTATTAACAAATTTTTACATGTTTTATATTTCGAGCAACTCCAATCGCCAATCCAATCGTTAGAGCGTGCAATGAAAGCTTTTCCACATATTTTGGTCTTAGAGAAGTGTTTTAGATTTCGGAACATCATCCAAAACTTGTTCTCGTGAACTTTCGTGAGTTTTCACATTACTTTACATGAGAATAGAATTCTGAATTAGTGATCCTGAAGCGGTACAGATTTTGAACATTTACGCTCTTGTAAATATTGTCATATCCAACTCAATTACAATTTCTGTGTGGTTCGCACAGACGAGGACTTTTGCTTTATCGTTATTATCATTATCATCAGTGAGTGTCTAGCCTCTAGCCTCTGCTGGATGGATGTAATCCTCCCAGATTGCTTCTATCGATTTCGTGCGTTACGCTGCCACGTGTTTACTTTACATGCGTATTTCCCAGATTCAGTGAATTTTACGGGATGCCTTGAACTCTCTTTGTTCCCCAGACGCCACTGTATGTCGAGATCTGTCCTTCGGCGGTTCGTCCTCTGAGTGATGACCTCCCCATTGTCATTTGTTTTTTTTTTGTATTAAATTAGATCGGTAATTTTTTTGGAGTTAAACTTCTTTACGCACGCTTGACTTGGGGAGTAAGCTGGTGAATGCGTGACGAGAGAGTGTTAGGAAAAGAGGTGAACGGATGTTGAGAGGGAGATATAAGTTAGTGAAGATAGACACAGAGAGAGAGAGAGAGAGAGTTACGTTTCGTTTCGTATATTACTGTAGGGGCAAGAGAAAACTTACCCTTAAACCCTTTTCCTTCCTAGAACTCTCCTCTCCTTCCTTTCTTTTAAAAAAACCCTCCACACAGCATCCCCAAAGATGACATAGGCCTTGAGGGAAATTATTTTCCTCAGAGCCTCCTGTGTGCTCATGTAAGAAAAAAAAGAGAGAGGTGCGAGCACATATTTTCTTTCTCTCTTTCTCCCATAGCCAGTTATGTTTCGTATATCTAAAACAAAGTGCAGGCCTATTGTCTTTATCACACTGTAGGAGCAAGAGAGCAGTGCGAGCAGTGTGGTCTAAAGCACACTCGTTTTTTTTTGCTTATTTATCCGTTCGCCTCTTTTGCTTATTTCTTTGAGTGATGCCTTTCTATCCCACATTACATCTCACGCTGCATTTGGATCCCTATTGTATTAAATTCGCGTATTTTTTTCGTGTCCATGTTTCGCTTACAACTATGTATTTTTTGTAAAACTGCGAAACACTTGAATCATTTTTATAACGCAATTTTTGTGGAAAATGTCCTCGAGGACTTTATATAAAAACAGTTAAATTGCCTTAAAATATATAGGTAGTTTTTTTTAAACATATTTCTGGATTATTAAAGTTCTAAGTTTGTAGGATAAACTGTCACAATAGAAAATGTGCCACAGGCTTGTTCTTAGGTCACAAAGGAGAAGCTCGCCTTGGGCATTTCACATTATTATTCTTCCATTACACACATTTGCCATTATCTTCAACAATACGTGGGATGAGTCCTCCCGGCATCCAGATATTGACGTTTACTGCATCCCCTGTATGCAGAGATTGAGTGAACAGCACCCTACAATGGCGGTTGCAATTAGCGCACCGTGCAGAAAGACATTATGAAAAACCCTCCCCCTCCCCGCGAGTATTTTTCATTACAAACGCTTCATCTCGCATAAGTTACTCGCAAGTTAGGAAATTGGACTCATTTGCATTGCATCACTTAACTAAAGTTGCGAGTGCTCCTCCGCGCCTCTGGAAATAAATTTTCAAAATATTCAGCTGCACGTTTTAATGAGGGCGAATAGTTTCGCGAGCGCCCCGCACTAAAATGTTTTCGGTTTTCAGAATACGCCTTCCCGGCCTGAGAGATCCTCCCTCATACAGGACGTCATAAATTGGTTGTACAAGCGGAGACCAGGTAGATTTGCATAAAACTCTGCCATGAATATGCAGTATAACTTTTTTTATTTAGGCTCCAAGATAAAACATACATTTATTACCAACATTGCTTGGGAATTATTCAACAAGTTAAACCCGTTAAAAATCATGAAATCTTGCAGTTTCGGTGTTTTATGCGATAGGTACAAAATGATTACAATCGTGCGCGATCCGCTACGAATAGTAACGATCACTCATATATTAACTTTTGTTATTTGACAATAGTGAAAATACAGCGGTAATCGCTGGGTTCCCACTCAAACTAATGAGAACTATAAACAATTTGGCACTTGAAATGTTGGATTCTACGCATATTTGAAAGCAAGATTTATTGTTGCTGGATTTTTGGAAATCTTTTCGATTTATTAATAATTTTTAATTAAATGAAGACACTATGAGCGAAACTCAATAGAAAATCTAGAAACAGAAAAATCAGAAAAAGATATTTGCACCTCTGGGACTCGAACCCAGGACCTCTCTACTTTCCGGGCGAGTGCTCTTGACCACTGAGCTAAGGTGTCGATATCCAATTCCGTCATTTTTAACTGTACCATGCTTCGACTAAGAACCACCCATATTATCTTCATTTTCTAAACAAATATTTTTATTGGCTGCCATCTTTATGTATGATTGCAAGATTCAAACCCGAACTAAATGCAATCTAGATGGTGTCTGGATAAATTTTTATCCATTTTATTTAATGTGCGACATCTATTGACTTTTCTGCAAGTCTAGGATGAAAATAATTATTTTTTATTTTAACTTTTATGAGTAAAAACTCTATATTTATGAGTAAATGATGGTGCAGTATAAAATTGTCAGATTGTTGTTATTGTTTGGTGAGTTTTAAGAATGCCATTACTTTAACCAAATTTAAAATACAAGTCTCCGTAAAACTGTCAGTTAAGACTAATCCATTTGATTCGAGTAAATCACAGCGTATTTAACCTCAATCGACCTTTCCCTTTTTATTTTTTAGCGTTATTTGGATATATTAAATCCATGGCTTGTTAGAAATCGTCGAATGAATTGAATTCAGTGTGATTTTAAGTAATTCATTTAGCGTTCGAGTACAGAAACGAATCATCTCATACTGATAGTTAAACTAATGCTTTTGAATAACAGTCTGGTTTTATAACAATAGAATTATAATAATATTAAATTACGAGTTCAATAACACTTACGTATTTTGAAATGGCGACATTTTATTATGGGATATTATCCTAGTATCTAACGACGAGCGTTATTGAGTTGGCTGCGATGAGAATATTTTCGTATGAATTTAAAATTTTCTTGTAAATTCAATTCCATTGAAGTCGTCGCGTTGAAAAATGTAAATACCTACGTTACAAATTTTTTCCTATAGAAATGAAAATATCTGATGGATACATTTTATCTCGCGAATATCAAAGGAATACGGCGACTAACGTTTAAAAGGATATCTTCCCTTAATGCTACCGCTAATTCCACTGCTACCGCTTTGATGAATGAAGCTACTAACTAGGCCGTTACTATGTTTATTAGAATTTATCTCTTTTCAGATCATTAATATCTGTTATGTGTCATCGTCTCGATGTTTGCGCTTCGTTTCCTTATTTTTCATACATAACGTGGCGCCGATAAAGTGAATTACTTCGCTGAAATTTAAAGTTACTCGTGCAATCAATCGTGGGCAAATGTGTGATTTATCTGGGGCGTGTAATTACGTTACGGCGCGATTTCGGGTCTCGAAACCTCATCATCTCGGAGGCCAATAAATATGTAAATTTATAATGTTTCCAGCAAGATTCTCGTAAATTACCTGGGAACTCATTCCGCCAAATGCACGGGAATGTAACGCGTTACCCTTTTGCATTTCCTCGCCGTAAAATTGGTCTCATAAATGTTAATAAGACTTTTCAATTTCGCGGGTAGTTAACTCCCCTTATTGAAACACTTCGGATCTTGAACGTGGCCTTGAAATTATTCCTTTTTATACTTTATTTGTTTTTCTAACAACTTACTTCAAAGTTTATTCCGCTTTCCATCAATAAAACCCGCAGGAGAGAACATTTCGCGGAGTTTTTAATTCATTTAAGAATTATTATTACACGGGGAGAGTCTGTATAGTTCCGGAAAGCACTCAGGCCTTAGGCATATCTTCCACGTTTCATCTTATACCTTTAATAGTAACCCAGTCCCAAGAAGTAAGTACGGAAGTTCACTAATTTTATCATTGGGTGTTTGATGTCCCCTGGTTCCGCAAAGTTACTGTTCAGATATCTAAGTGTTCTTTCCATCAAAGCGAGACTATAATTTATAGCGTACATGGATCTAAGTTTTTTTACCCTCTTCACATTTCCTACAACTATTGATGTTTTACACTTCCAACAGTTGCACGGGGGCTCCATAGGAACTGGAGTCAAGTTAGCCTCTCAAAAGCTGAGCGTTCTGCACACTATAGTGCCCGCAGATTCTGTAATAATACACATCTGCTGATCCTGTATAAATCGCAAGTGTGCCCCACTGTTGAATTTGGTGCCTCCGTGGTCGAGGGGCAAGGCTCGAGTATCTCTACTATCGATTCGGAGGTCGCGTGTTGAAATCCCGGCGTGCGCAAATAAATTTCATTTTACGAATTTATGTTATTTCACAATTTATTAATTAAAAATAATATATATTTTAAATGCGACACATTCAAGGGTGGAAGATACTTCCAATATCGTCCTTGTGTAAGACCACCTTTTGAATTGAAACGTTGCTTGAAATGACTTTAGCCGTGTTTGGTGAACAGATCTGAATAGCCAGGTACTTCCCCACCTCTATCTTCCCCACCTCCATCTTCCCCACATCTTTTCCCTATCCTTACCTTCAGCCTCACAACATACCCCCAATGGGGATGCCATAGTATCACTGGCTTCGAACGGTTGGGAGCAGCTGGAACTCTTGGTATTCATATAAAAAAAAAAAGGCGATCCGTTTGATAGATTCCCCTATCTTAACAAACGGATTGCAATCTTTAAAGCACAGGCGTCAGATGGAAATGCTGTCCTTGTTCTATCGGTATTTCATAGAAGATGCTCCGAGGAACTAGCGTCACTGAGCCCTTCGGCACCGGTGCGACAGTTGAACAGTTCGGCCGTGGAACGATTTTCCGACACCTTGAAAGGAAACACATTTTGTATAACCCTTTTCTCTCTCTCTCTCTCTTTCCTGTCTCTTCAAGACCCATATTCACTCCTTCCTCTCGATATAGGCCCCGACGGAAATTATTTTCATCAGGGCCTCCTGTGTGGGGATAATAAATAAATGTTATTCCAGGTGTGACAGTGTCCTTCTAGCTCCGTTAATTTTTTTATATCAATATTGAGGAGGACTTTCAACATCACAATGTTTTACATAATTAAATCATTTTTTTTATACATAAAACTGTGTTTGAAAAAGGGTTGGGTTATAAAAGAATCTCACGACATTCTTAATAATTAACCATTTTTGGAAATAATTTGAAATATACTTTGTTCTGACATGTTATAAAATTATGTTTACAGAAAAAAGCAGGGACTTTATTCCTGGAAAGCATTATCGTTCCGATTTCCGATGTAATGCCACGGGGAGGTCATATATTTTTAAGTATCACGTACTACTAAGAGTTAGGGTGAAATATTCCATGTATACAACCTTTTATATTTCTACCACTTTTCTCCCTGGCTAGAATTACCTAAACACAAGTACAGTAAAATCCGTAGCTGACTTTAGATAAATATAGATATGTTCATGAGATTATGAATTTTATTTGCGGATACCTACTCACCTTACTCTCGTATACATAACAATTTAATAATATATCAAGTACGAATAACGTAAATATTCAGATAAGTTTTTAGATTTTACGGCCAAAAGTATTTTCGTTATTTGTTTTTGGGGTGTTTGTGTCAATTGTGGGTAATTGTGTCAATTACACATCTGCCCTGATGATGGACACTGTAACTGCTGTCCGAAACGTTGGCTAAAGAAGGAGGTAGCGCAACACGGCATAACACCCTAAAAACAAATAACGAAAAAAATGTAAATTTTGTTTCATTACAAACCACGAAGGAGGAATTTATCCTAGTATTTATGCGTTTCTATAATAATTCTCTTTATCTGCCTAATTTAAACCTGTCTGTGGAAAATCTGTCTACCGAAGCCGCAAAACTCTTCAGCAGTGAATTCTGGCTGCGTGAAATTTGCACAGCTTTTCTTCTAGCTCGGCGTAATTATTTTGACCTCACAACGTAATTCCAAGTAAAATAAGACAACAACCATTTTCACCTATTAAATTTAATCATGTTCAATCGTTATTAAAATTTCCAGTGTATGCGTCTGTAACTCCGGTTCAATAAACTCTAATTTTATTTGATTTGAATTTTAAAAATTGAAACTGTTTGTACTAATTCAGACTAACGATTAAGTACCTACCTTTTTATATGCATACCTCACAAGAGTCCTGACTTGTCCCGTCTGGAGCCAGTGATACTATGGCATCCCCAATTGGGGATATTTTAAGAGGCTGATGATAAGTGGGGAAGGGAAAGTGATGGGGAAGAGGTAGGCGACGAAGTACCTGGCTATTTAGATCTAGTCACCAAAAACGGCTAAAACCATTTTTTTATTACCCTTACTGTCATGGTGAGAAATATGATCTAAACTGGTATTAGAAAGAGAAAACTCCACGCTATATACACGTTTTTAGATTTTCACGGCCAAAAGTATTTTCGTTATTTGTTTTTGGGGTGTTATGCCGTGTTGCGCTACCTCCTTCTTTCGCCAACGTTTCGGACAGCGTTACAGAGTCCGAAACGTTGGCTAAAGAAGGAGGTAGCGCAACACGGCATAACACCCCAAAAACAAATAACGAAAATACACGCTTTATATTTAAATCTAGAAATTAACTGTAGAAAAATTTAAATATGCAACTCTGTGAAACCAAAGTTTCCGATGGCAATTTGAGAAATGTCTATAAAATTCCGAGATGTTTTTATTAATTATTTTTTTACAAAACCATTACATTTCTCTAATAAAATACGTGCGTGTTTATATATTTTTTCTTTATCAGCATTTTTAAATATTAAAAAAAACGTAAGGTGGGTCATTTTGAAAACTTTTTATGATTGAATTAAAAATTTTAATACTTCAGAAATTATACGTTTATTTCTAATGATAACATTTGAGAGCATTTTCTACCATTTTTCAGATACATTCAGAAATATTACATATTTATTTTAATTTTATTTGCAAAGCGGAAATTTTCTGACCTTCTGACAGAATTTGCCCGAAATGTGAAAGGTTAAATATCCTGCTGGGACGATCAAAAGAAGGAAAAAATGTTATTTAGTTGAAAAGATAAAATATTTTTAAAATCTTGATCTGTGTTCCCATTTCGTGACATCTTGCCTCTATTCGCCGAGCTTTTGGTGCTCAATGCAGGACCTATAATATATAAAGAGAATAGAGAGCGGGTTAGAGGAAGAGCGAGTCTGCGAATGTAAAAGCAAAACTCGAGTTCCTACTCAGATGACATTTTGTCTATTTACAACTGATCGATTGAATCTTGCGACATTCATATCAAACCGACTTTAGATGTCAACTTTGACTGAGTGTGTTTTAAAATCGTTGAACTGTTCAATATTTATTTCAAGATTTTCTTGACTTTTTGCGCATTGTAGTATATTTGTTAAGAGTCAAATTAAACTACTCTTTATAAAACGGTAAGTCAACAACATTCACTATTTTTGTTGAATTAAACCCAGTGTAATTGAGCTGAAAACATCCAATCAGGCATAAAAAATGTTTGCTAATTACTTATTATAAACTTGTTTTAACAACAAACTATTTGTATTTTAATAAACTATTTCATGTTTATAATAAAATCGACAAACTGTTTATGTTTATAATAATATTAATTAAGTTACTATTAATATTAGTTAAGTTACATTGCTCTGTAACCGCTGGAGCGACAGCGCAATTTATAACTTTTTTCTCCGATTGCTCGAGATTTTTTGGTGGTTTTTTTTTCCGCCCACATTAAAAAATCATACCTCCGAATTTTAATGTGGAGACATAAAAACTTATTATGATTATATAGCCAATGAATCCATCTATCGTTTGTCAATTATCACATATTCGTAGGATTTATAAAAAAAATATTATGAAATCGTAAACTTCTACTTAATTACTTACAAATAAGGGAAAAATCTGCCAAAATTGGCAGCAAAGCATTCCGAGGTATTTTAAATAGTGCAATATTGTGGCAAAAAGCGCTCCAGCGGTTAAGTACTGCTTTTTACTGGTAATATACTTACACTTAAATATACGTACATCTTTGAAAAATAATTAAACTACATACTTACTTATATCTTTCAAATTATTTTTATTGTGTTATGTAATATTTATTCAGTTTTTGTGAAAAATCACCTTAAGGGCGCTGTACAATTTATTATGAAATCTTGGGCGCTAAATAATTCTATTATTTACAAACGGATACAGAAAACACAGGATACTTACCTGGCAGGTCACTTCCGATAAACACACTTTTATTAGCAAAACTTTCAAGACGGTAATAAATTAATATTAATTGAAGAAGAAGATAACACTAATAATCTAAACGAAAATATGAAAGAGAACAAGACACAGATAAATAGAAAAATATAATGGTCGTAACTGGGACTCGAACCCTCTCGTCTAACCGGGACGTGCGCTTTTACCAATTCAGCCATTGTCACTGGGTGTTTAATTGAAAAAAGTAGTACTTGTATCGAGAACTGTTATTTGTTTTATTTTATTTGGAAAACCAACAGTTACAATCATTTAGTGTTTGATAAAATATGTGTTAGTTATTTAATCAATAATAAGTTTTCACTGATGTATATTAATTATTTAGTGAATATAGAAGAGTTACATTAGCTTATGTTACATTAGCATGTTTCACTAAGAACGCGTTTAGATAGATAATGGTTACACAACACGTACCAAATATTATCCTAATTTCAGTTTAAAATTTTACACTTGCTACGAAAAACCTTACACTAAGTTGTGTTTTCGTATGGATCGCCAATATACCAACTTATTTCCTTTTATTTTTCTGTAGAAAGACAATTAGCCTCGGGTTTCGAATGATCTGTCATTATTTGAATGTCTCATATTTCCATCATTATAAGCGGAAATATTAGTTGTAATGATGTAGGATACTGCTAGCTGACGATTGAACCTTATATGGCACAAGAGCGCCCGTGTCTGTACAGTGTAGACAGGGGAACTATATGGCCGTTGGGTGTGAGGCGGGTGAAGGTAGGAAAACTGACACATTTCTTCACTCGTTTACTAACCCGTCACCTTATCTAGCCCAGTCTCTCAGTAGTTACACTAAATTAATATTGTTTCCTAACAGGCGGCAAAATACATCATTTCTCTAAACCGGTAACACTAAACATACTGAATAGACTCAATCAACATACTCAATAGAAATAAACTTTAATCAAGCGAAAATATGTACCTATTCATTTTTGTATGGTTAAACCCTCAGGCTAATGTTGTTCGCTTTTGGGAACAACTCATATAGGTCTCAAAGAAATCGTTGGGTTTCCTTTACTATCATGGTGAGAAATATGATCTAAACGTGTTAGAAAGAGAAAATACCACGCCTTGTATTCAAATCTAAAAGTTATCCGCAAAATAATTAAAAAGTACACCTTTATGAAACCAAAGTTTCCGACTGCAATTTGGAAAAAATTATGAAATATTGGGAATTTTTTATTAATTATTTTTACATGAAACGGCAAAAATGTGAGGTGACGATTACGTTTATAATACATTTATCCAATAAAATATGTGTGTGTACCAGTGGCAGTCCGTGAGTTTTCAGTGCGCTAGAGTGCAAATATTGAAAAATACGTCTCATTGATGTTGTAGCTGAAAACTATTTTTTTTTTCAAAATTTCAACTTTTTGTTGAAGATATACTGAAATGTGGATGCGGCGCATCCACATTGCACATTTCGGTACATCCTGAAAATTTTCATACAAAATATCGAAATTTTGAAAAAAAAAATCGTTTTCAGCTACAACATCAATAACGTCGTATTTTTCAATCTTAACACTCTAGCTCACTGAAAACTCACGGACCGCCACTGGTGTGTACGTGATTTTTTTTCATTGGCGGTGATTTTAGTTAGAAAAACGTAAGTTGAGCCATTTTAAAAACTTTTTTATGTTTGCATTCAAAAATTTTATATTTCAAAAATTAAATGTTTATTTCAAATTATAAAATCTGAAAGCGTGTTTAATTACATTTAAAAAACAATTTTTAGTTTTCGGATACGTTCAGATATATTCCATTTATTTGGATTTTATAGAAAGCGGAAATATTTTAACCTTCTGACAGAATACGCCCGAGACCTAAGGGGTTAACTCGTAAAACCCCTTAGAGATAAACCTCCATGCCACCGCTTCAAAAGGGACGCAACTGATGCGCATCAACGGCGTGACGATACGCTTTTATTGATTCAACAGAAGGGAGTCATTAATCCAAGAAAGCTTCATACAAAAAAAAACGTAATAGGGATTCGATGACTTGCTTTATCTTGCGCGAACACATGGCAAACTAGAGAAGTAAACAACATTCTTTTTGAGAATCATCTTCATATTTTCTTTCACTTTCTTTTGCGGTTAGTAATGAGTATGGATAAAAAAATAGGTTCTACGCGACAGCTTGGTTATGGGATGTGATTTATAAGTGGTGCATTCGTTTTTTTTTAATTTTCGCTTTCTTTGTTGGTAAATTATTATTTACAGTTTTTCATTCGTTTTTATTCTCTGGTAATTGTCGGACATCTTCGTTTTCGCGTAATGCCGTTTTTATTGAATGTAGTAGAACTTTCCACTTCGTTTAACCTTGAATTTTTATGGTATTTATTTCTATCTTTTCAAAGACATAGTTTTTTATTGCTCAGATAATAACCTAACTATTAAAAGAAGTTATCTGTCTTTTATAAAAACTTTTATTCGACGAAACTAAAGTACTTACGCATTATTTAGATTTTAGTCACTAGTATGTTCTCAATTAGTTAGGTTAGGTTTAGAAAAAATAAGCTTTTTGTGAAGCACTCTTGAGATGATCCTTCCCTAAAACCTGCATATTTTGTACTTTTTTCTTTTCTCTTATATCAGTAGATATTATTATTTTAAAATCAGGATAATTTTTTAATATCCGGTCCAGTTTCGTGTTTATGTCAATAGTCTGAAAAAAAGTTTTAAAAATTTCGAATTTTGGTTTTTTCTATGAATAGTCTTTCACTGAGTACTTTTACTAAGTATCTACACATAGAGCTTTAATTTTGACTGTGAGTTAGATAGTATCAGATAGGTACTTATTAATAATTGCCTTTTTACATTAATTTCACACAAGCCCAGGGGGAAACATGTACCTATGTCACTTTTGGGATGTTATCTAGAGGCTCTTTTTGAGGAAGAGAATGATTGAGAGAGAATGATTGTATCAAAGAGACCCAAGTTTTTTTTTTTAAATTTTTTTATTTAATTTTTTTTTAATAAGTTGTTGTAGTGATAAGGAAACACAGAGGCCGGAAAATTATTCCACAAGTCGGTTGTAAATCTGTTTTATTTTTAGACGTTTTCAGACGAAGAGAAAAATAAATACATCTTATAAATTCCTCAACAATTAAAATAGTTTCGTGTCATTTATGTTGTAAAGTATATCATTTTCTATCGATACAGAGGTATAACTACTTGAATATTTTTACAATTTTTTGGATTGGCGCATCATTATAAAATGCTAAACAAAATCGTACCTCTCCGATTGTTGACTTTGATCACCATGTATTTTTTTTACTCCCCAAACACATAGGTTTACAATTGTTTTAAATATTTTTCGATAGTTTAAACATGTGCAATAAATCTGATATAGAATATATCGGTACATATGTTTTTTTAAATTTTTAATCAATTAGTTTCAAAATTGAAAATTTCTGATGAATGTATTGTTAATATTGTTATAATTTTGTTATCCAGGCGACCGCAGCAGCACGGTGTTCGGATCCATCAACGATGGCATCTTTGAGGGCAAGATCATGGCTCGTCACGGCCACTACTATGTGGAGAAGGCCAAGCACTACTTCCCTCACAACCACACGGACGCCTTCCACTCGGTCATCTACCGGGAGCAGGACGTCAATGATCCCTACGAGCACATACGAGAAGGTAGGAACGATTACACTCGTGGCTCTACGTCCTATACAAAATGAACTCCTTAAATTACCCATTGTTATATGGTGATCGGACAACTCAGAATAAAACCAACTCAGAACCTCTTCAGAAAGGTCATTAAAAGTAATGAAAAAAATAAATAAAAAATCGGTTAAATAGGTTACGTTAGGTTAGGGTTAAGGGATATTTAAAAATATTTTTTTTCTTAGATTTTAATGACTTTTCAAAGAGGTGTTGAGTTGACTTGATTCTGAATTGGCATGGAACCCAATAATATATAAGGTTAGCACGTACCAGAAAGTTTTTAACCAGCATTTTTTTAGCATATCTGGAGTACAGAAAGTAATATCATTTTGCTGTCCGATGATAATTTTTTCTATTAAAAACAAAAAATATGTTTTTCAATCACACGTCGCCATTGATCAGTCTCCGCGGTGGGTACACGCGGTACCCGCTGATGTGCTATCGTGCTGATGGAACGAGACGCAATGCTTATTACTTGACCTGCTTAGCTATAATGACTATTAATACCGTTGCGACGTGTGATTGAAAAATATTTTTATAAATTGAAAAAAAATATCATCGGGCAGCAAAATGACATCTACATTTTTTACTCTAAATATTCTCAGGAATCACTGGTCAAAATCCTTCGGGTACGTTTAACCTTGTTAAACCCTTAAACTGTTAAACCCTTAATACGTATTTTTCACATTATCTCCAAAAAGGAGGCCGTAAGGAAAAAATATTCCCTCAGGGTGTATGTCATCTTTGGGAAGGCTGTGTGGGGGTTCTTTTTAGGGAAAGGAAGGTGATAAGTATGGGTTCATAAAATAAAATAATAGTCGGAGAAGAAAAAAGTATGAAGGGTGAGTAGGAATCTGGGGGACAATGTGTTCAGAAGTGTCGAACATATGAGTTTATCCCTTTCACTGCGGTGCAGTTAGTGGGTAGACGCATCCGCTCACAAGACCTGTACAAACCTCACCACACGAACCCGGGAACTTCTGTTACACATCAAACTTAGCGAACCACTTGGGGTGGCCTGTGGCAGAGGTGTTGGTTATCTAAAGAATGATTCCTCGAACGGCGGTACCTTTAGTTTCAATTCCTCAGCTAATTAAGTGCTCCATCATTGCGTGAGCAACATTTTTCGCTCATAATGATGGTGGGAAGAGTTTTTCAAGTATTATCAGTTTATGTAATCCTGGAGTATCTTTTAAAAAAAGATGTATAATATGACTCTCGGAAAGAATAAAAATTATCTGTGATAGCTCAATCGTCAGTGTAGACCCCAGATACGGGAAGGTTCTGATGAAATACGTGTGTTTTTCTTATGCATTTTATTTGACTTTTCCACATAGGCCCTGAGGAAAATAATTTCCCTCAGGGCCTATGTGATCTGAGATGCTATTTGTAGGGTCTTTTTGAGGAGAGGAAGGAGTGAACATTGGTCTTTAAGAGACTCATGTTGTAAGAAGGAGGAAATGCAGAGGCCGACAAATCGTTCCACAGCCGAGCTGTTGAACTCAAGAGTCGAAGAAGCGACCATTCTCAAGTGACAAATGTCAACCATGTACATGTGTTGGGCGCGCGTTTGGCGTGTTTCCCGACTGTGCACCGGTGCCGAGGGGATCAATAAATAACGCTAGTTCCTCGGAGCATCTTCCATTAAAATACCGGTAGAACAAGGATAGCATTCCCATCCGACGTCTGTGCTCTAAAGATTGCAATCCGTTTGTTAAGGTGAGAGAATCTAATCAAACGGACCGCCCGTTTCTGCACAGAGTCGAGGGTTTTTTCAGGTATTTTAGAGTGGCTGCCAAATTCCCAGAGTGGAAGATACTATCAGTATCGCCCTGGTGTAAGACCACCATTCAGAATTGAAACGTTGCTTGAAAATGGCTTTAGCCGTGTTTAGTGACCAGATCTGAATAGCCAGGTACTTCCCCACCTTCCTCTTCCCTATCTCCTTCCCCTCCCCACTACCTTCAGCCTCACAACATACCCCGTTTGGGGATGCCATAGTCTCACTGGCTCCAGACGGGAGCAGTTGGGACTCTTGTGCGGTATTAACTATAAAAAAAAAAAAAAAAAAAATCAACCGTGGCGCGCACTTGTGATTTGTACAGGGTTAGAAGTTGTGTACTATTTAAGTATCACGGACATTCTGTCTGTCTGTCCGGGAAAATCTGCCATGAAAACTCGACGAAACAAATAAAACGGTATTATTTTGTGTTTCCCTGGGAGAGTTGTGCACATGTGCATGCATTTGTAATTTTATGTTTCGAGTCTCGTCTTTAATGGTCCCCTTAGACCAGGGATTTCGACCTCTTTATATCAGAGAAGTCTTTTGGGAAAGCAGTCTTCGAAACGTTGCAGTTTGTACAAGAGTTGTCGAAAGAATCTGTGTACAAAGCAAATACCTTAAAAGTTGTGATATGTTATACAATAAATATATTAATCTGGTCTTTAGAGGTTAGGTTAGGTCGTAATAAAATTGAAGAATATGAGTACAATTCTCCTATCATTATATTATATTTACCGGGTATTAGTTTAGGACTTTGCCAGATTTGGTTATTTATATTAGACAATTATTTCTGAGGGAAACGGACTCCGCGTGTCGACGGAGACGGAGGGAGAAATGAAAGGCATCCGTGTTGGTTGCGAGTCCAGTCGTTTATTGTATCATGAGCTACGTAGCTAAGGTCGGTCGATGTAACATGAAGATGTCGAAGTGCCTTAGAGTGAGACGTTGCGGGTGCACGGTTATGATGAGTGATGCAGGTCGGAGATGCTGTGGTGGAGCAGGCCAGGCCTGCAGGTCACCAGAGTGTTGCTCGACGCTCGTTGCGGAGAGGACCTGATCGTCCAGGCTGTTGCTCGATGCGCGTTGCGGAGATAAACGGCGGTGACTCGGTGAGTGGAGCCACCGGCGTGATGCTCGACACCGTGGCGGTGGAGTATGACCTCGTCTTCCAGGCCGCTGCTCGACGCGCGTTGCGGAGATGAACGGCGGTGACTCGATGAGTGGAGCCACCGGCAGATAGTCCTTGTGATGTCCACGAAGGAAGCTGCCCTGGAAGAGAGCTGATGCACGGGGCACTCGGAGTTACACGATGGTTCGCTGTATATAGGCGAGATGTAAAGGCGACCGTTGACTAGAGACTGACTTGAACTGAACAAGTTTGTTGTTTAGTGCGCCGCTTTATATAAGAGCGAGCGGCCGAGTAACTTTCCACTCGCTGGCAATACGTGCGCTGGAAGGTGCTAGAACTAACTCGTCACTGTAGTCGTGAATGCACGCTTGAGTCTCGACCTTTCGCGAAGGTGGCGAAATTATTATTCACCCGAGAAGGTACCTCGTACTGATAGCAGTATACCGGCGTAGGTAAATAAGTAGGTACTGCGCGCAGTGTGAATTGCAAGTACTTGCGGCTGTAGTTCTTTCTCGTGATTTCTTTGAGTGGCGGAGAATAGTTGTATGAACGCCACATTTCTAAGAAATTGACTCTTTTAACCCGATGTATCGTAAAAATGGTAAATAATAGTCCAACAAAAAGTGTTAAAGGGAAGCAATCAGTGATATCACTATTTTCGATTAATTTTTATTACGAATTTACGTTATAAGCACCAAAAAATATGCTTTGGATAAACTGAAGCTTTTCGTACACATAGTTTCACTTGAGTAGAATTAAAATACGATTTCAAACTCCCGCACAGTGTCAAACAAATTAAAACAAAAAATAGCTACTTTATGGACATCAAATCTTGGCTTAAGGAACTATCGTAAAAATAACTTACTAGTATATTAAAAACATCGTCATAGAAGTTTTTGAAAAAAACCTTACCCAAACCATGAAGTTGTACCGTAGAAGTCGCTGAAAACTTAAACAAAACACAATCCCCCTCATCACAAAAACTCCTAGTGAAGTGAGGAGGACTACGAAAATAATCTTCATCTATTTTTTATTTATATAACATGTATCTTCTATAAATGTTAAAATTTAAATGTAGTAACTAAATAATAAAATTACTTTTTGAAAATATTGGCATAAACTACTAAATTTATTTTCAACTAGAAAATTATGAACGCATATATGAAACAATTTTACGGCTTAGAATATTTGTGATTGATTGATTTTCCCTTGATTAAAATTTTTCATTCTTGTAAAATTATTCACAAAATAAATTTAAACCACCTACCGACCATTTCTAGACTCCGTTTTCCAAGGATATACTTCACATATATTCGTGGTGATATAACTGGTAGTGGTGGTGGTGGTGACACACTAAGAATAGACATATTTTTGGATTTTGTATTCCCCTTAACCCCTCAGGCTAATTTGTTCGCTTTTCGAAATAACTCATTTAGGTCTAATAGAAATTGTTGAGTCTTCCTTAATATCTTGGTTGGAAATGTGATCTAAACGGTCTTAGAAAGAAAAAACACCACACTTTATAATCGAATACTACTGTAACCAACCTGAAACAAGTTCAAGTTGTACAAAACGCAATTGTAAAATTATTAGTTGTCCCTAACATTTTCAAACAAAGACACAATACTCCGTTGCTGTTTCAGAGTGCAAAAATTTTACCTGTAAAGGCAATACTATGGTATAAAATTATAATTCAGCATATATTTACCCCGCAGCATAAAGAGAAACTAGATCATAAATATAGCACTAGATTCACGCATAACGACGGGTTAATAGTTCCGAAATTCAATAATAAGTACGGACAGAGAACGTTTGAATACAACATACCGAAGATATTTAATTTATTACCTGACAATATAAAGCAACATAATTCTATGAATAAGGTTAGATATATGGTGAAAAATTGGTTATTGGAAAAAGAATATTTATTTTGATACTTGATACTTGATAAAATTTGTGAAAAAATGTTTAACTGTAGATAAAAGATGTAAATTATAACTTTAAATATATTTGTAAGGAAATATAAGCACCTGCTGTCAAGCCAATTGCAATTGGCTTAGCGGGACTGGATTGTTGATTTATAAAATAAATAAATAAATTTAAAAAAAAAAAAAAAAAAAAAAAAAAAAAAAAATCTAAAAATTAACCACAAAATTATTTAAATGTAACCTTTATGAAATCAAAGTTTCCGACCACATTTTGAAAAAATATTATGAAACTTCGAAATTTTTTTATTAATTATTTTCTACAAATATTCTTAACAAAATATTTATTTGTTTTTAGTTTTCTTCGTTACCGGCAATTTCAGTTCCAAAAAGATATTTACTATAGACGCTGCCGATTTTTTTTTTAAATAATTCTGCGAAACAATATTTATCATTTGAAAAATATTTGTCAAGGTTTGCAAATTTTTTAATAATTATTATAATTTAAAACGAAAAAATGTGAAGTGACAATAATTTTTATGAAATAATACCTTTTATCTAATTAAAATATTTTTTTAGTTTCCTGTAAAGTGGTAATTACAGTTTACACCATAAAAATCATCAGTAAGCGACTTTAAAAACTTTATCTATGTTTTCACTAATATTTTTACGTATTAAATTTAGTATGTCGATTCGTAATACTAAAATCTGAAAGAGCCTTTCATCTGTTTTCAAAAACAGTATTTTATACGTTCAGAACAGAGAACAGCGAATTGAAATCTTCCATGCAATCTGCATTCTGACAGTTCTTAAGAAGTGTATTGCAAAATGTCAGAGGATTTAGGGATTTAATTGTGCATTAGAGCATGCCTTCAGCATTCCACTTTGACTTCGCATCAATTTTCTTCCACTATATGATGAAGAAAAATTAACAAAAAGAATTAAACGCTTAACTTACTACGTTCTAAATTACATATTCCAACTCACTTGTAATTCGACCAAAGAATTTTACTTTAATACTCAACGAAGCTAAACGCAGCGTCACTTAATAACGATATCGCAATGAAGACGTATTCACCACTAGCTTGAAGTTCCCCAGCTTCATTAGGTGTCTTTGTCCGGGATTCTTTCGGCGTTCGTTAGACGATAGTTTAGCTCGGTGTACCAATTTGCAGATTGGGCTTCCCGCCGAACAAAAGTTTAAATTGAATGGATCGTCCGACGACAAAGAAGAATCAAACGACGAAGTGCGCTCGGACCAGCGAAAGCCATTTAAAATGGCGGCGACCGAACTTTTAAAAGCTTATTTAAACGAGTTGTCCATAATCCGCGCCGTCTTATTAAATTGTTTTTCGCGGAGCACTTCGCGACTAAACTGCGAAAGGGTTTATGGGAATTAGCTTACCCAGATTTGAAGTCATAAGCAGCTCAGACCGAACTCAACACACAACCGTAGCTACGAGGGGGGTTGCAATACCAGCATTTCAAGCCTCGTGGGGTAATTACTGCAACTAGGTAAGTAACTCCGAAATCAGCTTTTCGAGTTACGTACAAAAACATTCCTTTATTTCCTCGACCGTATGTGCCACAACATATATTATAATTAGGAGGCGGAATGCGGAGGCAAAAACATTGGGAATGTATGGCGAGCGATATGCTGAAATAAGCCAAAACCAAATGATCTTTTATCTTTTATAACTAAGCCTGTTGGTCCCATAAAAAAATTAGACCGGTCAAATAACGATATTTAATTGT
The DNA here is from genome assembly GCA_936435175.1 of Glyphotaelius pellucidus. Lineage (NCBI taxonomy): Eukaryota > Metazoa > Arthropoda > Insecta > Trichoptera > Limnephilidae > Glyphotaelius > Glyphotaelius pellucidus. The sequence continues at coordinate 7,169,409 of OW386545.1, read as the reverse complement.
TTTACCTTTAATAATTAGCGGCTCTGGAATTTTCGTTTTGCCTCCGCATTCCGCCTCCTAATTATAGTATAATGTGTTGTGACTTGTAGTTCCAGCAAGAGATCGTACATGACATCGTCGATCTAGTATCTTCTATCTTTTGTTTTCATACAAGAGGAGGAAGAGGATGATCGTCGATGACTTATGTACAAGCTCTCGCTAGGACTAGCATTTATGAGTTAGGTTCTCGAATAGCAAAGGTCGCGGGTGTAAATCCCGGCGTTCGCAAATAAGTTTTATTTAGTCTAATTTTTGGACTGTTAATTCGTGGTGGAATTCCATTGTATTAGAATTGAAATTAAAAACTTTTGCACTTTGTTCCACTTATTTATATTCACCAAGACGGGTTCATCCTTAGGCAGGGGTACACAACGTTGTCTCTATATAATGAATGTTTCTATTTTGTGCCTGTTTGTACCTTAAATTAACAAAATAACTTATAATACCTTAAATTAACAAAATAGAAACATTCATTATATAAAGACAATGTTGTGTACCCCTGCCTAAGTTTGTATAAATGCCGTAGCATAAGAATTTCAACTACCACTCTGAAAATGTCCTTAGCAGAAACTATGAAACCGGTCCTGGTGAAAATAAATAAGTGGAACAAAGTGCAAAACTTTTTTAATTTCAATTCTAAGTTTTATTTGATGAAGTTGTGTTATTTCACAATTATTCATTAAAAATGATAAAGAATGGGAGATACTCTCAGTAACGGTGTAAGACCTCCATTCAGAATCGAAACGTTGCTTGAAATTGCTTTGGCCGTGTTTGGTGACCAGATCTGAATAGCCAGATACTTTCCCAACTGCCTCTTCCCCATCTCCTTCCCCTTCCCACTACCTTCAGCTTCACATCATACCCCACTTGGGGATGCCGTAGTCTCACTGGCTCGAGATGGTTGGGAGCAATTGGGACATTTGTGCGGTATTCACACAAATAAAAAGAAAGGTATGGCTTTTGTATAACCAGAAAAAGCTGACTTCGGAGTTACCTGCGTAGATGTTGTAATTACACGGCGACTTTAGTATTATGGGCAAACCAAATGTTTTTTTCGTCGGGACAATTCTAAGTTATTTATTACCTAATCTATCTTGATTTTCCAAAATATTTTTTTCACGGAAGTTTTTTTGGGTGACAGGTTAAAGCGTTTAGAAATGTTCATTTTATTATGAACAATTCAGCTATTTGGTGTTGCGCCCCAAAAAATACTTATAAATCTTCATAAAACCGTACTAATCAAAATAATAAATCGTCCTGCTACAATATCAATTTTTCGTTTTTTTGACGCCAGTCCGCAGGTGACTTTAGTGGCGTTGTAAACAAATGTAAAGTTATTCGGGTCGTTCTTCTTTTTAACCTACATAAAGTTGTCTCCACCAGTTAGTGGAGGAAAATTCGACAGGATTACCAATATTATTATTTTATAATTACTTAAACATCTGCTGTACTAAAGACGTAACGACTGTGTGCGTTTTAAAAAAAAATTGGTTGTCTGTAAAGTCGGTTTACGGACGATAATTTTGCGTGATAACGTCACGAGCCGAACGCTTAAGCCGAACGTTTAGGCCGATAGTGCCTCTCTATCGCTTGTTCCGCGCTCTCGCCGAACGCCTAGGCCGATCGTGCCTCTCTATCGCTTGTTCGCCCGCTCGGCTCAGGCGGAACGTGACAATGAGTCATGCTTTTTCGTGCATGCAGCCGTGTTCATCGATTCATAAGACGTTATCACGTCAAAAATATGTGTTTATATTTTTGTAGGAAAAATTACGTTACAGAGTTGTAACTCCTCGTGATAGAAGTGTATTTCATACAAATCACAGTTGTCTTCTGCCACCTCGACTTGCGTATATTCTATAATGTTCGATTATTATTTTTTAAATAATATTTAAAAAATCTCAAAACTTGTCTCCTACAACTTTTATGTCGTATGTTAATTCTGTCACGTGGGTTGTCGTTCGAAATAGGCATACACACAGCTCGTGTTTGCCACCCCCAATAGGCATTGTAGGCCTCCTTCCTCCTTGCTACAATTTCCCCTCTGAGATCCAGAGAAAATTAATTTATAGTAAAAACAAAGCGTGACAGAGTGGTGGAAATGTGACAGAGTGGTAAAAGTTATGAACGTTAAAAAGAAGAACAACCCATTCCAAATTAATGGTAAAAGATGTTTTATTATAATAACATCACACGAGTTAACGAAAATCGAGCTTTTGTTGCAATGAAAGCTTTTATAAATAATTAAAACCCCTCACATTTCTTTTGAGTTTTTCCGTCACTTTGTTGAAATGTCTTGCCGATTTATTTGTCTGTTATCTCGCGGAGAGTGGTCCGTGAAGATGGGAAATGGCTAGGTACAGTATTTATTTATCCTGCCCCTTTGTGTCGAGCCCTTACTCGTTGAGTGTAATAAATGTTAAGTGTTTCTCTACTAAATTTAGGACCTGTTAGCTATCCAAGGTCTTCTTTCTTGTGATTATTTACACAAACTTACAATGAGAATTCATTTATCTTATTATTAATATACAAAATACATATATCAGTATTTTTAGTTCGCAGAACTCAATTTCCATAAGGTTTTTTTTTCCGCTAATGCGCTATCTCCGATAAATTTTCTTAATTAAATTAATTTATTCTGAATTCGTTGCGCAGTTTATATCGTTAGGTAAAGAATAATCTTTTCTCTTGTAGATGAAAATGAACTGTATACTATTAAATTATATCGATTGATTTTATTATTTGAATGGTTGATGAGTCATTTTTTAGATTTTTCATTTTATTTTGCGTTATATTTGTGTTTGTAATCGTGGAGCGACTCGGTTGTCACGCGAAATAATTTAAGAGGTTAACGTAACTCAATAAGAGCAGTACTAGCAATATACTAAATTCTATATTATTTATTTAGAATTTTACTTATAAATTGACTTTTCATAATATAAAATCACACGAAGAAAAATAAACAGGGATGAATGACATCTTTAGGAGAGCACACGTACACGAATGCAGCAATGACAAAAAATGTGCACAAAAGAAGATAATGTCAAGACAAAGCAAATATTATATTTATTTTCGTGACGACAGACAAACATCATTTAGATTTAAACAATGCAGTAATTGGGGAAACTTTAAAAGGGTAATAACCATTAATAAATTCCGACATATTACTCAGAAATCAATCACGGCATAAGTCATAAAAATAAAGCCGTAAGGTTGTCGTCGACGAGTCATCCCATCTAGAAATAATATAAATATGTCGTCTGTAAGTGCCCCAACCACAGTTTGAAAATGCCTTCAGAATGCGTAACAGCTGTCACGAATAATAATAATTACATGGCAGAACTTGTTTACGAATAAACTGTTTTCGTATGATTGTTATTAAATTTAATTTGTAGAATTCGGTTTTAATTTTTATTTCTTCTTATATTCAATAATATTTTTATCCAATAAATAGGTATATTAAAAATTCAATGATTTGATTTGAGTTGAAAAGTCTCGACATTTTGGACAAAGGATAATGGCGTCTATAATAATTCTCAGTAGTGTTATTTCAGGAACAGCAATTCATTATTTAGGAGTCTATGGTATATAATTGTTTTCTTTTTTGTAATCGCTCAGAGCTGTGCTTTTCTAGTTTATTTGAGAACAATAAAAAAAAATTCACGGCGTCTCAATTCCCAATTTTACGTCTACGAGGGTCGATCAATAAGTAGCCGTGTGAGGAATGAAAATTCAAGTTTAAAAAAAATATATAAAAATTTTCCAACCTTCTTCTTTTAGATCGATACACTTTTCCCAACGTTTCTGCCATTTCTTTAACCCTTCCAAAAATAAGATTTTTCTCTTTTTTTATTTATTTTTGTTATGAATTTTGGGGTGTTATGCCGTGTTTCGCTACCTCCTTCTTTAGCCAACGTTTCGGACAGCGTTACAGTGTCCATCATCAGGGCAGATGAGCTGATGAAGATTTTTCTCTTCAAAACACCCTTCTGCTTCGGAGACAACCTCCTCGTTTGAGCTGATTTTTTTCCCTGAGCCACGTTTTCAAGTTGGGGAACAGAAAGAAGTCACAGGGAACCAGGTCGGGCTAGTACTTACGGATGCGGCAGCAATTTGTGGCGCAATTTGTGCAATTTTGCCACGACTATTCCGGATGAATGTGCTGGTGCGTTATCCGCTCATTGAGCAATCGCGGCACCCATCGATCCGACACCTTTATTACACTTAACTTATCAGGTAAAGTATTAAATGCCGTTCTGTGCGTCACGCCTTCTTCGGCTTTCAGTTCTTTCTTTAGTTCGGCGATCAGCAAGAATCATGTCGAGGACCTTTTCAACGATGTTCTTGCGCAACCGCGTCTGCCGCGCGTTCTGGCCGCCCCTCATCAAAAACAGATGTACGACCACATTTAAATTCGTTTAACCAATAAGTCATGGTTGTCATAGATTGTGAAGGGTCCGTAGAGACAGCATCCAACTCTTGATTTTATTTCTTCGCATTTTTTTCCAACCGATTTGCGATTGCGGATTGATGTTGCTCTTTTTCCATTTTATCAAAAACACGAAACACATGTGACACAAACACATGTGGCCAAATAAAAACTAACCTATGAATCAGTCTGAAATTCAGAATGGTGTCATTTGACTCATGGCAGTATACGACGGTAATGTCAACTTTCCTCAGCAACGCCCCCTGTCTTGTATGCCAAATAAAAATTAACCTATGAATCAGTCTGAAATTCAGTATGGTGTCGTTTGATACATGGCAGTAATGTCAACTTCCTTCAGCAACGCCCCCTGTCTTATATGTCAAATAAAAACTAACCTATGAATGAGTCTGAAATTCAGTATGGTGTCGTTTGACACACGGCAGTACACGACGATAATGTCAACTTCCCTCAGCAACGCCCCTTGTCTTATATGCCAAATAAAAACTAACCTATGAATCAGTCTGAAATTCAGAATGGTGTCGTTTGACACATGGCAGTACACGACGGTAGTGTCAACTTCTTTCAGCAACGCTCCCTGTCTTGTATGCCAAATAAAAATAACCTATAAATCAGTCTGAAATTCAGTATGGTGTCGTTTGACACATGGCAGTAATGTCAACTTCTCTCAGCAACGCCCCCTGTCTTGTATGCCAAATAAAAACTAACCTATGAATCAGTCTGAAATTCAGCATGGTGTCGTTTGGCATATGGCAGTACACGACGGTAATGTCAACTTCCCTCAGCAACGCCCCCTGTCTTCAAGAGCGGGAACTTATTCATCGAACCTCGTATGTTTATCTAAAACAATAAAGACCTAACATTCATCTAACCTTCATCGCCTTTGAAATGAAAAACTTTTTTGATTTCTAAGTAATCTAACATAGGCGTAATAAATTGTTTTTCCGAGTAAGTCGTCGATTGTGCGATTCAGCATGAAAAATAAATGGGTTTTATTGTGAAACTATGATTTTATTCGGCATGTTTGGAAAAGTAATATTTATGATTGCGTTCGACCTATTAAATTGAAGTATTTATTCACACACGGTTCGTGAAATTTTTCGGTCCGCCAACCTCGGCGTAACACGCGGCCGGCCTTTGTGAATGACGATATAACGAGTATCATCATCTACACGGTACACTTTTTATGACGGTAGGTATCGAATACCTATAATAAATTTTAATAACGCCATCCAATATGGTTTATGCGGATGATCAAAGGAATATGAAAAAGGTTCTGTATATTGTACTCTGTGATTGTTTTTATATGTGAATATCAGATATGATGTAGGAGGTAGAGGGGCTCTTGGTTGGGAATGTTGTGAGACGGAAGATGAAATTGAAAGAAGGAAATCAATAGGGGAAGGTTAGGAAGTACCTACCCGCCTATTCAGCGCCCTTGAGGTGATTTTTCACAAAAACGGCGCTGTATAAATTATTGAATTATTATTATTATTAAGGTCGAGCGACTTTTGACTGTGACCCTGTAATAGGCCCAACTACCCGGAATCAGTAAAATTATGGCATCCCCTTGTGGGGATTTAATAAAAAAAACATTAACTCCACACGGGAGGTCCTGAAAAAAATAATTTCGCTCAGGGCAGTTATCTTTGGGGATGCTGTGTTAAGGGTCTTTTCCGAGAAGAGGAAGGAGTGTTCGTATGGTAGTAGAAACGACCTGTTCTTATGTGACAAATTTCAACCGCGTACAAATGTTGAGCGCGCGTTTGAGGTGTTTCCCGACTACGCACCAGCAGGATGAATGATGTTAGTTATTCACTTTTAACTGTCAAAATTTTCTCAAAAATCTACTTCTTAATAACACCCCCCCCCCCCTTAAGGTGTAATGTAATTTATGGATGGCCCCTTATATCACCGTTCTTGCATTAGACACGAACGACGATAGTCGACACTCTTCTAAAGTACTACTTAACTGATTTCTGTTGAGACACCTAAAAATTACATATAACTATCTATACTAACGACATCTGTTGAAGTATGTTGAAACTACGTGTATAATCATATATATACCACATACACTGGACACCTTTCTATACAACCCTCTAATCTAAACAATAACACTTCGCCTTACAAAAAATAGTTTAATTTTATTTCCACGCCGCCAAGCGTAAAATCGAGTCTCTGGGCTACGTGGGTGCCCGGCCTGTGATCACTCTTGTTAAAGATGAACGCCTTTGTGAACGTATTACTATAGGCTGCAGCATCCATCCACTTGTGCCGGTCCTTTGTCCTCTGCTGGTAAGCCACACTCGGTGAGCCACTCTGGACCTGGTATGACCTGACACAAAGAGGATGACGTCTGTTGCTATGTGGGCGATTCCTCACTTCAATTATTAAATTTGAACTATCCTCTAGAGTTAAACCGCCACGACAAAAAAGCACATTAATAAATTAAGCGGGATGGTAAGGCATTTTCACTATCTTGAAAAAAAAATTACGACAATAAAGGCTTTTTTGTGTTGACGAATAAATTTTCTATTCCATTTTCTGTGCCATTTTTGATTTGCGCCAAAATCACATGTTTTTTTATAAATGTAGCGTTGTTGACGCCACACTGGCCAAAGTTGGTGATGATGAAGTATCAAGTTTAATTTGAAACTTCATTTTAAGTTTTTCTTTTATATATTCAATATTTTTTTTAATTTTATTTATTAACAATTTCTTCTGTGTAATTATTATTACGCGTGGCAGCTATTTCGCCTTCTGAAGGCACTATCAAGCTGTGGTGAAGCCAAGTTTTATAAATATATTTTTTAAATTTAATTGATTGTTGAACATAAAAAAACTTATAATTTTAATCTTCCACACATTTTGAACGGTATCTATTCGTAATACACTTTTAAGTGACGGATTGGATTGACGATAAATTCAATTCAATTCAATTTATTCACATAACATAACAAAATTAAATTTTCTAATCGTTTTTAAAATAGATAAAATATTAAGATTAAAGCATATTTAAGCAATTTAAATAAAAAAAGAAATTAGGCAATTAAAACATCCATACTGGAATCAAAACATCCATATCTGGAATCAAAATATCCAAAATATCCAAATTGGCAATTAAAACATCCATACTGTAAACATGTATACTGGAATAACCAAAATATTTAGAAATTCAACAGTCTAAAACTACTTAGTAACAAATGTAATTAGTATTTGATTAAAACCCTTAAGACCACCCCGCTTCCCCTCCCTCAAATGTTGTGTATATAAACCGTAGATTAAGAATATTTTGTACCAGTCTGAAGATGGCTCTAGCGAGCTGAAACCGGTTACGGTCATTAAACTTAAAGTGGAAAAAAGTTTTGTATTTGTTTTTATTATAATAAATTAAAACATCAGTGAACAATTTATACATCAATGAAGCACAATCAAACTAACAGCAATAAAGCTTGCTGTATAAATTGTGCTTCATTGATGCTAAACTTATCGATATTCAGTGCTGTGTGATTGTGTGAAGTGATTCCATTTAACAACAAGACTGTTCTCCCAACTGGCATAACCATTGGCAATAAGGCAAGAAAAATTAAATTCGTTTAATCACTCGGACCCATTAGCCATTTTCACGATAATATAACATTACCAGACATACGTATGACATATGAGGCGTACCTGACTTGTTAGTGGCGATGAGGCATATAACTGACAGGGGAAGGGCGAAAATATACCAAAAGTAGCTTAAAAGGGATTTCTGAGGATAGAATCTTATTGATTTTAGTTTCAATTTTGATACATCGTCAGTTATGTTAAATAATTCTCTGCGATTTTATATTTTTAGCCGGCCAAATTGTGTGAGGTAAGATGATTACGTTTGGTTTAATTATTCAGTTTGCACTTAGTAAGTTTAGCCATCTTTATGATGTGTTCGATCACGTTAACTAGGTCGGGTAGGTTATGGGTTACGTTAATGTATAAACATACCGCTGATGGATGTGCTGTAGTCAAATGTACGAGGGAGAGGTTACTCCAGAGCTCTCAGTGGCAGGATTATATCAGTGGCTTAGCGACAATAGCGATCTTCTGGACACTCGTAATGAAAAAGCCCAAGCCGCCCAAGAAAAAATTACATTATTTAAAAGAAATGCTTTATTTTTCCGGCCATTGAGGCCTAAGATTTCGTCTTTGTTCTTGACTTGATTCATGATGAATGGAATAAAATGTAGAAAATACTGGGCCTTGGGGAGACCAATCCATACTAATTTTATAAATGCGAAACTGCTCGAGTTCGTTTGCTACGCTAAGACTTTATAAAAATTCTTTCACCAATAGAAAGCTTCATTATATGCGAGTAATTTAAGCTGTATATAATGTTAAGCTCTGGCGCTATTAAATTATAAATATTCATATATTATATTTATTATACATTTTCTGCCGCTAACAAAAGCGAGTTATTGCTAAAGTCGGAAAAAATCGTTTCCATGGAAACGATGTTGATATATTTGTGGGCTCTATGCTGGTAGGTACTCAGTACTCAGCCCCCTACCTACTGGTCGGCTGCTGCTCCAGAAAATTCAAATATTTGAATATGTTTTGTGTTTTTGTACAAGCTCGTGTTTTGGAATAAATGTCAGATGAGAGTTCCTACATTAAAAATATAATTCGTAACGATTATAAAAACTGAATAATAAATAGTGTAATTTTTTATTATATTTACAAACTTCCACATATTTAAATAAAAATAAATCTCCGAAATGTTTGTAAGTAAATAATTAATAAATTTCGCACGACTGCACCAAATTGGATAATTCTTTTTTCTTTGAGCTCTAGCATTATGAAATTTAGGTGGCTTGCCGGCTGTTTAAAAACTGAATGTACCGGGAATTAATGTATGGAATGCGGGAGGGGGTGGGGGGGGGGGATAATTGATAAGTGCAAGCGCTACAATAATTTCCCCTAATACCATACCGCGGGGAAAAGCTAGTATAATATAAATAGTAAAAAAGCTAGAAGTCTGGTGCTGTCTTTTCTTGTGAAAGAATGAACAATATGAAAATGAAAGAATGAACAATATTCTGATAGGTTCAAACTTATAGTTTTGTTGTGTATTTAATAAGTTTTCGTGAATAAATATTCGCAGCGGGGGTCGCTATGACAATTATTAGTTTGCTCATAGAGAATCGCGAGGAACAGATCTGAATATTATAATTTTACTCTTGCTCAAATATCATTTGCTAAAGCATGTGGGTTGTTCTTCTTTTTAACCTACATAACTTTTACCACTCTGTCACATTTCCACCACTCCATCACATTTTTTTAACCATAAATGAGTCTCTCTGTATCTCAGAGGGAAAATTGTGGCAAGAGGGGAAGGAGGCCTACAATGCCTATTGGGGGTGACAAACACGAGCTGCGTGTATACCTATTTCGAATGAAAACCCACGTGACAGTTCGTACGACATAAAAATTGTAGGAGACAAGGTTTTGAGATTTTAAAAAATATTTTATTTAACATTATTAAAAAAAAATTGTTTGTAAAGTCGGTTTACGGACATTAACGAAAAATGCATTATTGCGTCATAAGCCGAACGCTTAGGCCGATCGTGCCTCTCTATCGCTTGTTCCGCCCTCTCGCTTGCACGCTCGGCTCAGGCGGAACGTGACAATCAGTCATACTTTTTCGTGCATGCAGCCGGCGTTCATCGATTTATAAGACGTTATCACGTCAATAATAATCGCTGTTACTTGATAGGTTCGGAGTTAAAAAATAGTTTTATATTTTATGTCGTCATATAATTTTTTTGTAACATTATAGATTATACACAAGTCGAGGTGGCGAGAGACAACTGTGATTTGTATGAAATACACTTCTATCGGGACGATTTACAACTCTGTAACGTAATTTTTATTACAAAAATATAAACACATATTTTTTTAAACGCACACAGTCGTTACATCTTTAGTACAGTAGGTTTTAAAGTAATTATAAAATAATAATATTGATAATTCTGTTGAATTTTTCTCCCTTAACTGGTGGAGACAACTTTATGCACGTTAAAAAGAAGAACGACCCATGTACTTTATTTTGTCTGAAAGTAGTTTACTTTAAACTGAAACAAAGTTGTGTATTCAAAGATTTAAAAAAAAGTATTTTGAGTAATTTGGTTTGCGAAATTAAAAAGCTTTACCACGGTCTATCAACGTATTTAATTAATTTAAAAAATTATTTTCAATATTGATTAAAATTTGCCTGCGGTGCACGATAGGGTGGTTCGTAATTCGATTCACTTTACAGGCGATTAAACCGAGGATACTTTGTGGGCGACCAAAGGACGTCCCTTTGACCGGCGCGCGATGTTTCAGGCGGCGAATGTCGCTTACCATCGCTCTGTGTGCGGATTATGACGTGGTATTAATAGGAGAAGATATGATAATATGGTTGGCGGAGACAACACAGGCACAGTGGCTACACTTTAACCCTTAGCGGAATTGTGGCATCACAGTGATAACACATACAAAATACTTATAATCTAGTGTAGCAGTGAGATTTTTAAAATAACACATTGTATAGAAGGAACTAATGCTGCCAAATATTTGCCTTTGTCAAAAACTTCATAAAAATTTTGATTAACATCATATTTATTGTCATTTTTGTCATTCAGTTCAAAATTTTAAGTAAAAAAAAGTCAAAAGATCCTCTAAGGATTAAGGCATTTGGACGTCAATTTTACGCCTTTTTTATTCCCGTTATAAAGGATGTTTTTCATGCAATTTGCGCAAATTTTTCCACCTAAAATTTTCAGATCAATGCATTTTTTTGTTTATTTCCATTATGGTTATGAAGTTTTTAAATGTATTTTTAACGCCAAAATTAAAGCATTACGTCATAGTGTTTTGTTTCGTGTTTTTCAAATAGATATATTAAAAAATATTTTTCGAACGCAGGCTATATAAATAAATTAAAGCATTACGTCATAGTGTTTTGTTTCGTGTTTTTCAAATAGATATATTAAAAAATATTTTTCGAACGCAGGCTTATAAATCTAGTAGAAAATAAAATTAATGTAAAATGAAAACAAAATACACAATCTAAATCTTTAAATATTGTTAATTAAATAGCTTTAGCCGTGTTTGGTGACCAGATCTGAATAGCCAGGTACTTCCCCACTTTCGTCTTCCCCATCTCTTTCCCCTCACCACTACCTTCAGCCTCACAACATACCCCAATAGGGGACATATTCTCACTGGCCAGACGGGAGCAGTTGGGGACTCTTGAGCGGTATTCATATAATTTTTTTTTTTTAAATTACACATTCGAAACTTTGGCGAGTTGGAAGACATTGCAAGTTACCTCGATAAATCAGTGGTTTAGAAAAGAATCGCCTGGTTACCGGAAAATCCTTGCCTTCAAATCCCGACCGCGGAAATTGCCTTTTACCTCGTGTGATTTTCTTAAGCGTGTAATTTGATTGTTTAATATTTAATATGATCCTTAAAAATTTTCGATATTTTCATTTATCGCCAAGCAACAGGAGTAGCTGTACAAGTGATATTCTCAGTATGTAGAACGATAACGATTACCATCCATTATGAAAACGTCTCTCGAAATAACCCTTTTCACATTTTGCCTGGCACACATTCTCTTTTATCTCAAATTTTCCTCTTGTCACCCAACGCTGTCCTTGCGCGGTGTATTCATTTACACTCCCGTTCCGAAAAGGGGTAATACAATTACCCCAAACGAGAGTTTTAAAAGAAATCTAAGTTGTATTTTACATGACATACTTAGTAATTTAGGTAATCCTAGAAAAAACTGTTCGGTAAACGATCTCAATTTAAAAAAAAATGTCCTGTTGCTATTTTTGAAGATATTAAATAATATCTATCAAATTCCGACGAAATTACTCTCCGCCTTCGCGGATCCCCACTACTTAAAAAAAATTCATCGCCGCGGCGCGAGTGTCTTCGTAACAGGTGCATTTTGTTGGAACTGGAAAGGGCTAAACAACAGCAGTGTATAATTGCGTGACGTTCGCTTTCATATTACCTATTTTACCAGTTTGCATAAGTTAAAGGTTGACTGCTGGGCGAAGATGGGCGAGGTACGCTTAAAAAGTTAGGTAGTACATAACTATGTCTGAAGGTTACCGGAAGGGGCGAAAGAAATATTAAGGGACATGGATGCTTCTCGATTTTATGGGGGACTGAGTAACCCCTTTTCGGATTGTACAATTTTTTTACCTTAAGGGCGCGTAATGGTTAAAAACGGCCTTGCAAAGGATTACCACAGTTTTATTTAACAATTTAGAATAAGGGTACCTACCCCTGTTATTAAAACGTCCAAAAATTCGCCATATGGAACCATTGTAATAAATAACATAAATAAATTGTTCAATTCGCAGTAGAACTAAAATAAAATGTTTGTTTTTTGTAACTCGCCTTTACTTTGAAAGGGTATTATTTATTGCCTCGGTTTTATATATTTTATTATTATTATTAGCAACAATGAATTTGGCGGGTACATGTTGTCACTGTTTCAATTTATCTGCTGGTACGTGACGATCGTTACGTTTGTAAGACCCTAGCATTTTTTTGTTATTTTTAACACCATACCCGATGGTCGGCTGGCTAACACGTCTCGCGGTAAAACTGAGTTATTAGCAAAATTTAAGCGGAAAACTCAACTCTTCAATATAACGGAGAAACCCTCACTTCTATTCCGCACTGCGGTTTCCAAATGAAGAAACGAAAGATCCGGAACAGATAGGTTCTCAAAGTCTTGAAAGAGTTGAAAGTCGACAAAGACATCGGGCCTGGTGGAGTACCTGCCTTGGTCAGCAGAATTAACTCCAGTGCTCTCAAAATTATTTAAACTCTCACTCATACGTCGAAAGATGTCAGATCTCTGGAAAAAGGCGATTGTCCACCCAATCCCTAAGAGAATTGCTCCGATCCTTCCAAGTACCTCCCCATCACTTCTATACTCTCAAAGGTATTGGAAAGGGTGGTTAATAACAAGTAGCTTGAGAAAAACAACACCGTAAGTGATCGGCAATATACAATTTCGACGAAACCTATCGTGTGGCGATTTGCTCGGATATGTGACGCATATTTGTGGGCGTTACTTGGAGCGTTTTAGAGAATCTCACACCGTCGGATTGGATATCAAAGCCTTTGATAGGGTCTGGCACCGGGCGCTTTACGAGATCCATTCAACCCTGCACTGCAGTTGGATTGCGGACTTTCTCAAAGAAAGAGCAATTCTACAAACCGTAGTTGACGGCTCTTCTTTCTCTCCGCACCAAATCGATGCGGGGGGGCCACAAGGATCTGTGCTGTCACCGACGCTGGTTTTGCTTCACATCAACGATCACATTGAAGGTGCACCAATTCATTGATATGCTGACGACAGCACCGCTCACGAGGGTTATCTTTTTTACAACCTCCCTACTACTTATAATGTCCGAACAAATCGGGAAATTGAAACTGACTGCCAATCTGGTCAGTTTCAACTTGTCGAAAACCCAAGCGTGTCTGATTTCGGCAAAGAGGGAGATCAATGACTGTCAGGTGCAATTTGATGGAAGCACCCTCCCCGGTAAAGACTCCATACCTTACTCAAAGTTCAAAAATTGTCTTTATAAATCGAAAAGTAACAAGTTTAATGGTTTAATTTGTTTTGTATGCGGACTGCTTTTCTAAATCAAAGTGTTATCGTAGTTATAGAAAAAGACAGAAATCACTAAACCTAATGAAATTTGGAAGATGGTTTGGGTACCATTCATTGGCTAACACACCTGCCATAGGAAACTCCGAATGGTTCGCTACGTTTGGTGACTTTGCAGGGGTTCCCGTGATCATGGCGTGAGGTTTGTCTAGGTAGGTCCTGGCGGCGGATACTTTTGTTGGCGGGCCGAATCGGGAGAGATTGGTTGAAGGAGATCTTTTGACCTATCCAGCTGGACTCTCGACCCATCACCTTCCACCGTAGTGGGAGGGATGGATTTATAAGTTCGTCACTCCAGAACACATTGACCCCCAGATTCCTCTCCACCCCTAATACATTTTCCCTTCCCCTGAACTTCCTCTCCTTCCTTTCCTTAAAAAGACCCCCACACAGCATCCCTAAAGATGACATAGGCCCTGAAGGATGTTTTGGGGTCTCCTATGTGGAGATAATGTAAAAAAAAGTTATCACAGATGCCATTATATTGATCTAAAAACGTACAGTGTCTACTGAGATCGCTTGTTACAGATTTCAGGGAACTAGCGATGAAACTAACAACGATATTATCATTATCTTTTTCCAAGAAACTTTCTGAGTTCATCGTGAATGCTCCACATTGTATAATATATGAACACATCACGATTTGCGATAAATAATACACTATGTATATTATTTGAAGTCTGGTCGGGTTTTACCTGAATAGTCAATTTTGAATGTAAATTGTCGTGACTTTACGAAGGTCACCCAAAAATATATCCTAAGGTAAGCAACCAATTAGGTAAGCGAAGCTCGCTAATTTAATAGACCTTCAAAGGGGATGGGACCCTTCTCCCCTTCAAAATACGTCATCATTTATTAGGGACATCAAACGCAAGACTTGTGAATATTTTTTTATTAATTTTAACTAGCGCAGACCCGTGAAAAATAAAAGGATAAATAAAATAGAAATTAAAAATAAATAAACCTCCACTGCCGAGAATCGAATCCCCATCAAGCAGTTGGTGGCAACTACTCTGACCATTACACCAACTACTATCATAAGAACGGCGCCATAATCTGCCATAGGTCACCCCAAGTGGTTCGCTACGTTTGGTGATTTAGCAGGTGTGCCCGGGTTCATGGGGTGAGGTTTGTCTAGGTCTTGGAGGTGGATGACCAGAACACACTGAACCCCAGGTTCCTACCCACCCCTTAAACTCTTTTCCCCTTCCTTTCCTTAAAAAAACCCTCCACACAGCATCCCCAAAGATCACATAGGCCCTGTTGGAAATTATTTTCCTCAGGGCCTCCTGTGTGGAGCTCATGTAAAAAAAAAAAAATAAATTCGTTTATGTACTGAAAATAGAATTACGTATTTTAAAATGTTACGTACTCTACCGTTGTAAGTAAGAACGGTGTCTTCCTTGAGACTCTGAAGGTTTACTTACTGCGGCGGAAATTACATTAAAATATAAAATAGTTTATTAACTAAGTATAAAAAATATTAAAAAATGTTTTTATTTCGTAACTTATTAACAACGAATCGTCTATTTTCAGCTCGAAGTGGAACATAATTGAGCTTTACACACAAACTTTAGAGGTTTGAAATAGGCGATAAGGAACTCAAATCCATTTTTTTTATCAATAATGAATCTTTAACTTAAATATTGGTAGGTACGTGAAATTCACGCCATTGTAATTACGTCTTGTGCCCTTTTCGAAGGAGGGTCTTTCGTAAAACTCTGTTTTCTTTTTCTCTACTTCAATTTCTTAATCTGCTATCAGGGAGATTAATGAAGAGTGAAAACCTTGAAAACAAAATTATTTTTGTCCACCTTGATCAATTATTTTTCTTCTAAAATTATTTCTAAAATTGTTTGAAATATTTGTAAGGGTTGCATAATTCCGTAAGTAGTAACCATTCTTTTGGTTTTCAAGGCAACAGTATCTACCTTGGAAAGCTCTTTTTCACATCTCAATGTCATTTTATTGTCAAAATATTGTTTTACGGTTTGTGTCTTGAGTTTTTCAATTTTTAGTGAGTGAACCGAACATTAATTTTAGAGATGCTTTTTTAGACTTTAACCGAGGAGCTAAAATCATTCATTTCGTTTACGGGACGAACGCCATCTTACATCAGATGTTATTTCACTCCGCCCTATTGTACTGATCTTGCTTCTTTTTGTTGTTGTTTTTTTTTAAATATTTTCCGCTCTTTCTTCAATAATCTTTCTTAATAACGACGCCGCGACGTTGATCTTCAAACTAAACTTTACGACTTCTTCATATCTAAATCACCGCATCTCTTCAGGAGTCGTGTCGAAACATTACTAGAACATAGGGATTCAATCGTATACAATTCCAGATAATATGTGTAGGTCTATCAACCTTAGTTGACTTCATCATTATACTCAAGACAGATGCATAACTTACGTACACCGTGTTTCGTTTGGATTTTAATAAATAAATAAATAATAATAAAACATTTAATGATTGTTTCACTATTCAATATTGTTTTATTTCCGTTTTTTTTAAATATTGAAGGTTTTTAAAATAATTCATATGGATATAATAATCTTCAGGACTGAATTCTAATGCGTAATAAAACAAAGACAAGGTATGCTCTTAGAATATTATAAAATAGTGAACATCTGAACTTGTTGTCCCTTTTCCGCTATTCACGATATAGTGAACATCTAAACTTGCTGTCCCTTTTCCGCTAGTCAAAATAAGTACGTGAACGAGACAAAGGACAAAGCGCATCATTATATGAAGGAAATTAATATACATTTTTAAATCATTACATCATTAGATTAACGGAAAACATATCTATATTGATAGATATGTGCATGTATTATCAGCATCAGCCAATCTTTATATTCTTTGTTTATTAGTAGTATACGTTGTCCAATGAAATATGAGATGAAAAGTAAAATCAATAAATTGTAGCAGAAAAACTGACACAAATAAAACCATTAATAACGGTGCGAACTAAAATTGAGATTATTTCACTCGCGATATCATGCGCCCGATCGAACTGGAACCGATATGAATAGGAACGCTGTAAGCGTTATAACAATATTATTTTATAAGCATCGTAAACACTTGCTGTCCTTCGTCTGCTTGTGACAAAGGGTAGGCGTAAACAAGACAAAGGTAAGTTCCTCGCCAGTGGAAGCGAATACCGATGCATATAATATGCGAATACTTATCCTAATTTGACTGTCCTAAAACGGGAATCATCCTAATTGGACAGTCAAAACATTTTATAAATAATGTACATAAATGTGTAAATATTTGACTAAATAAAGATGAAATAAATAAATAAATTTACATTCATAGCTTTTTTATTGCAGCCAACTCTCGCTTCTTTATCTATACCTAAGTGGTAACCCGACAGTAGATCCCCGACAGTGGGCCCCCCTGAAAATATAATTATTTTAATATTATAATTTTTACCAATTTCAAACATAAAATCTACTCCAAAAATATCTTTAATGATAAATTGGTATGGATATCAAGCGAATTTATTTACGCATCGATGTTTGTACTTATACGCTGCTATACACAGTATATAGACAAGTAATTTTATCCTTGATGCATTTGAATGAAAATATGTTTTATAATTTTATTAGGCGGTACATCTTCTCTGCCCACCCATTCGGGGACACTTAGTTATATTTTGTGTAATTAGGTATACCGTATTTTTCCTAAACCGACTACATATTGTATATAAGTATTCCCAGAGGTCAAGTGTCGGCGATCAACTGTCATGGAACCACCTAATATATTCATTTAAAATTAAAATATTAAAACTTTATGAACTCACAAATCAACTAATTAGTCGTGTGAAAAATAAGCCAAATGAGCGTATTTTATATTTTAATTATGAATGGAGAAACGAAGAAATATAGCTTAGATTACTGCGAAAAGTGAAAATAGGTAGATTATAATGGTATAATGTTACAAGGAGTTGTTTTTTTGATAAATTGAAATAATGTGATTACCGTATTTTCAGAAAAACATGAGATTGCTTTCATCTCCTTATTAGGAGGCAGATTTATTACTTATTTATTAAATATGAAGTTTGCGCTTCCCTAATTCTATTCCGTCAAACCTTTCTGAGAAACCCTTATTTACGTCAACGCAATGCTGGGTTTTTCTGAGGCTGTATTCTTTGATAAACTCAGAATAAATTGTGATATTAATCGAGATATTTATTCATTCCCAAATTATCGATTATTTCATCTTTTGAAACATTTAGAATTAAAAAAAAATATTTTTTACAACCAGAGGTCATAAAATTCCGTTGAATTTGCTTTTGAGCTTAGCTGTGTACACTTTAATTTAGATAAAATTAAATCAAAATTTTTCGATGGCCCCTTCAAGGCCTGTTCTTGTTAAAATTTTATGTTGATTTTTTTTATTATATTTAGGGTGTACATTATGTATCTACTTGAAAGCGTTTCCAATATCTGATTCCGAAAGTGGAAATAATATTTTCAGAACCAATTAATTGATGCAATTCTGGATGAACACAATACTGCATTTAAATGGTAATATCGCGTGGAAATATCAGATTTGATATTTCCTGTTATTCAGAAAATATATATTTTTTTTAAATTTTTATTTGCATAAAAAGCTCGCGCTCCACCAAATTTTGTGGGAAAGTAATCGTACATCATATTTTATGTATTTACTATATTCTACATGAGTATCAAAACTTACGTTTTGAGAGATTTTACGTTAGAAATTTACACATTGAAAAAGCCATTTCTCTCGGTTTTTGGTATCTTCATGTACATATTTTCATCCCGGTAGTTAAATAGTTTCTTGTTTGTTTTCAGTACTAGAATCTAGTGGTACCAGCAGGAAACTGGAGAATCTAAGTCACATAAATACATAGACAACTCAAAAAAAGTTGTTGAAATTTTTTTTAAATATATTTTTTAATTGTTTATGGGGAACGTTAGGGTTAAGAAACTAAAGGAGTCAGGTCTACGATTTAACACATCTTAAAATTCATTAAACAGCTGATAGCAACCCCGTAACAACCTTTTTAAAATCTGACATTAAAAAAATATCTTTGGACTCGATTTACTAATAGTAAACGAAAGGTGATATCAAAAAAAAAATTATAACACAAAATTTACTTCAAATGCGGTGTAGAGATTCCATCCATGATAAATGTTGTCCAAATGTGATGTGGAGGTTCCACCCATGGTGTGTAAAGTTGTCCAAATGTGATGTATGATGTAGAGATTCCATCCATAATGTAAAGATGTCTAAATTTGATGTAGAGATTCCATCCACGATGTAAAGATGTCTAAATGTGATGTAGAGATTCCATCCATAATGTAAAGATGTCCAAATGTGATGTAGAGATTGCATCCATGATGTGTAAAGATGTCCAGATTGTGATGTAGAGATTCCATCCATGATGTAAAGATTCCATCCATGATGTAAAGAAGTCCAAATGTGATGTAGAGATTTCATACATGATGTAAAGATGTCCAAATATACAGATTCACCAGCGCTTGTTCCACTAGTGTCCCGACACCATGTACAAAGTATAAAACGTAAGTAATCCTTTTCCACAAAACGAATTTATATACTTTATTTACTTACGGAGAATGTACATCATATAATTTTTCATACATTTGCTTTCCATCTGGAAAAATTATCCACTTACACCGTACTGCTTAAAAAACAGTTTCTATTCTAACATATTTGCATAAATATATCCGTTTTCCATTTTGTCTTTCGCGTCTATAATCCGGCTTATCCTTGAGCGTCTTCCCCAATCGGGTTTAAACCGCAGCTCTTCCGCGCCGCGGCTCCGCTGAATATTTTAAATACATTCGCGTTGAGGTGAACTATTCTATCCTCGTCTCCATTTTCAATATCCCACCCTCGGTGTTGGTGGAGGGTGGTGTGGAGGGGCCGGGTGAGAAAATGCGCCGAGAGTTGAATCGGCTCTACCCGCGGGCGATACACATACACATTCATGAAACTCTGCTGAGATATTTGTATTCTAGCCGAGTTAAGGCTGATGCCCAATTTGCAAACTTTTTGCAACAAGGCTCTGGCATTAAGGAGCAACTTCAAAAAGATGACGCATCTATAACCAAAACCGTTACTCTTTTTCTCTCAGTTATTTCATTTTTCCTTTCAAATTATTTTCCTTCTCTATTATTATTTTTGTAGAAAAACAATTTTTCCGATAATTTTGTTGACGCTATCGATTTTCTTCTTCTATGCCTTTGTTCTCATTTGTATTCAATAAGAGAAGTAACTTACTACCCGCCTACGCCCTAGTCTCACCACTTTTTTGATTTTTTCTGTATAATTTGTTTGACTTTTTTCAGTGAAATTGCCAGGTATTAGTCAAATAGTTAAGACTAGAAAGACAAAGCAAAGGGTAATTTCATATTTCTATATGCAATAGCTCAACAGTTTTGCTGCTTCAAAACAAAGAAGCAAACAGATTTTATGTATTTCGCGCCCAATTTTTCCCAAATATTTTTTTCTTCAAACTTTGTTTTGAACGAGTATAATTTTTATGTTTTAAATCATACGTACATAATGAAAAATGACGTGATATACTTTCACGGAGTACCTATTATTACTCGCTTTAATTAGGTATTTAATTTGTTCGCTTTTCGGAACAACTCATATAGGTCTCATGTAGGTCTGCCTTACTATCAGGTAATTTTTTTTTTTTTTTAATCATTTATTCCAGATCTCGGGGAGGGTGGTGCAGTCCCACGAGTTCCATATTATACATATATAATAATCAAGTAATGATAACAAGATATAAAAAGGATACATAAAAAAAATATTTACATGGTTAAAGAAATTTAAAAGAAAATAATAATAATAATAAAAAATAAATAAAAAAAACTTTTTGTTTAATCTATATCCTCAGGAAGTGGATCCATCAGTAATTAAGCCAATGTTGTTATTATTGTACCAATGTGATTGTTATTATTAATACCAATCAATTGTATGATTATATATTAATATAAGTGTACTTAGTGTGGGTATGTTCACAAGTATTATAAATTGACCTAAAATTACTGCCTCAACACAGGCTAGCCTAGTGAGGCAGGTTACTAGAAACCTAAATTTATAACTATTTTCTACTCTTTTTCTACTGTTTATATTATGTATATTATTTTTTGTTGTTAACCTTTTGTAATGTAACTTATAAACCACTGTAAACAAACTCTGAATATGTAAGTCTTTAGTTATAAATCATTCAAATTTCGTTCAATAAAGATATTATTATTATTATTACAGTGAGAAATATGATCTTAACGGCATTGGAAAGAGAAAACACCACACTCTATATTCAAATCTAAAAGTTAACCAAAAAAAGAATTAAAATGTACTCCTTTATGAAACCCAAGTTTCCGAGCATTTTGAAAAAAAAAATTTTTGATGATTTAAAAATAATTATTTTTACATAGGAACGAAAAAAAATGAGGCGATTTCACTTTTGTCACCTCACTTTTTAGAAAAAATGTAAGATGAGCCATTTTAAAACTTCTTAAAGTTTACATTCAAATATTTATAATAAAAAAATTATGTAGTTATTTCTAATAATGAAATTTGAAAAAAACGTACTTCATCACCTTTCGAAACCCATATTTAGTTTTCAGATACGTTTACAAATGTTCCAATTATTAGTAAATTTAAATGCAATGCGGAAATATTCTGACCTAATGACAGATTATGGTCGAGGCCTGAGAGGTTACCGAACCGAACCGAAGTTACCATCGAAGTTATTCGAATTAAAGCACTCCGTGATATTTGCCATTTTTCCAAACAAAACTAATAAAGAAATCAAAATAACAACTGTTGAAAATCCCAGCGATAGTTATCCAACTGTTTTTGTGACAGTTTCATTAGCTGAGTAATTCGACGAACCGAAGTTTTTCTTGTATCCCATTTTTGTTATAGGCATAAGCCCCACGAGGTACTTTTATACATTAATTATTGCTGTCTTTCTATTCGGTTTATTTTGTTCATTAATTATTTTTTATGAGACTCACAGCATAACTTTCGCCATAAAATGGTCGTTTTATTAATCAGACTACTAAAATTAAGTTATTGAATTTTTGTTTTATTAGTTTTTCTAATTTTTGTGATGTTAAATCGATTTCAAGATAGGAAGAGTTTGAAATAAATATGGCTTCCCTAGAGTTGTCGAACTTTTTTCCTCTTCCAACGTAGCTAGTCTTTTTTCTATCTATTTGTTTTTATGTTTGTAATTAGTAAGTTAAGCCCTGATTAAGCTTGACTAGAAGCGACTTTCTTTCACAATTTATCTCTTATTACCTGCTTACTTCTGTGTTTTAATTGGAATTTATGAATTTTACGCTGATGCTTTTTCAACCGTAAAGGCCTCGTCAAACAGAACGCGTAATTTACGCGGCGTACTGCGTAAAATACGCCGCGTACTGTACGCCGCGTTGTGTTGTACTGAACTTGTCTGAACCGGTCAAACAGAGCCGAGCGCGTACAGTACGCTAGCGGCTCTAGCGCGGCGTCAGGACGTCGCGTTGTATTTTTTTACAAGATTTTATTTTACGCCGGGCGTTCTTGCTCGACTGTGATAAAAATGATTATTGAAAAATTAATTGAATCTGTCCGAAAACATCCTTGTTTGTATGAAACGAATGCATATAAAAATAGTTCTATGAAGGCAAGATTATGGGATTAAGATTATGACCTGCTGTACGCTCTGCTGTACGCCGAAGCCGTCAAACAGAAAGTACGCGGCGTTAAGGCGTAATTTACGCCACGTAAATTACGCCGTCTGTTTGACGAGGCCTTTACATTTAAATTTAGGTGTTTTCACAGCCCAACCACGACGTATGAAAAATCTTTTTTTTTTTATTATAACAAAATTGTGCAAACTTTCGTGAAATTAATTTTTTAACATAATAACATCAATGTAAACAAAATATGCTGGAACAACTTTCATTCTTGCTGAAAGAATAGTTTAATGTACAAATATGCGACATGTGCTTTTGTGCGTCAACAGAAATAAATTTTACCAAAAATGTCGTAGTTCGATTCGTGTAAAAGCTTTTGGGTATAAAATAGAACTGTTTATTTTTCACACACCGCTGACATGAGAGCAAACAGCCTCCTAAATCTGATTCCAGCAATTTTCTTAAAAGGTGTTGTAGGTGGCGCTTGCATAGCTGGCTACATTACCTAACTCCGCTCCCAGTCGACCGGCCAACTGCGAGGCCCCTGTTCCAACAGAGATTACCTACGCCGCGCCGTGCGGTGACAAATGTGCACTGGAATTTGTAATCTCGTGCTCCCGACTTCCAGCTTCCCGATTCCCAAAGCACCGAGGTCCCAATCGCAAGTTTAGCTAGTCAAAAATACTTTCGAAAAAATGGGGTGTTATCATCGTAATCATAATCGTCTTCTCCTTTTCCTGTTTGGGCTGGGGATGAGACCGTGGACCCTGATGGTCCATGGACCTATCGCTTCGACAAAGTTGTCTCCAGGTGTCCTGTCCTGGGCTTCAGCGGCCTCACGATGGCGATACTAACTTGTTTTTATTGTGCTCATTTTTATTATTTTGTTTATAGTTTTTTTTATGTGACGCCTCACAAAGGCGCCACTATCTGTACTGTGTAATGTGTATAAAGAAATATAAATATAAACTACGTCGGCACCCGTTTGGGGAGCGTTGTGAGGGGCTGATTGGGGGGGTATATTGATGTTGGCCTTGAAGAGCCCGGATTATATAATGGAGGAAAAGCAGATGCTGGTAGATCGTTCCGCAAAAACGAATCGAAGAAACGACCCGTTCTCATGAAGCCTAAATCCACTGTGAACGGATGTTCCGCTCGTGTACATTGAGTTTCACGCACGTGCACCGATGCATCGGGATTCAAAGCTGCTAGCTCCTTATAGCAGACTCCATTAAAATACCCGTATAATAGACTCAGCACGCCCATATTGCGTCCGTGCATTAGAAATAGCAATCAGTCTGTCACTTTTGGCAACGGTTTGTCAATCAGACCAACCGCCCGCCTTCGCATAGAATCAAGTAGATTTATCGAGTATTGCGGGAGTCCATCCCAGAGGTGGTTCCCAAATTCAATTGTTGGGCGTTCCTCAGATTTGTACAGGGATAGCAGCTGGTCATTATTGAAGAATCTGTTAGCTTTACAATACGCCCGGTTTCGAGCTCGTGTGCTTGAGCTGGTCTGATATATCTACTACAAGCATTTCAATGGAGTCTTCACTGGGGAGGGTGTTTCCATCAAATCACACCAGAGAGTCATCGATCTTCGTCTTTGCCTATATCAGATGCGCTTTGGTTTTTCAACGCACATGATGTGTACTTATGTAAAACACATAAAATACATATTGAATTATAAAATAAGTAGAATGCTATAATTTTTTAATAGCGTATAATGATTCTGAAGAGATTTGACTACTGGGTCGTTCTTCTTTTTAACCTACATAAAGTTGTCTCCACCAGTTAGTGGAGAAAAATTCAACAGAATTACCATATTTCATAATTACTTTAAAATCTACCGTACTAAAGACGTAACGACTGTGTGCGTTTAAAAAATATGTGTTTATATTTTTGTAGTAAAAATTACGTCAGAGGTGTAACTCCTCGTGGTAGATGTGTATTTCATACAAATCACAGCTGTCTTCTGCCACCTCGACTTGCGTGTATTATATAATGTTACAAAAACATGATATGACGACATAAAATATAAAACTATTTTTAATTCCAAAAGACCTCTCAAGTAACAGCGATTATTATTTTTAATGATGTTTAATAAAATATTTTTAAAAAATCTCAAAAACTTGTCTCCTACAATTTTTATGTCGTACGACACCTCCGTCACGTGGGTTTTCATTCGAAATAGGCATACACGCAGCTCGTGTTTGTCACCCCCAATAGACATTTTGGGCCTCCTTCCCCCTTTGCTACAATATCCCCTCTGAGATCCAGAGAGATTCATTTATAGTAAAAACAAAATGTGACGGAGAGGTGGAAATGTGATAGAGTGGTCTAAGTTATGTAGGTTAAAAAGAAGAACAACCCTACTATTTTTTGGCCAATTAGTGTTGCGACTCGATCCTATGTGCCACTTCCCGCCTCGAGCCGTGTTCCAGATCTCCAGAACGGGGTCGCGCAAAACTACTCTCTCTGATTTTAAAACTTTCTTTGTTTATTGTTTAGCCTTCACCTTAGAGAAAAAATTGCGCAACGTACAACTTTTTTTTTTACTTCTTATTTCTTTGAACAATAATTATTGCGGTAGTTTTTAATTAATCGTTCGGGCAAAATTCTCGTGCTGCTTCTTCGCCGAAGTTTTATATTTTATGCGAAATATAAAATTTGTTTTATGAATGTTTAATTGAGTTGTTAAAGCACGTAAAATTTCTTTTTAGCCGGCAATTTTTCTCCGAAGAGATTTTATCGGATCCTATTTATCTTTTCGTAAAAACGGCTCGAGTTTAGTATTTTTAAACGATAATAACGGATGGCTGAATCTGTGTTGTACGACTTTACATTTTAGGGTTGTTAGGGGATAGAAAATGGACTAACCTCTGACCTTCGCTCAATTCCTGCTTTTACATGTCAGGCAGAATATTACGGTGCTTCTGAGCGCAGTCGTAGTATTTAGATTGAAACTTTAAGAAATATACTGTGTCATTTTCTTTCTGTTATGTGAAATATGCGAGTACTATGTATACAATGTTATTTTTTTTAAATAACAAGTCTGGTCGGTAATGTGGTGCAAATACATAACAATGGACATAAGGCGATAATCATTAAAACAATGCGTATATTGTGAATTGACTTTGAAATTCAATAGTGGCCACTTTTTCCTTGTGCTGGTCGCAATAATATTCTTATTGCTTCGTCGAGTAGACAACTATTTTATGCGAAAAAATACGCCATTAAGCTTATTTTATTTTATTTGGTGTTGCTCGGGTCCACGTTTGAAAATGTTTTCCGATCCAAATGAAAGTACTAAATGTGTATTCCACATTATACAATAAGACCGACTAAATAGGGAATTCGTCAGTCCAAAGCTTTTTTTCAACCGGGTGATTTTTTAGGTTTATGAATATGTCGACCTAAAATTTATTTATTTATTTATACTGGGTTTTACTGATGTGAGAACAATCCAGTTATAAAAACTCAGTTATTACACAATTACAAAAATCTACAATTAAATACAGATAACGTACAATTAGAAAAACAAAAACATCACAAATAAAATACAGGCTCACTGTATTTTTATACTCACTCACCGCTCTAAATATACAAGCTCACTCAAGTCACACATAACAATGAGTGGCAAGAGACATAAGAGGCATGCATACAGAGACAATTGACACAATATAATTAGTTAGTATTTTTTAACAGCGCCAGAACTTTTTTTTTTAATCCGTACAAATTATCGACGAAAATATCTACTTCAGCACACTCTGTCTTGTTATATAGTCGACACATCTGGGTCAGAGGGCTAAAGTAGGCGATATTATTTTTAAATGTATTCATGTGAAAAATGTTATGGCGTCTTAATGGGAATTGGGGACATTAATAATGCTAAGACATAATGTAGTATCAAAATGGCCGTGAATAATTTTATGTAAACATATTAGATCAGTAAATTGTCAATCAAATAATATTAATAATCTAAATTAATTAGATGTATTATTTTGGAAGATTTGGCTTCCTGTAGGCCATGCAGGGAAATGAGAATTTGGCATCGGGGTTATGGAAGCGCATCCCAAATGATTTGGTTTGGAGTTCAGTCGCTGTGGTCTGAGAATCTCATGTAATTGTAACTTGAGTCAACACAACCCGCCTCGGTCCTCCCGGTGTAAACGCCGTTTCCAGGCAGTTACTGCTATTGATATAATTCTATTTACTTAACCGTGTACATATATACACTTATGCATGTTGTATAAAGCTTGTTGCCTGGTTGCAATTTCATAACCTTAGTATTACTAACCAACCCAGATTTGCAAATTATGTAACCGTTTTTCCATATCATGCGACAGTATTTGAAGTGGGAAAAGGATGGGCTTGGGCAGGGATCGGCAGACTTTCAAGTGAGAAGAAGATGAAGAGTCATTCAAGAGAAATTCAAGGAAAAAGAATAACAAATGTATCAGAGAGCCATACAATCCGGATAGGGGGGAGGTCTATAGAAATTCTGGGATAAAACAGACGATTTAAAAAAATAACTTTTACGTGAATGAGTTCTGTGCAAAACAAAGAGCTAAAATATCTGAAAAAGGAGCTAAGAAGGTAGAAAAAAATTATGAGCTGTTGACCTAGATTTAGAGCTCTAAAAGAGCTGAGGTGGCAAACGCCTCATTTTAGCTCCAATGTTGAGTTTAAGGGCGGCAGCTCGTCTCATAGGCATGATGCTTATGGAGGAAAGTGTAAAATATAGACATGGTGTTAAGGGGCGTACTTATCTTACAGTGATTCCTGACATTATTTGGAGAAAAAAATGTAATTGAAATTTTGGTCTCCGGTAACATTTTTGCCTTTTTTTTCAGAAATCACTAGTTAATGTAAATCAATACGTCCCATAGCACTCTAAATAGTGGTAAGTTAGAATTTCAAGTATTATCTCTTTACGTGAGGGAAGAAAGAGCCCATTGGCAAAATTCATAGGTTCATCAGGATGTGCGATATTCGGAGATTTGATCGAATTTACGATGGAAAAATTGAATAAATAAATTTTGCTGGGTACACGTGCAGCTACAGTTGTAGTGTTTTAATAATTCCTGAGTATTCCTACCAGAATTGCGTATAAGAAGAATGTATGTACCTAACAATAATTAATATTTTGGAAAGTATTTATGTTACCTATAAGTTTTCAACCAAATAATTCCAGGCTCCTTTATTATGGCGTTCAAAAATAACTTTGTAAACTCTGATTTCACTCTTAAATTATTCTGGGTTGTCTCTTCATCAATTTCAATGCGGAGAGGCTTTTTATTTCATAAATAATATTAGTACTTTCCTTGCCTCTTTTTAAACTCCTTTCCTTTAGAGTTCCTTTATTTAAATGCCGTATTGTACTGCCGAAAAAATGTTTCCTACCCTTAAAAATACAACGGAAAGCATCCTTTGTCCGCTGAAACTTTTCTTCAGGATTCCTGAAATTGTCGAAATATTTCGCTGAAAATTTATTCGGATCCGGTTGCATTCATTCGTCGATGAGTTTCGTAACAACGTTTAAACACTGTTGTAACTTCTTCTTATAAAGTTTATCAACTCTCAGATAGCAGGCAGTCAATGCAAATTATGTGGACTTAAGTATTCATGAAGTTTCAGCTACAAAAGATAAGGTTTTTTTATTCGTAGTGGTCTTAAATAATACCTTCATTGATATAAAATTACAAGGTATACCTACACCCACCTTTTACGTTTTTTTAAACCCATTATTGATGGCGCAAAAGTTATCACCTTGTTGGAAGATGCTCTATTTTTGCAAAGGGCGTCATATGTTATGACGACATTTCATTTCTGAAGAAAATAAAATACACTTTGTGAAACCATGGATCAAGGATGATCAACTCAAAAACGCTGAACAATTGTGTCAGACCAATTATTTTTATTTACAAAGTTTACTTATTGCCTTAGGAAATCAAGTAAATTATTTAAGAAACGCGTTTTTATAAGAAATATTGTAAAAACATAATTATTACACTTTTTTTAAAATTTAATTGTAGAAAAATCTTAGCATCGCCTTTATTCTGATTAGACAAAAAAAAATGCTATAACATATTTGTTTTCAATTTTCGACCTAGTTGCGCCATTTCCTAGGCCAGCTAGTAGACAATTTCAAAGAAGAAAACGATTTTTTCTGGTTTGGTACTGGAGTGAAAAACTGAATCAAGTCCCAATTGGATGTGACCTATATTTGTTTCGTATCTGCTGTAATGTCATCCGTTTTCAGAGAAATGTGTATATTATATGTCCGCGTGTGTACGCGTGATTGCCACTAAAAGTGATAGAATGCATTGTCATCGACAATGAGACTATTTGCCGAGTTTTAGCACGATCGGATGTCGGGAAGTGGGTTAATTACCACTTCCAATCTTCCACGTCATTCATACATTCTGCAATAAAAAAAGACCTCCAACTTTTCAAGACTTTTGCCGAATATATTATTCTCCTGAGAGCTCTAATTAAATATCTCTCCAACGTGTATTTTTTTTATGTGAATGTCGCACAAGAGTCCCAACTGCTCCTGTCTGGAGCCAGTGAGACTATGGCATCCCCAATTGGGGTATGTTGTGAGGCTGAAGGTAGTGGGGAGAGGAAGGAGATGGGGAATAGGAAGGTAGGAAAGTACCTGGCTATTCAGATCTAGTCACCAAACACGGCTAAATCCATTTCAAGCAACATTTCAATTTCGAATGGTGGTCTTACACCAGGGCGATACTTGAGTATCTTCCACTCTTGAACGTGCCGCAAATACACTACATATTATTTTAAATTGCTGCAGAATGACTAAGAAAAAATAATCGCGAAAAAAATGTTTACAGCAGGGAGGGTAATAAAATTAATATATAAATTCACATTTCCTTTCTCCATAATTTGAAATGATGGCCAAGAACACCCTTGAAGGGTGAAAGCCAAAAGCATAAAAAAGAACAACCTTCCAATAACAACATTTTTCTTGAATATTTTTTCTTGATCAGCTGTATACTCTGAAGTTATCAAACCATGTGTGAATTCTTGACACATCAGTTCCAATTTTCGAAATGACAACTAAAATAATTTTTTATTAAAATATTATTATAAGTAGATACTTTATTGCTTGTCTTAATTCATGAAAATTACAAAAATTCAGAACAAATCGGAGATCTTTGAACCAGGGTTAGAATCACAGACAGACCCATAACCAAAATTAGTACGATGATTGAGAATTTCTATTACATACTTACTTGCGGTCACGAGTATGGCCACATATATGCGGCAAGCAGCATGACAGCAGGGGCGTGCACTCCATATAGGCATATAAGCACTGCCTACCCTACCGTATTTGTAAAACATAAGCATGTAAATAATATTATAATTTATTAAATTATTGCTAAAAATAAATACACACTTTCAAGAAGCTGAGCAACCGAAACAACGCGAACGCCACATCAAACGGCATACTACAAACATGGCATAAGCTGTAACTAGAAATTTCACGCCATCCGACTACCTCACTAAAATGAGGCCTAAGCAGGAATTATTTCGGCGTAGAGCTAACTTCATACAAGATATAATATCAATGTTTACGAAATGCACAGAGCATAGGGTAGAACTGTCGTTTTGAATTTACTTCTATGAGTTTTTTTGTTAGTATTAGGCAGTGCCTTCTGGAACAAAATTACCAAATGGCAATCAGTGACGACAGTGACATCTGTTGTTAACTATTTCTATCAAATAGTTGACTTTCATAAATGCGAATTGTGTCTTCAAAAACGTTTGTCGTACTTTAATTGCGAATTATTTCATAAAACTTGTTGTAGTGAAGAAAATAATGTGTGTTTAAGTAACTTAAAAAACAATGGTTTTCTCGGTTATCTGATATGAATATATTCATACTTTTATCATAGGTTTTCCTACTGCCTATCCTGATCAAAAACTCTGTGCACGCCACTGCATGACAGTGGGCAGAAAAAATAAAAAACCAGACAGACGTCTGTGCGTGCGCATTCCAATCGTGTGAGAAAATGCTGCTGCCATTGTGAATTTGACCCACTCCTTTATGTTTGGCATGTGTATGTTGCTGGCTTGTGTTATCCATTAATTTTATCCTTAATTATATTATTCACTTTTCTAATTTTAATAACTTTGGTAATTACGACTGATCCACTAACAATACAGCCATCTTTAATCCCCATTCGCGCATGCGCCAGTGTGTCACCCGTCTCCGTTGCACACAGCAAAAACTCAATGGTTGGCGTCTGAGTGTCTGGTTGTAACACCATTTGGAGTACCTAAACCTGTTTGCTGTAGGACTAGACTTGTTGAAGAGTAGACTACCATACGTTTCCCTCGGGCAGCAAATAGAGTCTCGCAGAAGCTTCGAAGAAGTTTTCAGATATTAAAGTTATACCCCAAGCATCATTTACTGTCACAACTTTCATGCAAGCTAACTCGAGGGGATTCTATGAAAATAAGAAGATAGCCTAGATTTCACGATAACATGAATCTGAAAAAAAAATCAGAAGGCCTATTTTAGTTTATATTGTATCAATGGATGGTATTGTTCATATAAAAACATTACATCGAATCGAGGATTTTACTGCAAATAAATCATTGAATTTCTGTATCTTGTTCTCTTTCATATTTTCGTTTAGATTTTTATTGTTATCTTCTCTTTCAATGATGGGAGTATATTATTTTATATGAATTAAATGTGTGAGAACACAATTTAAATTAAATTGACTCATTTTAAAATCATAAGTAATTGAATAAAACGTTTAAATATACAATTTGGATCTCTTGAAGACCAGGAGAGAGGAAATACAGAGGCCGGCAAAATTTTCCACGGTCGAGCTGTTGAACTCAAGAACTCGTCATAGAAACGACCCGTTATCATGTGACAAATGTTTAGCGCGCGTTTGGCATTTTCCTGACTGTGCGCCAGTGCCGAAGGAACCAATGACCAGTTCCTCGGAGTATTTTCTTTTGAAATACCGGTATAACAAGGACAGCTTTCCTACCCGACGCCTGTGCTCTAAAGATTGCAATCCGTTTATTTAAGATAAGAAATTTGGTCAAACAGACAAAAAAAATGTTTATAGAAGAGAATAGATATAATAATTACAATTAAATAAACACTCGTAAGGGAAAAGTTTCATAAAATATTCTTTTAATGTGGACTTTTCGTAAGTTTTTTTTACATTAGCTCTACACAGGAGGCCGTGAAGAAAATAATTTCCCTCAGGGCCTATGTCATCTGAGATGCCGCATGGAGGGTCTTTTTGAGGAGAGAAAGGAATGAACATTGGTATTGAAGAGATCCATGTTGTAGGAGGGAGGAAACACAGAGACCGGCAAATCGTTCCACAGCCGACCAATTGAACTCAAAAACAAGTCGAAGAAGCGATCCGTTCTCGTGTGACAAATGTCAACCGTGTACATGTTGGGCGCGCGTTTGGCGTGTTTCCCGACTATGCACCGGTACCGAAAGGATCTATGACGCTAGTTGCTCGGAGCATCTTCCATTAAAATACCGGCAGAACAAGGAGTATTCCTTTAAGTTGTGACTTTTGTTCAGTAACACTGTTTTGATGTTTAAAATTGGATAATAGTATTATTATAATTATATATTATCTTTTGCGGTAGGTTTTTATTTAATGAAGCCCCCTTTGAAAGAAAGTTTTCTTTATTTTTGAGTATTAGAGGCTTTAAAATATTAAATAATAATGAACAAAGTAGTAAAAGATCCATTAGTACAACGTACAACTAACTATCACGTCGAGGAAGTAATTAAACTATTTCCAGCAAGCGCCACTGTACTTTATCGTTCGTTTCGAAGAAAGGACTTGTTGTGGTGTTGTTGGTTCCATTGACTTTGACGCCTCTCTCCTCTCTCCTCCCTCTTCTGTCCTCCGTACATCCATACATGCTTCCTGCAGTCCTTCTACTTCCGGCGGTTTCCCCATCCGCCACCGGAAACAGCTCTTGACGTTACGGACACAGTCGACTGCAGAAACCAAAGACGCGAACTAAGCTTTCAAATAGAAATTGCATAGGTTTGTATCCACTGGAGCGCTTTTTGCCTAAATATGGACTATTTAAAATACCTCGGATTGCTTTGCTGCCAATTTTGGCAAATTTTCCCTTATTTGTAAGTAATTAAGTAGAAGTCTACGATTTTGTAATATATTTTTTATACAGCCTACGAATACGTGATAATCGACAATAGATAGGTTCATTGGCTATAAAGAAATATATTCAGTTTGTATGTCTCCATGTTAAAATTCGGTGGTATGATTTTTTTAATGTGAGCCGAAAATATTCAAAATGATCAACCAAAAAATCTCGAGCAATCGGAGAAAAAGTTTTAAATTGCGCTGTCGCTCCAGTCGGTATACCTAAGCTATAATTTCAGCATTTTTAAAATCTTGTTACGTTATATTAACCCAACTTTAGTGATATGCCTGATGATTTTTTCGCAAATATTTCCGAGTTTGATATAATTTAAAAAAAAAATAATATTGAACAATGTTACAACTAATAAAAAACCCCGTTTTGTAAATGTGTATTCAAAAACACGACTGATGAATAATATTGTGTCCTAATAATAACGTTTACAAACAGTTATCTAATTTGGAAGGCGGGTATGGGTACCGCCGCCCTGGGAACCATTTATTGGAAAACCTACACCTCTGCCGTAGGTTACCCCAAATGGTTCGTTATGTTTGGTGACTTAGCAGAGGTGCTTCGCCGGCTTCTGTGTTTCCTCCCTACAACATGGCCTACAACATGGGTCTCTTCAAGACCAATGTTCATTCCTTTCTCTCCTCAAAAAGACCCTCCACTCAGCATCCCAGATGACAAAGGCCCCGGGGGAAATTATTTTCCTCAGGGCCTCCTGTGTGGAGTTATTGTAAAAAAAAAAAAAAAAGGTGCCCGTGTTCATGGTGTTTTTCCGGATCATGGTGGCAGATGTGCCTGCCTACCTGCAACGTGGCGGGCTGAATTAGAGACTGGTTGAGGGAGGCCTTTTGATCTCTCCAGCTGGATTTCCTCGACCCATTGAGTTGAGGAGGGATGGATTCATACGTCCGTCACTTCTGGACACATTGACCCCGGATTCCTACCCACCCTTCGTACCTTTTTTATTCCCAGAACTTCCTCTCCTTCGTTTCCCTAAAAAGACTCTCCACATTATCCAGGTCTTCTAAGTTGTGGTAGCATCGTCCATAGGTAGAAGACACAATTTGGTATTTTTTTAATAAAATAATCATCGTCTTGATCCTAGATCGACAGCCTTAGCAGTCTTTGTCCTCCAGAATGATGGCTTGTTTTTGGTCCTTGGCTATGGTAAAGATAACTTCTTTTTGTTATTGCTCTTCTTAGATGTGACAGTTTCTTTTTGTCCAGGTCTTCTAAGATGTGGTAGCATCGTCCATAGGTAGAAGACACAATTTAGTAATTGGCTATTTGATAGACCCTTGCTGCGTCTTCAAGGTGGAGCTAATGTAAAAACGGTTTAAAAAATGCACCTCTGTGAGTAAATAATTATGCAACTGTCTTGAGTACTGTGTTGAAGTCTACAATATTGACAGACCTCTATAGAATTGTTTTGTTGTTATTTGCCTACAAAGAATTCATTTGTCTCGCAGCTGAGTGTATCTCAGTTGCGAGCTACTGTTATGTTACTGGTGAGTGCTGACAGTAGGTGTGACGGGGACGGGACGGATCCCCTCGCATCCTCCGCTCTGGACCTGTAGCCTGTAGCCTGTAGCTAGAAGTAAACCGGATCCGCTTGATTAGCGACGAATAGTTTTGTAATAGAATTTGGCGAAATGCTCCGCTTTGAGGTTCTTGGTACTGCGTTGGTTCCACTTTAACCTGTCGTTATATTGATTGTGATATATTTTTGTTTGTCGCAAATTTACATTTGTTGTTTGATAAATATGCAAAAAAGTGACCCGCTTATTACGTTTATCTTATTTAAAAAAAAAAAACACTTGTTTATGTAAGATAATAATGAGAAGTAATTATTTCAGTTTTCGGGAATGGAAAATAATTCATTTTTGTGTAGCTGTGATGTTAAAACAATAGATTATTTGACGCTTTTTTTCTGTTTAAAATTTTCGATTGAGTCGGTAATCTCCATTAAATAAAAATTACAATTCCAGGTTTTATTCGTTAAATTAAAATAAACATTGTTTTTTTAAGTGCGTGCTAAGCTTGTCCCTATTTTCTGTATATTTAGCTTTTTTTTCAACTATAAACACGTTAGGCCGCTATACATGCATGTAGCAAAACGTGAAACGAACCACGAATTATAGGAAAGGAATGAAGCTAAAGCAAATGGCGCGAAACGCTGTTTGCAGTTATTGTAGTCGATTTTGTGATATGACATATTTATTTGAGCTCTCGTTTTAGAATTTTCCCGAAAGTACTAAGTTTTTAAATGTTGGAATTTTTCGGTCAGATTTGAAAAAAATCGGTCGCTGGGTTAGTATCTGCTGTTAACTGTCTTTTAACACGCATTGAAGCGTAGCTCCAAAAGCGTTTTTTTTATTCTTTAGTTACCGAAAAAAAATTGTTATGCTGAGACCGAAATTTTTTTTTTGCGTTCTCTATGGCAAATTGTATATTCACCAGTTTGCCGCTTGAATCATTGGTTTTCTGAAACCATGTATAGACTGTATAGACGCGTCTTCAAAACGGTTCCATGCGAACTCAGAATCAAGTCAACTGAACACCTCTTTGAAAAGTCAGTAAATGTTGTGAAAAAAATTGGAAAATAACACGTAACCTATTTAACCATTTTTTCATCTCTTAATGACTTTTCAAAAGAGGTGTTGAGATGATTTCATTCTGAGTTGTCCGGTCACCCTTCAAAACACTCAGAATTTAGAAGTTCTCCGTCGGATAGTCAAAGATTGCGAAATTGTTACTAATGGTAAAAATAATACAACTCCAATATCTTGGTTACATCTTTTTTTTTTACATTAACTCCACACAGGAGGCCTTGAGGAAAATAATTCCCCTCAGGGCCTATGTCATCTGGGATGCTGTGTGGAGGGTCTTTTTGAGGAGAGGAAGGAATGAACATTGGTCTTGAAGAGACCCATGTTGTAGGAGGGAGGAAACACAGATGCCGGCAAATCGTTCCATAGCCGAGCTGTTGAACTCAAGAACGAGTCGAAAAAACGACCCGTTCTCATGTGACAAATGTCAACCGTGTACATATGTTGGGCGCGCGTTTGGCGTGTCTCCCGACTATGCACCGGTGCCGAAGGGATCAATGACGCTAGTTCCTCAGAGCATCTTCCATTGAAATACCGGTAGAACATGGATAGCATTCCCACCCGACGCCTGTGCTCTAAAGATTGCAACCCGTTCGTTAAGATGGGAGAATCTATCAAACGGACCGCCCGTTTCTGCACAGAGTCGAGGGTATTTTTCAAGTATTTTGGAGCTCCAGACCAGAGGTGGCTGCCAAATTCAACCGTAGGGCGCACTTGCGCTTTGTACAGGGTAAGCAGTTGTGTACTATTAAAGTATCTGCGGGCCCTGTACAGTACGCCCAGTTTTTGAGAAGCTAACTTTACTCTGGCTTCGATGGAGCCCCCGTACCTGAGCTGGTCACTTATAGTTACACCAAGCATATCAATGGAAGGTCTGTTCGGAAGATTGCTTCCGTTGAAGGAGACTAGATTAGACTAGATCATCTTTAGGAACGACAAAAAATATAATATTACACTTCTGATAATCAAGGGAAGGGGAGAGAGAAAATTGTATACAAAGGAAGTTGAGGCATCTCATGGCTTCGTTACCTCCATGATTGGCTGCTTTTGTAATTCCCCCGGTTATGGCACGGCAACGGTACAAAAAAGGCAATAAACTTACGTTCCTTGTAATAATAATACTGCAGTTCTTTCTTACACACTAAGTAATAGGGAGACAAACGATTTACGCTTGTCTGCTTCCTCCAAAGGAAAAAGTTGTCATTTTTTTGCATCTCCCATCAACGACGTTGCCGTTGCCGTGCCGTTGCCGTCGCCGTGCCGTTGCCGTGGGAATTGTAAAAGCAGTTCGATTGCAATTCTGGACTGTACCTGCAGGGTGAAGATTATACTGACGATTTCCAGCCTCCGATAGGAGAGGACGCCGCAAACAATATCGGTTTTGGATTTGTGCAAAATATTAAATTTTATTGTGATTTTTCACTAAAACCAGCGTTAAGAAAATGTTTCAATTATTATTATTCAATATTTGATCATGATGTCCTCCGTCTAGATTTTCATCAAATTCCTTTCCATTATTTTAATTAAAATTTCAAATTAAAATACATTAATCGTTTTCAAATACCGATTCACTAATTATGGTGTGAGGGCCGATTGAAATATTCCAACAATGGGAATTTACGCAGTTCATCGCAGTTTCATTATTCACATTTTTTTAAATTAATAAAATTTTCAAGGCTCGTATTTTTATGATGATAAATAATTTGAAATTCCTACGACTTGAAATATGCGCAGTGTTCGCTTTGAATGGAACGCACGAATTTGAATTATAATAAAATGTTCTTACAAAATATGATATTTAATACAACTTCTTTCATACCGCAATGGCATCACAAATGAAATATTACTCGGCCCTTATTTTATTAAGAAGCATTCCGAGAAAAACTCCTCCCTGAATTAAAAATAAATTCACCTTATTCAATTTTTCCCGGTTTTTTAAAAGAGGTAATATATCATTTTGTGTTTTCTGGAATTACGTTTTTCTTAACAACGCAAAATAATATTTTGCATTGTTAAAAGTTTCATAATATTATATACATATACATTTGCACGAGTATAAAAGCTGGTTCACATTGAGCTATAAATCTGCGAGCAGATATCTGTTGATTCGCGAGGGCTTATCTTTTGTTCTTCCACACGAGGCTATAAAATATTTCTTCCTGTGGTAGGAGAGGGGGTTAGTCGAATTAGGGAGCGGCAACGGAATGCATATTTTTGTACTGAAATCTGTCAACTTGACATCTGTCATCCACGGGTCTAGGCAGCTCCGTAATTACATGATCCCCTCTCCTGTTTTAGTCGGAGAAGGGGAGAGTTATCTTCTGACATATCGCCTCTGGAGCGGTTACGTCTGAGATGTGTATTGTCTATGATTGATCTGCGCTTAAAAACGCTTAGGTGTGAACGGTCTGAAGGGATTGTATGGAGAGCGTTATTTGGCGTGCTATGATCTTTTATATTTGACAGCTGTGTGTGAACCAGCTTTAATACATAATAACTTTATATTATATCGTATTATCAACGTGTGTTGTCCTTTTTTTAAATGAATGTAAAGGTACACTTTTTCTCACTCTCAAAAAGAATTGTAATATAATTTAACATTTTTTTATTTTCATACATTTCTTAGTATAATCCAGCAATGTTGGCCTCACTGGGTGGCTTACTCGTGCTGAGGCCCCCATTTTAAAAGACAAGAATTTATACATAATACGTTTTGAAAAAAAAAAATAAGTTGGTGACGAAAAAAAAACATACAATTACGATGAATTTAAACTAAAAATTAAGATTAAAACTTTAAGTAAAATTAAACGAAATAAAAATCGGCATATGTTATGTACATTAGGTACACAAATATGGGGAAAATCGATGCCCACACGTTCCTAGATCAAGCTTATAAACTTGATTTGAAATAAAAATAAAGATGACTCTAATACAAAAGTTATCTCGACGATCGGAATATTTTTCCTGTATTTTGCGATTTTTCATACATTTAATTCTCCTAGCTTTAGCTTTAAGCCCCTACCTGAAGGCTGGCTGTAAATAATATCTATTCAAAAAATATTCTTTACAACGATGTTTTTTAACATTATTCACCGCGAGGCTTTTTAAAAAACTTCTTGCCCGCTTATTTCAGCTTTGCTTTGAAATTATTTTCAAGCGCTCATTTCCGTGTTATACTAATAAAATTTATTATTCATAAATTCGATTTAATGTGATAACTTTCATTAGCCTGCGCCTAGTTAGTTATTGTGCCTTTGGCTATACAAGTCAATGAGCATTTAAATGGCGAAATTTGCAAGGGCAATATAACGAGCGCTTTGGGAGCGCCGCTTTTCAGCGATATAATTTAATCGAAGGTTCTTGGAATTATATGTATAAAAGTTGCAAGTAATAATGAGAATAAATGGCGCTTACCAAGAAAATTTCCGACCGAATAAAAAGTAGAAACCTATTCGATTTCCATTTGGTAATTTCTTTTCAATGAAAATTCGTTCGTTGTGAATTTCGTTTTATGTAGACACAAAAAATTGTTTTTGCAGAAGTTATTCGTTTGATATTTGAATTGTAAAGGGTGTTTATATATACGTACAAATCCTTTCGCACATTTTCTTTTTTTATTTTTATGTATCGAAAATGACAGCGGGATCCCGCCCACGTGGCCGCCCTTTGTCAATGTCGATTTCGGGAACTTGCTGAAGAATACCAAATTTGATGGCATTGGCCGCATTTCCAATATCTGATACAGTGTCATATTCAATAGCCCTTTCTTCGTGGATATTTTACATTGGCTTAAAACGACTACCACCCATATTTATGAGGAATAAAATCTGTAAACGAATGAAAAGTGATTTTAAAATTTCGACAATCTATACATTTTATACAAAGAAACGGTATATCTAAAACAGTTTCAGTGAATGATGGTTTTTTGATTCCATGAAAGTTGATCCCCCTAGAGTTGGCCCAAGGGCATACTGCATATATAATATGGTTTACTATACTGTATACACCAGCGTATATGTACAAACAATACTGTAATGTAACTGTAAATAAATCGATACTCTAAATGAATTCTTTTGATATACAAACTTATTATTAAAGGTATTTTTAAAGTCGATTTTAGGTTTGAAATTAGTAAATAAGACCGGTCAGCGGCTGAGTGGGCATCAAATTTGGGTGTTCGATTCCTCGGCTGGATTAGTCTCCTATCACAGAACAAGCAACATTTTGCGCTTAATGTGGTGGCAGTAGGAGATTTTCAAACATTGTTGGGTTATTCGTATCCCGGGAATGTTTGTCTTTCTTTTTAAAGAAAAAAATTTGGTTGTCTGTAAAGTCGATTTACGGACGATAATTTTACATGATAACGTCATATAATATCGATGGAGTGGAAGAGAGATAGATGCGTCACAAGTCGAACGCTTGTTCCGCGCCCTCGCTTGCACGCTCGGCTCAGGCGGAATGTGACAACTTGACAATGAGTCATGCTTTTTCATGCAGCCGGCGTTCATCGATTTACAAGACGTTGGTAATTTGTGATGAGAGGTCGTTCTCCCGCGAGAAGTGCTGTCAGATTTGTGTGATTTTCTACGGCTGTTATTTGCTTTTTATATTGGCCGATGTCAAAATTTCAGCTGTGAGCTGTCACGTATTTTGATTTGGGTCGTTTTAAACACGAATTCCTGCCAGTGTGCATGATTATTTATTCATTTAACAGCTGTAGAA
Organism: Glyphotaelius pellucidus; assembly: GCA_936435175.1. Lineage (NCBI taxonomy): Eukaryota > Metazoa > Arthropoda > Insecta > Trichoptera > Limnephilidae > Glyphotaelius > Glyphotaelius pellucidus. Next base: position 7,128,967 of record OW386545.1, on the reverse strand, counting down.
AATCACACAAATCTGACAGCACTTCTCGCTGGAGAACGATCTCTTATCACAAATTTTAGTGATAAGAGATCGTTCAGAAATGTTTATAATCATGATTGATCAATTTATAATACTATATAATTTTTTTTTATTTGCTTTTATTATTTGCGGTATGTGTTTCATAATAGTATTGATAAATAAATTATAGCGTGCGGTAAAAACACGGAAAGCGCTTATTTAAAAAAAAAGTAAAGGCCGAACATTAGCATGTTGTGCTAGATTCATAATATTATTATAACAATGTTCACGTAAAATGAAGTCGTTTTTCATCTCACTTGCATGTCAAAATCAGAAACGCAAAAACCCGTCCACACTACTACTAAATGCGGGTTTATTTTGAACTTAAGGCCCCGTATCCGAGCACGAAAAGAAGAAGATGGAGAGATATGTAATTACGAATGTTGGAGAGAGCGCGCTAATATTTCAAACGATAGAATAGAAGCGAAAATTGTGAAAATGTTTAATAAAACACGACTCGTTTAGATTAGAGCAAAAATCTCGTGGGGGTTGTCTAAAACAACGTTAAAAAAACACTGAATTTTTTCATACATATAACTTGTAAAATAACAGAAAAAACGTGTTTATGATAATTTTCGGACCATACTCTGCGATTTTTTCTATCGAGGAAACTTCAAATAATTACCGTTTCGGCGCGGTAAATGTATAGATATTATCTTAAAAAATAACAGATATTATTTAAGAATCTAAAAAACAAGTGTTCCTACGGGTTCCTACGTGTTCCGGTATAAAACGGTAGAAATTCGGAATGCCGCGGCTTAAGGCGATGAACCTCGCCGTGTATAATTCGGAATCAGGCCGCTAACGATAACATTCCCCATGTAGATGGCGATAAGGTTTAAATTCCCGTTTAACACCAGACGCACTTTTTGATTTATTTAAGAAAAAAAACATCGCCCAAAAGCGTTTTTATTTTATTTTAAGAAGTTCAGGCACAAATATTAAAATTTTTACGATCATTTTCTTAAGTACTTAATTTTACACAAAAAACATAACCTGAAAGGGGTTTGCAAATAAAAGATTTTGAACTTTAAAGCAGTTTTCATAGGCCTGATACTTTATTTTTCGGGGCCTATAAAGAGACTAATAAAAAATACTCGATTATATCACAGGCTAAGATGCGTTCTATTCGCAGTATTTATTAGTTACTAAAATATTTCTAAGCGATCAAATTTTCATACAGAAAACACCTGATTTTGAAATAATTCGTAGAATATTTGGGAGGCGGGAATGGTACCACCGCCCCGGGAACCTTTATTGGATAACCAACACCTCTGCCATAGTTCACCCCAAGTGGTTCGCTACGTTTGGTGATTTAGCAGGGGTGCCCGGGTTCATGGGGAGAGGTTTGTCTAGGCGGATGACCAGGACATACTGAACCCCAGATTCCTACCCACCCCTTAACCCCTTTTCTTTCCCAGTACTCTCCCTCCTCTTCCTTTCCTCAAAAAAATCCTCCACACAGCATCCTCAAGATGACATAGGCCCTGAGGGAAATTGTTTTTCTCATGGCCTCCTATGTGGAGCTCATGTAAAAAAAAAGAAAGTTTTACAAAACTAAAAATCAACACAAAAGTTTAAAAAAATTCTGGCTTTCTTTTACTTGTCGGAACCCGGTTGAAAGACAATTATTCAGAATCGAGACGTTGCTTGAAATAGCTTTAGTCGTGTTTGGTGTCCAGATCTTAAAAGCCAGGTACCCAAACATCCTTTTCTCATCTCTTCTCTCCCCCTCTCTTCAATCTCGTAACATACCCCAAATGGGGGGGGGGCTGTATGGTTAGGACTTGAGGAATAAATAATATGCCACCATAACAAAAGAAAAACTTATTTCAAAAGAAAGTTTTACAAAAATAATAACAAAAATACTTTTTGGCCGTGAAAACCTAAAAACATACCTGACTTCTTTCAAAAGATGTTTCACATTCGCATTAAATACCTACTGCAAAAATATTATATTATTTTTATTTTTAACTTTATGAGTAAAACTTCAAATTGTAATATTTTTATTAAAAGAAGACAATATTAGTGAAACTCAATCCAAAAAAACCGTTTAAGTTGCACTAGTTTCGCTAAAGTTGTCTTCATTTAATTAAATATAATATTATTGTAAATGATTTAATTTAGGTACCAACATGGATAGCTCTGAAATACTCAACAAAATGTTTTAGGTGTTGGGGTTAATAGTTCGATTAACAATGCAGTTAATTAATTTATGGATCCATTGATGGGATTAGTTTATTGGTGATCTCGGCGAGCAGCAGAACACAGAACAGCCAATATAAAGCTCGCCCTCCCGCCTCGTTGACCGAAAGCTCGTACCGTGCAATCGATAGACTATGGACGGATCGCGTTGCCCCGACTCGTAAATACGGTCAAAAATCTTCTGATATTATCGTTTCGGCCGGCAATTAATTAATCTGATTAACAAACTGAAAATTCAAATTATTATTTTAATGATATATTCTCAAATTATGGCGTGACTTCGAAAATAAAAATTAAACATCTGCGTTGAAACCTATTTTTTTTTATTTATACCGACGATTTTAGTTTATTCTGCGAGAGTCTAGGAATTAATAGAGCTACTTTTTATATTAATAATAATTATTTAATACAAAATAAATAATAAACTTAGTTTTTACCACTTTTATTGTTTAAAAAACCTACATGTTTCGTGAGCCGAGCTCACTTCTTCAAGGTTTACTAATTAATTATAAATAATAGATAAAAACAATGGTCATAGACATAGACAACACAATTATAAATAATAGACATAGTCAATGGAAATGTAAAATGGGTAGAGGAAAGAGAGGCAATAGAGAACAATTTACAAAGGAAACAGGTTTAAAATCGGATCATTTAAAAACGATTTTTGATTATTAATAATTATTTAATATACGAATTTCGGTCGTCTGATGCGAAACATATTCCTGCATATTATTCAATTGTTTTCCAAGTTTGAACTGTGAATGTGAATTCAGACAAGCGATAAAGTAGGTACCTACCTATAATTAGAAAATTATTTTCTTTTTATTAAATTATAATTCTATATTTGAATTTGTATTTCTTTAGTTTGAATTTTTGACAGATGTTTTTTCATATTTACTAACGATGTTCTTTAGGAAGGTAAATATCTGACATCTCTTTTTAATTTGTCAACAAAAAACATAATTAGGTTTATTATAAAGAAAATTTTGATTTTACGAATTAGAATTGGTCAACAAAAAACATAATTAGGTATATTATAAAGAAAATTGGCAATATTTATAAATCTAAGTTTTAATGCAAGAAGTGCCCACGTCACGAGTTTTGATAATTAAGTTTTAATAAAAATATTTCCTCTCTAGTTCGAAGTCAAGTCGAATATAATTCTTCTATTTGGTCCCCTCACTTCAAAATCCACTCCGATTCCATTGAAAATATTCAGCATAAATTCCTACGATTCATTAACCAAATTAGAAAATACTCTGAAAAGTCCATTATTCTAACATTTTGAATGTCAGGTGCTGTAAGATGAATGAAATAGTGACCTAAGAAAGAAATTAAAATATTGTTTCAGCTTTTTTTACGCCAATAAATTGATAAACAATCTGAATTACAAATTTGACATAGGATGGTTTAATCCTCTTATTAAAAATACTTTCAGCTTCACAAATTCTATAATTATAATATCCTGTGATTTGTCACGGCTCTGCGCTAAGTTATTATTATATAAAATCAAATAAATGTTTTAATAATTATTAATTTCTGTTTGCGCGGAACAAATTAGTACTAGCCCATTAGATTCATTTTTATTATATTTTTTATTACAACACTCACTTGTTATTAGTCAGCCTGGTGATAAAAAGTTTACGTCAGCATTACAAATACTATTAATACTGTAGTTACAATTTTACAACGTTTTATATAAAATAACGCACTACATCCGACAAAAACATGCAGTATTTTGTAGCACACGAATGTAAGTCGAGAAGAAAAGAGCGCTTTATATCTTGCGCTGCACTCTTGACATACATTTTCCACAAATGCTGACACTATTTTGTCGTGTATTTCAAAATGTCTTCCGATACGATTAAATATTTTGCGGATATTCTCAAATTCACAACCTGCATTTCTACACTCAATTTAAAATCTGACTCGGCAAAAAATAATGCGGTTTTTAATGTAAGATTAACCATTTTAGCTGACCACAATTTCGCGAGCAGCTGACGTAAGCGTGGTAAAATTAAAAATAAAACCGAACGCGCAGGTGAATTCGTTTCGACAATTTGGACGATCTTAATAATGTCTTAAATGTTGTGGAAGCAAACACAGGCGTGTTCCTATTCTAATTAGGACCTAGTTTTAGATTACAGTTTAATTAGTTTTGGATATTTGATATTATTCCCTTACATGGCTGCGAGAACACACTTTATTTCAACTCGGCTTCTAATTATCTACGAAGGTACTACGCAAAGGAATTTCCACCAGATTTTCTTATATTAGGTAGATGTAATATGTGACAGAACACTGAACTCTCTTTTTGCGCGGTGGATACGTTGCACGCAATACCGTGTAAAAAAAGTATACTAAAATAAAAATAAAATAATGGTGGATTGGTTTCCTTGTGTTGCATCCAAAACTGCTTACAAATTACAGTTTCAGATGCACTTGTAGTGGAGTGATGTATGTGTAGGAAAGAACAAGATGTTGAAGGTACAAGGGATGACCAATCACTTACCAATGTATCTCTGCGAAGGAGCACACAACACAATCACAATATTGTTATATAATAGGTAATTATCGCCACAACAAAAATAATGAGTATAAAACGATATATACCTCCAAGATGGTCAAATTTCTTCTTTTTACTTAAAAACGAGTTTGTACGCACGAAAAACATCAACAACTTGTTTCCAAAGTATCTTTTCAGGTTTTGTTAGCAAATCTTTTTCAGGTTTCAAAACAAGTGCACTCGAATTTGCAATATTTTTCTTGCCATTGTTCCAATTTCTTTCAAAAATTCTTTTCCAGCAGGGTGATGGTTAGGGAGAGGTAGGAAATGGATACAAGACAACCCGGTAGGAACTGGGCGTATTTTAATTTCAAAACCAAACTTTGTATAAAAACAGATTCAAGCATAAAAAAATTACATGTTTACGTCGGAACACAAATTTGCCTTTTTTAATAATTATAATTAACTCGCAAAAACATTTCAAAGTTGCCTCCGAAGTGAAACAAAATTAAATTATTTAATTACCTATTTACCATTATTTAAAACAAAAATGAATAAAATAGCACGTATCCGTACTAGATTTTTAATATACCTTTTGATTAAAAAAATATTATTAACGGTTAGGTATTTTAGCCTCAAATCCAAAATTAAGTTTTGTATGAAACGGATCGCGCAGCCGTTCCTCTTAAACCGATGACAATGTAGAGGCTGCGTAACAGAATATCTTAATTATATCACATTGCTTTCTTTGGAATATCGGATTCGTTTGATTAAAAATCGTATCAGATACGAATATCTGTGGAACACATTTTTTGCTTGTTTATTTCTAAATTTCCGCGAAAAATCGTCTGCAAAAAAAGTGTACCTTTTTCAATATCATTAGGAGAGCGAAGCCAAATTTACGTGCGCGATAGAAAACAAAAAAAAACTGATTATTTTTACGAAATTCCAATTTGTGTTGCCAAAATTTTTGGAGGGTTTCTTGTGCCCGAGGGCGAATTCGCGCCCGGCAACAAAACAGCCCCCTGATTTTGAATTATACAGTCGTACAAAGGAACACGATTTTTTTTTATCAAAGTGAATTTTTTTGAAAAAATGCGAATTTATTTCAATGAAAAAATGTTATATTGTTTTAACGCTAGGTACTATTAATTTCTTAAGATTTCGGAAACTGCCCAAGTTTCATTAGTAAACAAGCTTCTCCCGGGTTATACCTTATTAAATCACCACTAATGATTGTTTTATGAAAGTTTAATTTTTTATGCCACGAGAAAAGCCAAATAACAATGCTAAATAAAGTCAATATTTTGTTAGGGTTGACTATGATTTCATGAAATGGGCTGTGATTTGTTTTCTTTTATTTATTAATAGTTTTTTCAAACCTGATTTTCCTAAATTAGGCTAATTGCAGGCAGCGATTTGAGGCGCGAGGAATAATAATCAGTCATCTACAGAATCTGACTCAGAATCTATTTCAATTTTTTTTACAATTTCTCTGGCTCAAAGGAAAATACATACCTAAGAGATTAAGTTATGAATTTCTTCAATGAATTTTCGCATTGATGATAACAACATTATTTAATGATTCATATTTTTTTCGAGGCAGTTACACCAAAATTTCACTTATAAAAATAAATCGTAAAACAAATAGAAATAATATTCACAAAGCATCTTTCAACAATAAGGGGGATACACACTTCATGCGTGCAGGTTTCAAATTTAAAAAAATCGGTATTTAGTTTTATACACATCAACATTATATTATGATCTTTCTCTTTCCCTTCCCAACATTGCTCCAGATAGTTGGATTCCAAGACGGTGTCACATAAATTAATAATAATAATAACTTCATACTTTAAAAAACAATTTTTTTTTTTGGCTTTCAACCACAGCGATCTTGGCCATGTTCAAGAAGGTTCCATGCCAACTGAGAATAAAGTCAACTTAATACCTCTTTGATAAGTCATTAAAAGCTATGAAAAAAATAAATTAAAAATAACCTAACCTATTTAACCAATTTTAATTTTTTTTTTCATCACTCTCAATGACTTTTCTGATATGGTTCTGAGTTGGTTTAATTCTGAGTTGTCGTTCTGGTCACTGTTCAAGAAATAACAGGGTAAATAATTTATGTAATATGTATTATGTGATTTATCTTCATAATTGGCGTTACTTGAAGAAATGGCTCCATTTCTGTCAGTCTTCTGTTGTCTCCCTCTGGTTTGTTTTGCCCAAGTACAACGTCACACATTTAATAAGCAGCAACAAGGTTGTACGGATATAGGAAGAAAAGATGGCAGGTTTCAGAAGTGTTGTTAAATTCATCAGTAATGAATGTATTTTTTTTCTCCTGAAGGTCATGTTGGAGGCTGTGGCATCAACGAAGACATAGTCCAGTGGATGGAGAAGATCCAGAACTCGGCTGTGGAGGATGGGGACCCCCCTGCGACCGCCCTCCCAAGCTCACCACCCCCACCTCCCCGCCCTCACAGCCCGCCCAGGTCCAACGCCATCAGGGATGATGGCAAGAGTAGTGCTTTCAACGGGTAACTTTAATTTATTTCTCTTTTTATCCCCTTTGATTTAGGTGCCGGTATACATAGTGATATCACTACTCTTGCCAAGAATTAAATAAAAGTGTCAAAACATTGTTTCAAACTAACGGTTACAGTGGCTAGCTCCTTGGCTCTGAACCCAGAGATTTCGAATCAATTAATTGAATGTATATGGCTTCTTTCACTTAATTTCTTTCAGAATTTATCAAAAACTCCAAATTGCAGCTCGTTCCAGAGTGCACATAAATTATTGCTTGGGACTTCCAATATTCACCCTTTCTCATTTCCCCCCTCCCTCTCCTTGAACCACACAATATCCCCACTATTTATCCAGTGAGTTTGGTGAAGCACACCAAATTTAATACCTATCTACTTTTTGAAAGAAACTCTTAAAAATGTTCTGAATAAACACTGATTTATCGGCTTTAAAGCAGAAATTAGTTGGTATTGTGACTTATTCAAAAATAAATCCCACAATTAACATTTTCCCTTTGTAGGTATGAATTCGCCCCTCCCGCTGACGCCGCCACCATGGGTAGGTTCTCCAAGTACTCGTGGGAGGCCAACCAGCCGCACTCCCGGCCCAAGAGGGCCACCAGACCCAAGGAGGACAATCGGAACACCTGCTCGCTCTACATACAGACTGATCCGCTTATTTGGAGGCACATTAGAGAGGGCTTCCCTGATGTAAGAACTAACCTCTTAAATACATTTATTTTGTACTTCACCTTCATCATTTTCCTTCCCTTGTGTTGCTAAGTCACCTCCAGGTATCCCTCTTCTATATTGCTTCAGCGGTCTCCACACATTGCAGACCAAGCCTCTTGGACTACAACATCATAATTTGTGGGGCGGCCAATTGAACTTCTTCCCTTTAGAGTCGCCACCAATATTTTATGCTGGTGTCAGTCACCTGGCATTCCAAATACATATCCAAGTCACCTCATCTACAACTTTTCTGGGAGTTTTTTTTATCAGCTTACAAATCCCTATCAGTATGTGGATTCACCATTTTCTTAAATTACTCTTTGTCGTTGAAACCTTTCGTTCAAGATCTTTTTCTTTTCTTACTTGAGAATTAATAATGGTTATATTTTCATTTCCCCAGCATCGCGATTACAACAAGAAAGCAGAGATAGATGAGAAGACGCGAGAGGAGATCCTGTCTCTGATTGCACATCACGTGACTGCGGTTAACTACATCTACCGAGATACCAAATTCGATGGACGAATCGAGCATCGTAATATTAAATTTGAAGTTCAGAGAATTAAGGTAATATTCTATTTACAATTCCATGACAAAACAGAACTTTGAAGAAAAGTTACAAAAAATTACAAACAAAAACAACCTTAACTCACCCAACCTATTCTGTTTTATCCAGTTAACCCTAATCACATAATATATTTTTCTATTATAATTTTTTTTTATTATTGTTTGCCACTTCCTAATTAATCACATTTCCTAGACAACTCAGAACGAAATCAACTCAGAACCTCTTTTGAAAAGTCATTATGGTTTTTAATGATTTTTCAAAGAGGTAATGAGTTGAGTTGATTCTGAGTTGGCATAGAACCCATTTCCTGATATCAAAATGCAATGAAAATCTAATGTTCCGCTCAAGACAAGTAGTACCATTCTTCATTGTTTTCAGATTGACGATGATTCGGCATGTAATTCCCACCACTTCCCCGGTGAATCCAATCAGTTCTGTTTGGAGAACATTGACGTGTCGAATTTCTTGAACCTTCACTCGCTGGGGAACCACGAGGACTTTTGCCTCGCATACGTCTTCACCTACAGAGACTTCACGGGCGGTACTTTGGGTGAGATCCTTTTCATCATTATCTTTTTAACCGTCACTTCATATTCACCTAATATTTTATCGTAATTTCAAGCCTGTGAGGTTAGTAGTAACAAATAATGTGAAACATTTATTAAATTACCCATCTAGTCATTAGATGAACTACATATAGTTTTTTAACTTGAAGGCGTGTTGATTAAAATACTGCCAACTATCCCCAAAATGAAACAAATCTTGTGAGAGGATTCAAAATTAACCTCACAATAATCTCCACTGCTCAGAGCCAGTGGGACTATGGCATTCCCAAATGGGATACGTTGTGAGGCTGAAGGTAGTGGGAGGTATTTCTTTTTAAAGTATTAATATGCTCTCTGATGCTTCTGGCCTTTGTAGGTTCAAACTGTTAAAGAGGTATCATGTTTTGTGATTTGATTTTGAAAATTAACTCGTTACTTGCCACTCGTTCACCGGTGATAAATCGACGCAAACCAAAATAATCACTAAAAAATAATTTTGTTATGCGATTTTAACCCTTATGTATAAAGAAAACGTGTGAAGAAGAAGGTCAGAATCGCTTGGGGCATTCTTGTTCATAAGGTATAAGATACCATGAACCCACCTAGAGCAGCGATATAATTTCTTTGAAATTGTTTATGACACGGCCTGCGTGGGCTGCGCGTCGCACGGCTGGACAACATGGCGGCTGTCAAGTCTCGCGTCGCGGGCGACAAAATGATCGTAAAACGTATAAATTCATCGAATAAACGCAAGTAATATTGTTCTTATGTATAGTTTAGTATTCAAGGAATGTGTTTCAGTAAAGATTACATAAGATAGCATAAAATTAACCTGCAAAATATTACGTAAAAGTCAAAACATCGCGAAATTTTTTCGTTTTTTCCGTGTTATTTGAAACGTAGTAAAAAGTATAAATTCATTGAATAAACGCAAGTAATATTGTTCTTATGTATAGTTTAGTATTCAAGGAATGTGTTTCAGTAAAAATTACATAAGATAGCATAAAATTAACCTGCAAAATATTACGTTAAAGTTGAGGTTTTTTCGTTTTTTCCTGGCCTTTGACGAGTTTTAAGCGGATGACATATATAATACCTGCTCAAATCTTTTTCATACCAAACATTGAAACTCAGATAATTTCAACTGCATTCGATAATTTCAACTGCATTTCCACGTCGCTAGACGTGTAAAGGAGGTATTACGCGAATTGAAAAATTGAAATTTTTAGAGGAATGAAAAAGGCATTTTTAAGCGGGGAAATGAAGGGAGACTTCCATCTTTTTTAATGTATTCTTTATTTTTAATACATATTCATTTTATTGACACTGTTAGCGTCGGCGTGGGTGCTAACGTTGGTGGCAGAGGTGTGGAGGCCATTGCCTCCAGGAGAAAGCTCCCACATATTTAACAATTAGATGCTGGACTTGCCCCAAATAAACTAGCTCAGGTTTGCGGCGCAAGTATGTTTCTCTTAACCCCAAGGCTAGTGCCTGTGGTTCGGAGCTTCACGCTTCTCATCCTCCCAGGGCCTCTTTCGACAAGCAAAACACGGTATGTTATCACATAAATAGTTTATTCAATTCTAGGAGTCACAATAGTACATAGGGATGAACAATCCTAGCTGAAAGTTAGTTTGAACGTCAATCTCTGCTCTCTACACGCTTGTTAGGGGCTTAAAACATTATTTGCACACATAGGGTAAACATTGTATTGACTCACGTTTGTTTATGGGCCAACAGCGGCTTTACGCGCTACTTCTCCTGGTCCCAGCAGCGTCCATGCGCGGACACGCGGCGGTGCGCACCCGGCGAAACTGAACTCGTCTCACACATGTTCACAAGAGACGTGGGATCGGGAAGCTCGCTGGCCGTTGACTGGGGGGCTCGCCGGCGAGATGCTCTAGCGACTCGTCGGTTTGTCGCTCGCGGGAGGGGGTAATGCGCGCGCCTCTATATTGGAGGTCTATTCTCCAATTATGCAAACGCCACAATTTGTAACGTAACAACACAAATAAATATTTTTTGAAAAACCATTTTCATTTTCCCGTTTTAAAATTGATTTTTCACTCTCCTGCAAAATTTTTATATTGGAGATATTACGCATCCGGCAACGATATTATAAATCAGGAATGATCTCTGGCATTGTGAAATTTGCACAAAATTTTGTTGCATGGTGTTAATGCAACTATTTTCAGCTCCCAATGTAGTTTCAATCATGAGCTTTGAAATATCGATTTAACTTCTAAAAGAAGGCCAGACACATGATCATTGTTATTTACTACTATTTACATATTATTTACTACGATTTAAATTATGTATTTAGATTATTAGATTTTTAAAACGGTCTCAATAGCAAATGCTTGAATATTTTCAGGACTTGCATGGGTGGCATCAGCCAGCGGGGCCTCCGGTGGCATCTGTGAGAAGTACAAGACGTACACGGAGACAATAGGGGGCATGTACCAGAGCACCAAGCGCTCCCTCAACACGGGCATCATCACCTTTGTCAACTACAACAGTCGGGTGCCGCCCAAAGTCAGCCAGCTCACCCTGGCCCACGAGATTGGTCACAATTTCGGCTCTCCGGTAAGCGGATATTTATTAACGTACAAGTACATAATATACAATTTCTCAGTATGAAATGGCAAGCATAATGCGCATTGCTAACATTGTTCACCCATACTACTGCAAACCACATCTATGCTTTACGCCTGTGCTTCTACCTACACACAACTTTCATTGAGTTCGCTGCTTTGATAGTTCGTGCGACATTCGCACACTTCCACGCAATACCTACCTTTGTTTCTATTTTGATAAAAAACCGGATTTTATTAAATACGAAGTAGGACATCTGTTTTATTATTCTTGAGAAAAACATAGATCTTGCATCATGAATTTTGCATTGGTTTTTCTGTGTATTTGGAATGTATTGCTCAATTTGGCTTTTTTCCCAGTGTAATTTCCGTTATGAACTACAGAGTTTAAAATATTTCTTAAATTAACAATGGTAGCTCACTTTACTTTATTTCAAATATTGAACTAATGATAGTGTTTTTTGTAGGTTGTTTTTAGGGTGTTGCACCCATTCTCCTTTTTCAGCAAATGGCTTAAAAAAAAACTCACATTCTCCATCTTCAGAATAGATATTCAGCAACAATATCAATCACTTTCTACTAAGAAATTCTGAAACTTTCCATATTCCTTTTCTAAGAACCTACTTAACCTTCTCGCAACCTCTTGTGCGAATTTGAGGACTATATTATGACATCCACTGTATGGCAAGATTCTGGACATATTTAGCATCGCCCCCAGAGCTTTACAAAATTTCTTGATTCTCTTGTTTTAACTTGACTTCACTGGACCCAAACTTTATTGTTTCTTGGTTATTTTGTTTTTTTTACATACTTATTGTTTTATGTATACTTATTGTTGTACGCCGTTATTGGACGGTTGGCATTTATTTTTTGTTATTTATATGTTAATTTTCTGTTGCTTGCATTAACCCCTGTTGTGCAGCTGGCTACAATAAGGAACTCCAGTGAAAAATATTATGGCTTTAAAAAAATATGTTCATATAGACCAATAAACGCTGATTCTGAATATAAAAGTTTTATTAAATAATATTTAACGTAGAGTTTTAAAAAAAATATTAAAAGTCCATTTTAAAACAGTTCATTAAAACACCCTGTCAAGTTGATATTATTGAATTTGTGAGGCGTGACGTCACCGCTTCCATAAAACGCTCCAATGCTGAAATTCAAAATGGCGGCGGTTGAACAGCTGATTCCAGTTCCCTACGAAATTCATGCTTCGGTTTCCTTAATATTGATTTCGATTCGTAAAGCTAAAAAATAATAATTTCAAACAATTTTTATACCAATCTCCCGTAATAATATTGAAAAATATAATAAATATAATATAATAAATAAATAATTACACCTAAATAACGTTTTACTTATTGAATAGTTTCATCACTTCTTCCATACAAAATGACAACATCTGTTGAAAATAACTAAAACTTTTGGCCAGATGACGTCACAGGGCCGGATGACGTCACGGTGGTTTTCGGGGGATCTTGAAAAATTAAAACTTTGACATTTATTTTAACTATTAAAACTAACTATAAAAATAAAAATAAATATGCAGTTATTTAAGTTAGAAGGTCATTATTCATAAAAAAAAATAAAAAAATGGACTGGAGTTCTCTATTGCAGTCCAGCGGAATTATGACTACCTTGAAGTGCAACAGAAGTGTCCAGTGTTTAGACGTTTTTTTTAAAGTTGTCGATGTGTTTCATTGCCTGTGAAAATTCCTAAGTAAAAATGTTGATTTTGCAGAAGCCTGTCCATTATATCAATACACATTCTCGACACCTCAAAAATAACAAATATAATACCACACCATGAAAATTGTAAATCGTATATGTATACATCATCTAATTTTTTTTTGTATTTCAGCACGATTATCCAAACGAATGCAGGCCCGGTGGACTGAATGGCAACTTCATAATGTTTGCCTCAGCAACGAGCGGAGACCGACCCAACAATAGCAAGTTCTCTGCCTGCTCAGTGGGGAATATATCCAATGTGTTGGATGCAATGGTGGACAATAAGAAGAGGAATTGTTTCACGGCCAGTGCCGGCGCTTTCTGTGGAAACAAGATTGTGGAGGCGGGAGAGGAATGTGATTGCGGTAAGATTATCTTAACATGTATTAATCCTTTCACCACGCTGTTCATGTGTCTTGATAACTCTTATCACCATTCATACATAGCGCCTACAGCATCTAGTCCTGGAAATTTCCTGGCTTACTCAAATATAAATTTAACCAACTGATATTCCAGAAGAAGATTGATGGAAGATGCCACACTTTATGGCTTTGAAACTTAGATGACTTTCAAATGCAGTTCCACCATAGATGTTTACAGGGTGTTCGGTGGTAAAGTGCACTAACTTTAGGAGGTGATTCTGCACGATGATAGAAGTAAAAAAGATAAATAAGATTTTTGAGTTCATGAGAACCATTGCTCGAGCGATAGACAATGGAACACGATTTGAGGTCACTCTCTGTATGGGATGTCTACTCTATTCGTTTCTCAATGACTTCGGCTGAGTTATCACAATCTTTAGTCTGTAGGGTGATATAAGCTATTGCCTGAAAGGCTATTCCCTAAAATTTGTGATAAGAGATCGTTCTCCCGCGAGAAGTGCTGTCAGATTTGTGTGTTTTTCTACGGCTGTTATTTGCTTTTACTATCGGCCGATGTCAAAATTTCAGCTGTGAGCTGTCACGTATTTTAGTTTGGGTCGTTTTAAACACAAACTCCTGCAAGTATGCATGATTATTTATTCATTTAACAGCTGTAGAAAATCACACAAATCTGACAGCACTTCTCGCGGGAGAACGATCTCTTATCACAAATTTTAGGGAATAGCCTTTCTGATCACTGCCACGCGATTATACCATCCTCAGTATCTGCACATATGTATAAGATAAACAATAATAATAAAAGAAGTTTTCGTATTATTGTGATTTGAAATGTGATGTATATTTGCAATAGGTAACTTATTTAATATTTGTAAAATTTTCCAGGTTACGACGATGAGGAATGCCAAGACAAGTGCTGCTACCCAAGAATACTCAGTGATTTAGATCGGTTGAAGAATGAATCAGCTAAAGGCTGTCACAGAAGATATAATACTCAATGCAGGTGTGTACATTATTTTGAATTTAAGCCTGACGTACTGCGCGCACGCCGGCGCGGTCGGAACAAAATTTTCGAAATTTTTTTTTAGAATGCGATTTTAATCCTTATGTATAAAGAAACTGTATGAAGGTCAAGGTCAGAATCTCTTGGGCTATTCTCGTTCTTGACGTTACAGGTACCCGAAATACACCTAGTCACTCGGAATAATTTATATTAAATTTCCACGGCGTCCACGTGTCATTTTTTGCCGTGATTTTAACTGTCAAACGCGGAGCGTGGCGGGTTGCGAAAAAGATCGAAAAACCTTTCAATTTATCAAATAAACGCAAGTAATGTTATTTTTATGCATAATTTATTGTTCAAGGAATGTGTTTCGGTAAATATAATATACGATAGCACAAAATAAACCCACGAAATATTACGTCAAAGTCAAAACTTTGCGAAATTTACGGGTTTCCTCCCTTGGCATTTGGGAGGTGTTAACAGGGACTAAACACAGAGATACATGACACCATATTATTGAAAAACTGACAATAAACTCGGAACATTTTGTATGCAGGTTAAAATGGCCTTATCTAATATCTTTATTAGTTTTGACCTGAAAATCAGTGTGTACAAATTTGTCTTTTCTTCAACGTCTATTTCCTTAACCTGTCGTTAAGAACACTATTTAAATGTGAAAGCCAAATATTAACTTAACCTTATCTTATATATGGTTCATCGGCGGCTATCCATAAGCCGATTTTGCAAATGTGATCCACGAGGTTGCACTAAAACACATACATTGTATATCAAATGTGCCACGTGATCGGATAGATTGCATTGAAAAGGCCAGCGTTGTTAAGGTTAACTGTGCAGCAGAAATCTATTTACCCGTCTAAAGCAACAAAAGCTTATTGACAATTAACTCAGACATCCTGAAATTCTCACTGCTTTTCTGTCTGGAATTTGTGCAACAGCTTTCAAAATTGATAATAATGTTTGATAAAATATGTTTGTGTTCTAGTCCGTCCCAGGGTCCATGCTGCCAATCAGACTCGTGCCGCTTCGTACCTGCCTCGCACCGCTCTGTCTGCAAGTCGGAGAGCGACTGCGCCTGGTCTTCCACCTGCGACGGACGCAGTCCCGAGTGCCCCAACCCTCGCCCCATGCAAGACAAGACGCGCTGTAACAATGGTAATAAAACTACTTTTTTTATGTGATGTTATTGCACAAATTCCACCTATGTAGAGCCAACAAAAACATCGAAGATCCAGCCAACAATCTGGGCGTAGAATTTTAAAAAAAAATCTGATGATCTCTGCTGATTTTGCATATGTGACCCATGAAGTGCTACTAAAACCATTCAGAGCGGTGTCACACACAGCTATAAAATATATGGCTTGGCCTATTTCAGCACATCGGTCGCCATACATTCCCAATGTGAATATATGGCGAGCGATATGATGATATAGGCCAAGCCATATCTTTTATAGCTGTGTGTGACACCAATGTCATTGTGTTAAAACGTGCTGCGTGAAGGGATAGGTTGCATTATACTACAAACAATTGATATAAACTCACGATGGAAGAGAGAGGGCCTTTTTGACCCAGAGCTCAGTATGCCAATATATAAAAAAAGGGGATAAATTGCGTGGAAATGGCCAGTGTTGTTAAGATTAATTATTGTACAGAGGATTTTTACAAGTGTATAATTATTTGCAGGCACTCAGCTGTGCATCAAGGGCGAGTGCTCCGGCTCCATCTGCCTGGAGTGGAACCTGACAGAGTGCTTCCTAACCTCGCAGATTATCCCCAACATCGACAAGCGCAAGCTGTGCGAGCTCGCCTGCCAGAACGGCACCGATCCCTCCACCTGCCGCAGCACCAGTGAGTTTGCGCACCTGGTGGGGCTGCCCCTGGGCGGAATCAGCTTGCGGCCTGGATCTCCCTGTGATAACTTCCAGGTAATCAAACAAACAACTGATGTGTGAATGTGTGGTGAAGACCACTACTTTTTGTACGCCTTTGGTACACGCCCCAGATAGATTTTTCCTTATGTTTTCTTCTTGTGTTAATGTTTTAGATAACTTTGCAGAGTCTATCTGTTTGCGTCATTATTTTAGGTATCTAATTGTCTAAATAACAATAGGTTTTCCCTTGTCTTAAAAGTAATGTATCTTCCTTAATTCAAGCAACAGATCTTCCTTATCCTCTAAAAGAGGACAGACATTCCCTTCTCCGTACAAGCGATGGATCATTCCTTGCCCCTATCAGCAATAGATTTTCCTTGATATGTTTCCTCGCCTCTACATAAAATAGTTCTTCCCTTGTACTTGCAAGCGTAAAATTTTCTCTCATTCAAACAAGCAAAGATGTTCTCATCATGCGATAAAAATAATCCCTTGCGCCTACCAGCTATAGTTTTTCCTTTTTTTAATTTAAGATGTAGATCTTTCCGGTTAGTTGCTCATTTTACAATTATTGAGCATTCAGTTTACTATCTTAAGTAATTGATAGATATCTATCAATTTTATCAACAGAAATTTTAGAGACGTACTGTAGCACTGAAGTTAGATAAATAAAAATAATTTTAAACAATACAATATACATATAAGCATGGATGGTATGGCACACTTTTATGGTAACGGAATGAGGGGTTACATTTCAGAATTCAATGGCAGAACTATTGCACAAAGACTATGTAAAAGTCATTGTAACCTTTTGGATATTTACACCAAAATCTAATACATTTAAAATTGAAACATGTTTGATATAATTTTGTAACTTCCAGGGCTACTGTGATGTCTTCCTGAAATGCCGCGCCGTGGACGCAGAAGGTCCACTGGTCCGGTTGAAGAACCTCCTCCTCAACCGAAAGACTCTGCTGAACGTGGCCCAGTGGGTGACCGAGTATTGGTGGGCTGTCATGCTGCTGGGTGTTGTGTTTGTCCTCTGTATGGGCCTCTTCATCAAGTGCTGTGCCGTGCACACTCCCAGCTCTAACCCCAAACAACCGCCTGCTAGGTAAACTTTGGACTGCACTAAAAGACTCGGACATACATAATAATTTGAAGTTCACTCAATATGAAATGTTTTCATCGATCTCAAATCCTCGAAATCTTAAACATCGCATTACTCATTCCAGGCGATTATCTGAGACGCTCCGTCACCCCATGAACACCCTGCGGCGGATGCGTCGCAACCACTACCCCGCGCAGCCGGGCCGCAGCGGAGGAGGTGGCGGGGGAGGTGGTGGGGGCGCGCGCTCCATCCCCCCGCCCGGGGCCGGACCTGCCCCCGCCGCACAAGGCGGGGGGCGCAGGGCCCAGCCTAGCCGCCAGTACCAAGCGCAGCGGGGGCAGTACCAGCAGCCTAAAGGTATACTAAACACATCCGTGACAAAGCAGAACATTGCAGAAAAATAACTAACTAATCCAGGGGTTGGCAGACTTTCGAGCGAGAAGAGTCAAGTTGTCCAGGAAATAGAATAACAAACTTATCAGAGAGCCACGTAATGGTGGTGGGGGTGACTAGACAATGATTAACTTCTAAATTATTGTTTTACATGAACGAGTTCTATCTAAAAATAAAGGGATGACAAAATCTAGCTCTAAAAGAGCTGAGTTGGCAAAACTGAGGCTGTTCAAGTCATAGTTCGTTCGGCGGATCAATCTCATGTGGCTGGTTGAGTAGAGGTGAAATAGGAATTGATGTCTGAAGAGCCACAAATGCCCACGCAAAGACCTGCATGGGGCTCGTGAGCTAACCCATTATAAATCTATAATATTCTGTTTTGTTTTAACAATAAAAGTTAATAACAAACAAACATAACCTATTCTTTTATTATGTTCTATTTTATCAATGTTCTGCTTTATCCAGTTACCATACCGAATACACTTACAAGATAATGCTTCTTCTTCATTCTTCATGCTTCATATTCCAGCGGGATTTGGCGTCTTCCAAAAATGTTTAATGTTAACTTCTCAGCCTCATCTTTGAGGATGATGTATTGCAGGTTTTTTTTTTAGAGGAAAGGAAGGAATGAATCTGAGTCTTGAAGAGACCTATGTGGTAAAAGGTCTCTCCAAGACCCATGTTCACTCTCTGCTCCTCAAAAAGACACTCCACGCCCAAAAGATGGAAATTCTTTTCCTCAGGGTCTCCTGTGTGGATTTAACGTAATTTTTTTTTTAAATAATGGAATGCCAGTATTCATTGGAAGAATTTTTTGTTGAAAACAATGTGATACAAATTTGGATCCCTCCCTGTTAAAGCGCACTCAATGGATAGTTTTAATAATGAATGTGTGTGTGTGTGTTGTAGCGTCAGCCCCCGTGTGTGCGGGCAGCAGCAGCAACAGCCGCGGGGACATGTACGCCGGCGCCTACTCCGGGCCGGCCTACGAGCTGCGCCCCACCAAGCACGTCTGACAGTACCCTAACCCCTACCACAGCCACGCGGTGGACCAATATCCCAACGACAGGTTTTACTCCCGGGAGAACCAACAAAACCAGCAAAACCAGAACGCGTTCATGAGAATGAACTCCTCGTCCCAAGGTGTCGTGTCTCAACGTAGAATTCAGAGCGCACCTTTCTACTCCAACCACCCGGAACCACCGCAACCAAACCCGCAGCTTGTCGACGAATCCCGCCAAGAAATGCTCTACCATTTAGCTGAAGACTCTGGCCATTGGCAGTTTCCCAAAATCATAGTCGGCTACCAACCCATGAGACCTTACGATCCCGAAACTCACGGGCTCATGCTCAAACCGACTATGATCTATCAAGCCGATAATATGGTGTATCAGCTGAGAAACGAGGATTTCACAAAGCCCACGTCCAGTCAAATATCAACGGACGTGCAAATTAACGATGGACATCGCGACGTCGCCTGTGGTATCGGTGATAATTCTAAAAGCCCCAAGCCCGAACAATCTAATAAGGTTATCTCAAGCAAAAAGCCAGATAGAGAGTCTGCCAAGGAAATGAAAGTGGAGGAGAAGCCTAGTGTGGGAGCGTCTCCTCAGGAACATGTACATTCCGACAAGCAGTGCGAGGATGAGGCAACCGATTCTCGAGTTAAAGTATTGGTTGTGAAAACGGTCGCATCTCAGACGAACATAACACTCCAATCGCCCGATTCTCTTAGTGTCAAAAAATCTTACGATAATAATTCTGCCAAAGTCGTTTTAAATGAAGATGCCTCCGCACAATCTTCAGCTAAATCCACATCAGAAACTGTTATTTAATGACATACATAAACAATTTCACACCACAGACAAATAATGCACCAACTATTTTTTTTCTGCTGTTATTTTCTTCTATGGCGTTTTAAATGCATGTCATATTTTATTCATCAAACTAATAAGATTTATTTACATCGCAATGACTTTTGAACTGAAAGAATAGTGCTTTTTTTTATTTAGACTCCCTCACGCATTTCTTTCATAGATAAATATTATTTAATGTATAGTTTATTGTAGTAGTTATTAAAATGTTTTAATTCATAGCAGAACTCCTTATTCAAACATATTAATTTGTAGAATTATTAAATGGTTAAATTGTTTAATCATTGTTAATAATTTTACAGATCCTTATTAATAATATAAAATAGGATTCTTTGTTGTGAATTTTTGGAGTTTATCTATGGATGTCGACATTTAACCACTGATATTCAATATTCATTATTGCCTTCATTTAAATTTTTAGAGACATTTAATTATTATTTCTCTTGATAAGTACATAATGTTATGTGTCTGATAATAATTTAAGAAAGAGAAATAAAATAACTAAATTGTTTTGCTCAATGCTTGATTTCTCCCGCAAAATACTTTACGCAGTTTATTTAGTGTAAGACTGTTAATTAATATAATTTCCTCATAAAATTCACTCTCTACTATTTCCGTGTTGAAATAAGAATCTTCGGGTTGCTATGAAATTATTTTTACTGGAAAGTTTTCCTAAGTAATAATGACAATACATGTAATAATTCATTCCTTCAAGCCTTTGATAGAATTTTTTCAGTTTATTATTTTAAGTCCTACAATTTCTGCCCATATTAAAATACTCTAAAAAAGAATTCATCTTATCACATTTATTTCTAGCAATCATTCAAGATGAAATAATATGCCGACATACTTCAATCAACATCTTTTGCCTATTTTACGTTTCGTGGTGACAAATGAATCCACTAACTTATTTGATTCCTTGAGCGATGAGATGTGTTCTTTCTTTGGTTTAATACGTTGACTAGATGCTTTGCATTTCATATTTCACTGTTTCATTCAAAGCATTTAAATTACATCAGTAAGTATTAAATCTAAACTAAACATAATTATATTTTTACATTCTACTGAAATTGTATTTTCGAGATATATTATTTGTATGTAGGTTAGTTTTTAGTTCACCAAGGAACTATTTTTGTCCACTTTAAAGACTGCTGTGGAATTTATGTTATGTGATTTTACTACTGATCTTTGTAAGGTAAACCTATTTTTAATTATGTATTGCTTTTATCTTTTTCCAGTAAATCCTCGATTGTCCAATGCGATTTGCCTTTGATATTTGATGTAGTTTCATTCTACTCTTGCCAAAGATTTACTCAGCAATGGTGCGTTAATCTATAGCTTTGAGTTGTTTGAATAACAATTTTTCTTGTTCTCAGTATGTTACACAATATGTAGGTGCTTTATACAACCTTGTTTTAGGCATGTTTAGCCGTCAGTTCCAAGGTTTAGCTCTCCGATTTTGGATAATGGAGAGTTTACTGTTTTTTTATTATGTATTACTTTTTATTATTAAATTAACACTTTATTTCTTTCGATAATATAATTGTTCCTTTTTAATAATGTTTGTACAATGGTATATTTTATTAATACAACTTTGCCAAAACTTTTATTATTAAACCAAATAAGGTTTCTTTTTTTAAAATTCATCAGCAGATATTATGAAATACATGTCTTTGAACATTGTAAACACGTTTAGCAATTCTTCTGAGTTATTGATGAACATTATTATTATAAAGTACGTACTTGTTTAGATTTGTATGTTAAGTGGATCACAAGAGACAAATTACGTTCTGGATGAACTGAATAAGGTGCATGTGTGTAAAAGTGCAGTGAAGTGGCGGGAATGTATAAAATAAGATGTGCCCATTATAAATACAATCCGAAGTGGACCGGAGCTGCTGACAAGAACGTTGCGGAAAGTCTTTTAGTTGTTACTGAATGTTACAATAAATATAAATCTGCCATTTATTTTTAAGAGACGATGACGCAATCTCTACCAAAAGTGATAAGAGAGAAATATGTAAAACCAGTTATGGGAAAAATATCATTTTAAACGGAATACATATATTTCTTATAAATGTACCGCATACCAAAATATATATAAAATAGATTAAGCTAGCGCGAGGTGGACGTACATTAACAAGTATTTTAACTATGTATATTTTAAATAATTATAAAATTGTACTGCATTGTATAAACTAAAATATCTAATTGTTAAGGATTCCCATTTGAAGTAATAAGTGAGCACGGCCGCGTCTCAATGGGCGCCGGTCCGCATTTGCAGTTTTAATAAATAAATAAATACATACTTAAGAATAATATTTTTTAAACACCGTTCTGTGCTGTGTATATTGAGAGAGGTTTTCTCCTATATTTATTGACTGGCCATTAATTCAGCTTCTCAAATCTGTTTTATTCAATAATTACGCCATTCGTACACGGAGATACTTACAAGCGACTCGAGCTTTGTGCGTGTAGCATAAGCTATAAGCTCATTAGGATCCGCCATACTTTGTAGTAAGTGTTTGTACACGATGCGACACATCGACTATTGGTTTGACGTCACTTGCATGCTACTGACAGTGCTGGTAGCGCACTACGCAAGTTGCATTTGCATCTACTACTCGTTTGACAGAAACGATGTCCATACATGATTTGAATACTAAGTTTCTTTTGGAGATGGGAAAATAATTATGTTTATTTATCTATAATTTGCCGAAATACGCAAGATAGTGGAGAAAGCGTTGGATTGAGATTGGAAAAAAGTCAATTTGACATCATTCTCTTTTAGTTCCTTAGCGGTGACAAATGCCCTACAATTGATATTTATTTCATTGTAAGGGTGAACCCAAAATCTTCTTAGATCGTTTTTTATACTTTTTAATAAAGATAAAAAAAAACAATATTGTATTATCGCTAGAGTCACTTGACATCGTATTAACTCCACAGCTGTGTGTGAAAAAATGATCAAGTTAAGTATATTTTGGGTAGCACCATGTACGGAAAACAGCATTAAAGAGTAGCATATCGGTAGGCTACATGTGGTTGCATCACAGTCACGTAGCTTGTAAGTATCTCTGTGCATGAAGGGCCTTAGAGTTCTGCGACTGCTGATTGTAATCTTGTGTACATAAGGAATAAATGTTTTTATATAACACAATATCTTAGATACATACTTTATTAATCTAAAGAATAAGAGCAACCACGGAACATATTACCATTGAAGCCAATTATTTCTCCAATGCTTTGGACAATAACATTTTGTGTGTTGATATTTACTTTGGAAATCAACCTATTTGGTCAAACAAAACATTGCATAAACAAATGTCATGTATTGTTGAATGTCACAGACTTTCTCATATTTTTTAATTTACAGTTGATATTGCTTTAATGGACAAATTTCAGCACCAATTGAGTGATAAATGTTGATCAAAATTATTTAAAAAGATAATCTTTCCGACTTCTACAATGTTAAAAAAAATCTTCCAGGTACATAAAACAATTATTTTATGAGCCTCTTTCATATTGACGTTTTACTCTTCTTGATATGATATAAAATATACAGGAATACTTGGTTTGGCATCTCCGGATGAGAAATGGTTTTTCCGCTTTAGTCGGTACTGATTTAGTTTGTGGAATATGACGGCATGCTCATTGCTTGTATTCGGCGAGCAGAAGAACTCGTGTGGCATCGTTGGTAATATTTCTGCACAATTCGACCAATAGGTGTTGTATGGATTACAAAGGAAAAACTTCCATCCTGAAAAATCATTGTTCCCATTACCACACTGAATCATTTGTTTGTAATTAATAAACCTTATAATGTGAATATTTTAATTATAACAAAAATGAATGTTGAGAAAAATCAATGTGATTTAAAAGTGTAAAAAATCAAAATAAATTTTACATAAAGGAATCTTGTTTTCTTTCTTTTCAATATCAATCCCCTTTGTATTTTATATTCCTCAACTTCTGCGAAATTGATGACAGTGTTTATTTGAAAGTCCAGAAAATGATATATATTTTTTATACATTAGTTCCACATAGGAGACCATAAAGAAAATAAAATAATTCAATCACAGCCTGTGTCATCTTAGGGAGGGTTAGTGTGTGGAGGATCTTGGAGGGAAGCCGAGGAAAAAGGTGTGAGGAATGGGTATGATTCTGGGGGCCAGTCCAGGAGTGATGGAAGTATGAATCCATTCATCCAATTCCGAAGCACGGCGATCAGTCGAGAGAGTCCGGTTGGAGAAGTGAAATACAACCAGTATCTTCTGATCTGGCCTGCCACGCGGTAGGTGGGCAAAAGCGTCCTCCGCCAAGGCCTGGATAAACTTCACCCCATGCACCCTGTTATCCCTGCTAAGTCGCTAAACATAGCGAACAACTTGGGGCGACCTATGGTTGAGGTGTAGGTTATCCAGTAAACGGGCGCGGTAATTCCAAATTTGAAATTTCATCTACCATTTTACACGAGATATAGGTATACAACTCTATTTTATTTAAAGATAAAAATAAATTGAAAAAAAAACATATAGAGGCACTGCTGATGCAATGTATAGCTGAGCAGTGACCCCTTTGTCAATAGAATAAATGAAAATGTACAAAACTGAAAAAGTCTATTGATGAATAAATGTTTTTATTATTTTTAGATAAGAGGTACTTAAGGATAACACAAAAAAAACGCATAAATAAGTAAAATTAAAATTTAAACATCTTCCATCAGGGAGGATGCTGCATCATCGAAATGCAAGGAGTCTCACTCCAGTCTAGGAATAGCATATTGCATTGAGTAATTTCATATTGAAACATTTTTAAAGACGCAAACCTAGAAAACATCTTATTTCGTGTGGTGTGTTGTAATCGAAATTTATCAAGTTTATTTTCCAACAGAACTTGTTGGAAGATGCAATACCCAATTTGCCATTGAATGAGTTTATTGACCGAGTGTAGCGAAGTCCGGTTTTAACTCAACCATTCGGCATTTCATCTGTCTGTAATTTTTTTTGTTCAGGTTTAAGGTTCAAGAAAGTGGCCATGCTGGATACTACTTTTGAAGTGAAACTTTGATTTGAAACTCGATGAATTGGGAACGACATTAAAAAGAGACAAACACATGCATCTACAGGATTTAGCCTACGAGAGAATGAAACCTTACTGCATTGGTCGCTTTGATTATGAGCTCACTTTTCAAGGCTCCTATTGGTTGAAATTGTATGGCGAAGGTTTCACTTCTACCGCGTGTGAACTGCACTCGATTTTTTTTTTCTACCAGAGTTTACATGATGTTCCCACTACGAGCCATAAATAAACCAAACCACTCACCTACGAGCTGTCAAATCGGAAAAATTAATTTTATGGGACCTACCGGTGAGAAGAAAGTTTGAAAAAAGAATTTTCATTGAGATGGCAACTTTCCTTTTTTTTTTTTTTTATAGTTAATACCGCACAAGAGTCCCAACTGCTCCCGTCTGGAGCCAGTGAGACTATGGCATCCCCAATCGGGGTATGTTGTGAGGCTGAAGGTAGTGGGGAGGGGAAGGAGATAGGGAAGAGGAAGGTGGGGAAGTACCTGGCTATTCAGATCTGGTCACTAAACACGGCTAAAGCCATTTTCAAGCAACGTTTCAATTCTGAATGGTGGTCTTACACCAGGGCGATACTGATAGTATCTTCCACTCTGGAACGTGCCGCAAATATACTACATATTATTTTAAATGAATAAATTGTGAAATAACACAAATATCAAATAAAATTTATTTGCGCACGCCGGGTTCGAACCCGCGACCTTCGGATTGTGAGTCCAGAGTCTTACCTCGGGACCACGGAGGCCGTCAAGGCCTTTCCTTGCACAAATTGTATTGTTCAAAACAAAAAAATGTTACGTAAAATATTTATAGTTTATAATTAAGTAGGTAGGTAAGTAAGTACCTTGTTACAAATGATTTCAGAGAAAATTAGAAATATAATTTTTGGAGGCAAGGTTTCATATTCACAGAACTACTAGTAAACTAAACTAATTTCCACATAATAAATTTTAAAATGCTTTGTTTTGTAGATTCATCATTTTAATTTATTCCATAATAAAATATTGTATTAAATAAAATATCATAAATAAATAAAATAAACATAATCCTGTAGATTAACAATTTTAAAAAATGTGTTCCAAGATTCGATTTCATTTATTCATTCAAGAAAACAAAATCGAAATTCAGACAGATGTATTTAAAAAAAAGGGGAGAGTACGATTTCTGTGGCGCCGCGATTTGACGATGTATTCAGGTAGAACAGCCCAAAATAAGACGAAAATGAAGAATAAATTTTTTTGATAACTTGTTTAGTTTTCGAGATATCAATACTTTTATGCAGACTAATATTATAGATTGCGCTCAATGCTATTTACGTCTCTAATAGGTTAGGTTATAAAGAAAAAAGGTAATTTTTAACATAAAAAATGGTAGGTACTTTTTATAAAAGTAATCAATTTGAATCTGAAACTTTTAAGTATCGATATCTCAAAAAATTTTCTTCATTTTCGTCTTATTTTGGGCTTTTCTACTTGAATAGATCGTCAGATCGCGGCACCACGGAAATTGAACTCATGCCAAAAAAAGTTTTGTTCTTTTTAACCCTTTCGCATCAGAGGGGGATAATACACATCCCCAAATGAAAGTTTTGTGCAATAAGTTGTTCTTAACATCACTTACTCTATCTATAATATAGATAATTCTAGAAAAAACTATTTGTCAATCGATCTGCATTTAAATAAAAATTATCCTTTTATTAGTTAATAATATATACCAAATTCTGACGAAATTACTTACCCCTCTCCCGCTGGAATTTTTTAAAATCCTCCCTGCAATTAAGCCATAAGTGCATTTTACTGAAAAGGGCTACAATAATATTATGGATTTGAATTGTACTTCCGTTTTGCATTACTTAATGATTGACTGGTGGGCAATATGCAGTTAAAACAGTAGGTATAAAAAAAATAGTAACTAGAGTTACTAGAAAGATCAAAAGGAATATCCAGAGACACAATCACTCCACAATTTATGGGGAGCCCTAGTGACCCCCCCTTTGGGTGATATGTGATTTTTACCTTCAGGTACGTAAAGGTTAAATATGTTTTTGTAAAGAAATTTTCTCCATAAATAAAAGAAACTTTTTAATATGTAATATAATTTATTAACAGTTTCCCTGGCACAAAGTTTTGAAGATGTAAACAAACTAAACCCGAACATCCCCGATCGGGGATGTGGCAGAAAACCAGTTTATTAAATTTAATATTTCAAAGAATAACTTACATAAAATATTTGTTTTCAAATTAAGACTACTTTTCAAATTATAAATAACATTGTTAATTAAATTGGCAAGGTCTTTGCCATCAAATAATGCTAGCTTAGTCATAATTTGTTGATTCTTCGTTGCCATATTTTTATTAACGTGCGGTACAAAGAAATTCTTAGAAAAGACTGGGTTTACATACATCGACAAGTGTAAAAGTCAATTATTTATTTTTTATCTCTAATGTATAGAGTAGGTACATAGGAATATAGTTATTTTTATCAAAAATGTAAACCTACTGCATAAAAATAACATAATACGATCTATGTTCTATGATAAGATTACATTGAAAATTAATAACTGGATTTAAAATACAGTCAATCAATGATGAATGATTCTGAATACAAAACGTGTAAACTACTGAATAAAAAATAGGCTCTTCATTTTCTGACTAAACTACAAATATCGAGGTGAATATTTATTCTATATCTATAATACTTGGAGTTATTCTTGAAATATTGTTAATTGCGCACTTACAAAACATTTTTATTTCTTCTATCCATATTTATAAATTACATTTTTTTTATTTAATTCACTCAGTTTCAAAGGTAAAAAGCACACTTAGGCATTCTATCAAAACTGTATGTATAGCCGATCTAACAATTAGAATCGGAGTCTTAAAATTAACTAGTGCAAAACTTATCATTTACAGTACATAATATAGTTTATACTAATAATGTATTCTAGGAAAAATTTTGATATATCTTTTGAATGCAAGATCAATGTGGAATGGAAAAGTGTACCGAAACTATATTAAATATATGGCTTTTAAAACATTCATTCTTTGGGATATTTGATTAAATGCAATAGATTAAATTAAACTGCAGATAATAAAGACAGGCAAAAGCGGGGCCAGAGGCCATATCTAAAAACAAACATACTTAGATTTGCAAATATGTATGCACTCCTGCAACCTTTCAAAAACAGTCATGTTTACTACGAAATCTACGCAACTACGTAATATATAAATATTAAATAAATATAAGTACAGAATGTAGATTTAGGTGTGCGTCATAGCTTGCTCCTGTTTGTACACAGCGTGATAAGCATTTCTAATCAAGGCGTAGGGGAAGCAGGACTCTAATAAGTCCATGGTGAGGAAAGGAGACTCTTGGACAATCAAATCCAGTAATAAATACACCGACTCTCTGTTCTTAATAGCTTCCTTATCGGCTTCCTGGCCTAAACGCAGCAATGATGATGATGTCAAGGCTAAGAATTCTTTCATCCTATCTTCAATGTCTCCCTGGCCACAGATTGTAAATAGTGCCCCAAATATGTTGTTTATAGCCAGAGCCATACAGTGAATGTTATTGGCGTGACCCTCGAGCGTCGCCTTATAGAATGAGCCCTCACTTCTAGCAAGCTTGGGGATGGAGACCGCTACAAAGACCATCAGCAGGCAGACAAGGAGATGCTCTTCATCATCTGAAGCAGCTTTGTGTTGCCTCAAAGCCGTCGCTAGAGTAGGATCCACCTTGCAAGGCAGACCTGCCGCTGAGGACATTTCTGAGATGACTCTCATTGGATCTCCACTGGGCAAATGATGTTGGAAATCTTTAATAGAACTGATCAAGAATGGGATCCTCTGCTCTAACACATCCAGCAGGGCTTCCTGCGCTACCTGTCTGAAGCTCAGAATCACTCCCACGATGGTCATTCTCTGTAGAACATTGTCCACAAATTGCAATCTCTTGAACTGTTCCTTCATGATTTCGGGCTTATCGAAATTAGTTCTCAACATTTGTAAGACTTCTTTATTTCCGTCCACAAGTTTTTTTAACTCTTGTACCTGGCTGGAAATATGCCACATCAATGTTTCATTTAATAACTTCATTCCGTATGGACCGATCAACTCCGCTAAAGCCCTGAGTTCGTTGAGATCAGAGAATTCCTCCGCATTGAATGGGATAGTTCCTTCAGCAGTCAGGCTAACAAATGCCTTCTGGTTCATAGAAAAACAAATGGCTCCGGCGCTGACACGTCTCAGCAGTATTTCAGAATACCATTGCGTGTACAGAGAAGCTATTGTCTTTTCTCCGTGACTGTCCACATTCTGGGTCTGCTGGAGTAAGGCATTGTTGAATACTCGAGTGATATCAATGTGAACATAGTTCTCCACAGTTTGTAGAACATTCATGTAGGCTCTCACGCTCACTAGAAGTTCGGTAGGTTTGGCTATTTCACTGGTATCTTGGTTGAACATTACCATTCCTACAAGAGCTTTGGAAAATCTGGACTCCAAATGTTGGTGCAGATATTCCCTGGGAGCAAAGGTGTATTCCCAAACATTAACTGTTGTGCAGTAATTTATTGCAAAACATAATTCAGTCAATGCCATGTGCAATTTATCCATGGTGGTCAGCTCTTCGCGCGTTTTTCTGTAACTCTCAGAGCCAGGCTTCATGACTTCCACGGCATTCTTCTTATTTTTATCTTTTTTTTTCCTGTTGACGAGTTGTGCAATAGTCTGCGCACAATGCTTGGGAAGTAGCTTGTCACTCATCGTACACTGTTCATCACAAATTGTGGTGATGATGTTTTTGGCTTCTTTAGCCATCTCTTCCAAGAACATATTGACAACTGAGAGACTCCGTTCCCGGATATGATGTCTCTCCTCTGGACACAACTCGTGGGTGCAATTCTGGAAATGGCTGCAAATCAGAGGGAAAGCAATAATATACCGATTTTGGGCTGGGAATTCCAAGCACATGTGGAATTGATCTTCAAAGATTTTACTATAAAAACAGAATATTGAGAGATCAGATGATTCAACCATTATTTCATCAAGATTGTCTACCATCTTCGTATGATACACCATCTTATCGATTAATTCTGCCATTGGACGGTTATCCACTAAGGAGAGAGGAGTTTTGCCAATGGACGCATATGCCTGTAGTCTGAACCAGTCCAATCTGAATGCTCGGAAATCAAATATTTCATTGTCCTCAACCTGCTTCACATTGAGACTGGCTGCGGTGTTACAGAGGGATGAGAGGATGATGCTCTCGTCTTCTGGACAGACTTGCAAATTTTGTATAAGAATGTTAAGTGCAATAGCGTCGAAGCCAACCAAGTACTGAATATAATATCTCTGCATAACTTGGCTGTATTTGCGCACCAGGGCTCGCAGCTCTTCCATGTGGAACAGCAGTTCTGGCAACTGTCTGTCCACCAAATCCTCGGCAGATTTGCCCTTGGCTTTCTGCAGCGGAGGATTATCATTATGTCTCAACAACCAGAACACTTCATCGCGGGAATAACTCAATCCTATGAAGATAAGTAAAGCTTTGGGTCCCAGGAGGCCGGGTTGATCCGTCAAAATCAAACCTAGTTCTTTTAGAGCTGTTCTCAAGAACTTCCTTCGTTCCCTGTGTTTATACCCTGCTTTCTGCACAGCGTGAGTGTAGCAATCTTTCACTTCTGAAATTCTTTTGCTGTAGCCTTTTATTCCATCAAAGAAAGTTTGTACATAATTGTGAATGTAAATGACTTCATCTCGGAACAGTGCCACCACCCAGCCGGAGTCCAGAGCGCCCACCCACATCTCGTTGGCGGGGCCCGTCTGCAGCATGTGATGGCAAATCATGAATCCAAATATAATCCATCTCTCCATGGATTCTAGGGAGAGATATTCGCAAGACATTGTGTTTGTTTCTGCAGCCTTCAAGATCT
Source organism: Glyphotaelius pellucidus (assembly GCA_936435175.1). Classification (NCBI taxonomy): domain Eukaryota; kingdom Metazoa; phylum Arthropoda; class Insecta; order Trichoptera; family Limnephilidae; genus Glyphotaelius; species Glyphotaelius pellucidus. The sequence continues at coordinate 7,097,822 of OW386545.1, read as the reverse complement.
GGGCAGGGTTACCAACTAAGCTGAGTTTCTGTTCTGATCTCCAATTATCGGCGGTAACATTGCGAGCTTTGAACACCTTCTCGAGTGACATGAGAGCGCTGATGAGCAGCTTTTGATGGGGGACAAATTCTTCAGATAATTTTTTCAGTGGAATTTCATAATCCATGATGAGTTGGCCGAGTCGGGGAAAACTGGAATCACTCTGGTTATGAACCATTTCGTGGGCGGCGTTGAATAAACCCAAAACTGGTTTTCTATCGTCAACCCTCGACAATAATATCATCAGCGAAACATAGGTGGTTACCAAATCCAAGTAGTTTTTGGTTAGTTCGAAATTCAGGGTCAAGTCTAGATTAACCTGGCAGGAATCCATGATATTTAATAAATCACATACATTGTCTTTGAAGTCCAGTAAATCTACGAATGTATAGTAGTATAATGACAGAGACTTGATAATCTCATTTCGTATATTTGTAATGGCCTGAAGACCTTTAATATCAATGTTTGGGAACCTTCTGACAATGAACTTTATGGAAGACTCTAAGGTTTTGTCGGATAAAAACCCTGGCTTAGACTTCGCGTCACCGCAAGCTTTTTTGATGTTGTAAATTCTTGTCAACATCCCGATGCCGCGGTCATTTAATATTACCAACTTCTCCGCCAGCTTCTGCTGCGTGGGATTTATAGAGCGAGCCATTTTATCGATGTTGGTCAATCTATCTGAAAAACAAACCCCTGTTAGTCATGTTCGAGAGCGGAAGATGTCATTATTTAGTAGATAATGTAAGTCGGAAGTAACATTTGGTCGCCCCACTAAACGAATCAAGCATCACCAAAACAACACTGAAAGCTTACCTCAAATGTTACAGAAACCTAGAATACATCAACTAAGTTCTCAAGTCAAACACAACATATTTGTTGTTAAAATATTCGCAGTTATTAGCAAAAAAAGCCGAAATTCACCACAAAAAGGGAGTGACAACACCCTCCCTCCGTTTGATTAAGCGTCATAGACAATTTGAATTGGAATGAGACCAAGAACATAGATATTTTACATTTACTCCGGAGGGCCCGAGGAAAATAATTTCCCTCAGGGCCTGTGCCCTTTTTGGGGGTGCTGTGTGGAGGGTCTCTTTGTGAAAAGGAAGGAGTGAACCTGGGTCTTGAAGACACCCATTTGGAGGAGGAAGGAAACACAGGGATACACTAGGAATTCGGAAAGTAAAAATACATTTTGTATCTTATTACTGTAAAGAAGTAATAAAGAGGTGGCTTTCTGTTCCATGAATTTATAAATCAGGACGTTTAGACATGGGTCGTATAAATGTAGGCCGTAAAAATATTGGCCGTACAAATGAATTATAAGGAAAATAATTTCCCTCAGGGCCCATGTTATTTTTGGGGGTGCTGTATGGAGGATGTCTTTGAAATGAAGGAGTGAATCTATTGTAGGAGGGAGGAAACACAGAGATACCCTAGGAATTTGGAAATTAAAAAAATAATTTTATATCTTATTACTCCAAAGAAATAATACAAATGTGACTTTCTATTCCATGAATTAGGTATCGAAATGCATTACAGATTACCTGTTACCACATGTATCGAAATAAATTACAGATGACCTTCTTCCCAGATGTCCAGGTATTTTGGTATTTTAAAAATTTCATTTTATGAGGAGAATAATAAGTGGATCCACTTATTTTCAAAGACAAAATAAAATTATTATCTGCCAAAACCAAACACGGGAATCAACTTTTTGTCTGTGGTTAAAAAAACGTTTTGCCGTCAATGTTTAGCGTTACTGTCATGTATATTTAATATTTTTTATTTGAGGCGGAAAGATAACACAAACTTCTAAAAATGCCTCGTATAATGATAAAGGGGGGTGTGTGGCGAAACACGGAGGTGTGTAATTATATATAAATTTAATGTATTATCAGAAACAAAGATGTTCATAATCAAATTATAACCTGTGTTTTAGGATGAAATATTAAAAGCTGCTGTAATGAAATATGGCAAGAATCAATGGTCAAGAATTGCCTCCTTGATTCACCGCAAGTCTGCAAAACAGTGTAAGGCTCGTTGGTATGAATGGCTCGATCCCAGCATCAAGAAAACCGAATGGTCCAGAGAAGAAGATGAAAAGCTACTTCATCTGGCCAAGCTCATGCCAACTCAATGGAGGACCATAGCTCCCATCATAGGCAGGACTGCCGCTCAATGCCTGGAGAGATACGAATACCTTTTGTAAGTTTCAAACAACATTAATTAATTTAAAATTTGATGACCGACTATGCCTTGTACTATGCACATGATAAAATGGTATTAATGGTAGGATTAATGAAGAGTGGGTGGGAGAAACAGAACGGACTTTGAATGGGAACATATCTAAGATGGGGCTAAATCTTCTTTTAGCCACAACTTTTTCGGAGGAGGTATTTTACATTTTTATGCAGCATCGCGTTCATTGATCAAATCATTGTACATATAGTTTAGTAACAGTGATCGATGAACCGGTGGATGCAATTTTTAACCACAAGTTTTTATAATAGTTTGTCTAGTTTGTAGTTGGAAGTAAGATTGTAGAAATATATTATAAGTTTGTACAGCACCCTTGACGTGATTTTTCACAAAAACGGCGCTATACAAATAATCCAAATATTATTGTTATACTCTTATCTTATTCTGAGTCTTGACATGCCCAACTGAAATGCATGCCAATTTTGTACAAATGATGATTTTATTCTCGTCTTTTATTTCCAGAGATCAAGCTCAAAAAAAAGAAGAGGGAGATGACATGAATGATGATCCCCGAAAGTTAAAGCCGGGTGAAATTGATCCCAATCCAGAAACTAAACCAGCACGTCCTGATCCCAAGGACATGGATGAGGATGGTAAGAATCCATTTTCCATAAAGAAATTGCACCCATTTCAAATCTTTATTTTTTTTTTATATGAAATACCGCACAAGTCCCAACTGCTCCCCTCTGGAGCCAGTGAGACTATGGCATCCCCAATTGGGGTATGTTGTGTGGCTGAAGGTAGTGGGGAGGGGAAGGAGATAGGGAAGAGGAAGGTGGGGAAGTACCTGGCTATTCAGATCTGGTCACTAAACACGGCTAATGCCATTTCGAGCAACGTTTCAATTCTGAATGGTGGTCTTACACCAGGGCGATACTGATAGTATCTTCCACTCTGGAACGTGCCGCAAATATACTATATATTATTTTAAATGAATAAATTGTGAAATAACACAAATTAAACAAATAAAATTTATTTGCGCACGCCGGGTTCGAACCCGCGACCTTCGGATTGTGAGTCCAGAGTCTTACCTCGGGACCACGGAGGCCGTCACAAATAACTTGAAGATAGAAACTTCCAAGATGATGGAAAACAGAAATTTTAAAAATTATTTGATGTTGATACACGTTTTATGCTACCACACCGAAGCCAACTTCAAACGTTTGGACGATTGTGTAGAGGTGTAATTCGTGCGTTGGATGTTTGAGTTGGCCCGGGATCGCCTCCAAGGCGGTAAACCGTGTCCGAATCAAAGGAGTTGGCCCAACTCACACGAACCAGCCGTCCACATATCAGTCTGCGTACGGTAGGCAATCAAGACAGATGTGCCTTGTACCGTTAACATGACAAAATTGTTACGAGAGAGTGATATAAAAATTGTTTGAAATTAAAAATTTTTCAGCTTTACGAATCAAATAGTTATTATGGAAACCGAAGCATCGCCTGCACAAAAACAAAGTGTCATTACCCGATTTATGGTTATGGAGTGTAGCTTCCATGAATGAAATTAAAAAGTTAAAGTTTTTTTTTTATATATTGTTCGTATTGCAACAGTAAATAAAAACAATACAATAATAATTTTGTTGTGTTTATACTTCTACATAATAATTGTAGGCAACTGATAAGATACAGTGCAGTCACAGCGGTTCGATGTCTGCCATTTTGGAGTTCGAAGTTGGAGGGGCGGCCTCAGGGTGGTCGATAGCCACCCAATCAGCCAACCTTCCAATTCTGAACTTATAAGTTCAGAGTTGCAAGGTTGGCTTCGGTGTGGTAGTAGCATTATACTGTTAATTTTGTTTTTTTAGAACTGGAAATGCTGTCAGAAGCTCGCGCCAGGTTGGCCAACACACAGGGCAAGAAAGCCAAACGCAAGGCAAGAGAAAAGCAGCTAGAAGAAGCTAGGAGGTTGGCTGCCCTGCAAAAGAGGCGGGAGTTGAGTGCTGCTGGTATTCTAGTTGCTGCTAGGTAGGATACATATTCTAAATTCTTTAGATAAAGCTTTATGGCTGTAAAGTGAAAATAAATAAATTCATTACCTGCCGAATGAGTTACTAATTTCATTGTGATTATTTTTAGGCATAAGAAGAAGAGGGGAATTGACTACAATGCTGAAATACCCTTTGAAAAGCGACCTGCATTAGGATTTTACGATACAGGTGACGAGGTGATAGACCCAATGGCTCCTGATTTTACCAAATTGAGACAGCAACATCTTGATGGGGAACTGAAGTCTGAAAAAGAAGAGGTATCCGTCTACCTATATTTATTATTTTTATTTATTTGCAACTTACAATCTTATTTTTATTAATGTTTGTGTTACAATTTCTTGAAATTTCATTTTATGGTTCTCTGATTAAATGGGTAATTTTAATTGTTTTCAGCGTGACCGCAGGAAGGACAAACAGAAGTTGAAGCAACGCAAGGAAAATGACATTCCTTCGTCGATGATGTCTGGTGATGGACCAGCAAAAAAGAGGAGCAAGCTGGTTTTGCCAGAACCTCAAATCTCCGATCAGGTAAGTTTTGTCCAACACTTTAAAAAATTATACTCTCTTATGTTTTTAACATAGCTCTATTTTAGTCAAATTGAAGGAATAATACAGTTATGATATTGGGGATTCTGCGATCTCTTCAGAACTTTTTTTATTTTTAGAGTAATTATTACAATTGAGGGGTATAAAGACAAAACTGCCACTATCCATACTTTCTTAATTTTGACTTAATGATTGATGAGTATTCTATATCTCACTCCCTACACCTAACCAAGCCATTCAAAAATGACCTTTAAAATGGTAGTCAAATGGAAATCTGCCTCTCTTCCACTTTTGGTGAGCGCCACACTCGAAGTGCACCAGTCACTGGCCAGAAAACATATACATAAGTACTTTGCAAATCCAATATTGCCTTGCTTGTTGAAGTGCAAAACTATCACTCTAACAAATGCAAAAACACAAAATGCAAAAATGGCACTAAGTTGTGTTGAACCTGCAAAACCTTCACTATTCAAAATAAATTTGTTTTTAGAGCAGAAACAAATCTAAAGATGATTGATTTGAAGATGCTAATCACCAAAAAACATTTAAAAGGGAAATACAAATATATTTTTTTTTAAATGTTGAAAATTTTGCATTGGTGGATAGTGGAAGTTTTGCTTTTTCCCCTCAATTTGTCCAAGGGTAGCTTGTGATATGCTGCAGAAACGTAAGGAACTGTGAACTTATATATTTATATCTGATTTGTCACTATCTGAGTTTGTTGCAGTTTAACAAAGTTGTACTCTAGAATCTCACACATTTAACCCTTAATTTACCCGGTAGGTCTCTGGGACTCCATTGAAAACTTTCAGCGCTCATAAAACCGTTAGTTTTTGGAATTACAAATTGTGCGTTCCGGTATCTTCACGCAGTGACGCGCTGGTAAGTAATCACTTCGATCGAGTAATCACAACAATCCGATTGGTAAGTAATCATGCTAGTGGAGTCCGTCGGACTCCATTGGGGTATTAGTGTTACAGTTTTAGCCTATTGACAGTATTGAACAAAAAAAGCAAAAAATAGAAACATGTTATTTTTTTTGCTTTTTATAAGAATTATTATGTTTTTGTTATATTTCTTTAAAAATTACTTTGAAAAATTGTTTTGTTTTTGAAATGTTGAGACTAGAAGTTAGGTCTCGTAATTTTGTTACAAAAAGTGCCATATTCTAGAAGTTCCTTAATAAAATGCTGTGATTCTATAATTTTAAGTAAAAACCTATGCCATTGTAAAACCAAATATATGATGAATAAGTATAACTAATATTTCATTTAAAAAAGTGTGAAACCTAACTTCTAGTGTCAACATTTCAAAAACAAAACAATTTTTCAAAGTAATTTAAAGAAATATAACAAAAACATAATCAATTCTTATAAAAACCAAAAAAAAAGAATATGGTTCTTTTTTTTGTTTTTTTTGCTCAATATCGTCAATACGCTAAAACTATAACATTAATACCTCGGTGGAGTCCTACGGACTCCAATAGCGCTGTCACTTGCCAATCGGAGCCGCGCACATCGACGTGCGCTCTCCCCCGCATTTGGTGCGTCACTGCGTGAAGGTACTGGAACGCACAATTTGTAATTCCAAAAACTAACAGTTTTATGAGTGCTGAAAGTTTTCAATGGAGTCCCAGGGACCTACCGGGTAAATTAAGGGTTAAAAGTAAGGTTACTATTTTTATAAGAAAGTCTGTTTTAGTCTATTAGCACTTTATTAATGATTAAAAAAGTCGTAATTAGATTGTTGTACTGTTTGTAGGAATTGCAACAAGTGGTAAAACTGGGTCGCGCCAGTGAAGTGGCCCGAGAGGTGGCGGCAGAAAGTGGCGAAGGAGGTGCCACCGACAGTCTCCTGGCTGACTACGCCATCACACCTCAGCACGCAACCACTGCCAGGACACCAGCACCGCAAACAGACAGGTTGGTTCACAATAACATTATGCCGGCATGCTTAGTCGTGAACAGCTTTATTATAGAGATAAAAACGAACATAGGAGGTTAAAAGCATGGTGCATATTTCTTCTGAATTGCCTTATTAATGTGTGGTTCTAATCGTCATTTCTGTTGAATGTAATGGATTCTTAGTGAAGAACAGATTCAGGACTTTTATTTTAAATTATCCCCACACAGGAGACCTTGAGAAAAAAATTCCCTCAGGGCCTGTGGGCCTTTGGAGATGCTGTGTGGAAAGGAAGGAGAAGAAGCTCTGGGAAGGAAAAAAGTTGGATGAGTGGGTATGAATCTTGGGGTCGGTGTGTCCAGGAGTGACAGACGTATGAATCCATCCCTCCCGCTGCGGTGTAAAACGATGGGTCGAAAGAGACCATCTGAAGATTTCCCCAAATAGGCCTCTCCCGACAGGCCCACCGCCGCGCGGCTGGTGGGCAGGTGCATCCGCCACCAAGAACTGGACATAAGTCACCCGATGAACCCGAGTGCCCATGCTAAGTCACCAAATGTAGTGACAAATGGACTGCAAACATTACATAGCATGGTGCGAGGCGATTTTTCCAACAAAGTTTAATGAACTTTGTCAGATTCCGTAATTGTCTCCCAGAAGTAAATCCCAATAGAAACCATTACATCGTGACTACAAAAAATAATCTGTTTTAACTATTGATGCATTTTTTAAGACTGCCTTGCACTTCCTGTGTTATATTTATACACCTGGTTGAACAGGTTAAACCTCTTGAATATCTGTGAATCGAAATCCTTGATCTTGTTACCTTCTTTCAGAGTCCTGCAAGAGGCCCAGAACATGATGGCTCTGACACACGTAGATACCCCACTCAAGGGTGGTCTGAACACCCCGCTGTATAACCCCGACTTCGGGGGCTCTTTGCCACAGAACCAGGTTGTGGCCACCCCAAACACAGTGCTCGCTACACCATTCCGGTAAGTTCAATAAAATTATCGCCACATAAATTTGCTGAGTTCAAAATCCCCTTTCATGTGACCATGCACCAGGTCCTACCATCGAGAATTCCTTTGTAATCTCTCTCTCTCTTTCTGTCACAATTACTATGCACATGTTTCCACAAAAAATGGCACTGTAGTAATTAGTCAAGTATTATTGTTGAAGGTTGTTTATGAGAAAGGGGGAGAGTTTAAATTGGGTCTAACAGCAGTGCCTATAAAAATAATAATGTTGTATTATAAAGATTTATTTATTTTCAGCTCTGCGAGAAGCGAATTATCCACACCTGGTAGTTTTGGAACACCCGGTGGATTGAATCAAAGTGGAGGGCCGGTAAGTGTGACCTACATACATATATACATGTGTGTTTTTCAGAACTTTTTACTGATGATTAATTTTCAATTTTCCTTTTTCTTTTAAAGGGATACACACCAGGCTTGAGAGATAAGTTAAATATTAACCCCGAAGAGAGGTTGGCGCTGGGAGACACTCCCCAACAAGTCAATCACTTCCAGAAACAGGTAATTAAATATTATCCTTTAATCCAAAGCAATATACCTTTTCTTCTTGTTTTTTACTTTAGTTCCACACAGGAGGCTCCGAGGAAAATAATTTCCCTCGGAGATAATAATAATTTCCTTACGAAGAGTAGGAGGCTAGGAGGGGTCATCAGCTTTGTGACGTCACATGCAGTGCATTTGTCACAAAAATATTTTCCCTATCCCATTCCGCCCCACCATATCCCATTCCATCCCATCCTATACGGGGGGGGGAGAGTCAAAAAAAATCATGAAATTTGTGTGACGTAATTAATGGATGGCCCCTAATGGACGTGTGAATGCATCCCTCCAACTGTGGTGCAAGGCGGTGGGTCGAGAGAGCGGCTGGAGTGGTCAAAGGGTCTCCCTAAACCGCCCTCTCCCCATCCGGCCCGCAACGTAGCTGGAGAGCAGGCACATCTGCTGCCAAGACCTGAACAACCTCACCCAATGAACCCCGACAACTTTGTTAAGTCGCCGAACATTGCGAAACCATCTGGGGTGACCTAGGGCAGAGGTGTTGGTTATCTAATAAATGGTTCCCGAGGCGGCGGTATTTTTTCATAAATATTTTTTAAATTTCATCCATGAGCAGTTTACTGTTGTGGTCGTACCTATATGTTTCATCATTGAGCAATGATAACTTAATTTATCTTGTTAATTTTTTATATTTGATGTTTGTAGATTAAAGCCTCACTGAGGGCCGGCCTGCAGTCTCTGCCGACTCCAAGAAACGACTATGAGATTGTGGTGCCGGATAATGAGAATGAGGATGCGCATGATGATGGCCACACTTCCATCATGGAGGACCAGGCTGATGTTGACATGAAGAAGGAGAAAGAAGCTGAGGCAAAGAGTAAGTTTTTTCCACAAATAGGTCGTTCCTATTCAAGTTGAGAAAAACCCAGAATGTGAAGAAACAATATTTCCGAGATTAAGTTGTTACATAATAAATTTCTCTTAGGTTTCCTATAAACAAAGGTCCCCTAAAAAATTCGAATGCATTCCTTCATTCTTCATATATGTAAATTTAATTATTTTATTTATTAACTTTTTTTTTTACATTAGCTCCACACAGGGAGCCCTGTGGGATGGTGTGTGGGGGGTAATATTTTGGAAAGGGAAGGAAAGTTCTGGGAAGGAAAAAGATATGCGGGGTGGGTAGGAATCTGGGGGTCAGTGTGTTTAGGAGTGACAGACGAATGAATCCATCCCTCCGACTGTGGTGCAAGGTGAAAGGTCAAAAGAGTCCGGCTGGAGAAGTCTTATGCCTCCCTCAACCAATCTCTCTCGATCCGGCCCGCCACGTAGTACATGGGTAGATGCATCCGTCTCCAAGACCAGGACAAACCTCACCAAAGGTCACTAAACGTAGCAAACCACTTGGGATGACCTACGGCAGAGGTGTTGGTTATCCAATAAATGGTTCCCCGGGTTGCGGTACCCATACTCGCCTCCCAAATTGTCTCTCATGTTCTCCATTAAACGGTTGTGCACCACGCGTCAAAAGATAGTTGCTAAATGGCAGAATCAATCGTTAAGCAGTTGAGTCGCTCTGCTGATTGGTGCATTCTGATGGGCAGAAGTCCTCCCTATCGAAATTAAATAAAATAGTTAAAAAACAACTTAACCATCTAGCATTTTCCCCAAGAGTAGGCGGAGAGGATAGACTGCCACACAACTGTGTCTGTTGCAGGTCTTGGCAAACACTCTTTGATTCATTCACGTTCATAAATCTTCTTTTTTTTTTTTTAAAGAAAGACAAACATTCCCAGATTACGAATAACCCAACAATGTTTGAAAATCTCCTACTGCCACCACAGAAAGCCGAAAATGTTGCTTGTATTGTGATGGAGGACTTAGCCGGCCGAGGAATCGAACACGGGACGCCCGGGTGGGACCCAAACGCGATGCCCACTCAACCACTGACTGGTACATCTTACATACTCTTCTGTCATCCTGATTCTTGACATGATCTGACTCAAGTATATGATTGTGCATGGTCTTATTCGGGCGTCTCTGACTTCTTCTACCATTCAATTTTGCGATACGTTCACATAATAATCAACCTCACTAGAACTAAGCCTGACAGCCATCATTTTTCTTGGTTAGGGATTATAACATATTTTATAATTAAAATTTTATTTTGAGCAGTTGAAGAACCGTTAAAGATTTTTTTATTTGAATGGAATGGGATAGATTGCATTGAAACAGCCAGCATCGTAATGGTTAACAATCCAGTTGGAAAATAACCTTTGGTTATTTTGACTTCAGGGGCTGCAGCAATGGCCCTCCGCTCCCAGGTGGTGCAGAGGACCCTGCCGCGCCCGGCGGACATCAATACGGGAGTGCTGCGTTCCCGAGGGGACACTGGGCCCCTCACCGACCTGCAGAAAGCCGAGGAGCTCATCAAGAAGGAGATGATCACCATGCTGCATTACGACTCTCTGCAGAACCCAGTTGCAGGTAGTAAAGACACTCATAAATCCAGTATAAATATCACTGTTAAAAATTATACCATTGTTGTTGTTACCCCGAGATTTGGACTGAAAAATATAATATAATATATAAAAAGATATTTGTTGAGTTGCCCTAGAAATTCTAGTCTCCCTGCTACATGTTTCTATCCTTTTCTTTCCTCTCAGGTTTTTCCACCTGAACACTAATTTCTGTTTTATCAGTAGTTTAATGACAGAACTGCCCAATAACACAAATTTGTTTTGTTTGTTGTGAATTGTTAAATTAACACTCCCATTCTGAATGGGGGTAATTCACTTACCCCAAACGAGAACTCTGTGAGACACCTCAATTGTTTTGTACATCACACACTCTAATTTACAACATAAAGCTGTTTTTGCTCTCATTGCCTTTTTGATATCTCGAATCCCTTTTTATCTGCTGTGTAAATATTACTTCTATAGATAGGTTTTGCGCAAACGGAGCTACACGCAAAAGTTTTAATACAAGTTACAAGTGAATACTATCTATTAAAAAAAACACTTTGAATGCCTTTTACTCAAAAGCTACAAATTTCTTTACAGGTTATTCGATATTTGATCTGATTAAAAAGAAATTATCCCCCAACTATTTTTTAAGATGTTAAATGTTAATATCTATTTCATGTCTGAGTCTGAATTTCAACGAAATTCAGACTCAGACACAGTTTTGCGATTTTATAGTGACCCCCTCTTTGGATTTTGCGTAATTTTTACCTTCAAGTATGTAAAGGTTAAAGATAAAAATTGGTTGTTTGTTTTAAGATAATTATTTGTTTTACCAGGGACAGACAAAAAGCGGCAGGCTAGTCAGCAGGCGGCCCAGCTAGCGTACTTGGAGCAGAATCCTTACGATGATTTCTCAGCAGAACAACTGCGGGAAGCAAATACTTGCCTTTCAAAGGAGATGGAGATTGTCAAACAGGGAATGGCCCACGGAGAACTCAGCATCGATGCCTATTCACAAGTGTGGGAGGAATGCCTTGCACAGGTAAATGTTCTCGTTATCTTGACAAAAAAAAGCTGCTCTGTGAAGGTAAAATTTTCTACCCTTAAGGTCAAGACACGAACCTTGCCTTTTTTAGATTATGTAACAAAAATCTTAAAAGCTTTGAATAAAAACTGAAGTTTTCCAATAAACGCTTTTGCAAACCATTGAATATTTGCAAAGTTTTTGATATTTTATTTTGTCAAAGAGGGCAGTACGAAAAGGCTCACGCGATGGATTGCGGACCGCATGTGGCCCGCGGGTTGCTCATCACTGCTTTAGATATTATGATACATATTCATCAAAATTAGGAGACACCATCATTGTTAACCCCTAAACGGTGTCATTTTGCTGTCCGATTTTTTCTACTAAAAACCTAACCCGCAACGGGTTTAAGCGATACGCGCACTGTTTCGTGTGTTGCTGTGCTGCTAGAAAGAGACACAACGCTTATCAAGTGACCGCTAGGCTATAAACACGCTACTCTCCTAACTACATACTCAGTTGTGACGTGTAATGGAAAAATATTTTTAATGTTTTTAATTAAAAAAAAATGTCATCGAACAGCAAAATGACATTAACATTTTTTACTCCAAATATGCTCAGGAATTGCTGATTAAAATCCTTCGGGTACGTGCCGTTACATCCTCTAAACATGCATACTGTTTTTCATACATATTTTGAAATGCAATTATTATTTTTTTCAGGTTTTGTTCTTGCCAAGTCAAAACAGATATACGAGAGCTAATCTCGCTAGCAAAAAAGACAGGTTGGAATCTGCAGAGAAGAGGCTAGAACAGAACCGCAATCACATGGCAAAGGAGGCCAAGAAATGTTCGAAGATGGAGAAGAAATTGCGAGTTTTAACAGGAGGCTACCAAAGCAGAACCCAAGCAATGCTGAAACAGTTCCAAGAACTAAATGACCAAATAGAACTTGCCAATTTGGAACTGAGCACATTTAAGTTTTTGGCAGAGCAGGAGAAAGCAGCCATTCCTAGAAGGATAGAGGTGATTATAATCATTATTATATTTAGTTATCAGCTTTCCCCTTTTAGTTCTCTTGATCAAAATTCAAAATGTGATAAGTACAAAAGTAATATTTTTCAGAACAGTTCAAAATGTCTCTGCAAATTGAAAAGTTAAGTTTCACTGGTTAGTAAAAAAAGAGGACACAACTTTATAAAATTTTGTTGCCGCTGCACTTATGAATGAACAAATTTTGTTCATATCTCAGTGTTTTTTGTCAGTATCTCCATAAATTATTTTCAGTAAAACTGATTTTTAATTCGCTCTTTTCAGTCCCTGACAGAGGATGTAGCGAGACAAACTGAACGAGAAAAGCAACTGCAGAGAAGATATGCAGAACTTCAAAGTGAATTGGAAGTGTACAAAAAGTAATTTACATACTTGCATTGTTTTGTGCGTCATCTTAATCATTTAGTCAACATTCACGCCTGTTCATACCGTATGTAATTATGTACCTATACCAGATAAAAGAAATATGTATCAGCATTTCCCTCTTCCTCAGGGATATGCAAGTATCCCGTACTCATGTTGTGTACTGACGTCTCAAGCAGCTTGTTGCGCACACTCCATACATGTCACTGCTGAAATTGTCTTTGAAATAGATTTAACTGACGCTACGTTTAAAGTCAAAATGACCTCAGTCGGCTGATCGTGGGACACACGGCGTCGCCGATGAGTTTACAACCTCTGCGCAGATGGCGCTGTACAAGATACATAAATTAGTATCGGGTACTTGCATATCTCTGTGGAAAAAGGCCTTTACTGGGGAACTAAAATCATATATTACTGGTTGTTTTTGTTTTAAATAATTTATGTTTGAAAATAATCAAAAAATAAAATATAATAATTGATCATTTTAGCACTCCCAACTCTTTCTATTCATGATAAAAATGTGAGTGTGGCGTATAATCAAAATGAAAAACTGCTTGTATCAACAAGTTCTTGGTGCTTGTTTGGATGGTTGAGCACTCTCTTCTCAACAGTTTGGTCTGGTCTCATCTTTTTGATCCTGTCTGACGCATTGTAAAAGTTATTACCTTTTTTTTTTTGCATTTTCCTCCCAATATCAAAAAATATATATTTGTGAATATGCATAAAATATAGAAGAAAATAGAAGTGCTTTTCGTACAAATTTGAATGGAGATTAACTTTCCATTTAGCCCATTAGTCCAGCGCTCTGTCTCACTCACACTCGCTTGACATCGTAAGTTCTCCATCCCTTTTGAATTTTGTGAACACAGTTTTTTGTATTGAAGGCCCGATTGGACAAATATTTGGATCACGAAAAACACCTACACGGCATTTATTGTGTTCTTTATTCTATGTTAATTTGCAATATGCAATATGAATAATCGGCATTTATATATGAAAGAAAAAATTCTTTGGTATGCAGTAAGAATTTTAAAATGAAAAAAAGTAGGAATAAACATAAAACACTGTTTTATTATTCAGATCGACCCCATTTACATACATAAATTGATAACAATAATAAATAATACATACTCTGTATAACAATATATGATCAACATAACAAAATTAACTCTGGCACACTTTTATCACAGTTGCATAGGTCATGCATAAATGCCCATTCAAGAATGTAATCATCACAATATCAAAAACTGGTTTCACTATTTTTAGGCAAAATTATCATAAAAATAATAAATAAACATTATTTCCCCCGTACTAATAAACGTGTTTTTAATTTTACGCATCGTAAGGCCCTATGTGCTTAAACATCATAAGAAAAGTTGCATCTGACGTTACATTTTGTACAAACTTCATCTGTATTCCAGAGAGATCTCTGCAGAAGAAACTTAGAGTATTATTACATCACATCTGGACAAACTTTTTAGTAACTATCATCAGTATTTTTAATCATATGATTGACATAGCTGTAAAGTAGACATTAACTTAACAGGTGGCTTTATTCAGAGGTGGTGAAATACCCGACTAAGTGAACAAATCCTCATCTGTGCTCGATTCACTATCAATTCTAAAATAGGTCTTTTTTCTTTTGTTCTTTGCAATAGGACTGTCACCTGCAGGATCATCATCACATTGTTTTGGTTTTGGTGGAGTGTTCTCAAATTTGCCCTTTCTTTTCCGGCGTTTTCTTCTCCTGAGGATAGCTTCGGCTATTTCCAATTCAGACATATCGTGCCTTTGGGTCAGTAATTCATTATCACCGTCGACACAAAACGAATCCTAAAGATATATTATTAAAATGGGTATATGGCATGTAATAGTAATTAAACATAGTTATGTAATTAGGTATAGATCTTACCAATTCATATGTGGCATGTTCATCTGGATCCACTTGAGAAAATACTGAGATGGTGGATGGTTTCCTTGGTAATACTGGTATTTTAAATTTTCCATGGCTCTTCACAGGACTTCTGCAGAAGAAATTAAATTTGTTTTATAGTTAGGGCCCATGCACACTTCCATTTAAAAAAGATATGATAAAAAACCAGACCTTGGATGCCATATTCACACCTCCGTTTAAAAAATACGGAATG
This sequence comes from Glyphotaelius pellucidus, assembly GCA_936435175.1. Lineage (NCBI taxonomy): Eukaryota > Metazoa > Arthropoda > Insecta > Trichoptera > Limnephilidae > Glyphotaelius > Glyphotaelius pellucidus. The sequence continues at coordinate 7,082,496 of OW386545.1, read as the reverse complement.
ACAAAAAATCGGATGTTGAACGCCATCTTCACACTTCTGTTTAAAAAGCGGAACGACAAAGAATTGGATGATCGTGCAGACTCTGCGTGCATGTTTCCTTGCAACTGGAAGCAGGCGGGTTGAAGCGCTACACAGGCCATCCACCTGACAAAATGTGCCGGATCCGATTTTTAATTCGGACATGTGTGAACAAATCCATATAAACTCTACAGCCACTAGAGCATCCGATTTTAAAACAGAACTACGCCCGTTTGTAAACGGATATGTGAACGGGTCTTCAGAGAGTTCTTATCAAAGAGAATTTCATACATATTTGGTATTTTACCAAGAGAGACAAAAAAACCACTACAGTCCTTTGACTGTCTTTGGAGGAACATTCCCACAAACACTAAAGTCTGATTTTATTTCTACCGAAAAAGACTATTTTGTCGCTGATGCAGATGTCGCATTTTGAAAATTTTAGGACACAATTGAAACTGCAAATAATTGCATTTATCACGTATGAATGCAGGGACAATAAATCAACAAAGGAATAGCTAAAGAGCGAGTGTAAAGCCGTGTCTCCCGTGACACTGTGTGAACAAAATTGCATCTGCAAAAATGCGTACAACCACATCCCCATTTTGCATGTTTGCGCAAATATTTGTGTAAACTAGGTCACAGGAGAAGCGGCTTTAGATACAAATTAAAAAAAAAAAAAATTTACCATAGGAAAAAAAAAATTCCCTCGAGGCCTATGTCATCTTTGGGCTTGCTGTGTGGAGTCTTTTTAGGGAAAGGAAGGAGAGGAAGTAGTGGGAAGAAAAAGGTATAATGGGTGGGTAGGAATCTGGGGGTCGATGTGTTCAGGAGTGACAATACGAATCAATCTCTCCCACTGCGGTGTAAGACGATGAGTCGAGAGAGTTCGGCTGGAGAGACCAAAAAGCCTCCCTAATCCAGTGTCTCCCAACTGGGCCCACCATGCAGTAGGTGAGCAAAAGCATCCGCCGCCAAGACCCGGACGAACCTCACCCCATGAACCTGTTCACATGTCACCTGATGAACCCGTGCACCCCTGCTAAGTCATGTAGCATAACGTAGTGAACCACATGGGGTGGCCTATAGCAGGGGTGTTGGTTATCCAATAAATGGTTCCCGGGGCGGTGATACCCATACCGGCACCCCCCCTAACTGTTTGGTTTTGATCAGTAAATTTTTAAAAAGTTGAATACTGGGCAGTACTCAGAGATTGGAAATTATACAAATTGGTATGGGAATAATCACTGTTTAAAATTCGCAAAAGAAATCTTGTTAAATTATGATTAGCAAAGATCAAATAACGATTTTGGACTGTTGCTTTACCTCACTGACTGCAAATATTTAGCTTGCATGTCGACACTCTCATCTTGATCAATGTGATCTTCATCACAAAGGAATTGGACAATACTTGTGTTGTGTTCGTCGCCACTTTTAGAGATTTCATTTTCATCACTCGAACCTTCATACGAGTCGTCTGACAATTCAGCTTCGAAGTGGATAAACTCTGATCTGGGCAATTTTCTTTTTTTCTAAAATCAGAAATTTTAATATTTATTTTTCACATGCTGAGAATTAATTAACCTATAATGAGCTGAAGTAACAACACTCGCTATATATATTATATAAACATTGGGGAAATTTTATAAAATAAATTCTGTCAGCATCGCTTTAATTGAGTTATGTACGTATTACATCTGTTTTAAAGAAGAGATCAGGGGACCTAGTCTGTATCTTTCGGTTTGTCAAATCAGCATGTTTGTGGTTTAACATTTACTTGCGGAAGCCGTCAACTAAGCGGACACGGTCTATAATCACTGAAATTTCTCTCAAAATATTCTAAACATAGAGTTCATGTTTTAGGTATTCCTCCGCAATACATTTATGTATTGGATTAAACAACTACAATATACAAATATTTATTGAGCGTACAGCAACCAGAACGCCAGGAAGTTTTTAGCACGGTGAAGGTAGGATTAATACCGGTTTGTCGTTTGTTTAGCCGGCTGTCCCAATAAACCTGTGTACCAATTAAGCGGAATTGATTGTATAAACAAACTTTGTACATAGTGCATTATAATCGGTAGGTATTTACCTTTGTTGGTCTCACAGTAGTTGCCTTCCTGCAGTTTTTGGGTTCTTGTCTTCTTATTCCTGATGGTTTAACTTCAAAATCACTGTCAGAGTCATCCCCAGGCTCACTTGAAGAATTTTGGATTTTTTGAATATATATACTTTTGGTTGGAGTGGGAATTACACTTTGGTTGTTTTGTTTACTGAGCCACTGTGGCTGGGATGGTTTAGTAAATTGACTCAACTGACTAACATGCTTTATTTCAGTGTTCAATACTTTTTCAAAATCACTGCTTTTACTACAATTGGCTTTGCCATTAATGTTTGTTCGAATCGGACTTTCTTTTTTACTATTCTTAAAATGCGCCGAAACATTTGAGTCTTTGAAGCAAAAGTCATTATCAGATGTGCAATCTGTGGCTATATTGTTTGTTTTAATTCTTCTCAATGCCAATTTTTCTTTTAATGATAAAGGTTTTGGTTGTATTGGACTATTGTTTGCATTTGATGTTTGATTAGAAATAGCTTTCTTTTTGAAAAATGGGGAGAATTCATTAGATTCATCCGAAGAGTTCAGTTTTCTTTTAGATGGTGCATAAGAGTTATTTGTACAGGGGATATTTTTAAAAGAACCATAATTTTTCAATTCATCTGGTACTATTTTTTCCTGTCTTGCATTGTAAAAGCTAGGTTCAACAGATTTGTGATTATCAAAACCTTTACTTATGCTTTCATCAGATGAACTTTCTGACGTTTCTAAAATAGTAAGATGAGGTTTTTTCGATTTGTGAACCTTTGTAACCTTTTTCTTTGGAACTTGGGAACACAGAATGAGGGAATGATTACTGTCTTCACTGCTTTCTTTATCCTTGGGATTAAATTTACTTTGCTTCTCACTCCCACATCTGTTTTTATTTTCTAGTTCATCAGGGTCGTTTATAATATCAATGATTTGCGTTACAGTAAAAAGTGTTGTATCATTCATGTTGCAATTTGATTTGTTCTGTAAACAATCCATACTTTTATTGTTGATACTTCCATTATGATGGGAATGATTGAGTATACCATTTGGCTGACGAAGTAAACTATTGTTCAAATTTTCCTTTTTCTTGGTGAAATTCAGATTATTATTTGTTGTGACTGGTGTTTCTTTAGTTATCTTTCTTGCGATTGGCGAAAGGTTAATAACATTTTTTGAATCTGTGACAGTAGAATTCTTGAAGTTGGATTTGTTCCATTGAGAGCTTAGTATGGGAGATTGTGATTCATCAGAATGTGAAGAAATGTGTGATGTATTTGGTATTGGACTTGCGTGTATACTATTTTTACATGCTATTGTAATTTCCGGTTCCGAATCAACAAATATATCTTCTATGTCATCTAAACCAAAAAAATTTAATGGGTTTTTCGGTTTGACTAATTCATGTCCAGATTTGTGTGGAATGTGAAAATCTGTGATATTTTTGGAGGATACATTTTCTTTTGGACTGCAGGAATCTCCGAAAATGTCGTCAATATCACCAATATCAAAATCAGCTTTATTGTTTTTGAATGACAATATGTCAGAAGTGTTGTGATTTTCAGGGGAAGAATTATGTACATCATTATGAATTTCCTGTGATATTTCCATAATGGGTGATGGTGATAAATCCATCACAGAGGGTGGTGATAAATTTATAACAATGGGTTGTGATGAATTTTTCATAGGTTGTGATAAAGGCGTAACTGTTGTTTTGTTGGGTAACACTAATTTCGGTTTCAGAATGATAGGAGATGTCATTGAGGTATTTGGAGGAATTATTGTTTGAAAATCAAATTTCTTAGCGTCTCTAATATCTTCAATGATGTCAGTACTTGGTAAAGTCCAGGATGATGTCAAGCCAGATGGAGTAGGTTTGAGAAGACATTTGGTTTTCTCTGGGTATAGGTTAAAATATTTCGAAAATTTCTCTGGTATTTTATTCTTAGATTTTTCTATGTTCAATTCAACCATTAGTTCAATCAAAACTGGAGAAATATTTTCGTTCTCTAATAATTTATCCTTTTTTGTAGAGTCAGCAGCAGCAGCCAAACCATAATCTTCAAAAGTTTCTTTGAGTTTTGCTTCAAAGAGTATTTGTTCCTCATCTTTATTTTGCCTATTGAAAAGATCTCGTATATCGACATTTTTCTTTTTTGGTGGATTTGATAATTTACTTTTCTTTACAGGTGATGTTTTAACTTTCTTTACTGGTGATTTATTGGTTGGTTTGAGTTTTGGGGTTTCAATCTGGGTGGCAAACATTTGTGTGGCAAAACCTAAAAATAACATATTTAACAATAGTGATTAAAACTTGGGTCACAGTTGAAATTATAAAAATTAAAATCAATTATGTGTAATACAGTGAAACCCTCTTAAGAAGTTCTCTCTTAAGACGTTTCGTGGCTTAAGAAGTTTGGTTTTTTCGGTCCCTCGGTTCAATATTGGCTTAATTTTTCCCACTTATAAGGTTTTCCTGCTTAAGAAGTTTGTTTTTTCCGGTCCCTTGGAAAACTTCTTAAGAGGGTTTCACTGTATTACATGATGTATTAAAATCAAGACTTACTGGGATTTTGAGTACTAGGAGGAACATTAAATCGTTTTGTGTCGGCGTATTGTAATAATTCAGTAAACATTTCACTATCAACTGAATGGTCAACTGTTACAGAGAATTGCAATTTTCTTTGCCATTCCATCCATTCACATAAATTAATGTCAGGTTTTTCTATCGAATGGGCTTGATCAGCCGTACTTAGAATGGCATCTATAAATAAATTAAAAGATTAGTACATAAAGTAGAAGCTTTGAACAGCACATGATCCTTTCTCTGCCATTTTATATTATTTATTTACTTTTCAAGAGACTGCAAAATATTGTTGCTAAACAGCTCAGATTATTTGAGGAAATGGCATGAATGGCTGTGATGGCAGATTAAATCTGACCAAACACCATTGAATAGGTATATGTAATACTTTAGAAATGCCTTCTATTTAGATTTGAATGGAAACCTATGTCGCCGCTGATTTAGTACCTTTTGATTATAGTCCATTTAGTACTTCTCTTACACTTGTCTGACATCGTATATCGCAATCCCATTTGATCGAATTTAAAATTTCAAAATGATGATCAAACATAGTTTTGAATTTTAAATTTAAGGCCCGATTGGACAGATCACATCCCACATTGCGTTTATTATGTATTTTTCACAGTTCATTCATAGCATGATTATTGCAACTTAAGAAATAAAGATAAATTTTATAAATTATATTGATAAACATACTTTTAGAAGAATCCCATACTTCATTGCTTTCCGGAAAGAAATTGAATGTTGGTAAACCATTTGGATACATGGAAAGATATTCTTCATTAGATAAATATGGATTTATGGCTGCGCATTCTTTTCCATCCGCCCCTAATTGCTTCTTGAGCATATCTTTGATTTTGCTCTGGACCTAAAATAAAACAATACAAAATTTTAGATAAACTTCAAAACCAAAAAATCTGATTTTTATTTCTTCCAAGATACCATATGTATCTGAAAACTGGTGATATTTTTTGTTAGAATGAGGAAAAGTTTTCACAAGTCCTTGAGGTGATTATTTCACAATATATTTTGATTCCCTTTCCATTTGTTTTGATTGGATTGTTGAAGTAATGATAATAGTTGTACCTTTTTAGGTTTTTCTTCTACTTCTTTCTTCTTTGTAACTGTGATGAACATCTTTTGGCATTGGGGTTTGAGGTTATTGGGAATCATTCTGGGACTGGCGGTGAACAAATTTTTTAAAAGCTCTTTGCTTTGCATCACCCTTTTGTTGAGCGAGTCCCTTTGCATTATGCAGTCCCGTAAGGTCTGAAATACATAACAAAATAAATTAATATTGTTTCGACAACCAAATGCCCCTTGATGGGGGTATTTACTCGAGTCTAGTATGGATATAACTTTTTTTTACCTGGTGTTCTTTTCCTTCAGTTACTAATATAACAACTCGCCCTCCCCTCTCTCTTCCAGTTCTTCCACACCTAAAAAGTAAAATAAATTAACTTTTTTCTACTAGCCAACCTCATTTTAATATATTTTCCACTTTTCTAAATTGACAAAAGGTTCTAAGAACCCCGATGAATTGACATGTTCTCAAGGTTCCATACCTTTGGACCAATCGCACAGGAGATTTGTTGGAGATGTCAAAGCAAATGATCAGGTCCACGTTGCCAACGTCCAGTCCCTCCTCCCCGACGCTGGTGGACACCAGCACATTGCAAGAGCCTTCTCTGAACATCTTCATCACTCGCAACTGCTGCTTCTGCGAGAACGGCTTCATAGTCTGCTCTTTAGCTGAACCTGAACAAGACAAAACGGCTTTTAGATCTATTTCCATTGTTCTGTTTGCTTTCTGAAAGCAAAAGCAAGTGAAAATAAATGATTTTTTATAAATATCACAAAGAGAATATTAAACAACTATAAAGTAGAAAAGCTGTTAAAATTTTGCTCTAAAGAATTTTAAATTTGCACAGCTCTTTCCGTCTGGAATTTCTAGATCCATGCAACTCACAACGTAATTTCTATCATGAGTTGTGGAGCTTTTAAGTACCAATTTAATTGTCAAAACTTAAAGAAGACTTGTTAGTGGCCTAGTTGACAAATGCAATTAGTTTCTTTCCAGGCATCGTGCGTTCTTAAGTTCTCCATCATACAGCAAAAGCACCATTTTCCACTTTTGATGGTAGTAGAAGTTTTTCAAATATTGTCAGGTTATTTGTAATCGGGAATGATTGTAGAGTGAAATCCTCTTAAGAAGTTTTCCAAGGGACCAGAAAAAACAAACTTCTTAAGCAGGAAAACCTTATATGTGGGAAAAATTGGGCCAATTTTGGGCAGAGGGAGTGAAAAACCCAAACTTCTTAAGCCACGAAACTTCTTAAGAGGGTTTCACTGTATTACTTTAACAAAAGAAATAAAAAAAATTGTTCCATATTTTTCTATTGTGGAGACATGATTTCTTGCGCATGATAGAAAAAGGTTAGTACCCGAGAATGAAACAATTGAGATTAATGAATATTTTTTCATACCTGAAGATCCAAGTCCTTGTCCAATAAACATGTGAGGCCTTATCATGGGTCTGCACTGCAGAAGTAAGCAGTGAACTAAATGAACACTTTCTCGATATTCACAAAATACTAGAATAGAAACATAAGACAAATTATCAAAGGCTATTGAAATCATTGTAGAAAGGCATCGACCAAATTTTATCTAGACAGGGCGTGTGAATTTAAAAATTAATACTGAAACCAAAAATATTGCAGTAAGAAAACATTTTCAAAAAGAAAGTGCATTTTCGAGTCGAAAGATGCTTTGTTTTTTACATTTTGTTGGTCAGCACGGAGCAAATTTGGTTACCAGCAAGTTCGTCTCAATGCTCACTACTAGCTTTGTGAAGATCATTTTTCAAACACGAAATTGAGGCAATTAGAAATATTTTAGGTAGAGGTTCTGGCAGACTTTATCATTAACAATTTAATCAGCTGGATGAATATTTAAGTATATATACCTTGAAGATGGCTTCAAGGCGGTTTATCGATAAAAGTAAACAATCTTACATTTATTCCTATCAAAACAATGTCACGCAACAAATTATGACAAGACTTTTGCCACAAAATGAACGATCTTCATTGGTTTTGCATGTATTTTAGAAGCTTGTACAAGTTTACGTCAAATTGGGTTGTTAAGTTCATCTTTATACCTTGTGACGCTATGCTTTTCAGGCTTTGTATTGGTTGATAAAATTAACAAATTACAAATTGGATTTGAGCAATAACTTTGCACTTTGTTTTACATTGGAGGCGAGGCATCGGAATTCGATGAGGAATTGTATTATGAAATTATTCTTAGGTGATCAATTACAAAAACAATACTGAATAATCTTACCAATAGCTTTAGTTTCTTGTCCTTTACTCTTTGCTTTGTTGAAATGGTCCACCATTACCTCTCGCAAGTGGTCGAATTTAGGGTGTCCGAATTTGAGGTCTTCTGTAATCTTGTAAAAAAAAGGTACAAAAACAATATTTTTTAAACAATAATTTATGTGTTTCTTGTAATCATTTGAGGTTTTTACATATTTAACTGATATATTTACCTCTGGAACTGTTCCATCGGGTAAGGTATCCCTGTTAATTGAGAAGGGATTTGTTCCAAGATCATCCCTTAATCTTTCCAAAAAGCAAGTGAGATTGTCATCCCTCCCCACCCAGCCCTTGTCCGGATGATCATCGAAGAAATTGAGGAACACCCTCGCGCCGTGCTTGGTCAAAAGCTCCAAAGCGTGGAATAGTGTGATCACCATTGTGAAGTCACGCATTATTGTTTGATGCTGTGGATGCCTGCAAATGTTAAATTGCAATATTTCATTTCTGTTTAAATCATCAAATCATTAATATTTTTTCAATATATTAGGAATGATTTTTTACTACCTCATAGATTTTTCTTTATTCTGATATTCCTTAAACAGCATTATGATCCTCCCTTTTGAGAAATTTCCCATGTTTCCTGTCAGTATTTTGTATTGCACAAGGCGCCTGGTATAAATGTCTAGAATCTGGAATAAATAAATATTATTTTTTTTTCGTAAGAAGCAATTACTTTGTGGTTAGACATTATATTTAAAAGAATTAAAACACTTGGTATTTAAACCACGAATTTATTATTTTGTATATCTACCGGTTTCGCTTCGACCAAGCTTCATCAGGATATCCTGATGAAGCTTGGTCGAAGCGAAACCGGTAGATATACAAAATAATAAATTCGTGGTTTAAATACAAAGTGTTTTAATTCTTTTAAATAAATATTAGCTTAGCATTTTGTATTTAGATGTAAGTTATATACAAAACAAATGAAGAAACTATGCAAGATAGTACTGGACCTGCATTGGACCGAGGCCACTAATGCAGCATAAGACAGGGACACCCGGAGGCGCCCTGGAACTGAAAATGACAATGATGAAGAATGTAATATTAAAAATGAAAATTTACCTCAATATATCTTTGCCTTATCCCGGTAAGGTCATCTCCTAAAGGCACCACAATAGTCTGCATACTTCTGGCATGACTGTACATAGCCACATCAATACAGTTTTCTGACCTCAGTTCTAAATGAGCAATATGTAAATTCTGCACCACCTGTAAAAAATAAACAATTTTTTTTAATTAGGTACCTGCATTTATGACGTAATAAAAAATTGACTTGCAAAAGTCCTCTCCTGCTTCCTTAATTCCTATTGATACATAGCCTCAAACATTCTCCTCTGTTGTGTCTTCCTAAGTTGCCCTGAATTCAAGTAGTTAAATGCCACTCGTAAGGAATTTGAACATTACAAAGTTCAATGTTGAGTTGAGAGGACGTATGCCGTTGTCCCATAGGTTGGGGAAGGAATCCACGTATGAGTGCTATAAGACCCTGCGATAAGGTAAAGGTAACGGTTTGCAGCACAGTCCATTGTGGGACTTTTATGTGCAGTGTCTTACAACACTCGGTTTGGCCTCGATTACAAGCTACCAACCGGCGAATTCACTATCTGCTAGTAATCTCGCTCAAAAAAAGTTGAAAGGGGGCTACTTTGCTCGCTACTTGCTAGCGTGTGAGGCGGATAGCTAGATGGCAGCCCGCCAACAGCTGATTTCGTAACTGTCATATTACTGCTTGATCTGAATTATTCGTTGTACAATCTGTTAAGCCTCAATTACATTGAGCTAGTTTACAAGCTATCAGCCGCAATAGCGGTGAGTTAGCTGCAAGTGTCTGTTTTCTACAAAATGTCGACAGAATTAGTTCGCGCGGGAGTCGTTATTTTAGTTCGCTCAACTCGCTAGCTAGTTCGCTATTGAGCTGTGGAAAGTTTTATGTGTAATCATCACAATCGCACTGGCCGATTCGCCCGCTTTTAAACTTGCCGGCTAGTAGTTTGTAAACTCGCTCAATATAATCGAGGCTTTAAAGTGAATTCCTGATCGACCCATGGGAAGACGGCCATAGATTTAATTCTTGTATTCCACAAAATAATTTAATTCTTGTAATCCACAAAAATATATTAGAATTGAATGATCTTAGAATTTAAGATTTTTTAGACTAACATGATTAGTTTGAATAGCTATTTTATTAGCTACATAACATACAAAGAATTAACATACAAAGACTTACATTAATCACATCTTCCACTTTACTTCCCGGCGTTGCGGACAGAGCCAGCACCCGGTAGAGCGAGTGGCCCCGCAAGTCGAGGGCCTCCACCAGCTGACAGTAGGAGTGGCGCCCCCGGGCGCGGTGGGCCTCATCAATAACCAGGCAGCGCACCAGCGCCCCTGGGCAGGTCCCCGACTCAAGGTCGTTGTGCACGACCTGGGGTGTGGCGAAGAAGACGCGTTTGGTCTGCCAGGCCACCTTACGGGCTGCGGTCTGCATGCTACCTGAAATATTAATGATTTTTATAAAGTAATTTCAAAGAGACATTTTGAAAAGGTACACAATAATATTGATGCTTGTTTTGTGGTGCTCTTTCCTGCACGCTGCAGCCTCGAACGATGTGTAGCCGTCACATAGGTTTCAATAGCTACAGCCTTGATACTCTTGACATTTTGAGACATTTTGCGAAATATCACTTCATGGGCCCTTTACAAAGATATGAACATGTTAAAACTGTAGCTTAGTTACATTTAAAATAAATTGATTTGATTAAAGAAGGCTAAAGAAAAAAAAAACTGATATTTAAAGGCGTTGCAGGGTGTGAAAGATTAAGATTTTGTCATTCTAAATAACTCAGGTACACCTCAAACATCATACATAGTCTAGTAATGTTACATTGACGAGTAAACAAGCTTATGGATCCGAGTGGTTAAAAAGAATGAAAAGATTTACAAAAAACACAAAATGATTACCTGCTGAATCAAAATTTCAGTAAACTTTCGAAATCACTGGTTATACGAATATTTTTTAGAAAAAAACCTCCTGCTTCACTTGATTCACCTTTTACTATAAAATACAACTATTTTCCATCACCACAAATGCAAATAGTTATCTTAAGTAATTAAGGTGAATAAAAGGGTTTTTTTCTAAAAAAAATATTAGTGTGTACAGTGATTTTGAAATTTTACCAAAATTTCTTCTAATTTGTCAAAATTGGTTTAGGAATGTACCTACCTCATTTTTTACAATGTTTATTATAACTGAGAATTATATTATTTTGAAGAAGTCATCATCATTACCTGTCATCTCTACCGTGTCTTGAGGAGGAATTGCTGTGATATTGTAACAGGCTTCTATCTGTTGAGCTACCAAAGGGCGGGTTGGGGCCACAAAGACGATCTTTCCCAGGGGATACCATCGGTAATAGTTGTACATAACCACGGCGGCAATGAATGTCTTGCCAAGACCTGTTGGCAAACTAACCTGAAAGCAAGTTATAAATACGTAAATTAAAAGGCTGCAATAAGTAAAATACTAGACTTTACTAAAGCTATAATATAATGTACATACCAATGTGTTTTTGAATAGAGCAGCCTTGACAATATTGTATTGATAGTCTCGTACAGAATAGTTTGTTGGGTAAATCCATGTTGGACCAGCATTTCTATCGAATCCATTGAGTTCTTCATCACAACACAGGGCACTAAATGCAACAATGAATTGGGCAAACAATAGGTTAACCTAACAAATTACTAACGAATAAAGGATTAACCAGTTATTTCGAATACAAAGTAAAAAAACGGAATATTTACCTAACATCTAAATGATTACTCGTATCTAAACCTGAAGACGAAGCATTGAAATGAGACACATTTATAACATTTTTTGACAAGACTTTGCTAGTCTCTTCGCCAAAATCTTCCCAGTCGTCAAATACTAACGTACTCAGATCGTTGTCATCACAATTTGAATCATTCATTTTCAAATAAAACCACTATTCGTAGTTTTCTTCTTTATTAAAATAAATCTAACAAATAAATATGTCATTCTATAGAACTCACGAACTTTCAAAATTTCAAAACAATCTATTTGACTAGAGATGGTCGATATTCCTGTCACGGTTTCTTTATTCCGGTGATTTTGCTGTCACTGGATCGCCAAATAATAGAAATATTACAGGTACCTACCTACTCGCATAATTTTTTTAACTCTGAAAGAAAACCAAATATGTCAAGAAAAAATAGCATTCAATAAAAAAAATCAAATAAAAAGAATGCTCGTTTATATGATTAAAAAATACACCCACGCCCGCAACCCTTTGGATCAATGTGGTTTTTTATGTTTGTAAAATAAATGGTGAATACTCTGTTCAGTGGTAGATAGCTACATTTTTAGAACGAATCTAGACCTCCAGTGTCCCTGCATACGTTGTTAGTAAGCAGTATGCAAGACCTTAGCGGGAAATATAAGATATAATATGTGTTAGTATAATAAAATATAGACAAGAAATGGGACAGGTTGGTGACAGTCCACGAGGCGGCTAGCGCTGGGTGATTGTATCCACCGTATCCTACAAACACCTGTATGGGAGGAAGACACAGTACAAAAAGAATAAGGGCATGGCAAACGGGTGGGAGTCCTCTCTAATCGATTGGCAGTTCCAGCAAGAATGCACATGACGTTCGGTCTAGCCGTAAACCTTCAGACCGCCAAACGAGAGGCTGAAAAGAAAAGTGTGGCACTACAGGTCTGCAGATTGGTTCGGTTTGCGGGCACATTTTAATGCTTTTCCGTGGTCAACTGTCTGTTTTCGGACTTCGGATCCCTCAAGATGTGCCCAGGAAATTGGTGAAGTCATCGCGTCCGCGATGGATGGCTTCATCCAATCCACTGTTAAAGAAACTGGTGAGGGCTCAAAGCCGTGGTTCAGTCGATAATGCTCTGAAGCAGTGCGACGAAAAAACGCGGCTTATCGAGCCTACAACACATCTCGAACGTCCAAAAACAGAATAGTTTATAACAAAATGTCAAAGGAAAGCAAGAGAATCATAAATAGGTCGAAATTTGAGCACGACCTGCAGATCAGCAGAAAGCTGGCTGCATGCCCGCATGGCAGCAGAGCGTTCTGGTCGCATGCGGGCTCAATAGGTCGCAATTTCTGCAAACCCAGTCTGCCACCTCTTACCAGAACTGACGGCTCTCTAGCTAATACCGCCGCCGAAAAGGCTAACTTATTAGGCAAAATGTTCGCGGAAAACTCGACCCTCGATGATCAAGGTGCTATCCCGCCGTCGGTTCCTCACTGCGGTTTTCATATGAAAAAGCTGAGGATCCGGCATCGGGATGTACTCCAAGTCTTACGAGGGCTCGATGTTAATAAAGCTAGTGGGCCTGACGGAATACCTGCCCTGGTATTGCAGAGGTGCGCTGCAGAAATAGCTCCAATTTTGACGAAGCTTTTCAAAATGTCCCTGAAGTTTGGGACTGTGCCCTCCGGTTGGAAAAAAGCGATCATTCACCCTATTACAAAGAAGGGTGACCGCTCCAACCCGGCCAACTACCGCCCCATAGCGATCACATCTGTTCTGTCAAAAGTGATGGAACGTGTGATCAACGACAAACTGCTCACATACCTCGAGAAGAACAAAATTATTAACGACTGTCAATACGGATTCCGGCGGAACCGCTCGTGCGGTGATCTTCTCGCGTATGTGACGCATGTTTGGGGGCGGTGCCTGGAACGTTTTGGTGAAACCCAAACGGTTTCACTGGATATTTCCAAGGCCTTTGACCGGGTTTGGCACCGAGGGCTTGTCAACAAACTGCCTTCTTACGGACTTCCCGCATCCTTGTGTATATGGATTGCTGACTTTTTGAGGGAGAGGTCGATTCAGGCGGTTGCTGATGGTTTCACCTCTTCCTCGCATTCGATAAATGCTGGCGTCCCACAGGGATCGGTTCTGTCTCCGACTTTGTTTTTGTTGCACACAATGACCTCTTGACGTGTGCACCGATTCATTGCTACGCGGATGACAGTACAGTCCATGATAGCTTTTTGTTTGACAAACCTCCAAAGGGCTCACAAACCCCTATGGCTCGGAGGGCTTTGAAACAAAGAATGGACGGTTACCTCAAGAGTGTTTCCTCTTGGGGTAAGAATAACCTCGTCGAATTTAATGTTTCAAAGACCCAATCATGTCTGATCACGTCTAAAAGGGATCGAAATGATAATCTAGTCTCCTTCAACGGAAGCATTCTCCCGAACAGGCCTTCCATTGATATGCTTGGTGACCAGCTCAGGTACGGGGGCTCCATCGAGGCCAGAGTTAAGTTAGCCTCTGCATACTGTACAGGGCACGCAGATACTTTAATAGTACACAACTGCTAGCCCTGTACAAATCGCAAGTGCGCTCCACGGTTGAATTTGGCAGCCACCTCTGGTCTGGAGCCCCAAAATACCTGAAAATAACCCTTGACTCTGTGCAGAAACGGGCGGTCCGTTTGATAGATTCCCCTAATTTAACTAACGGATTGCAATCTTTAGAGCACAGGCGCCGGGTGGGAATGCTGTCCTTGTTCTACCGGTATTACAATGGAAGATGCTCCGAGGAACTAGCGTCATTGATCCCCTCGGCACCGGTGCATAGTCGGGAAACACGCCAAACGCGCGCTCAACATTTGTACACGGTTGACATTAGTCACATGAGAACGGGTCGTTTCTACGACTCGTTCTTGAGTTCAACAGCTCGGCTGTGGAACGATTTGCTGGCCTCTGTGTTTCCTCCTTCCTACAATATGGGTCTCTTCAAGACCCATGTTCACTCCTTCCTCTCCTCAAAAACACCCTCCACACAGCATCCTCAAAGATGACATAGGCCCTGAGGGAAATTATTTTTTCCTCAGGGCCTCCTGTGTGGAGTTAATGTAAAAAAAAAAAAAAAAAACCACACTCAGCTTCCGCGCCCCTTAGCCGGTTCCTTGGTGATGCCTCAAAGAAAAGTAAATGGGAGATTGGGGGAAAATGAGCAGCGATTTATGTATGTTTTATAGTATGCTATACTATAGTTTTGTACATAGCATTTTTGAATTCGTCTCAATAATATGGGCACCAGTGGATTTTACTTGCTCTCTAATGGTAGAGAAATTGCAAAAGGAGTGAATTCCTGGTTATATCAATCAGCCAGTTGATGGGTCACCCCAAGTGACTTACCCACTGGTTCGCCACGTTTGGTGACTTGGCAGGGGTGTCCGGGTTCATGGGGTGGGGTTTGTCTAGACCTTGGCGGCAGAAGCTTTTTCCCACTTAATGCGTGATAGACCGGATTGGGAGAGACTGGTTGAGGCAGACCTTCTGAGCTTTCCAGCCGGACTCTCTCAACCCATCGCCTTGCACCCCAGGAAGGGATGGATTCATACGTCTGTCACTCCTGGGCACATTGACCCTCAGATTCCTACCCATCGTTCATATCTTTTTTTTCGCAGAACTTTCTTTCCCAAAAGACCTTCCACTCAGCATCTCCAAAGATGACATAGGCTCTGAGGGTTTTTTTTTCCTCAGGGCCTCCTCCTAAGTGGAACTAATGTAAAAAAATAATAGTAGACAATAATAATATAAAATAATAAAAGATGTGTTACAAAAAATAATTTATTTATTTAACATTTCATAAATTAATCACAGTAACCAAGCTGGAAATTATTAAGTTACGTTTCATCTTTATTTTGGAGTAATGCTTCAATTTCACTTAGATCAACTTTATCATCAAACTCATCTTCGGCAATTTTATTATCAATAACTGGTTGATGTTGTAAGCCCTTTTTCAAAAATGGTTCATGCAAAACTCCGTAAAGTTTTGATGCTTTACGCGTTCCAAATCCCGGGCAATTGGACAATTTAGTTTCTGATGCTTTGATCATATTTTCCAAAGTGCCAAAAGTGGAAATAAGGGTCATTGCATCAGTTTTGTTCACTGGTTTTATAGATGTGAGGGCATTTATTATCTGAAACAAGAACAAATGATTTTTGTATTCATACAAAAAAAGAAGAAATCATTCTCGTAAATTTATCACATTTATAAATACTAGCTTTTTTGCCCGCGGCTTCGCTCGCATGGTATTAGGGGTAAATTACATGCATCGTATTAGGGGTAAATTAAAGCGCTAGCACTTATCAATTATCCCCCCCCTCCCGTATTCCATACATTGATTCTCGGTACATTCAGTTTTCAAAAAGCTCACATGCCACCTAAATTTCATAATGCCAGAATGCCAGCAGTAAAAAAAAGAATTATCCAATTTTGTTCAGTCGTTTGGAAGTTACGCGCGTAGGCACCAACATTTCGAAGATTCATTTTTATTTACTTAGATAGATAGATATTTAAAAAAAAAAATGAAATAAAAAAATATCGACATCGTTTCCACTGCAAAGATTTGTTTTCTGATGTTAGCAATAATTCGCTTTTGTTAGCGACAGAAAACGTATAAGAAATATAATAAATATTTATAATTTCATAATGCCAGAGCTTACCATCATATACAGCCTATAGTCTTCGCTTATAATTTAGCTTTCTATTGGTGAAAGAATTTTTAAAATCGTTTTAGTGTTTTATGCGTGAAAGCGTAAAAAATAAACTCGCATATATAATATTAGTATAGATTTTGTGAAATTAAAACTTTCTTCTTAATAGACCTAGAACTCTCAGTGGGGGTTTTGATTTATTGCTTGAAAAGTCTCAGGCGCGTGGCCGCACTAGGAATTTATTTTCAGAATCGACTTTCAGAATTTTCTCAGAAGATCGAATGCAACTGACCTGATTTTAATAAGGGGAGGGTGAGTGCAAAGGATACACAGGCGCATGTATAGTAAGTTTATGTCTTCTAGCATTGAAAGTCGCGGTTTCACAATATTAGCATTTTAGAACAACAAATTACCGGTAAAAATTAATGGTGCCATTTACCTGTATTCATAGATGGATATAACAGTCAGCATTTATGCTAACTGACCTCCGGTGTGCCTGAAGTATGTTAATATTATGTATACTGTAATGATAGAGTAGTACCTTTTCATGGGGACCATTTTCAACTTTCTCCATAATCCTATCGGGCGGCTTATTTTCATATACTTTGTATGTTTCAATGATCTTCCCGGCTTCTTCTGCATTCCACGCCAGCATCAATGTTAAATCAGCCAGCAAACAAATACGAGTCAGGTTCTTTAGTGCTACATGAGGATCAGGCACATCAACCTAAAACGAATACATTATTTTAAAATAATTCTCTGTAATACTGAAATCCGTGTGTGTAGGAGTAGCAGCTTGCCACACAAAACAACATATTGATAGGTGGGTCAAATCCCAGCACTGTAAAGAACGGGAGAAGGCACCTGGAATGAGACAATCTAAAGTACTCATAAAAGGACCGGACCCTAGACGAACCAGGAAACTACTCAATATGGACAGAAACTCGCTGAGGGAACTGGTAGGACTACTAACGGGACACTGCTATCTCAGGAGACACATGCAGATATTGGGAGTGGAAAACACCAATAGATGCAGGAAATGTGAAGAGGATGAAGAGACTCCGATTCACCTGTGGTGCCAATGTCCTGCCGTGTGGGAACTAGGCTCAGATACCTGGGGAGACATACAGTAGAACCAGAAGACATAGCCACATATCCAGTGACAACCCTGGTGAACTTTATTAAAGGGACTGGGTTGTTATTAAAGGATTGAGGTAAAATGGGAGATAGCACAATGGGCCTATGACCTAGGTGCTCACGGGAACTACTTGTAAACCGTCTCCGCCTTTAAAAAAAAAAAGAAAAGAAATCCGTGTGTGGTACAACCATGATAATGTTTATGTGCATATAATCATCCACAACCATATTGGGAATAAGCAGATTAAAAAATAATCCAAGGTTTCTGTAAGTGTAACTATCAATAATTCAAGGATAATGTAAGTGTAAGGATCACCAAACCAAGGTTGGTGTAAGGGCCTCCGCTCACGGAGAAACTGAAAAAAACCAGTTCTCAACACAATTGCAATCAACCTCCTTAACAAAATCAATATTTTTCTGATCTGATATGTCAAAACTTGACAGTTCGTGAGCCACTATCATGGCAACCTGTCAACAATGCAACTGAAAAACCAGCACTGCTGGTCGCCGCGGCAGTGGCGTTCAACTTGACAGTTCGTGAGTCGCTACCGTGACAACCTGTCAACAGTGCAACTGAAAGCAAAGCAACTGAAAAACCAGCACTGCTGGTTGCCGCGGCTGTGGTGTTTCAGTTGCATTGTTGACAGGTTGCCATGGTAGCGGCTCACGAACTATCAAGTTTTGACATGTCAGATCAGAAAAATATTGATTTTGTTAAGGAGGTTGATTGCAATTGCGTTGACAACTGTTTTTTTTTCAGTTTCTCCATAAGCGGAGGCCCTAGGTGTAAGAAATTCTATGTATATAAGAAACAAAATATAATCCAAGATTGGTGTTAGAGTAATGATCAATAATCCAAGGTAAGTATAACGCTCAAGTTTAGGAAAGAGATGCTTAGATGATTTGGACAATTTAAGGGGATGGAGGAAAAAGAGAATAATATATTAAAATGTATAAGAATGAGTCAGGGATGCCACAGAATGTATGGCACAATCAAGTAAACCAAATACACGAGTCCGATCACATACATGGGCCCCTTAGGTTTCAGTACCTTCCTACATTCTGACTGAGATCACACAATAGGATAGATAGTAGGAAAGACAAATACAAAGTCTATTGATGAATGTCGTATTAAATAGAATTATATAGTTTTTTCACCATGCCAAAAGTTGAATAAAGCCTCGTTGACATTGAGCGAGTATACAAGCTACTATCTGGGTAATTCACTATCTGTTAGTAAACTCGCTCAGTGTCATCGTATTACTTGCTAACTAGCAGATCGTGGACAATCTACGAAAAAAGTTGAAAGGTAGTCAACTTTACTCGCTACTCGCTCAAGATGCCTACCAACAGCTGATTTCGTAACTATGAGAATTAGTTCACACGGGAGCCGTAATTTTCGCTACTGGCTAACGTGTGGTGCTAGCTCAAGTTTTTTACAAAATGTCGACAGATTTGGTTCGCGCGAGAGTCGTTACTTTAGCTGCTACTGAGCGAGTAGACAGTTTTGTGTGTCATCAGGACAATCACACTCGCAGATTCACCCATTTTTAACTTACCGGCTAGTAGCTTGTAAACTCGCTCAATGCAATCGAGGCTTAAAACATCTGAATTTGAATTTGGATTGTAAATAATAATCATCCAGAATAGATTCAATATAAAATATTATAATATTCAATATAAAGATTATAGTTGAAATATGGACCTGAACCAGCAATACTCGTAAGTCATATGCTTTTCCCAGTAATTTTAATCGGTCATGGATATAATCCGGGTTCATGTTGTGGTAGCGAAGAGAGACGAAGAGGGCGCAGGTGGTGGGGCCCATCACATAGTCCGGAATGATGTCGTCGAACTCCCACGGGACACTATTTATTGCCTTTAGCAGAGGATTTCCTTTCTGTAAAACATAAATTACATAGGTAATATTAAATTTTAATTTTTTTGCTGTGACAGATATCAAACTTCAACTTCAGGAAAATTTCTGGTAAATTATTTATTTGCGTTGATTCATCGAATGTATCAAAATCCATCGTAAGGTATCAAAATGGAAATATGGCATCAGAACAGAGGAAATAACGGTGTGTTATTCAAATAATTTACTATACGTAAGTACTTTACCAGAAGAACTGGTGTAAGGAACATTGAGGAATATACTGGCCCGATGTTGATCCTTACCTGTTTGGGGTTGACAATCACACAGTGCAACTTAGAAGTTCCCAACTTTGGTTTCACAGGTTCTAGAAGTAAAAAAATAAAACTAAAACATTGAAATGTTTTTAGGAATCTAACCTAAAATTGCAACATCAGCTCACCGCCAATTTCCTCGGGTCCTCTACTTGTCGACGGAGTACCATCTTCTGTACGTTGCTTTTTTGGCGGGATGGAATCTTCTGGATCTTCCATGCTCGCCAAGATATCATCAAAATTATCGTCCATCATCTCTTCAGTGTCCATAATACAAACAAATACAAATCAAATAATACCGCTTTCCCGCATAATTAATATGACATTATTGTTTTGACACAAGTTGTCAAAAATAAAACTGCCATATGAAAAAAATATTGGTCTTTATTCGTTCTTCTTTCGATTCCGGGGAAAGTTGTTGCGCGGGTATGAATTTGTTTCGAAAAATTTTCTTGCGTTCTGAAAGTTTTAGATCTTCGATCAATAATGGCTAGATAGGCCATACCTTACTAACTCGCCTTTGAAAAATGACTCCATGTAACATTAATTTCACAATACAACTCTTCTTCGTATTCCATCGCCTCGCTTAGAAAGCCTCGATAATATTTGCAAGTTTCCTACAGTATAAAACAGATCACAAAGTTCGTTCTCAAATCCCATTCTGTAGTTTATTCATTTATCAACCAATAAGATGCCTCAAATATCATACGTCACATGTTATGAAGATGAATTTAACAATCCTACTTGGTATAAACTAGCCGTACAAGTTCGTAAAGTCGCTTGAAGAAAGAACCTGAGAGCGTTCATTGTGTGACAAGAAGTGTTGTTTTAGTTTGTATACAAACGTCAACAAATACGTCACGAAACCAAAGCAAAGGGCTGAATCAGGTAAAGGATAAATAAATAACAAGAAACATTTAAGCTTTCATTTTTAGTTTTTACATTCTGAATGTGTTCAGATGTTCAATGTACCTGCAGAATCAAAACAAGAAACGTGCACGTTTTTATTATTGGACAAAGGTTTTTTTTTTTAGTAAAAAATATTTTTATAAAATAGTTATTAATCATCAAAAAAAGTTTGTGGCTTGACATTATAATTAAATGGAGTTATTTATTTATTATTGTATCAACTATTATTTTTAATTCTTCAGGACAGCTTTATTGTACACTAACCTAAATACAGATAGTAGGTACATTAAATTAATAGGCCCTGAGGAAAAAAATTGGAAAGATGCTGTGTGAAGGGCCTTGATGGAAAGAAAGGAGAGGAAGCTCCGGGAAGGAAAAAAGGTATGAGGGCGGGTAGGAATCTGGGAATCAACGTCCAGATTGTCCTGGAGTATTGGACTTATGAATTTATTCCTCCAACCGCGGTGCCGATGGGTCGACAGGGCCCGGCTGGAGAGGTCTAAGTTACGTCTCCGCCAACCACTTTCTCCCACTCCCCCAACCACGATCCGTCCCGCCACGAAGTAGGTGAACAAACACATTCGCCGCCAAGACCTCGACAAACATCACCCCTTGAACGCAGGCACCTCTGCTAAGTCACCGAACGTAGTTAACCACTTGGAAAGACCCATTGCAGGGGTGTTAGTTATCCAATAAATGGTCAGCGGGGCGGCGGTTATGGGTTTCTCCCAACCACCTGGAACCAGTTAGACTATGGCATCCCCAATTGGGGATGTGAGGCTGATTGTAGTGGGGAGGGGAAGGAGATGGGTTAAAGCAGCGGTTGTCAACCTTTTACCTGCATACCCCTTAACTCTTACTACAAATTTGTTGTACCCTCTTTCTATCTTGTGTACCCCTTACCTATTGTACCCCATACCCTCTATTTATTCCTATCACGTGTAAAGAAATCACAATGGGGATTTTCGCAAACTATGAAAATCGTTAAAACGTGTAGAAGATTTAAAGATTATTATTCTGATTTTGATTATCGTACTTATACGTAATTTTAATATTTTCATTCATAATTATTGATTTCAAAAAATGATCTTTTTTTTAAAAGTTTTCTTTATTCATTTAAATGTTTGTTACGTGAATTTGATGATTTTTCGACCACCATGCTAGGCACATGCCTGTGTTGTGGTGGTCGATTTTCTATACAGTACTTTAACATATATGCAATATAAAAAATGTGCGAGAATATAAAAAAAAAAATATAAAATAATATAATAAGAAAGAATATTATTGAATACAAAAGAATATACAATAATGTAAATGGCTATGGAGTAATATGAAAAAGTAAAGAAAAATAAAGTAGAATATAGAAAAAAAATAATGTAGTACTAAAAGTGTAGAACATAGGAAGAACATGGGAGTTCAGAGAACATAGAACACAGGAATACTAAAAGTGTAAAGTAAAGAATACTAAAAGTGTAAAGAAAAGAAAGCATAGGTATACATGAAAGAAAATAAAAAGCATGTTATTATAAAATATATAAGATAAAGTATATACGGTAAAGTAAGTGCTATATAGTAAGCACATAATAAAAGGTTTTTCATTTCAGTGGAAATCTATCTGTGCGTGGTTATATTTGTAGGTAAATTATTTTACAAATAAATTTTATTTTTTTTTATCTAAAACCACACATTCCGAAACGATTCCAGCTGGGCAATATCGACATAATACAACCCTGTTTAGCAGTCAGCCGGACATTACGCACACTTGTACAGTTTGTGACGCGTTCCAACGCGTGTTTCAATATTGTGAACTAACACATCGACAATTTATCACGCGATGAATGCGTGCGTCGCGTCGACTTGATAATTATATCAAAATTAATAAGATTTGTAATAACTTACCGATGGAAAGGTAATACGCTATTGTTACTTTTGATGTCCAACGAATTGTAGCAACTATTAATTATACATTTAGGCATTTTAAAGTGTGTAAAGACCAACACACAAGAAACGAGAAGCCATTATGTTTTGAGCCTCTTCAATGTATTAGTGAACGGACCGGGCGAAGTGAAATGACGTCAGAAACTTTGCCTGACACTATTTAAAAACCTTACTTTTTTCACGTTAATGAATGCGGTGTCCAAAAGCTATCGGCAAGCCATATATTTTCTTTTGTATTCAAATAGCTAAATACATTTTCAAAATTAAAGTCCGCGGCGTGTACCTTGTATAATATTCGGAAGTGGGATATTTTTGTGTTTGAAAAAATTAAATCGGTCCGGACGACTGGGTCACAAATTAGTTTCATTATAGACCAATAAAAGGTACAACACAAAGGACTATGCGATTTAAACGGTGCAAAAAAATGCACGCACTTTTTTATAAATGGGCCGTGAGCCAATTTTATTTGGTTTCTGGGGTCATTTTGAATTTCACAGGGCGCGTCTATCTTATACTTGGTCGATGTTTTAGATGTAAGAAATTATGGGAACTGTGCAAGTTAAAAATATTCTTCCCAATTCCCAATACATAAATCTTTTCGATAATTATTTACTTAACTGCCGCACTTTTAGGCACAGATAATGGAAATTACACTTCTACAAACAATTACTACGAGAAATAATTATTCACATCCGCAAAATAAATGATTACGTTCTTAGTTTCGGTTTGAATGTATATTTAGATTAGAGACGAAACATCCGCAAACGTCAAATCCATTCTAAAAAATCCAAAATGTCAGCAATGGGATCGTTTTGTAAAGGAAGTTTTGAACGTTGATGCATCCATACTAATATTATAAATGCGAAACTGCTCGAGTTTGTTTATGACCTTTTCAGGCATTAACCAATAAAAAGACTTTAAAAATTCATTCACCAATAGAAAGCTAAATTATATGCGCAGACTATATGTTGTATATGATGGTAAGCTCTGGCGTTATGAAATTATAAATATTAATATATTTTATTTGTTATACGTTTTCTGTCGCTAACAAAAGCGAGTTTTTGCTAACGTCAGAAAAAAATCGTTTCCATGGAAACCGTTGATATATTTGTGGGCTTTAAGCTGGTAGGAACTCAGCCCCTGGTCAGTTACTGCTCCAGGAAATTCAAATATTAGAATATGTTTTGTTTTTTTTGGACAAGCTACTGTTTTGGAACAAATGTCAGATAGAGTTCCTACATTAAAAATATAATTCGTAACGATTAGGTATAAAGACTGAATAATAAATAGTGTATTTTTTATTATATTAACAAACTTCCAAATATTTAATTAAAAATAAATATCCGAAATGTTTGTAAGCGCATAAATTCCGAACGAATGAACAAAATTGGATAACTATTTTTTCTTTGAGCTATAGCTTAATGAAATTTAGGTGGCAGGCGAGATGTTTGAAAACTGAATGTAAGGGAATGAATGTATGAAATGCGGGAGGGGGTGGGGGTGGGGAGGAGGGGGGATAATTGATAAGTTCAACCGCTACAGTAATTTCCCGTAATACCATGCGAGCGAAGCCGCGGGGAAAAGCTAGTCTTTTATAGTTTAAATAGTTGTTATTTTTAATTAAGTTGAAACGACGTCTAATTTAATTTCGGAGTGGCGGTTAGGTAAGTGCTTACCCCAATTTTGGTTTCTGTGTGTCAGTCTTGCGTGAAATCTGGTTTAACGAAGTCAAATTTGCTTTGAATTTAAGTGTCACTTTCAAAACTGGAACTCATTGTGTGAAGAATTCAGACAAGTATCTTTCTATAATATAGCATTTTTTCCAAGAAAATAAATTTAAATATTTTATTCTAATGTACACCTAATTCTTTTGTTGAAATTTCTTTAAGTTAATCTTGAAATATTTTATTTTCAAGAACAACACGGATAAAACTAATTATTCATATTCCGTATTCACGCGCAATCAAACAATTCATCATAAGTTGCAAAAAAAAAAAAAGTTACAGGGTGTTGAAGTGGGGGGTCTCAAAAAAATGGCGCACCCTGGTTGACACGATTGTAACCCTCCTAGTAATCCGAAAAAAAACAAATTAATTCGTAATCCAGACAAGTGCTGCTATAGCCCGTACCCCGGAAAAGTTAATTTTTTTCCAAAATGACGGCCGTCAGAAATAAAAAGACATTTTTTTAATCAGTTTTTTTGACTTGACGGAATTTAAAAAAAAATAGTAAAAATTGAAATTTTGTTATAGTTCTGGTAGGATCGATAGAATAATGTGTAGAGAAGGCCCACACCAAATTTCAAGTTAATTGGTTCCGTAGAACTTGAGATATCGAGTCAACCGTCTCGAAAAAAGTAGTTTTGAAGTTCGAGAGAAATGCGTTTAAAATTTTGTTCTATTTAGATTCTAGTTAGATTCCGTCCAAACCGCGACACTAAAAGGTTATAACTTTTAAAATAATACGAATTTCGAAAAATCCCTTTAAAGATATATTTTTGAATGTCTAAATTTTGGAAATATGAAAAAGAAGTTTTTTAATTTTTTTTTTCTAGACTAGAATACCCCCTTAATTAATAAATTAGCGCCATTTATGAAAGAGCAGTTTATGAATAATTTGAAGTTTTTCGGAAATAACGAATGAAAGAATACACGGGAAATGTCAGAAGTTGGAGGCAGTTGGAGGTATTATGAAATTAGGCTAGCTTTACGCAAGTAAAATTTACGAGTTACGTACATTTTTTGATACGTTACTCACATTGCACCTACGTGGCAGTTGTTCGGAAGTTCAACTTATCCAACTGCATATAGCGACAGTTACATCTGTAAGTTTAAATTTACGCGATTTTATCAATAAAAGAGGGACCAAATAAAGTGTTAAAATATTGAGATAGAAAATTCTCCACAACGGCGGAATTAAATGGAGTTCTTTAAGGCGACAATATACCCTAAAACATATTTAGAATCTTGACGACTTAAGTAAAGAAGCCGTGTATACAAATTGCGACTCGTGTATTGGACGGACCTACTGTCGAATTTGCCCTCGATCAAAGAAAAGAAGAAGAAGACAAATAATATGGGAATCTTAACGACGTAAGTGAAGAAAGCATGTAAACAAATATACGCCCGCGGCACGGCGTATTAGACGAACGTACGGTCGAATTCGCCCTAGCGGGCCTGGAGATTCGACCTTTCCGCCGCGTTCATCTTAATGAATTCTGAAGAACGTGTTACAAATATTTAAGATGTTTTTAAATTAATACCTCCCGAAGTTATTCATTCATCGTCTAGAAAAATAAAATCTGGTGCTTACCGCTAACTTTATAGTTGAAAAACTGGTTATAAAGTTTTAAAATAGTTATACGTAAAATATATTTATGGTAAGGTATTGGTATTTTAATTAATTTTAAATATAAAGAACTTACATCCTCAGGTGTCCGTTGGAGTAAAAAAGTTATTATAGTTACGAATTCGCCGGAATTGATTAAAATGTGAGTTTTGTGCAAACAAACATTATTAGGGTCGTGTACCGCCTTAATTTTATCTGAATGACAGCCAGATGGCAGCAACCGACTTTGAATTCAAATACGCAATTTTATTAACAGAAAAATTGAGCTTAGAAAAGATTGGACCGATAATTACAAAGAAGGATGCTCATTTCAATAATCTTTTTTTCTTCTGAAAAATAAATAATATCTGTTCGGTTTTTGGAATCAGATAATTTTCCTTCCGCTTACATTCGTAGTTATTGCTTTTTATCTGGTATATTTTTGTTGACCGGACAAGTCAGAATGAAACCAACTCAGAATCACCTCAGAAAAGTCAGTAGAAGTGATGAAAACAAATATAAAAAATTGTTTAAATAGGTTACGTTAGGTTAGGGTTATTGACTATATTTTTTTTTCTTAGCTTTTAACGACTTTTCAAAGAGGGTTTGAGTCGACTTTATTCTCATGGAACCATATATTTGTTTACATTGTTTTCCAGAGATAATATCGTACTTATCCAATTAATCTAATCAGATTTTATTCTAAATAATAAAATACGTTTCGTTTACAGGAAAAAAATCCTACGAAAAACTGTCCTTGAATTTTTGACATCTCACATTGGCGTTTTTAGGTACTAGGTACCATTTCCCAACTGTCGAATTGATTTAACCTGTCAAAAACTTACGAAAAAACTAGTTCTGTAACTTGCTATAAATTAAGGCAAATGACTCACGGTGTTGCATAAATCCAGTGGAGCGATTATGGTCGAAAAATGGACCAATTTTATTTTTCTGCGATTGATAGCGGTGCGAAATTGGACCACATGTTTCTACCATTTGTAAAATCTATTTATTTTAAAACGAAGCTATTAAAATGCTTGATCTATTATAACCATAGATGTCGCAAATCCAAACTTCATAGACTTTTTTAGAACGATGTTAAAAATAAATAAAAAAAAAATTTCACACAGAATTCCTGATCAGGTGTTTACAGTTAAAATTATGTCCCTTTTCCATAAATATGCACCTTTCATTATCAAGTATACAACAGACAACACACAGAAATCGAAAATATTCTATGTTGACTCGAATAAGTACCTCTCACGGAGTTTCAAAGTAACAAACGTGCAGGATTCGCGCGGTTTTATGTAAATGTGTGTAAAACTTTACGTATGTAAAATGATAATAAAAAATAAAAATTTTCATAGCATAAAATTTATTGTACATCCGAATGTAATACAATCTTTAAGTTCAATTTTCATCAACTTGCCGAACTACCGAAATATGAGATTTTTTTACACACGTGACAAAAATGATTACAATACATAAAATAACAAAAAATAACCAATATCGAAGTTTGCTTTGCTTTATTAGTACGTGATTAGCGTGTTTTTTTTTTGTCTTTTTTAGACCATATTTTTTTACCTGCCCGCGCCCTCACTGTGCCCCCTAATGTTCTCTGGGTCTTCTGCTGCCCCCTTGAAAGTCTCAAACGCCCACAAGGGAGCGTTATCGCCCTACGTACACTATGCACGTGTTCAAAATCGACCTAGGATACGTTCATAAATGTCTATACATTAGGAAGTGTTTAAAGACCAATTGGCGTTTTAACATCAAATTAATAACCGTGTACTGGATGCCAGACGCTTTTCTATGAAGCTTTTTTTCAATCAAACGTATAAATTAAGATTTTGGCATCCCCTCTAGATCCGGGGCTGTTCAGTCGTACCAACCAAAGAGTGCCAGGGTTGTGAAAAATACATATAAATAAAAGAATGTAATAAGGCAAAGGTTTTCTTTTAATGTGTGTCAAATACATTTTAAAGTTGAAAATATAAATTATTCTCCGTGTTTTTATTTTTTGTTTTGGAACATTTACAGAGTATTAAACATGCTATACTTATAGACAGATACTATGACAGTATGCGTTCCTATACCTTTCATCCGATTGCGATGAAACTTTGGTGATTTGTTGTACACACGCCCGCAACGGTTTCTTTATATAATGGCGAGCTCTGGCATTGTGAAATTTGAATAAAAAAATTACAATAGGTGGCGAGTTGTCGTTTCATATAGTTTAGTGGCAGGGGTGGAAAGGCGGGGGGGGGAGGGTGGAGAGGAATCACGGAGCGGAAAGGGGAGGGAACGAAGGAGAGGGGAAGTTCGAGTGAAGGGGGAAGGTGAACGGGGGAAGGGGAACGCGGGAGGGGAAGGGGATGCAAGAGCGGAACGGGGACACGCAGAGGAGAGGTGAGGGATGAAAGAGAGGCAGAGGGAAGGATTGCAAAGGGTACATAGTAGCGGTAGGCGATAGCAGGAGATAAATTTGGAAAATCCATGCTTCTCACATGGACTGCTGTACATGGCCTGCTCACGAGTCGGAAAATCTGTATGATTTATCTGTGTCAAACCAGATGGAAAAAAAATTGAATCCTAAAACACTTCAATAAACAGAATGACACACAAACACTTTCTTTGTGATTTTAACCCATCCCGGGTACTCGCTAGTTATGTTTATAAAATTAGAATCGGTAAAAGCGTAATCCAGATAAAAAAGGATGCACAGTTTATGATTTATTTATTGTTAGATAGAGATACTACACAAAAATTCCATGCTCAATAATAAAAACGAAATCTGCAAAAAGTAGTATTTGTGGAAAAATCATCATTCCTTACGAGGCGAAATGCAAAGCTTGGGGTTGAATTAAAAAGCCGTTTTCTCAGGTTCCGTGGCGCCGAACGGGCTGAAAGTTGGTTTTATTCTGAAGAAGATTAATTGACAAATCTGCAAAAAGTAGCATTTTTGGAAAATTCATCTTTTTGGTCGAAATGCAAGGCTGAGGTTCGGAAAATTCATCATTCTTAGGTCAAAATGTAAGGCTAGGGTTCTAACTTTGAAAGCCGTTTTCTCCGATTCTATGGCGCCGAACCGGCTGAAATTTTTGATTCTTATTAAAAATTATAGTTAGAAGAGGAATCATTGCTAAAATCTGCAAAAAAGTGGGTAAAATTTATTGGAAAAATCATCATGTGCTAACAATGCAAGGTTGGGGTTCGATCTCTGAAAGCCGTTTCCTTATGCTCTATGGAGCCGAACCGACTGAAATTTTGGATTTTTACTAAAAATCTTGGTCCGATCATCTCAGATACCATTTTCGATAAGTAAATCGAAGCTATTCCGTTAAACATACAATTATTAGTATCTTGTACGACGACATACTAATAATTAGTACGACGACATAGAAAATATTTTTTATTATTTAGTTTATTTTATTTTTTTCTTTTATTTTTCGATTTTTTTTTTGTACGACGACATAGAAAATATTATTTATTATTCAGTTTATTTTATTTTTTTCTTTTATTTTCGTTAAATATGTTTTTTTCTTTTCTTCTTTTTTAATTTTTATTATTTGTTCCTAAAAATATTATTTTCCTTGTTCTTACATTATAAATAGCTGGGGTACCCGGCTTCGCTTGGGGAGATTGAACTGACGTTTGAACCCACGACGGATCTGGCTTTATATACCCCTACCAATGAGTAGCCCCACCCATAAAAATGGTTCAAAATGTTCCAGAACGTTCTACAATATTCAAGAGTGTTCTGGAATGTTCCACAATGATCTGAAATGTTCCGGGATGTTCCCGAACGTTCCAGAATATTCCCGAACATTCCAGAATGCTTCGGAATGTTCTGGAATGTTGTTGAATGCTCTCGAATACTCTCGAACGTTCTGAAATGTTATAGAAATTTCTAGAGGGCGAAACTTTCAGCCCTTATATCTTCAAAAGCGCGCCCTTCCGGTAAAAACGGGAACCTTCTTCATGGATGGGGGACAGAGGGCTACCTCTCTCTATAACTCTCTTGATCGTACCGGGACTAATTTCTGAGTTTAAGCGGCATGCACATTGTATACTTTCTTTTATAAGGGGCCATCCATAAATTACGTCACACGAATTTCAAGATTTTTTGACCCCCCCCCCCCCCTGTCACATTTTTGAGACCTCCTCCCCCTAGAATTTCATGATTTTTTTACCCCCCCATACCCTGTCACACTTCTCTACTCCCCCCCCCCCCTTAAGGTGTGACGTAATTTATGGATGGCCCCTAATATATATTGAAATTGATTTAAGCACGAATGACTCCCATACTATGGTAAGAGCCTGGTATGGTAATTGAGAAAATCACAAAAAAAAGTTTTAGTTCATACATTTCTTATAAATTTATTCTCGAAAGCTCGTTGAATTCGCTACTTATTGCACGGTAATTGAATCTAACTCGTTAACGTATATGCCGCACTTCCCCTACTGACATTATGTCATTATAAGTAAATTATAAAATGCAAAGCTTTACAAATTTTTTACAGATAAGAGAATGCAATATCAACAGAAATAATTATCTATTATAAAGGTCAGTACAAAAAATGCAATTATAAAAATAAAAATCAACGGAACAATGAAATCCACTAACAATGCTGAAATTAAAACTGTTTTTCTCTTTTCTGATATCCATTTTCGCCGAGAATTTACCAGTTAGAAGCTTATTTGAACGAAACCTTTATGGACAAACCCACTAGAGGCCGCTCTTGTGCTTGCTGTATTTACCACCACAAGACAACTGAAAACTCACAGACACTTAACAAAAAATCTTGCGCATTACATCCAAGACGTAAGAACAGAAATGCTCTTTCGCGGCATGTGTCAAATTTAACGTACCTGTTTTGGCGCTGCTATATGTGTGAAGCCTTACCTTTGCCGGCATGCGTTTATTCCTACACTAGCGCTCTCACGTCGAGCGGGTGACGTGCACGATACGATTTTACGCTGTTTACCGACTTGTGTTTATAAAATCGTAAATACAAATGCCATATATACGTTGATAATACCTCAAACAATACGAAATAATAGTGAAATAAGTGACATATCCGTTGAATAAGTGCGCGCTTCAAACGAAAGCTTGATTTTTAAATAATCCAAGTGAAAATTACTGAAAAACATTTTTAGTACGTGTGACACTTGTTGAGCTGCTTTTTAACGGTGAATAAGTGTAAACAGGAAACTCAAAATCTGACTTTCTATTGATAAAAAGTGCTAATTAGTGACTTTTGCAGGAGTTAGTACACGAGTTTAAAGTTTGTTTAGTTACATGCTTGAGTTTTTAACCAACTTTGTAAAAGTTATTGAAGTTTTCAATCGTATAGGTAAACGAAAGTGACAGCATCACATATTTGTGAGTTCGCAATTAAATAAATATTGCCTAATAATATAATGCATTGTTCTGTTCTCTATAATGATTAGAAAGTTCAATCACTCGGAAACTGCCGGATGGGAGTCGATCCGACACGTCCGCTAATTTTTTTTAAAAATTTTCTAAACCGCGAAATTCGTATGATTATTTCTCCACTAAAGATTTATTTACATAATCCCATTGAATTTTAATACAGTGTTATTCGAGGAATCTTCAAAAATAGCTCGAAAGTTGATGGAAAGTTTTGTAAACATTGGACGATAATAAAAGTGAAGAGGTGTTGTTCAAATTGGATTTCCTTCAATCGATTTTATTGATGGTAAGAATATTAATTTTGCTATAAACATTTTGGTAGAAAGCAGTCACTTTATGGTTTGACATATTATTTGAAATAAAACAATAACTTTGTTTGTAGCCACGATTTATTTTATTTTTTTAATACCGACCGGTTTCGCTTTACACAAACATTTTCACTGCCTGAAGATGCTTGTGTTTAGCGAAACCGGTCGGTATTAAAAAATAAATTAAATAACCCTGAAGATGCTTGGGTTAAGCGAAACCGGTCGATATAAAAAAAGTGGCTACAAACAAAATTATTATTTTATTTCAATTGTTATTAACAGTTTTGAATTCAGCTTGCATCAATTTGTGAATATTTTTTTCCTACTTAGTTACTAAAAATGTTGATTTATGATGAAGGATAAATTTGAATTAAAAATATATTAAATAATCCATAAGCCGCCGCATTTTTAAGCACAGATTATGGAAATCACACTTCATTTTAACAATTACTACAAGAAAATTTACGTACCCAAAATAGGTTATTAGGTTCTTAGTTTAGGTAAATGAAGTAATTCATGCGTATTTAGTTTGAAACGAAACTTCGTAAATGTCAAATCCATTAAAAAAAATGGCGGCAATTGAGATGTTTTATATGGGAAATTTTTAACTTTGAATGAAAATCGAATTTTAATGCATATTTTTCTTTTATCCCGACTGAAACCGGTGTTTCTTTTGGTAATTAAGTTTAAAAGTACTTTAATTATTATTTGTTATATATCACCGGACTTACAAATTAATATATTCTTCGCTTTATTCATTTTCCAATTATTGACAATACATTATTACACATTTTTTTCCATAGATGTCTAGATATTACCTAGGTATATGATTTAACCTAGCAATTGGGTAATAAGTACTTACCCAGTAATAGTGTTATATCTACATAGAGCAAGCACCATTTGGCTATTTGTGGTAGGGTAGGTACCTACCTAAAATCTAGCTGGTTTTTAGTTTGATTTTTCTTATTTCAGTAGGAATAAGAAGAAACAAATTAGCGCCTCACATTCCATATTGATTCATGCTCCGTTTCTTCTACATGTTTAAATCTTTACATGGTCAGATTTTACTCCACAAGAACTGGTCAATTTGTTTCCTCATAAGGGTAGGTACTAAGTAGAGGGCAATAACCCCAAACATGATTGCATTTCGGAAACACACTTGCCAATTCAATATAATTATTTATAACATATGAATATTGTTTTCATAGTGCCTTTTATTTTTTGCTGCATATTTTTCAATAGGTACGTACCTATGCCTAACTTTTTAAAAAGTTTTCGAATAAACAACGCTGGGTAGTAACTTCGTACGCAAGTCTTCTTTTTGTAATACCCTATAAGTAATACTAACTTCTTGTGTAAAGTCTTCATTTTGTAATGCCCTCTCCTATCGGAGGTTGGATATTATCAGGGCTAACTTAGTCTTGCAAGCTTCAGCCCGGAATATTTCAGTTGTGCTGCACGTAGGTAACACAAGCTTCAAAGGTATGATGTGAGTCACATTCAATCTCACTAAGGGATTATCATTTGGATCGTCTTAAACCATAGTGAACTAACTCACTTTTTGCAGTTTCTGAGTTAGAGCTTGAAATTAGGGCTCCAAATCTAGCTCTGCCAGAGAGAACCAACAAGAGAAATACTGTCTTGACTAATCATTAATAGTTTTTCTCTGATTTGTTCTTTCTGGCAGAGCTAGGTTATGATTTGGAGCCCTCAATTCAAGCTCTAACTCAAAAATTGCAAAGTGAGTTACTTACTATGGCTTAAGACGATCCATTTGAATACACTTGTATTTTTTGCTAGTCGCTAATCACGATGCCACCAAGAAATTGGTGTTTTCTGCCTATTCTATCCAGTACCCAACTACAATTAGACATTTTAAAAACTATTTTATAAAACTTTTCTAAATTAATAAGTACCCCGTCTATCTACTGTTCAGACTGCTGCTGAACAACACATAACATACACATTTTATAGACTTTTAACCACCAGATATGTCAACAAAAAAAAAGATTAGGTGAAACCAAAAAGCTTAGATAGATTGTTTTTTTTAATCATAAACAAGAACCCTTCGTTAATTGACGTGTCACTACTATCTTATCACGTGCTAATGGCTCGTGCCCTGAACAATTATTTTTTTATCAAAAATTGATCCTTCAAAAATGGCTACCTCACTTGAGTGGACCCATAAAGACAGCCTTTTAGTACCCCGTCTTATCTGTCTCTAATTCCACCAGAGAACATTCCAGATTCCGAACCCACCGAATACCAAATTCAACGCCATGTCTGAATTCCAAAGATCGCATTACCAATACTGAATACAAAAATAATTATATCCCATGTCGAATTGTTCCCTTCTCACTTTATTATTGCATACATTCCACAAGTGAGCGCATTTGTGAATGCAACACCTACACAGAGATTGGAAAAGATGATTTAATAATATGAAATGAGCGGTGTGATAAATATTGATTTTAATTACATGAGATACATATTTGCTGTTTAAGATGAAGCTATAGGTGAAATCCTATTCAGATTAATCTTTACGACGAATCGGTTTACATTATGAACATCAAAAAATATGCTACGGACCAATTGAAGCTTTTACTAGCTTTTCTATGTATTGGAATTACAATAAAATTATTAATTAGATAACAAAAAATAAAAACGTAAACCACTAAAAAAATGTTTTAGAATGACCTAACTATGAAGTAATCTAAAAAACAATTTTTAAAAAATATCCCTTTATGGCTAAGACTATTTTTGAGGTTTCGTATGTTCTAACTTTTTTTCATTCTTATAAAATTATGCACAAAATAAATAAAAACCACTTTTTCGCTTACTTGCCTCGTGCAAATAAGACGTTCGATTTTAAATTTTGAAGGCATCACAATCGAAATACTTCTAGCGTTTACTTCCTCTTAAGATGAAGCTATACGTGAAATACTCTCAAGATATTTAGATTCATCTATACGACGAATCGGTTTACAGTATGAACATCAAAAATTATGCTACGGATAAATTGAACCTTTTACTAGCTTTTCTATGTATTGGAATTACAATAAAATTATTATTTACATAACAAAAAATAAAAGCGTAAACCACTAAAAAAAGTTTTTCATGACCTAACGATGAAGTAATATTAGAAACAATTAAAAAAAATACCCCTTTATGGCTAAGACTATTTTTGAGGTTTCGTATGTTCTAACTTTTTTTCATTCTTATAAAATTATGCACAAAATAAATAAAAACCACTTTTTCGCTTACTTGCCTCGTGCAAATAAGACGCTCGATTTTAAATTTTGAAGGCGTGACAATCGAAATATTACTAGCGTTTATATTCCTCAGAGGGAATAACCAGTCAAAACGGAAATATGTCATTTTTAAATCAAATTTTAGACGTATTGACGATTTTCCACAAAAAAATTGATTTCGAAAGACTGTTCTTTTATTTAGTAAAGCTTTTTTAAAAATTCTACTTATTCTATTTGTACTAGTCTTTATGAAATAAACTTGGTGAAAAAGGTTCAAGAAGCATGGCGAGTTGTGTAAGTAACTTCTTCAAGAAGTAAAAAATAACACCAAAACAGAAGGCAAATAATACTGTGTCTGAAAACTATTAAAAACCACTCTATTTTATGCGTTTTCGTGCTAGCATTGCAAATAAAATTAATATCATCTTCTACCAAAGAGAAGAAGAGTTTATTAATTTTATTTATCGATAGCTCCATTATGAATGTATCTACCTCCACTTTTTGGCGAAATTTAGTAAAAGTATTGGACTCCACAGTCAAATCATTTTAAAAAGAGCATATATACATTTGAATATAGGTACCTAGGTGTGCTCACCGTGTGGTTCAAATTTATTGCAACACTATTATTAAATTACACGAATATTTTTCAAAATTATCATAATATATAAAGTTAATGGGCATATAATAAATAATTCGTCAGCAGTTGTGATCAGTAGAAGAGGACAACTATCACGTTGTTGAGCTTGTCAGCTTATTACAATTTGATAGAAAGCTAAACGCGCTTAGAATTGGCGTTTGGCGGGGACTTTTCAAATGTAAAAATTTAAAAAAATCATCGGACAGCAAAACGACTTCTACAATTTTACTCCAAATATGCTCAGGAATCGCTGGTTAAAATCCTTCGCGTACATATGTGCTGTTACACCCTATATATGTCTACTTGTGTCTAGATCAGCGGTTTTCAACCTGTGGTACCTACGTAATATCGTGGCACGAATGTAGGTTTTAAAACTCAACTCAACGTTTTCAAACTTTGCTCTGCAAAGTAAGCTGAAGAGTCACATTGACTGTATGTTATAGCACTGTATGGTTGATTATACAGAAAACAGGAAATCGGGCTTTTATTTTAGCTACTGACACATGAGAAACTTTTTCCTACAAAATTTTTTGAGGTTAAAAAAAATCATCCTATTAATACACTTTGTGAGTTTGTTGTCACATTTGTGAGACCCCCTCCTCCCTAGTGTGACGTCACATATTTAGCAATTTTACATAAATTTTTTTTTTGCATTTTAATAATTTAGATTTTTACATGTGATGTCACAGAACTGATGACCCCCCCATACCCCTTGTCACAATTCTCTACTCCCCCCCCCCTTAATGTGTGACGTAATTTATGGATGGCCCCTTATGAGTGCTGCTCTAGAATATTGTATTTTGTCGTATTGTTACTGTGGGTGTTCGTAAGTTAATGAGTTGCAGGAGTTCACAACAGTCGAATTTAGAGTTAAGTATTTTGAATAAAAATGTTCAATCATTTATTTTACGTCTGTCTTCTAATGTATGTATTTTTAGAGTATTTAAAAATCGTATTTTATGTCTTCTACTGGGATATTCAATTTAAAATTTATAAAACATGTCTTTCATTACACGTGTACACAAGATAGATAGAGGGTATTAAGTACAACAAATTTGTAGCAAGGGTCAAGGGGTACGCAGGATCAAAAAGGTTGACAACCGCTGGTCTAGATAAATAAAAGTATTGGAATAAACAATTTTTTTTGATTATTTTTAAGATGAAATATATCTCCCAGATCAGAATATTTATTTCCGAGACTTCTTTCTGAAAGTTTCAATAGAGACATTTTATCAAGGAGGTAATTAACTAATTATAATCAATGTTTTGTATTAGCTGAATAGTGATGCAATGACAATACAAGAACGATTCTACGCAGGTGTTGGGTGTTATTTTTCCCATTTACACCGTTTCCAGGTTAATTAAGACTGAGAAAGACTACATCCAGCGAGAAAGTATACCTGTTCTACGGGCGGTCTAGCCCCACCGCGCCATCAGTTCCCAGAGTTTCGAACTAATTGGTGCGGACATTGTTTTGTATTTTTACGCCAGCATAATTATGTTACTAATAATAAACATTGTCTTCTTTCCACACGAAACAACCGTCTCGGTGAATCTGGATTACTACTATCTTATTTAGATTAATCTTTTCGGATTCGCAGCACTAAAACAACTGTAGTTTTGTTTTGCTTGAACGTGGGCGTGAAAGAACTGCACATAATTTGTCAGAGGCTTGTGTTATTAAGCATGCTGCTGATATATCTGATATCTGATGTAACTTCTTCTTTCTCATAAAAGACGGATGAAACAGAACGAGAGATTACAAGTTACAACGGAGTTCTCATTGACAGGATCATTGATTTATATACATTTCTGCACATTTCTAAGGTACCTAATGGTAATAAAACTACTTAATTTAAATTTGAATGTATGAATAGTAAGCGTTCAAAAAGAAGAAGAAGATGTTTTCGTTATTTTTTTTGGGGTGTTATGCCGTGTTGCGCTACCTCCTTCTTTAGCCAACGTTTCTGACAGCGTTACAGTGTCCATAATCAGGGCAGATACAACACGGCATATCACCCCAAAAATAAATAATGAAAATACTTTTGGCCGTGAAAATCTAAAAACGTTGGATGGAAAGATGGTTTAAAGGGAGATACGTAAATATAAATGTTAGAGGGAGCGCGCTTATATTAAAAAAAAACTATTATAATTAAGCGAAAAATGTGAAAATATTTAATAAAACACGACTATAGACTATATAGACCAAAAAGCACATAAACACTGTGGAATTTTTCTCACCTATAACATGTTAAATAACAGAACAAAAGTGTTTTTAATAATTATTATTTGGCGTATTTTTTTATCGAAGGAATTTTATATAATTACAGTTTCGGCTCAGCAAATGTAAAGAAATTATCTTCAAAATAAACATAATTTTTTAAGAACTAAAAAACATAATGTGTGTTCAAGGAAAATATGTTTTAAATCGGAAGAAATTCCGATTGCCGAGCCTTAATGTATATGTTGTAAATAAAAAGGATATGAGAAAGGTATATTACGCTTTGTGTCATTCTCGAATTGAATATGGAATTATAGGATGGGGATCTGCTACACATAAGTACATACATAACCTTAATACGATTCAAAAAGTAATCATAAAGACCATATTGAAAGTACCCATTAGAACGCCATAAATTGAAATTTTCAATAGCTTTGACGTACCAAACGTGCAACAAATATATGCCAAAAATATATTATTAAAGCTTTTCAAAAATACTGAATCCTCCACTAGACCGTGCATGCATAACACTAGGTCGAATAAAAATGATATAAAAAAACATTCCAAGTTACAAAACCACATTCGGACAAAGAAACTACACATACTTTGCAACTAAACTTCATAACATCCTTCCCCAAGACATAAAACTAATAAATAATTCTAATGTATACAAATCAAGAATAAAAATATGGCTGAAAGAGATCAATGAAAAAACCCTAATGGAAACACTAAAAACGACATAGAAGACAAATGAAATATATTTAAATAATTTTAGTCCGCCTCGGCACAGGACCCCCTAGTGAGGAGGACTAAGAATTACAATATTTAGCATTAAATTCACATTATATTTTGTATGTACAATTATTTTATATAGTTGCTAATAAAAAAAAAAAATTGAAGTCCACTGTAGTTTTTTTGAAGTCCACAGTACTGTATTTTTTTTATTTAGCCCAACTACTCCCGATTGTCCGGAACCAAAGTAACTATGCCATCCTCAACGTTGTGAGGCTGAAGTAGAAAGGGGAGAAGAAGGTTGGGAAGTAGTACCTGGCTATTCAGATTCAAGCAACGTTGTAGAATTTTTGTCCATTCACCAGGACGATACTGAAAGTGCCTACAATTTTGAACCAAATCCAATCTCTATAAGAACACTCGTAAATTATGGCCGTCACAAAGAATATAGAAAAGGTATTGCATATTTTATAGAAGAAGATTCCAATAAGAGTCGTGAAAGAAAATGGCGTATTTGAATATATAATATCTAAAAGACAAGCTATATAGTTTTTTCTTTTCGTTGATTGAGAAGGTGTCCCCTTTGATGCTGAACACGAAATGATCAGTATAAATTCAAAAATAACATAATTTATTTTACAAGTTCAATTTTGTGTATGCAAACAGTATCTTCAACTCTTCAATGCTTGAATTCACCCCAAGGCACTTGTGTATTCCTGGCATAATAATATTATTTACTGCTGTACGTTGAAAGCCTACAATTCTCAAAGCGTATGCAAGAAGTGTCCTCGTAAGGACATTTTGATTTTAAGATGGCC
This sequence comes from Glyphotaelius pellucidus, assembly GCA_936435175.1. NCBI lineage: Eukaryota > Metazoa > Arthropoda > Insecta > Trichoptera > Limnephilidae > Glyphotaelius > Glyphotaelius pellucidus. The sequence goes on along the minus strand of OW386545.1, from coordinate 7,043,016 downwards.
TCAACATTTCCAACACATCTTCAGAAGAACTGGAGAAGATATAATATATTACTTTAAAGGACAGATGTTGACATTTCTAGAATATAAATGAACTGATTATCTGCTAGGCGCATCGTGCCAGGACTATTTAAATATTGTTGTGAGGATCAAAACACGTAAAAATGTGATTTATTTTTAACTATTGCCTCGTGGTGCTTATCGCGTATCATGTACAATTGTGTAGGGTTCATGCCCCGATAAAAATAGGTATTATTCTTCATATTTTTCTTAAATTGTCCCCAATTATCGTGCAAAGTTAAATTATGTAATACAAAAAAGAAAAGACTTCGTCAAAGTTTTTCAGAAATGTCACTTTTTTTTAAACGTCAAAAGTATTGAAATAAAAATATATTGACAGTAGTTGTTGGTAATGAAATATTACAAAAAAGAAAAATGTTATACTTAGTTAGATTGATCTAGAAATTCTAGGCTGTAAAGCTGTGCAAATTTTATTCGGCTCCCTAACTATTGACGGGCAATGGATTTCAAGCTCCGTAACTCAAGATGGAAATAACGAGACAAGCTGAAATAAAAATCTAGATGAAAATGTGAATTGCATTCACTGGAAGAAATTTCAGACGGAAAAGGCTGTACGAATTTCATAATAACAGTGCTCACCGTTTGAAAGTGGGATAGGCAAACAGATTTCTGCTTTATTGTTAGGGTTTAATTTAATTCTATATTGGCTTAGTAGGTTGCCATGTATGATGTTTACCTGTTAGCTGAACTCCAACCTCATATCCATCCACAGAGCATGTGTCCCAAATCCTTTCAAAACAGTGCTCCCTGATGCGCTAGACAGGTCGCAGCGGCTCAGGACTACTCCTGTCTGGCGTGGTAGGATCTTATTAAATGTTAAACGCGTTTACCACGAATACCATTTACATTTGTTATACATGTATTCATTAAAAATTTATTATCAGTCCAACAATCTACACCCAGTCAATTTGCCTGACCAATTGAGAATTCATTCATAGGGAATAGGTACACGTCGATATACATACTTGATCCATGGGAACACATGATTGCTTAGTATTTTGCATTGAAGACTTCATTATTTGGTCATTCCAATCGCATCCAACAATACAATGTTCGATCGTGCAGCATTGTTACTTCGTCTGCTGGATTTGTCCATTGACTAAAACCTATTAGCCTGATTGAACAACATGGCTGATCATCTGTTCAATCGATATGTTAAATCTACTTCAATAAAGGTTGAATTAAAATGCAGCCTTGTAAATCCAAACCGACCAAAATGGAGCAGAATATTGTTTTTTGAAGCAGCAAAACTCACACACGGTGATCTCTGATGACATGAAATTAACACATGCTTTCTGTATAGAACTTATAAGTCAACGAAACTATTTAAATCTTGTTTTGCTTTTTAATCATACACTATGGAGCTTTTCACCCCTCAAGCTAGTTTGCTCGCTTTTCGAAACAAGTCATAAAGGTCTCATAGAAATCGTTGAATCTCCCTTACTGGTGTAGTGAGAAATATGATCTAAACCATAGGTTCTCAACGTGGGCGATAACGCCCCCTTGGGGGCGTTTCAGACCTTCAGGGGGGTGGTAGAAGACCAAGAAATAATTGGGGGGCGTTTCAGACTTTCAGGGGGGCGGTAAGAGACCCATAGAAACCCATCCCACCCCATCCCATTAGGGGCCATCCACCCACAAAAATATTTTCTATATCCCATTTCGCCCCCTCCGTTGTGGCAAATGTAACCCCATCGTGATATCCCATTACGCCCCCTTCGTCGTGGTATCCCGATACGCCCCCTCCGTTATGGCAAATGTAACCCTGTCGTGGTATCCCATTACGCCCTCAAAGCGGGCGGTGGGCAAAAAAAGGTTGAGAATCTATGATCTAAACGGTATTGGAAAGAGAAAACACCACGCTATGTATTCAAACCTATAAGTTAACCACAAATTACTAACTAAAGTTTTTCTTTTAAATTTGCATTAAAAACGTTTTTATTAAAAAATTACACGGTTATTCTAATAATAAAATTTGAGAGCGTATTTCATCACTTTCAAAAACAGTTTTTAGATTTTGCACAAATATTCTGATTTACTCAGAGAATATGGTCGAGGCCTGAGGGGTTAAATGACCACTTATCTGTCGAAATCTACTAAACGAATCTATTTATCGACGCAACGTTTCATTCCTAGCCATTTATAAAGGGGCTTTAAAATAATCATTATTTTATGTCTGACTAATTAAGTGATCATCATTTAAATTTTTTTTTATTCGGATCGGGGAATTCCCTTTGCTTTGATAAGGTACCTCCAAGCGACCCTATCTTATCTAGTCTCTCCTCGTACAGCTTATTAAGGCATGAAATTAAATAATTGCGACATCTAATCAAGCCTTCAAAAAATTAAACGTAATTTGGAAATGTAGTCACTGAAAAAGTCCATGAAACTAATTCTAGATAAGCGAAACGAACGGAAAATCAATACTGATCGGTTTTACAAATTTGTTTACAGTTTGAAACTTTTATACGATAAAAATCATTGCGTTTGCTTTTAGTGTTGCGCGTACAACGCATATTACTGTCAAATTAAATTTAAAATATGAGGAGTGATGACTTTATTGTGGCTTTATAAAAATAATAAGATATAAATTGGATGATTTGAAGTCCCGTTTTAGTGAAACACCGCATGAATTGATCATAACATTTCAAATAGTTTCACATGGCACCTTTTATGCGAAAAATCACCACAAGTTTAAAACTTCAACTCTCACTCCAATAATAAACAATAAATGTCAAACTCTTAAATCTGATCTTTCTAGTAATATCGATGAGCCCGTTGCACTTCAAAAAGTGTATAATAAACACGAAAATGTTTATTGTTCAAAATCGATGTTTTTAATTTACCTATTCATTGTTGACAGTTGTTTATCGACGTCTGTAAATAAATATGAAACAGTTTACGTTTAATTTTTTTTTTTATATGAAATACCGCACAAGAGTCCCAACTGCTCCCCTCTGGAGCCAGTGAGACTATGGCATCCCCAATTGGGGTATGTTGTGTGGCTGAAGGTGGTGGGGAGGGGGAGGAGATAGGGAAGAGGAAGGTGGGGAAGTACCTGGCTATTCAGATCTGGTCACTAAACACGGCTAATGCCATTTCGAGCAACGTTTCAATTCTGAATGGTGGTCTTACACCAGGGCGATACTGATAGTATCTTCCACTCTGGAACGTGCCGTAAATATACTATATATTATTTTAAATGAATAAATTGTGAAATAACACAAATTAATCAAATAAAATTTATTTGCGCACGCCGGGTTCGAACCCGCGACCTTCGGATTGTGAGTCCAGAGTCTTACCTCGGGACCACGGAGGCCGTCAAAAATTGAATGTCAAAAATTGAATTGAAAAATTGAAATTAATTGTGGATATTGAAGCATTTTAAAGGTAAGAAAATTCCTACATAAACAGCACTCAAACTTTAAAACTCAAATCTTCAGAAAAATGCATTCAATATTAAAAGATTCTGGTCAAACTACTAGTCGTGATAACGAAGCCCTTAGCACTTAGCAAAGTGTATAAATAATAATAATAATTGGATAATTTGTAGAGCGCCTTTTTTGTGAAAAACCACCTTAAGGGCGCTGTACAGCTTATTAAGAATTCCTAGGTTCTATCTAATTTAGCTATTTACAAACAGATACAGAAGCATAATTACCTGGTAGGTCACTTCCGAAAAACATACTCTAATTAGAAAGTTCATGCTTGCAGAAGATAGGGTTTGCACGTGGATGGCATTAAATTAAAAAAGAACTAGACATGGCATGATTTTACATTATTTGCTACCGCCATCACGGTTAGTAGTACATTTATTAAAAGATTAGTTGCAAAAGTAGAGTTGATATTTATTTTGAGAAGACTGGAGAATTAAGGACTCTTTAGGGCTGCAAAATGTTCATGAAATTACCTTTACTAACGCTTATTTTATTTTTATTTTTTTTGTATAAAGAACATGTTTATTAAATTTTCGAAGAAAACTTCTTCTGAAAGGTTTTCACTTTGTGATGGTATTATTTATTTTATTAAAGGGTATATTTCCAATAAACTTTCTTCACTCGTACCCCTCCCTCTTCCTTCTACCCCTTCCCCTGTATTTAATTTGTGATCTGTTAATTTGTAATTTCAGTATACTTTTTCTCCTGATGAAGTGAACATCGTTTTTGAAATATTTAGAGTGTATATAAAATAAAGTAATGTATACAAAGTTATTGTCTTTTAATAAAATTAAAAAAAAAAACATGTTTATTGTTCAATCAAAATCTGTAAATAAATATGAAACAGTTAGCGTTTTTTGTAGACATTGAAGTATTTTAACGGTGGGTAATTTAACTACACTAGAGTTCGCACTAGACACTAGACACTACACGTACAAATGATACAATAAAAATTATGTTAACATTATAATAAATAAGTTGTATAAATGCTTTTAATGAGTGCTCTACCTTACTACGTCTCCCACGTCCATTATATTGTACCGGGTAGATGTACTGAATCGGAAACACGAGGGCTGTAATCTGTTACGCCCTGTAACGTGTATCAAATTTCAACCTTAAATTCCTCGACTGAGCCGAGTGTCATATTGAGTGATGAAGCATTAGCCTGAGCATTGTCTTGCAGAGGCTAGAGGAAGAAATGTTGGGCCTACGAACCCAAGAAATTAATTTGTCTCAAGTGGACGATTAGTTTTAGTCACTTGAAGCGAGATGAGAGATTTACATTTATGACTTGCCACTAAAGACTCTAGTTAAAAAGTCAAACATAATGCGTTTCTAATAAGAATTGAGTTTCATACGAATATTCTTCATTGGACATTGGACATACCACATTAAATATACACTTGTATATACTTCAATCTGTCGAGGTGACGTTACATACTCGTGGGTATGTCTAGATCTAGATCTAATCTAGCGGGCGTCGATTTATAATGTTTTGTACCTGTGGTTTTTTAAGGATATGTTTTTTTATGTGAATACCACACAAGAGTCCGAACTGGAACTTTCCGCCTAGAAACCGTAAGACAATGGCTTCCCCATCGTGGTATGTTGTGAGGCTGAAACCATCTAAAGTTATTCTAATCGGGTAAGTAATCATTATTTTTAAATTCTCCGATTTCCACTTGTTTTGTGGATACCGCACAAGCTTAAATCATATCAACCAATGTTTCAATTCTGAATGGTGGTCTTACACCAGGGCGATATTGAGAATATCTTCCACTCTGAATGTTTTCTAGTAGACAATTTCACACCTATTAATCAACGAAATTACATACATATAATATTTTACATTCATCATTATTGATTAATGGGTGAGTAGTAACTTTTTTTTAACTTAGGGATGAGTTATTCAATTGTTCTTAACGTCATTAGTTGTAAGTAACTAATAATTAGTTATAGGTGTTAGATTATAAATAACTAAATTAGTTTCGTATTTAAAACCATGCATACTATTTGCTTGATAAATTGGAGTGCACTAGTGGTGATTTTTCACATAAAAGGTGCCATGTGAAACTATTTGAAATGTTATGATCAATGCATGCGGTGTTTCACTAAAACGGAACCTCAAATCATCCAATTTATATCTTATTATTTTTATAAAACTGTTCTGTTCAATATGTTCATGTAGGATTTTTTGTGGCTTGATACTTAGAAAGAACGATCTTAAAACTTAGTATCTCAACTTGCATTACATAACAACATTCATTAACCATTTTAATCATCCAGTTAGTAGAGAAATAATCTAGGGTCCAACATGGGAGATAGTCTATTTACTAATATATATATTTGGAAATAATAAACAACAAATAAATTATGGATAGAAAGTATGGCTTGAAAAAATTTACATTATTTAAGATATTAAAAATACTGGAAAATAAGTAAAAATACATACAATAATAGCAACAGAATATATGTGAAAATCAATCAATCTGTTGGTTTTCGGTAAAAATGTAACGTTTAGTTTTTTTTTAATTTTAAAGTAGCTTCTCTCACTTTTCATTAAATCGGGTAAACGTTAAATAGTTCACGGCCTATTCTAAGTGTTCACCGTCGTGATGTTTGTAACATTCTTAAACACAATGGAATTGACAAAGGTGTGGTGTGGAAGTGATAAAAACATTTGTTTATTATAATATAAATAATGCAATAGTTTTCAATGTGAACATAAGTTGTGACTATGAGGTAGCGACGAGCTACCAAGAACTATGAGATTTCTAATGTCAACTCCAACCTAGGTGCACCTTTATTATTTCTATAAGCAATTTAGTACATGTGTACAAATGTAGAGGTAGCTACTTACCAGTGTAAATAAATTAGCCATTAGGGTTACCGAATGCAAAGATTATTTAAAAAAAAAAAACAAATTTAAAAATATCATTTTAGATGAAAGTAAATGTAATGTCATCTTCAGCAGAGGTAAGTTCGTTTGAAGACGTTATCGACCAACAAGGTTGCAATTCAATTTTTTAATTAGAAATTATATTTCGACTTGTTAAATAATAATAATATTTTGATGATTCGTATTGCGCCGTTTTTTTGTGAAAAATCATCCCAGGGGCGCTGTACCACCGGTTCATCGATCACTAATACAAAACACGTGCCTACAATGCATTTGACGAAAGAACGTGAAGCTGCGGGAAAATACACAGGACCATACTTGTCTGGGAGGTCACTTGAGATTAATACTGTATATTGTTTATTAGAGAAATTCACATACAGTTTGCACACAGCGGACATGTTTGGGAACACATGTTAAAGAAATTGCTGTTATTAATCCTGGTATGTATTTTAATAATATTATTATTATAATATTATATGATATGTTCTGTAATGAAGAACGTGTTTGGGAAAGCAAAAGCAAAATTTTATGATGTACGGTACAAGGATTTTATTGGGATATTTATCTTCCTAAATGTGTTCGTTATTTGTTTTTGGGGTGTTAGGCCGTGTTGCGCTTTCTCTTTCTTTAGCCAACTTTAAAAACCTACCTCCCTAAATATGGTTCCTTCCTCGGTAAAATTCAGACTGAGGTGTAAGGCTTTTCGAATGATATTAATCTACGAGTAATAAGAAAGTTCTAGTTCAACAGTTCATCTGAGGAACATTGATTGAGCTACAATAGAGCGATTGTATTGCCGACCTCATACATAATGGTCTCTGGAACCAATTCACACAGCATCAGCAGAGGAAGTCTTTAGGAACTCCTTTGTGGAATAAATATATTTTTTTCTTTTTTTTTAATCTGGTGATGTAGCTTGCAATGGAAACGGTCGGGTAGAATAAGTTATTATGATGTTTTATACGTGTTGAACGATTTGATATCAAATATGGTTACCCTAGCCGTGATGCGACTGGTCTATTTATCATTTGTCATTTACACGATGACACACAAATTGTTGCTGAATGCAAAATAAACACGTTGTTTGTGTTGCAAACATTCCTTCATGATTCATGCGTAAATAGTAGGATGGTACAATTACATACTGCCTTCGAATAATTATTCATTTATACGTTTTTCATAAGTGTAAGCAAAGTTTCGCGTATCTGCCTACCTATTAAAATCGTGTAAAATCTTAATGTGTTCATTGCAAGTTAAAAGAAATAAGTAATTATATAAAATGATTTGAAATTTTCACGGCCAAAATCAATGCGTGATTCATTTTTGGGTTATCATGCCATGTTGCAACAAGAATGGCTGCGTTTATAATTTCCGCTTCAATGGCACGGCGACTTTTTAGATTTCTTTAATACGAGTGAGGGAGACGCATGAAAATAATAACGCTTTTCTTTGGAGGGAGTAGACATACGTACATCGTTTGTCTCATCCTATATGTCACTATTATTTAGTGTATAAGAAAGAGCTGCAGAGTTATGGTGATGAAGAAAGTACGTTTTTTTGCCTTTTTTACCGTTGCCGTGCCGTCGCCGTGGGAATTATAAAAGCGCCCTTTGGATAAAGTAAGAGAAAGGGCTACACGGCGTAATACCCCAAAATATCACGATAATCAGTTGTTGGCTTTTACACGCCTTAGAAATAAGTTTAATTACCTATATGCCTGAAATAAATTAAAGTAGGTATATATTAATTAATAATTTTGTAATATAAAAATTATGTGAACTTAAATAAATGGGCAATGAGTCACAAAATTTAGTAATCATTTATTTTATAATCTTAAATATAGATTTTTAGTTATCATTTTATCAAATTTTAATTTATTTGGTCAGCGCCCATTTTATTTATCATTAAAAGTGTAATACGTATACCTCTATCACGGTTGTCTTTTTTTATGTGAATAACGAACAAGTGCTCCCAGCCGTCTGGAGCCAGTGAAGCTGCGGCATCCCCAATTGGGGTATGTTGTGAGGCTGAAGGTAGTGGGAGCGGGAGGATATGGAAAAGAAGAAGAAGTACCTGACTATTCAGATCTGGTCACCAAATTTTATTAATAATTTTAATTTCATAAATTTTATTTAATTAATTTGTGTTATTTCACAATTTATTCATTTAAAATAAGACATAGTATATTTGCGGCACGTTCCGTAGTGGAAGATCTCAGTATCGCCCTGCTGTAAGACCACCGTTCAGAATTGAAACGTTGCTTGAAATGTGTTTGGTGACCAGATCTGAATAGCCAGGTACTTCCCACCTTCCTCTTCCCCATCTCCTTCCCCTCCCCACTACCTTCAGCCTCACAACATGCCATAGTCTCACTGGCTCCAGACGGGAGCAGTTGGGACTCTTGTGCGGCATTCATACAAAAAAAACTATTTATTTTTTAAAATCAATAAATTGTGAAATAACACAAATTAATCAGATAAAATTAAATAAAAGTAAATTTTCACCTCTTTGGTGGATTGATACTTTCAAACAAACTTCTAGATTCATACCTGCGTCATTGGACCTCGTTAGCGTTATGTGTTCGAAAATAATAATGTAGTGTTTTTTTTCTTCTACCAGCAACACGCTTTATTTTATGTGTTGTTTTTTACAATGCAAATGAGTTCACTGAACATGACTTATTTTATTCACAATACAATCGTAGTAATATATTTTAGAACCCTCCAAGGCTGGAGATCTTTTGTCCTTGCGTGTTTTGAAAAATGGCAACGCTTGCCTTTTATTTCCTTAGCCACCTCGTCTAACAATGCGTTTGTTTATAATTTGTTTGCGTAAATCCAGTAATGCTTTATTACATTGCGGCGGTAAGTCATTGTTCGAAACGCAGTGTTCTTGGGAACAATGAATTTTTCACAAAACCCATTACCAATAGGTATGTAGGTACGACGAGAAATCATTAAATTTATCCAAAGGAGTAATTTGTAGGTATATTTTATTAATTGAATTTCATATTCTATGCAGGTATACTTTTTGCATCAACTTCACACATGAACTTCAACCAGTCTACGACATTTTTGGGGATTTCAAAACAATTCAAATTATTATTTCGAATACTTAACAAAATTGTAAATATCAATGCGTTTTTAAACAAATTTGTAAAGAAGAAATACAGTAAAAGAAAAAATTGGTAGCAACTATTATTTGTGCGCAACAGAGTTTGCCTTTTAAAGGTAGCTTCTTTGGTACTAAATGTGTCGATATAGATACAGTGGCATAGCGTGGGTGTCAGCCTCCCGGGGCGGAGGAAAATTTCGCCGCCCCCTTATTTAGATATACTTCAATTTAAATGACTAAAATATATAGTAATTCTAAAGAACTTTTTGGTAAGAACAATTGTGTATTGTACAGAATACAAAATATAAAAGTCATGTGTACATGTGCTTTACAATATAATAATCACATTTGTTACAAAAATTCTTACACGTATAATTGTCAAAGCATCACTCACGGACTTCACGTCCCTGAAGTAATTCTCGCTGAATAGTCATAAATTCATGAACAATCCAAGCACAACATAAAATAGGGGAATTCCTGCAATGAAGTGCAGTGTTGCCAATCGCTACAATGAGCAAGATGTCATTATTATACATTCATTTAAATAAACGGGATTCCCCAGTTTCGTCACAGAATAAATAATAATGAAAAATTCCGTGCTCATTTCAATCGGTCCGAATCGTAGGTGCGACAAAATTATGAAATGAGATGGTTCGAATTTTTACAAGATTATTTATTGTGATATTTTGCCGCCCCTTAAAAGTGCCGCCTGGGGCGGGCCGCACTCTCCGCCCCCCCTACGCTACGCCACTGTATACATAAGATTGCTCTCCCCACGGCTTGACCATTATTGGCGAGTTAGTCCTGTAGGCCGAGAGAAAGAACAGAGATGTGACCACCGGGAACGCTCTCTGATAATAGCCGAGTTTTCAAACCATACAGTAATCAGTCTGAAGAAAATCGGATCATTGTTACAAACTTTTAACCCTTGCATGGTTTATTCAAAGCAACCAAAACAAGCTCGGTAGAATGGAGTGCGGTATGCATGATTGTAAGTAGAGGAATGAGTTTCAGGTTTTCAAGGGTGACCGGCCAACTCGGAATGAAACCAACTCAGAACCATCTCAGATAAGTCATTTAGAGTGATAAAAAAATATATATAAAAAATTGGTAAAATAGGTTATGTTAGGTTAGGGTTATCGGCTAATTTAAAACGATTTTTTTCATAGATTTAAATGACTTTTCAAGGAGGTGTTGAGTTGACATTATTCCCAGTTGGCATGGAACCGTTTTCAAGATACCCATGATGCAAGAGGTAGACAATACAAAATCCGATAGTTCGTTCTAAATCCAAGCGGAGTATCTATAATCACCGTTTATTTTATTAATAACCACCTTATCTTTTGGTAAATGTCAAACGTATACGAATGCGTACAGAGTTGATTTAATAATGGTATCATTACATCACTGATTGACAGCTTCGCGTTAACCAATAATAAAATGTTTTTGACTGAGCAAAATAATGTAAGGCCTCGACTAAATTCAATGCGTTCTCTAGAATAAATATTGCATACTTCAATGCACTGTCGCGAATGTGTCGTCTGTATAATATCATTGAATGTGACCATATAGATATATATATCTACGCAAACAATCTCACATATTTAAAAAAAAACGAAATTTCAAACTCCTACCATGACACTTCGTGGAGAACAGTTATGTGGCTGCTTTATTGTCATACCCTTTCTTTCTTTCTTTCTTTTTTCTCTTTCTCTGCAGGTTATGAATTATATTTGACACTACTTTATTTTGTATTTCATTATGATTATCATTATTTCTGTTATCACTAAGTACTAGCATTTCCGTCTAGTAACAACTAAAAATTGATTACTCATGCTGTGAACATTTCTAATTGGAGTGTTAGTCTATGTGCATCCCAACGGCAATTCTATTATTGTAACAGTTGTTAACATCGTAAATGTTTCAAACAATAAATAAATTAGCTACTAATCTAACATTTAGTATAAAACTAATATTAATTGTTCACTTGTACAACATCATGGTAGGATAATGAACGACTTTTAATGATCTCTCGATTTAATGACCGTGCTTGCCTAGTGATAAAAGAAATACAGAATTATTACATACCTTATTAAGGAGAAAACGGCCTGCCTTTTGTCCTCAAGTTGTATTTGATTTATGATCATAAAGTAGAACCTTCCACTTTATTAAAATAACGAAATTTTTTTAGATTTGCTAGTACTTAGGACTGCTTGGTAGGGGTCACATAAAATATATAGTGCTTACCTATAAAATAATTTATTGTCGTTTATGGTCAATGTTCTATCCTTACTCTTAGTTTCTGTGTTAATCCTTTAACATCCATCAGTTTACTATCATGGGAAACGTTGGTTTTACATTTTACTACCGCGTCTATTTTAGTTTCATGGTGCAATAACAAACAGCGAAATAACTTGGTTTATTACCCATTGTCATCTTAAATAATTAATGGTGCTGTAAATAGCCTCCGTCAAAGTTATGATGGCATACCCGTGAAACCACTATATTATTGTTTTATCTTGTCTGACAAGTAGATTTTAATAACGTAAAAATCTACGTAACGTGATCGGATTTTACTAAGAATTGATTTATAGCATTATTTATGCATAACTTTCACAAGCATTGATTTTGAAAGTTCTATTTATTAATAATTTATTGATCAATAACTACATTAGTCAATGTAGGATTCATGCATAATGTTGCTTAATTTATTTAATAAGTTATTTCTTTGTTCACGCATTGCCGTGCATGTACGATATTGATACATTGCTCTGCGGTAAATCAATTTTAATGCATTAACGTGGGTAAATTATTCGAGTCTACTAAGATTATGAATCATAATAATAATGTTGGATAATTTGAAGAGCGTCGTTTTTGTGAAAAATCAACTCAATACGTTTATTACAAATGGAATTCTAGTGATAATCTACTTGGAAATGTTAATATTATATCCTGTGACTTGGGAGAGGATTCCACTACTTTCAGAGAATTACGTAGGTTTTTTATGTTTAAATTTATTTAACGAGAGTGTTGTGGAATTATCATGTTATACAGATATAGAATTTCTCCGCTTGTTCAGTAATTAGCTAAAAAAACACTGGAAAATTTATGACTCTTTAGGACTGGGATATTGATGTGATTTTGGTAGGGCGTAGTAGAATTTAGTATGTGATCTTGGTTCTATCTTATTTTGTTATTTACAAAAAGAAATAGAAAACATACCTGGCAGGCATTGACCTATACCCTTGGTCGAAGCTTGCAGGTAACTTCCGACAAACACACTTTTAATAGAAAGTTTATGCTTGTAGAAAAAAAACGACTTTCCACGCAAAGGACATTGTATTTAAAACACTGGACATTGCATAATTTTACATTTGCTACCCTCCATTAATAATAATAATAATAATAATAATGTTATATTTGTATAGCGCAGTTTTGTGTCATTTCACTTCACGTGCGCTTAACTATAATAAACTTACGGTGCTCCTTACGGGACCATTACAAAATATTGATAAAATATTATGAAATAAAGAATATGCAGTATTTACAAAGCAGTGACAAGAGAACAAAAATTAACAATAACAATGCTGTTATAGCATAAGACAATAAAATAGGCAAATGAATTGATGGTGCATTTATGAGAAGATAGTGGCAAAAGTAGAGTTGATATTTATTTTGAAAGACTGGAGAATTTGGGACTCTTTGAGACTGGGATATTGACAGTATTACTGACTATATTAAATAATATTAATTATGACATACATGTGGATGGAAGATGAAATTGTTGACGCTCCCCTAAGAACCGTCACGATAAAAAAAAACACACAAAAAGAAAAAAACCACTTTCCCTTTTTTTGGTGTTTCAAGAGTCAGAATAACAGAAGAGTATTACAAATATATTCCTATTTAGGGATTACTTACATTCATCATTAAATCATTATGCACAAACATTTAAAATTTCGTTTTTCCTCGACACGAATGGCAGATATTCCACACTGTTAGAAATAAACATTGCATCATCATAATTTACTCGCCTTGACCTCTATATCTTTCATTTCTTGCATACAATTATTATTCATATCCAAATTGGATAACCACAGGGACAATACACATTTTTTTTCAACACCTTTTGTGATGTAAAATAACCCCGTAAAATCACCGTTCGCGCATGTTTTCCTAGTAGCCACAGAGACGGGATTGTCCAATTAATTGATTGCCTAATAGACAAATTCTCCCCCTAATTTGCTCTTGAGATTCACCGTTAACAACAATTATTTATACTTACATTATTTTGGTCAATGTGTTCATATTTTCTCTTTCAAATACCAAACATTAACGCTGCTACTAGAGAATATTATAATGCCCACAATTCAACACGCTTTTGAGTCGGAACAAAAACCTACTTTGTCACACAGTCACGGCATTCAAATGAAACTATGTAAGTTCAAAGTTCTAATTCATCTGCGCACTTGAGTAAGCTTTTTGGCTTTGATGTTTCCGCCAGAGCTTTTAAGAAAGCACTATGTATACAAATAAGGTGGATTTTTTGGATAATTTTGAATGATCTCGCGTTTAGTGTTAAAGGGTACAGAGTCTCTATTATGTGCCATGATCTTCTGTTGATTGTGTGTAGAAAATATGGCACCAAGTGCGTGATGCATGTTATGTTCCTGTAGCTGAGATCTCAATTGAAACAACTCTTTCTGTTACATGGCGCATCGTTTATGAGAAAGAAGTAGAGGTTACAACGGAACTGTCGGCGGTATGCCTTTAATACAATCAGTTGTAGGAATGAAAATAGTAGCATCTTTTTAGGTCAGCTTTTAAGGTCAATTATAAAATTGAACCAAATTATTAATATTTAAAATAAATACTATTCATTCATCTCTAATTATATCACTAATCTTCAGAGAATAAAATAGCAACTGTGAAATTTTGCGATGTCCAGTTTTTTTTAATATCTTGACCACTCGGACCCATAAGCTTGTTTTCACGATAATATAACATTACCAGACACATGTGTGACGTATGAGGCGTGCCTGACTTATTAAAGTCGTATCTTTTCCAATGTTTTAACAATTTTTTAATTTACAATTACTCTAATTTAATCCATCTTAAAATAAAATTTTAACTGGTTTAATAAGACAGGCACGCCTCATACGTCATACATAATGTCTGGTAATGTTATATTATCGTTAAAACAAGCTGATAGGTGCGAGTGCTTAAACTAATTTTAATTTGTTATTAGCAACTACTTTAAGAGCACTAAAAAATTAAAATACTAAAGTATCTAAATATTTCTTTTAATCAAAAATCTAATTTCGGTTGTCTGGGCGTTAGTCGGTTAGTTCTGCGTGAAATCTGGTTCACAAATTTGCCTTGAATTTAAGAATCATTTTCAAAATTAGAATCAGTCGAGAGAAGTTTTCAGACAAGCGTTAGAATACCTACCTAATATAATATTTTATTATTTTAAAAATTGGAACTGATTTTTCAATAATCAAGATCTCGTGATTTTTCACGTGTCTGTGCTAATATGTTATTTATTTACTGCATTTCCTGGGGAAGAGAAGAATTCAGACAAGCGTTAAAATACCTACCTAATACTATTATTTTAAAAATTGGAACTGATTTTTCAAGAATCAAGATCTCATGATTTCTCACGTGTCTGTGCTAGTACGTTATTTATTTACTGCGTTTCCTGGGGAGAGGGTCAAATGTCTAATGGATAGCGTGTAACGTAGAACGAAAGTAGTCGAACCGTATAATAACATATTGTAGCGAATCTAATTATTTTAGCGTATAAGTGTTGAAATATAGAAGGCTCTCCCTTTCTAACATTGCTTGTCCCTTACACCCAACACCGCTGGGGTAGCGGACCGATATAAAAGACAAGCAAAACCCTAAAATGTTAAGTCTGCCTTCCGAGGTTAGCTCGCGCGGCTTCAGGTCTCCAGTGAGAGAAAAGATACTCGTACAGCCTTTGTGACAAGGTGGCGAGTGGTTAGGGAACAATTGGTTTCCTTTGGGTATTTAGTGTAGAAATACCCATAAAGTTATTGTGGTAGTATTTATTGATAAACTACTGTGTGTTACGATTATTGAACTGTATACTTGCAAATTGATTATACCCAAATAAAGACAAATTGTGTTTACGGAATAAAAGTGCGGATTTTATTTATTAAATTGACCATACAGTTACAATATCTTTATTGTCTATGGTATATATATCGGCTAATGATAAATATAATATGCTTGACCTAACGTTCAAATAAACACTAGAACGATTTAGAATAATATGGAATATTGTGGACACGTCACGATTCTCCCGTAAGAACCGAGAAACATGGCGTCTGCAGTCCATAGACTCCATAGATAAATAGAAAATGTTCTATGGCTAACTGGTTAAGGCGCCAATTTAATATGGAACTTGACAGCTCTTGAGAGGTCCAGATCACGACCGCTGCTGATAGTGGCGTGATAAAATAATGTAATGCCACGTTCGATGGAATAATTAAACATTTTGTAGAAAGCTGTCTGTTCTATGCGTGCTTATAATATAAACATGTTGCGTGTTGCCTTATGACGATAATCGATCTCTTTTTAAATCAAATATTAATTCAGAAGTCTTTAAAAAAATTTCGTGCAGTTGTAAATTTAAAAGTTCTGATTGTTAAATAATTTAAAAAAAACGCAGGTATACAAATTGAACTGTGGACTTGCCTGTTCTTTTAATAGTCATAGCATGTTCATTATGTCATTTATGGGGTGAGGTTTGTCTAGGCGGGTTCATGGGGTGAGGTTTGTCTAGGCGGATGGCCAGGACACACTGAACCCCAGATTCCTATCCATCCCTCAAACCCTTTTCCTTTCCAGAACTCTCCTTCCTTTCCTTTCCTTAAAAAAAAAACCCTCCACACAGCATCCCCAAAGATGACATAGGCCCTGAGGGAAATTGTTTTCCTCAGGGCCTCCTGTGTGGAGCTCATGTAAAAAAAAAAAATAACTGTAGACCTGGTTCGCTTAGAGATGAGCGGGGTCACCAAGTAAATTTTGTAGAAATAAGTTGATATCTCGGAAGGTAATAACGTAAAAGATCAAAAGGTATAATGTAAAAGACAAAGTGGACATCCTCATTTATACTTCTATCTCATTCATACACGAATGTCTCTTTCATATCTTTTAGATACGCGTTACGCCATCTAACCACCAGTATCACCACCTAATTTCCCTGAAGTGTATACATAAAGGATAAGGGATCGTTAAGAGGTACTTCACCGTTGATATGACCCCTCTCAAGTATTCAAATCACTTATATTAAATGTTTCCTGGTACGCCTCTAACTCCTTTTTCCATCTATTTGCGCATTTTATACCATAACCAGCGCAGACCGGTGAAAATCACGGGAAAACTATTCTTAACTTCTGGAATCACTCATTTCTCGTATCACTAACCGCTTCGCTTCAGTGAAGACACGAACCTGAGAATAAAAATTTAAATCCGAGTCTGAGCTTTAGCCGAGATACGAACCAGAGTAAAAATCACAGACTCACAACCGAAATAAGTATATTTTTTTACATTAGCTCCACACAGGGGGAAAATAATTTCCCTCATTACGGGCCTATGTCATCTTTGGAGATGCTGTGTGGAGGGTCTTTTTAGGAAAAGGAAGGAAAATCAGTTCTGGGAAGGAAAAAGGTATGAGGGGTGGGTAGGAATCTGGGATCAATGTTTCCAGGAGTGACGGACGTATGAATCCATCCCTTCTTTCCGCCAGTAGGTGACCTCACCCCTTGAACCTGGGCACCCCTGCTAAGTCACCAAACGTATCGAACCACTTGGGGTGACCTATGGCAGGGGTGTTGGTTGTACCATAAATGGTTTCCGGAGCGGAGGTACCCATAACCATGTTTGATATTTTATCACTCTTTCATCATTCGATTATTTATTTGATTAATTTGTGTTATTTTACAATTAATTCATTAAAAATAATATAAAGTGTGTTTGCCACACGTTACAGAGCGGAAGATACTCTCAGTATCGCCCTGGTGTAAGACCACCCTTCAGAATTGAAACGTTGCTTGAAATGGCTTTAGCTGTGTTTGGTGACCAGATCTGAATAGACAGGTACTTCCCCTCCCCAGTACCTTCAGCCTCACAACATACCCCAATTGAGGATGCCATAGCCTCACTGGCTCCAGACGGGAGCAGTTGGGATTCTTGTGCAGTATTGATAAAAAAAACAGTTATGCACGATTTTATCAGACACACGCCTCAGGGATTGGTTATGTACATTACAATACGCGTATCTACTGTTTTAAAGTTCAAATAAAGTACCTATCTATTACGTCCCTAGTAATCCAGATCATAATATTAAGTTAGTTTAGCATTATGAAAGGAAATCATCCATAACCAATCTATGTTCGTAGCTAGGTTCGAAGGTAGCTCATTCATATAAGGCTTTACTCACGAACCAAAACTCGAGCAGCCCAATTAACTGTGGCGAATTGTGAAGTTGATTTACAAATCTGATCAATCATTTCAGTAATATAATTTTCGGATTTATAACTGCTCTGTTTTATTTAATGTTGGAAGCAACTTGGATACAAAAATAATAATCAATCAACCAAAAATGTTTTTTAAGCGACACCAATTTTTTATAACGTTCCACCACAGTGTTACTAATTTTCTTCGTTAACTAGATGCGAGACTGATGTCAAGTGGGTCTAACTAAAAAAAACCTTGTTCTGAGATTTGACGGCCGGCGTGGTTCAGCGGTAAGGCTCTTGACTCGCAATCCGAAGGTCGCGGGATCGAATCCCGGCGTGGCAAATAAATTTTATTTGATTAATTTGTGTTATTTCACAATTTATTCATTTAAAATAATGTATGGTTTATTTGCGGCACGTTCCAGAGTGGAAGATACTCTTAGTATCGCCCTGGTTTAAGACCACCATTCAGAATTGAAACATAGCTTGAAATGGCTTTAACCGTGTTTGGTGAAGAAATCTGAATAGCCAGGTACTTCCCACCTTCCTCTCCCCCATCTCATTCCCCTCCCCACTTCTGCCTCACAACATACCCCGATTGGAGATCCCATAGTCTTACTGGTTCCAGACGGGAGCAGTTGGGACTCTTGTGCGGTATTCATGTAAAAAAAATCTAATGTGGTAGATAATCTTAATATCGCCCTGGTATAAGATCACCATTCAGAAACGAAACGTTGCTTGAAATGGCTTTTGCCTTGTTTTGTGACCAGATCTGAAAAGCCAGGTTTCTCCCAATCTTCGTCTAACCATTTACTTCCCATCCCTTCAACCTCACAACGTGGTATTCGAACAATTTAGACTCCTGTGCGGTATTCACAAAATGATTAAAAAAAAAATCATCTGTTAAAATTTTGATTTAAGCCGCCGCTACCCAAATTTCAACCGATTTCTTGCATATCTCCCTTGAACATTTTAAGTTTTTAAGCTCTTAAAAAAAAAATGTTATTTTTTAAGATAATATCTATACAATCACTACGCCGAAACGCAAATTATATGAAATTCCCTATATAGAAAAAAATCACAAAGTATGCTCCGAAATTTTTTATTTTCAAGCCTGTCTCTTTAATTTAAAAAGATATATGTTTGAAAAAAAAATCACAGTGTTTCTTTGAAAGTTTTTTTTAGACAACCCCTACGAGATTGTTGCTCTATTGTAAATGAATCGTGTTTTATTCAACATTTTCACAATTTTCGCTTCAATTTTAAAGTTTGAAATATTAGCGCGCTCTCTCCAACATTCGTAATTACATATCTCTCCATCTTCTTCTTTTCGAGCTCGGATACTGCGCCTTAATATTCGCCTGCTTCCAGTTTCAAAATGCATAATTCAAAGGACAATAATTCTACCCATCACCCGTGAAAAGGGTCGTGCGCCTTTCGCCTTCTACAACTTAAAATTTTGATTTTGTGGTCTCGTTCAATTTTAGATATTATTTATTGTTTTATTGCTATTATTTTTATCATGTCCCATAAATTTAAACCGCGTTAAGATGGTCCGTGACAGGTGGAAATACACAATACGAGTTTAATTGGATTGGATTAACATTAATTAAAACCTTCCACCTCAATTTCTCTCTTTCCGAAGGAACAATTCATATTTAGGAAGATAAATATTTTAATGAAATCCTTGTACTGTTGCTCCGCATATCATAAGATTTTCCATTTGTTTTCCCCAACACCTTTAATACAGAATATATTATGCATTATTATTAATGTGTATACCAGGATTAAATAATAGCATTTCCAATTATGTTCTCTGCGTGCAAACTGTACCTAAATTTCTCTAATAAACAATAAACAATTTTAATCTCAAGTGACCTTCCAGTTAAGTCCTGTTTATAATATTTTCCACATTTTAACACAACATCACATTCATTGGTCAAATACATTGTGCATATAGTTTTAGATTAGTGATCGACGATCTGGTGGATGCAAAATGTTAGCCATAAGTTGTTATAATAGTTGGTTTAGTCTGTAGTTAGAAGTAAGACAGAGAATTGTAGAAATATGTCTTAAATTTGTTCCACGCCCAAGTGTTTTTCACAAAAACGCCCCTATATAAATCATCCATATTATATTATTATTATAAACATCTACTTACTAACTATCGTATTTTAATCAATAATGGCAGCAGTGCCCACGTACTTTTTAATAGTAATTTAGCTATATGTTTTCATGTGATTTCTATGTTTGAATTTTAGTTTGTTTTTTGGACTACATCATTTTCATAAGCTATTCAACACTAGCAAGCTCCATGAAACATAGTTTTATAGTTTCCTTTCTCTATGTCGTAGTTATAACTGACAAGATTGATCATTTCTATTACTTAACTCTCTATATATAATTAGAAGGTGGATAAAACATGGCTATGTAATCATAATATTAGAGTTATTGCTTTGATCGTGAGTCTTTTTTCGTAAAATAAGTACAAAGATACACTTCGTTGGTAAAAATTGGTCAATAATAGATATTAATTTGACGAATAATAACATAATATCATTTACTAAACTTAAATTTTTAGAAATAAGCATATTGTAATTGTTTCAGCTAGAGGGTTGATAATTTCGACTATTTCTATTCACTAAAAATGGCAATTATTTTATTGGTTTCAAATTACTTACAGGATAAAGTTGGAAGGGATGAAGGTGCGCCTCCTCTTGCGGGTCACTGAGAGTTTTGTATTATAATCAAATTGCAACACTTTTATGATGCGATTAATATATTGTGCGTAGTAATAACAAAAAAATGCGTATTGCTTTCACTGCGTCGTAACACTCGACCGGATTATTGTGAACTCACTCGGGGAGCGGGGGAGAGGAGAGAGGGTCAACAAATAATTGCCATTGGAAAGAATGTTCCCAAATTCCCAATAAACACAAAATCAGCGCAGCCCATAATAACTGGCGCTAACAGTAATGATTCTATTTTGTTTTTTTAATAGCTCTTGCGATTCATCTCAGCGTCTTTTATTGTCCTTGCTATTCTACAATTCTATCAAGTGAATTGGTTTTACAGTAAAAGTTTGCTTAGAAGGTTAAACAATAATTACGTAGAATATTATTTGCTTTTACTGTTTTAAAGTTTAGAATAGGTATATTGGCATGAAATTTAAAAAAAAAAAATTCTTAGTACGTACTCTATATTGTACAATATATAGAACATAAAAAATATTTTACTAATATTTTTCTTAGTCATCCTCATTAGCGGGTCCTGTGCTGAGACGAACAATAATATTTTCTATTGCCTGACGGTTTTAGTTATTTTCTCTTCTATGAGGTCATGCTAGACTTATGTGTTTCTTGTATTCATTCTCCTTAAACTTGCTTTGTGCTTTTTAAGTATTTCCAATAATGTATGAGTCAGATCGACGAATTTACCTATTTTTACTCCAAGATATTGAATGCTTTCTGTCTTTATTGTACTAGAGCAAAGATTCCCAACCTCTATGGGCCTATTATCCACTTTTCAAAAAAAATATCTTCAACGCTCCCCTCCAAAATTTTTACTAGGCCAAGGACAACCCATAAATGTTCGGCAAGACAGATCCAAAATTGTCACCAAATCTTTTGGAATTTTATGGAATGGAACCCTTTAAATTGCAACAAACGTAGATCTCAATAAAAAATCTCCGAAAGTGTTTATATTAAAATGCGCCATTAAACAGAGCAATTCAACTGCTAAATGAATCTGTATTGAGCATCGACATCTTCAATGTCACCTACAGAGAATTTAGTAACTATATTCTGACGTACGTCACAAGATAGTGAAACTGCCCCCATACACTTTTTTCTTTAAATTTTGTAATCTTCTCCTGTATAATATTCTGGTGTATAACTATTTTATGGAGAACCTGATAAAATAAATAAATAAATCGATACACGAGTTTTTTTTTTTGAAACATCAACGCACTTTATGAACATACAATAATTTTATTAGAGAATTGGATCACTCACGAAGGCGTACGCTTAAATGCCAAGGTTTCCATTTCAATATTCAGTACATCCGATACGGTCATCGACAGAATACCAGAGCCTGCTTAAAGCAACTCGAAAGTATGATTATGGACTTTCCATGTTTTTGAATTTAAAACTTTTTCAGCACCATTGTGATTTGAAACTCGATGAAACGAAACTCGAAAAATAGCGACACTAAAAAGAGACAAACTCATAGATCTGTAAGATTTAGCCTGCGAGAGAATGAGTTGGTATAATCGATCTCCTGTTCGTGCGGTGCTTCGTAGCCTATCGGTCTCCTCTTTGTGCGGTGCTTCGTAACCTCCCCACTCTTGCCTACTTAGTTTTCTGAAGGTTTCACTTCCACCGCGTGCGAATTGAACACTCTGTTTTTTGAAGTGAAACTTCTATAGCACGGCTGTGATTTGTATTTCGGATGAAACGGAAATGACGATTACTGCACCTGCGACGCATCAACTGCGCTCATCGGCCGTTTCGATAATGATGTCACTTTTAAAGGCTCTCCTATTGGTTGAGATATGAAACGGAAATTACGCGAGGTCTGCGCTCATTGGTCGCTTTGATTATGACCTCAATTTTCAAGTATTGGTTGAGATTGTTTTGGTAATGTTTCGCTTCTACCGCGTGTAAACTGCACCCGATTTTTTTTTGTTTTAAGCATTAATCTTTATGTAATGTAAACACATTGTTCCGTTTACTTAAATGATGATAAATAAATGTTAAATACGATTATGAAAGTAATTCGAAGAAAATAAGTGTATTCATTATTTAAGGTCTTCTTGAGCAATTTGTAGTCTTTTGAAGGAAACATTTAGGTTATTATTTGAATATCGTAGTATACATAAGCAACAATTAGGTATCCAACTCTTGTCAGTTCTACTCTTTTATTTATTTTTTAATCATGGAGGAATGCTTGGATGGCGCAATCCCAGTCTGTCGTTTTATATTTGATTAGTCACTTTGAAATATCCCCGTTATCCAATAAATTTAATTAGTTTACGAGAATAATCGTATCCGTTTCCTTTGGCGATTATTTTGCAATCAACAAATTCAGATTAATTCGTTTTATTCCATTGCAATTGTTCTTAAGTGCTTAGGAAATGCATTAAAGTTAAACTTAATGCAAACATTGGACATGGATGGTCACGGCGCATTTTAAATAATGCATTGTTTTTTATTAACTAATCGCGCCATCACCGAAACCATCACCATATTTCCCCCTTTCTCCATTCAGAACGTATTCGCGGCCCATTTCGGCCAGTTTCATACAAATCTTAAATTTGGATTTGAGATCAAAATACCCAACCAAACTGAAAAATTATTTTTGTAATCAAAAGGTACATCAAATATCTAGTACGGATGTGTGCTACTTTATTTATTTTTGCTTTAAATTATAAGATATAGGCCATTAAAGATTTAAGTATTTCATGATTTTTAGAGGCAACTTGGGCAATTATTTGTGAATAAATGAAAAACAATAAAAAAATAATTTTTCAGTTTGGTTGGGTATTTTGATCTCAAATCCAAATTTAAGATTTGTATGAAACGGGCCGAAAAGGGCCGGGCAAACGAGTCCAATTCTTATCTTGTACATTACGATATTTGGGCTTGCATTATTTTCGTAGCTAATTCGTAGAGATTTAATACACAATCGCTTCAGGAAACTCATTTCTACAGTTAATTCAGTCTAAATTTCTTTCCTTTACCGAAGTCAAGCTTAACCATCATATTTTTGGTATCAGAAGTTTATTTTGGACTACTAGTTTTCCTTACTTTTCCAAAAAAAAATAATTGATAATAATCAGTCCTCTATTTATTGAATTTTCTGCATTCAACCCTTGTCCTTATTAGCCTGTCACAAACATACTAAGGAGGTATTTCACCATCCTCCTCATATATTATCCATACTGTAACGTACATTTTAGATTAATCATACAGGATTTATTTATTTAAAAAGTCGGAGTTTACTAATCGGCACTTGAACCTATGAATAATGTCTCCATATTGGATAAGTTAGCCGAGTTTTTTACTAGTTGCAAGTATTTATTTGTTTATTTATTAATATTCGTTATGTGTATGGATAAGCTATGGGGAGGATGGTGAAATACCCCCTTACAAACATAACAAGCTTTCATACAAACGCCCTACGGTTCTCTTCTCATTTCTGTTGCTTTTAGTTTACGCACTTGTGATTACTCCGATTTTATTTGAAAATGGCTTGAGGTCTTAATTTTAAATCATCTCGACGATAAGTAACCAGTAATATCTAAATGCGTTAAAAAAAGGTAATGAATACAAGACAATGTACCAGGGTACTATGAATGCTCTTGATACCTCAAACATCAGTCTCAAACTTAATGCCTCCTACTGGGTCTACTGGCGTTTCGAGGCTGCTGCACTTGAAATTATTATTTCACATCGTGTTCAAGAGTTTGTCCATGTATACAAACGATTTTGCCTTCCTTTTATGAAACGCAGTGATATCCTTGCGACCCACCAGCGCCATATAGTAAAAAGATTCAAACATCAACTTAGAAATTCTATTTTCAGGGTTGTGTTAATTTTTTTGTTGCGAGTTGGTGCCACTTTGCTTGTTTGTGTTGTGGGCGGGGACAGGACTCGTTTCAAGAGCGCTTTCCTTGTACAGCGGCCGTAAAGATCTCTTCTCGCGTCTGGGCGCCTGGTACTCCTGGCATAACAAAGGCCCAGCGGCACGAGCCACGCCGCGGGCTCTGAAACCAGTCCCGGCCAGTGATATTACTTTTTGTTTCCTCACCAACGGTCGCCTTTGTTTGG
Organism: Glyphotaelius pellucidus; assembly: GCA_936435175.1. Lineage (NCBI taxonomy): Eukaryota > Metazoa > Arthropoda > Insecta > Trichoptera > Limnephilidae > Glyphotaelius > Glyphotaelius pellucidus. The sequence goes on along the minus strand of OW386545.1, from coordinate 7,018,169 downwards.
TTTCCACTCAAAATGACGAATAAGCTACATTACGTAATGCTGCCGTATTTACCTTCTCGACTTCTTGCACTCCTGATTACCGTTACTCTTATCTGAGCGTGTTTACTTTTGATCTTTCTCTTTTAATGCTTTAATCGTCAACTTAATTTTCTTGTTATTAATACTAATAATAATATTTGGATGATTTGTAAAGCGCCATTTTTGTGAAAAATCACCTCAAGGGCGCTGAATAAATTTATTTCTAAATGCTCTTTCTTTCATACAGACTAGATAACAACTCATGCATGACATTGCATCCGTTTGGTCGATCACTAATACAATGTATGTAAAATGGATTTGACCAATGAACGTGATGCTGCTTTAGAATATGGAAAATGTACAGGACCACACTTATCTGGGAAGTCAATCGGGATTAACATTGTTTATTAGTTATTACTTATATTATTATGATTAACATTGTTTATTGTTTATTACTTATATTATATTTTGTTTATTAATACTACTATTTGTCTAAATTCTAACATCGACATTTTCTTCGATTCACTGCCCAAATTTAAAAAGAGCATCATGTCAATGATGTGAATTGTTCAATGCGCATACATACATACATGCATACATACATACATACATACATACATACATACATACATACTCACACGTACATACATACTCACACGTACATACATACTCACACATACATACATACATACTCACACATACACACACACACACACACACCTACCCAATACGCACCCGGTAATTACTTAATAAAACTGTGCAATATAATTACTTAATATACATAGATACTACAAAGAAACATGTTATAGGTACCCATCATGAAATATACTTACCTAATATTTGTAAATTGTTTTTCACCACTGTAACCAATGTACTGTTTGTTTCTGTTTATAAATAAAAATAAATAAAATAAAATTAGTGTAGTTTAGATAAAGTTCGCACGCAGAGGACATAATTGTTGACCTCTCTCCTCAGTTTCTACGGAAACACATTACAATATTAAATTATACAGCACTTCAAGTGTGCCTTAAACTTAGGCCGATGACCAATGAAGGCGGTTTTTTTTTTCAAATATTGCCAGGTTTGTCTTTAAAAAAAGAAGCCTAAACTGGAACTAAAAAAAACAATGCACAGGTACTTAGCCTTTTTTTAATTATGTACCTTCACATAATATAATCTAAATTCCAAGAAAAAATATCAAATTCTTTACAAATTATAATACATTATTACATCTTAAAATTGAGGTCGTTATTATATTCATCTCAGTAAGAATAGTTTATTAAAAAAAATACTTATTTTACATTTCTAGAAGAACTACTATTGCTCGTATCAAAATAAATTTTATCCGTCAGTAGGTATTAGTTATGGACCTACCAAAGCAAGTTTTCACACTTTCCCATGAGTTATTTGAAATTGTACCTATACATTTTATAATAATTAATTCACTGGGGAACTAAGTGTGGGAAACTCAAAACATTACGGAAGTTTTAAGATTTGTGTTCGAATAAAATTATATCTTCCATCATCCAGTTCAACATTTACTATGAGGGAAGATACACTAGTATTTATAGAGACGAATCAAACTGAATTTTCTTCTTCGATTTCGTTTATGGCTTTTTTTTTATTTTAACGGAGTGCCTACTAGACAAGTACCTACCTAACACGTTATTAAAATAATATCAATTAATTTTTCAAACATGAACACATCAAATTTTTATCACTGCCATCGAAATTGGTTCAAGGTTCCCCAGAGTGTGGCCATACTATGTTATTATGTAGAGGTAGTTGTAGGCACGTATCACTGTCAATAATTACTTAATTTTTCGAACTAGTAGGAAGTTATTACCCGGCTACGCCCGAGTTTCAACTATTTTTTTCTTTTTGAACTTTAGAAAAATTGTGACCATTGAAATTTTTTTAATAAGCTTGTTTTCAAGCTAACGCGTGTGTTCCCACAGAAATTGTTATTACTCCGTTTTTATTCTAGTTACAACCCTAAAACAAAAATAAGAATATCTATAATAAAACACGCTACATACCCCTATTCAACGTTGTCCACAGATATAGGTATAGAATACTTATTTTGTAGAAACAGTTTTCACCTGCCAAATCGCATACGCGCCGTTAGACAATGTCAATTTTTTATTAAATATTTTTGTATGAAATGGTAAAAAAGTGAGGTGACAAAATTGTTTTTTTATACATTTGTAAGATAAAATAAGTGGGTTTTTATTTACATAATCCGTGATTTTAGTACCGTTTTCACATAAAAACATCAAGTGAGTCATTTTTACAATTTTTTTATGTTTGCATTCTAAATTTTAATATTTACAAATTTTAATATTTATTTGTAAAAATACGATTTGAAAGCTTATTTCATAACCTTCCAAAAACAGTTTTTAGTATTTGGCTACGTTCAGAAATATTTAATTCATCGAGCTTTAATTGCGAAGCGGAAATAACACATTTTTTTTACAAATCTGACAGTTCGTTTCAGACAAAAACTTGCATAAAGGCGATAGGCCGGAGTGGTTAATAATAGTAACTATTAGGTGCCGTAATCTGAAATGTGGGCCATATCACACGCGGTATTGATAGTATGGCAATGGCAAACATTCAACAGGAACTGAGTGTACGCCTCGATTCTCGCAGTTGTTTTCATTTCTGGCATGTTTTGATTCGATTCGTCAGACCGGACCAGGCGCATAGAAATGCCCCGCACACATTTGTTCGTATATCACATTTCTATTTTGAATGACGCTAAACATTGCTTCATGCCGTATCGCCCAAACGTGCCATATGCATGATATAAGGACGCAGCTACCTAACAACGAAATATTAAACAAATAATGAAAGTTAGTGGTGCAACGATTACGATCGCGATTGAGCTTAAGGTAATCGTAGTTGCCGATTGTTGTTACAATTATCAATAATAAAATTAATTCCTAGGAACTCATAATAATTTGTACAGCGCCCTTGGGGTGATTTTTCACAAAAACGGCGCTCTGTTAATTATCCAATTATTATTATTCATTTCAACTATTTGAAATTATTTCCAAAAATAATTGAAATTACTTTTACAACCGATATAAATTATTATTAATTCCAACCAATTGAAATTATTCATGTTTCTTCAGGACGGGCAATCCCACCATTAAGTTCATTCTCCTTCACATGACTAAGACAATATTTGGAAAAGCGTATTTTTTTTTAAATTTAAAAATATTGACATAATCCGAAGAAACTAAAAATCTAAGTTATTAAATCTTACCCCTTTCCCGACATGCGTTAAATAAAGAAATTGGCATGCAACTTAAATAAAGAAATTCTTTCTCCCTGCGTGTCCTTTCCCATTTGTCCCCGTTCCCTTTCCGTCTCCCTTCCCCCCGGATTCCCCTCCTTCCCTCCCTGTCGCTAAACTATATACAATCATTTTTCACACAACTCGCGCGTCACGTATTACAATTTTTTTATACAAACTTCATAATGCCAGAGTTCACCAGTATATATATAGAAACCTTCGCGGGCGTGCACAGAACAACTCACCAAAGTTTCATCACAATCAGAGGAATAGTGTAGAAAATAATTTCACAACGCCAGAGCTCACTATTATATGTATATAGAAACCACCGCGGCCACATCAAATCACCAAAGTTTCATCGCAATCGAATGAATGGTTTAGGTACGCGTAAGAGACAAACAAAGAAACATACATTTTTATTTATTAAATTATTAAAATCTTACCAAATGAAGCTACGCAAAATTTTAATTCCGTTGATCAACAGATTATCTTCTCTTACTTACATTTTCTCTGCGAAATTTCGACTGATACGACAGGGACATGGTGATAATATCACAGCACATAAATAAATTTTATATCATTATTTTTGCATCCCCTTTCAACTAATAAAACAAGTAAAATTGCAAGTAATCGTAACTGCACGATTATTGATAAAATAATCGTAATCATTAAAATTAGAACCGTTGTATCACTAATGTAATAGCCATACACAACACTTTTCTTCGAAGTATAAAATGTACGATTCGCTTTCATGTTTCTAATTCCGCTTATAGATTTACGCCACAATTTGACCACAACGGTTGAAAGCTTTTTGCTCGGTCGCGAGTCGACTGCTAAACTGTTGATACGCTTGTGGTTATTATGATTATAGGTTAATCAAATCCGACTGGCGTAGTGGCGTGTTTGGTAAACGTTTGTTGAATTTAATGTCGAAATTTGACAGGCACCAGGCAGAGTTATATTTACTATTGGTAATCGGTTTTAGACAAATTTGATAAACCAGAACGTTTTTATGTACCTATCACAAACATATTTATAGTCACTGACGTCATAACAATAACATAATATTTGTATGTCGCAGGTTTGTATTATTTTATTTCAAGTGTGCTTCACTACAATAAATTTTGTAACCCATTACTACACTTTATAATTTATTTATGTTTATTTACTTACTATTACAATTTATTTTTATTTTGTATTATTATTTACTCATAATTGTATTATATATTGTCTACTTAATTTACTTACTGTTCTTTAGACTTCATGTCCGGGTTAAATCTTCCCCACAGGAAAAACTTAACCCTTCCACACACTTTTCCACAAATGATCATCTAGTCAATCCACGCTATGCAATTGCACTGTATAAGTATAATAAATATATAACAAAACAAGAACAATATGTCAACCTACCAGAGACCATATGGGAAAATAATTCACAGATATTTTCATATCAGAGGGTTCGGCTCGGTAGAACTCCTAACTGGACCGATAAATCCTACTGATCCCTCAATATTTTAAAAATGAGTTTTTTTAATAAAATTTATTTTATTTTTATTTGTTTTTTTCGTATTGTACCCAAAGATATTAAAAATTTCAATATCTTTGATCTTGGTCGAAGCTTTGATTGTACCAGATAGAGGGACACTTTTACATGTAACTGCATACTCAACTCAAATTTCGATGACCAATCAACTGGACGATCGATGTATATATACAAAGTCATAAGAAGAAAACAAATTTACCGTAGTATTTACAAAGCAATAAAAAGAAAACAAATTAGCACAAGCACAGAACAAAATAACAATATGGAAGTCATACTCTGGTGCGATCATTATATTACATTCTACTTTCTTTCTTTGGCATAAGTTTGTTCTGAGGATGGACCCTTAAACAACTCGATCTTGTCAAACACTCTGTGCTTCATTAACATTGGTACATCGTCTCATACATACCCTTCTATTATTCTGATTCTGGACCCTTGACTTGGCCAGAATCAAGTATTTTATTCAGTAAAAGCAAGTATTGCTTAGTACCTACCTATAAGTTATTTTCATATTTTGTAGAGCGGGTGATTTCACATAAATTATTTTATTAAAGAAGCCAAATATTCAACACGAGTTCTTATTATCTAATCTATAGTTTAAACATTAATGCTTCAGTGTTATACAACGAATCTCTTGAACACAGAGCCAAAAGATCAAAATTCATGGTGTTATTTTTCTCTCTTAGAAAATCGATGCTTCTCTTTATTATTTGTGATAGATTGATTGATGATGGATTCAACGATGATGAATTGATGAATGAAGAACAACAATAGACAATCGTAAACCTTATTGACCCTACATTCATAATCAGTGTAATCATCGAAGCAAAATATTATTAGAATTTTAAATTGACATGTTTATTACACTCATTGAAAGATGTAAGAAAAAAAGATAAACGTATTATTCTGTATGCAAAAGGAAAAAGGGGATGCATTAAAATATTAATCCCAGGGTTAGGTTAGGTTACAATAAAATGTGCCCCTACTTGACTTGCACTCAAAATTTAAGTTATTTAGAAAATTTATTGAATAATTGATATAATTAATTCAAACCCCTAAGAATTACATCTTCCTCGTAACAATTACAACTATGTTCTATTGTTCTAGAACAATTCTTCAAAGAAGCGAAGCTAGCAGCCCATACTGGAACCGGCAGAGAAAGGATGAAAGCAAACTAAATGCTGTAGAAATGAGATTCCGTGTATGATCATTTGATCAATGTAAAGAAAGCGAGGCTGATGTAATAAGTTTAAGAAATTAGGTTTGGGCATGTAGAACGAATGGATCAAGAAAAGAGTGCAAGCAAAATATTAGACCCGAACATGAATGTTAGAAGAAGTCGGGGACGCCCGAGGAAGACATGGCACGATCAATTGAACCAAATACTAAAGTCAGGCAAATTAAAGAGTCAGATTACAGAAGGGTTTTTGTACTTGGCATGCACTCCTTGCTTTATTCAGAGGAAAGAGTGCTTGCGGGGAAACGGCGCGATAATTAGTTAGTTAGATACTATTCAAGTTTTGAAATGTACCCAAGGAAAAATGGTAGAATGTACTCATGTAAGAGCTTATTTTGACTCATCTCATTCTTCCCCATTATTATTATTGTACTTCTTATAATCAACATTCTCAAGTGGAAGCGGTAGCTGCGGAAATAAACTTGAAACGATTTCTAGAACGCGGAAGACGAGCAAAGCTTCTTGGTGGTGTTCCGCTCCAGGAGTTTTGTTGATGTAGGTTCTTGGTTTCTGGTCTGCTGGTCATAATGCGCCTACGTGGCCTTGGTGCCTCATCGCTGCGTGCTGCATTCCAACCACTTCAGTCACTCTCGACTGAAGAAATCTCTCTTTAATTGATCCAGGTGTTATTAAACCAAGTTCAATGATCATTGCATGTGAGTCATGGGCATACTAATCCCAAGGTTATGTGTGCATTATTAAGCTGGATTAACTTACTGTTAATTTTGCTTTTTTCGGACTACCTTACACATAGAAGTAAGTGTACCTATGTCTTTCGCTATAACCGCTTTGGTATTTGCAAAAGCGTTTTCACCTTCTTCTGGTGCACTCTCATATCGGAGGTTGGCTGTCATCAGGGAATCAGGGCAATCTTAACCCTGCACGTGCAGCCCTGAATAGCGAGGAATTAATGGAACTATCGAACCAATCTTCCATCAATCTTGCACTAGTTATAAGTAGAGTAATCTTGTATTTTTCGACCCCAGTCATCCCTAGTTTTTGTTACCTATTTAATGCAAAGTCTAACCCCCTTACGAATAAACGCCGCCAAGACCTAGACAAACCACATCCCATGAACCCGGGCACCCTTGCTGAGTCACCAAATTTAGCGAACCACTTGGGGTGATCTGTGGCAGAGGTGTTGGTTACCTACCCACATCCGCCTCCCAAGTTCGAAGTATTTTATTTTTATGTAAACTGCACGATTCATTGCCATTATTTTGAAGGCTTTTCAGTTAGATCATCTACAGTTCTACAGCATCTGAAGCATCTGAACCAACGCACCTAGAATGAACCAAACACGACATAGCATCTCTAAACTGGCAGCCGTTAAAGAACCTCAAACATGTTCAAAAACACGTATATTAATGTACTCAGTTTTTATTACCGTGTAATTATATATGACTCCAGACTTAAATTATTCATGTTCCTAAACACTGTTCCGCCTTCTGTTTTTATTTTGACTCCCGGTGGGACTTTTAAAATTTAATCTTTATCCAGATTACTTCCTTCTCTAAACCCTTTCTTACCTTCAGTACCGAGACCACCCAGCAGGTGATGGTCAGATTAACTCATCACGTCTTCTCATTTAGATGAAATTAATGATATGGTGACATTATTACGTGATTGCTTCTCGTAAGAGTAAAAAAATATAGGTATATAGCTCACCTAACATTTGATTAACCAAAAATGTTATCACGTCCGAAGCGCGGTCTCACCCATTTTTTTTAAATATCTACTTACGCGTGCCTTTCTCAATTGCTTTTTTTGTGAAAATATACGCAGGACTTATTTATTATGTCGTCGGTGTAAGACACAAGAACCAAAGTTGTATTTTTAAAAGGAATCCACTTGAGGATCATTTTTCGAAACTTAATAGTAATAATATTTCTTTTCGCAGACCACTTGAGATGATTGGGTAAGATGGGGCATATCTTTCGAAAACTTGTTATTTTGAAGGGTATCTTAAAAGCCAAAAAGGTTATTGGTTATTGGGGATCAGGTTTATCTAAAAAAGTACCATAAAAACGAACACTTAAATTTTATTTAAGAGGAACGTATGCGCGGCCCATTTCGGCTAGTTTCATACAAATCTTAAATTTGGATTTGCGGACAAAATACCCAACCAAACTAAAAATTATTTTTCTACTCAAAAGGTATATCAAATATCTAGTACGAATGTGAGCTACTTTATTTATTTTTGCTTTTAATTATAAGATATAGTCCATTAAATATGTTAGTGTTTCATGATTTTAGAGGCAATTATTAGTGAGTAAATGAAAAACATTAAAAAAATAATTTAATAAAAAAGCGTGATAAGTAAGAGTAAGAAAGGGATGCTCAGATGGTTTGGGCGTGCAGAGCGAATGAACGACGAAAGGAGTGTAAGGAGAATATATAACGAATAGTAGAAGAAGTCAGGGACGCCTGAGGAAGACATGGCACGACCAAGTGAATCAGATACATGAGAGATACACGAGTCGGGCCATGTCAAGAGTCAGAATAATAGAAGAGCATGTATGAGACGATCTATGAATGTGTACGAGGCAAGGATTGTGTGCCAAGACCGAGTTGTTTGGCGGTCCGTCCTCTCTGCCTACCCCTGCGGGGAAACGGCGAGACGATATATGAATGTGAACGAGGCAAGGAGTGTGCCAAGACCGAGTTTGGCGGTCTGTTCTCTGCCTACCCCTGCGGGGAAACAGCGTTAGTTAGTTACCTTTGCTTTAGAAAATTGTTGACAAATTCCTACATTATCTTGCATGCTTTCTTAAATAAGTGTAAAATAAACAAGAATATAAATAAATTACATTAAATATTTACAATAATTTTTTCTTCAATAATCGCAAATTCACTTTGCGGCGTCATTTTAATTAAATTTTATCTAATCAATTTTATCAACTTGTTTAATTTTGTCCTTTGGTTTCGAAGCATATTGATAATTTTGATTAAATATGAGGTGGATACAAAGTAATTTGTTTTCATTTAATGTGTAATTAATTTTGAATTTGAAATATGAGATCAACAAAAATGAAAACAAATATAGGTCCCGATGGCCGAGACAGTCAAGGCGCCGTGTCCCGGTAACACAAGAGAACCTGGGTTCGAGTACCAGTTGCGATCGTTACCTTTATATTTTTTGTTTATTGTTCGGTTTCTTGTTTCATCAGTACATCAGTAATATCTTCTTATAAGAGTATAAGTCATTAGTGGAGAATAAAATACACACAACTTTGTTAATGGTTTGCAATTAATAATTAAACCTCTGCATTATTCAAAATACTGATATCTGATACCTACTGACTCTGCTATTTATTTAATTGTTGGCGATTTTCTCGAGGCATTTGATTAATTGGCATTTCAAGGCAACATGCGTAGGAATGTAAATAAATCCACAGGAATCGTGAGTTAAAAAATACTTCACTTCAAGGCGAGCTATTTTTTACGATAGTACCTACCTAACATGATATGTACCTGTTGGTGAGGCTATTAAACACTTTAGTTAGGTAATATTTTATAAACTGTTTAAAAATTGACCCATATTTTAAAGATTCTTTTTTAAGTTTTGAGCTATTTTTTTAGATTATTTGACAGAGCGTAGCCAAGTCCTGTTTAAGCTCGACCATTAAGCAAGTCAAATGTCTGTAAATTGTGTTTGTTAACCCCTCAGGCCTTGATCATATTCTGTTCATCAGGACAGAATATTTCTGCTCAATTACAATAAAATCCAATTAAATGGAATATTTGTAAATGTATCCATAAAATAAGAACTATTTTTGAAAGGTGATGAAATATGCATTCAAATTTCATTATTAGAAATAACCGTGTAATCTTTGAAATGTTAAAATTTTGAAAGCAAACTTTGAAACGTTTTAAAAGTGGCTCACCTTACGTTTTTTCTAACTAAAATTAGTGATTAAAAAATATCAAAAACAAACATATTTTATTAGACAAATATTTTATAAAGGTTATCATCACCTCTTTTTGTCGTTTCATGTGAAAATAATTAATAAAAATCTTTTTTTTTTTCAAATTGCTTTCGGAAACTTTGTTTCCATAAAGGTGTACATTTTAATTCTTTTGCGGTTCACTTTAAGATTTAAATATAAGGCGTGGTGTTTTCTCTTTCTAACACCGTTTAGATCAATTTTCTAACCATGATAGTAGGGGAGACACAACTATTTCTATGAGACCTGTATGAGTTGTTCCGAAAAACAAACAAATTATGATGGTGGCTGTTGTAAGCTGTCGTGCGCCGCAGTAGCCGATAGGTATGATAAAAAAAAAGGTTTCTCGGAATATGCTACATTAGATTACACACTAATTATATTTCAAAAAGACACATAAAAATATTGGTTCCATGTCAACTCAACACCTCTTTGAAACCTCTCACCCTAACCAAACATAATTTATCTAACCAATTTTTTAATATATTTTTACATCACTTTTAATGACTTTTCAAAGAAGGTTCTGAGTTGATTTCATTATTAGTTGTCCGGTCACCAAAAACATTCTCTGGTAAGACGGCACAATTTTACAAAAAAAATCATTTTGCACAAAAACAAGTTACTACGAAATAGAATCAGCTGGCATACAACGGATTCATGGTTCAGTAAAGATTCTTTCTCAGTGTTTTATCAATTTAAGTGGGTATTTAAGTATCTACTTTAAAATCTTTTGATTTCAGAAGATATATTTGTTTTGATTTAAGAGAAAAGTTAGAAATATAGTTTTTTGGACGCGGTGTCTTCTGTTCACGGAACTACTAACTACTATACAATAAATTTCAATCGTGGTTTAGATTCGGTTCTTGACAGTACAATAATTATTTCAAATAATTATAATCACATAATTAACCTTTTTCATAACCAGTTACGAAAAGACTTGTGGCTTTCTAATAATTGTACCTTCGTAATAGGAAATAAACTTCTAGCTATGAACTTCTCGTAGCGATTATTCGCTATTTCTGCTTCTAACAAAATAACGAGCAATTATTTATCGTAAACGACTCTAACCTTATCGGTTCTGTGCTAAGAGACTGGAATATAATTATGGTTCTATTGAGAATTTAAAAGTCCCTGTCTGAAACTAAATTGTATAGTAGATAGGGCCTTTCTACAATGATTATTTCTTTTCAGTTCGAGGATCAACATGGACCCATTGTAGGAATAAACATAGATCGGTCATCAATCACAACACTTTCAGAACATTGTGTTTTATTTATAACGAGATGCATCTGGATAAGGTGATGCAGAAGCTGTCTACATCTAAACACTAGGAAAAAACATCCGGCAAGAAATTCTCGTAATCCTCTCGAATCCACTTAAAATTTAAAGAAATGGTAATTGTTAGATAGCAAATGCACAAATAATAATAATGAATTATATTCCACAACTTCACGATACCTACTTTGTTGGCCTTTTCGATATGTTTTTTTTTTATTAAGACAGATAAATCTCATTTCGGATTTTATCAATTCTTGTCGGATAAGCGTCGTCACCCTTTTCAATTTTGGGAGATTAATACGTCTACGCGCCCTAATGACACCCTCATATTTGTTATCTGACACGCTGTTAGCTGTGCATTGGAAATATGATCCATAAGTCCTTTCTGATAATATTACTTCTTAGACTTAACAGAGACGAAGAATTTCCTAGACTAGACGAAGTACCTCTGATAGTATAAAAGATGAGCACTTGTCTGTATTAGCTATCTAAACTAAAACTGCCACCTCATGGTATCTAATCTTCGATTGACGAGACGCAAGACAAATAAGATGATTAAGAGGCTTATTGATTGTTGTCAAAATTCTAAAATAAAATTACATATCTCTTTATAATATTTCATTCACGGTAGGTATGTTCGTCAGATCAAAAAATGTTGCCAAGAGAAGCACGAAAGCTTCCGGCATCCAAACATGAATCTAAGTTGACTCAAGTACCAAGCCCAGAATCCTATTAGCCGATGAGTGGAAAAAAACGAAGGTAATGAGTTGATAATAATAGTTAGCCAAAGGCGTTATATTTGTGAAATATCAAAATACGTTTAAAATTACTACTAAACTAACGATGGTATTCACATAATAGATAATTACGAATTGGTTACGTAAAGGTTTAATTTTTTGGGGTAAGCCAGCAAGATTAGAAAAAATCAAAAAGGTTCTTTGCAGTGTACCAAATTTGAAGCAATATACACTTAATCTGCAAAATGTTTACACATGAGGCACTTGTTTATCCTCTGAAAGAGCTTTCCTCAATAAACTTAATTAAAATAACGATAACTGATGGTAATACAAAAATTACATACACCGCATAATTGCGAAAAGGTTAAAACTTTTGGGTTACACCGACAAGGATAGAAAAAAATTAAAAAAGATTCCCTTTTTTTCTTTATAAGGTTGTATTTTTTTAAACATAATTCGACACCATCAACAGATTTTTCATTTTTGTGCAATTTTATTTTGTAATCTGCGTAACGTTTACATATTAGATACTTTTTATTGTTGGTAATAGCCTTCTAACGTTGCCAGCAAGAAAAATAACTGATTTTCTTTAAGTATTTAAGTATTTCTACTTACTTGTCTACACGCCAAATTTTAATTTCTTTATCCAGCACAAAATAATTTCGATTTTACTAAAGCTGGCACGAAGGTTGTTAATTCCCAAAAAAGAGCTGAGTTACAAGATTCGGTAAGATGTAGGTAGGAAGCGTGGTGGAAGGTGCATCGGCGCTGATCACCTGTTGTCGCAAGCTGCGAGCTCCCTCATTTATTTCGCCATTGATCATCCAGGTGCAAATCCACGGTCGGACTTCCTCCAATATCAAACGAAGGACAACAGTTCCTAGGCCCTTCCGGTTTAGCATCTTGCCAAGAAGCATTTTATCGCGAAACAATGGAGATTTAATATCGAACACGAATTATAAATAATATTATGTTTTTTTTATCCATTAAATTTAGGTAAATATACATAGAAATCTGATTGAATTCTGTCAAATATAAAAATATTTGAAAAAAATTTGAGCAAAAGCTCCATCTTGAAAAAAAAACATTTTTTTAAAATAAAATAAGTTAGTGACGAAAAAAGAAGTGCAAGATGACGTAAGTACATTTTTACACCATTCAAATTCATATGACGCGAATGTGAATGGTATAAGAAGTCGGGGACGCCCGAGGACGACACGGCACAATCCAGTGAACCAAATATTTAAATCGGGCCATGTCAAGAGTCTGAATAACAGAATGAGACGATGCATGTATATGAATGAGGCTAGGAGTGTGTCCCTCTGCACCTAAAACCTTCAGCGCAAGCTATGTATGGCTGAGGGCTCCGCATTCTTCGAGCTCTATCTTAAAAACGGTTAAGCGTATAAAAAAATATTTAAGACAAAATTTGTATAAAACCGTATACATGGAATGTATACATGGTTTGAGGCAAACGGTGCAAGATATTTTCTAAAAACTGATTTTCGCGACCTTTCACCTTGAATATCTAAGGACGCTTACAAGTGGCCTTATGAGACTTTTGAGGTAACATTTAAAATGCCAAAATAAGGGTTTATACAAATTTTCAGCTTATTCCGTCTCATTCCGAGGTGAAATCCTAAATTTACTGGACCAGTATCTAATTAACACCTGATGTTTGATAAGTTATTTTACAGTGGTACCAAACATACCTTAATTAGTTAATAATTATATCGTTGATGGTTAAAGCACACTTTTATAATGAATATGTGACTGAGGAATAATTCTCCTAATAATAATATGTCTCCCGTAATGGAGATGGTTGAAGATTAGATGAATGCGGCTTATCTAATCGTCATTCTTTATTCTATTCATCTCTATTACTCTTTATAAACTCCCTTCTTTCTTATCTAATTCATCTATGCACGTGGCTGAGATGAACTTTGTCGGAACAGTTCAAGATTTCTAAATTTAAAACTGGTAATTCGTGGTGAAATTCCATTGTAGTTAACATTTAGATTTTTTGATTAAAAAAAATACAATCACTACAGGACTTTTTATTACTGGTTACGGGGTCTTTTTTCACCTAATTATTATAATATATTAGCGCAGAACCATGAAAAATCACGGTGTATTGTAATTCGAATTTTGAAAAAGACAATTAAAATAGCATTCGGTTAAAATATCATTTAATAAGGTAGGTACCCACTTTATTGCTTGTCTGAATCATACTTCACACAATCAGGTCGAATTTTGAGAATGACATTTGAATTAGCAAATTTGAGTTCATTGATTTGGTGATGGACTTTGACTTTGGTAGAATTGCAGATATAGTGATTAGCTTGGATTATCAAGCTTTACAACACCTTTATAATTTTGTAATGATGGGCGCATACCTAGTAATATTAATTAGAAAATTAAACGTAGTACAAAAATTGCAATGCAAATCTATTTCCTTACGACTAAATTGTTTTTAACAAATACATTTTTACCTTTAGCCCATAATTCGTTCTTAAATATTCTTGCTTTAGTTTCAAATACGCCAGTCTGAAGATGTTCGTGGTATCGATAATTGGAAAAGTTACATAGTATTATATTACAGTTCAAGATGTTTGACTGGGTTCAGTTTTATCTCAAATGGGCGTAGTCTTCATTATTTTTTAGAGTTTCAAGGCTACTACTTTAATTATTTTTATCTTTATCCTCATGCAGTGGTGTAGTTGGATTTTTAATCTAACTCGTTTAATTTTATAGGGCTTCATTAAATATAAAATATTTTAATGTTTATTTAAGTGTACACAGGTAAAACTCCCAACAATCTTTCCGTAACATGACACATGATCAACATTCACACTTTTTATAGGTCTTCCTTTCTGTAGAGTTATCAACTGTGTAGACCTAAGTCTAGGATAATCCTTGCACTGATATATTTATGTGTAATGTATTGTAATTAAATCCAATAACGACACAATAGTATGTTTTTAGGTTTTCACGGCCAAAAAGTATTTTTGTTATTGTTTTTGGGGTGTTATGCCGTGTTTCGCTACCTCCTTCTTTAGCCAACGTTTCGGACAGCGTTACAGTGTCCATCATCAGGGCAGATGAGTAAATGATATTGGTGAGAGTGTTTACTTAACGCTGTCCGAAACGTTGGCTAAAGAAGGAGGTAGCGAAACACGGCATAACACCCCAAAAACAATAACAAAAAAAAAAAAACCACACAATAGATTTGACTAATCTCATTAATTGAAAAAAATGCAAAGTATGATTTTATTGACGGTACCTATCCCGAAAAGCTAGAGTTTAACAAGGAGATACCCACAAACGCACTCCTGCCATCATAATAATAATTGGATAATTTGTAGGTATAAAAATTACCTTAGGGACGTTGTACAATGTATTATGAGTTTCTAGGCTCTATTTAATTCTAGTATTTCCAAACAAATACAGAAAATATACTTGGCAGGTAACTCCCGATAAATACACTTTGATTAGAAAGTTTAAGCTTGGAGAAAATACGATTTTGAACGTAGAGGACACTAAATTAAAAACACTGGACATTGCATTATTTTACTTCTGCTATTTTACCTCTCGTTAATATTGATATTACATTAGTGGCGAAATAATATTTGCTATTTATTTTAAAAGACTAAGGAATTTAGGATTCTTTAGAATACATTATGTATAACAAGTTAATTCCACAGAATTACAGATTGACATTAGGGGCCATCCATAAATTACGTCACACCTTAAGGGGGGGGGGGGAGTAGAGAAGTGTGACAAGGGGTATGGGGGGGTCAAAAAATCATGAAATTCTAGGGGGAGGGGGTCTCACAAATGTGACCGGGGGGGGGGGGGGGGGGGGTCAAAAAGTCATGAAATTCGTGTGACGTAATTTATGGATGGCCCCTTAGCTAATGTTTTTAAAAAGTTGAGATGGTACGTACGCCATTTTATCTCGATTAAGAAACTCTTAAAAGTTTTGTAACATTTTAGCAAGGATTTGGCAGATATTATTACAAATATATGTTATACCTCCATAAGTATTGGGTAATACATTACTGTAATGTACATATTATAATATGTTCATTTGAAAAATTTAATATTTTAGTATTTTTAAATATATTTTTTTAAATAATTAAAATTCTAAGTGTGAAATCAAACTATAACTTTTAAAAAGCACATAAACACTGGCATTTAATTAAATCCAAAACAGAAACCGTGAATACGAACGCTGGAGAAACTATATAAGGTTTTTCTAAAAAGCGAAAAAAAGAAATTTTACCTTCCGAAAACTAACACTTTTAACAAAAAAAGGTATCACTCGGTCAAATTGTTTAAAAATTTGAAATCAACTAATAATATGTTTTATTTTTTATGGCAAACCTTGCAATTATTGAATTATCTTAATAAAAACCAATCACGTAATTCATTTTGTTAACCACAATTCTAAACCAATTTCCATCCCCTATTACCATTAGATTTAACTTGCGTTTTTCCACCCCTCCTTATAAGGCCACTGGCCGCCGTTAGAAACTTGGTTAGAAGCCTTACGACGTACCCGAGGTACCTCGACCCGCGGAGCTTTAGTTGGTGGTGGAAAGGGGTACAGGGGGAGCGGGGTGTGTTGAATAGAACCTTCAAGGCCAGTGCAGGTTACGTACAGCACACGCTTGGTAGTGGTTGGTGGTTTGTTGATGCCATGAGGTAACCAGCGTTCAAGTGGGGTTACTATGATTTTATACCTCCCTGCAGTGACTTCTAAAATATTTAAATAAATAAAGATAGTGGAATATTAATTTTATAACATCATTTTGTAATAATATATCACCTCGAGGGTTCATTTGCATTACTTTTCTAATAATATTCTTCTTTGTATTCTAACTCATACTGAGTGTTTTAAAGCTGGTTCACATTGAGCTATCAAATATAAAAGATCATAGCACGCCAAATAACGCTCTCCATACAATCCCTTCAGACCGTTCATACCCAAGCGTTTTTAAGCGCAGATCAATCATAGACAATACACATCTCAGACGTAACCGCTCCAGAGGCGATATGTCAGAATATAACTCTCCCTTTCTCCGACTAAAACAGGAGTGGGGGTCATTGTAATTACGGAGCTGCCTAGACCCGTGAATGAAAGATGTCAAGTTGACAGATTTCAGTACAAAAATATGCATTCCGTTGCCGCTCCCTAATGGGGTATTTCCACATTTTTTTTTATTATTGAAAAAAATTAAGCAAAAAATTACGATGATAACGGAATTTTTATTTTATTTTTATGACGACGACTTAACTTTCTATAACGTTTTAAAATACGCCTTTTGAAAATGCCCCCAAAACGATGTTTTTGCCCTCGTTCACTCTGTGACGTCACAGGCGCCTCTCATCATGCGATCGCCGCCCGTAGGTGACTGTAGTGAGTTCGTAAGTTGTACTTGGTGTTATTTATTGACTCCCAGTTTGCTCGAATTATATCTTTATATTTATCCTATATTTTCCCACTTGCAAAACATGTATAGTTTGGTACACACGTTTACAAATACTATAAGGAAAACCCAAAATAAGATGTTTAAACGACCCTTTCTAAGGCGACAAAAAATGTCGACCGTGTACATATGTTGGGCGTGCGTTTAATGTGTGCGCCGAAGGGTTCAATGACGCTAGGTCCTCGGAGCATCTTCTATTGAAATACCGGTAGAACAAGGACACCATTCCCATCTGAAACCTGCGCGCTAAACATTGCAATCCGTTTGTTTGAGAGGGAAATCTATCGAACGGACCGCCCGTTTGTGATTTCTGAATTTTCAAGTATTTTGGGACTCTAGACCAAAGGTGGCTGCCAAATTCAACAGGTGGACTTGCGATTTGTACAGGGTCAGCAGTTGTGTACTCTGTAGTATATATTGGCCCTTAGTAGAGTAAGAAGAAGAAGGAGGCTTCGATGGAGCCCCCGTGCCTTTTTTTTCAGATTTAAATTTTAAACTACAAAAAAAAACCTTTCGTTTTTGACTATTTAAATTCATAATTTAAACGTGGAAACACCTTTATATACAGTCGTAAGATGGATATCTACACACTAATGACTGCCTCCGTGGTCGAGGGGTAAGGCTCTCGACTAGCAATCCCGGCGTTAATATGTATATAATACACAATATAAATTTTATAATAAACGTTTAAAAAATATATTTTTTTATTTATTTTAAATCAAGACATACATTCCTGAGTTACGAATGATCTGGCAATATGTGAAAATCTCCTACTACCACCACATAGGAAACAGGATAATGTTGCTTGTGTCGTGATGGAGAACCCAAACGTGATGCCAAATCAGCCACTGAGCGGTCTTTGAATAAGTTGTTTTGCATTTCACAATTTATTCGTTTAAAATAATATGTACTATATTTGCGGCACATGAGAGTCCAGAGTGGACGATACTTTCAGTATCGCCCTGGTGTAAGACCACCTTTCAGAATTGAAACGTTGCTTCAAAGGCTTTAGCCGTGGTTAGTGACCAGATCTGCATAGCCAGGTACTTCACCACCTTCCTCTACCGCATCTTCTTTCCTCCCCACTACCTTCAACCTCACAAAATATCCCAAATGGGATGCCATAGTCTCACTGGCTCCAGATGTTTGGGAGCAGTTGGGACTTTTGTGCGGTATTCACTTAAAATAAGGAAATTTACTTGTAGAATGGCCAAAGTTTTAAACGTCATTTTATGACAGGGAAGTTATGTAACGAACTGACATTTGCTGTTTTGTTCCAATTTAATTTTAAAAGGGCCGGAATTAATTATTTTGTCAAAATATTTAAACCATTATATAACGTATATAATATGAGGGTTTGTGTAAATAAAATGTTTTCATTACCATATCGTCCTAGAATCCCGAAATTTAGGGCTTAGAAAATTACTGTTACTCATTGTAGCGTCAATTTTAGGCAAGTTGTCGGATTACGCCGTTAAAAATAATACTGTCAGTCATTACAACTGAACAATATTATATAAAACTGTAGAACAACACAATCATCTTAAATATGAAATAAAACCGTCTATAACCCCGAACAAGTCGAGAATGTTTAGATGTTTGATCGTAACACGGTGATAAACCTCGGAACGGCGACTCTAGTGACGTCATGTTGCGTACAAGCAGTCATGGGCCGTTTTCGTTTCGTTCCGTTTACGCGTATTTTGAAATCAATAATTATGAATGAAAATATTAAAATTAAACATTTTTAATGCGATAATCATGTTCAGAAAAATAATCTTTAAATCTTCCACATGTTTTTAACGGTATACCAGGGGGCC
This sequence comes from Glyphotaelius pellucidus, assembly GCA_936435175.1. Lineage (NCBI taxonomy): Eukaryota > Metazoa > Arthropoda > Insecta > Trichoptera > Limnephilidae > Glyphotaelius > Glyphotaelius pellucidus. The sequence continues at coordinate 6,998,796 of OW386545.1, read as the reverse complement.
TACTCTCTATCTTCCACGAGGTCCGTACGGCAGGTTTAGCTACGTCACAAACGCTTATTAACCCTCCTCCTATCGTGCTAAAAACTTCCTCGCGCTTCAGTCGCGTCGTACACTCAGTAAATATTTATTCGTTGTAATTGTGTAATCCAATACATAAATGTATTGCGGAGGAATAACTAAAATATGAACTCTATTTTTTAATATATTTACAGAGATATTTCAGTAATTATAGACCGTAACCGCTTAGTTGATAGCATTCGCTAGTGAAGGTTAAACCACAAACGTGCTGGTTTGTGAAACCGAAAGATAGAGAGTAGGCCCCCTGGTTTGTGGAAATACCCCATTCGACTGACCCCCTCTCCTACCACAGGAAGAAATATTTGATAGCCTCGTGTGAAAGAACAAAAGATAAGCGCTCGCGAATCAACAGATCTGCACCAGATTGAGCACAGCTTTTATGAAACAAACATTTTCTATTGTAGAACGTAGTTACTACATTACTTATAATATTCAATTTAGTTTTCAAATTTATTTATGTTTGTATGTTCGGATATGCTTTTTTAAGTTTTTACGTTTTTAGTTTAGTTTGTTGAGATTTTTTTACAAAGGATATTTATCGTTTAGTTTGTTTGCCAATTTATTATACCTACTTTTCTCTTTTCAATCATGATACTTTTATTTTCGATTATTCTTCTTCTTACCGAAACGTCTGGTCTTCCTCTCCTAGTTCTTTCGACTACCATCTTCTTGCAGCACTCACTCATACACACATAACCCTACAGACAGATCCAGCACACAGCACGCCCTGCCTAACAGCGGACTGGGGCGAGTATTTTTGTGAACACCTGCATCCATCCACAATCCACTCTGTCTGTTGTGTACACTCGTACCTGCGGAATAAAAAAAAACTAAACCTGCTACGCGTGGATAGGTATAAGATTGCAGCGGTTGCCAAGCAAAATAAATCAATATTTCATTCTTTAAATGAAAAAATAAAGGCAGTACACAGAATTACCTGCATAAAAATTTCACCATTTCATAATTTGATGTAGGTATTTGAAACTAATAAAATTATTTATTTCGTGCCCATTTGAGGAAAAGATGTTTATAAATAGTATATTATTGTCATTGATCTCCTCGGCACCGGTTCATAGTCGGGATAACACGCCAAACACGCGCCCAAAATTTGTACACGGTTGACATTAGTCACATGAGAACGGGTCGTTTCTATGACTCGTTCTTGAGTTCAACAGCTCGGCTGTGGAACGATTTGCCGGCCTCTGTGTTTCCTCCTTCCTACAACGTGGGTTTTTTCAAGACCCATGTTTACTCCTTCCTCTCCTCAAAAACACCCTCCACACAGCATCTTCAAAGATGTCATAGGCCCTGAGGGAAATTATTTTCCTCAGGGCCTCCTGATTGGAGTTAATGTAAAAAAAAAATATATTAAAAAAATCTGACAAAAATACTTGCGGCAAAGGATTTAAAAAAAAATCACAATAATAATTTTGTTGAAATTTTAGCTAGCGAATGTATTAAAATTTTGTAAAAATAATTTTAAAAAATACTAGTTTCATTAAAAGTACTAAATCTATAAACACTTTTTGTTTTCTCGTAAGAAATGCACTTCAGCAAGGTTTTTTTTTTTTACATGAGCTCCACACAGGGAAATTATTTTCCTCAGGGCCTCTATGTCATCCTTGGGGATACTGTGTGGAGGGTTTTTTAAGGAAAAGGGGGAAAGGACTTAAAAACACGGGTTATTTTACAAGGTTTTTTGGTTATTGATAATATTTAAACTAATATAATCAATTTAATTTAAAATAGAATCAAAATTCGACGATTCTCTACCTCTGACTCGTTTCTCCAAAACAGTTTTATTTATTCCCTTTATTGGGATATTCAATATTTTTTAAATTGCTCCTACATTAGATGGATTGAGCAATAGAGTAAGAAGCGTACTGCATTATCATAAAAATAATATAACAAAATGTCGACCTGAGATTAAGCCGAGTGTCTGTTATTTTACGTCGACAATGTCGGATAAAGCCCGCCATGTTTTTGGGCCCGTTCGAGTGGACAATTTGAATAATTTATTAAAATCTCTGGGTTCAGAACAGGTTCGCACTAAGTGTATAAGATAGCTTTATGTGCTTATTTTTAGGCGTTTAGCTTTGAATATAAATCGACCATTTAATTTCGCGTTGGGATAAGCTCTCAAAACTGATTGAATAAACAACACAGTTGAAAAAACTCGAGAAATTAAATTTTATCTTCTTTTTCTTGTTCGTTTAAGTCTTGCGTGAAAATGCAGGTTTGATAAAAGCTGTCAATGCTGATAACAATATCTGTATTCAATTCAACTACCAAAAATAAATAATTAATTGTCATTAATAGTCCCGATGTTGTTTGATTGTTGATTACTTTTAATAGACGGACCGACAGGTTTGTGTGAAGGTTATATTATTCTAACATAACCTTCTAATGTAACTCTTAATAGAATTATTAAAAATACATAACTGCGTACGTATACTCTTCAATATATACCAGTTTTTTTTTAATGTTACCTCAGGGGTGCTAGAAAAATAAATTACATTTAAAAAAGTCTGATATATTTATTTTAAAATTTATTTCTGAAATGTGACAGAATGCCATGAACCTACCTTTGAACGGGTTCATGGGATGAGGCTTGTTCAAGCCGCTTCTTTTTGAAGAGACTACGAGCCTTGTTGCAAAATAAAAATGTAAATGCCTTTTTTTTACATTATCTCCACACGGAGGCCTCTTTGGAGATGCTGTGTGGAGGTTTTTTGTAGGTAAATTAAGGAGAGTACGTTCTGGGAAGGAAAAAGGTGTGAGGATTGGGTAGGAATCTCTGGATTCCACTGCGGATAGAATCCACGAAATGCAGTAGGTGGGCAAACGGATCCGCCGCGAAGACCTTGAAAAACCTCATCCTTTGAACCCGTGCACTTTGGGTAATCCACGGCAAGAATGCCGGTCAAAAAACGGTTCCCTGGGCGGCGGTATCTATACCAGCCTCCCAAAATGTAAAGAAATCAAAGATTTCCTCCTTTAGTACGGTAGTATAACTATTCTACTTTTTGTAGTTACGTAATTTATAAAACAATGTATCATAATATTAACACCGAAAATGTACCTTTTTTTAGTTATAAATGTTACAAATTTCTTTTAATAAAGATATATTATTTATCTATTTAGTATTACAATTATATCAATAACTTTTAAAATTGTTAAACAAATGTAGGCACCTACATACACTTGTGTGATGTAATAAATACTGTTGTAGACGTGTTTAAAGATTCAGTGTTAGTTTTAAAACGGAGTCTTTATAATCACTTCACCGAGATGTATGATTTCACGACTCCTTTGTGAATACACTTTTTTATTTTTATATTTATTTACACGTATTTGCTTTCTTTACTACATAATATTAATTTTAATTTGCCATGATTTAAACATAATTCATTATATATTGTACACTGTATGTACCTAACACAACTGTTTGCTATTATACATTGTTTACTGTATGTACCTTACACAACTGCATATTTACTTTTCTTGTAAAAGCCCACTAGGGCGTAAATAAATAAATGTAATAGTTTAACGAACATTTACAGTTAGTATTGACAGGCAGTGTTGCAAACTCAGATTTTGAAAAAGTCGTAGGCCGGACTAGAAAATTAATGTGTTTCTTGTTGTTATTTTGTTAAAATTTCGACAATTTTAAAGAAAATACGGAAAATACGTAGATTCTGGGACTGAATTTAGTAGGTGTGCGGGAAAGACATAAAATACGTAGATCTGCGTATAAAGGCATAGAGTTGGCAACGTTGTTGAGAGGTGTTACCACCTTAGGATTGTGTCCCAGTCAATTCACTCTGTGCCAACAATCATCAATAAAACCCTCAAAAATAAGCAGGAATTAGAGCTCTAATGTAACTATTACAGGAAATTTAACAGGTAAGTACTTAACTCTGCTCAAGGCACAAAAGGCATAAATCACGTAAGGAAAATAACTCCCAATGCCAATAGCTTACAATATTACTGATCCTCGATTGTCACGGCCGTGGAACTTCAAATTCCTCCTAGAGTTGGGATTTGGCCTCCTCCATCGACACTCGCCTCCGACCTACAATATTAGTACTTACTTATAAATATATACCGCTGATGCATCCATTGTAATCTCTCCCTCTTTCTCATAAATGACCCATGTAACAGAAAAAGAGGTTACTACACAGCTCTCAGAGACAGGGCTGTAGCTTTAGTATTATGTTGATAACAACGCGGCTTTAGAATTAAATATTCTTGCCACATATTAAAAACTGACGTCAGCAGAATTTAGATTTTTTGTCCCTGTCCAAAATGTATTGACAGAGTCGATAGTAATTTTTACTAACAGTAATATTTTTTTATAGAATATGTACAAATGGCTTTGCCGTACAAATACGATTTGTTTTGACTATGACGAATGACGAGTCACTTTCTTCAATCATTGCAGTTCTGTCATAAATAAATCCCCTTTCACACCAAAAGATGGCTTATTAATTTTTAATGTCATATCTGCGTGATAAGATTAAAACTATCATAATGCATGTTAATTAAAATTACTTTAAACGAAAGTGTTATGCTAAATTTCACTTGGCTCCAACTGCGATGGAGGTAGTCACTCTCAGTATCACCCTGGTGATAGACCACCATTTAGAATCGAAATATTGCTTGAAACAGCCTATTTGGTAGCCAGCCAGGTATCTGAAGAGTCAAGTACTTCCCCAGTGCCTTTGGCGTTAGTCTCACAACATGCCTCAATTGGGATGCCAAAAGATCCTGAGTTCATGTCCCAGTTACGACAGTTACCTTTTTATTTTTCTGTGCCTTGTTCTGATTCATGCTTCGTTTAGATTTTATAAGTATTGTCTTCTTCAATAATATTTTAATAATTATTAACATTTACATATATAATAATAATAATTATAAGCCTTTTTATTGTGGACTTCTGTTAGGTATGTATTTTGACAAGTTCTTATTTTTTATAATATATCCCGAAGCTCAGTTTGCCTCTTGGCATAGGCCTCCTCTAACATTTTCCACTGGGACCTGTCACGCGATACTCTTCTCCAATGATGTCCAGCCGTGAGTTTTAGGTCGTCTTCCCATCTTATTTGTTGACGTCCTCTACATCTCTTGCCTTCCCTGGGATACCAGTCAGTGACATTTTTGCACCATTTCTCTTGTGGATCGCGAGCCATGGAGAGAAGTTTGACAGGAATAAGGAAACAGGACAGAGTGAGATGTAGCATAATAAGGGAGAAAACTAAAGTTGCCGATATAGTTACTCGAATAGACCAACAAAAGTGGAGATGGACAGGTCACATGATCCGCGATCCACAAGAGAAACATTTACAAATTATATATTTACTTATTTACAATGTCGCGGACTGCGAAAAGTTTCAGTCTTTTTGTTTAGCATTAAATTATTGCATGAAACAATGTTTTCTGTATAAATAATATAAGTTTCAAATTACCAGACATCGGGACAATATCGTTAAGTTCATGTGGTGTTTATTGTGGTGTATCAACGATGCTGTGATTTAAACCCAAGGTAACAATACTAAACACCAACGAGTTATGACAGCAAAATCGTGACACGATTTCTAAATCTCGGTCGTGTTTTCGGGATGATGGCTTTTTTAATGACATCTGGGCTGCGCCTGAATCTAAAATATATATATAACACACATTATCTTACATGATTTCTGGTCCAGAGAACGAGCGAACCAGTTTCAACTAGGCAGCATTCTAGTAGAATAATTGCCGCTTATTGTAAGTTCTATTTGCTACTTCTGTAGACTGTAATCATAAAGATGATGTAGAACTTTAGTTGATGCAGTTTAATGATGAATAATAATTATTGTGAAAATAAAACTGTCAAATTCAAACACGAAATAAAAAAAAAGATTGCTAAAATGGGTCGTCCCACCTTTGCGAATGTCAAACAAAACAAATTACAAAGAGATGTGAAAATTAATTTACGTACAACCCAACCTAAATTAAACAATCTTGTCAAACTTAACTTTCTAACGTCTGTCTCGACACAGTATAATATTCTAGTGAGACAGGCATCCAAAAACACTTATAATTAAACTTTAAATAGATAAATAAATAAATAAACATACATTTAGCACTGTGGGTTCTATTAACATTGTTATTTTTAGTCAGAATTCAGTTATATCATTCGAAAATCTTAACTGTATGACAGATTTAAAACATATGTTTGTGTCACTAAAAACTGTCAAAGAGTATGGCATATTGAAATTTGTTTATGTTTTTCTTTTGCAACATTGTACCTACATGTGCATAGAACAGGTAAAGAAGAAAGCTTGGTTTCACCGTGCCTTATACTTATTATATTACATATATTTATTATTAACGCTGATTAATGATTATTAACCTACCCTTAAGACGCTTAACTGCAGGGGTGGGAATAAAAAGCCACACAAATCTTTCCTTTCGTACATTATTGCTTTCATCCCAATCATTAACTCTTTTACAATATTTTTTATTTATTTCTTAGGCATTATGTAACAATTTCTAGAAATTTTGCTTTGAAGGGTTTCATTTCACATGCTAATTTGTTACAATTTTTATTTATTTGCTACTTATTTTAAGATTGCTAGTAAATGACTCGGATATGTCAAAACCAGTAGCAGATAAATAAAAATTAGTTAACAAATGTACATGTGAAATAAAAGTCATCAAAACAAAATGCCTTTTTCATTACTGCAGTCCCCGACGTTGCCCTTGGTTTGAACACAGTTTTTCAAAATCAGACGTAGACAGTAATTATTATCCTCTTATTTTGAACATCATGTGTGCAAAATTTCATTAATAATATTTTGAGCAATGGGAAAGGGGGAGTGGTGGTTTTTCTATGAAGGTGTAAAATCTCATCAATCTTGGAATAATTTAATTTTGTAAAAAAATCAAATCGCCCACCCGGCAATAGAATCTCTTATTTACATAAATAGATTATACCTACAATTCTTTTTTTTTTTTACTCCTGACATGACAGGGCTCAAGTATTTAATTAACTTTACCGCGCCATCTATTCCTGTGGTATCTCCGGTTTCTCAAGTCCAATTGCCTGTCATATCATTTCCTTGCTCCCCTTTCTCCGCCCATCACGCAACACATCTTATATTTAATATTTCATCCAAGTCCCTAAGGCAATCATCACATTCCACATTTTCGTAGTCAGTTATTACAAGGGCGGCCTTGCTGTCACTGGTAACTCGGAATCTGGTGATAATATCGTGAACAGTTAGGTATTAGAACTTAGAAAAATACCAGCTCGATAGCAGCAGTCGTTTCCCTTACTAATGCCTTCCTGGAATATGTTATTAGTACATTCGTAAACCTTGCGTAAGATTTTTTTTCTGCGGAATGTCACCAGAGATGTTAGCATTACTGTATGTAATTGCAAAAATTATAAAACATATCGTTCTTCATAATCAGTATAATTACTTTAATTGAATTTGTCAAGCGTATAAAAAATGTATTCTGATACTACACGGAAGTCCCAACTTCCTCGGGATGGTGAAAAATTGTCATTTGTGGAATGCTACATGGTTGAATATGTTGGAGAGGGGGTGAGGAGAAGCAGAAGGCTTTAATTTACCTGGATATTCGCTTCTAGTTCTAGCTAAAACTAAGCAACGGCAATGTTTAGAACCCGAAACGTCTTGCCCACTGAAAGATCCAAGGCTTTTTGATTTAAAATTGAGTCTTCATCATAAATAGGCACCTTTCTGTAGTAAATAAAGCAATCATCACAAAAAACTTTTTGAACGTTTTGTGTGGTCGAATTTGCGAATTAAAACAGGTCCATTGCCGGGTGTGCGCCGGCGCCGGCGCTCACGCCAAAATTTTCATTTTTTTATTATTTTGGAATGCGATTTTAACCCTTATGTGTAAAGAAAACGTATGAAGAATAAGGTCAGAATCGCTTGGTGCATTCTTGTTCTTGGTGTATGAGGTATCGTAAATACACTTAGCCACTCGTAATAATTTTTATTAAATTTCTCTATGATATTGACCCTTCATTTTTACCGGGATTTGAGCTGTCAAACTAAGAGCGTCGTAGGTAGATAAACCTATAAATTTATCAAATAAACGCAAGTAATGTTGTTTTTATGCATAGTTTATTGTTCAAGGAATGTGTTTCAATAAATATAATATACGATAGCACAAAATAAACCCACAAAATATTACGTCAAAGTCAAAACTTTAGCGAAATTTACATTGTTTCCTCTTTGGCATTTGGGAGGTTTTAAAACGCACAGAAAATACACAACAAAAGTTCTCTGGTAGTTATTACATTGTTTGAAATACAAATAATTTATTGTACGAGTATCTGTTTACAAATCTTTTTTACGTCTGATGTATTTAAAACAACAAACATTCAGGAATATTTAGATTAAAAAGTTTATTGTGATTTCAAAAATTTATTTAACAGAACACGTGCTATCGATTATTTATGTTTGTAATCTGAAAGCTTTTGTAAACAATGCGTAACTATTTCCTTTTCTTGAAATTGTTACTTTAGAATTGAAAGCTGACTTTTGATAAATTCGCAATGTTTTACTGAAATGAATCACAACCAAATAACATGCAAAATTTTTATGTGAATTTGTAACAAATTGTTGTCAAATCGTCTCCTTGTTTTGCTGAGATCGAATTGTATGTTTCTTTTTACTGTTTGCCCATGTAACTTGAATATGATTTGTAGAAGCGGCACGAGCCGTTTGGTTCAGCTCGAGTGAACAAAGTTTTTATGGCTAGTCAGGAAACTGTGGATACGGACGATTAAACAAACTTATTAATTATTTTTATCGAAAAATCTTCACTGAGATCTGTGATGGAAGTGTGACGGGTTCAAACATAAATAATTACAGTTGGAATTATTATTTGATCTTAGACTTAAAGGTGAACTATCTTCCATAGAAAATGAAAAAAAAAAATGAAAACCATTCAAAGTAAAAATAAAGTTTCTTAAAAATCTCTGGATATTATAATTGCAGAAATTGTGAAGCTGAAAGTATTCGTAAAATATTCGCCTCAGGATAATTGCCTTTCAAAAAAAAAAGTCAATTTTATTTAAAATATATATTTTTTTGTTGATAAATAGAAATTTACCTTTAGATTGAACGCCGACAGTGAAATTTAAAAATTACCAAATCTGTCAAAAATTTAACCTTTAGTTATGGACGCAACATTTTTGTTTGTGTATATATACCATTACAATACCTATTATAATTTTTTTAATTCAAATTTTCATTTTTCATACTAACATTCATTTTTGTATATTATAAGAACAACACAATATTGTAAGAACAATCAATCAAATTGCGTACCTATCATAGGAACCTATTTTAAATATCTATAGTTCCTGATTCGATTCAAATTATTATGAAAGTACTTCCAATTAATTTATTAATTTGAAGAGTTTTGCAAATAGAATTTTGATTTACAATCATCGCTTTGCAAAATGTCATTCTTAAAATTTTGACAATTTCGCAAGAATTTTCGTGATGATTAAAAAGCTTTTCAGATGTATTGTCATGTGATTGTATAATCCAGAAACCTTCACGGGGGCTTAAAGAAGGTATTTTGAAAGTTTCAAACATTTCTTACGCTTAAATAGCCATCTCACTAATCCCCAAACACATTTTGATTTTTACATATATATAGATTATTATGTTTAGTACAACGACTGGCTACTAACTAATTCTTATACTAATTTAGCTACTAATTTTTAAAACAGAACAAAAAAACTGTAGATAACACTTCCTTAAATATCGATTCTTAGCTTTTAAGCTACTTGCAAATTATTATTTAAAACATCGCACTATTGAAACAACTACCCACATTTTTAGTAACATATTTCTTTTAAAATATTGTGAATTGTCAGTGGAAATTTTCAGACTCCATAATAATTTAGTCTTCCTTGTATGTAGGTATAGTTTATGAGACTAATAAAACTATTGTAAAACACATATACATATATCCGAATAAATGTATGTGAAACAAAGAAAAAGATTCAGCTACTCGATGTTACCAATAAACAACAGGTTGATTTCCTTCGAAAATAAATTTCTAGGAATGCTTAAATTAGTTCAGATAAATAATATTGTGCATGTTCTGCATATTTTAATTCGGCTATTATTATTTACGCTGCCATGTGCACGTATATTTTAGAACGCAGAGTGCATTATACCCAGTTATTTTTGGACTATAAACATAGTTTGCGTTCAAAACCGCAATAATATAACTTGAAGACTTCCCATGCTGTTATCGTTTAGGATTTATGAGATCATTGGGTGATGCAATCCCAAATGAAACCAGCAAAAAATACAGGCTGTTAATTTTTGTACAGGGACCGGTAGACAATTAAAATCGTGAACATGAACGCGAGAGGCTCTCGACAAATAGTGCTCGTATTCACAGAGTTATATATTTATTTACGGTACAAGTGCCTACCCAATCAGAATAAATCATTTTCATAATAAAAAAATTATAAATTATAAAATAACATAAATTATAGGCAGTTTAAATGTACAGATATGATTCAAATGAACTAAAAATACAACGAGACTAAATAAAACAAATGTTAGGTAACTAATAATTGTTTTAAAAAAATACTTTTTTAAATGTACGCTACTACTGCATATTGCTAAAGCCTCGATTACATTGAGCGAGTTTACAAGCTACTAGCCGGCGAATTCACTATCTGCTAGTAAACTCGCTCAGTGTAATCATATATACTAGCTATCTAGCAGATTTTACACTGAACAAGTTTACTAGCAAATAGTGAATTCGTCGGCTACTAGCTTGTAAACTCGCTCAATGTAATCGAGGCTTTACCTAAAATTTTCAGCGTGCATGCGCGGTTTGAGAGAGTTTATTCTGCCGTCAAAAACAAAAAAGCAACTGGAAATTATCAATGGTCCATTCTGATAAACTAGACCTCTCATGTTTATCAACCTACTATAGTAAAAAGTACACCAGAATGTGGCCAATGAAAATTTTCGACTGCCTTTTTGCTTGTGATAGCGATTTAAAAGAACTGGTATTGAAATTATCATTCTAGTGTCAGATATTTTTGGTTCGCGTGACTCTATCAGAAGCACGAAATAAAATCAATCACAATAATGCAGGGCTGTCAATAATGGATGATTCTAAAAAGAAAGGAAAGAAAATATCAGATATCCATACAATCAGCCCTTTAAAAATATTATGACATGTGGGTTAATAAGATCAATCCTCTTTTGCCTAATTTCATTTCTGCATCGATAACTATCGTATTCTAGTCGCAGAAAGAATAGCTACACCCTATATAATTTGTAATAGAATCGTCTTTATCTTTTGATTAGTTCGAATAAATTTACAAATTAATGTTAAATGCACTGCGCAAGTGCTTTTGGACCAAAAATCCACTAGAAGAAAAAATCTGGCCAAAGAGTTGCTAGAAAAAAAGCAATAGTTGTACATTTTTAAAATTAATTTTCAAAAAATGATAGATATAAACTAATAAACAGTATTTTTAATGGAATCTTGGTATGTACCTACGTGTAAAGGAAAATACATTATATTAAATGAACAGTTTTGTTCATGAGAAATATAAAATCTTTCACGTGCTAGTTCTTGTATAAATGGGAGTAGCACAGATAAGTTGGTACCTAGTCAAAGTTCAGAGAAATGTAAAGGTTGTGGAATATAATAATATACCAAGAACCTTTGTATTTATTTGTTGGCATTATGTTCAGCTTTGTTCCTTGTACGCCCTCTTGTCGTTTTTCACATGGAAGTACCCATTTACGTAGACTTTATTACAGATAAAAGTTTATGTTTGTAGTTGTTAAACAAGAACTATTATTATTTGTAAAAAATACTCTTTTTAACTGCGTTAGTTTATTGTTTTCATCGCTGTTTCCGAAAGTCGTGATTTTTTATCGCTGTTTTGTTAATGCGTTCCCCGGGAACAGATGTTAATGTATTTATGAATATATTAACATAAATTTGCTTAAATTTTTCATAATTAATTTAATATTCTTCTTTATTGTATAATTTTATATCGTAAGTTTTAATTTTGATCGGCCCAATCATATAATATAAATAACTACATCTTATTTTGAAGATGCTTAAAAGTATCTGGTTATTCAACTATTGTATATTATTTTTTCATCTCGAGTTTTAAAAAAATAAATAAAACGTTCAATATGACATGTCAACGAGTCAATGTATTCTAATATGTGCTCATTCAAGAATAAGTTGTCAAATTATAAATGCTATTTATGGGTTTCTTTACTCGAAATCAGTACTGAATAATATGTCGGCAGTAATTCGTTTCTTAAAAATATTCTTTATGTTAACAAACAAGTAGCATGGGTAGTCTATACGGTGTCTGGAAATTCATAATTTTTATATGTAACTTGTAATTGTAATATTGCAATTTGATGAAGAAAAGTGCATTGTTTCTATATTTTGCTAAATAATGTGTACAGGGTACATAGATATTCAATAGGATATATGCACAATGATATTAATATAATTATACAACAAGTACAACATACGTCGAGGATGAGCTACGGCCGTGAATACATTATGGCCCATTCAACATTAGTTTCTAACGGCAGTGCCTGTTTTAAGAAACAAATCCTGACTTATTGTCTGGTACGCAATATTAAATTGTAAAGATTTTTTAATTACATTAAATTAATTTATTTTTTTCGGTAATTCACTAAAAGAAGATTAAATTGGAAAAAAATTAAATTTTGAGAGAAAGATTAAGAAAAGCGAAGATACAATGGCGAGTTTCGATTGTGAAGGGATTTTAATATAAATTTTTGGTCCGAGGCATGAGAATACTTTTTGATATGTCGCTGTGTTGCTTGTTGGAACAGAAATATCATTTCTGCCCTTACTTTGTTGGTGTTGACCGTTTTCATTTTGTTTTTATTTTTATGATCATATATTATTATCTTTTTTATGTAACATATCAAGAAGGTACATTAAATTCCTTAAAGAGAGCGTCGCTCAAGTATCTGAAAGGTTTCATAAAAACACGTAACATAATTTCTGTGTCTTCAATAACGGGTTTTATATTGTTATTATAACAAGTACTCGTTAAAACTTCGTTAACCTTTCGACAAACTACTAAAAATATAAAATATATACATGAGATTCAAAGTTGCTAGCTCTGTTGATGATGATAAATTCGAGAGAGAGGATAAAAGAGGGTTATTGTAGTTTAGAAAGGACGTGCCAGATTCTTTTTTACGTAGATTTTTCTGAGCACCGTGTACGTACATATCGTAAGATGACCATAACATTTCACAAAAATAATATGTGTTTAATTCACGAATTCGGTATGTCCTTCTGTGGAAAAGGCGGAGGATGAAGTGTGAAATGTTAAATTGTATTTGATGACTTGTAGTAGATATTGTGTGGTCACAGACAAACTTTAAAAAATATGTGAGATATCTGTTTATCTCAGGTTTTTGTATTGACTTATACCAAATGCTAATTCCGGTGTTCTCTGTACTCATCGGAATAGACATTTACCAATTAAAATATATCACCTAAATTTAACTACAAGTCAACCCTTTTAATTTTTCAACGACAGAACGTGGTTAAAAAGCAGAATGAATTTTAGATGTTGCTTGGTGACATGAATGTTTTTATTTGTTTTGTTGTAATGTTTGAACCAGGAACTCCAGGAAGAAATCCTTCTTCAGATTTCGTGTCGCCTAAGTTCTGTGTGCTTGGGAGCTTCGAAAAGCTTAAAACAAAGAACAGATTTCTTTATAGTACGCTTTGAATAGAAATTAAAAATACAGATGAGCGACCAGGAAAACAGCAGCCATTCAGTTAAAGTCCCCTTACGGAGCTTACGGTATAAATTTAATGACAACACATGTGTAGGTAATATTTCAATTTGACGTCATACTATTTGCCAATGTGATCCCACAGAATCCCACTGACCACTCTTGCCTACGCCTTCTGGACCAAACCAATATAATATGTACAATATGGTCACGCAGAATTATTATCAATGACAGTATTTTTTTAAGCCATTTATCAAATCAATTCCGCATTTTAAATTTCAATCGGTAATAGCACGTATTCAACTTCTTTTGGACAAGCTAATTTTATTTATAACTTTTGCTTTCTTCCTGATACTAAAATTTTCAGCTATCAATCTTCGCAGCCATTTGGATACTTTTATTCATCTTTGATTTAAATTAAAAAAAAAACACTGATTGAATTTAAAAATTGTAAATTATTTTACTGTTTTTAATGGTTAACTAACCATTTCTACTACCGTTAGTTAATGTCGGCCTACGCTCAATGATAGTAATAAATTCAGAGTCTTTCCTGTGTTGGTCTTCCTCGGACTTCCGTATTCTTGAGAATTACACCATTGGCTTTCAAACTGTAGCATATTTTCATAAATCTAACGAACTCTGTCCTAATAATATGCTTCCTTCTTTTTAAAGTGAATATTCCACAGCAGTCCAACTGTCCCCAACTGTCTGGAGTCAGTGAGACTATGGCGTCCCAAATTGTGGTATATTGTAAATTGTAAAGCGATGGGGGTGAGAGAAAGGTGGAAGAGTTCAAGAATGGCGATCCTTCACCAGGGCGATACTTGGAGTATCTTCAATTGAAACTGATTTTAGCAAATGTAATTATTATTTATCCAATCTTATATTATCCGTAAAAGAAGATTTTGAACGTATTTACTTCAAGCGAACTAATTAAACGGTAAATTGGTTTTCAGGTCAATATTGTGTCATATTTTTTTTTACGTTAGCTCTAATATTTACATGTTATCTCCATTGTAGTATATTTACATAACTAGGTCGGTTTGAAAGTTCGGCTGGTACGATTTTCACAGTTTATGTGGGCTGCAGTATAATACAACTAGTGTTCGACCGAAACAGGACTTTCTACCGAAACCGAATCTTCGGTATCTGTGTCAGTTTCGGCGAAACCGAAACTTTTTTAGACATGTTAAAAATCTATTATTTACTGAAATTTGGCTTATTTTTTACACTTATACAGACAGTTAACACGTAAAAACCAATGTGCTGTAAGCACCGAATGAATGTGAATTAAATATTTCCTTTTTTATTTTTACATAACTCTCATCATTCGTAAATCCGAGTGAATAACTCAACGTAAAGAACTTCAATGCTTAATAAATGCCAATAAAATATGTGGGACAGAAATAATAACAAAAACAAAAACTTACCTAATCACTATACGCGAGAAATAACACGTAAACTCACAACACAATCGCTAAACTCACCTGATGATGGCGGGTGACATACGAAGTCAGCCGAACGACGCGCGTTAATTCACGAACGCAGAGTTTCGGTGCGGCCGAAGGTTCGGCAGATTCTCTGTCGAAACCGAAACTGATGCCGAAACTTGCCGAAACCGAACCTTCAGCCGGTCACTAAATACAACTCAAACCCGCTGTACAATCTGTCAAAACTGACTAATTGTCTTGATACTGATTTTAATAAGATGCATCAATTTTTTGTCGAAATATTAATGAAAAACCCAATTTCTGTGAAACATCTCAACTAGTTAACATTTTTTCGTAAAATCTTATTTTGTTATTTTCAAATTTACTCATAGGACAAGGTTTTACATATTTTCACAGTTTAGAAACACTGACAGACAAATTACTTTAATACTAGTTGTTATAACATTGTTATATTCTGTGATCACACTCATTACGGGGGCATCCGTAAACCTTCTCTTGGCTTGATGATACCTGGTCAAAACACACACCAATACCCAATAACCACCCACACAAAGACAAAACATTAATTTTATAGTATCAAGACGTAATATTTTATAACATAATAAACTGAAACTGTGGAGATATAAATAGAAAGGTATGATGAACTCGGATACTGTTATATAACTAAAGTTACAATATTAATATTACTCGACAAATTTTTAAATCGCCGCTTTTGTGAAATGTCACCTGCAGAGCATTTTACACAGCTAGAAAATAAAGTAACTACATTAAAGATTATTATCATTGAAATTCTCAGCGATTTTATTTCGATTAAATAATGTTTTAAGATGGTCGGACGCTCTGTACGGAATCCGCTTGCGCAGCGCGGGTGTAAACTGTACGCCCTAAAGTTTAATTTGACGGCCTCCGTGGTTGAGTAGTAAGGCTCCCGACTAGCAATCCGAAATCCGAAGGTCGCGAGTTCAAATCCCGGCGTGCGCAAATAAATTTTATTTGATTAATTTGTGTTATTTCACAATTAATTAATTTAAAATAATAAATAGTAAATTTGCAGAACGTTCCATAATGGAAGATACTCTCAATATCACCCCGATTTAAGACCTCCATTCAGAATTGAAACGTTGCTTGAAATGGCTTTACCCGTATTTGGTATCCAGATCTGAATAGCCAGATATTTCCCTTTCTTCATCTTTCCCAAATCCTTCCCCTCCCCGCTATCTTCAGCCTCCCAACATACCCCCATTGGGAATGCCATAATCTCACTGACTCCACAAGAGGTAGTTGGGACTCTTGAAACCATATAATAAAAATAATGAATAGATTTGTGGAATAAACTATAAATATTAGAAAAAAAATACAAAATCCAATTTCAGGGATTGAAATTGAAAATTATCCAGTTCAACGGGGTAAAAACAAATATATTATGAAATTAACGTCACAGGTATCTACGTATTTATGATACGAGAGTACATTATATGAGTACAGGAAATTAACCATTAGACATTGCTTTGGAAGGGCGTATTTCCTATAACGTAATAATCGGTATTATATATTTACTACAAAATAGTAGATATTTATGATGAAATAGGAACACGTTATAGACTACTTTTGTATTTATATTCTGAAAGTAACATAAGTACTTGCATGTTATTACCTTTAACCTATAACCTTAGAGTAATATGTTGTTAGTAATTACTTTAAGCCCTGTACTGTAATTAGTAATTATGAAAAGGGCAGGTACTCTTAAAACTCAAGAGAATTTAAGAGTTATTTGAATTATGTTACGAGTCGAAAATAAATTAAATACCTCGTGTAAAAAAAATAAATGGTTACTTCCTTGTCAAGGATCTCACCATTCTGTATTGCGATACAAATGGTTTTCGACTAGCTAGTCGAAAGTCACGAGTTCAAATCCCGGTAAACGCAAATAAATTTTATTTGATTAATTTGTGTTATTTCACCATTAATTAAAATAATGTATAGTATATTTGCGACACGTTCCAGAGTGACGACACTCGCAGTATGTTGCTTGGAATGGCTTTAGCCGTGTTTGATGGGCAGATCTTAAGCGGCCGCTACCCGAATTTCTACACATCTCCTTTAAACATTTGAAGTTTTCAAGCTCTTAAAAAAATATATGTTATTTTTGAAGATACCTAGACGCGTTCCACGCCGAAACGCAAATTATATGAAATTCCCTCGACAGAAAAAAATCGCAAAGTACGCTCCGAAAATTATTAAAAACACGTCTGTTTCTATTATTTTAGAAGTTATAGTTGTGAAAAAAAATCACAATGTTTCTTTAAATGATACTTAAGATGTCTTCCGCGAGATTTTTGCTCTATTTTAAACGAGTCATGTTTTATTAAACATTTTCACAATTTTCGCTTCAATTTTATCATTTAACATATTAGCGCGCTCTGTCCAACATTCATTATTAAATATCTCTCCATCTTCTTCTTTTTGAGCGGGGAAGCGGCGCCTTAATAGCCAGATACTTCCTCACCTTCCTCTCTCCCATCTTCTTTCGCTACCCACCACCTTCAGCCTCACAACATACCCCTATTGGGGATGCTACTGGTCTCACTGGCTTCAGACGGGAGCAGATGGGACTCTTCTGCGGTATTCACATAAAAAGGTGGGCCTACGCCCAAAGCAGGACGCTAGAATGTTTTATTTTTTATTAGACTTAATTAATTGAAAATGGTAAGGCTTTATTGAGGAAACAATACGATAAATAATTGGTATCTGAAAGGTTTAACCATTACTTAGTTTCATTAATAAAATAGCCGTCCATTAATAGTATCCGAGCACAAAAAGAAGAAGATGGAGAGATATGTAATTACGAATGTTGGAGAGAGCGCGATAATATTTCAAACGATAAAATTGAAGCGAAAATTGTGAAAATGTTTAATGTAACACGACTCGTTTAAAATAGAGCAAAAATCTCGTGGGGGTTGTCTAAAACAACGTTCAAAGTAACTCTGTGAATTTTTTCATACATATAACTTGTTAAATAACAGAGACAGGCTTGAAAATAAAAATTTTCGGAACATACTTAGCGATTTTTTTCCAACGAGGAAATTTCATATAATTTGCGTTTCGGCGTGGGGATTGTATAGATATTATCTTCAAAAATAACATATATATTTTTTTTTAAAGCTTAAAAACTTCAAATGTTCGAGGAAGACATGCAAGAAATCGGTAGAAATTCGTGTAGCAGCGGCTTAACTTTTGGATATGTGGGATATATGTGGGAAGGTACCTACTTACTAAACAATGTTTCATATCAACCTTTTTAGGAAGCCATTTCTACAAAATCAATACAATTTACCATGCATATTACGATGGTATAATTTCGTATAATAAAACAATAATTGATGGCTGTTTACCTGTCTGTGATTAATGTTCCTCGTATTTAAAAGGTAGCCATTATAATGTGAGCATTCCATACTGGACTAGACGATAATCGATGTAGTAAATCCAGCTACCATTTATTTATTAATGATATACGATAGGACAACAATCCTATAATTTAGTAACAAATATATTGCGGTCATTAATTCATTGACTTCCTTAGTAAAAGCTTCTTGTATGTTCATCAAGATCGATCAAAACGAATTACATCCATCATAAAACGAATTATTCCGGAAACGAATTGTGATTTTTAAAATGTCTTCAAAGCGATCCTTGTAAAGACGTTGATATTAATTGCTTATTTAATTGACTTGATAATTGTTCGCCGTTTTTCCCCCTCTTCCTCGTGGATAATTTTTTAGAATCTAATAATCTAGTGATAATCTACATTATTTCAAAGCGAAACCACAAACCTCAAGATTTATAGAATATATGGACAATTTGGCATAATCTTCACACATAAAAATTTACGTTTCTTTGTTTGTCTCTTATGCATTCCTAAACCATTCATCCGATTGCGATGAATCTTTGATGATCTGTTGTTTGAGCTCTGGTGCTATGAAATTATTTCCTATACCATTAATCCGATTGCGATAAAACTTTTGTGAGTTTTTGTACGCATGCCCGCGAAGGTTTCTACCTGTAATGGTGAGCTCAGCCGTTACTAAATTTTAATTAAAAAAATTACTGAAGGTGGCGAGCGAGTTGTTTGAAAAACGAGTGTATTTCATACAGTTTAGCGGAAAGAAGGGAAGGCGGGAGGGGAACACTTTTTTCTTTGTGGTAATGCAACGCTTGCCGGGCACTCGCTAGTATTTTATAAAAGGTGTATCGGCACATACCCGAAAGACTTCTGAGCATATTTGGAGTAAAAAATGTAGGTAAATCATTTTGTTACCTTATGTCACCACAGATAGTACAGCTATACCTCACTTTAACAGATCATGTGAAACGCACTCTGTCGCCGTCTGTATGATGCTGCTGGATCGATACAGAGTGCGTATCACGTGATGCACTAGGCTGTACCGTGTGATGGCATGGCGATTTTTTTTAATTGAAATAAAATATCATCGGACAGGAAAATGACATCGGTGATCGCTGGTCTTGTAAAGTCAGTCATTGTCCTTTAAAGTCTTGCGGATAAGTGCTGATACACCCTGTATACTGGAATGTAATGATGACTGACCTTCTGTGCAACTACTGACCCTGTTCAAATCGCAAGCTTGTAATTTGGTAGCCATATCTTGTCTGGAACCCAAAGTTAACAAAAAACTCTCATTGCAAAAGCGGGCAATCCGTCTGGTACTTGTGGTCTGATGCTCTGATGCCACAGTTTGATAAAGAAGTTTACTACAATTTACAAACCTTACCCCTTCTTTTCTTATTTTACCTGACACAATTACTTCATATTACCCATTATATATACAATTGAAGGTCTTTATAACATTTAGTAGAATTTAGTAAGGGGCCATCCATAAATTACGAATTTCATGATTTTTTAACCCCTCCCCCCCCCGGTCCTCCTTTTACTTCATATTATCCATTATATACATTCGAAGGTCTTTATAACATTTAGTAGAATTTAGTAAGGTGCCATTCATAAATTACGCCACACGAATTTCATGATTTTTTTACCCCTCCCCCCGTCCCTGTCACACATCGTCACATTTGTGAGACCCCCTCTCCCCTAGTGTGACGTCACATATTTAGCAATTTTATCTAAAAAAAATTTGCATTTTAATAATTTAGATTTTTACATGTGACGTGGCAGATCTGATGACTCCCCCATACCTCTTGTCACACAATGTCACACCTCTCTACTCCCCCCCCACCCCTTAAGGTGTGATGTAATTTATGGATGGCCCCTAATTAGATATACGAGTACTATTCCAAAGGAATCTCGAAAGTCCAAAAACCATTTAAATAAATTGGGATTATTTTTAAATAAAGTTGTGTCTACAACAAAATTACTATTTGAATACTATGATAATGTATTGTGATAAATAAAGGTGCGCCGATTAGTATATTAGAAGATTATATTGTTCAGAAACTTTATATTTGTTATTTCGTTTTTAAAGTATCTTCAAAACGTGTTTTTAAATGTCTTCATTCTATTCTTTGTAAATGATTTAATTCGAGTCTTTCAGTTCAAGGTATTATAAATTTGTTGATTATAGACTTGAAAGAAAGAAATATAGTTGCTTTAAAGGTCAATCCAAGTAAATGAATATAGAAATCAACGTCTAGTCTTTTTATGGTATAATTTAACAACGATCTAGTGTCAACTATCGGGTTTCCCTCGTAGAGAGTGAGGTGAAACCAATGTTGAGAAAGTCATTCGCTGGATTAAGTCATTTCGAGTCTCTACAGAGAACTCGATGTTGAGGTTTGTAGTATTACCTATCAAAGAATGGAATGGAACAAAAGGGATATTGCTATCTTCTGAGTTTGGAGAGTAAAACGACAAGGAAAATCTAGTTAAAATAGAAAATATGTGAACATTAGGTATGCAGAAAATAAGATGGCAACCCATCGTACATTTAATTTGGGAGGCGGGTGTGTGGGTACCGCAGCCCTGAAAACCATTTATTGGTTAACCGACCCCTCTGCCATGCGTCACCCTAAATGGTTCGCTACATTTGGTTACTTAGCAGGGAGCAGGTGCTCAAGGGGTGAGGTTTGCTTGAGGGCTCCTGTATCTAGCTAATGTGATTATTTTCGTATTGTGTACCTATTCAAAAATTCTTTCTCGACAGTTCATCCCACATACCTACTCGTTTGAACTCATACGATGACAACTGTAAATATACGCAATATAAAAATATAAATAATAATAATAACTAACTAACTAACTAACCATCACGCCGTTTCCCCGCAGGGGTGGGTAGAGAGGACGGACCGCCAAACAACTCGATCTTGACATACACTCCTTGCCTCGTTCATATTCATACATCGTCTCATACGTGCTCTACTATTATTCCGACTGTTGACATCGCCCGACTCAAGTATCTGATTCACTAGGTCGTGCCATGCCTTCCTCGGGCGTCCCCGACTTCGTCTATCATTCACATTTGCGTCATATATTCTCCTTACACTCCTTTCCTCATTCATTCGCTCTACATGCCCAAACCATCTGAGCGTCCCTTTCTTAGTCTTAATCATAATAATAATACAAGACTAATTATAATACTTCCGAATGTTTTATGTAAAGATGTGAAAATGGCTGATACGTAATGGTTTAGTTAAATGGTAGTAACTATGGGTTCAACGATAATACTTGGGCGATGGGTTCAAATTATTTTCTTACATTGTAAATTATTCTGGGGGAGATTTCATGAAATCTGCAGCAGATATGTTCATAAATAAGTCAGTTATTATAATTATTAAATATTTTTTAAAATACACTTTTAAAATTTAAAAAAATAAGGCTTAGCTGTCTTCTTGTAAATTATGACTATGGTAAGTTCTTATCAAAAAATTCAAAAGTTGTTAAAATGTGACCTCATGAAGCAAGTTTTCTATGGTGGCAAGGTCAGAAGCCAAACTAACTAAGTATGTCAGAAGGTGAACGGATAGGGAAATAGCTAAACTAGTGTGTCTCGGCCAAAATACGACATGTCTGATGAATTACCGCTACCCAGGTGACCATGTAGCGGTATTTCATGGAAATCAACACAATATTTTGTTTTTGTAGTGGAATAACTTAAAGTAAAATCTCATATTGTATTATTTAATCTTTGAAGACAATATTAATGCGAAGGATAACGCCAAAGCATTATTTTAGTTTAATCTTTACTACGTATCAGTTTACACTAAGAATACAAAAAATATGCTTTGGATAAATTGATATTTTTCCTACCGTTTCAATAATTACGAATACTGAAACGGTAGGAAAAATATCTAAAACAATCCATTGAGTAGAATTAAAATAACATTGTTAATTACTTTATAAATAATGTAAGCGTAAACTAACTGAAAAATGTGTTTTTTCATTAGAAATGTATGAACGCACGTAAGAAACCACTTTTTAAAAATACGGTATTATGGCTTAAATTATCTTTGATAGTTTCCATTGATTAACTTTTCTTCTTCCATATATAATTATTCACTAAATAAATCAAAACCATTTTTGCACTTGGAATCGTGACCTCTAGACTACGTTTGCCAAGCGAATTCTATGCCCATTAGGGGCCATCCATAAATTACGTCACACGAAGTATGTTTTTAGGTTTTCACGGCCAAAAAGTATTTTTGTTATTGTTTTTGGGGTGTTATGCCGTGTTTCGCTACCTCCTTCTTTAGCCAACGTTTCGGACAGCGTTAGTGTCCATCATCAGGGCAGATGAGACTCACTCATCTGCCCTGATGATGGACACTGTAACGCTATCCGAAACGTTGGCTAAAGAAGGAGGTAGCGAAACACGGCATAACACCCCAAAAACAATAACAAAAATACGTCACACGAATTTCATGAATTTTGACCCTCCCCCTATCCCTGTCACACATCGTCAAATTTGTGAGACCCCCTCCCCCCTAGTGTGACGTCACATATTTTGCCATTTTACATACAATTTTTTTTTGCGTTTTAATAATTTAGATTTTTACATGTAACGTCACAGAGCTGATGACCCCCCCATACCCCTTGTCACACAATGTCACACATCTCTACCCCCCCCCCCCCCTTTAAGGTGTGACGTAATTTATGGATGGCTCCTTACCTGTATTCATGGCGATATAAGGCAACTAAGAATACCTACATTTTTGGCTTGTGGCTTCCTCTTAATGACTGTCAAACTAAAAATATGTAACGGATTGTGTAAAAAGATTCAATCACTGTCATCGAGACAGTGACGATTCTTTCGACAAATTATATAGTTAATTCTTTATTTGAAATAAAACAATCTTACTTACCTAAAATATGGTTTATGATCAAGTTTGGAGGTAATTATAAATCTTATTATGTGAGAGGAAAGTACGGTTTTGATTTGTAAGAGAAAATTATAAAATCACTTTTTTTTACCCGACTTCTAAGATCACAGAACTTCTAGTAATATGATATCATCGGCATATCGATCTACTTTAAGGCCATCTCCGAGATTTATTCTTATCGGGGTCGCCCATACCAGGCCCGCCTTTAAATTATTCATACGTATGAGATGCAAAATGGGTATTGTAACGGGTTACCTACGTGAATTTCGCGCGATTATAAGCGGCTTCACAAACTTGTTTGAATTTTCGTTGGGTAGGCAGGAAGGTGGTTAGGTAGGTAGGTAGGTAGGTATACGGCGTATGGCCGGCATTCCCCACGCATAGCCCCGGGCTTATTTCATATCTTTCCTCTCGTCACATCCAGCGGCGGACTGACACTCCAAATTCGCTAAAGCGCCATTTTGAAAAAACAAATTTACATTAGCTAGCTCCATGCAGGAGGCTTTGAGGAAAATAATTTCCCTCAGGTGTCGTCTTTGGGGATGCTGTGTGGAGGGTATTTTTATGGAAATGATGTAGAGGAAGTTCTGGGAAGGCAAAATGATGGATGGAGTGTTATACGTATGAATCCATTCCTTCCACTTCAGTGGGCCAAGGTCGAGAGAGTCCGGCTGGAGAGGTGAAATGGTCTCTCAGCCAGTGTCGCAAAGACTTTGTCAAACCTCACCGCATGATCGTGCACCTCTGCTAAGTCACCAAATGGAGCGAAGTACTTGGGGTGACCTATAGCAGAGGTGTTGGTTATCCAATTACTCTCTATAGGTAGGTTCCTATCTCGATCAAATTTATAAACAACTGGCTGTATTTGAAATTGATATATTTTTTTGTGTTAATGAATATCGTCACCTAAATTACTGATTATTAGTTAGTTTTGTCACTTACAACAAAACAACCGAAAACCTTTTATTTTTTAACTTGCAAAAAAATATCTATTATAAATATTATGTATGTAATAGACCAATTTTAACTTAAATAGTAAAAAATCGTCACCTCATTTGGATAGGGTTCTAACTGCACTTTACAATGGTAAGGACTTTGATACCTAAGAACATGTGCTTAGGTGTCAAAGTCCTTAGCGTGGTAAGGCGTAGATAGAACCTTATCCAACTAAGGTGACGAAATGTAAAAAATATGTTTTGGTCTCCGGTGACTTTTTGTGATGTGTTTTTTAAATATTTTTTTCTTCAAAACCAAAAAAATTCTTCCAGATGCCATCACTGGTCACTCAGCAGAGTAATCTCCCAATCCCTTACCTGACCCCACCTGTTCTATAAATTAATATAAAATAAATCATATAAAATAAATTAAAATGATAGAATCCTGTCAAATCTAACTCCATAAATAGATTTGACAGGATAATACTTTACTTCATCTCTTCCAACATTTATGAGATAACTCTCTTTAAGAGATTTACCCACACTTCCAATCACCTTTCTGTTATTATTGTATTCAAATTAATATGTATTTAACCTTAAATAATCTTGTAACCTCGATATTCATTTATGTACCTCTACGCCTGTCTCGACACAGGTCTATCCCAGTGAGATAGGCATCGAAAAACCCAATGTAAACATATGTTATATAGATAAATAAATAATTAAAAATACTGATTGATTTTTTAAGTTGAAAAATAAAATGTCAGCGGAGACCAAAATTTTATTTACATTTTATTACTCCAAATAATATCACGAATAAATAAGTCAAGTAAGTCACCTATAAAGGAGAGTCTGTGGGTTTTTTTTAATACAAATCACATTTTTATTCCAAGATTGATGAAACTTTGCACACTTGACCTTCAAAACAAAAAGAAGGTCACTGTCTACATTTCAGCTTCAAAGAACCCCCATCCCTTTCCCATCCCAGAATAAAGCCCGGGTAACGATGAGAACTTCAGCTAGTAATTGATAAGTGGCGTCTTTTCTCATTTTGGACAGTTTAATGTTCACATCTCGTGATGGAAATTATACTGCTGATATTATGATGCTGAGCTGGTGATAGTTGTATACTCCTAGTAACTACAAACAGAAACAGCTTTTCAAATTTCAGGACGCCAGGAATCACCGTTTGCGAGTTTTCAGTGAGACAAACACCCAAACATTTTTTTTTGCCCTATAATTAAGATGTTTAATTTCCGTATTGAGAGATTTGATGCTAATTAAAAAATGGAGGATATACCTAGGAGATAATTATATAGATATTTAATTACTGTTTAGAGCACGAGCTTTATTGGAACTGGTGAATACTTAATTCCAATATTTGACCCACCGGACGACCGGATAAACCTGGCAGCTAGTTAGGCCGAACCGGCACTCCTCTCGTTGCTGGAATCCGTGCGGATAAACGGAACATCTGAAAATAATGTTACATAATATCTGGAGAGATATTCACGTGAATTGAATGTAATTGCGGTATATTTCTCACGTGTTTGTAATTAAAGGGCATCTAAACTAGGTCAACCTCAGATCTCCGAAACGCCGAATAATGTGTTCGGGCTGTATACAAGTCGAAGAAACAATTACTGTATCAAGAAATACAGGCGTGATTCTCATCTATCCGAAGATTTGATGGCGAAAAGAATTACAAATTGATTCATTGACCAAAGCCAGTCCCACAATAAATAATTTGGGCATTTTACCTAATTGGGGCATGTTATGTACGGAAGAAGGATAACATTGAAGATGAGGTTTTGGATTATTGCAGAACCTGGCAGTTCTGATCTCCAAAAAGTGGTCTCAAATAATTAGGGTGTTACTAAGAGTTTCTTCCACTCTAAAGCGTGAAAGGTGTTGAGGGATTCAAACGCCAGCCAGTTACAAAGTCCAGAGATCGAGATTTTTAGTATCAGGTCCCAAAGCTTGGAATAAACTCACACATGAACTAAGAAGCACAAAAAACTCATTTCACAGCTTACCTTAAAATACCATAAGAATCTGAATACAAAAAACATATTTTGTGAATAATCTACTTACCTAGACGTAAACTTGTATTCCACAAATCTCAAGCTTTTCACAGCATGACTATTCGCGACATCCGTAAATATGTTGTCGACAGTTGTCCTTTATTTTATTAGATATACTGTTCGAATCTTGGCCAAGTAGATTTTAAGAAATTTAAATTTAAACTTCAATTTGTTTAAAGTTGTTTTCCCAACTTTGTAAAACGCCCTTGACGTGACATTGTAATATCGATTTTTATATATTTTTTGAATTGTGCCTGCAATCATAAATAATTAACAACAATTATCACTGGATCCAGTGCCAGTGCCAAGGATCATACCGCTATACACAGTGTTAGTTAAAAATATGTTTTTTTTTAACTATCCGAGAAATTTATAACATTTTTAACTCAGTTAACTAATGTTAATTGTTCAACGTCTTAAAATAAAACCAAAATTCTTTAAATCTCCTAATCAATTAAAAACAATAATAAATTTCGTCGTATCGGACATCAAATCGGCAAGAAACATTCTGATACCCTATTTGACTTGTCGATGTTTTCCCAAAACGAGATCATGGACCAATCTTACCTGTTTTGAATTTAGAGAAGTCAATGAAATGATGAAGAATGTTTTAATGAAATTCCTCGAGTAATTAAAAATATCGGCTGGGCCATTATTCTATCATCGCGCCTTCTAAGTCACTTTTATGTCGTAAGAGTCGGATTCGGGTAATCGATTTGTAAGGAAATCAAAAGATTGAGGCAGAAATAAAATAGTACGTTGCCGAATTCGACGAGGTCATTAATCTCAATGGCACTTTTAACGTCTCTTAGTGCTTTTTTAATCTTTGTTTCGTGATCTCACTCACCACCCTGGTCTGTCACAGTTTGGCTTTAATGGTTACGATTTCATGCTTGTAAATCTTATGTTGTAATTAGCAGTTTTGTGCGGAGGTTTGCATGATAAATGAAATGAAATACATATATCCAGATGTATCTGGTCTAAATTACTCACTAGCAAATTCAGTCGAACCCATTCTAAACTATCAATAATTTCATGTTATCACACAATTTATTGTTCCACGTTTGTGGTGTGTTTGTTAGGGCATAATAATTAATCCACATTGTGGGTACGGTCTCCGTGGTTGGATTTTTTTTTTAAACATATTTATTTAATTTAATTTTATACATCATCAAACAAGTCCTGCTAAGCCAATTGCATTGGCTTGTCAACAGGTGCTTATGATTCAATTACATATATATTTTATGAGTTATAATTTCCATCTTACATCTACAGATTCACATTTTTTCATAAATATCAATATAAATCTTTTTTTTTCTGATAACCAATTTTTCACCATATATTTATCCTTATTCATAGAATTATGTTGCTTTGTAGTGTCAGGTAATAAATTAAATATCTTCGGTATGTTATATTCAAACGTTCTCTGTCCGTACTTATTATTAAATTTCGGATCTATTAACCCGTAGTTACGCTTCTTAGCTACAAATCCGAAGGCCGCGGGTTAAAATACCGGCGTGTGAAAGTAAATTTTATTTGATTAAATTGTTTTATTTCATAAGTTATTAAGAAATAAAATATTGTATAGTTAATTTGTACGTTCTGGAGCGGTAAATACTTTCAGAATCACTCTGGTGGAAGACCACCTTTCAGAACCGAAACGTTACTTAAAATGGTTTCAGCTGTGTTTGGTGACCAGATATGATTACCCAGATACTTTCTCACCTTCCTCTACACCCCCCGCTCTACCTCCAGTCTCACAAAATACTCCTATTGGAGATGTTAAGAAGAAACCGGGCAGCTTTTGGTTCATAAAAACGTATTCCCCAATTTCCTCTTCGGATTTTGACACTATTGCAAACATTTTTTTAATAAAATATAGATATCGACCACTAGCGTGTCGGTACTTTTTCCTTTTTTTTGATAAGTTCATATCGTATGAGCCAGCACCTTCCAAAAATCGTTAAAATTTCCTGATTTGAACGCCATCAATAGACGTTCAGTGTACAAACTAGACAATGTATTTTTAACGTGCAGACATGCAACGTATTTTCTTTTAATACAGTTAATAAAAGAAATCTTAAAAATCGGTTCTGTTTTGGATGAGATAAAAGGGGAATGCAAAACTGCAATCGATTTTGATGATTTTATTTAGATAATATCAGCCTGCAGTTGTCCCTTTCACTCAGTATTCGGGGGAGTGCGAGCAACAGTGACAGGAACAGTTTTGTAAAATACCTATTGTTGAAATTTCTCTTAATTAGTCGCTCTTCAGAAGATTGGGAGGAGTTGGGTCTCTTATGATTTTTGTAGCTTATTGTTACATGTTGTAGAATGACCATTATCGCAATTATTCAATATCGTTAGATGATTATTACCTCGGTTAAAAGACATGCAACAACAAATAAATTTTAATCTATTATTGAGTATGGTATAATAGCATGGGGATCTGCACTACACCCAATCGCGGCAGAGTGATTATTATCACACTATTCTCCCAAACTGTACGATATTTGTTATCACGCGATAATTCCATGTTGTAGGATGATTGTAATGTCACCGTGTGCCCAAATCGGCACACGAACATGTGTCGTGAAGGTGTTTAGAAATCACATAGCCCATAAAAAAAAACTGCTCGGCGTGCATACAAAGTGCCTATAACGAGCCACCATTCAGCATTAATATTTCATAGGAATTAATAATAATAAACGGTTATACGAACTGTTTAATCGCGTAAAAGCGCATTTTTATGCTCAGTTACCATCCCGTGTACTTTACCGTCTCGTAATTGTTTTGCGCTTCGATGGCTTTAGAAAGAACTACTGCAGACAATTACTACTGAACAATACTGAATGGGCTGACTTGAAAGGTATGTGAATGGGTTCATATCTCAGTGTAGATCGCTGAGCACTTTCACCGTGCGTTGGTTAGGTCGACTAACAATTTTGCTCATCATTATTCGATATTAGACAAGCAGTCGTTTATACGCCTTGTTAATTCTTCTGCTTCTCGGTCTGGAATTTATGATAATTACTCGGTATCACGTTTCGGCCGTGCGCTATGGATCTATGGGTATAAAATAGTGTCACAACTAAATGAACATACGATATGAGGACACGCGCCACCATGCTGTGATGGAAAATATGTTCATCGTTAAGTATTCTGCCATAGATGGCACTTAAGATTTTAGATAAAACTGAATGAGAATGCTGAACGTCGATAGGCTAATAAAAATAGAGTATGTTTTAGATGTTTAAAATTTTAATAGCTTCTGGTTTTTCACATGAATTATCCGCATTATATTAGATGAGAGTCTAATTGTTTGCAGCTACTGAAACTTTAGAGCATCTATAATAGGAGACTGATGAAAAGTTAAGTGGAAAGGGGAAGAAGAAGCTTGGGAGTATAAGGCAGTAACGCTCTGAACTAAATGCGTTTTTAGGCCAAAATTATGTGATTTCCTTCCAATAGGATAAGTAGGTTTAAAAACAACGTAAAATATGGCTGAGTAAACAAGGACATGAGGAAATTATTAAAATTATAAAGACAGCATAAGTACCTACCTACAACACTATCACAACAACACACAGTCTGTATTGGAACAGGAATCCCTAGGAAGGAGGACTGTGGATTATAGGTATATTAAATAGCCATAAAAAGTAATAAAAAAGGCGAACATCAAAAGATTTCAAAAGCAAATCCTGAAACTTGTAAATATTATTAGTAACGTTGAGGCCAAACCATTATTTCAGAGCTTTCCGGTACCTACGGTTTACCTACTTGTTATATTATATATTTGTGTTTTTTCATTCTTGATATCGAGAACATTAATTTTTTATTAATCTGCATTTATGTGCCTTGTAAAAAAACTCGTTCCAACAATATTTATTTGAATGCCGCCGGGTTTCCAGCGAGTGGCATCTGGGGCAGTCAAAGATCCACCACGAAGATCTAGTTCCGAATAAGTAGTTACAGAGTCCGAATCATTAAGTTACATAATAATCCCTACCAATTCATATTACACAATATTTATAACCTGAGGCTTATAACTCAACTACCAGATAACTAATGGTAATTCAGAGAAAACTGTATAATACACGTATTTTATGGGTGTCTATTGTAAAAAACGATAATTCATAGAGCATTTTGTTGTTGTCATAACGCCCCCTTTCCCCCTTTAGAATATAACACGTTAATAAGACAACTTAATTAAAGCTTTGAAAATTTAAAATGTATTTTGAAAAATGGTTCCCAATAACAAACCATCACCCCTTTTGGTAAACTGCTCCTTAATTAATATTTGATCCTATTTTTAGATCCTTGAATTATTCCCATGTTAGATGTTTTATATTTTTCATAATAATAATAATAAATTTTATTTTTCAGATCAACAGATTCGTCATGGCATCCTCAATCTTGTCGCGGGATACGATCTCTTCTTCGGGGTCCATTTGACCTTCAGCGACTCCCTCCAGCCATGGTGCCGACCATCGTATCGGGCGTGGTCCGACAGAACCATGCACCAGTCCAGCAGCTCTCACAGACATACGGGCAGGTCCCACAAACACAGCAGCTGCAACAGACCTATGGACAAGCTCAAGCCCAGCAGATCTACGGGCAGGTCCCTCAGACCTATGGTCAAATTCCAAATGGTCAGGTCTTGCAGACACAAGGTCACGGCCAGATAAACCACGGTCAGGTCTCACAGATCCATGGAGCGGCAGCGGAGGCAGCTCATGCTAGACATGCCTCGAGAGATTCTGGCAATTTCACTAACACCAAGGGGCTGCTCAATGCACCAGGACAGAACAACTGCTTCCTCAACAGTGCCGTTCAGGTGAGATTTTAACCTTTAGTAGTAACCTAACCTAATGCTAGCCTTCTTCCTCTGGTACCATCTCCTATCGGAGGTTGGTAAAATCATTATGGTAGGCAATAACAGAGGAGGAGCTTAGAAGACTAACAGTTTTGTAAAATAAACCCATGAGAACTTCGGGTATACTAGGTCAATGCATGAGAATAATTAATTCTAAAATATTATATATAACAAATATTTAAAATTAAAAACATACTGAGGAATCTAAACGTATTGTCTTTTAAACAAATTGTGTACTTTGTTTGACAAACAATTCTTCTTTTTAAAATGTTTAACCGAACCAACAAAGTTCAGAATTTATGCGAAAACTTAAAAACATCAACGCAAACATGATTATGTTTGCGTAATCAGTAATCACCCTTCAAGAAGAAAAAATGAAACAAGATTTCCCATTCGAAAGAAGTCAAAATCACAGAACTTGTTATGGTAGCGGAGAATATCTTCCAAGAAATACCAATCTTTATAAAAAAAGGAAAATGTCATAAAATTTAAAAAAAAGAAATGATGCAACCTGTGAAGCGTACTTTTTATTTTTTTGTGATTTGAAATCTAATTTAAACTTGATTACTATACAACGAGTAGTTTTTATATTATATAGCACATAATGTAACCACCGTACATAATATGCTCCATTTCAAGATAAATAAATATTTATCCTCAAAGCCCAAAATAGCCTCGCTCCTCAAGCAGTGACCAAAACATTGTGAAATTTTTCTAGTTTTTATTGTGATAAATTTAGTTTTTTTCCTTGACACCTGATCATTATATTGATTATTATAAAGTTTTGCTTATGTCCCGAATGACCAAGTTATTCCTGATATGTAGCTTATTGATTTGCATACATAAATAATTATTGTCGCGATGCAACGCCGGCTTCCGTGCAAGTTTTAATTTGATTTGCATAATCCGATTTGCTACTAATGAATCGCGAAATTGAAACATAAATCATCCGCTTTTGATTTTTTAAACATGTTTTAAATTGATTTAAACCACACCTACTAAACAATTTTGCCTCCTCAACACTTTTCGTATATTTGGTCAAATGTGACTGCTAAATTCTTTAATTGAATAAGACCACACTCAAAGGAAATTGGTAACAAACGTTAATCTTTTTCTGTCCAGCTTCGGCGGCTTCCGTCCATTGATCTCTTTCTCGTGATCAACCGCCTCCTGTTTCTCCAAGCTTTTTCTAAGGCGACCAACTTAAATTATCGTTTTTTTGTTTGTTTGTCACAAAAGATAGGAACGCCGGGATTTGTTTATCCTGGTGATAATGAGTTTAAATACTACGATGATAATATTCCTTCAATCCAAAAGCGTCGTCAAGATAGCCCACCGACTACACAACTATAATTGTTGAAATACCGCGGCCTAAATATATATTTTTCGATCAAAAATATTGTTGGTACAAGTTTCCGGTTATGTCTCTGTTCTGCACCGTAATACTTAGCATTAAGTTAATTAACCCATAACGAGGTAGGAAGTCGCTGAATAAGATTCTCACGGTTTGGAGTGTATGCAGATTTATTAAAGTAGTCTAGAATACTACGGGAACGTGTTGTGTTATTGTATTAGTAATAAAAAAGTGTACATTTTCTCACCATGCAGTTTTAAAATTGATGGATCGGAACGGATATTACGAAAGATGTTGATATTCTGCATAAAACTGTATCCAATGAAACTTCAAAGTTAACTTACAAACGATTTTCTTGGCACCTGAGATGTACAATTTATTATTGGGAATACTGAAATAAATGATGTTTGAAATGTTTGAATTGAATTTGCAGGGTGTTCTTCAGCGTCGATTCAAGATGTATGGGTTTTTTTTATTAATTAAAATCGATACTTGATGAAACTTTTGAAGTAGGTATCCGCGCAATATTGAAAGGAGGAACAGAGATACCTAGAGCTCAAACATCGTTCTTAGACTCACATACCGAATGTATGCCTACTTAGTAATAAATATTAATAGTTCATCCGTTGTGTTGTGTTGTGGTCCAATCTTGGCACCGCAGACCGCTAAACTTTCAAGCAGCTTTCTGTGTTTAAAAACAGTTAGTTTTTTAACATAAATACTGATTTTAGTGACAATACAACCTACTTCTCTGATAAAGATTATAAAACCATTGATTTGAACATAACTAGGTAAGTTGTCACTAAATAGTTAACCCCCCAGGTAGCTGGATAACTAAAATACGAAATAGAACGCGAGTCGTTTTGTCGACAATGATATGGTTGACACTCGTGCATTCTGTCGCTTGTAAATGTCCTCAATAATTTACTGACATTAATATGATAAGATCTACGCAAAGGCAGTGGCGTAACAGCCGTCTGTTAAACCCGGGTATAACATCTAAAACCGGGTAAAACTAATTATAAACTCGACCTACCTAGAAATACGAAGGTGGGTTTTTAAGTTCGCGGAATCGGTAGGTAGGTGATTAGTGGGGATGTCGCTGAATTAGGTATTAATTGAGCAACTTATTAATAATAATAATATTTGGATGATTTATATAGCGCCGTTTTTGTGAAAAATCACCTCAAGGGCGCTGTACAAACTTACAATATATTTCTTAAATCTAGAAAACTACAAACTAGACAAACAATTAAAAACAGCTTATTACTAAAAATTGCATCCACCGGTTCATACTCAAATATATGTACAATGTCTCGACCAATGAACGCGATGATTTTTAAAAATGCATACAGGACCATACTTACCTGGGAGGTCGCTTGAAATTAACACTTGTTTATTGTCTATTAAGAAACTTAGATAGAGTTTGCACGCAGAGGACATTATTATTAGTATAAATACCGGGTTTTATCGTAATTAGGTCATTAGTCTTTGAGCTATAGTGGACCAAACAAGTCGATCGGGAAGAAATTGTGAAATTTGGAGAAAATCGAGGTCCTCGCTGTTATAAAGTTCCTTACCAAGCAAGGAAAATCAGTTCAGACCATACTGAAAGAGATGTCACCCTTTAAATAAATTACAACCACTTGATGAAAGAATTAATATAATTAAAAATCTCAGATAGAAGACTTG
Source organism: Glyphotaelius pellucidus (assembly GCA_936435175.1). Taxonomy (NCBI): domain Eukaryota; kingdom Metazoa; phylum Arthropoda; class Insecta; order Trichoptera; family Limnephilidae; genus Glyphotaelius; species Glyphotaelius pellucidus. The sequence goes on along the minus strand of OW386545.1, from coordinate 6,964,151 downwards.
TTTCCGACTTGACTTATATATTTCAAATTGTTAATGGTATTATAAACAGCCCTGATTTATTAAGCTTAATTACCTTCCGTATACCAAAAAGAGCTACTCGATCTAAAATTATTTTTGATTGCAACAAAGGACCGAATCATTTAGATACTTGCTCGCACCTAGATTGCAAGCAGTTGGCAATATTTTCGCAGAAGTAGTAGATGTGTTCAATTGCACGGAATACAGTTACAAACAGGCTGTAATAACATTCCTCAATAATAATAATCAATGTTAGCATAATACCCCCTATTCTTTTGCATGAGTTCTATATAATTTTATTATCATATTTTATTTCACGATTACTGTTCCACAAAATTATTACGTGTATCGCATGTTTGTAAAAGCGCGTAAAGGGGTATATGAATATAAATAAATAAATAATACTAATGATAACAAAACACATTCTTATATTATATTACGTTCCGGACCATAGGATAGTGAGCCACGGTTGAAATTCGGCGATGAGCAAATACAATTCGAAATTTATAAATGATACCTGCTCATTGACATTTGTTTTGAAAGTGTGAAAATAAGCTTGCCAGGGGGCCGAAAATTTGTAGTCCCGCCAATGCGCATAGGCATACATGCTTTATTGAAACTGTGGATACAAGTGCGCATACAAATAAGGACTTTATTTGAACACGTTACGGCGTTACTTGGTAGAGACAATTTGATGAACGTGCATGCGTACTGCGTGTGCATGTAACAATAATTGATACTTGTAAGTTCGTAAGCTGTACTTTTATAAGGTAGGATCATTTTCAGTCGGAGACCACTCAAACTAGAAATGAGCCTTGTACCTTTAATAATCACCGGATATAGTCGATATGAGCCTGTTTTTACACACTGCTCAGAAATTGGTCTATAAAAAGGGCTTTGAAGCGCCATTATGAATAGTAGGCAGTAGACGTAATGAAGATTTAATGAAATATTGATTCCAGACCGATAGATATCGTTTTATATTTATATCTGGGATGCTGTGCGAATGATCTTTTTTAATGAGAGGTAAGAGGAAGCAGATATCTTGTGTCTCATGAGATCCTTGATAATATGTTAAGTAGAAAACGTAGCAAAAGAGCATCAACGCGTCAAAATGACTCGTTTACATGATGGCACTGATTGAGCCTACCCTCAATTGCCGGCTGGGCTCCAATGAATTTTCCATTCTTCTCAATATGGAAATCATCAACGATGATAATAATATTACTTATAAGTGTTTAATTATCGTCCTTTTTTGGTAACAAATGGAGATAATGATATCCTCACTAGGAACACCCATGCTGAGGATTTCATTTATTTTTGAAAGAATTAAAGATATACTAGCTGGGTTACCCGGCTTCGCTCAGGACAACATTCGAGAGTGTTCTGGAATGTTCCACAATTTATTTTATTTATTTATAGCGGACCCGACAAACGTTGTCCTGTACACAACTGTCGGGACAAACTAAAATTAAAATAGAATAATATTGAATATTCGATACTGCGATGGTAGCGCAGTCTGCCGGATCCAATGTAAAACATTCAAAATCAACAACTCCTTAGAAATAAAAAAAAAATTAAAATAACATTTTCCAGAGGACCAAATTGTAAATCTAAACCATTTTCGAATCCCCTTGAACCCACACAAAAAATTTCATCAAAATCGGTCCAGCCGTTTAGGAGAAGTTCAGTGACATACACACGGACAGAAGAAATATATATATTAAGATTATGTAGTGTTTTTAGTGCAGTTGTGTGGTTTCGATATCGGCCTTGGTGTCAGTATATTATCTATTTCTGATCTCCCTGTGTTTTGTATTGATACAATCAATCAATGGTTAATCAGTTGCAGAATTCTCTGTCTGAAAACTGTCGGCAGGGCTCTAATGATAACATTCAGAAATCTAATAGATGGATATCTTGATTCGTAAAATTTTAATTAATCGAATTTAATTGCTGAAACAAACAGTGAAGCATATTCTTTGATTAAGCATTCTATTTTTGACGAAGAGATACCGGAATGTTTAAGGTTTTTTTCTGCATTCCTTGCTGTTTCCTGTTTCGATCGTGCTCGTCGAAGCGTAAAGGTATGTGTGATATTCATTTTAGCAGGTTCATTTGCAACAAGACGAATTAAATCTGCATGCAACAATGTAATAAAAAATTTCGGGATTGTTCAATGAAAACACCACTGGCCTTTACTGTCATTTCGTTATAATAATACGTGTACAAAAATTATATTCGGCATTAATGAATGTGTCATTTATATCCATTCAATACGTTGTCATGAACAAATGTACACATAATATTGTTTATGTTTGTAATGGCCTAGCGATACTAAAAACGTCTGAAACAGCATGACAGCTTAAAAATATTATGCACTTGAATAAATTTTAATTACACATAAAATTCGAATCGTTTGCTTTGCGTTTAAATAATGATGACCGTAAATGATAGAGATTGGAATTTAATATTTTCGTACATCGTTGGTAAAGTAATAAATAAGATCTTAAAATAAATCATTTTAATATTAATATTTCGATGATTTTTGTAGCACCGTTTTTGTGAAAAATCACCTCAAGAGAATGTTCAAATTAATGATAATTTTCTACAATACTCTATCTTACCACTGACCACAGGGTTCTATGGCGCCGACAATTGGCCCCCGGCGCATTTATAAACAATGTGCAGTCGGTTTAGAGAAAATACGGTCAGTACCTACATATGACAAACATATTTTCATTCAAATACATCAAGGAAAAATCTGCTTTTCTATTTATCGTATATCTAGTGCATAAATACAAAAACATCGACACTGTATATAAATTAGTTTGATATTCATACCAACTAATTATTAAGGGTATATTTTAAGTCGATTTTACATTTGAAATTGGTAAAAAATTATAATTTTATTGTAAATATAATTTCGGGGGACCAATTGTCGGCGGATCAACTGTCGGATCACCAACTACAGACTAGACAAGCTATTATAACAACTTACGGGTAACAGATTCGTCGATCGGTTCGTCGATCAGTTCGTCGATCCACCGGTTCGTCCATCACTAATTCAAAACTATATGTACAGCAAAGTGTAGAAAATATACAAGACCATACTTTTTTCTTTATTTGAGAAATTTAGATATAGTTTGCATGTCCGTAATTGGGAACACATGTTATTGGAAATGCTATTATTGAATCCTGGTAAATATTTTAATAATAATAAATATATAGTATGTTATTTAATGAACGTGTTTGGGAAAGTAAAAGCCAAATTTTATGATGGGCTGTAAAATAGTATATTGATTATGGATAGGTGGTGTTTACTAATAATTTAACATTAAAAATCATAAATCCTTTTTAATCAATGTTCCGATGTGCTTTAGTTTTTACCAGCATTTCAGATTGTGCCTCAAAATGTTAGTAATTCATATTGATGCATTTTTTGTAATAATAGCCAGTGATTGAATGTCTCTCCGCTTTTTTTTACACCAACACACAGGAGGCCCTGAAGATAATAATTTCCCTCAGGGCCTATGTCATCTAGGATGCTGTGTAGAGAGACTTTTTGAGGAGAGGAAGGAATGAACATTGGTCTTGAAGAGACCCATGTTGTAGGAGGAAGGAAACTCAGAGGCCGGCAAATCGTTCCATAGCCGAGCTGTTGAACTTAAGAACAAGTCGAAAAAACGATCCGTTCTCACGTGAAAAATGTCAACCGTGTACATATGTTGGGCGCGCGTTTGGCGTGTCTCCCGACTATACACCAGTGCCGAAGGGATCAATGACGCTAGTTCCTCAGAGCATTTTCCATTGAAATACCGGTAGAATAGGGATAGCATACCCAGCCTGTGCTTTGTCTTGCAATCCGTTCGTTAAGGTGGGAGAATCTTGGTATTTTGGAGCTCCAGATCAGAGGTGGCGGCCAAATTCAACCGTGGGGCGCACTTGCAATTTGTACAGGGTTAGCAGTTGTGTGTTATCAAAGTATCTGCGGGCCCTGTACAGTACACCTAGTTTTTGGGAGGCTAATTTAACTCTGGCTTCGATGGAGCCTCCATACCTGAGCTACCTGATAGTTACACCAAGCATTTTGCATATCTAACCACTAAGCGTCAATTTCTTAATCTTATTCTTCCCTGACGACCTTTCTACGCATTCTTACTTTCTTAGAAAATATTTTACTAGCGACTTCATCCATTAATTGAATTTCCTGCAATTACCCTCCTGCCAACATCCTTATTAGACCCAACGCAACGTCTTTCGCTATTACAACTTCCTGAGTATGCAAACTCATTTACTTGTTACAAGAACAATTAACCGGTCACGGCAATATTATATTGTTTTCGCTACCTCTCCTTTAGACACCATTCACACCGTGAGCTTAGATGGTTAACCCCTCAGGCTAATTTATTCGCTTTTCGAAACAACACAAATAGGTCTCATAGAAATCGTTGTCTCCCTTACTACCTTAATGAGTAATGACAAATATGATCTAAAATTCTGAACGGTGTTAGAAAGAAAACACCACCTTTATTTGAACTCTAAAATTTAACCACAAAATAAGTAAATGTGAACTTTATGAAACCAAAGTTTTGGATCGCAATTTGAAAAAAAATTATTAAACTTTTGAGAGATTTTTATTCATTTTTTTTACATGGAACGACAATAACGTTCATAATACATTTGTCTAATAAAATATGACTACGTTTTAATTTTTATACATTAACAGTACTTTTGTTAATAGTTAACAACCTGTTACCAAAATATTTCTCAAACAAAATTATATACAACAAGGACATTCACGGAAATAACTCAAGGACGTGCAAGGAAATCAAGCTACAAAAAAGGACGCAGAAAAAGCGAATACGCAGAACAGTTTACTGTACAAAAGAATGAAAGTATATAACACTCTACCAGAAACTTTAAAGTCCACACCAATTTCAAAGTTCAAGGTGTATTGTAGGAGCTACATAAAACAAGAAAAAATATAGTTTGCAATATGAAATGATATAATGAATTAGCAAATTGTGAACTTAAATGTACAATTTACTAAAATGAAATAAATTTAGTTAGAAAAACGTAATGTGAGCAATTTTTAAAACTTTTTTATGTTTACATTCCAAAATTTTGAAAAAAAAAATATATTATTTCAAATTATAAAATTTTAAACTTTTCAATGTTTTCAATTTTTAGTTTTCGGATGCGTTCAGAAATAATCCATTTACTTGGATTTTATTGCAAAGCGGAAATATTAGATCTTCTGACTATACACACATGAAATATGGACGAGGAATTAGGATTTAAAATAATCATTTAATTATTCTACGTACATCGCTGTTTATTACTAGGTATTCGAATAGGAAGAGTTATTAGAATTATTAATTATTATAATATATTTCAAATTAGATCCACAGGCCTATGCGTACGCACATTCCATTGATATTGCGTTACAAAATATAATAAAAATGTACATTATCTCTAACTATAAATCAGAAATCAGCGGGACCAACATTGGAGTGGTCTAATGAGCCGTTTAATTAATAGCTTTTAAATTTCTAGACAGCCGGTTATTTTCGATCTGTTATTTTATTACTAAGTGACTAGCTCTTCTTATGGTTAGTTCTGGTCTTCTCTAAACGGATGCCAGTAATGGTGGTGTTTGCTATTAATGCTAGCACTTATCTTATTAGAATGAATATTGCTATTATTTGCTCTTCACTACTCTTAATGGTAGGTTAAGTTGTTTTAAGTTACCTCACGTCAAAGAAATTACTAAATTTTCTATCTGATTTATTAGGAATTTTAGATTTTTTTGCCGCCCAATTTTTTACTAGATTCTACCGCTCAATCCTCTCTGCATATCTGCAGTAGAAAAGCGTAGTTAAAAATTGGTAATAATTTTTTTGAATCAATTTGTATATAATTTTTTTATTTATTTTTTATATGAATACCGCACAAGAGTCCCAACTGCTCCCTTCTGGAGCCAGTGAGACTACGGTATCCCTAATTGGGGTATGTCGTGAGGCTGAAGGAGGTGGGGAAGAGGAAGGTGGGAAGTACCTGGCTTTTCAGATCTGGTCACCAAACATGGCTAAAGCCATTTCAAGCAACGTATCAATTCTGAATGGTGGTCTTCCACCAGGGCGAAACCGAGAGTATTTTCCACTCTGGAACGTACCGCAAATATGCTATATATTATTTTAAGTGAATAAATTCTGAAATAACACAAATTAATCAAATAAAATTTATTTGTCACGCCGGGATTCGATCCCGCGATCTTCAGATCAAGCGGCAAGGCTCTTGAGCCTTGCCGCTGGATCGATTTGGAGTTTAGGTGTTAAAATTCATTGTTTTTTAATTTTAAATTTTAATTTTATTTATTTTTATTTTTATTAGCGACAGTATAAAATAATTGTACATACAGAAAATAATGATGAATTTAATGTAAAAATATTGTATTTCTTGGTCCTCCTCACTAGGGGGTCATTACTTAATTATTTTTAATTGTTTGCATAATGTTCTTCACTGTTCAATGTTATTATTAAATTTTATCTTCCCTTATTGTTCTGAATATCATCCCCCTACACAAAATATTTCAATCATCACATCGATGGTATAAAACCCACCGCAATATAAATTATGTTGATCCCTTTTCACAGGGATAATAAAGGATACAGGTAATTCACATTCATAACTTACTTCAGATTCAGATACATCCATACATCATTAGGTCTATCAAAAGCTGGTTTAACTACCTGGCACCTGCTGTTCACACTATTATTATTGCTTCGTGTAATATATGGGATGCAGACGCCTATCGTTTCAAATGGATGTTATTCCATGTTTCAACAGCGAACCTTTTATCGTAATGTTTATTATTGGTCTCCTGTTGAGAAAGCAGCAAATAGGTGAAATAATAATAATTGGATAATTTGTAGAGCGCCGTTTTTGTGAAAAATCACCTCAAGGGCGCTGTACAGCATATTAAAAATTCCTAGGTTCTATCTAATTTAACTATTCACAAACAGATACAGAAACATACTTACCTGGCAGGTCACTTCCGAAAAACACACTTTAATTAGAAAGTTAAAGCTTGCAGAAGATACGGCTTTGTACGTTGAGGGCATTATATTTAAAAAAAACTGGACATGGCATGATTTTACATTATTTGCTGCTGCTAACACGGTTGGTATTATATTTATTAAAAGATTTAGTGACAAAAGTAAAATTGATATTTATTTTGAGAAGACTGGAGAATTTAGGACTCTTTAGGGCTGGAGAATGATCATGAAATGACCTTTACTACTGCTTTTTATTTTTATTATTATTATATTTTTTAATTTCTACAAATGAATTATTGGTTAATTACTTTACTTACAATATATTAATAATTAAATATATGTTCCAAAAATCGCACATTGGTGCACTGTACAAAATTAGGATGTAATAACCTTTTTTATTTATGTGAATACCTCACAAGAGTTCCAGCTTCTCCTGTCTGGAGCCAGTGAGACTATGGATTCCATGCCAACTGAGAATAAAGTCAACTCAACACCTCTTTGAAAAATCATTAAAGCTATGAAAAAAAATAATTTTAAAATAGTCCGTAACCCTAACGTAACGTAACCTATTTGACCAATGATTTTTTTTTCATCGCTCTTAATGATTTTTCTTATGTGGTTCTGAGTTGGTTTAATTCTGAGTTGTCCGTTCACCGAGACTATGGCATTCCTAATTGGGATATGTTTTGAGGCTGCAGGTAGTGGGGAGGGGAAGGAGATGGGGAAGACGAAAGTGGGAAGGTTCAGAGATAGTCACAAAACACGACTAAAGCAATTTCAAGCAACGCTTCAATTCTGAATGGTGTCTTACATCAGGGCGATACTAAGAGTATTTTCCACTCTTTCACGTGCTGCAAATATACTACATATTATTTTTAATTAAATAATTCCGAAATAACACAAATTTATCAAATAAAATGTCGGGATTTGAACCCGCGACCTTCGTATTGCTAGTCGAGAGTCTTATCCCTCGACCACAGAGGACGCCAGATTATTTTTGATTTGTTTTTCTGCTGTCTCTGTGAATGGATTTAGATTTGGAAGATGTGGAACAAACTGTCAACAAAGATAAATTAAAGACTTCTGAGTAACAAAAATTTACACAGGAATACAAAAACATCCTATTGTGTTGTAGATTTTACGTAACTCTAACTAATTCTGAAAACGACACAATGTCACCATTCTTTCTCCCGCATAATTTAAAATAAGAAGAAGAAACGGAAATTTAAAACACACGAAACATAAGTATAACTAATGCTACTGTGTGGCCTAAAATGATAACTACGTGGTGTTTTTTTTTTGTTGGCTATGTCTTTTTATGTTGAATGTAACAAGTCTTATTTAGTTCATTCATCTTAGGTATAACAAATGCACATCATTTAAAATGCATCCTCCATCCATTCTACGATGAAGGTTTTAGTTCAACACTGAATCGTAATAACAATAACCATAACGAATGATGTTGGTTGTTGGTCTCAAACGCTACCTTAAGTTTTAGATCCATGAAATATTTAATTTTAGAATTCCTTGATTACATGGAATTCCTTTGACGCACGCAGGGCAAGATTAATCTCGTGGGTTTTAGTACAAATTTGGAATACCAAAGAATTTGTTACAGAAAAATGTAATCCTGAATTCTTCAAGGAGCTTTATGAATTCGGAAACTTTACACATGTGAAGTCTGGAGTATGTTCAAGAATTTAAGACTTACCAACGCCTTGATTATTTTAAAGGCATATCTCGCTGGAGGCTCGAAAAAGCAGTGCGAAGCATTCAAGGTTTTTAGAGGTAAATACTTTAAGGGTAGTTCACGTACTTCCACTAAATAATTGATTAGGGTTTAGCCTCTCTTAGACATTAGAACCGAATGTTACATACGTATCAATTTTAATAGTATTCAATTGGAATTTGATATAATATACTATACTTACCTCTACAGCGTAAGGTCTACGCTTTTAACTTTCTACTTTGATTAAATGAAGACACTATGAGCGAAACTCAATCGAAAATCTGGAAACAGAAAAATCAGAAAACGATATTGGCACCTCTGGGACTCGAACCCAGGACCTCTCTCTTTCCGGGCGAGCGCGCTGTCCACTGCGCCAAGGTGTCCATATCAACTTCGGTCACTTTTAACTGTATCATACTTTGACTAAGAACCACCCATATTATTTTAAATAGATAAGATAAGTTTAGAAGATAATATGGGTGGTTCTTAGTCAAAGTATGATACAGTTAAAAGTGACTGAATTTGATATCGACACCATGGCGCAGTGGACAGCAGTCCTGGGTTCGAGTCCCAGAGGTGCCAAAATCTTTTTCTGATTTTTCTGTTTCCAGTTTTTAATTGAGTTTCGCTCATAGTGTCGTCATTTAATTAAATATTACAATTTGAGGTTTTACTCATAAAAGTTAAAATAAAATAAAAAAAATAAAAATTTCTACTTTGAATCTAGAAATTGCGAAAGTCTGTTAATCTGTGTTATGTAAAACCCTACGAACAGCTTTACACCTGTCTTAAAAAAATAAAATAATAATAATAAAAATTGTCAGCCCTCCGGTTCCCACCCTAGGCGTCCTATATTCAATTCCTCGGCTGGCTAAGTTTTCCCTCATTTTTCGCTTACTCTGACGGCAGTAGGAAATTTTCAAAGATTGTCAGGTTATTCGTAACTCTGGAATGTTTGTCCTTCTTTTTTTTTAAATTCCTGGTCCATTTTACTCATCAAAATATTGTATGACTCATCTAAGAAATATGATGCATTCGTTGCATCATCTTCTTCGTATTCTTGTTACCGCTGTCAAAATGAAATGATATCTTTCATAACAATACTGACAAAGTTACAATATTCAATCACAATGACTAGGATACCTTTCCAATGGAGAATAGAGGTCTGTCCGTTCTGTAGTATATTCTAATTCTTGTTGCTTCACTTTTCTATTAACATTCCTAATACACGTGCGGAGCCTGAAGATATAAAAAGGTATCTCTCCAGGTGAGAAGAGAGAGAAGTAAGATGAAGGAAAGAGCAAGAAGATCAAGTGTGAAACAAAACCACGCTGATGAGATTTTGGAGGGAAAAATACAATCGACCTTTCATGATTGATACCTCACTTAAATCACAGCTGGATGCCTATGGAAGATTTTACCGGGTAATTTTAGGGCACTTTGCAGAAATGATATTAAAATACAATGTGGTATCATGTTTGGTCGGCTGCCATTTTTACAAAGTAGTTTCAATCGAAATAAACAATAATTTGATACCTTCTCTTCAAGACGATCCACACACATATATAGGTATACCTACTAACCTACCTACCATCAGGTAGAGGCACTTCTTAAAAATAATAATTTCCAAACAATCCTGATGATACAATGTTGATATTTGTAAGTAATGTAAATTTATATTTTTTTATTCGTTCACACCCTTGTTTTTTTATCACAGCCCTTTTGTTGTTAAACTCAGATCCTTGACCTGATCTGCATTCAAGGGTGTTATAAAAAGGTGTGCAACCAAATGTTGTTTATTCCATCAATAGATAACTATTTCTCTTTCCCTTTTTACAATAGGGGATGATTACCCGTCTGCTCTATTTAAAAAGTTAATTATTGCATCTGTATCGACCTTTTTCATATAATAAGGGCGAAACACGTTTTAAATTGCTTTGGGATCAGATTAATTGGAGAAGCCCTAATTTTAGTTTAGATTTGAGTTGGGGCTTAGAATCAACGCAGCGTCTGAAATTAGGGTAATAAAAAAATTAAAAAGAAACATAATAATATTTCGGAGGATATTAAAAAAGATTGCGACTACCAAAATCACGGATACAATCTCCAATTAAATTTTTAAAATAGAAGCAATGTTATTATAACTTTTTGAATTGTGTATTTTCATTACTGTGTCGAACTCTGATACCGTATTGTTAAAATCGGGTACGCTGTTTAAATTACGAGTTGATTGTAATATTTTTTTCAGCTTTGTTTTTTTAGTTTATTTCGTTTGGTCACTTTACCCGGGTTCATGGGGTGAGGTTTGTCTATTAAGGTCTTGGCGACACACGCGTTTGCCCGCCTCCTGTGTGGCGGGCCGGATCGGGATAGACTGATTTTCCTGAGGAACTACCTTCTTCCAGGCAGTGTCCTCGCACAGAGCCAGACGAGTCTTTCCAAGCATTTAAATACCATGTATCCATCGGTGACCAGACAACTCGGAATGAAACCAGACTCAGAACCATCTCAGATAAGTCATTTAGGGTTATAAAAAAAATATATTAAAAATTGGTTAAATAGATTACGTTAGGTTAGGGTTATCGGCTAATTTAAAATCATTTTTTTCATAGCTTTTAATGACTTTTCAAGGAGGTGTTGAGTTGACTTTATTCTTAGTTGGCATGGAACCGTATCCATCGCGTCGTGTTGTTAGAATCTACACCAGATAATACGGCAAGGTCCATTCGTGAGAGCATGTCCGGTACAACACGTTGTGTTCCTTTACAATGGGCAATATTAAAGGAAAATTGCGAGAAGTGAGAACTCCACCGTGCAAGATGACCACTAGGGTTAGACAAGGACCCCAGTGGTTGTGGGAGACCTTTCTCTAACCGGACTGTCCACACATCGCCTTGTACCCTTGTGGCAGGGATGCATTCCGCGTCGTGGGCACATTGATTCTACCCACCCCTCATACCTTTTTCCTTCCTAGAAGTTCCACTCCTTCTTTTCCCCAAAAGACCCTCCACACAGCACCTCCAAATATGAAATAGGCCCTGAGGATTTCTTTCCTCAAGGCCTCCTGTGTGGATCTAAAAAAATAAATAAACAAAGCTGTTCGACCATATTTAGTCAAATTTTTATTCTGTTTGTTTCTCTTCGTACCTTAACATATTTTTTTTTTGTTGAATGTGGCATTGAATGTACCCGCTTTTAGTTTTACTAACCGTCACACCATTTATCCATCTATTAACTTTGCCAAGGGCCATTGCACATACTCCTTACTTCATCCACATCTGTGGATGTGTTATTTAGTTGCTTCGATTTTTATGACCCGATTCAATTATTTGATTCTCTTGATCAATGATCATTCCATGGCTTCCTGGAATATCATCATTTTAATTTCCATCCATTCTCGGATCTCATATTCTTCTGTTAATGCTTTCTATTGAAATAATTATTTTCCCTTTGTTAAGGAATATTCAATTTCATTTCTTCTCTTTTACGCCAGCATTACGAAGAAATTCCTTTCCTTTTTAGAAGCCCATTAAATACAATGCATCATTTTCTAAACATGTCATAACTAACGAAGCATTTTAAATGAAAATAATGCCAAGTATCCACGACCGTTCATGTTTGATGGTTTTATCTTTCGGATATATCTCAACGTATGTTCACTTTTGCTCGATGCTTTTTTGTTCGATATCGAGCCAACAACGGCTCGATGCGAAAAAGATTCAAGGTCCGTAATTCTTGTTAATCTTCGAGAGAAATTCGGTCGAGAATGTCTCAATGTGTAGAAAACGCATCGAATTTGTTATTGGAGAACAAAAATTGATAGATATATAGAGATTATATATAGAGAAGAAGAGTCTTATGTAAAACGAAGTCAGCAGATTTCACTTTTGACCATAAATGAACCACTCACATTTGACCGTAGATATCTTAGCCGACTGCTCGTGCTGCTCGATGGTCGTAACGACGAGCATAGTTCCAAAACATGTTCGATCGAGCCAAACCGTCGAACATGAACGGGCGTGGGTACTCAGCATAAGACTAACCTACGGCTTGTGCTTACTGATTCATAAATTATCAAAGTATTCAAATATGGCTTTAAACTTGAATAAATTTTACCTACGAACTGTACCCACTCGATATGTCAATAAAATAAATCGTTCAATATTCAATAAATCAAGCCCTTAAGCATTTTGTAGTTGGGAGTCGGTAAATTAGTTTTTCTAAACCCACATAAATATCAACATGAACTCTGAACTGCCTAAGATGCCTTAGCGCCTTAGCCCGTTAGATGTAGGCGGGGTCTTTGTAGGGAATGGTGCGATAGACCATGTAAATGATTGGCCTATACTTATCAACACTTCCATTTGTAAGATATACATAATGATTATTTTATCGGTTTTCGAGAAGACTTTAACGAACAACGATTTCTCTCGACACTACCTAAAACTGTCGACGAAGATTGACGACGATTTTGTTGAAACGCGTCACGGACACTTTCTAGACAAAAAACAAGAATTTAAAATCTTTAATCATGACCTACATTAATCTTCACATTTTTTTTGAAAATCTTGAAGTTAGCCTGTGCTTACAAAGATGTTGATAAAACCAGAACTTTCTGTATCATAAATTTAACTCATATTTCATAAGAAATGGATACGTGAAAATTTACTCCAATAAAATGACTCGGTTTTGTTTTTGAAATTTGCTAAAAAGAAAATAATAGTGATAATTTTTATATTGCCGTTTTTGTAAAATAATAACTCAATAATAAATTATAACATAATCTAATAACACTTAATTAATTTCGGTTTTCTGTTATGTGAACATTTCTGCGTAATGAACTCGAATCTGCTTTGAAATTTTGTCAAAATTTTTGACAGATTATTTTTCAATTTTGTTCATTCATTCGAATGGTGAATTTCTGTCGTCTCTCTTATTTTATAACATAACATTTATAAAAATATAATTATTTTTTAAAGAAAATTGACACTTATTGTTTTAGCAAGACAATGGTCCTGAGTCAAATATTTTATAAATACTTTCAACTTCACATATAATAATAAAATGCAATAACCCTAATTCTAAATAATGTTATTAAATTTTCGATAATTATTTTTGGGGTGTCATGCCGTGTTGTGCTACCTCCTTCTTTAGCCAACGTTTCGGACATGAGTCCATCATCAAGGCAGATTTTTTTATTATATTATTTTATCCCTTGTACTAGAAATGATGAACAATAAATACTTGTTAAAATGCGTGTTGGTTTTTCGCTTCTGTTAACCTTTTCCGATTTTAATTGCTGTATCGTAACTTCTGCAATTTTTAAAGAAAAAAAAACGAGTGTGCTTTAGACCGCACGACTGAAGTAAAACTACTATGAAAGGAAGAGAGAAAAAAAATGTGCGCGCGCACTGCTCTCTCTTGCTCCTACAGTGTGAGTGATACAGACAATAGGCCTGCACTGTGTCTTAGATATACGAAACGTAACTGGCTATGAGGGAAAGAGAGAAAGAAAATGTGTACCCGCATCTCTCCCTCTTGCCCCTACAGTAATATACGAAACGTAACTCTCTCTCTTTCTATCTTCACTAACTTATATCTCCCTCTCAACTTCCGTTCGCCTCGCCCGATACTTTTCGTAACGCTCTCGTCACGCATTCACCAGCTTACTCCTCATGTCAAGCGTGCGTAAAGAAGTTTTACTTCAACAATATTTTAACTCATACGCAAACGTTCTCAGCGGTCGACTAACCAGCATTCGAACCACGTATCTAAACTAAACAGCGGTCCATTCACCCCAGTTGCAAATTGAGTTAATTTCGGAATCAGTTTATCTTGAGATGTTAAAACATGGTTTCGAACATGATCGTGGTACGATTGCGTTGCTTTACTCTGACTAATTAACATACAAAGTTCCGAGCAAATCTAGACGCGGACTTTCAAGTTATACCAGATTAGTTCGTTGTTCTATGTCTGGGAAATGTTTCAATATATTTTTATTCCATTGTACTACCTATTTTAAGGCTTTGATTATTCGTGTCCGAGTTAAAGCTGTTTATATATTAGTTGAATAATTACATAAAACATGGCGATTGGTAATAATACCCATGGCGTCTGTTTGGCGGTTAGATGTAACTTATCTTTAATTTAATTTAATTTGGGAGGCAGGTACTGTTACCACTGAACCGGGAACCATTTATTGGATAACAAACACCCCTACATTAGGTTATCTCGAGTTTTTCGCTACGTTTGGTGACTAAGAAGGGGTGCCCGGATTTATGAGGTGAGGTTTGTCTAGGTCTTGGCGGCAAATGCGTTTGTCCATGCTGCGTTGCGGGCCGATCCGGCCCACTGTTTGATATGGTGACCGGACAACTCAGAATGAAACCAACTCAGAACCACCTCAGAAAAGTCATCAAGAGCGATGAAAAAAATATATAAAAAATGGTTAAATAGGTTACGTAAGGTTAGGGTTATGGGCTACTTTAAATTTTTTTTTTCATAGCTTTTAATGACTTTTCAAAGAGGTGTTGAGTTGACTTTATTCTCAGTTGGCATGAAACCGTTTGAGAGAGGTCTAATCTAGACCTATCCAGCTTTGCACCGCAGTGGGAGGAATGGATTTGTACGTTCGTCACTCCTGAACACATTGACCCCCAGATTTCTACCCACCCCTAATATATTTTCCCTTTTCAGAAGTTCCTCTCCTTCATTTCACTGAAATATTCTTCACAAAGCAACCCCTGCGAATCATAAAAAAACAGTGAAAATAACTTCTTATAAACCTTCTTCGTCTTTCGTATCGTGAAGGTATTTTGAAAATTTCAAACATTTCCTATGCTTAATATAACAATACATAAACAACTTACATACATTACATATAAACATTTTCGAATCACAAAACTATTCAACAGGAGGCTTGTCGCTGATCAGATGCTCCTGTACAAAATTATTAACTCAAAAGTTGACTGCCCGGATTTGCTAAACAAAATAAATTTCCACACGTCCATTCGATATAGTAGACAAAATACCCTTTTCTATATTGATAGATGCAACACCAATTCCAATCAAAATGAATTTATACAAAGGACATGGAACTACCATAACAACAAATTTGCAAATATAGACACACGTGCTGACGTATTTACTGCTAGTTACTGTCGCTACAGAACTTCACTGTATAACATTTTAGGTGCGAATAACACATGAATTAATTGTATCTAATATTTTTATATTACTTGGCAACTTTCCCTTATCCCTCTCCTCCCCTTACCCTTCCCAACCCAAATCCCTATTTTGCAGTCTATTTTAGTTATAATCACACTTATTTTAATGTTGTGTATTAGTTTACCATTTGTTGAATTCACATTTGTACTCTTATTATTTTTTTAAATATTCTAGTTTGTATTCAGTTAGTCTTGTTTCTAAATACCTATCTGTGAACATTAATAATTGGTCTGTTTTTTATCACCCTCTTATGTTTATTGTATTACTAAGACTGTTAATGTTCCTTAAATAAATAAATAAATATAAGAAAGCATTTTTTGATTTTTCCATATATAGATCAAAACTAACATAGATGTGTACAAAAATTAAACACACAATGTGTTTAAGAATTAAAAGTTAATAAACCTAAGAGAAGGTGGTATTAAACTCAACTTAGTATAGAATTATATTATTTTCTTCGCCGGTTCACGCGTTCATACTCGTGTATATTTTACCTGGACGCACCTGAAGTACGAGCACATAATTACTATTACGCAAGTACGAAAAAATTCACAAGCATCATTTATTAACTAACAGTGGTGTAAGTCAGTCTGAACTCCAAATACAAATATTTTTTAATTACGTGATAATATAATTAATGACGATATGATGTCTTAATGGGGCGCTGGTTTTTATCTATCGCCCTTCGTTAAAGCTCCTCGCATCACCATTGTATGATGTTAAATAAATCGTCATTAGATTAATGCGATTTAAAAATATATATATTATAGCCTCTCATAAATCGTTTGATTATGATTTGATATGCGGTTTATCAGCGTTAAATTCTGGTTGGTGGCCATTTAATGCTATTTAAATAAGAGAATTCTGTCACGGCAGATGCATACGTACGTCGTAAAATATGTGACAATCGTCTGCCTGGAATGTAGAATGTATGGAATGCCGTCATTGGAATAATATAAAACTTTCTTTTGAACGAACAGCTTATTTATTTGTTGATAATTTGGGTACATATTTTACTAATCATGAGTCTTGTGAAAGATCAATATTCATAATCGAAACGTTTCGCGTTGCTTGAAATAGCATGAGCCGTGTTTGAAGATCAGATGTGAAGAGCCTAGTACTTCCCAAAAATCCTCATCTTATCTCCTTCCCCTCCCCACTTATTTCAGCTTCACAATATACCTCAATTTGGGATGTATTAAGCCTCGATGACATAGAGCGAGTTTATAAGCTACTATCTGGGAAATTCACTATCTGTCAGTTAACTCGCTCAGTGTCATCGTATTACTTGCTAACTAGCAGATTGTGGACAATCTACGAAAAAAGTTGAAAGGTGGTCAACTTTACTCGCTACTCGCTGGTGTTTGCCTAAATATGGTGGTCCACCAACAACTGATTTCGTCCGTCGGAATTAGTTCGGGCGGGCGGCGTTATTGGCTAGCGTGTGGCGCTAGCAGCGAGCTCAAGTTTTTTACAAAATGTTGACCGAATTGGTTCACGCGAGAGTCGTTATTTTAGCTGCCACTGTCGCTACTGAGCGAGTAGACAGTTTTGTGTGTCATCATGACAATCTTACTCGCCGATTAACCCACTTTTAAACTTACCGGCTAGTAGCTTGTAAACTCGCTCTATGTAATCGAGGCTTTAATCTGGTTTCGGGCAATCTAGTGCGGGTTTACTAACAAAACCCTTTTGCCTGCTTATATCACTACAACTCTGTTTTGTTTGATATAATAATAATAATTTGATATAATAATATGAAATCGCAGAATTCTCTTCCTCCCCTGGTAATTATCTAAAAAAATCACGTTTTTCCTCGATTTCACTACTCAACAGCTAACCTAACCTCACAATTTATCATCTTCATTTTCCTTTCTTTCCTGCTTTGCCGCCAATAATTCACCTGTCAAAACCAACTCTTTCGTTTATGTATAGTACTTATGTTTCGAAAATGGAACGCATTAAACTATTTTACAGAAAATAAGGGAGGACCTACCCCATTTCTTTACAATATCACTTTTATGGCTGATTGATTTTACAACCTGTCCATGAGGACTTTGATTGTTTCAAATTAAAATTAATGATCCGTGAACGATTTTACGACCACGCTGTTAATAAAATGCGTTCTACTTCATTAATAAATATTTCTTCCTATACCCTTACTTCCCTTTTAATCCATCGTTTAACCACCGATCTCGGTAGAATCGTAAAAGTGATTTTGATGACCACAGTTTTAACTCTCATAAAATCTACTAGTTTCTTCATGCAGAACAATAAAAAAACACCTGCAAAAGCCGTCCTGTCTTATATTACTACAGATAACTGATACGTTTGAAAGCTCAATAACTCGTAATGGAAATAACGTCGTTCGCTGAAAACAGTTGCGTTGAAATATAAATTCAGGGAAAAATAATCGGAACAAATTTCATAATGTCATATAACTGACCCAAAGTTTGAAAGTTTTCGTTGCTTCAGACTTACTCAAACGGGTATTCTTTTTTTTATGTGAATACCGCTCAAGAGTCCCAATTGCTCCCGTCTGGAGCCAGTGAGACTATGGCATCCCCAATCGAGGTATGTGGTGAGGCTGAAGGTAGTGGGGAGGGGAAGGAGATGGGGAAGAGGGAAGAGGGAGTTGGGTAAGTACCTGGCTATTCAGATCTGGTCACGAAACATGGGCAAGACATTTCAAGCAACGTTTCAGTTCGAAAGGGTGGTCTTACACCAGGGTGATACTGAGAGTAACGTCCACTCTGCAACGTGCCGCAAATATACTACATACAAATATACATTTTTGAAAGGATAAATTATTAAAACACACGTCAATCAAATAAAATTTACTTTTGAACGCGGGATTCAAACCAGCGGATTGCTGGTCGATAGCCTTACCCTTCGACCACGGAGGCCGTCATTCTAACTTATAATTAAGATAATAAATAGCAATACCCGGAAATGTGATAAAACTTAACTCTTTCCAAATAAAGATAACAATCATCACTGTTATCGCATTAAAGAAGAAAGTCTTCAAAATTCTTACAACGACAACAAAATGTTATCACAGTGATTTAAAGAAAATTGTTCCTAGATGCGTGCGTCTTCGGTTTATTTTATCTGGTTTAAATTCTCAAGTAAATATGGGTTACGTGTGTGCTTTACTGTCTTTACACCTCTCCTATGTGTGCACCTGCTCAAATAATTATACATGATAATACCATCGGGACGTTAGTGTAAGATACCTGCATAGATAATAGGTTTCATCGGGACGTAACTGTACCATACCTGCATAGGGTTTGATTATTCCAATGTTTCAACCGTCAATTTCCCAAAGGGCCACGCATAGGATATTATTCTATGGGGCCACGCCTGTTTGAACTCGAGAAATTGTTGGTTTATCGATGCATCTCATTGATTTAAGTATTGTTTTATTTTAAGTATCAAATGAACTTCTCAATGTGAGCTTTATCTAGAGTTTCTTTCAAATTATATGAATTATTATTCGTAGGTATGCATAGTGAAAGACATATCACGAAATATTCAATAATGATCGTAAATTACTAGACTTTGTCCTAGAAAATTTTGAAAAAATTGGCAATGCTCTGTCAAATAGTTCTTTTGATCTGAAAAGTTCAGACAGAAAATAATGATTTGAATATTTCATGACACCAGAGTATTTTCTGCCTTAGTCGAAGAGTTTTATATTTAATTTAGCTCCCATTTTATTGCAGCGCTTCAGGAATGGTAGTTGAAGACAAATCCTCATCCACACCTTTCGCTGTTGTCAAGGAAAGTCTCCACAATTTTTTTTTATTAATTGCTCCGCACAGTTGGTCCTGAGGAAAATAATTCCCCCAAGGGCCTGTGACCTTTGGGGATGGGGTGTGGAGGGTCTTTTAAAGGAAAAGAAGGAGAGGAAGTTCTGGAATGAAAAAGGGTATGAGGGTTGGGTAGGAAACTGGGGGTCAGTGTATTCAAGAGTGACGTATGTATCCAACCCTTCCACTGCGGTGCAAGGCGATGTTCCGAGAGAGTCCTGCTGGAGAGATCAGGAGGTAGCGAAACACGGCATAACACCCCAAAAACAATAAAAAAAAATAAAAAAAAAAGATGTTGATTGTCCAATAAAAGGTTCCCGGGGCGGCCGTACCCATAACCGCCTCCCAAATTGTAATGCAGCAATTCCATAAATCGAAGGAATGAGGGATTTGTGCGGTATACCATACTCTGCTTTGTGCCTACCTCTATGGTGAAATTTGGTAGTTGGCTATATATTTAATCAGCGTTGGATATTATTGCACACATCACACCAATACGTCGAAATGAGTACCTACAACCCAATATACGAACCAATTTATATATTACGAACCAATTTATGAATCCATTGTACTCTGAAGTTTTATGATTTACGTGTTAGGCTGCCGTTAGCGTATTCAAGGGATATTGTGAACTTTCTAAAATATGTTTTTTACAATGCACGATTAATGGAAGACCTCTAGTAAAATTTATATATATAAATATATTTATAAAATATATATAAATTTATATATATATATATATTTATATATATATATATATATATATATATATATAAATTTGGATTGCACAGATTATATTATGATATATTTGTTTGGTGAACGTATCAAACAGGTTCGAACCTTTCCTTATCATAAATCTCTACACGTGCAATACATTTGCATAATAGCATGCAGGTTTTTCTGAACCTAAAATAGGTCAGATTTTCAAATAAATTAAAACAATACAAATGATAACTCGTAACTTGTGCACATCTTTATAAATGAAATGGTATTTTCAGATTACGACATACCTTAAAACCTTAAACTTTCTGTTTTACTTGTTAACCCCTCTGGTTAATTCTAACTCATGTAGGTCTTATAGAAATCGTTGTGTCTCCCTTACTATCATAGTAAATGTGATCCAAACGATATTGGAAAAAGAAAACATCACGCTGCATATTCATCTCTAAAAGTTAATCACAAAATAATTAAAATGTACACCTTTATGAAACCAAAGTTTCTGACCGCAATTTGAAAAAAAAATTATGAAATTTATGAATTTTTTACATATTATTTTTACGTGAAACGACAAAAAAGTGAGGCAACGATAATGTTTATAATACATTTGTCTAATAAAATTTGTGTGTTTTTATATTTTTCGTTACAAGTAATTTTAGAAAGAAAAAACTTATTTTGAGCCATTTTTAGAACTTTTTAAAGTTGTCCTTTTTCGTTGTTAGTTTTTGGGGTGTTATGCCGTGTTGGGCTACCTCCTTTTTAGCCAACGTTTCGGACAGCGTTACAGTGTCCATCATTACACATCTGCCCTGATGAAGACACAATTACACATCTGCCCTGATGATGGACACTGTAACGCTGTCCGAAACGTAGGCTGAAGGAGGTAGCGCAACACGGCATAACACCACAAAAACAAATAACGAAAATACTTTTGGCCGTGAAAATCTAGAAACTTTTTAAAGTTAGTACAAAAAAATGTATTTAAAATTTAAGTGGTATTTCTAATAATTAATTTGAAAGCATATTTCATCAACTTTCAAAAACAGTTTTTAGCTTTCGGAAACGTTCACAAATATGGTCGAGGCCTGAATTAATTCTGTTTTTAATTAGTTTGACCTCTAAAGCTACAATTGAAAACCTTAACCATATAAAATGAAAACGCTTGAAGTTCATTAATTATTTGTTAATGTTTTTTTCTTTAATATAAGGTTATCATGCAACTTGATTCAATCGATAAATTGCATAATAATTTCTCGCATAGTTCTGCATTTCCGGAGTCCATCTTCCATCGGAATTGAACAAAGCAACGATAATGCTCCAATTATAGTCATTGCCTACCGGCAATTGAACGAACAGGATGCTCTGTTCATCCGCTGCCATCTTGGAAACAAAGTTATCGAAACAGTGGAATTAATTAATAGATAAGGAATTGCTAATGAAGCCTTAAGGGCAAAAATAACGAGACTTTCCCGCGCTTGGGGCGTTCCGGTCGCTAGCTACCGGAAACACCAGGACATATCAACCCCGTCGAGGATGTCTAACTACGCAACATTGCTGCATTAAATATACCTGCTTCTTCAGTTATGGATTAGATTGCGCTGAGGTGCTACTGAAGTTCAAGTGTAGAGTTAATTGTTGTTGAATTAGGCTGGGAAAATGCACTTGTACTAACATTATACTTATAAATCTGCAGTGTTGCATGTTAATGTGCGTTTAATTGATCATTTTAAATGCAAAGAATTAATTGTAGTCATTCACGTATGCGTGGTGGTTCTGTTTTTCTTTCTTTTTACACACAGAATAATAGCTACACACAGAAGGCTCTCAGGAAAACAATTTCCTTCGGGACTTAAGTCATCTTTGGGGATGCTGTGTGAAGGGTGTTTTTAGGTAAAGGAAGTTCTGGGTAGAAAAAAGGTATGAGGGTTGGTTAGGAATCTGGTGGTCAATATGTCCAGGAGTGACGGACGTATGAATTTATTCCTCCCACTGCGACGCAAGGTTATGGGTCGAGAGAGTCCGGCTGGAATAATCAAAAGGTCTCCCTCAACCAGTAGGTGGAAAACGCATCCGCTACCAAGACCTAGACACCCTCACCCCATGAATGCGTTTATATTTTTTTACAATGCAATCAATGTTTTAATTTTAATTCTACTTAGTGAAAACTGTAGGAAAAGCTTCAATTTATCTGAAGTATATTTTTCTGTATTTATAATGTAAACCGATTCATAGTAAAGAATACCTAATATAAAATAATGATTTAGCATGATAATTGTTTAAATTATTAGAAATAATCTCATGTTTTGTACGAAAATAATAGCATTTTGAGAAAAATATAATAAAAATCTCTCCGTCCATCTACTCACCCGATAAACCTGTCGTTCATCCGCCCTCATGTCCTGACTATCAACGATCTTTTCATTATTTTTGTTCGCATTGCACTGCAATTTATTGAATAATCAGAAATGTATTGCACTTGTGTTAATTTAACCTGATGGCTCTTTTCTTAAAGTACACCCTCATATTTATAACAATTTAAATAGGTATTGTATTTTTGGCGTATTACAGAAAATCTCTCCATTCCTTTGAATGGACTTAAGTTTGACTGTCGTAGACTTTGTAGAAATAGCGGTCACTTTCGAATATTACCTTTACTCATAAAATCAAATCGTCTAAATTTTGACTTGCCACTATTTCGTAATACACCCTCTGGTACGGGGTACTATCGCGTTTCAGTATATTTTATTGAGGACACGTTGACAGCGTGATGTTTTTTCCTCATTAAACGATTACAAATGTATTTGATGTCGTTTTGGAGAAACTTTGGTGATAAATACAGCAAGTACCCATATTTTATATAGAAAGCGTCCTATCTCTAAATGCCTGCACCGTGATGCGGGTGGACATTATTTATAACCTTTTTTTATTATCTATTATTCGAAGCCATCACATAAATTCCTTTTGATTGGCTTCCACGCAACACATAAATACACTGATTCAAAACGTACCAAACGTTTATTAAGCCATTTAGAAAAAAAAAATCAAAACGTTGGCATCCTTTTCCCTTACATGAACACGCAATTTAAGGTTATGATCATTAGAGAACCCCCTTTCATTTTTATGATTCTCATCCTTTTTTAATAAGATCCTTAAAAGATACCTGCCCATGCACGCTAATGACAACCGGTGATTAGACGGAAAAACCTCCTTCGTGTAGTACACTTTTGATTGTTTGAATTTTAATTCGTTTGAATCCTCGATGATATCCAGAAAGACTCAAATGACCATCTTGAACTTAAGTCCAGTCTTTTGACCCGTGAATTTATAATTCAATGATCTACATAGTGTAATAATTTTAATTGCTCTTGCGTTTAACTATATATGGCGAGGTTTCTTGTTGCTTCTATGAAAAGACAAGAGTGGGCATAATAATTGTACCTTTCTCGCTGGTAGTTGTTGTTTAATGAAATGTATTTTTCCCATCTTCCCACGGCTGCGGCTTGTAGCCTCGTAACCCCCATGTTGTAGATCGTTTTAGTCGTTGGCTTCTTTCTAGGTGTTTTTATCTAATTTTTCTTTTCATCTGTCCATTGTTTGAGATACTCTGTGCGAACATTGCCTCAGCTGTGCTAATAAACCAATCATTCGGTTTACAATACGATTTAAAATTTCATAATTATTCACCAAATATCGTTAGCCAATAGGGCAGAGATTTGACGCATGAAATCCGTTGATAGTTTCTCATATCTTAACAAATGGATTACAATCTTTATAGCACAGACGTTAGGTAAGAATGCAGTCCTTAATCTACCGGTATTTCAAATAACATACTCCGAAGAACTAGCATCATTGATTCCTTCGGCACCATTGATGCATAGTCGGGAAACACGCCAAACGCGTGTCCAACACCTGTACATAGTTGACATTGCGTGTCGCATCAGTTCGGCTGTGGAATTCTTTGCTGGCCTCTGTGTTTCCTCCTAGAACGTGGGTCCCTTCAAGACCCAGGTTGACTCTTTTCTTTCCTCAAAAAGACCCTTCACAAAGCCCCGAAGGAAATTATTTTCCTCAGGGCCTCCTAGAGTTGAGTTAATATAAAAAATGAGGCATTAAGAAATCGTTTCGTCTTATTCAATTATATTGCTGAAGCTCTATTTCTACCAAATCTTCAAGTCCGTTTCTTTCCACAGTCCATGTCCAATAAATCCGATAGTCCTACAGCTTTTGTAAACTGTGTAGACATAGTCTCCTTGATCCTGCCATTCAACTTTCGATGATCCATTGCTTTTTCTTACAGCAATCTATATCAATTCTTAGATGGCTTGGCATTGTACGTAATGTATACCGTCTTAACGGCTTTCTCTTAGAATATTTTACAAATCCATGCTGATAGACACTGTAACGCTGTCCGAAACGTTGGCTAAAGAAGGAGGTAGCGAAACACTGCATAACACCCCAAAAACAATAAAAAAAAAAAAAAAAAAATCCATGCTATTCGATTGGCCCACACTTTTCTAGTTTTAAGGGGTTGATAGGTCAAGAGACGAAGAAATCTATTCCTTAGTCGCACCTGTGTCAATGTTCAAATCATTTTAATTTATACAATGGCGAGTCATCCGTCTCGCTTGGCAAACCACATTAGGGTATTGTAAAGTTCAAGATTTGAACTTTTATAGTAAGTCAGAACCGAGGCGTCACGGACAAATGACCGGTACCCGCCATTTGCATAAGGTTCACAGTCGCCCGCTGATATAATGGTAACGTAATTACATAATCCGGAAACGTCCGCTTCCTTTTATATTGTGGCAAATAAGATTAAAGTGTACTACAGGTTGCGAGTAACTTATAAGTTAATAGTATCTACCTACAGGGTGTTTCAAAGTTTTGTTCAGACTTTATTTCGGTTTGCAAAATTTATTTATTTATTTAAAAAAAAAAAAAAGTTTTTTTTTTACATTAGGTCCACACAGGAAGAAAATAATTCCCCTCGGAGCCAATGCCATCTTTGGGGATGATATTTGGAGGTTCTTTATAGGAAAGGAAGGAGAGAAAGTTCTGGGAAGGAAAAGTGCATCATCTGGGTATGAAGGAGGTCAGTGTATTCAGGAGTGACAGACGTACGAATCTATCCCTCCCACTGCGTGAGTGGCTAAGCAAGGGGATATTTCGAGAGAGTCCTGCTGAAGAGGTCAAAAGCTTTCCCAAGGAGAGATCAAAAGGCAAACGCATCCCACGCAAAAGTCAAACTGGAAAAACTTCACCCCATGAACCCAGGCACCCCGTTTGTGACTTACACCAAACGTAGCGAATCACTTGGAGTGACCCATGGCAGGCATGTTGGTCATCCAATAAATGGTTCCCGGAGCGGTAAATTGTAGGTTGTGTTATGTGGGAATTGTGTACATTTATGTATATCGAATGGGACTGTTTTTTTTTGCATTCAGTCTAATTCAGTTAAATAAATAATAATTATTGATATAAAAATTCTATGCACCTTTTCAAATATCAGCCCAAGGGAACCGTACCTAGAAAGCAAGAAAATAATTATGAAACATACATAGTTAAATCAGCTTAAAAATACTAAATAAAAAGTGTATTTAATAATGACAGGTCAAACCAAGAGGCTCAGCTCTCCATTCAATGATCGATGGATGTGGTGTCGCGAAACTGCGACTCCACTGTTACTTGGCGGTAAATGCTGCAAAGAAAAGCCTATGCAGCCCTCGAAGGACCAGTCCCGAAACTACGTGAAATCGCTAAGTTATACGGGACGATTAGATAGTATACACTCGCAAAACCCGATGGATAGTCAGTCGATAGTTCAGATCTGGGCTTTTGGAAAATTAGATAAGCCCAGATTGGAATAAGGAAAATAGGACTCACCGTTGCAGATGGGGCCTCGCTGATCTCCAGTTTTGGTGTACACTTCTCACTGTTTAAAAATTTGCAATAATCTTATAACAAGAGGTTACAATACATGCGCCCTGTCTGAGATGTTATTTTGTACTGAGCAGCAAATCACACTGTCACCTCTCCAAAGTTTGGTACTTTTTGCAACAATTTTTATGGTGACATTTAGGAGGGAAAGATTAGGTAGGTGGGATAAATTCAGGATTTTGACATATCTACCCATCAAGTCCGCGAATGCAATACCCAACCAATCCCATATAAAATTGCTCGAACATTCTCCCGGCCTTGGAAGTACCTACCGAAACTGAAGGTACTTTCAAAATAAAGTAAAGAATTATAGTGAAAAATAAAAATGTTAAATTTAAATATATATATAAGCGATTGATATTAGATAGTTAAGAAAAAATAAAAATAAAAGAAATAAATAGAGATAAAGAAAAATAATTATTATTGTGTAGGCAGGGGACACAATTTCACGACTGGTCGTTTAAAGTTCCCAGAAGGGGTTCTTACGAGTGCCACCCGAACCACTCCGTCTTTACCCGGAAATATTTCCTCAACAACCCCCACCGGCCAATAAAGTGGAGACGCATCTTCTTGATGCACCAATACTACAGTACCTACAAGAATGTTATTGACGGGACTATTCCATTTTTGTCTCATCTGCAGAGAGTGAAGATACTCTATATGCCACTTCTTCCAATAAGATTGAACGAGGTGGTCCAAAAGCTCTTTCCTTTTCAGCAGACTAATGCGTTCCTTAGTCATATCATAAGCGGGCAAATGCTGAATCGGAGAAGACATTAGAAAATGAGCCGGAGTAAGAGCTTCTGGATAATGACAACTGCTTAATAAACATAACGGCCGTGAATTAAGTAAAGCCTCTATTTGCGTCAGAACTGTGAGAAGCTCTTCATAACATAAAAGTTGAGTACCCACAACCCTATACAGATGCGATTTAATGGATTTAATATTTGATTCCCATAATCCTCCAAAGTGAGGAGCGCGAGGTGGAATCGTCTTCCACTCAATTCTCCGAATGTTAAATTCATTGCGAAGGACTTCATTAGTTGAATTTGCCTCCAAAAATTTATATAAGTCATCAAGACAATTCTTCGCGCCTATGAAGTTTGTCGCATTGTCACTGTACATACACGAAACGGGTCCGCGTCTGGATAGAAAACGTTTAAATGCATTTAAAAAATTGTCCGTACTTAGATCTGATACCAATTCTATATGTATAGCCTTCGTCGTTAAACAAATAAATAGACATATATATGCCTTTTGACTTTTTACTCCACGACGCCTAGAAAGGGTTATCTTTATCGGTCCGGCAAAATCTACACCAGTATGTGTAAATGCTTTTGCTTCTTGAACTCTAGCTGTAGGTAAATCAGCCATTGGCGGTATAATATTAGAAGGTGCGGTTTTAAAACAGAAATTACATGCATGTACTCGTTTGCGTATTAAGTTTCTTCCCGATAAGATCCAATAACGCTGTCTAATTATAGACATAAGGAGATGAGCACCAGTGTGACAATTCACACGATGGTAAAAATCTATAATTATATCGACAATATGATCCTGTCTTGGCAGAAGTACTGGATGTTTGTTTTCATAAGGTATATTCGCGTTTGTTAATCTACCACCTATGCGTAACAATCCATTATGATCGACGAACGGGTTTAATTTTCGAATCGAAGATGAACATAATTTTTTCCTCTGTATTAATTGTATATCGGCATAAAAATACTTTTTCTGTAGAGCTTTTAATACATTTATTTCAGCAATATTTAATTCCGTGGAATTTATAACTGTTGAACACGATAACTTCCGCGTAAATTGTAAAATATATACGACAATTCTTAGCAGTTTTGGCCATGAAGAAATTTTTAAAGCAAGATTATATATTGGAGAATTATTCTCTATTGACGTTATCGTGAACGTATGCGACTTTTTCAATTCCAAAGTATTCTCCTCCTGCGCTGAGGGGGAAAAGCTTTTGACAGGCCACTCGGACACTGGGTTCGCAGCCCAGGGTGGACCGTGCCACCAAAGAGGATGATCAATTAGCTGAGCGGGCAATAGTCCACGTGATAAACAATCACTAGGATTGGTAACTCCATCTATATGATAAAAATGTTTCGCAGGTAAATTTTCCTGAATTTCACTAACTCGATTAGCTACAAAAGTTTGCCATCTGTGCGGGGATGAGTGAATCCAAGAAAGTGCTATTTTTGAATCTGAAAAAGCAAATATATCGTTTATAAAAACGCGATTTTTAAAAGTATCTATAATAGATTTAACAAGTCTAGATAAAATAAGCGCAGCACATAATTCCAATCGAGCGAGCGAAACTATTTTTAAAGGGGCTACCTTGGATTTCGAACATATCAAATTCATAGTAGCGTTGCCACTCTTATCTGTGACATGAAGATATACTACGCACCCGTATGCTTTCGTACTCGCGTCTGCAAAAGCGATAATATTTATCGTGCAGTCCTCTTTTACTCCCAAATATCGAGGTAAATTTAAATTAGAAAGCATCGGTAATTCTTCCTTGAATTTGACATATCGTTTGACAATACTTTGGGGTAGTTCTTCATCCCATCCTACTTTCTCTAACCACAGCTCTTGTAAAAGTAATTTGGCATATAAAATTACCGGAGCAACCAAACCTAATACATCAAATAAACGTGCTATTGTGGAAAGAATTGATCTTTTACATATAGTTTTCTCCTCCGTGGGACATATCATAAAATGAAAACAATCAGATATCGGATCCCATTTTAGTCCTAAAATGCTACAATTATCCGAGAAATCCATCGTTGCACGGTGCGACTCTGGTAATTGAGCGAGCAAATGAGCAGAATTACTCGACCATTTAACTAATTCAAATCCTCCAGACTTGAACATCGCCATTAATTCTGTAGACAAAGTGACGGCTTCACTTATAGTATTTACAGAATATACAAAATCGTCCATATATAAATCATTAATTGCAACTTCTGCGGCTTTCGGGTGACGATTTCTTTCATCGCTCGCTAGCTTTCTTAAAGTTCGCATCGCAAGGAACGGTGAACAATTTAACCCAAAAGCTAGCGAATTAAATTGATAAACTCCAATTTCTTCATCTTCGTGAAATCTATAAAGAATTTTTTGATATTTACGATGGCTTTCCGTTACCATTATACGTAAATACATTTGTTTAACATCTGCGGTCAATGCTATAGCGAATAAGCGAAATTTAATTAAAAGTGTAAATAAATTAGATTGCAAGTTTGGACCAGTATACAAAATATCATTAAGTGACAACCCTGAACTGGTCTTTGTACTGGCGTCCAATACAACACGAGTTTTAGTTGTTGCTTTATCTTTACGAATAACTGCATGGTGAGGAATGAAATATCCCTCATCAATATTAGATGAAGACGGAACTTCATACCTTATATATCCCTTTTCCAGATATTCAGAAATTACTTCATTATAACTCCGATGCAATTCTGGTGACGTATTAAATTTCCGTTCTAAATATTTATATCTGCGTTGCGCGACACTGAGCGAATTTCCTAAATTATTAGGATCTATCTTAAAAGGTAAAGACACAATATACCTTCCCGAGTCATCCCGTTGGACGGACTCGACGTACATTTTCTCACATTCCGCGTCTTCAGCACTCATCAATGACTTAATAGGCATGTCTTCCATTGTCCAAAATTTGGTTAACGCATTGCATAAATCCACGTTGGTTATGGGGCCGAATGTCCACGAAACGTCCGGCGTACACTTAGGTATTTCACCCATTACAATATATCCGAATACCGTTTGTATAGCGGGTGGTGCATTCGTATTATGTTTAGATAAAACCTTATTTCCTAGCATAATATATGGAAATAACTGAGCACCTAATAAAATATCGACATCGGATGGAACGTTCCAATTTTCATCGGCTAGATTTAAACCAAGTAAATGCTCACATGACTTTGTGTCAACATACTGTGTAGGGAGCTTGTCCGTGATTTTTTCGACCACTAATAGGCTTATTTTATATTTATCTTCTGAAACACGGGATTTAATTGTTAATGCAACATGCCCCAAAATTGGTGTCTCCACTGAACCAACACTTTTAATAACTGAATTATTTAAAGGAATTATTTTAAGATTCAATTCATTACAAGTATTTAAACTAATCAAATTTTGTTGCGAGGCGCAATCAATTAAACACCTGACGGTTACTTGATTATTTTTAATGTCGTAAGCGAATAACTGCGCGGTTGACAATAGTACATTCGTAGCTAAATTACCCGCCGTAAAATCATTATGATGTTTATTCCTTGTTATTAATGTGACAGCTTCGTTTTTCGAATGACTTTCGTTGTTCACCGTACCCTCAAAATGCAAAGCAGTATGGTGACGTTTTTTACAAATTCTACAATCCGATTTAGATGAACATTTTACCGTCTTGTGTTTATCGCTTAAACAGTTTACACATAAGTTATTTAATTTTACAAACTGAAAGCGAGCCTTTGGCCTCAACTCATTAAATTGTTCACATTTAAACAATTCAACATGATCGCTTCGATTGCATTTCCGGCATTTATTATTATTACTACGATTATTATCAAACGACTTCGGTTCAACCACAGCGAAAGAATGCGAAACCTTATTTTTATTATTATTAACTTTACTTTCTGCTCCGGTTCGTTCAAGAATTTTAACATGCGAACGAATATATTCTATTAAATCGGTATATGTAGGTATATCTTTCTCCCGTATGGACATTTCGAAATTTTGCACCAATTGCATATCTAATTTTTTCAGTGCAATATGTAAAATTATAAAGTCGGTTAGGTCATCAATACCTAATTCTTTGAGCGCAGACATGGAAGACGCAAACCGTTCAATAAAATTATTTAACTCATTTGAGTTAGAAGGTGCCAATAATTTTAAATTCAAAATATTGTTCAGATAAAAGGTGCCTAGCACGCGCTTGTCTTGATATTTCTTTTCGAGAGCATTCCAGATTACAAAATAATTTTTTTCATTCGGCAGTACTCCGGCAAACACCGATAATGCCTTTCCTTGAAGTTTTCCTATCAAATATTGCATCTTTTGCGACGTATTCAAATTTTCATTAGAGTGGATGTTTAATTTAAATGCTTCATAAAATACCGACCAATTCTCTTGATTTCCATCGAACGATGGCATATCAATCGCTGGAAGCTTAATAAATTGGGACTTATTTAATTTCTGCGTACCACCTAAATCTTGCTTCGCCACAATACTTTCGCGTATACTAACTACAAAGCAGTACTTATTTTCGAATTTATTCCATAAATCTAAATTTATATTATAGTTTGGATCCTTTTTCAATTGAAGTAAAAGAAATTCATCACAATACGTGTTAAATTGTGAATAATATGTAGCCAAATTAACCGTTTGTCTAACGAACTCCTCCGAACTCCTTGTCTCCCTATCTGCAATAATTTTCGCTTTCTCATATAAATCATTGAGACGATTATGCATCAAATTAATCTTAGATTCTAGTAATTTGATTTTAACTAGATCCTGAGCCTGAGTACCATCACTCGTCGACATGATTAATTCTATGTAGGAATTTTAATGCAACAATAATTACAAAAGTATGTCAGTACAAATGACTTAACAAAGTATGAAAAGCAAATAATAATTATTTGCAGGTTAAATATATTAATTTTAAATACCCCGTTGGTAATCCGACTCGAAAGAACCAAAAATGGTGTCGCGAAACTGCGACTCCACTGTTACTTGGCGGTAAATGCTGCAAAGAAAAGCCTATGCAGCCCTCGAAGGACCAGTCCCGAAACTACGTGAAATCGCTAAGTTATACGGGACGATTAGATAGTATACACTCGCAAAACCCGATGGATAGTCAGTCGATAGTTCAGATCTGGGCTTTTGGAAAATTAGATAAGCCCAGATTGGAATAAGGAAAATAGGACTCACCGTTGCAGATGGGGCCTCGCTGATCTCCAGTTTTGGTGTACACTTCTCACTGTTTAAAAATTTGCAATAATCTTATAACAAGAGGTTACAATACATGCGCCCTGTCTGAGATGTTATTTTGTACTGAGCAGCAAATCACACTGTCACCTCTCCAAAGTTTGGTACTTTTTGCAACAATTTTTATGGTGACATTTAGGAGGGAAAGATTAGGTAGGTGGGATAAATTCAGGATTTTGACATATCTACCCATCAAGTCCGCGAATGCAATACCCAACCAATCCCATATAAAATTGCTCGAACAGGATGCAAATGATGGTCCCTGAATGACGATCCTATTTTTATTTTCTGTGTTTTTATTCCCTTTTTTTTAATATTTTTTTCTGTAATTATATATTATTTATCATATAATTGGGTTTGCACCATACACGTAGTACTGCTGCTAGTTAAAAACTCAAATTAAAAAAAATTAAAGAGTGAGTTTAATTATTGACTAAAAGCAAAAAGATCATTTTAAAGAGTCCTTCTCGAGTGTCCAAATTATCATTTCCTTTTAATATTACGATAAATTATTTTTATAAAAGATGTTTCCAATTTTCATAAAGTACTTTCCAATCACCGTATTTTTACAAATGTGTACCAGTGACTCATTGCACCTGTCCACAAAGAACGGTTCACCTTATACAGGTAGCACATAAAGTTTTCTGTAACTCACACACAATCGAAATAGTTACACCTTATAAAAAAGCTTACCATAAACCCACTTCAATCAAAATCAGCCTAATCAAATGATCTCTCCTTTTTTACATAGGCTTTCCGTTTTAGATGGCAGATTAATTTGTTCATTTTTTACACAGTCTTCCGTTTTAGGAGTTCCTTTATATTGTGGTCGTTCACTAAAAATTTCATGGGTGAATTCCTCCAGACTTGGGGAAAGAAGTTGGAATTACTCGTTGTTCAGGCAGAACACTCCGAAGGCCTATTGTTACTTAGTCAAGATGAATTTATTAGATCTCTTTGTTTAAATGTGTTGGACGATGTCAGGCACGCAACGCCCTCGCCAAAATAACGAAACTGATTTGTTTCCCAATGATGATAGTAATTATTCTTTAAGGCTTCATATTAATAAAGCCTTATTAGAACTGCTAGAGAGTAAATTATGTTAGCATTCAATTTTATGCTGTTAATTTGTGGAGGAATTCTATTGTGATAATTATTATAAGATCAAGAATAATCATTGTAAATTGTAATTACTGCTGTGATGTTTTAAAATTACCTCAAGGGCGCTTTTCAGTTTCGCAATTGGCCTTTAAAGACTATGTTATTAAACCCAAAATTGATTTATTTTACTACCTATGTCTTCTGTAACAAACACATAACTTGAATAATATTACGACTCAACTAATGTATTAAATGGTTACCGGACAACTCAGAATGAAACCAACTCAGAACCACCTCAGAAAAGTTATTAAGAGTTGTGAAAAAAAAATTAAAATGGTTAAATAGGTTACATTATTAGGATAATGGACTATTTTAAAATTATTTTTTCATATCTTTTAATAACTTTTCAAAGATGTGTTGAGTTGACTTCATTCTCAGTTGGCATGGAACCGTCTTAAATAGCCATGCCAGTTTTCATCTAGATTTCGTACTAGGTGAAACCGGTCCGGCTTTAATCGACATCTAGAAAAGTGTTAAGAGGGAATAACCAGACAAAACTGGAAATATGTCATTTTTAAATCAAATTTTATACGTATTGACTGTTCTTTTATCTAGTGAAGCTATTTTTTAAATTTTGAGAAAATATGTTTATTTTTAGGACAACAAGGTTTTACCGTAGGTCGTTGGCAGATTTGTTAAATTTTCAAACAAAATTTTGTTTTATGCAACACACATTTGAAATCATATAATCATGCAGTAAAATAAATCAATACATTATTTGGGAAAGCTACTTTTCAGAATTTTAATTTTAGTTCAAATAAAATCATTAAAAAAAAGATCCGCGCCCTTGTTTTGTGACGAAAATACTTCAGTTTGTCTATTTATTTACGATCTTACAAACTAATATATTTAAAAAAAAATTACATTCTTATTTAGCTTAGACATTATTGAAAAATTATAAATACTTATGATCAAACAATAATTATGTAAAGGACATAATTTTAATTGTTTTATCATCACGAGTTTGAGCATTTTTGAATGTGGGTATTTATCAAAGCAAATTTGGAATGAAATAAAATCGATATTGAGTCATTATGTTAAAATGCTGGTACGGAGAATAATTAATCTTTCTCATCGGAACCGCCCTGTACCATTGCAAGGGTACAAACGCAAGATCATCGTTCGACGAAATTTAAATTCTCGGCCGCTGGTTAATGGCTCTTAACATGCTTTGTTTTGAATATGATTTCTTCTCAGTAAACAGAGTAGGTGTATTAATACCATTTATTTTCCATCTAACCTCCACTTAGCTTTAACATCTCACACGAAAAAGGACATCTTACTGTTCCATGTTATTTTTCTTGACCGTTTTTGAATATCGATTATAAATCGATTTATATATTTTTGCAGACGGCGAGGCGTAAAATAAATGTGTGACCCTCTTACCCAAAGAAAGCTAATTATCATTCTGAATTTCCTAAGTAGTTGACTCTTTTGTTAATTAATAATGCTGCATTAGTTTGTGTAGGTTTTTAGAATGTCGGCTGAATTATGTTCATCGCCTTGCATTGAGTATGAAGAGAGGCCAACCATTCAATTTTGTAACCTTTCATTTTTTCCCCACTTTGCTTCATTATGGTCCTACCGCTAAGAATCCCGTTGTTGCCTCTCTTTCTGTTACATGCCTCTTTTATGAGAAAGAGGGAGATATTAACAGCTTTTACGACCATCGTTATGATAGCTGGGTTTGATGGTAAGGTCAGATGTTGATGGTTTAGTTGAATAAAGCTGTAAAGGTTAATGATTTTGGAGCTCTTTGCCACTGATACGTTTGTTTTAAATCGTTTTCCATCATCAAAAATCACGCCATTTTCCTACCTACCTGAAGAGGAAGAGATTTGCAATGATGATGGAGGTTGATTACTATTATTTATCATGGTTTAGTATTGCACTAGTATTTGCTCGGTTAATGGTTGGGTTAGTTTAGGTTAATGGTTAAGTGTTAAGTGGGATGTGAATTGTGCAAGAAGATGAAAATTTGCAGTCTGCACTGAATTACGACTAAGTCTGTTGTAGTATGAACTAAATTGCGGTGTCTAATTATGAAGGATTGTTTGTGAAAAATATAAGATTAA
Organism: Glyphotaelius pellucidus; assembly: GCA_936435175.1. Lineage (NCBI taxonomy): Eukaryota > Metazoa > Arthropoda > Insecta > Trichoptera > Limnephilidae > Glyphotaelius > Glyphotaelius pellucidus. Next base: position 6,928,399 of record OW386545.1, on the reverse strand, counting down.
ACATGAAATTGTTAACTTAGGTGGGTAATTTTGCGAAAAAACGAATAAAAATAATATTGTTGATCTGCGTGTGTCTGTCACGTGTCTCAATTAAAGACAAGTACGTAGTTCAGGACAGATAATATTGTTATATATATCCTGATAAAGGCACAGATGTGTCCGAAACTAGTTAGCTTTAAACTGATGTCATGAATAAAATTTTATCGCTGAATATTGTATTCCAGTCGATCGAATAAAAATAATATTGCTGATCTGCGTGTAACTGTCACGTGTCTTAATTAAAGACAAGTACGTAGTTCAGGACAGACATAATATTATTATCTATATCCTGATAAAGGCACAGATGTGTCCGAAACTAGTTAGCTTTAAACTGATGTCATGAATAAAATTTTATCGCTGAATATTGTATTCCAGTCGATCGAATAAAAATAATATTGCTGATCTGCGTGTAACTGTCACGTGTCTTAATTAAAGACAAGTGCGTACTTCAGGACAGACATAATATTGTTATCTATATCCTGATAAAGGCACAGATGTGTCCGAAACTAGTTAGCTTTAAACTGATGTCATGAATAAAATTTTATCGCTGAATATTGTATTCCAGTCGATCGAATAAAAATAATATTGCTGATCTGCGTGTAACTGTCACGTGTCTTAATTAAAGACAAGTACGTACTTCAGGACAGACATAATATTGTTATCTATATCCTGATAAAGTCACAGATGTGCCCGAAACTAGTTGGCTTTAATCTAAACTGAAGTCACGAATAAAATTTTATCGATTAATATTGCATTCCAGTCAATCGATGGAGATTTCCGGGTGTTCAATTTTCGATTCGGCAATTCGTTTTAATTCGTCCAAATATTAATAAGGAAACATATGAACTGCTAACGGCGGGTTAAAGCCGATTAAAACACCTACATTTCATCTTTTTCCCATATTTTTAGGTTTTATAAAAAAATGTTAAATTTGTAATTAATTTAATTTATAAAAGTCATCTCCATAAATTTGGGTAGCCATTGTTCGAATGGTTATTTTATGCCCTGAAGAAGGTAAAAGAAAAGAAAAGAAAAAGCACGTTAAGTCATTTCCTCACCCACCCAAAAAGCACGTCATTTAGTCACCCGAAGTAAAGTGGTGTAAGGTGTAAGTCATTTTCAGTAACTTTTGCAACTGGTTAAGAGGAACCGTATGCCATTTTGGCTCGTTTCATACAAATCTTAATTCTGGATTTGAGATCAAAATACCCAACAAAAATGAAAAATATTTTTTGTAATCAAAAGATGTATTAAATACCTAGCACGGATGTGAGCCACTTTATTTATTATAGCTTTGAATTATAAGATAAGGGCCTTTAAAGATTTTAGAATTTCATGATTTTAGAGACAACTTGGGCAATTATTTGTGAGTAAATGAAAAACAATAAAATATAATTTTACTATATTTATTTCAAAAGTACGATGAAAAATAAAATTAAAAAAACACCGTTAAAATGAATTTTTTGGGTAGTAATTTAAATATATAAATGACATTTTTTTACCGTAAAAAGATAATTAATATTTTAATTTTACACCCATAAAAATTATATTTTTTATTTAATTTTTATGACAAATATAGTAAAATTATTTTTTTATTGTTTTTCATTTACCCACAAATAATTGCCCAATAAAGTCACGAAACATTAAAATCTTTAATGGCTTATTCTTATAATTTAAAGCAAAAACAAATAAAGTAGCTCGCATCCGTACTAGATATTTGATATACCTTATGATTACAAAAATAGTTTTTCAGTTTGGTTGGGTATTTTGATCTCAAATCCAGAATTAAGATTTGTATGAAACTTTTCCTCTTAAAAGGATTATTTTTTTTCACGTGATTATATTTTTGTAAGTTGTATAATTAAAAGTTCCGAGGCAAGTTTTTCTTAGCCCGGAGATCACGTTTTTGTAGTTATCAATGTTTTTGCGAATCTTAGTTAAGTTAATTCCTAACCTAGCGAAAACTAAATCTAAATTAAAAACATGTAGTAAATATCATTTTTGATTACCTTATTATCAATTTGTTCACTCTTCTAGCGTGAATTGCAGTTTGGAGCGTTCGACTACGTGCTGGAATATACGTATCAAGTTTTAGTGTCTTTTAACCTCAGGCTATTAAAAATTGAACGACCCAAAAGATCGAAATTAAGATAAAATAAACATTTGTTTTATGTGCGTATACATAATTATACGCTTCAACCAGGTATTTATGCAATAAAAGTTAGAAATATATTATTTCTATTCATTTTACATTTAGATTTCTATGCCCCTAATCCGATAAATTAACAAATTTATTGAATTCAACGGGGTATTTGATATTATTCAGAGACGTGGTAAACTTCTAAGAAAGTGGTTTCTGGTAGACAAGATAGAAAACGCGAGAACCTCTTCTCTATCTGGGAGTGAAGTCTCCGCCAATTGAGCTTCCGAAACCTTTTTGAATTCCTTCATTTTTATCAATCTCATATTTGCTTGAAAATTATTGTTTTTAAATATTTCCGATATTGGCTGCCATATTTGTAAAGGTGCGCATTTAATTTTAATAGTAAGTTGTGCGTAATTTGAAATAAAACGCGCATGACAAGCATAATGCAAGATAACTTAATATTTTTGATTAATCTTTACAACGAATCGGTTTATATTATGGAAACCAAAAAATATGTTTTCGAGAAAATGAAGCTTTTCCTTTCGCTTTGCTTGAGTGGAATTAAAATAAAATTGTTAATTACTTTATAAAAAATATAGGCATAAACTGTTAATTTTTTAAAAATTAGAAATGTATAAATGCACATAAAAAACTACTTTGAAAACAGTATATTATGGTTAAGAATATCTGTGACAATCCTCTTGATTAACTTTTTTCTTTCTTAAAATTATTCACAAAATAAATAAAAACTGCTTTTGTAAATCGACGCTTTCTAGACTCCGTTTGCCAAGCGATTATTATGCGTATTACCTATACTCCTGTTAATATGAGGCACACTAAAAATATACAATTGGTTCGTATTTTTCTTTTAATAGGTAGGTACATTTTATATTATCTTCATAATATGACAGCATTGCATTTGTAAAAAAATTGCACCATTTTGAAACTTTCATCCAGAAGTACTGAGACCAATATTTTTGGTACTCAGTCCTTAGACGTCAGGAACTAGGGGGAAACGGCAAGAGACGCCTAGGAGTTGGTGTATTTCGATTATGATTATGCGAAGAATAATCGTGTATCATATTTATAATAAGAATAATCATATTTTGAATATAATTCAAATTACGAAATTCTTAGGTAGATGCCTAAATAGCTAATTATAATTATGTACATATTTGATTTAATTTTAAAATTCCACCTAGACCATATTAACCTTAAATTTATAGGGTCCGTTTTTATTGCTTTGAAGAGCAATGAAACGAATAATTTATTCCTATTTCTCCAAATATTCAAAATTAATAAGACATTAGAACACTTTTTTGTGATAATTTAACATTGACAATTCTTAAAAGAAGAGGCATAAATTGCCAAGAAGAGACAAGAAGGACCAGGAAGTACCATGAAGAGTCAAAAGCCAAGATAAGGCTAGAAGAGGCAAAAAGAAGGAAAGGCAAATTAAAAACAATGCTCAATCAAATCGTTTCTTCCTGCCCATCCTGAATTCCAATATTGGCTTAAAAGGTGTCATGTATACCGGTTAATTGAACTTCAACCTCTTTCCTATCAGCAAATCACGTGTTCCAAGTCCTACCAAATCAGTGCCCCCTGATGTTCCGGTCTCACCAGGAGACAGGGGTGCTCCTGGCTGGGGTGGTGCAGTATCGTATTGATAATTTAAAGCGGCAAGAATTAAAGTTTGACAAAAGTGTGTAGGTAGGTATTTCTTTGTAGGAAAACTTTTGTCTACTTTGAAGGATATACGATTAATTATAAATTTCACGCTGATGTTATAAATCATTTTGATTTTGGAGTGCAGTGATTGTTGCAGTAGCGTGCATTTATTTATGTATTTAGTTTAAATGTAGGATGTTGTCATTTCTCCATTTAAATACATTTTTGGTTTGCTGTAAAAGTAGTTTTATGATTCAGAAATTCGGCATCATTAGCTAATTATCGTTCGACATGGCTTATTATGTGTTGGTTGAAAAAAATAATAATAATACGATTAACCTGTATAATAAATACAGTAACGCTGCAACATACTCTACGACCCCGGGCTCCAAATTGGGGCTTTCAATATTTCACAACGAAAGTTATGTTTACACACCGACTACTATATGTTGCATTACTATATATGCGTACATCTTTGACAAACTTGACTATGATATACTGGCATACAGAGCTCCGGGCCAAAAAGGCCCCCGCCTCTTTCATCGCGAGTTTAAAAATGATTGTTGGAAAAATAGAAGTAAGTTAAGTTGTGTTAAAAAAAAATTGCAAGGTAATATGGCTGAAATATGGGGAGATTTAGACTTTACGAAGGATTTGTTTGGATAAACCTGTTCTCCACTCGCTTAGCGCGTCCTTTTATTCAAGATCTCTCAATTTTTACATTACATGGATTATTTTTTTTTAACTACACAATTAAAGACTCTAATCAATAAAATTTATGGTTTATAAAATTACTATAAATCATACAATCAATTACTAAGATGAATTAATACGATACAATAGCTAGAGATATGTTTTAAATATATTTGGTAAAATTTATTTCACAAGTTACCAAAGAACTCCCTTAGCGAGTACTTTAATTATGGATAAATGATTTCATTATTTCATGTTTTTATTTTATCATCGACACATTCCATACGTCTATGTGCGAATACATATTGCAAAAGTTTTGAATTCTATGTAGTGGTATATTGAAATGGGCCATGGTAGTAGTATTTCCACAATAAAACGGTAGTACTGACCTTGTGTTTCTGGCTGGCACATTAAAATTTATGAGCGCCAATAATTCAGAGCTGTTAATTGTATTATGCAAGATTTTAAATAAAAAATACTAGATCCAAATCAGTTCTTATGCCGCTAAGTCGTTGCTGTTTATACTGTCATTCACAAAACACAGAAAAAGTTATGGTTTTTTCTTATCTTGACCCCTCAGCTGTCTCCCAGGCTACGCCATTCAAATAATTAAAAAAAAGGTTTTAATACCGGTAAAATACCGGTTACCTATGAAGACAGAATATACATACCTATTTTACACTCTTATCAAAACGTCTTCTAGTGTACTACTTATCTACTAAATCTTTTTCTGAGTGATTAAACACAACAGATTAAACCTGTTACGTTAGTTTAGTGATGGAAGATTGTATGTCACGATAAACGCGTGTGCGCCCTGTCCACTCCATCTATGTCCATGATTGGGACGATAGCTAATGGTAGACTTATTTACCTACGAGAGTGCACGATGATGCAATGTTAGAAAATTAGGTTTAAGGCATACACCCGAACGTCTAATTATTACAACATGTCTCCTGAGGGTTAGTGATGAGCATAATCGAATCATGAAATTTCGAAACATTGAAGTATTCGAATTACGTTTCGAATTAATCACTTTGATGGAGACTTTAACGCCGAATTTTAATTTCTTAAAAGAGAAAATAGAACTTTGATTCGAATGATGAATAGAAAAAAAAGTTTTGTTAAATAATTAAATAATATTACAGGTTATGATGATGGTTTATAAAATTACTATGAATCATACATTTAATTGTGCAAAATTTCATCGATCTAGGAATTAAACATGGTTTAAAAAAACAACCCTAAAGCTGCACCGGGACAATCATCTATGATGATCATTTATTTATTCATGATCGTGTCGGCCAGTTCTGAAGGGGCTATATTATAATAAATGAGTGAAATGATTGTTTAAATATTTTTTTGAATCTCTGCTATTAAAATATCTACAGTTATTATTATAATACGAGAATTTGCGTTACGAAATACGAAATAAATACGCATCGGTTATCTGATCTTAAAGTCTCCGTCTGTGTGCTAATCAAGGCGTTACTTCTGAATGGACTATAAGGTATAATGCGCTACACATGAATATATTATTATTTCACCTCCTCGGTCCAGTTGGTCCCCTGGGAACCGGTGTCGTATTACAGACACCCATACAGCCTGAAGACAGTGTCCGAGTTCAAGACATCGCACGTGAAGGAACAATAGTGTGGGAGAGTGTCGCCAGGCGTGACCGGCACCTCGCTAGCCAGCGCTAGTCACTTAAGCAGTCAGTCTTCAGTCAGATCAGGTGGGGGGTGACTAGACTGATCTCGAGGGGTCAAGTGTCTGCTAAGTACAGTGGATTTGGAGCAATTGGAAGATTTACAAAACTCTCGTTCATATACTTAAAACTTCAAAGTTTTGCATTTTTTCTTCATCTTTTACAATAGGAAAATTATCTAAGTGTAATTTACTTTGCCGTTTACACTGATAGTTTTACTAATATATTAATTTAAAATACATACTGGGACGGAAATTATATAGAATCCCTCCTGAAATATACATTAAAACCTTCAAACGCCAATAATAACCAAATCGCTAATTTAATTAAATGAAGACAATATTAGCGAAAATCTGGAAACAAAAAACAGAAAAAGATATTTGCACCTCTTTTTACGTTTACATTTTTTTCCGATTCCGATTTTTCTGTTTCCAGATTTTCGATTGAGTTTTGATAATATTTTCTTCATTTAATTAAATATATGAGGTTTAACTCAAAATTAAAGAAAATCATTAATTGGCTTGGATAGAGGGGAATCTGAATAATTGTTAAATAATGTCATTTCAAATTATACATACAAAGTAATAAAAAACATAGTAGATTTGTAGTTAGTTTTTGGAGGAAAGCAGAATAATATACCATACATAACTGGAGCATTTTTGGTTACTTAAAAATGCTATTTTCCTAGCTAATATCGACCTGCCAAGACGTAAAACACTTAAGCATTTTAAATATTTTCTGTTAGTAGACAATAATATGTAGGACTATTATGGTAATTGTTATACAAATGTGTCTACGTAATGTAATGTAATAAACATGCACACGCCGTTCTGAAGAGCTAATTTTTATTTTTAATATCTTTATTTTTCACAATAATATAAAATTTTTACATATTATAAAGGAAAATAAAAATAGCCTTTCCTCACTATAAAGAGAAAAGGCTCTTATGTTTGTGACGGAATTTTAAATAAAATATTTTAAATAATAACAAAAAGATAAGCAAGACAAACGCAAGTTTTATCAATAACAAATTTTAAGGTTTATAAAAATAATATCAGATTGGGATTCTTAAAGTAGTTGTAGGTAATTTTTCAATTTAAGTTGCATCATAGGTTTACGAAACGCTGCCCAAATATGTCCTGCATAAAGTTCTTCACTTGACCGTATCATTTCTTCCTACCTTATCATAATATTTCCCTGTTATTATTTTCTCTACTCACTTGCTGTACTAAATAAAAATAAAGCTGCTTCATTTAAAAGCTATTTAATTGACTTTTCATTATATTTCAATGTGTTTATGTAATACTTAGAAAGCATACAGCATATACGCACAATTTACAGATAGAACTAACACTAAGCACGAATAATATATTAAAAAAAACCATCATTATACTAAATAGTTTTAACCCTTTATATCATGTATCGTTGAATGACATTATACACCGAAACACGATAGGTAGGGTATACTCTACGTGTCTACATAACTTCCAGTATAGAATTATGCATGAATGAATGGAATTTTCAGTCTATTTATTTACATGTTTTGTTTTTACTAAAGGGGGACATGCTTTTGTATGCGGGCCACTTGTTTCACATGTTTTATGTATCATGGTGTACTTGTTGATACAATATTCTATGGTCATATGATTATAGTATATTATAGAGTTTACTAGATTATGACATGTGAAGTTGGTGTTCTTATCATTGTATTAATGCGATAACGCTCATTGTGTCATTGTTCGGTTAAATTACTAGTTTCTCCCATTCTTCAACTGCAATCTAAAGCTCTCTGCGAAATAAAATAATTGCTGTAAACATTTATAATGTACCATAGTATAATTAATCTCATAATACCGCCTATGAAACACAAACCTGTAAATACGGGAATATACGTTGATTCATAATTATTGTTTTGTGAATTTTCATATGATAATTATATCAAAACTGTATTTTGACTTGTGATTCGACCTTACCATTATATTTTTCTCCATTATAATACAACTAGAGCCAATCGGTAAAAAATCACGGGAAATTATAATTTTAAGATTTGTGAAGCTGAAGTAAAGAACACGTCAGAACAAAGACAATTGCTGCAGAGTCCAGTATTCACCAAAATGTTGTTATCAAAGTGTTGCTGCTACAAAATGTTTTTCGTGATTATTTTGCCTTGATCAGTTATGCAAGTCATCAAATTATGCCGGAATCCTTGACGCATCAGTTCCAATTTTTAAAACGAAAATTAAAATAAATGTCTGCAAAAATTTTATATCAAAAGTAGGTGTGATATTTTAGGGGCCATCCATAAATACCGTCACGCGAATTTCACGATTTTTTGACCCCCCCCCCCCCCCGTCCCTGTCACACATCGTCACATTTGTGAGACCCCCCACACCCCTAGTATGACGTCACATATTTTGCAATTTTACACCTAAAAATAATAGCTGGTAATATTTTGAGGTTTTTCGTCAATATTTAAATAGTTATTGTCATATTTACCTCAACGGGGGGGCGTAATGGGATAGGTTGGGGCGGGATGGGATAAAGAAAATATTTTTGTGACAGTTGGACTGCGTGTAACGTCACAAAGCTGATGACTCCCCCTTATCTCTCGTCACACAATATCACACTACTCTACCCCTTAAGGTGTGACGTAATTTATGGATGGCCCCTTATCGCTTGTCTGAATTATTGACAAAATCAGTTCCATCTCTGAAACTGACACTAAAATTCAAAATAATTCCCAGTTATTTGAACCAGAGTTAGCATCACTCACAGACAGACCCACAACCGAAATTAGAGCATAAACATTGGTCAAGTTTGAAATGTGTACTGGGATTAGGCATCCCGCTACTGTCCACTGTCCATCTCACCCATTGGCCTGAACTTATTAATTTCTATTCTGATCTTGTGGCGCTTCCATGTGAACTGAGAAACCTGTTTGGTATTATAATCGTACGACCATAACAATATCGTGTAGCATGTACCAAGCACCGTACATGTTACACTTCGCCCACAACGCAGGGGTGTAAAACGCAAGATGAAAGGTTATGTTCTCGTAAACAATAGAGTAATCATTAGAAGCATTAACCCTAACACTTAAGTATGAATTATAATATAAATTACCTATTTCATAATGAAGCCGTTCATCGTGGTTATGAGCTGTATCGAAGTGCGAATTGTAACAACTCTTACTAAGCATTATTGTTATTTTTTCATAAAATGATATTCTTCATTTTCGATTAGGTTCCGCCGCGTAGTTCCATTGTCAATGGTGAAACTCAATTTATCAAGGTATTGTTTTCACACCATGTCGAATGTTATTGTTACATCTTTTACTGTTGTTATCTCTAAAACGATTAAATAATTGGTGACCGGACAACTCAGCAAAGTGGCACTTCATCACTCTGTTGTAAGTACATTAAAATTTAGTTCCAATTTTCAGAACTTCCTCTCCTTCCTTTCCTGAAAAGACCCCCTACACAGCATCCCCAAAGATGACATAGGTCCTAAGGGAAATTATTCTCCTCAGGGCCTCCTGTGTGGAGCTAATGTAAAATAAAAAAAAAACATTCAATGTAATGAAAAAAATCTAGGTTAAATGTTTATTTATTTATTTATTTTATTCATACACGCCTTGAAGGTTTTTACAGAATCACATTATAAAAGTTACACATGTTATTCAAGTTACACATGTTACATTATGTTTGGTCATGGACTGCTTTTGTCATCACTTTTAACGAATTTGCAAAAGTGTGTTGAAGTGCCACTTTGTTGAGTTGTCATTGAATGAAATAATCATCTCTGGATATAATTCAGGTACCAAGTACCAATGGTTTAACGACAACGTTGTATGTAAGGTATTTTTCATAAATTGAATCATTAATTTATAAATATTGTCCCAATGGAATACGTGGCACCTAAAAAAGAAGTTTTTTTCCATACTATTACCTAAAAACCGGTTACGTAACTTGAAAAAATAAAGTCATTGCAAACCATCCTCAAAAACCTAAAAAGGTTTACGTTAAGTAGGTTCCTATAATTAAATTAATCTTTTTATTTATTTATCTAGTTTGGTAATACATATTTCCCACGATTTTGACGTGTGGTTTTTAATTAATAATAATACTTGATTTGTTATATAGTGCCATTTTTTTATTTCGCTTCAAGGGAGCTTTACAAAACTATAAAATAACGCAACGCATAAACTAAACGGCGGGAACAGATATTTATAATCCATAAAGGCGAGTAGGTATTTTTTATAGATTTTACTCATTACTATCATGGTTTTTTTTTAAAATTTAGAATGAAGATTAGTTAATTAACTCGTTAACTATTCATCTTTTTCAATCAGCAATACTTTTTTCACGTTATTTAATAACTTAAGCCAGTACCTAATCAATCCACCTGATACGAGACGATAAACGTAGACTAGCGAACACTAAAAAAGCCTCCATTTAATTCAACGTTGGGACCAAACGATTACGAAACCGTTATAACGATTCGTTAAAACTGCTACTGTTCGTTAAATTATGCATTACATCTAATATAGGCATATAAATCTTCTTTTTTATCTACTAAAGATCTTTATTATGGGTAAGGACTTGTTATCTCTTGTTCTTTCCGCCCTAAAATGTATTCATCTACACAAGTTTAGTTAATAGATTGTGGTTCTCGTGGAAGAGCGTTTTTCATTTCTCGCTTAAATTGAATTAATCATAGGAATTTCCCACGATGTCGACACACCTTGGCTGTTGCTTCTTACTTCGTATACAACCTGCAAGGCTTTCATAAGGCTGTAGAGTCATTAAATGTAATAATGGACAATATTTGAGGTAATCCGAGAGCCTAGAGGAGAAAGGTTTTTTACATTTACTCCATGCAGTAGGCCATGAGTTATAATTTCCCTCTATACTATATTATCTTTGGAGATGCCATGTGGAGGAAATAGAGAGACCGCAAATCATTCCACACCGAGTCACACAACGAGTCGTAGAACGACCCGTTCTCGTTTCACAAATGTCAATCGTGTACAAATGTTGGGTCCGAGTTTGATCTATTTCCCGAAGATGCGCCAAAGCCAAAAAGGTCAGTGCGGTAGTTCTTCGGAGCATGTTCTATTGAAATACCGGTAGAACAAGGGTAGCAATCCCAACTGATGCCTGTGCTCTAAAGATTTCAATCCGTTCGATAAAACAAGGGAATCAAATCAAACTGACCGCCCATTTCTGGACGTAGTCAAACATTTTGGGGCTTCAGTCTAGAAATAACTGCCAAATTCAACAGAATTTTTACAGAATCAGCAGTTGTATACTATAATAATAATTCTGATATTATTCGAAAAGAAAGGCCTTGAAAATTGTTCTCATTTGATAATAATTTCCTTTTTTTGTTTTGAAGACTTTTATTTTTTATTTATAAAACACATGTTACATAATTAAGACATTTACGTAGATTAGATGTATTAAATCACCATGCTAGGCGGCTGCCTGTTTCATGGTGACCAATTGAAGATAGTTACTTTGAATGAAATCTAGTGTAAACATGTGGTACTAGTATGTGATGATGTTGAAAATTGTTAAAATTACAATAAAAAGTAGAAAATAAAAAGGAGAAAAAAGTGCGTAAGAATAAGATTTTGAAAATGTACATAACCATATTTTTTTTTTTTTTTATATGTGTGCGTGCATACGTACATGTATATACATGTGCACACATTTTAAATTTTTAATGTACATTTGTTACTTTAAATTTTTTAATTGTCTTAATATAGGAGCAGAAAATTTTCTTGAAAACTTAAAAATTCTATACAAGTACAAAAATGATAAGATTTAATTAGGTGGGGCTAGTGGGAGAGGTGATTTTGAGGGAGGGGAAGAACGGTGGGAGGAGTCAACTTACATGGTAACATTATTACCTACTTGGGTCTTTGTACCTATCTTCGGATTAAAAAAATGTTGATTGTGGTTTTCTGAAGAGATTATAAAAAATAATTTAAACTAGAAAACAATGCATCGAACTTACCATGTTAATATGTTTTTCGAATTTTGATCGAACCAATAACCTCATAGTTATTTAACCCACCCTTCGTTTATGATCACTTCCCAACAGTTAGATTTGTAATTTTTTTTTTTTTTTACAGTTAAAACCGCACAAGAGTCCCAACTGCTCCCGTCTGGAGCCAGTGAGACTATGGCATCCCCAATCGGGGTATGTTGTGTGGCTGAAGGTAGTGGGGAGGGGAAGGAGATACGGAAGAGGAAGGTGGGGAAGTACCGGTCACTAAACACGGCTTAAGCCATTTCAAGCAACGTTTCAATTCTGAACGGTGGTCTTACACCAGGGCGATACTGATAGTATCTTCCACTCTGGAACGTGCCGCAAATATACTATTTATTATTTTAAATGAATAAATTGTGAAATAACACAAATTAATCAAATAAAATTTATTTGCGCACGCCGGGTTCGAACCCGCGACCTTCGGATTGTGAGTCGAGAGTCTTGCCTCGGGACCACGGAGGCCGTATTTTAATTACATCTAATTAAACATTATATCTAAATCAATTTTTTAAAGTATCGTTATTTTTTACGTAAGGCTGTCTGACAAATAATAATGATATAAGTGCGTCTGGCAAACTACAATTTTATTATTTGTTTTTCTTGATTCTCCTTCTGCCCACAAGTCTGTCTCCATTTGGGGTTCTCTCGGGGCGACCATCACAAGTCCCATTAAACTAAATAATGGACGATGGCGAAAGACTCCCACGTATCAGACTTCCAAATTTAAAGCGGAAATGACTCATGGATCATGAGTTTGACATTTTCACTTTTATGAAGACAAAATAACAATCGCAGTGTATTAAATATTTTTTGTTTTTTTTTCGCACTCCTGAAAGCGTCGTGACAATAGTGGACATAAAAGAAAGATTTTTTTTTTTTTTAAATAAAATTCAATACATTTCAGTTTCCAGTTGTCTTTGAACTAATGTTATGGAATAGTTATGTATATAGTAGGAATTGTTATGAAATTGATTATTTGCACATTATGGTGTAGGCATGAATACTATGTCTATGTGTAGGCACTATTATTTTTTCTCTCCTTTTCTACTACATGTTTTCAAATTAATATCTACTTTGAATAATAAATATCTTGCAATCATACATAAACACAGCAGCCATTAAAAATATGCGTTAGAAAACGAAGTTATTGTTGGTGGTTCTTAGTCGAAGAATGATACAGTTAAATATGACCGAATGAGATAGGGTCGAATTAGCTCAGTGGTAGAGCAGAGCCCCAGCAGGGCTAAGGTCCATTATTATTATTATTAGGTTATTATTATAAAACTACATTAAAATAACGGCAAGTACACACTTTTATTTGTAAATTGGTTAATTTGTAGGCAAGTTGGTAAATTCGTAGGTACGTTGGCAAATGTTGGTGAATTCGTTGGAAAGTTGGTAAATTCGTAGGTAAGTTGGTACCTACCTATCAGTATTAAGGAACATCAAACAAACGCCGGAAGGTTTTTTTTTTAATTTGGGTTTTTCCTTGTGAAATTAGTAACAATATTTTGTTATTAAATTCCAAATTATAGTTTAATACATATAATAAATTACAGAATGTAATATTTTTCAAAATTAGATATAAATAAATAAATAAAAAAATCAAGTATAATAATTTCGTAGAGTACTTAGTAGCGTATTATACTGCTCTGAAGAAGATACGGTTGTTGCGAAACCCGGTTGGCATTAAGTATAAAAAATAAAAGTGGATTTACAAAGTTATTTTTTTATTTTTAAATTATAATGTAACATCACAAAGTATCTGCTTCATATGAACAAATACAATAATTTCAATAAAAAAATCAGGCAGTGGTAAAGATTTTCTGTTTTTAATCTCTCTTCACTGACGCTAAATAAATCGTTCTCGGAAGAGATTCTATTCAGGAGCATTATACTCCTCTCCACCGAAAGATCCGTTGGCGGTTGGCCATAAGGGCAGAAAATCTTAGACAGCGTCATCTATGGAACATAGAGACAAACATAATTAAAAAAAAAAAATTATTATTTCTTAGAGCTTTTTGTGGAAACCACCACGAATATCCTGCACAAATATGACTTATTCAACTAATATTTATTGCACACAAACCACAATTTTCCAGAAGTCTTGCAATGGAGTAATGTGCCATTTACTTTTGCTCAGTAAATTATCGTCGATTACCTAACCATCAACATTCTACATTTAAAAAAATATATCCTACGAATGCTGCAAAGGTAGGTACTTGATATATCTGATTATCTATGGTATTCACACAGTCAATACCACGCATTCTATTTATGTCAATAGGCAATATCTAAGATATATTGCATCGGAAACTGCTGGTACCATCATTCACACACAGTTGAGTTGTAGAAGTAGTAATGGCCATCGGTCAGCATTAAAAAAGCTAAAAGCTGTTGCGGTTTGTGAATGAAATGCCGTGGGAAATCAACTTCCGCTGCGTCGGCTGATGCAGTAATAAATTACAGAAAAATAGCCTTACAACTTGCCCCATTCCGCCACACCGCTGAATACATTATGTGCTCCTGGTAGGTACATGTTACTTGCATGCAATTTATCGTAATTATTGCTGTTTATTAGCCGTTTGATTATCAATGAGAAACATTACTGAAGAAGAGCCTTCAATGGGAGAATGTAATTGCAATATTTGCAATAAGTTTTATTATCATGAACTAAAGGATTTTTTTAGTAGGTTTAACTTATTGAATTTGCTCCATTTTCGTAGATGGTACTGAAATTGGTTATTACTCCATGGAAATAGGTTTTGATCTACACCGATATGGAAGAAAATGAAAACCTTCTAATTATTGTGTTTTTTTTTTTACTCAGAACAAAGAATGTAAAATGATGGTAATTATACATCAGATTTTGTCAATCTGTAAATATTAAGTATTTTACTCAGTCTATGTCATCAATTTGGGTGCCGGGTATGAGTACCGCCGCCCCGGGAACCATTTATTGAATAACCAACACCTGTTGGAAAACCTTTGCCGTAGGTCGCCCCAGATGGTTTGCCACGTCTAGTGACTTAGCAGGGGTGCCATTGGGCATGGGGTGAGGTTTGTCTAGGTCTTGGCGCGGATGCGTTAACCCACCTACCGTGAGGTGGAACGGATCGGGAGAGACTGGTTGGGTGAGATTTTTTGACTTCTCCAGCCGGACTCTCTCGACACTTGAACCGCAGTGGGAGAATGGAGTCATATGTCCGTCATTCTGGAGAGGTCAAAAGATCTCCCTCAACCAGTCTCTCCTGATCCGGCCTGCCACGCAGATGATGGGCAGTCGCATCCACCGCCTAGATCAAGACAAACCTCACCCCAAGAACCTGGCACCCCTGCTAAGTCACCAAACGTAGCGAACCACTTGAGGTGATCTATGGCAGAGGTGTTGGTTATACAATAAATGTCCCGGAGCGGCGGTACCCATAGCCACCTCCCAAGTTGTATGGAGCTAATGTTATTAAAATATGTCATTATTTCATTACTCCGTCAGTGTGTCACGACTAATTTAGCATAAATACTTCAGCGACTGATTGTCCGAATGCCCAAATGTCAACGGAAGTCGTTAAAAGTCCTAAGAAAAACCTTTATTTTAGGAATGATTGCGCGATTAAATCTCGGAATAAAGTTTAAATGGCAGTTATATTTTTCCGTTAACGAAACGGCGTAGGCTTTAAAAGGTTTTACAATTTTGGTCCGACGACGTTGAGGCAATATTTTTTATTGCAATCAGGCACCTCATTCGTTAATTACACCTACACTCTTTACACCTTCTTTCTTTTCTAAACGTGAGTACTTACCTGAGGAAAAGAATCATTAAATCTATCTTATAAGCTTTTTTAATTATGCATTTGTTTATTACATTTAAAACCAAAAAAAATTTTTCAAAAAAAGAAATTTCAAAATGCTGATAATGAGTTTAATTGGAGATCCCTCGTTGACATTATTTTGTTAGAGATGGTAATAGTATTGTTTCGATCTGTCCCAAAATGCATATTATTATATTTATTCAGGCCATAAATGCATATTATTATATTTATTTTTACATTAGCTCCACACAGGAGACCCTGAGAAAAATAATTTTCCTCTGGGCCTAGGTCTTCTTTGAGGATGCTGTGTGGAGGGTCTATTTATAAAAGGAGAGAATGTTCTGGGAAGGAAAAAGGGGTGGGTGGTAATCTGGAAGTCAGTGCGTCCAGAAGTAGCGGATGTACGAATGTATTCCTCCCACTATGGTGCAAGGCGATGTTCTGAGAGAGTCCTGCTGAAGAGATCAAATGGTCTCCCTCAACCAGTCTCAAAAGTTCACGATTATGCTCTGAAACAGGGGTTGATACCTGAATAATTTACATAATCCAATTTTTGTGAAATACTCCAGGGCCGGGCGTGTAGAAAAACATCGTAATCAGATTTGATAAAAACAACAACAGAAATACTGCAAATTATGTTTCATTGCGATTTTTATTAAAAATGCATAAGCAAAATTTTCTCGCGATCAAACAATATCGATTGTTGGCATTTCGCCTGTAGACAAATTCCCGCAAACTTCTCTACTTCAGCGTTATGCCAGTTGCGGAGATTAGGCGTTTGGGTTTAACTCTTGCCGGAGCGTCGATGTTTTTGGCCTACGTGATTTCGTCAAAATAAATTTAGTCAAATGAAACCCGTTTATTTGCTAACTTAGTAAACACATTTATTTGTGACCCCGTGGCATCCTTCACCGCTATTAAATGAACATATTTTTTTAATAATAGGAGATAACTAATCGTTTCATAAACAACAACATGCCTATCTACAACCTGCTTTGTGCGTAAATTTGATTTTTTTATTGTATCGGCAAATTATTGCCACATTATGAATTTGGATCTTGATAAGAAAAATAATAGTTCAAGTTAAGTTTTTTAAGCATGTAGGTCCTTCACTTTTTATTTGTCTCTGACATTTTTACCTTTTGTATTAATATTTCAATTTTCTTCACTGGAATCTTGACTGGAAGCATCCTCTGTGGTTGAGGGGTAAGGCTCTCGACTAGTGATCCGAAGATCGCTGATTTAAATCCCAGCGTGCGCAAGTAAATTATATTGGAACGATTTATATTATTTCACAAATTAATAATTAAAAAATAATGTTAGGCATATTTGCTCCACGTTCCAGAGTGGAAGAATAGCCCTCAGTATAGCCCCTGGTGTAAAATCACCATTCAAAAATGAAACTTTACTTGAAATGGCTTTAGCCATGTCCGGTGACTAGAATACCCACTTTACTCTTCCCTACTTCCTTCCCAATCACATTTCCACTACCTTCAGCCTCACGGTATACCCCAATTGATTTATGACATAGTCTCACTGGCTCTATGCGGTTAAGAGCAGTAGGGACGCTTGTGCGCTATTCACATTAAAAAAAAACTAAATATAGAAGAAAAATTTGAGATTTATTTATATTTGCGCTGTGATTAGAATCGATTCCGCAACCTTTTGACTAAAACACAATTGCGTATAACATAAAACTGTAAAAGCCATTAGTGTACATTTTTCTAAAAATCTTCGGATGGCTCAATTAATATCGTGTTTTTTTTATTGCCAAATCAGTAAAGCGCACCTTTAAAAAATAATGTATCTACAAAATAATGTACTACTCTTTACGTTCTATCATTATTTCAACAATACGCACTTGAACCGAACTAAAAGTGGGTCACATCAGATCTGTACAAATCTTCTTCGTACCAAAAACGTGATTAAAATTCTCACCTTTCATCGATTTACAGATTCCTTGTATCCTTTCAAGGCACTTCATAACTGTTAACCTCACCAAAGTTATCGATTTCGAGTATGAACCATAAAATTAAATCTAATATACCACCTAACCAAAAATATATTTCATTTGTATGAATCATTCAATGATTCAGCTTTATTTGTTGTGTTCCATTTGTTAAAGTGTCTTGACGAGTTCTTCGTGTCAAGCAGGCGTGACTTTTGGCTCTGGGGTCACTTGGGCCTTTTTGGTTTTGGAGGAGACCACGTGACCTTTTGTAACCCGTTCCGTCAACTAGTGAATGCTGCCTTGGCCTGTGTACTATACAACAATTGAATTGTTCAGGACAATAAAAGAGTAAGTCAATAAAACGTTCCGACTAAATAGGATTGAACATTTTTTTTTTCACACTTCAGATACTTGCAATCTATATATTTGACAGTTTAATTTTTTATTTAGTAACTGAAAATAACCATCCTTCTTTACACAACTATTTTTATAAAAAAATATTATTTGCGTACATTTTACTTACCTTGACGAAGAAAGCTTTTGTTTTGAAACATGTTGACAACTTTTATTAAAAATATTAAAGTAACCAAAGTTGGTTATTTTCGTTTAATTTAAAATGTCACCACAAACTAATTTTACAATTATTAATTATTTCTTATTTAATTTTTTTTTAAATATTACTGGTTTTTACAAAAACGGTTATAAATTGTACATTATAATATTTTTTACGTACCTTTATGTATAGTAAAAGCTTAAAATTTAACTTATATATATTGAAAATGATATTGTTTTTCATTTCTATTTTTAATGCCAACAATTCAAGGTTCCATGCCAACTCGGAATGAAACCAACTCAGAACCATCTCAGATAAGTCATTTAGAGTGATAAAAAAATAATTTTAAATTAGCCGATAACCCTAACCTAATATAACCTATTTAACCATTTTTTTTATTTATATTTTTTTATCACTCTAAATGACTTATCTGAGATGGTTCTGAGTTGGTTTCATTCCGAGTTGGCCGGTCACCCAATTCAAAACGGATTTTGAGCGATTCTTAAATCTCCTCAAAAAAACCTCTCCATAAACAAAAAATAAAATCAAAATTTTTAAATGCATACATAAATCTAATACATAAATAATATTTTTACTAACAAAACATAAAATTGTGCAAATTGTATCTTTTATTGTTCAATGTTCTCTTACGGCTTGATCACAAACCATAAATTGGAACCCTTTGCAACCCCTTTCTATATAAATATGACCAGATTAGTAGTATTTAAAGGTTAATTATTTATGGGCTTCTTATAGAGATTTACTTAAGAGAGAGGTCGTACGCACGTCACTATAGTTCGTCCTCTCCCTTCTCTTGCATGAAAATGAAAAAGACAGAAAATACTAGAACGATGACGCCACATAATGTAATCCCCCTCTGGGAATACTGATAAGAGATATTTTGTTGTTTATTTTTTTTCTTTTTAAATTTATTTATTTATTTTATAAATCAACAAACAAGTCCCGCTAAGCTAATTGCAATTGGCTTGACAGCAGGTGCTTATATTTACTTACAAATATATTTAAAGTTATAATTTACATCTTTTATCTACAGTTTAAACATTTTTTCATAAGTATCAAAATAAATATTCTTTTTCCAATAACCAATTTTTCACCATATATTTAACCTTATTCATAGAATTATGTTGCTTTATATTGTCAGGTAATAAATTAAATATCTTCGGTATGTTGTATTCAAACGTTCTCTGTCCGTACTTATTATTAAATTTCGGAACTATTAACCCGTCGTTACGCGTGAATCTAGTGCTATATTTATGATCTAGTTTCTCTCTATGCTATAAAATTATAATTCAGCATATATTTACCCCGTATTGCCTTCCAGCATATATTTACCCTCAGCATTTACCTTCAGCATATATTTACCCCGTATTGCCCCGTATACCATAGTATTGCCTTCACAGGTAAAATTTTTGCACTCTGAAACAGCAACGGAGTATTGTGCCTTTGTTTGAAAATATTAGGGACAACTAATAATTTTACAATTGCGTTTTGTACAACTTGAACTTGTTTCAGGTTGGTTACAGTAGTATTGAATTGAATTCGAGAGCTGCGGAGATAATTTAAAAATAATGTTAGAGACGGATTAATATTTACTAATAAAATACACATCCCATTTGTAGGCTCCTACTGCAGATTCCAACACGTGTTATTGAAAATTATTATTAGGTACTGTTACTTGAGCCAGTATGGGTTTGAACCAAAACATTGGTGGAATATGGCTGATTGCCACATGTGGCACTGTGAATATAAACCACACTCTGCCCCATGTAAATTGTAATCGGTAAGTCTTTGTGAGGGGATTTATCATCTTTTAGGCATTAGGCAGTTATGAGATAGGTTTCCCTGTAACAATGGAGGCTGTAGTCGAGCCGAGATATACCGTTTTGAAAAATGCTAATATTATGTTTTGTGAAAGTCGTTCCTGCTAGATAGAATATGGTTTCTTTAATATAGTGTTCATTTATGTAAATTTTATATCAGTTATAGGTACATAGTTGGTAGTTTTAATTCTTGTGGAGATCTTGCGATATTTTTTGAGAAAAAGTTGATTGTAAAGCAAATTAATATTATGTTTCCAGCAGTTGGTTATATCCTTAAACTTAAATTAAATACACTATGTTAAAAAGTTTAACATTGTACAAGTTTAACACAACATTACGATGCCTCTACTAAATGGAGTGATAAAAATTCTTTCACAATATATGTTAGCGTTGAGATGAAGTCAAACCTGTGACTTACAGCCTAAGGATAAAATGCGGATACTTTTGCTCTAGCATATTCCAAAAACGAAAACTTTTTTAGTAAATTAATCGGATTAATTTCTTCTTCTTTTGTTAGTGCTTGCTCAATTAATATCCGTTAAAAATTTTATCCTGTTTTAACACATATGGATTAATAGTTACTAATAAAAAACAGTCGTCGACTAATCTGCTGAACGTTGTTGAACTTCTCATTTATAGGCTCTTACTGTATTCCAACATTTACACAAAGGCGTATATAAGGGGGGCTTTAGGGGGTTCAAACTCCCCCATCGGCTTCATAAGATAAAAACAAAAAGGTGCATTACAATAGCATAACAGAAAATTCGATAATATAATTTACGCCATGACTTTTAACATTGTGATGTACATAGTAAGTTGTAGAAGTAAAGGTCCCAAAACACGTTCAAAGAAATTTTCCAACCCTCCTCTTCCTTTTTACTTTGCCTTCTTGGGTCGAACCCCCCCCCCCCCCCATGTGAATGATATAGCTACCCCCTTGTGTACGTCAACGTGTAAAGTACACCCACATTACAAAACCAAAAACTTCATATTCATCAAATCCATTATCTTTTAACTTTTAATAACGTGTGTGACTTATTTAATAACAGTATTTAGACATCAATTTGTTAATAGTTATTTCTTCACAAAAGCAAAATCAAGAAAAACTTTTCACGACTTGGGAGAAAAACTTTTCACGAAGGGTTGGGGTTAGATTAGGTTAGGTTTGCTATTAAACTAAACGTTATTTCTAGTATTTCTGTCATATAAAAAGATCTTATATTAGATAGGTATGTACTATCAGAACAACTGAAATGGTTTTATAAGATGTGACTAGACTGTTTTGTGGTCATTAAGGGTCAGTGATTTGTGGGATTGACGGATGGACGGTCACGGTGATTTTACACTTAATTGAAAGTGGCATTTGAAGAGTTTGTCAAAAGTACTCTGGCGCGTGCTGAGCGTATCTAAAATACAATCTCCACTTTGATTTGTTTTAGATTTTATTGAACCAGGAATTGAAGAGTTGCGAGTTAGAGCGGTGCGTTGATTATTTCTAAAATATAATAGGTTTACAATCTAATGATTGAATTTTTAAAATAATATGTATGTTTATAGTAAGTATAACAATTTAAACGTTTTTTAAAATTAGTTTCGTACTTCTTAGCTTATCGCAGGACAGTATAAAAATTTTCAATTTGGGAGGCGGGTGCGGGTACCGCCGTCCCAGTTATTATGGTATAACCAACACCCCTGCCATAGGTCACCTCAAATGGTTCGCTACGTTTGGTGACATGCAGAGTTGTATGGGGTGAGGTGTGTCTAGATCATGGCGGCGGATGCATTTTCCCACCTTCTGCGTGGCGGGCCAGATCAGGAGAGACTGATTGAATAAGACCTTTTCTCTAACCGAACTCACTCGACCCATCACTTTACGTATGAATCCATCCCTCAGTAGTAGTAGTCATTCACTGGCCCCCAGATTCTCACTCATTCCTCGTACCTTTTTTCTATCCCAGAACTTTCCTTTAAAAGAGCTTCCACACAGCATCCTAATAATCAAGTAAAGATAACAAGATATAAAAAGGACACATAAAAAAATATTTACATGGTAAAAGAAATTAAAAGAAAATAAAAATAATAATAATAAAAAAAAAAAAAAACTTTTTGTTTAATCTATTATATCATGCATTCTACATGTATTATTATGTGCTTCTAAATTTACGCAACTAACTAACTAACCATCACGCCATTTCCCCACAGGGGTAGGCAGAGAGGACGGACCGCCAAACAACTCGATCTTGGCACACACTCCTTGATTTGTTCACATTCATGCATCGTCTCATACATGCTCTTCTATTATTCTGACTCTTGACATCGCCCGACTCAAATATCTGATTCACTCGGTCGTGCATGTCTTCCTCGGACGTCCCCGACTTCGTCTACCATTCACATTTGCGTCAAATATTCCCCTTACACTCTTTTCCTCATTCATTTGCTCCACATGCCCAAACCATCTGAGCGTCCCTTTCTTAATCTTATTCATTACACTTACATCAGCCTTGCATTCTGTGCGGATCACATTTCTCACACGATCATACATGGTTTTACCACACGTACGTCTCAGAGATCTCATTTCTACAGCATTCAGTCTACTTTCATCCTTTCTCTGCCAGTTCCATGCCTCACTGCCATACATCAGGGTAGGTACCAGCACTCCATTATGGACGGCTAGCTTCGCTTCTTTTGACAGTTTTTTGTAAATTTACGTAATTTTGAATTTTAACCTACCTTTAACTCTACATAAGAACATTAGAATTAATGTATTATAAAGTTAAAAAAAATTAAAAATTAATCCTAAAACGTTAACTTTTATAAATAACCCACACAGACACTCGGGCAGTGCCTAGTGGGTTGCCATTACTTATTTTTAAATAACCCACATAGACACTCGGGCAGTGCCTAGTGGGTTGCCATTACTTATTTTTAATAACAAGTGACAATTTAAAATATTGTATTTTAATTTATTTGCTTGGAAGAAGCTTTCAATACCTACGAGTATTTCTACCCTATTTCCTTTCGTATAAAACATTTTCCAAATGGGGGTGCAATAAATTAATATTTCCACTGGTACTTTGACTCTTCATTTACGAGTAAAAATACTAGTGGGCGACTTCAATCCTTTTTGTAGTTAGCGATTTATATGCTGATATCTTTGTTAAGCTGACAAGACTTTTGGCAAAGATCTTATATTTTATTTCTGAATATTTTACCAATAAATCTATATTTATCGTCCTAACCATTACAGGTTTTGACCACCGTTATATCAATTTCCAGAAACGCTAGGATTTATAAAGACCAATGGTCAATATCTTAGAATCAGCGTTTCGCAGTTAGAATGGTAACATACATACTTAGAAGCCCCTCAGTGTTTGTGTCGATAGTCATATTTTTAATGTGATAATTTGCACACGCCGTTTTTATAAAATATCACCTCAATGCCCTGTCGTTGAATGAAATAGGAAGCAATGCAAAATTTCAACCATTCAAGCGTATTTCATATGAGTTGTAATCTAAATAAATCTCATGCGAAATTATAGCTAAGGTATAAAATATTACGCGCTTGAATCCTTTGAGATTTGCCATTTTCTATGAAAACTCTTGCCTTTATGTATTTTAATGTTTCCTCGTGAAGTAAGAGCAATTAATTTCATTAGCGAGCTTAATATTTCTCTTGCAGCATTTAGTTTGTAATCAACAGATTCCTGCATCCTGTGTTTGAAGTTAATATGGATCTCCTGCCGTTATTTTAAATGGCCGATTTTATTAGAAACTCGCGCGCGCGCCACCATCTTGTTTTTACAATACCTACCGTCAATCAGATCTTGACACAAAAAGAAAGAATTTCCAGAAAGTTAAAAATTACAAAAGGAACCAGCTAACTACCCCACTGACTTATCGTATCCAGTCTTATGTTTGACTTTTTTTTAAAGTGGCGAATCATTTCCACGATATTTTCCAGTAGTATCCTGCACCGTCTAGGCAAAATTTTATAAATCATTAATGGTATTATAGTGCCACTTTATCAAACGGTAATCAGTAGTGGACTATCCACAATTCCGTTTTGCACGAATAGATACAGTTTTTTACGTAGTTCCCAGTTGTTTATCTGTGTGTTTCCGTGTTGTGACCGTATAGTAGTCGAATAAGAAACTGGCTTGGCCGGAGGCTGTGGAGGGATAGACAAATCTTGTCAATATCTCCCGGCTTAACTCCTTGGACAGCTTTAAGATGAAAACATCATCTTCGTCCATACATGTTATAAATTATTAACTACTATTCAATCATTGCACTATACTGGATATTGTGGTTCTTATTGAAATATTTTGAAGCTTCGTTTAAAATCAGTGTCAGCTAAATTTTTAAGACGTTATTCAAATCAGTAAATAAGATAACATAAAATAAAAAAATTGTCTTTTTGTTTAATTTTTTAATCTGAATATCGCATAAGAGCCCCAACTACTCCCAACCGCCTGGAGCCAATTAGACTATTCCCTATTGGGGTGTTTTATGAGGCTGAAGGTAGTGGGGATGAGAAGGAGGTAGGGGAAGAGAAGATGAAGAAGTGCCTGTCTATTCAGATCTGGTAATTTAACACGAAAGCCATTTCAAGCAATGTTTCAATTCTGAATGGTTGTCTTACACCAGGGCGATGCTGAGAGTATCTTCCACTCTGAAACGTGACGCAAATATACCTTTCGTTATTTTAAATGGTGAAATAACACAATTCAATACTAAACAAGAATATTAATTAAAAATTAACAACAAATACGATTGTCTACTTGCTAACTCAGCAAAAAAGTTACGATTCTGTGTTGAAACCAAGTTTGTTGGCAATGAAATAAAGCAGAGAACTCTGAATACAGGACAGAATTTGAAGCAATTAGATTTACCGCCCTTAAAATTGCATAAATCGTGTTTGGTGAACATATCTAAACAGGTACTCCCCCGTTTCTTCCATCCCATCCCCTTTACCTCCTCATTACCTTCAGCATCACAACGTTCTCTGTTTGGGGATGCCATAGTCTAACTGGATCCACACGTTTGGAAGCAGTTGGAACTCTTGTGCGGTATTCAAAAAACAAAAAGGTAACCTAAAAACTTACATTGATAGATTACTTAGGGTCTGAAGATTTTGACAGCTTAGCAGTCATCTGGAGAGCTGAAGATTTTGTTAAATGTTTATTTAGATTTTTATTTTTGTATCAATATTAAAAAGCGCTATAAACACTAATTATTATTGGATATTCTGGCAAAAGTGTAATTGTGTCTTTTATTTTTATCTTTGAAGGGCAAATAGGAGACAGAACGAAGTAACCTTAAAAATGTTCTTTAATTTTTACCTTCGCGAGGAAGACAAGCGACAAAACTGATAAAATGTCACAAATATTGCTGGAAAATATAAAATTTACAAATTATGCCATATTGACTTGTTTATCAATGAAATAAAGTAAAAAGTTAAACAAAACATATTCAAATATCTCGCCAATGTTTATATTCCATTTATCAACCATGTTTTTTTTTACTGTTATCTACACAACGTTCGTAGAAGCTATACAAACCACTCGACTGTACAAATATTTTTTCAAAGCTTCCAAAAAGTTTGACGCGTGGTATGAGTCCAAGACCCGCATCCCTTTTTGGCCCGAATTTCGTCTTAGAATACGGGTCAGTTTGTCTTGCGCGAATTTTCTGCATCTACCCCGTTCCTTGTCCATTTTTTTCCAGTGTTTTATTTGTGTACCCACAGAACCAGTTTGTGCAGTGGCTTTAGCGGTTTAGAGCCCGACCAGAGCCTGAAAGCTGGTTTTATTCGACTGCCTCAACCTCTGCAAGCATCGGCCAAAGTTTCGCCACCAACCGAAAGCATTAGCATAAAATATGCGCAAATGTTGCTAATAATATTATGAACATTTCAAAATATTGTCGAAAACGTTTAGCACCTATAATTTATTATACATTTGAATAATGTTTTGAAGTGTATGGTCCTGCCGCCGAGTGCTCTGTTATGGCCTCTCTTTCTGTTGCATGCATCGTATTTAAGAAAGAGGGAGTGGTTACAACTGATACTGACTATTCTTGTCTGTTAGCTTTTGAACTTTAATTATACTCGTCTCACTAGACGGGTAATAAATTATTATAAAAATATTTTATTACGTTTCGCAGTTCAGAGACTTGGTATAGTCCTGCTGCTAAGAGCATCCCTCTTTCTGCTGCATGCGTCTTTTTAAGAGAGAGGGTAATCTAATAACGGAGATATAAGCGGTATATCTTTTTCTCTTCTGTTTGTCTTTGAATTAAAAATGAATTAAAATTGTGCAGAAGCAATAAATAAATTGCTTTTGGCACTTTCGGAGTCTTGGTATGGTCCTGCCGCTGAGAGTTCCATTGTAGCCTCTCTTTACGTTACAAGTGTCGCTTTTAAAAACGAAGAGGCGGTTTTGTTTTTTTACATGAGCTCCACACAGGAGACCATGAGGAAAATAATTTCCCTTAGGGCCTATGTGTCATCTTTAGGGATGCTGTGTGGAGAGTTTTTTTAAGGAAAAGGGGGACAGAAGACTTCTGGGAAGGAAAAAGGTTTAAGGGGTAGGTAGGATCTGGGGTTCTGTGAGACCTGGTCATCCGCCTCCAAGACCTAGACCTCCAAACCTCACCCCATGATCCCGGGCACCCCTGCTAAATCATCAAACGTAGCGAACCACTTGGGGTGACCTATGGCAGAGGTGTTGGTTATCTTATAAAGGTTCCCGGGGCGGCGGTACCCATTCCCGCCCCCAAATTACAACGGAGTTATTAGGAATAGGAATTGAAGTGTGCAATTAGTCAAGGATAAATGAAGAGTGCAGACTGAAAATTGTAGAAATTATTCTACTAATTTGTTAAGACTAAGTAGCACTGAGGAAGAAATCTTTGTATGCAATTATTCCAGTTAGTGAAATTAAGAGCTACCTGCCTACGTATTAAATGATAGACATGTTGGGTAAGCGGATAAATTCAGTAAAGCCTACATATACTAGTATATTCAGAAAATGAAAACGAGATTAAAATCAAATCCATTCAATTATTATACCTATCTACTTTGGACTGCAAAAATTGTGAACTGGCAAATAAATAATATTTTTTTATTAAATTTCTTGGATTATTTTTATAAAGATTTAAGAAATTACGTCGTACAATATTTGTAAAAAAAAATAAAAATATTGATAATTATATACAAAATAAAATAAAAATACTAAAAGATCACGTCAATGAAGAGAGACTCTTTCAAGGATCAAAGAATCAATTCCCTTTTGAATCAATTTTTTTTACTCCAGTCAAGTCGTACGCGGACCGGGGCGGATGTGTTTTTATATTTCTCCCGGTTTCTTTTTAAAAACCTAGAGTTTTGTTCAAGTTACAAATCTGAAATTTCTCATACACTTGCGTAACAATCTGCAAAATCTGATACAGTTCGCGAAATTACTTTATGTCTCTCGGATGGGAAGTTATATTCGTTTTAAGTTTGTGCTTTGAAGAATAACCCAATCCCTTTGATTTTATGGCGGTGTACAATGATATATTAAAATTAAAATTATATATTAATTTTAGCGCCCTTGAGGTGATTTTTCACAAAAACGGCGCTATATAAATCATCCAATTATTATTATTATTATTATTATTAAAAATGTATGGATTTTACCATATTCGTTGTTATGTCGTTTTTCACGTTGATGCAGATATTATTCATCTTCTTATTTTGACGGAAATTAAATTTAGTATTACTAACTAAATTCCAACTGCCAACCGGACAAAATATTAGAATACCGATTCTCTAGATTTAGAAAATTTAAAGAAAAAAACGTTACGGGGAGCAATAAATATATTTTAAAAGATCTCAAAACAAAGGGTGGAGGAATGTGGAATGTTTTGCAAAACGCGAGGAATTTGTAAAAAAATGACATTGAAAAATAGTAACATGTAAAATAAATGCACTTTCTTAAAAGACAGGCTATAAATTAAAATTAAGTTGTCTGCATTATTGTCGTCTGTCAAATTCTACCTGCTTAATTTGAACATGTACCTGTAACTTTCTTTACCTTTTACCTGCCAATTTTATACCTTTATCTCCTAGCAACTGTACGGGGAATATAGCCCTGTCACTGTGGTGTAATGGTTGTGTCCCATGTCCTACGTTTTTTAGACAGGTCCAAAAGACTGAAAGAGCCTTTGTTCGTTGCGAACCCTCTGGGCCGGGGCACCCACCGTGAAGAACTGATCGAACTGAGTAATTATTTATTATTTGACCCACGCCTGGCAAAAGCAAACAATGAATATAAATGGCTAGCCCCTTATTTCCTGCACGAAATTCGATGTTCAGGTAATTCAGGTAAACTAAGATCATACTGCATGGAGAGAACACTGAAACATGGTAGATTTATTTAAGTTGGTAGAGAGGTGCCTAAAACCAGCACCACAAAACTTGTTTAACTTCAATCGGGCTTACAAATCTGTTTGTTTTTTAAACTCGGTTAAAAACGGTGGACTCTGGCGTTATGAAATAGGCACTGTTGTTTCTTTCACTTTAAAGTGCAACAGTTTTGTTCTTTCAAAACCAATATTATTTTGTGTTTTTTTATTTTTATTTTGTAGAATTGTTAACCTCAACACAGGCTGTGTCCTGAGGTTATAAATTGTACTGTAAACATTATATCTACCATATAAAGAAACAATAAATAAAAAATAAATAAAATAAAGGTTAGCAAATCTGTATTTAGCTCGCCACGCATTTTTTGACATGAGCTATGGAGCTCTGAAATACATATTAGATAGCAAATTACCAGTTGCAATACACCTTTAATTTTGATTTACTCCACGTGTGGCATTAAATTTATCGTTATCAATAATAAAAACATGCTTATTTAACCGTTTAAACATCTTGAAAAAGTAACACATTCTCTGCATTTTTTTCATTAAATAGTATTTCGAAAGATCTTGTTTTTTTGTTATACTTTAGACTTTTACAATTTGTTTATTTAATACGAATTGTCTGTCATTAGTCACACGTAAACTGACAATTAATAATCTGTCGCTTGATGACTTCTGTACTAACATAACGTTTCACTGACGAGTAATTAAAAAAAAAAACATTATTAATATTTGAAACATGATTGATAAAATGTGCACTGTAATGGTGCTTTAAAGCATTGGATTGAATTTTGCGAAAGGAAGTGGGGACATTAATTAATTAATTTACTACATATATTTTGTTATACGTTTAAGATTTTATTAAGTCGCTAATCAACAGTGAATAAAACAATAGCGTAAAGGTATAAGAGTGCTATCTATCTACGAGTAGGAGCTATGCTTTTTATTTTTGCGGAATAAATCAATTACAAATGTTCGGTATCTACATACATATTTTTATGTTTAGCTCTTTGATGAAAACCAAACTAAGTGAAACCTAATTTATTGAATTATAATTGAACACAATATTTTTAAAGTATTTATAATTTTCTTACATTATGTAAGATGTCTAAAATGATACCTTTAAAATTAAATTCTGGAGGATTTAGCTCAAATAATTTAAAAGTTGACATAGCACGCGATGTCTTTAAAAAACCCGTTTATTGTAATGTCGGGAAAATTACGAAGACGTTTTCGTGTTTCACGGAATTTAAAATAACTACATATTTAATTAAATTATTTTATTTCAGAGACTTTAAAGTTCTCACGCGCTTTTAAAAAAACAACAATAAAATGAAACTTTCGTTATTACAATCATTTTCTTGTCAAATGCATTTCGTTGCGTCCTAAAAAATCACAAAGTTAGTTTTGTCATTGCCTTCAATTCATACGTCTAAATAAATTCTAAACGCTGTACCTTTACCAGACACCCCACTCAAAAGCATTGCACCGTATCTTCCCAATGAAACAATGAATTGTGTGCACCCCAGTCCAGTGCAAGAACTAAAACACTGACCATCAAAAATGGACATGGTTGGTTACTTTTTATAAAGTACTGTATTCTGCTCTTCCCCTCCCTCTCCTCCCCCCTCCACATCCTCTGCGGCTGCCACTCTGTCTATCTCCCATTTTAGTGCCTCTTCTATATTACGTTTTTTAAACTCGGTTGTAGGGAAATTACTACGAGTCGGATTGGGTAAAGGCGTCTCGTGAAATTTTTTGCAATAGCTATTAATGAGGTTTTCGTTTCAACTTCATATAGATATATTAACGTACTACTAATACTTGTATATTGTAAAATAAGGGAAATCGAATACTTACCAGCGATACAAAAAGAATCTCAATATTTATCAAAATTATTCACCACTCTTTAAAGTATTCTGGAATCGTATTAAACCCAATTTAAAAAAAAAATATATATATATATATATTTACTACCTACGTAAAAATGCATCTTCTATTATATTTAATTGTTTCTAAAAAGTTATTATTCCATCCAAAATGTTACACATTTACAGTTTACCGGCTTTCTTTAATTTATTTGGTAACGTTACGGTGGTATAAAGCTTTTTCATAATTGTTATCAATAGATTTTTTTCGAATACATTAATGTATTCGATTATTAGTATATTAGTGATTAGTATATTTCATATATTTATATGTTATTATATTATTTATATGTTATTTTCAGCTTTCACTATACATTTAAATCATTTCTAATTCCTTTCGGAGTTACTACAGAAAAACACGACAATTCCCAACTACAATTTTAAAAGCCAATTCTTTCTTCTCTTTTTCACGAACCGCACTTCCCGCCTAGGTAATTCAGGTAGATGATAGATAGGATGGTGGCTGGATGGAAGGTAGCTAGAGGTACCTGGTCGGTTGGGGTACCTCTAATTTACCTTTTGAACAAGGCCCATGCACCTTCGACAAGATGGCCGCCGTAGTGTAACTTCTCGCCGCTACCCGCGCCGGCGCACCGATCACTTCCACCTACGTCAGCGCGCCATGCTAAAGCCTCCTACCAATTTATAAACACTCTCCCGCTACGGTGTCCGTTTTTCCGAGTTCAATCAGTGAAAAGTCAATGAAAACTTTCTTGAAAAGCTTCCAAAGTGTGGTCAAGTTGACGATTAACATGTTGTTTAGTGTTTGAGTGGAGTTTTGACACGTTTCGCAGCAATGACGAAAGGGAAAACACAACAAAACAGTGCACTCTATCAAACCTGCAAGGTGAGTTTTGAATTTGAACCGAAAGCTTGTTGATGTAGTTAAACCCACCTGTAACCGTCAGCCCGTGCCGAGATTTTCAAATTATTTTTATTCAATTTCAAATTGATCACATATCTTTTTATGACCGAAAGTTTCCGCTATCTTTGGATTTGACCTTTATTTCTATTGTTTTTTTTGTGTGTTGTTCTGATAAGTGTTTGAATAAGTCAAGAAGATAAATATGGAAGAATTGAAGTAATTCTTGAATATAATGCACACGAAATGTTTTATCAATCGTTGACAGAATATATTAGTTTAAAGTGTTTATTAGAAGATATTTGAATGTCGAAATGGATTGTCATGGCAGGAATAATTTTTTTTTGATTTCTATCAACTTCGCAAAATCACCCAGAAAGAAAACATTTAGTTTATAATCAACTATTAATAATGTATGTTTACTAAAATATATTTAAATCAATTACCTCTAATTTGGATATAAATCAAAAATTCGAAATATGTTTTAATTTGCACCATAAAACAGTGCAAGTAACTAAGAAAAGTAATTCATGAAAAAAATTATTTTTAAACGTGTTATTTAAGTAATTAAGTTTTGTACTAATGGAAGCTCATATCAAAATATGGATTTTTTTACAATCCATCAAATATTTTGACATTACCATGAACGTCAATATTTCAATACAAGAGTACTGTAAAAGGTCAACTATATTTTCTTGTCAGTTTCCTGTCCTTTGATGTTCTTTATCTTACTTCCCATGAGTCATGTTTGCTCCATTATTTCCCCGGTAACTGCAGTTATTGTCTTCAGAGTTGACCCGAGTTGAACGTGAGCCCGAGTGTCTGCATGGAGAGCAAGATGGCTTTAACACTGCAGAAATTGAAAACATTTGAATAAGTTATCAAAAATAAACGTAATAATATAATGTTATCAATTTCGTCCTTTAGTATGTCTAAACTGAAAGCTGTATTTGAACTTAATCCTTGGCCCCAATTCGCGCAAATTGCCTAATTGAAAATAAAACCTACTGGTTTAATAGCCTCTTTGTTTGATTGCAAAATCAGGATCAGTTTGATACTATCGTAAGTAGGCAACTACCTTTAAACTGCGCAAGTTGTAAGTACATTTAAGACATTGAATTAAACCAACTGGAACTATCTTAGAGTCAAAGTATTTTAAATAAGACGCACATTTGAATTCGGTGGTTTCTTTTAACATTAATTGGTAATTTGCAAAGGAGAACAATAAATTGTTAACGGAGGCTTTTTCTAAACGAAAAAGTATTCAGTAACACATATTTAAATATCTATTTAATAATAATAACGTCACATTTTATAGCGCAGTTTTGTGTTATTTCACTCAAACCTACTCTTATCGAAAAATAACAGGAAAGCAGTTATGTTCAAAACTGATTTTAATACATCTACGAATAAAATACCGCGAATAAAAATGAAAGGTAACTGCAGTTTTTCCGCGTTTGTTTTATCAATTAAGTTTTCCGTTGAAATTTTAAAGTTGTTACAAATAACTTCGTTATTCTAAGTTATAAAGTATCATCGCATGTTGTGACGCATTATCATAAAAAATAATAACATTCTTTTCGTTTATTACGAAGGTATTCATATAATTTCAATTTCACGTTGTCGACCTCTTTACAGCTTATTTACCAAGCCGTACAAAGGCTTGTCTATACAATCTTTTGAAAGCACGAGCGTTATTCCAGTCGCCCGATGCCAGGTTTATACCTCGCTGAGAATTGATAATAAATAACACCACTTTATAGCGAAAGAAAGGACCAGGTATCTTCAATTATTTTTATTGAAGCATTTGATTGGGCTCTTTTATTACGTGCCTTTGAACTTGTTCAGGGTTTTGAGCCAGCAGAAAGACAAGAAGAAGCTGTATAATGATCCAGCATCTTGCTGGTTCCTCTGGCTTCATGGAGAGAAGTGGACGGGAGAGGGATGGATGTAAGGGCTTTGGTTTTGATATCAAATAGTGGTTTGTATAGAGAGAGGCTCTATAGGACGCAGTGTCTAGCTTTATTAGAGGTTAGAGGGATTCGTTTGATACAAAATGGCGGGAAATCTTGAGACTTAAGACTCACCAGGCAATGAATGAAAAAAAATTGTCTCAGGATTTATATAAAATTTTTAATGTTATTCTTAAACAAAATTATTTTCAATTTGATAATATTATTTACAAACAAAAAGATGGTTTAGCAATGGGTTCAAGTACTAGCCCCCTAGTCGCAGATATATTTTTAAACAATTTTGAAGAAAAATTTTTTAATAGTCGTGCTTTATTATTAAAATATGTTTATTTTTGGAAAAGATATGTAGATGACGTTTTTTGTATATGGACTGGAACTAATAGGCAATTAAATATTTTCTTAAATTTCATTAATAAACTCCACAAAAAAATTAAATTTACCCTAGAAATTGGAAAAAATTGCAGTTTAAATTTTTTGGATTTAAGTATTTCTATTGTCAAAAATAAATTTGAATTTAACATTTTTCGTAAAGACACATATACAGATATCATTATACATGAAACTTCTAATCATCCATTTTCACAAAAATTAGCAGCGTTTCATACCTTACTAAGTAGACTAATTAATGTTCCCCTATCTTTAAGAAATTTTAAAACAGAATTAAATACAATTAAACAAATTGCAATAAATAACGGTTATCCTACACAATTAATAGATAATATGTTAAACAAAAAATATAAGAAAAAGTTTTTTAGATCTTTTGTTTATCCACACGTAGTTGACAAGAATAATAATTGGAGAAAAATTGTATTTTTAAATAATAACACTTCAAATTTGATAATTAAAAACATGCCAGATAATATCCAACCAGCTTTTTACGCCAATAACAAATTAAAAAATTATATATTAAATAACAAGGACAAAGGTATGTTTTTGAACAAATCTGGGGTTTATAAATTAATTTGTAATGATTGTAACTTTTTTTATATTGGGAAGACTTCTAGAAATTTTAACATTAGAGTTAAGGAACATCTAAGATGTTTAAATAATAATAATTATTCAGAATTTGCAAACCACATTTTGGAAACAGGTCATTCTTTTGATATTAATAAAGGTTTAAAAATTTTACACACTAACACAACGGGTATACAATTAGATAATTTAGAAATTTAAGAAATTAGAAAAAGTGTTAATAGTAAATTAAATATTATAAATAACCAAACGTTTTTTAAAAATAGCCATCTTTTAAATTTATTTTCGTATTAATACTTATATTTATAATAATTTATTTTGTTATTTAGACTTCTTGTTTTCCTTTTAAAAGATTTTTTATTATGTTAATGTAATTTTTTACCCATTCTAAAATAATTTTTATATTTTATTTTATATAATTGTTTTTTATGATATATTTTAGGTAATTAATCACCTCTCCTTTCTAATATTTTGTCTATGTTCTAATTAGTCTATACTTGTTTGTCTTTTGTTATTTATTATTGACTTATTATCCTGACGAAGAAAACATAGTTTTCGAAACATGTTGATATTGTTAATAAAATAGTGGTGTTATACAAAGGTATTTGTTTTTCATTAAATTAATGATGACACCCCAAAGTAAATATGCCTATTTTGAAGAAAAAAGAAAACATACATATTATATTATTCGTACTTACGAGTTCATAGTAACTTCATTTTACGTCTAAAAATTGTGCCTTTTTTAAGTTCTTTGTTTCTATTCATTCAATCATTTGATATTTGAAATTTTGAAGTTATCATTGTCAATTTCGCTCATTCCTTCGATATGGAAAACCATCAATAAAGGGGTTCGAAGAACTTGACTATTCGGATGTGGAAGCCACAAGCAGAGCTTCATGTCTGAATGGTGGTTTCTGGGTCTCCAGACGTTTGCAAGTATGAAAAGTCACCTTACTTGTGTAGCACAAATTTATTGTAGGTATGCATTTCGAATATGTCATATTTCGTTTAGCAAGGAAATGAGATAACATAAAACAAATACAGATTAAAAAATACTGCAAAAAACACATCGTGGTTCAAATATTAGACTTCCTTTGCCAAGGGAAACCAATATCTCTCTGTACTAATGTTGTTAACAAGCCTCTCTTAGATTTCCAGTTACTTTCAGAGAGATTGTGAATTTTAATCCGAATAATGGCATTAAATTAATTGCTCGAGCTGTTTTGAATGCATTGAGCTACTTTTGTCTTAGCCACGCTTTGTAATCAAGCAATTGTTAATTGTGCACTGGTAACTAATCTGTTCATCAGATCAAAGTAGTTCTTGCTCTTATATTACTTGGTTGTAGGAGAGCTGACAGTTTTACTCTACTTTGAAATGTTATGTGAACTTCTCTCGACTAATGTCATGTTATGAGCTATGTTATGAGCAATCTACTTAAGAGTAATAAGTGCTTTCATTTTATGTGAACGCCGCGCAAGAGTCCAAACAGAGAGTTGTGTGTAGTTTAGACTTCAAACTGTACCCATCTCTCCGGAGTCAGTGGAACTATCCCCATTTGGGGTATGTTGTGAGGATGAAAGGAGTGCGGAAGGCAAAAAGAAGGTTAGGAAGCATCTGGCTTAACTAAAGTCACCAAAAACGACTGAAGTTATTTCAAGCAATAATAGTACACAACTCTAACCTTGTACAAATCGCAAGTGCACCCCAAGGTTGAATTTGGCAATTTTTGCAAAAGATCAGAGGCCAAATTTTGGGAAATTGGCCTCTGGTCTGGGGCCCCAAAATACCTGAAAAAACCCTCGACGGTGTCCAGAAACGGGCGTTCCGTTTGATAGATTTTTCTACGTTTCTATGGAAACACACCAAACGCGCGCCCAACATTTGTATACTGATGACATTTATCACATAAGGCGCCGTATACCCGTTCAAAAAAAAGATGGAGAGAGAGAGCGTGCTAATATTTAATATTTAAAATAGAGCAAAAATTTCGAGGGAGTTGTCTAAAACAGCATTTAATGAAACAATGTGATTTTATTCATGCATATAACTTGTAAAATAACTGAAACAAACGTGTTTATGATAATTTTCGGAGCATACAGCTTTTTTTCTATCGAGGGAATTTCATATAAGTTACGGCGCGGGAAATGTCTAGATATTATCTTCAAAAATAATATTTTTTTTAAGAGCCTTAAAACTTCAAGTATTTAAAGGTACATATGTAATAAATCAGTAAAAATGGGGTATGCCGCGGCATGAGAACGTGTCGTTTCTACGACTCGTTCGATTGTGGAAAGATTAGTCGGCATCTGTATTTCCTCCTCCTACATCATAGACAAGCATCATATCATTTCCTCCCTCTTACTTCACCAAGCGTCGTATATGTTCTACCACCGCCAGTTCTATTTCGGATCTAAAAGGGTTAAATCCATCAATATCAAACCAAATTAATCAAATGTATCAACGTAGCCAACTGTTACTTGAACCTAGCTTCGTCTAGTATTTGTACATCGTTGAATACCGAATAGATACTGGGAAGAATAGTCTAACACGTGTTTGGGATCTATAAACAGTTATCGCCGACTGTACGAGAATAATTAATTTCTTCGAGTGATTTATGAAGCAGCTTTTTCGTCGCGTGATTAGTAGATACTATCTTCAAACAATGCCTTGTCGTATTTATTGTTTAACAAGAACGACTCCGTAATTTTATTTAAATTTAGTATAATATTTAAGTAGTACTGGTAGGTACATGCGTTTATTTTTTTATTTGTGACTGTTTGCTAGGCGATATATTTATAGTTATGTACCAAACAAAACAAAAAAATCTTTTATTAAATATTCACAAAAATTGTGAATACACTCCACCGAAGTAGTAGGGTTGCATTCACACATCAGTCACTCCTGGACACACTGACCCCTAGATATCTACCCACAACTCATGCCCTTTTGTTTCCCAAAACTTCCTCTCCTTCCTTTCCTACAAAAGATCCTTCACACAGCATCCCCAAAGATACATAATTCCTGAGTGAAATTATTTTCTTGAGGGCCTCCTGTGCACAGCTGGTGTAAAAAATAAAGCTCAAAACATTTCGATTGACTACACAGATTAAGAATGTATTGCAAAAATCATACCAACGAATCACTACGACAGCCGGCGTAGTCCAGCAGTGAGTCTCTTGACTCGCATTCCGAAGGTCGCGGGATCGAGTCCCGGCGTAGCAAATAAATTTTATTTGATTAATTTGTGTTATTTCACAATTTATGCATTTAAAATAATATATAGTATATTTGCGGCACGTTCCAGACTGGAAGATACTCTCAGTATCGCCCTGGTGTAAGACCACCGTTCAAAATTGAAACGTTGCTAGAAATGGCTTTAGCCGTGTTTGGTGACTAGATCTGAACAGCCTGGTACTTCCCACCTTCCTCTTCACCATCTCCTTCCCCTCCCCATTACCGTCAGCCTCACAACATACCCCAATTGGGGATGCCATAGTCTCACTGGCTCCAGACGGGAGCAGTTGGGACTCTTGTGCGGTATTCATATAAAAAAATAAAAGAAAAATGCAATTTTTTGACCATGAAAAGCAATAAACACTAAATGATCCTACTGATCCTATGCAATTCAGGGAAAAAGTTGGTAGAAGACTTTAGGGTAAAGAAAATAGTGAAAAACGTAATGAAAACCAATTTATGCTTCCTACATTGGTTTCATGAAAATGGTCGTCTCTTCAATTGTTTTTTGTGGAACGAGCTACCGGCATCTGTTTTCCTCCTTCATTTAATCCGAGCCTCTTCTAGACCCGCATTAACAAATCCCTTCCTACAGGCTTTACCGTAATCCACCTCAAAACGTTGCCCGACAGGATGGCGACATAGTTCCCCCCTCTTTACTGTACAGACGGGGGCGCTCTGTGAAATGTCACATAAAAAAAAACTGACCTGATTTCTGACTTTTGATAATTCTACGCCCCCCGTTCTATTTTGAATACATCAAATTATGCAAAATACTGCAGTCCATTCGATGTTGGAGGTTTGGCTTGCAAAATTTGCTCCGTAATTCGCACAGGAAGTCTAGTGTTCACGGTATGCAGATAACAAAATACACGGCTCGCTCTTCTCCCATACTTATAGACTTATAAGGAAATCACCGTATCGAGTTGTATGCAGTGATAATCTCCCGCATTGTCTATTATTTGGTATTATCTAGGCATTATCTGAAACAGAGTTTCTCAAACTGAAAACTCAAAGCTTACTTTTTAAATAATTTTTCCTTAGCACCATCTTTACTCTAGAAAATTATCTAAGCTAATTATCTATTATATAAGTTTACCTTTTTTAAATAATTTTTTCCTTAGCACCCTTTTTTCTCTAGAAAATTATCGCTTCTTGCTTGTGTTAATTTTATTAAAAGAGTAAAATAAAATTAACTTCATTCCACATATTCCCTTTTCTGACAATCATGACCATCTTTAGTGTGATACATTTTTGCTTAAAACTGTGTTTATTTGTCCTGATTATTTTATGAACCAACATATATTATGAATCCACCGCTCCCACTGCGGTGCAAAACGATGGGTCGAGAGAGACCAGGACCCCTAGCAGAGTCGATCGATAAAGGTTTTTTTTAATTTTTTTATATGAATACCGCACAAGAGTTCCAACTGCTCCCGTCTGGAGCCAGTGAGACTATGACATCCTCAATTGGGGTATGTTGTGAGGCTGAAGGTAGGGGGGAGGGGAAAGAGATGGGGAAGAGGAAGGTGGGAAGTACCTGGCTATTCAGACCTGGTCACCAAACACGGCCAAATCCATTTCTGAATGGTGGTCTTACACCAAGGCGATACTGAGAGTATCTTCCACTCTAGTTATATCGATAACTTCTCATCGTTCTATTGCATGCCTGCAGATCGCCAACGAATAAATAACAGTTTTCAATGACTAAGTGCTCTTAATATATTCGACGTAAATTGTTGTTTGAACGTTAGCTATCTGCAGTTGTCCTAGAGGACGATGAAATACAAACCTTGTCGATTGACCGTGCTAGAGGTCCTGATGGAGAGGTCAAATGTTCTCCCCAAACCGGTCTCAAGTCCCAGACAAACCTCACCCCACGAACCCGGACACCCCTGCTAAGTCACCAACGTGTTTTTTTCTTCTCACTGCAATGATCTCCTTTTGCCCCTGGGGCTAACATCACTGATCGCTCCTGTTCCTCTAGTAATTGAGGGCAAGGGGGATAGTCAAATCACCCACGTTGAGAATCACTTATCTAAAATCAACTATTTACTATCGTATCAGGTATCGGCTACCGATGAACATGTTTCATTTCGATTCAGAAAACACACGGTAATAGTAGTGATACTTGTATAAAGGAAAAGGATAATTATACAAGAACTAAACCAGTATAATTACGTCTATGTTACATTCCATTCTATGGTCCATTCCAACTGTAATACCTAATAATAATATTATGACCTGTGATTGACGCTGGAATTACAGAACAAATCCTCTAACAAGTTACTCTCGTTGCTGGTTTATTACTTCGATGTTAGGGATTTTGATGGATGCTTTTGATAATCATTTCAATGATGACGGTTTCGTAACTTGATCTGACCAGTATAAATACATGGATCAGAATTGTTGCGTGCTGCCGGAGCGACGTAGCATGGCATTCCATAACATAGTATCAAGTTCTGAAAGGGCTTCCGATTATTATGTGAAATATTGCCGAGGATGCGTGAACTACGCGCTCATGCGTCCATTAACACAACAAAACCATTTGTAAAATTGAGTATTTACACCTATTTTTCCTATTCATTCATAATTTTGTTAACCACATAAAAGAAGTCTGTAATAAGGGCTTAAAAATGTTGGGATTTATAACTAGGCTAACTAGAAATTTTAACAATATAAAGTGTATTAAACTGTTATATTTTGCCTATGTTAGAAGTCAGCTTGAGTACAATTCTCCTGTGTGGAATCCACATTATAATACTTGTGTACAAGTCGTTGAAAGATTAAAAAACCAATTCTTACGTTTTCTAAATTTAGACATGGGCATTCCAGCAATTACGTTGACCTATATAAACTCTGTTAAATGATATGAATATGCTCAAATTGTCAGATAGGAGAATTTTCACTACTTGGTATCTTAATATATATATTTCTTCTGTCTGTGTGTATGTCATTGAACTCCTCCTAAACGGCTGAACCGATTTTGATGAAATTTTTTGTGTGGATTCGAGAATGGTTTAGATTCACAATTTGGTCCACTGGAAAATGTTCTTTTAATAATTTTTTTTTTTATTTCTAAGGAGTCGTTGATTTTGGAATGTTTTACATTGGATCCGGCAGACTGCGCTACCATCGCAGTATCGAATATTCAATATTATTCTATTTTAATTTTAGTTTGTCCCGACAGTTGTGTACAGGACAATGTCTGTCGGGTCCGCTATAAATAAATAATGGAACATTCCAGAACACTCTCGAATGTTGTCCTGAGCGAAGCCGGGTAACCCAGCTATTTCTATATAAAATTCTAAATGATTTAGTTGATAATCCGGTATTGCTTGAACTGATAACTTCCGGATACCACAACGTAACACCAGAAGTCAGGATTTATTTCAGTGTAGAAATTCTGGGACTTACTACCATAAGTATTCCTCTTTGCCCAGAATACTAATGGAGGGAAATAATTATATCAAGACAGTGGACATCTTCAATTTATCTTTAAACAAATATAAAATATTGTTACTGAGGCAGTTCAATTATGTACAATAAATACTGTATACTTCTTACTATTCATATGTAAAAGCCCCGAAAAAGGGCGTTAATAAATAAATATAAAAAATGTAGCTATAACTAGGTAATACAAATGGGCAAAAATTTCGATTAATTTAATTCATTCCGGTTACGCGTATGAATCATTTCCGATTCCGATTAAACTCCAATAATTCATTCCGACCCTAAAACCTGTTATAGCACGAGTCAACGCAAACGAGGAAACCATCCGAATTCATTTCATAATTTAAATAATAATTATGTACATATTTTAGATACAAATTACCCAACATATACAAATTACATTTGTATTTGTTGGGTTAGCTGGAAGAAATAGGACGTATCTACCTATAAACTTCACCTTTTGTTCTTGTATTTTTTTGCAATAATGTTTTTGATCTTTTGAACTTTGAAAGTTTATGATTAGGTCAAATTTAACCACTACGTTAAATATGCAAGGTTTATAAATATATTATAGTTTTTTCTTCTGTTTACTCTTACTATCGTAATAATTTTATCCGTTTGACATTTTGAGGTTGTCTATTTGATGCATCTCCAAAATGTTATTTTTACTTAAATTGACCTTTTAAAACGTTATCATAAATAAACTATTTAGAATAAATTTTTTTTTCAAACTGTTTTTATATCTAGCAGACCTTAGCTGGATATAAAAACAATTTGTGAAAAACTTAAGGAATAGCTGAATTATCCACAAATCAGTTCCAATTTTGAAAATCGAATTAAAAAAAATTGAAAATGTTAAATAAAATAATTTTCTATTATAAAAATATTGTATTATAGGTAGGTACTTAATCGCTTATGTGAATTCGTCAAATAGTTACAATTTTGAAAAAGATGCTTAAATTCAAAGCGTTGAATTCATTGAACCAGATTTTACTTTCCTGCAGCCCCAACCGACTAACGCAGAGAAAACGGATAATTATTATTTTTGATAATCTATTTTAGAACTTTCGTATAAACGGAAAATGTAAAAAACAGCATTTTCATTGTGAAAGATATTCGACGCTAAGTTCGCCCCTTTTTAAATCAGTATAACACAATATTATTACGTCAGGATTAATAATAAAGTTAGG
Source organism: Glyphotaelius pellucidus (assembly GCA_936435175.1). NCBI lineage: Eukaryota > Metazoa > Arthropoda > Insecta > Trichoptera > Limnephilidae > Glyphotaelius > Glyphotaelius pellucidus. The sequence goes on along the minus strand of OW386545.1, from coordinate 6,885,913 downwards.
TAAATGTATTATTTTCAATCCATCTAATTGTATGCTAATATAGCGTGATGAAATGCATTATAAAACTTTTCGTTGACTAGGCGAAGTTTGATTATTTGTATTGGGATGAGTTGTAATAAAGTTTCGTTGCTAACCGACCGTTGATGTTTTTTCGAACAAAGAAAATCAGTGAATATCATTGGGGTTGGATATCTACTGTCTGTGCTTTGCGCAATCACGTAGCGTGAAAACCACGAGATTGTGAATAGAATTTGGTATATTTTGATTTATTTTTACCAACGCATATTTTTTAACTTTTATAAAGGTGGGATTATTGCATCGTTTTTCGTAATTTTTAACCAACCCAGATTTATTTTGGCAATAGCAGATTTTTTAAAAATATTTTACTTCTTGAATCACAATATGACACAACCCAATTAAAAAGTTTTTAACAGGTAGGTTTAAAATTTAAATAATTAAAAATTTTAAGTGGGCAAAAGTTCGGTTAGTTCAGGTTTTTTGACATGTTTAATTCTATAAGTGTAATTTAAGAAGGTTAAATTCACACTCGTTTAATTTCACGCACTTAAAACAGTTTTTTTTTCTATATTTATCTATGATGGAACTGCAGAATTTTGATTATTTACAGAATCTTACAAATTACTTTGACGGCCTCCATGACCGAGTGGTAAGGCTCTCGACTAGCAATCGCGAGTTCAAATCCCGGCGGGCACTAATAAATTTGATTTGATTTTTTGTATTATTTCATCATTTTACCATTTAAAACAATATACAGTATACTTGCGGAACGGATTGAAATGTTGTTGAAATGACTTTAGTCGTTTAGTGACCAGCTCTGAATAGCCAGGTACTTCTCCTTCCTCTCCCCACTATTATCAGTCTCACAACATATCCCAATTGGCGATTCTTTAGTCTCACATACACATATCGTCCCTTAGCTTACAACACCGCATAAGTCATTTTTACCAACTTTACAGGAGATGTAAAAAACTGCGCGGTGTTGAGAGGCCAACCGACTTGCGCGCTGTCACTACTTTTCGAATTACGGCTTCTGATTGACTGAAATCTATATCATGTGACCAATGGTTAGACGCACAATGAGCAGCTCCATCTAAAGGCATTAAAATGTGAAAAACGCCAATTTTCGACTTGAGCGGTGTTGTAAGCTAAGGGACGATATGTCTCTTCAAACGGGTCTCTTTAGTGTCATATAGGTTTTTGACAGAAGTCAGCTCGTTCCAAAGGCGTATTTCTGTTAATGTGCTAGATAGAGCAGATAATTTAGTCCCTGGGTCACAATTTTCCTAACTAGAGAAAAAAGAGATAGGTTTCCGGACAAAACATTGAGAATGTACCTTCAGATAAGCTGGGATATTGAGAAGGAAAGCGAATTTATTCATTTCACCATAGAATTACGATTTCAGTAGCTAGTTTACAGATATTTAATATTTATATCTAAATAACTGGTGTCTGCGCAATAATTGTGACTCTTATTTTGAACTAGTTTGCTGTACATAATAAGTTATGATAAATGGAAGACATTTTCAAGTGTGCAATATTAAAATGCTTAATTTATTAATGAAGTTGATGTCCGTGAATTAAACTAAACGATTTCTTTTCTATAAAATATTTTAAATAATTTTAATATTTCACACACTTTCACTTATATTATTTTCACCCAGCTGAGAACACACACAGTTTGCTCCAGTTTTGCATTTTTCTGCAGTAAACATCGTTTGGCGAATTATAATACGGGACTTTCTCTTGGACTTACGAAAGGCGAATAGAAATAATATATCTTACAATGAAAAGGTTCTGTTTATATTATGCAAGTTATAGGAAACTCTAGGATAGTATTTTGCAATTTAGTAATGGAGCATGGTGGAACAAGAACACGACATCTGATTTTATACGAGTAAAGATAATTTAGTAAATGGCGTTTATAATGGAGCAAATGCATGATCTATATCCCTTTGTTTTTATTTATCAATTGTTAAGTTAATTTTAATACAATTTTTTGTTATTTACAAAAATTAGAAAAAACAGGGTTTTTATTTACATTCACATTTACATAAAAAAAAATCTAAATGAAACAGATTAAATATTACATTGGTGTATAGACCAATTTGAGAGGTGGGTATGGGTACCGTCGCCCTGGGAACTTTTTATTTGATAACCAACATCTCTGCCATAGGTCGCCAGTGGTTCGCTACGTTTGGTGATTTAGCAGTGGTGCCCGGGTTCATGGGGTGAGGTTTGTCTAGGTCTTGGAGGCGGATGACCAGGACACACTAAGCCCCAGATTCCTACCCACCCCTTAAACCCTCTTCCTTCCCAGAACTCTCCTCCCTTTCCTTAAAAAATCCCTCCACGCAGCATCCCCAAAGATGACATAAGCCCTGTGGGAAATTATTATCCTCAGGGCCTCCTGTGTGAAGCTCATGAAAAAAAAACACCTCTGCCATAGGTCAACCCAAGTGGTTCGCCGCATTCGTTGACTTAGCAGGGGTGCCCGGGGTGAGGTTTGTCTAAGTTTTTGCGGCGAATGCTTTTGCCCACCTACTGCGTGGCTGAGGGAGACCTTTTGACCTCTCTAGCCTGACTCGATCCATCGCCTTGCACAGGGTAGATCTTCCCCAAAAAAAACCTGCACACAGCATCCCCAAAGATGACATAGGCCCTGAGGGATTTTTTACCTCCAAGGTCTCCTGTATAGAGATTAAAAAGAGCCTTCAAAAATTATTCCAATAAATCGAACATATTTTTTCTTGCACTGTATAATGTAATTTTCATAGTAGATGTGAACAATAATTTAAAGGTAACATTTTTATATGATGCAAAATTATATCTCCTCCGTCCACACCTATTACAAAACATTTGTAATTAGAAGTATTAGTACCCCCTCCAGAATTGGATGTAACTGTTGGTTTTATTTTTAAGTGATTCACGGTCCTGTTATTGAGGTAAATTATCTCTTAACGCTTGACAAATTTATAACACTACTTAAGTGCGTAGAACACTGGTAATTTATTACATATCTCCAAGTGGATCATTTAAATATCTACGCATTTAAATGGGTAAATTAAATCGTAACAAGATCTTAATGTACTACGGATTCATTTCGTAGGAAACTATGTGTCAAGTGATATTGTAAGTACGAGAATATAGTACATCTTATTACACAGAAGAGAAAACCTATTTAAAAAAAATTAATATTGTATCTAGTTATAATAACATGGATACAATAAGTATTTTACATATCGACGCCATAATTAATACCAAGTGTTTTTGATACATTCAAAAACAAGAAATTTTCGTTAACAGCAAATTTACGAATATGAATGCATCTTATACATAAAATCAATATTTGTTTGTTTGTTTGTATTTTATGCGCTGCCCTACCGTTCATCCGATCGCGATGAAACTTTGGTGATTTGTTGTGATTTATAATGGTAAGGTATGGCGTTATGAAATTTGTATAAACGAAAATGTGTGTATTTCATATATTTTAGCGGCAGGGAGGAAAGGGTGGAGGGAGGGTAGAGGGGGGATTAGTTGGAGGGGTGACGAGGGAGGGGGAAGACGGGGAACGCGGGAGGGAAGAGTGACTCGGGAGATGAACGGGGACACGCACGGGAAAGGATATGCAGGGAGAATCAATTTATTTCTTTGAACGGCATTGCAACGCATGCCGGGTACCAGCTAGTTTCTTATAAAATCAATTGAATTTATCCTATAAACCCATATTTGAAAATCCTCCCTGTGACGACTTGAATTCAATTACTTCTTCGTTCCATACTTTACCAATTTTTTTTTTCATTTTTTATTTTCTCTGTGAATATGGGTTACATATTTGCCAAATGATAATACAGATATCAATTGGAACCGAACATAATATTTTAATTATATCACGACAATACCATTTTTTGCTTGTATGCATTCAGAGTTCCAGAGTGGAAGATACTCTCAGTATCGACCTGGTTTAAGATTACCATTCAGAATTGAAACATTGCTTAAAAGGTAGGCAGGTAGTTCCCTGTCTTGTATCCCCCATCTCCTTCCCCGCCCCACTACCTTCAGCCTCACAATATACTCCAAGTGGTAAAGCCATAAACCTACTGGCTCCAGGCGGTTGGAAACAGTTGGGACTTTGAAAAAAGGACAAAATAAATTTCAATTATTCTGTTTAACATAAGGTTTTTTTTAATATATGCATGTAGAAGACCCGATCGATTTTGAAACTGAGAGGCTTTAGTGATGTAAAAAGACATTCGTTCCACCATAATGTAACTAATTTTCATGTAACATTCACATAGTAATAATCGGTACAATCCATACTTATTATAATGTGTTCGAAGCCTGTCATTATTACAACCAGTATATCAAATGACTACAGAATACCGTGTCAAGCAATCAGCTATCCTTGAACTGAATAACTAATGTTCACGTGCACAATGCTCTTAGTCGTGTTAAGCATTATGTAAATGATTCATCAACTAAATATATTACACAGACACCGGCTAGCCCCCATTATCAAACTACCCTCCCTTCTGCTATAAAACAAACACAAAGGTACACTAAATACACTGGAGTTTCGCGACAGGTGCCGGCAGTCTATCAGATGATACATGCACGCAGAGGGGTCCCTTGCTGAAAAAGACACCTGTTAAAATAAAATAGGACAATAGTACATCTTATTTTTTTCAAGGAGGGGACCCAATATGCACAAAACCAGGCGTCCTTACTCAGATCATCTGGTGTTCTTTTATTGTATTATTTCAATATTATAAATTCTGTCGCGTGTCGTGCTACCCATATGTTCATTTTTGAGGTTTTAGCGCTTGTGCCGTACGTTAAACTACTATAATTCCATTGTCGTTTGACGTGACGCAATTTGAAATACGATACTTTCTATTAATCAAAACATAGTAGATTCTTAAATTTAATATGAGATCGTTTTACGCTTCAGTTAACGTGCTGAAGATGACGTGTCTGATCGAATAAGGATCCGGGGCGTGTTTTCATGCTTTTAGAAAGTTTGATTTTTGGATAGGTTATTAATTTATTGTGTTTTTTTTTCAGGTACTATGGCACCTCGACATCTTCCGGCGGAGCTTCCGGGAGCTTTCCGGACATGCGTGTATGGGAAATGCTTGTATCTTCTGTGCACTAAAGGTAAGAAATTATAATATTTTTATTAGAAATTACAGATAACCTTGTTCCGAGACTTGTTGGCTGGACTTCTTTGACTATTTGCGAACATTTTTAGACTAGTCCCGGTAGGTAAATATATATATTTTTTTAATTGTGGCGTCTACTATACACTACTACATTCATCATGTAGGATGTCACTCGGACAAATAAGTCTGACTAAGAAAATAAACTTTTTGGTCATAGTCATTTTACCAAGAATTAACAGTTTCTAAAACTCGACGTGTAAAAATAACACTTCGTATTAAATTCAAAGTGTAATTCTATAACACACCAAGACTAATAAAGTAATCTATTTAATGAACTTTAACCATTTACGAGTGGAATTAGTTTACAAATATAAGTTACAAAACCACATATATGGCCAGGACATGGGGTAATGAAATGGATACATGCCATTACTACAAAGGTGTTAATTCAAGATTTAAATGCCTTTTAGGCAGCGTTAACATAATATGTGTCATATATCTAAAGGTCTGAAGAAAGGGAATACCTTACCCACGCGTAAATAGTTTAAAATTTTAAACTCCTTTCATGGAAGTGAACACTGCTGCCCCCACGTTCTTAATAAACCATTTCTCATTTGTTCAATGTCCATCAACACGAACTCATCAATCCAAAATGAAGAAGATCCAACATCAATTTTAATTAAATCATTCTTGGATGGATCACGAATTCAGGTCATCTTGTCTTCAAGCATATTCATGTGCCGATTGTGATAATATGTTCCAGTTGTTTTGGATATATGATTGCTGATTTAAAATCACGCTCAGCGTATTATAAGAATTACTTGCAATAACGTGGTATCGTGGACTTACAAATATGGTTAATACATACTCATAGTTACGTGTGAGGATTAAAAAAACAACCTACAATCTTTTTGTAATGTTAAATTCGTTAACTCTATGCAATACAATGTTACCTTCCCGAACCTTCTTTAAAAATGTCGTCACGCGTTGTTACGTATAGTTTTTAAAAATTAAAATTTATTGTGATAAAATAAGAAAGTTTCAACTTTTATCTCTCTTTTGATGATATGTAATACAAACAGTATGCTAAATACAGTACAATTCAAGCTTTTTTCACGATTACTGGAAGTGAATGATTATTGGGAGAATAATTTATGCTCAAATAAGATATGTTTTGATGAAATTATTTACGGGTATATCATATCAAAGAGATTTTAATTTTGTTTTTGTTAGAAAGCTGGAGAAAGAACCAAAAAACATGGTCTAAATATATTTAGATATCGAGTCCCAACATTTATACACGGTTTACATTATTTGTCACATGAGAACGGGTCGCTTCTACGACTGGTTGGGTTAACTACGTTGGGTTCAACAACTCGGTTGTGGAGCTATTTGCCGGCCTCTATGTTCTCTTCCTCCTATAACATGAGCCTCTTTAAGTCTCAGGTTCAATCCTTCCTTTCCACATAAAGACCCTCCACACAGCATCCCCAAAGAAGGCGTAGTCTCTGAGGGATATTATTTACCTCAGGACCTTCTATGTGGAGTGAATGTGAAAAAATACATATGCATACATGTATATTGTTCGAAAAACTTTTTTGACCTTTCGAAACTTTTTTCGATGTATCGGTGTGCACAAATACATTTAAACGCGTCCTGTATAAAATGATTTTCCTGTACATGATTTTAGTTCGAAATATCTCAAAGGAGTTTTTAATTTCTTGTAGAGTTTGAAAAGTATATTAATTATTAATTTACCCTCTTAATTTTCTTAATGTCGCCACCGAGCTTCAAGCACTAACTTCAGATCACCAAGTATCCAAGCCTTAACTGTTCATAATATGTGCATTGTGTATTGTGGCAAAAAAAACTTGTTTTATTTGCCATTAGGTTCCGAAAAAAAGTTTTAATATTGGGCTCAAAAGATTTGGGGTCACTGCTTCTTTTGACACCGTAGCTGATTTAATTTGCTTTAAAGTTCAAAGCCCACAGCGTGTAGGAGTTCATCTCCCACGTGGTCCATTGAGGATATGAGATTGCTTCCATCGCAGGCCGGCCGCGGCGTCCAAATCCACCTTTTGATTATTCGGCTTTTTGGTTTTTCATCGGCCACATTGTCCACTGACTTGGCTCGTGTCAACCGCACTTCTTTACAAATTAAGTACGTAATGATTTAATGAAAGAGTTTTTCCGCCTAGTGAGGTATCATTGGTTTTGTGATGATAGAAACGAGAGGATGCAGAATGAAATGAAACTGCCTTATTGCCATCCCCACCGCTTTCTTTTCAATTGTAATACATACATATACTGAGTGGTATATTATTAAGTTGTGATTGTTTTTCATGTCAAAATTCTTACAAATATAAAGTTCTTATAATAAATTAATCTTAAAATAAATGAATTTTCACATATAGCAAACACAATTACTGTGTTTATAATTATAATAAACATATTAATGTAACTTTGTTTCGATTCCACTTTATAATTTCTCTATCCAACCGGTTTCAGTTCGACCTAAACCTTCAACATGGATGAATAAAAATATATTGTTATTCATCCTTGATGAAGGTTCAGATCGAACTGAAACCGGTTGGATAAAGAAATAATAAAGTGGAATCGAAACAAAGTTATATTATTGGGTTTATTAAAATAATTTTTTTCTCTGTGTTTGACTAACATTATTTTATTATTATTTTTTACATTATTACATCCACTCAAGTAACCCTGAGGAAAAAAATACCCTCAGCGTGTATGTCATCTTTGGGAATGCTGTGTGGAGGGCCTTTTTAGGGAAAGGAGCTGGGTACGGGGTCAATGTTTATAGGAGTGACATTAATCCACCCCTCCCAATGCGGTGCAAGACGATGCGCCGAGAGAATACGGCTGGAGAGGTCTAGGTTAGGTCTCCCTCAACCAATCTCTTCAAATCCAGCCCGCCACACAGTAAGTGGGCAAAAGCATTCACCGCTAAGACCTAGACAAACCTCACCCCATGATTCCGGGCACCCTTATTAAGTCACCAAACGTAGCGAACCACTAGAGGTGACCTATTGCAGGAGTGTTGGTTATCCAAAAAATCGGTCTCGGGACGGCGGTACCCATATTCGCCTCCTAAATTATTTCATATTGTTCTTAATTGACTATAATTTTAACTCGTGACATTGTATCAAACAATACTGAAACTTACATAGTTCGCGAATTCTTTATATTATTTATGTTTGAGAATTCCAATATTACTTTGCATAATCTACATAATATGTGAATAATTGGTGTATTCAAAGTATTTTAAAGTGTTATGTCCCTTTACTTATTTGCTAACTTAGTAAAGCAACCGAAAGATAACAAATTCATTAAAGCTACAGAAGTTGACAAATTGTTATTTGTAATCTAGTAACGACTGAGAAATATTTTTAGAGAAAATGCTCTCTTAATAACTGATTTTACACATTCTCTTTAGTTATTCTACTACTAGTAACATTATAATTAGTACTATGTACACATCTATTCGTATACACACATATATATATAGTACTGGGGAGAACGGGGAGAACTTATGCTATTTTAAAAACTAGGAAAATTTGACTTAAGTTCTAGATACCTGTACGCTCTGTATAATATTATAAAACAAATTATTAGCATCCAAAAATATGAAAAATATATATTCTGTCGAGTAGATAGTACTTACTTCTAGTTCTTATCAAGTTCAGGCATTTCGATTTTAGTATAATTAAAATAAAATTATTAAAAATATAAGTGTAAACTTTTTTTAAATGTATTATTATTTTATTAGAAAACCATGAACGCATGTAAGAAACAACTTATTTTTGAGACTTTCCCATGATTATTTTTTCCCTTTCTTAAAAAATTATTCGTTAAATAAATAAAAACCACTTCTGCGCTTTTCGACCATTTCCGACTCCGTTTGCCAATATATTTCGTGGTGATATAAGACATGTTAGGGATTCTCTGGAAGAAGTGAAAAAAAGAAATCGTTATCTCACTGAAGTTTGGAATGATGAAGTCCACATAAATTCCATATTCCACACAAAAGTTTACATTGTGTACAGATTGTAATATTCCACCAACAGTTATAATTTTGAAGATTTTTAGTAACTGGTAATTTATCATTCGCATTCAAGAATACAAAAAAGACATTGAATCATGGAAACACTGCTCGCTTGTTGAAGGTTGTTACTGCACTGAGTTTGTAATTTCACTATGTATGTAGGGACTAAGTGTGGGGTAGGATTCAGGGAAAATGATAGGAATAATCCCCAACACTCGCTAAGAATAGTCATATTTTTGGCTTGTGTATTCCTCTCAATAAAAATGCCCGCAGGCGAGAGATCGAATACTTCTAAATATCTTGGCATAGTCCTGCTGATAAAAGCTCCATTGCAACCTCTCTTTCTATTACATGTACTTCGTAAGAATGAATAAGTGGTTGCAATGGAGTTAAATATGGTATGCCTATAAGCTGCTTTAACCAACCACTATCCGGATAGGAAAATCAGAGACTTATAAAGAACTAGCCATCTTCATAAGTAATAGAATGTGCTCTAATTTTTTTATAGCAAGTTTTTTACTCGAGTAAAAAAAATATGACGCTTTTTGCTCGTATGAATAAACCAATCGATAAATCATCGGAGCTATTCTCTCTTATGCCTCGGACAAAATAGATAGCTAATAGTAATAAACAAAAGATTTATAAAACAAGTTATCAAATTTGAATGTTTTAACTACTTTGAGGGCGTGATATATTAATTTAAATTGATCTCCAAAACTTAAAAAGTTACGAAAAACAATGTTGATGGATGACCATTTAATTTTCGCCATTATAATTTTGTATGAAATTTCTAAATATTATCATTTCCTTCAAGAAAGAAAGATTTTTATCGTAGTAATTTTATTTAGAAATATTATTTATCCTAGTATATAAATTATATTAGACGGCTTCGAAGTGTAGTGCTCGAGAAAAATGCTCAGTATTCCATGTGCAACAGACGCACAAATTTGATCATTCTGGAAGGGTTAGGTATCCACAAAAGGCTTTCAACAATCTACCTACAAAGTATCTGAGGATGTGACATATGGCTCGCCAAACTGAGGACTCCAACTTGGAGACCCTCATAGTCACTGGCAAAGTGGGAGGCAGAAGAAGCAGGGGTAGGTCACCAATGCGCTGGAGAGACCAAGTTTCACTGGCGTCCGGTATGTCAGTGCTCGCAGCTCTCCTCGCAGAGCAGAACCGCGAGGAGTGGAGGAGCCTTGTCCACCATGGAAATTGGAGTAGGAATCACGATCCCCAGCAACGATGAACCGAAGAAGAAATTGTATTGCCAATTGCGCCAAATAAATGCTTAGAATGCCTTTATTATTGTTACTAGCTTTTACCCGCGGCTTCGCTCGCATAGTATTAGGGGGAAATTACTGTAGCGCTTGCACTTATCAATTATGCCCCCCCCCCTCTGGCATTCAATACATTCATTCCCGGTACATTCAGTTTTTAAACAGCTCGCGTGCCACCTAAATTTCGTAATGCCAGACCTCACCAGTAGTAAAAAAAGAATTATCCAATTTGGTGCAGTCGTTCGGAAGAAGAACATTTGGGAGATTCATTTTTATTTATATAATATAGATAGCTAGATATTAACTGATCCCGCTGATATATCAACATCGTTTCCACGGCAACGACTCGTTTTCTGACGTTAGCAATAACTCGCTTTTGTTAGCGATAGAAAACGTATAATAAATATAATATATTAATATTTTTAAGTTTATAACGCCAGAGCTTGCCATTATATACAGCCTATATTACTCGCATATAATGTAGCTTTCTATTGGTGAAAAAAAAAATTAAAATCGGTTTATTGGTTTATGCGTGAAAGTGTAACAAACAAACACACGCGGTTTCGCATTTATAATATTAGTATAGATTATTAAAACATCTTGTTATTTTGAACATGTATGTTCTAAAATGAGCCTGAAATTTGATTGTTGTTACAAATGATTTGTAAAATACAATTATTTGATACTATTTACCTACTATAATATCTTCACCTATATTATAATCTGCTTGTTTAATTACACTTTGGCGGCATGTCGAACATATAATTCTCTTACATATCTGCTCCTATGTCTTCAATGAATTCTTGTTTTTATTCTTTAATCAATCCGGTCGAGTAAGTAGGCATAATGCAAGCATGCCATTTACAAAGCAATCAATCTGAACACGGGTTACATTTCATTACAATTTATAATATTCTTTTTTCAAACACCATCGACGCTAGGACAAAAAAAAATATATTCCAATCACGGAGTAAGTACCTACCTAAAGAATTTCGCGCAAAAGCGTACAGTGCTCCAACCTAATAGTAAACACGGAGCTTTGGAAAATAGGCGCAGTATTTTGATTGACTGTACGCCAGCACTATTACGCGGTAAAATCTCGCGGACTTTTCGACCAATGGCGGCGCAGCGCGCGAGTTCGTGGAACCCGTGGCCTCGCTTGTGATTGGTTGCTCGATTTCCCGCTCTCCGGGCGTCTGAGGCGATACAGCCTCTTTGAAAGGTTCTCTATTTGAAATTTAATCCATAGACAAGTCGTAGTACGCTATGCCGAAGACATAAATATTGTTCTATTCTTTTTTATGCAAATTTTTACCATAAATCAAATTGTTTTTAATGTCATAATACCATTTTTCAAGGCTGTCATGTTAACGTTATTGATATTTGTGTTTAGGAATTTAGGAATCCCGGCGTCGCAACGTAAAAACGGGCAATAATAAAATACAGGAAAAATATGGAGAGGTACTAAAACTTTTTCTGAAGTGGATACACGATATCTATCACCTATCGTGGTTGATTGGTTTTGACCGAAACAGCAAAAATCAAAGAAAAAATTGTACTTTTTTAAAAATATTTAATTAAAATAAATTTGTTAGTTTTATTATCAAGTTCTGCAAGTATTTTAGTATGTATTTTTGTTACAGCTGTTTCGGTTTACAAGACCATTTTATAAATAAGTCGCCTAACTGTGGTTAAATCCACTGTTAGGCGACTTATTTATAAGATTTAAGTGTCAATTTTCGAAGGTGTCTATATTGATTTATTACCGGTTAAACCAATTTGTTGATACACTAATTGAGATTATTAGATGGGGTTCGAAATCTGTTTCCCCAACAAAGTGTTAAGGTTTTCTTAATTGTTTTATAATGACGTTATTGCTGACTCTTTTAAGTACGTTATATTTTTTAGAAAATAAAAATTATATTTATTTTTTAGAAATATAAATTACATTTATTAAATAATATTGTAAACCGAATTATAAACCGAAACAGTTGTAACAAAAATACATACTAAAATACTTGCAGAACTTGATAATAAAACTATAAATTTTAATTTTAATTAAATATTTTAAAAAAATTAAATGGAATTCTACGAATTAAACACAAAAACAATTAATAATTAATGAAAAAATTGTACATTTTTAAATGAGTTTATACTTTTGTTGTTAATAGTTCATTCTTTCACGAAATAATTTATTTAAATTAAATATTTTTAAAAAATTAAATGGAATTCTACGAATTAAACACAAAAACAATTAATAATTAATGAAAAAATTGTACATTTTTAAATGAGTTTATACTTTTGTTGTTAATAGTTCATTCTTTCACGAAATAATTTATTTAAATAATAAACAATTTTGCGAAATTCTTTAGGGTTTATTTCAAGGTTTCCACACTTAAAACTCACTCAGTTACACTTTCGTAAAATGCAACAAAACCTTTGATAGGATTAAAATTACCACGTAGATAATTACTTTATTCTTGGCGTTTTCTGTTTGTTAAGAATAATTTGGTTTCTTTCCTAGAATTTTAAATTGCAATTGTTTGATAAAATCATGTTTTTACGTGGACTATTCAATGGCAAACTGAATGCACCGAACAACAAAATGCACTAATCACGTCTTATTGCCATTATGCTGTTAAAGGTACATAAGTTGCTTTTAAAAAGTATAATATTGTTTTTTCCAAGGTCAATAAATGCATTTTGGAGTTGCATCAAGCAAAACATTGCATATGGTTTAATTAAAAATTTATGATTAATTAACTGAACTATATTTTAAGTCATAACTCATAACCGTACAGTGGATCCAATTCTTTAACAGCGGCGTTTGGTGATGTGCTTTAGCGATTTTTCGGATTTTTTTTTAAACATTTATTTTAATTTCACTTTTGATTGTTTGACGCGGAATCTTAGGAGTGGAAATTAACCTATTTCTCCACATCCGATCGAGCCGAAACTCAGCAGATAATTCATTGTCGATGACAAAGCATTCTATCAGCTTTTTGTTGCAATCACGCACAAACACGCAGACATATGCTCATTTTTCTGATTTTCAAAAATTAAAAAAAATTAGAGCAAATAAAAAAATTAAAGCACTTAATTAACGAAATAAATGTGGGTTTTACAATCGGAATTTGACAAGGCTGGTAGCGTGGGTGATTCCGATCACTGGGATGGAAGGTTCAAACCTCAGTCAAACCAAAAAAGTAAATTTTTAAAGACATTTGAAAATAGATGTATTATAGTAGAAAAACTTTGTTTTTTACGGGTTGATTTTTCAAAATTAAGAGGACAACTAAAGTAAAGGTTATAATTGTCTATCAGCGACATTCTACTTATGTTCATCAACTATTAATTATCAGAAGTAAGAAGAAGGGTTCGGTGCAGATGGTCCAAGACCGAAGCATAACCTAAAAAAATTAAAAAGTTTATATCTGCTTTTAAAATATTTTTTTTTGACCTATTTAAAATGAATTTGTTAGTTGAATTACAGCATTTCAATTAAAAATTGGCTTTCAAATTAATTAACTCTTTAATGTTTGTTTTATATACCAATGCATTTCTATTATGTTTACTGTACATAGTGTTGTACCTAATACATCATATTATAATTCTATACACTGATATACTATCTTGACTCTTTCGCTTGGAGTACGTACTCAAGAAACTGGTTTGACGCCATTTGTATGGGTGCTTACGCCATCAAACTGTACTATGTGTACCTATCTACTGATGGCATTTATACTACTTGGAAACCTCAGAATGAAAATGGTCAAGTCAAATAAAAAAAAACTTAATTTTACCTTCCAAAAAACTTAATAATTAAAAATGTATGGTGGGTAAAATAATCTGATTACAAAAATTCAATTTTTGTGCTTCTTTTTTTTTACATATGTACATATTTTTTAATTTAACTTGATCTGTTTCTATTATGGACCATTATTTATTTACTGCCTTTTGTTTTGCTAGGCATGTCGGCTTTGCATTTATTTATAAGCCGTTCGAAGGTTAAGAGTACGCAGTAGTTAATTTAATATCTCTCCAGAAAATGAGAATGAACTTTTGGATCGAACCTTAAATGTTTGAATAAACATGGAAATCGCTCTATTTACTTCAATTTGATAAAGGTTTATAAATAAATAAAAAAACGCATAAAATACAATAATTTATTATGTGATGATCCTTACAGTTGACAGTTGTAGGTACGTTTTGTAAGGTAAACCCAAAATATTAAATTGATGATTATATTCTTATGAAGCAGAAAAATTCTAGGCCCATACTTTTCTGTATCTTAAAAATTTAACTCGACTCAAATATTTTCAGCTTGCAATGTCATCTTCATCGGAAATCGTGACTATGGAGCTTTGTTACAGTTAAAATGACTAATAAAAATATAATCTCCTGGATTTTTTTTTCGTTATTTGTTTTAGGGGTGTTATGCCGTGTTGCGCTACCTCCTTCTTTAGCCAACGTTTCGGACAGCGTTACAGTGTCCATCATCAGGGCAGATGTGTAATTGTGTACTTGTTAGTGATGAAATGTGTGCTTATGTACTTGGAAGCAATCTCCTAGAGTGTTGAAACGGTGACCGGACAACTCGGAATGAAACCAACTCAGAACCATCTCAGATAAGTCATTTAGAGTGATAAAAAAAATATCTATATATAAAGAGGATAATATAATAAAGGAGGTGTTGAGTTGACTCTATTCTCAGTTGGCATGGGACCGTTGAAACATGGGCGAAGCCGGGTAATTACTACAATTAATTAAAATAATTTATTATTTGTGTCGTTTCCTTTGAATATCATAGAGGGCGCTATACAGATCGGCTCATAAACAATTTATTCTTCTTTGTTAAAATTAAGCGTTCAATTTTTCGCAGTAAAATGCGACTAGTATTTTGATACTCTCTTTGGCAATTGACATTTAATTCATCTCAGCGATGATTCATCTTATTTCTGACTAGACATTTTAGTTAACCCGTGGTGAATCGAACATCATCCATCAAATCGCTTCTAACATTTCCTGGTTGAGAGTTTTTTATGAATTTCATCAATTTAGTATTTTTTGGCGTAATTATTTAAAAATTTGTATAAATTTGATGTAAGGTTTCTAACTTAGTTGATAGATGGCAGTCGTGTACAAATTTAAAACTATGTTTCAATTTTCATCAACAGATGTCACGCATCCAACTTTATTTACGTATTATACGTTATGTCACAGTTTATAATTTTCGTCTCTTTTCTTTATTTCTATACCGCTACCTTTGGATGAGTGATCTTAAAACTGTGCAACAGTTCCCCGCCGAAAAGATTGCTACATTAAAAATGTACAGCATTTTATTCCATGTTTTTAGCGGTTTGAGCAGACAAAACTTAATGTACGTATTTAATAAAGTACATATGCCGACGAATATTGTAGTTATAGATATCAAAACTGTCATGATTTGTAAGAAATTTATCAATAATTAAAGTTGATGCGAAAATCAAATTAATTTAACAGGTCCATTGCCGGGTGTGTGCCGTCGCACTCGCCAAAATTTTAATTTTTGTTTTGTTTTGGAATGCGATTTTAACCCTTATGCATAAAGAAAACGTATGAAGGACAAGGTCAGAATCGCTTGGGGCATTCTTGTTCTTGACGTATGGGGTATCTTAAACTCACCTAGCCACTCGGAATAATTTTTATTAAATTTCTCTATGACATTTCCCCTTCATTTTTCCCGGGATTTGAGCTGTCAAACTAAGAGCGTCGTAGGTCGTGAAAAAGATCGATAAACCTATAAATTTATCAAATAAACGCATGCAATGTGGTTTTTATGCACAGTGTATTGTTCAAGGAATGTGTTTCAGTAAATATAATATACGATAGTACAAAATAAACCCCCAAAATATAACGTCAAAGTCAAAACTTCGCGAAATTTACGTCGTTTCCTCCTTGGCATTTGCTTTCTGAAATTTTAACGTGTGATTTTTGACAGGGAATAAAGTTTCTTACGAGTTTCTCTCTGAGAAAATATCAATTCAAACCTTTTTATTCGTAGTTTTGTCTAGACTAGATTCCACGGTTTTTATTAACAAATATTTCATAATGATTTAGAACAGACGTTCAAGAACCAGTAATTTTAAATCTAGAGTATTCAAACAGTAGGCGATTTACCTGTACGTGCCTCTTTTGTTCCTGGCTCAAATTCTCCATTACATTTAAGTACCTTAGGTACCGAGCTATGTTGGCAGTGGAAGCTGTCATACCTACTCGCTTTGTCTGAAGACATAAAGCTGTGATAGACATTCATTGCAAACGGACAAAGGAGATCTCAGCCGTCTGCGAAAGAATAATAATATACCGATCGCCTTCTATGTTGAAGAGGTAGTCAGAATACAATGTGCTGGAGAAGTTATACCTTCTACATACATTCTTCAGTTCTTTCTATAAAACGGCATATATGAGTTGGTCATTAATCTTAAGATAGATAATATTAATCTTATGGTAGATTCTCAACTCGGTTTAAAAAAAGGAGATAATGCTACCAGAATGCATTTTTATTTGCGTAACGAAAAGCATATACCAACAATATGAAAAAGCATATCAGTGGGGTAACGACAAATTTCCAGGCTTTCAGACAATCACTCATTACAACGTATTAATTAAAATAATGATAACAAAGTTGTCTTGCTTACGCAAAGTGCGCTTTTCTCCATTTAATTTTTATTTCCGTTTATATGAAGGCGTTTACGATATTTAAACAACCTAATTTACAAGAATGTTTTTTTTAACAACAATTGGAATTGGGCCGCTAACATACAATAACAATCTTTATGTAGTTGGCGATACGTTTTAAATTCCCGCCGCCTGTTTTGATGCAAGGAAAAACATCGCCGAAAAGCGTGTTTTATTTTAATTTGCAAAGTTCAGGCACAAACTTTTAACTGTTTTACAATCATTTTCTGAAGTACTTAATTTGCCACATTATACAATAAAATCATAACCCAAAAGGGCTTATAAAAAGATTTATCCAAAAAATGCTCGATTTTTTTTTTATACATGATCTCCACACAGGAGGCCCTGAGGAAAATAATTTTCCTCAGGGCCTATGATATCTTTGGGGATGCTGTGTGGAGGGTTTTTTTAAAGAAAAGGAGGAGAGGAGAGTTCTGGGAAGGAAACGGGTTTAAGGGATGGGTAGGAATCTGAGGTTTAGTGTGTCCTGGTCATCCGCCTCCAAGACCCAGACAAACCTCACCCCATGAACCCGAGCACTCCTGCTAAATCACCAAATGTAGCAAACCACTTGGGGTGACCTATAACAGAGGTTTTGGTTATACAATAAAGGTTCCCGGGGCGGCAGTACCCATTCCCGCCTCCCTAATTGTTGATTAATTTAATTGAAGCATTTAAAATATTTCTAAGCGATCACATTTTCTAACCAATGATTTTGCATTACTCCGTAGTGCAAAACTGTATTAGTATTAAAAAATTACGTAGCTTAATGTGGAGAATTTGCTCAGCTGAAAATGGCGGTTATTTTATTGGTGAACATATTTTTAATGTCATAAAACAATTTCCTTTCGAAATGGTTGCTCCGTCATCGTATAAAGTCAAGCAAATCCACAAAAGCAAACAAACAATAATAATAGAAAGAAAGAAACTCGAAATTCAGAAACTTTATTAGATATCAATTTGGGCGGCGGGGTTTGGTAACGCCATTTTTATTGGATAACCAACACCCCTGCCGTAGGTCACCCCAAGTGGTTCGCTACGTTTGGTGACTTAGCAGGGCTGCCCGGGTTCGTGGGGTTTGTCTAGATCTTGGCGACGGCGTTTGCCTACCTACTGCATGGCGGGCAGGATCGAGAGAGACTGGTTGGGGAGTCCTTTTGACCTCTTCAGACGAACTTTCTCGACCTATCGCCTTGCACCGCAGTGGGAGGAATGTATTTATACATCCGTCGCTCCTGGACACACTGACTCCAGATTCTTACTTCTCTTCTTCCTTATCCTTAAAAGACCCTCCACACCGCATCCCCAAAGACGACAAAGACCAAATGAAAAAAAATTTCCGCAGTGCCTCCTGGGCCGAGCTTATCTAAAAAAATTATCTAGCTCATTTTTGCATTAGTTGCATCTACCCCTTTTCCAAAATCATATTTAGTAATAATCAGAGTACAGCGCACGCAATACTTACGTAAGTTGATTTACTATTACATGGTGCTTATTTAATGATGTGGTAAGGTTATATTGTACAAAATGAGAACACCGGAAATAATACTGATTTTGCATGTGAACTTTATTATACGTGATTATTTGTTGTGGTCTATTAGTATAAACAGATAGGGAATGTCTACAGATAAATATATTCGTAAGATCGTGTTTTCCTGCTTAACCAATGTATTACCTGGAATCTTACTTTCACACTTACGTGATTAAGAAAAAAAAAACCATCACTGACATTTACACAAATGTTTTATATCACCAAGTTATTAATGTTAGCTTTTAGTGATAACCTACTGGTCCTTTAACGTTCTAATTCCTTTTAAACCTTTTGTAGGCAAGCGTCACTTACAAGTCTTCAAGATAAGCTCTATTTGTTGTGGTTTGTGAAGAGTGCTAATGTGAGTCGAACATCGTGAATCGTGACTAGACTCATTGAGTACCTACTCAAGTCTCCAGTCATCATTTCACCTACCATCAAGTCGTCTCGGAGGCATCACGGAGCTAAGAGATGATGTCTTAAGTATATGGAGGGCGCCGTTTAACTTACACCTACCTGCAATTTGAAACGTTTAGAGTTAAAGCATATTATGGATAGTTTAAACTCACGGAGCCGTCATGTAAGTTATGGAAACCATCAGTAGATGCAGCAACTTTGTTTAAAGCTAGATTACACATATACCAACAGAACTAAGACTAAAATATTTCTTAATGTTTTCTTTAACATCTTCTAGAACCTATAATAGGCACTATCTTGCAAAACCCCATTTGTTCTGACGGCTTAAGTCCTATTTGAAAACACAAAACATAATGGTTTTCACTTTAACTAATTAACTAACTAACCATCACGCTGTTTTCATGCAGGGGTAAGCCGAGAGGATGGACCGCGAAAAAACTCGGTCTTCGCACACACTCCTTGCTTTATACATCGTCTCGTGAATACCATTCTGTTATTCTAACTTTTAACATGGACCAACTCAAGTATTTGGTTAACTTGGTGACCCCAACCTGTGCTACCAAACTTTTTAACTTTACTAATTTTACTTTTAAACTAGTCCCAACAAGAGTTCACACGGAAGTCATCAATATTCGTTTTCTTATTTAAAAAGGCGTCTTGTTTGAAAACGAAAAAGACATAAGATACTAGAACGACGACGTTACGTCTCTGATGTCTCGTCTTTGACGAAAGATCTCTCGCTGAGACTATATTATTTGTTGATTGATTTTATGTCCGGGTTAAATCTTCCCCACAGGAAAAACTAAACCCTTCCACACACTTTTCCACAAATGATCATCTAGTCAATCCAAGCTATGCATTTGCACTGTTTGAGTATAATATGATACAAAACAATACAAGAACAACATGTCAACCTACCAGAGACCAAATTGGAAAATAATTCACCGACTCCAGATATTTTCATATCAGAGGGTTCGGCTCGGTAGAACTCCTAACTGGACCGATAAATCCCTCAATATTTATTTATTTATGAAACACATGTTACATATTTGTGACACTTACATAAAGAATATTAGATCACCATACTAGGCGGCTGCCTGTCTCATGGTGACCAATGGATAAAAATTACGTTATATGAAATATGGAGTCTAGTGTGAACATGTGGATTTAGAATAAATGACGCAAAAATTGGAAAAATCATATTAAAAAGTAGAAATTATAATAAAAAGTAGAAATTAAAATAAAAAGTAGAAATTATAATAAAAAGTAGAAATTATGTTTAAAAAAAATAGAAAGTAGAAAGGAGAATAGAAGTAAATTAACATTAGATTATAAAAATGTACTTGTAATGTAATAATGTAATAACTTGTAATGTAATAACTTTTTAACCTTATAATATGAATATTTAAAAAATCTTTCGTAATCCTACGTTTATTTAAAACTAGCTTTTCCCCGCGGCTTCGCTCGCATGGTATTACGGGAAATTACTGTAGCGCTTGCACTTATCAATTATCTCCCCCCCCCCCACCCCACCCCCATCCCCTCCCGCATTCCATATATTCATTCCCTTACATTCAGTTTTCAAACATCTCGCCTACCACCTAAATTTCATAATGCTCAAAGAAAAAAAGAATTAAATATCCAATTTTGTTCATTCGTTTGGAATTTATGTGCTTACAAACATTTCGGATGTTTATTTTTATTTAAATATTTGGAAGTTCGTTAATATAATAAAAAAATACTCTATTTATCATTCAGTCTTTATAATCGTTACGAATTATATTTTTAATACAGGAACTCAAATCTGACATTTATTTCAAGCTTGTCCAAAAAAAACGAATTCTAATATTTAAATTTTCTGCAGTAGTAGCTGACCAGTAGACTGAGTGCCTACCAGCGTAGAGCCCAAAAATATATCAACATTGTTTCCATGCAAAAGATTTTTTTCTGACGTTAGCAAAAACTCGTTTTTGTTAGCGACAGAAAACGTATAACAAATATAATATATTAATATTTATAATTTCATAACGCCAGAGCTTACCATCATATACAACCTGTAGTCTGCGCATATAATTTAGCTTTATATTGGTGAAAGAATTATTAATGTCTTTATATTGTGTTATGCGTGAAAAGGTCATAAACAAACTCGAGCAGTTTCGCATTTATAATATTAGTATGGATGACTGATTTTTGCATTTTTATATAAAGATTCTTTGACAAATCTAATAAGTCTAAATTTTGAATGAGAGGGCTAGGTATAATGCCAGTAGCCGAAATAACAAAAATATATGTTATATTTATTATTATCAGCTTTATAAAGCGCCTTTGAGGTGATTGCATTTTTACAAACCGAAAGCATCAAACAGGTATCAAATTACATTTGATTAAAATCTATAAAAAAAGAAAAAACATTTTATAACAACACCACGGGGTTTTCACTCACAGTTTTCATATGAGTAGGTATACTTAATTCGTGCCTAACAAATTTAATTATATCACGGCATATGCACATCTGAACAGCATGAGTTACAAGTTACAAAATATCACATTTCTGTTGTAATCTTAAAGAATTAATTTAGCATTTTTTATATCAACAAATTCGAAAATATGTCTCACCTTTCTCTTATTTTATTGTATGAACCACATGTTCTTTATTTATTTGTTCATACACAAACAATCTTGCTCCTAAAACTACACGATATACGATCGTTGAAATCTTGCTTACTTTATTTTAAATTTTATGGCCATTTATTAGTTAAAATAACTGAAATTCTTGTTACATTGCGTACTTTTTTAAATAATTTATTATTTAGTAATTGATAATATGATATTCTTACAAGTTTAAATTTAAGTTGTTCTTGTTTCACCTTGTTCACGTGAGAGTTTATGCCAAACTATGTTTATGTCATATTTTTCCGAAAGCTGATGGATGTTGCTGATCTTAAAGGAAGTTGATTCGAATTGGTGTTTTCAGGAACTAGTTTTTCTGAAAAGCAAGCCAGAGTCTTTTGTCCAATTATTTTAAATATTAAATTATGCAAGACGCATAGTTCATTATAAGCTGGTGTTAAAATATTAAATAATTATTTATGTACGAAGTCAATAATTATAACTACCTTGGGTTATTAAATGTTTAAGCTGTCGATACGAAACTGATTTTCAATACTAATAAAAATGATAGTGGTTGTGTTTGTAAATTCCTTTTATGTTGACGCGATAACTCGTGTCCTACTGTTGGCATCGAAGGTTAAACTACGCATAACATTGGACAAGAACTGCCTATTCACTGAGGAATTAATGTTACCTATTCGCAATATAATCAGCTATGCATTATAACAATAAAATAAGATGCAGTATTCATGTTATTATTATGTACTTGTCAGGAATATCGTAATGCATGAATAGCATGCACGTTACATGAAAGTAAGTTAAACCTATAATAAATAGTTGA
The DNA here is from genome assembly GCA_936435175.1 of Glyphotaelius pellucidus. Classification (NCBI taxonomy): domain Eukaryota; kingdom Metazoa; phylum Arthropoda; class Insecta; order Trichoptera; family Limnephilidae; genus Glyphotaelius; species Glyphotaelius pellucidus. Next base: position 6,863,265 of record OW386545.1, on the reverse strand, counting down.
TTAGCACTTCATCTGTCAGCTTTGAGATCGTTTGACATTTTCAAAACAAAACGCATAACTTTATCACATTTTTTGCATCCAAACAGAGATTATAAAACTTTATTTTAGTTTATTCGATGCTAATATATGATACATAGAAAAGGAATATATTTTTTAAAGGTAAGTTAATACGTGAAGGAATGTCCTCGTTATAATATTCTTTAAGGCGGTACACAACCCTAATAATTTTTGTTTGCTCAAAACTCACATTTTAATAATTTCCGGCGAATTCGTAAATATGATAACTTTTTTATTCCAACAGACCCCTGGGGATGTAAGTTCTTTAAATTAAAAATTAATTAAAACAATACCTTACCATTAATATATTTTACGTACAACTATTTTAAAACTTTATAATCAGTTTTTCAACTATCAAGTTAGTGGTAAGCACCAGATTTTATTTTTCTAGACGATGAATTAATAACTTCGGGAGGTATTCATTTAAAAACATCTTAAATATTTCTAACACGTTCTTCAGAATTAATTAAAATGAACGCGGCGAAAATATCGAATCTCCAGGACCGCTAGGGCGAATTCGACCGTACGTTCGTCTAATACGCCGTGCCGCGGGCGTATGTTTGTTTACACGCTTTCTTCAGCTACGTCGTTAAGATTCCCACATTATTTGTTTTCTTCTTCTTTTCTTTGATAGGGCAAATTCGACATAAGGTCCGTCCAATACACGAGTCGCGAGCCGCAATTTGAATACAAGGCTTCTTTACTTACATCGTTAAGATTCTGAATATATTTTAGGGTATGTCGTCTTAAGCCGCGGCATACCCCATTTCTACCGATTTATTACATATTTTCCTTATACATTTTAAGTTTTAAAGCTCTTAAAAAATATATGTTATTCTTTAAGATAATTTCTACACATTCCCCATGCCGAAACGGTAATTATATGGAATTCCCTCGATAGAAAAAAATCGCAAAGTATACTCCGAAAATTATTATAAACATTTTTTTTCAGTTATTTTACAAGTTATATGTATGAAAAAATTCGCAGTGTTTCTTTAAATGTTATTTTAGACAATCCTTTTGAGATTTTTGCTGTATTTTAAACGAGTCGTGTTTTATTAAACATTTTCACAATTTTCGCTTAAATATTATCACCCTAACATTCTTATTTGCATATCTCTCCATCTTCTTTTTGAGCGTAATACAGGCCGTGTGTTGTATGGTGATTGAAAGATCTGTCGATATTTACATGGGTATTTAAAATTATAGGGAACATAAGTTTTAATAATCTCTTTAGAGTTGCAAACGACAGTATTTATGCAAAAATTGCGGTGTCCTGGGGTCTTTGTTACAGGAAAACACCACATGGTGCCGACATAACAGAATCATGGACAGTGTTTACAGCTGTCAAATTATATAAATCTAGAATTTTTAATTTTATTAAAGCATACGTTCTTATTGTTAATACAATCTGTTGTTTTGAAACAACAGATTGTTAAACATTTTGAAATCGATTTTATTTCAAAAGCAGATACATACTTTAATAGTACACAACTGCTGACCCCGAATTTGGCAGCCACCTCTAGTCTGGAGCCCCAAAATTCCTGAAAAAATCCTCGATTCTGTGCAGAAACGGGCGGTTCGTTCGATAGATTCCCCTATCTTAACAAGTCGCTTGCAAACTTTAGCAGGCGTTAGGTAGGTATGCTGTCGGTATTCTACCGCTATAACAATGGAAGATGCTCTGAGGAACTAGCGTCATTGATCCCTTCGGCACCGGTGCATAGTCGGGAAACATGCAAAACATGGGCGCTCTCTAAATGTGGAGTCAATTTAAAAAAATACATCATTTCTTGTATCAACAACAACAAAAGCGCTTGTATTTTTATTCCCTATATTAATAATTAATATTCACTCAGAATGTTAAAAAAAAGTACATTTATTTATATGGTCATTTCGACGAAAAATTTCTTTCGAATATATATAATTGTTCTTTAATTAGCATTTTATAACACCCCTTTTTGAAATAGGTACAACCTTGACCGAGTTGCCAATTACAATTTCAATTACATACATTCATTCAATTATGTACTATCCCATCTGATAATGACCATATTATTCACAAGATCATTGTTTTTCCTCGAAATTTATAAAACAAACAAACCTCGGGTTGACCTTAACAATCGAACAATGGGAAATTCGCCACCGCCTTCTAAACTTATAATAGCCATTAAAGTGGCCATGTCTTAACGCTAAGGAATGTGGTAGATTTTTCTTTTGCAAAATAATTATCTTTCAGTACCTAGAACATAATAGCACGTTTACATCGAACACAGATTTTTTTAAAAATTAATTTTAAAATGTAGGTATTTTGGTTTATTTTTTTTTTAAATTTAATTAAAATTAAATTTCATAATTTTTATTATCAAGTTCTGCAAGTATTTTTGTTACAGCTGTTTCGGTTTACAAGACCATTTTCAAAGTGTGGTTGAACTACTTTGAGACGACACATTTATACGAATTGTCGAAAAATTGTCGGTCTTGTAAATCGAAAAAGCTGTAACAAAAATACATTCTAAAATACTTGCAGAACTTGATAATAACATTATCAAATTTAATTTTTAAAATTAAATGTAGTTACACGAATTAAACACAAAAATAATTAATAATTTATGTTGTGGATCATCGATATTGTAATACAGAATGTTAAGGGACGTACTTGACACACGTTAACTAGTGATTCCTGACATTATTTGGAGTAAAAATGTTAATAACATTTTGGTCTCCGGTGATATTTTCAAATTTTTAATTTTAATTTTTTCACTGCAAAACTTAAAAAATCTTTATGTATTGGACAGTTGGGATCGGGGTGAGGGATTGTTTGGTTACCCGGCTGAGCGGCTTGCGATGATGAATGGATTTTTTATGGGTTTTGAGAAAAGACCACAATTTTTTTTTTAAATAATGTGAGGAATCAATGGTTAAAGTAAGTCGAGTAACACCCTGTATATAAGTTATTTTATATTTTGAAGAGCCTTATTTGACTAACTCAAAACTGGACGTAATGTACATTGGTTATATTATGGTATTATATAAACAAATAAAAAACTATAATTTATTAATTTTTAAATTGGCAATTAAAGTTACAACATTATTTAACTGTCAATCTTTTACTTTATTTAATCTTTAATCTTTGAAGTTTTTTTTTATATTTTATTTTGTAGATATTTTTTTGTCATAAAATATCCCGAATTGGGCTTTATATTTGCAAAAATGCAATGAAATGAAAGGTAATTTTTCGTGATATGTTTTATGACAAAGCTATGTTAAAAAAAATCACCAGTAAATAAAGATTTTTATTTCTGTAAGTAGGGCCTTTCAAATATTAATAATGGCATTTTAAACAGGTACTTTTTATTGTGCAATTTTAAAACCACTTGAAATTATTTATTGCCATAATATTTTATGTTTATTTACGTTCTTTTCAAATTACCACCGGAAGGTTTTATCTTAAGGGTGACACATAAAACGGAAGAAACAAAAGTAGAAACTAACAATGCCACATCCGGTTACCTACCCAGGCGCCACCTGTCGGCAAGAATTTTTTTATTAAACTTTATTTTATTCAGGCGAATTTCGAAATAAAGTGTTTTTCTATATTCAGTTTTCCACCTGTTACTGTTAAAATTGTCTAGACCGCATTTAATAATAAATTATTAAAAATTATTTTTAGCGTATTATAATATCATTTCTTCGATAAAATGATCAGTCTTCCAAGATTTTCTTGAATTATGAATTAAACATTTTGCAAACCTGAATATAGCATTCGTTGACAGCTAATACCAAATATAAAATTAAATAATAATTTGTCGATACTAATAAACACCTGCTCTTACAAATAGGAGAATCTTCCACTTATAAGGTCAAGGAAAAATCGCCAAAAACCTGTGCAAATAAAACTTCATTCAAACACCCACACACTTGTTAAATTAGAGATAACATGACATTTTTATTGCTGTGTTTTATGTAACGTTATAAAATCTTTAGAAATAATTATTTCGTCCACTCAAATTTAATCAACTCCCACAAAATTGTAAATTGTTAAGTGCAAATTAATCTTGTCTTCCTCGTTATTTTTACACCAGTCTATTTAAGTATTTACTTTATACGGGACTTGTAAAAATGCTTTTACAACGTAATGCCTACTTAACCTAACCCAATTTTCTAATCAAATTACTGCTTAATTGACCCGGAAAGGGCGCATCTGTTACTATGTCGAGTTACCTTTAACGATGTACAATGCATACAATGTAATTAGATTAAAAAAAAGCCAAATTGGACGAAATACTCGTACTGCTGCGAATTGAAAACCGTGCGAACAAAAAATATTTGAAAACATCTAGACAAAATTTGGAAAAAATACATGAGTAGGTATTTATAAAGATTCATTCTATTCTAACCGCCCTAGTAAAAAAATACAAACACTTACGATGTTATGCACAATGTGAATATATACTAGTTTTTTTGTAACATAATTTGGGAGGCGGGTATGGGTACCGCTGCTCCATTTATTGGTTAACCAACACCCCTGCCGTAGGTCACCCTAAGTGGTTCGATACGTTCGGTGACTTAGCAGGGGAGTCCGGATTCATGGGGTGAGGTTTGTCTAGGTCATAGCGGCCAATGCGTTTGCTCACTTAACACGTGGTGGACCGGAGAGGTTGGTTGAGGGAGACCTAACCTAGACCTCTCCAGCCGAACTCTCTCGGCCTTGCACCGCAGTGGGAGGGATGTATTTATATGTCCGTCACTTCTAAAGATACATTGAACCCCAGATTCCTAACCACCCCTCATACCTTTTTTCCTTCGCAGAACTTTCTCAATCCCTTCCCTAAAAAAAAGACATCCACACAGCATCCCCAAAGATGACGTTGGTATATTTTCCCTCGCGGTCTCCTGTGTAGTGTTAATGTAAAAACAAGTGTTTATCATTTAGAAAAAAAAATAGAGCAGACGAAAGAAACATTGATGGAAACAGGTTGATATTTTTGATATTTTGTGATAAAACACACATTTATTACAGCATCTGTTAAAACCATCGAGGAAATTGATCGAAGGTTAAAACCATTAGATTTATATTTGATTTTTTGACCCTGATTTGAACTACAATAATTTTAAGGGTTGAATCATCACATATTCTTGGAAATCACCGTAATATCATCAACTTCTAAGAAGTCCGAGAGATGACGGTGACCGTATAGCTTTTGATTGAGTAATCGTGTAAAGACTTACCACAGATAGCTGCGTTTCTCTCCCTCTTTCCTACAAACGCCGCATATAACAGAAAGAGAGGTTTTAACGAGCTCTCAACGGTAGAACCATATTATGCATTTTATGGTAAAATTAGAAGATTGCCTTGAAAACTGTATTTTCTCTGTCAGCGACGACTAGATAAATGCTTACGATGTGATTACTTTAAGGTTAGAAGTCATCTATTGCATCAATGATAATAATTAGTAAATATTATTAAATTTTTTATGAGAAAAACTCTCTTTTTTTTTAATAACTTTTGAAGGTTATTCCCATCAACGTAATATATCATTGAAGAAGAAGATAACACTTATAATCTAAATGAAAATATGAAAGAAAACAAGACACAGAAAAACAGAAAAAAACAATGGTCGCAACTGGGACTCGAACCCAGACCTCTCGTCTTACCGGGACGGCGCATTTTCCAATTTCGCTATTGCCACCTTCTGTCAAACCGTCATATTTGTCAATCTCATATTTCAAATATTTAGAATCATTAATATTATCTTCAACTAGTTCTTTTTCCATATTATAGGCAACTACTCTTTTTATTGGAAACAATCATTCAAAGAATTGGTTTGTAACCTGAATAGCGTCTCGGATAAATGTATCCGAATTTATTCATATGGAACTATTGACTTTATGAAAGTCTAAATGAATATTCAATTTTTTATGAGAAAAACTCTCTTTTTTTTTTAATAACTTTTGAAGGTTATTCCCATCAACGTAATATATCATTGAAGAAGAAGATAACACTTATAATCTAAATGAAAATATGAAAGAAAACAAGACACAGAAAAACAGAAAAAAAAAAAAAAAAAAGAAAAAAACAATGGTCGCAACTGGGACTCGAACCCAGACCTCTCGTCTTACCGGGACGGCGCATTTTCCAATTTCGCTATTGCCACCTTCTGTCAAACCGTCATATTTGTCAATCTCATATTTCAAATATTTAGAATCATTAATATTATCTTCAACTAGTTCTTTTTCCATATTATAGGCAACTACTCTTTTTATTGGAAACAATCATTCAAAGAATTGGTTTGTAACCTGAATAGCGTCTCGGATAAATGTATCCGAATTTATTCATATGGAACTATTGACTTTATGAAAGTCTAAATGAATATTCAATTTTTTATGAGAAAAACTCTCTTTTTTTTTTAATAACTTTTGAAGGTTATTCCCATCAACGTAATATATCATTGAAGAAGAAGATAACACTTATAATCTAAATGAAAATATGAAAGAAAACAAGACACAGAAAAACAGAAAAAAAAAAAAAAAAAAAGAAAAAAACAATGGTCGCAACTGGGACTCGAACCCAGACCTCTCGTCTTACCGGGACGGCGCATTTTCCAATTTCGCTATTGCCACCTTCTGTCAAACCGTCATATTTGTCAATCTCATATTTCAAATATTTAGAATCATTAATATAAGAAGAGACGATAAGACGAGAGGTCTGGGTTCGAGTCCCAGTTGCGACCATTGTTTTTTTCTGTTTTTCTGTGTCTTGTTTTCTTTCATATTTTCATTTAGATTATAAGTGTTATCTTCTTCTTCAATGATATATTACGTTGATGGGAATAACCTTCAAAAGTTATTAAAAAAAAAGAGAGTTTTTCTCATAAAAAATTGAATATTCATTTAGACTTTCATAAAGTCAATAGTTCCATATGAATAAATTCGGATACATTTATCCGAGACGCTATTCAGGTTACAAACCAATTCTTTGAATGATTGTTTCCAATAAAAAGAGTAGTTGCCTATAATATGGAAAAAGAACTAGTTGAAGATAATATTAATGATTCTAAATATTTGAAATATGAGATTGACAAATATGACGGTTTGACAGAAGGTGGCAATAGCGAAATTGGAAAATGCGCCGTCCCGGTAAGACGAGAGGTCTGGGTTCGAGTCCCAGTTGCGACCATTGTTTTTTTCTGTTTTTCTGTGTCTTGTTTTCTTTCATATTTTCATTTAGATTATAAGTGTTATCTTCTTCTTCAATGAAATATTATTAACGTTATTAAATATTATTAAGCTTCGTGAGGTAGCACATGACTATAGCACATTTTAATATTAGCAACTGGAAACTTAATAACAACTTTTCGATAATTTCCCAGGTAACAAGATAAGTTTCATAGTTGACAGGATTTTTCTTTTCACAGAAGAAATAATAACCTACTCTATTTGCTTCAAAAGGTTGGATATTTAGCACGACTTACATTCAAAAGACGCGTAATGTAAGAAACATTCGTTTTCATATTATATTCATATTATATTGGTATTTAAAAGTGAACTTGGAGAAGAAATATATTTAGAATACAGAATGTCTTCGTTCTACTAAACTGAAAGTGTAAAGGCTCAGCGCTTTATTTGAAAACACTATTTTCAATTAATCTTTACTGCAAATCGGCTAACATTATAAATACCAAAAAACATGCTTAGTTTAAATTGAAGCTTTTGCTATCGTTTCGCTTGAGTAAAATTGTTAATTACTTTATAAAATAGTTTCCATTATTAAAGTCTTTTCTTTCTTATAAAATTATTCACGAAATAAATTAAAACCAATTTGGCGTTAAAATCGACCGTTTCTAGACTCTGATTGCCAAGCGATTTTTATGCATACTACCTATATTCGTTGTATAAGTTTTTAGATTTTTACGGCCAAAAGTATTTTCGTTATTTGTTTTTGGGGTGTTATGCCGTATTGCGCTACCTCCTTCTTAAGGTTATTGTGTTACACCCAATTTACAACCCTGATGATGGACTATGTAACGCTGTCCGAAACGTTGGCTAAAGAAGGAGGTAGCGCAACACGGCATAACACCCCAAAAACAAATAACGAAAATATATTCGTGGTGATATAAGGCACACTAAGAATTACACAATTTTGGCTTGTTTATTCCTCTTTCTGAAAACACCTAACAAAATTCATAGATCAGTAAAATGATCATCTTTCAGATATCTGTTGGTTGAAAGGACCAAAGCTTAGTCCAGATGCTAAGTTGGGGAAAGAGCTTCCACAAAACTAAAACTGAGAAGGACGCTTTAAAATATTATGGAATTTTCCATTCAATACATGGCAAATAGTCACGTTACTACTATACCATAATAATATAAACGTATTAAATACTCTTCGACGTAAGAATTCAGTTCATCGATAAGTCAATTGATTTATCGTTTCAATACGAGTATTGTAATTGATCAGATGGCGTGTATTTGTCGAATTCGTAATTGAATTTTAAATATATGGCATCAGATCTAGATATGTTGTCAGCAAGTAGTTCACTTCATTTTTTTAAACCGTGAATCGTGTTGAATGAGAGTTCTAGGTTAGATAGTAATGTAATTTATAGTCATCGGAAATGTAACCATTGAATTGATTTCCAGTGTCTAATTAAAAAAATTAATACTTTATTCGTATTGAGAGTAAAAAAGCTCTCGCGTACAAGAAGCTTTAAATGGATACCCAGAATTAAATGACTACTAATATGAACAAGGCATAACGCAGCATCCCTGTCAATGCTTTTCATCTTTCTGCATCAATAACCTCTCGCTTAAGTTATGATATATATAAGTTATACGTGAAATCCTATTTAGATTAATCTTTACGACGAATCGGTTTTACATTATGAACATCAAAAAATATGCTACGGAGAAATCGAAGCTTTTACTAGCTTTTCTATGTATTGAAGTTACAATAAAATATTAATTATATAACAAAATATAAGAGTAAACAATGTACTAAAAAAATGTTTTTGCATGACTATAAAGTAGTATAAGAAAAAAAAATTTAAAATACCCCTTTATGGCTAAGACTATTTTTGTTGTTTTGTATGTTCTAGTGATGTTGAGTGATCTGGAAGTATGTTGCCTGTTGTATGCTGATGATGCGGTGCTGATTTCTAACAGTATGGAAGATCTACAGTCGCTCGTGTCTAGGATGAACGAAGTATGTATGAAGAATGAGTTAATGATGAATGGAAGTAAGTCTAAAGTGATGGTATTTGAAAGAGAGAGTACGAAAACAATGTGCAACATAGTTGTGAATGACGAATACTTGGAGCAGGTGGATGAGTTTGTATATTTGGGAAGTATGTTTACGAGAGATGGAAAGACTGATAGAGATATCGGAAGACGGGTAAATACCGGTAACTCCATTAATGGAGGACTGAACGCCGTTGGCGCCAACAAAAATCTGTCAAAAGAAGCGAAGCTAGCCGTCCATAATGGAGTGCTGGTACCTACCCTGATGTATGGCAGTGAGGCATGGAACTGGCAGAGAAAGGATGAAAGTAGACTGAATGCTGTAGAAATGAGATCCCTGAGACGTATGTGTGGTAAAACCATGTATGATCGTGTGAGAAATGTGGAGATCCGCAAAGAATACAAGGCTGATGTAAGCTTTATGAGTAAGATTCAGAAAGGGACGCTCAGATGGTTTGGGCATGTAGAGCGAATGAATGAGGAAAGGAGTGTAAGGAGAATATATGACGCAAATGTGAATGGTAGACGAAGTCGGGGGGACGCCCGAGGAAGACATGGCACGACCAAGTGAATCAGATACTTGAGTCGGGCGATGTCAAGAGTCAGAATAATAGAAGAGCATGTATGAGACGATGTATGAATGTGAACGAAGCAAGGAGTGAGTGCCAAGATCGAGTTGTTTGGCGGTCTGTCCTCTCTGCCTACCCCTGCGGGGAAACGGCGTGATGGTTAGTTAGTTAGTTAGTTAGTTGTATGTTCTAACTTTTTCATTCTTATAAAATTATGCAAAAATAAATAAATTAAAAAAACAATTTTTCGCTTACTTGCCTCCTGCGAATAAGACGCAGATTTTAAATTTTGAAGGCATGCGAATCGAAATATTTCTAGCGTTTATATTCCTCTTAATGCTTCTTTCTGGTTTGTACATGCAAAATTATTTTCCTTTAATTTTATTTTTATTTTAATACATTATCCTGATTCAGCGAAATCTATAAATTATATAAAAAAAATTGTTTCGTATAAATTTAGTGTTTTGTTTTAAATATTGTAAAAAAAACAAACGCCTTTATCTCTGAGTTATTATAAACACCTATCTATATCATCCAGATATTTCTGAACTAGTTTTGTTTAATTTATAAACACAGCTAGATGTAATAATACCTTTAATTTTAATTAAAAGATACGTGTTTGATTTCCGGTGTTAAATGGTCAATTTAGACAGATCTGAATAATGACCAATGATAATATTATGTTCTAAGATATTGCGTCACTGCCTAGTTAAAAATGAACGATAGAGCTTTTTTTCATAAACTTGTTTCTTTCTATGGAACTCCCACATTTTTTAAGTAATAAAATTTGTTGTATTTCAAAAGACTCGTTCAAGTTTATGCTTAATTGTTGATACGCGCTTGAAATTTGTGGGTTTTAATATTTTTTTAATAATGCAATAAAGAAATGTATACGAAAGGATTTTAAAGAATCTATAGGAAATGCCGATCATAAAAATAAATGCGTTTTATGATTTGTAATATCAAGTTTGAAATCAGAAGTGCTTTGGTTGGTACAACAGTGGGTGGATCGTCCTACACAGTAAGTGTAATTACCTGTAGACTACTGGCGACGTCAATTTATATTTAATCCCAAGCATATACTTGATTAGATTGGAGTTTAGATTTATGAAAAAACTGGCTCTTCGGCGCCTACTTACCTGGTCTGTAAAGTAGCTACCTGTCAAGCTGTCAACCAAATGTTTGAAAGGTTTTTCCATCCCCTTTAAAACCCTTATTTACCTCGTTCTTATTTACCAGATCCCTTTTTAATAAAGGTTTTAGGTTTAACAGGGTTTTTTCCAGATCTGCTCCAAGTCGCCCTAATACGTTAATCGTTACTACCCCATCTGGCAAAAAAATAAAACCCAAAACTTTCGAATTTAAAAATATATAATATGTTATCAAGATGGTAAACACAAAACATTCCCAACCTTGAGATTTTACCTCTTTCAAAACTAATTCAGGTAAAAACAGTATTCTTATATAAGAACATAATTGGGATAATATTGGTATATTGCTAAGATATTTGGAATACGACTTTACACAATTAAGTAACCTCAGATACATGTTGTAAAAATTCTTATGACGCCCTAACCACAATGAAACCACATATGAAAAATAATGATGTTACATATCCAAATAATAGTCTGCAAGTACCCAACCTATTATTGCGTACATAAATTTTCAATCTAATGGCAACCCATAAAATCGTTGAAAGAAATTGGCTTATTCTATGTCCATAATATAATGCAAACGGCTAGTATAATGTTAGTCTCAATATCTTCCCACGACTTCCTCGCTTTTGTCATATTTCGGGTGTCAATGTATCAAAAGTAGAAAAATATCCAAATAAGGGACCGTTCCCATTATATCAAGGTCCAAGCACCTTGCGCAACTGCTGGATGTAATGTAGATAGAAGTCCAAATCACAATAAAACGTAAACGAATTCTGAGCACAAAGGGAGTCGGCGTGGGAGAAATGAAAAAGATCCTTGCCCTTATGGTTCGACGGAGAATTAAATGCTAACACCTGCTTCGAAAAACTTAACTGAGTATCAAACTAATATTAAAGACTAAAAAATATATATTTAATATCACTTAATTTAACGCATATTGCCACGACCGGGATTTTAACTCGGAGTTTTAATTTATCCAAATGACAACTTATTTCTGTGTTGGGAGGCGGGCAAAAGGTACCGCCGCCCCAGAAACCAATTATTGGATAACCGACAGCCCTGCCATAAGTCACCCAAGTAATTCGTTACGTTTTGTGACTTACAACACGGGTGCCCGGGTACGGTGACCGGGCAACTCGGAATGAAACCAACTCAGAACCATCTCAGATAAGTCATTTAGAGTGATAAAAAAAAATACAAAAAAATGTTTAAATAGGTTACATTAGGTTAGGGTTATCGATTAATTTAAAATATTTTTTTTCAAAGCTTTTAATGACTTTTCAAGGAGGTGTTGAGTTTACTTTATTTTGAGTTGGCATGGAACCCCCGGGTTCGTGGGGTGAAGTTTGTCTAGGTCTTGGCAACAAATGTCCAATCTGGAGAGACTGGTTGAGGGAGACCTAACCTACACCTCTCCTGTCGGATTCTCTCAACCCATCGCCTTGCATGCTGTGGGAGGGATGGATTCATACGTCTGTCACTCCTGGACACATTGGCCCCGTAGATTCCTACCCATCCCTTATACCAGTTTTCTTCCTCTACTTCTTTTTCCAAAAAAAAAACCGCTCAGCATCCTGACAAAGGCCTTGAGGGAATTATTTTTCCTTACTGCCTCCTGTGTGGAAATATGTAAAATAAGAAATGAATTTTAAAAATTATTCTGTTTCACCCCTAATAATTGTAAAATGTAATTGTCGTGTTAGATGTATAGACAAAGATATATTTTAAAATTTCAATACATTTAAGTGAGTATGTACTACTAGATACCTACTACTAAATTGTACCGACACAAATGTAGTTTATTACACCCTTCAAACAGTTTAATTGCTTTCCTTTTCTTTTATATTGCTCTCCGTTATTTTAACGTTTTTTATTCTTACAATGAAACACAACCTGCAATCAATAGAAAGGAAATATGCATGTTTTATTACTGCAGTTTCAATATGAATTTGTAATTAGTACCCAATAAAAAGCTTTTTTGAAATGCAATGATCAGGTAGGCATAAGTTTGTAAGACAGCAACATTTTTATAGGTGATCGTAAAAACTATTAATAACAAAAGAAGCACACCATCAAAACATTTAGTAAGTAGGTGTACACAATTCTTTCAATAATACATTAATACCATACCTAATATAAAACTATCGCCATATTAAAAATAAAAATGTGGTACGAAGATATTAAGTTCTCTATAAAAACTTTCAGTTGTCGTAAAACATAATTAAATGAAGAGAATAATTATTTTTAGGGTACAATCAACAGCTATAGTTAGTTATAACAGTGTAATGATTTTTGATCGCTACTTATGTAACCAAAACATTACTATAGCAATTTTGGAGGTATGTGTACAGTTAGCTACGTTTGATGACTTAGCAGGGGTGTCCGGGTTCATGTTTGAGGTTTATCGGGTTCTTGGCGGCGGATTCGTCTGCCCATCAACTGCGTGTCAGGCCAGATCCGGAGAAACTGGTCGAGGGAAACCTTTCGATCTCTCCAGCAGGGCTCTCTCGGAACATCGCCTCGCCTGAGGGTAATTATTTTCCTCAGGGCCTTCTGCGTGGAGCCAATGTAAAAAAAACGTTTACGTATTAATAGTTTTATAGGTGCCCCCCATCCTATTCTACCATATTGGATTATGGATTGTCAGAAAGCGAAGTACGTCATTCGCAGTAGTTCTTTATTTAGATTTTTTTTAGTTATTTAGAATATCAGAATATCAATGGTGACTGTGACAAGTTTGGAAAGCATTAATTTACGATTTGCTCTCAAATTTGTGAAATTACGCACTTGTCGTGTTGTTTGCAACTTTGAGAAACAATAAATCAACATCATCTGCCATTTTTGAATTTGGCCGCGAGTGTTTAAAATACTTTACTGTTTAGTAGGTTACTGCTGGTACAATTCGTGTCAAGCTATAACCGCGGGCCTAACACACTTTAAAACCTGATGGCAGATTATTGATTCAATGAAGACTGAGCATTGTACATTGTACGCACAGTGATAACATGTGAGTCGTATATCCGTGCGTCTAAAAATATTATTACCATGTTTGATTGCATTCCTCGAATTTGGTTCAGTTACGTGCCACGTTTGAAATAGTTTGCGACTCATCACACATTTTTAAATCATCTAAAAATACTTGCTGGATAGGATAGACTAGAGCGCACGGTTGGTAGTCGAATAGACTATTTTCACTGTTTTTTTTAATGATGAATAAATTTTGTATAACAATTTAAAATGTGCCAATTTTGATTTGCTGCTATAGCAACATTTTTGTTTTTGTTTGTGAATATATGTATTTTTTGTGTGGTTGTTTTAAATAGGTTCATAGTTATCTATTTCGTAAACAATCCTTATATGAACATTTAATTGTTTTTTTAAGTAAATATACGGAAACAATCACATTTCTTATAATTTAAGTTTAAATTTTGTTATAATTTTATTTCCTTTAATAATTCGTCAAAATATGAACATGAATATGGCGTTGGTGACGTCACGCCAGTCAAAGCCGGTGACAGCAGTATTACTAGACAGTAGCATTCTTATGATGTATGTCATAATAAAATTGTAGCCAGTTCGAAGTGTTTAGGAATGTGCGGTTTTAGGTCGTTTTTAAAATTAATAATTGTAATCAATAACAATGAAAACATTGAAATTACAAATTTTTAGAACGATAATCACAATTAGAAATATTAATTTTAAATCTTCCATACATTTTTAAGGGTATCCATAAATTTTATGAAAATACCCCATTGATGGATTTAGAATTGCACTGCGGAGGCTGAATTACATCCCTTTTAACACAATTTTTACTTAATTATATTAATGTGATACCCTAAAAAGCTCTCCTAGATTAACTGTGTAAAGTCATGACTTGAGTCTTAAATTTTCTGTTGGTTGACGCTGTGAGGCGGGATAAGGATGTGGCTGCTGGTAGGGATTGGTTTTTGACAATTTTGAGAATCTTGGGATATCGGAAGGTCGTTTCTCTTGCCTGTCGTTTAACAAAAGAATAAGTGATTGAAATAATTCGTTCGTATGCTGTCGACATCAACAACTGTATATTCGTGAGTCTGAGAGTTTAAATCTTCAGTTTTTAACAGTTTCTTAGTGCTAAAAACAAGTGTAAGATCCTCAGATAATTTTCTTAACCTACCAAAGGCAATTTTTCAATTTTTTAGATACTCTTAAGTTCACTAATTAATTCCATCTCCCAACTTGCAAAATGATATAGATTTAAAATCCTGTTTTCCATTACTTCAGCTTCATTAGTTCAGCATCCTTTCCTTCAATTACTTAAACAGTTGCAATGATAATTATCTTTACATTTCCGAGTCGTCTTTCATTACATCCGTTTTCATTAATTTGTTGGTACGGGACTTAGTACAATTTCAAAAAAGGGTAACATAACATTACAACGTCAATTCAATTGGAATAAAATATTCCACATACTTTGATTTTCGCCACTTCTTGTCATCTCCTCAAGATATCATCTCCTTAAGATATCCATGATAATTTTAAAATATATGTTCATTTGTTCATGATATTAATAAATATTTATAATAATAAATGTTCATCGGAGCAAACCTTGTTACTTGATTGCCTTGTTGACAATATTACACTATTCAAATGTTTCCCATAAAACCATATAAAATATGAAACATTGTAACTGGCTCCTGACAGCAATTGAATTCATTACTCGGACGCATTATGGTTTGTTCGGATCATAATTCTTTTTTAATTGACCTAATGCATTAATGAACATTCCTTGTAAGAAGATATGAAGAATACAAATGGAAGGTAATTACTTCATTCTTCGAATGATTCACACATTTGTTTTGTTAAAAAAGCAATTAAATTTATGGACGTTTGTAATTGATTGATTTGTTTTGTCTGTTTTTGAGTGTAAATGTGCTTCCTGAATGAACTATTGTATAAACTGAGCAATAGTTAAAAAAAATCTGAGAAGTGTTTTTTTATACGAAATCAAATACGGATAAAACTTAATGTGTTAATCTCTGTAATAGTCAGTAAAATTAATTTGTCTAACAGACAAATATCACGCTTATAATTGATTTTTACAATCAATTAGTCAATTATATTTTAAGATTAATATCTTCGAAGTAGTCTAGATTACAAAACTTTATTACCACGGGTCGTGTTTCGGCACTAACTACTTAGCCAACAACTTGTCATGCAGTATAAAATATGAATATAATGTAATGATAGTTCACTTCAAAAATAAAACCACAAGAGACAACTTCATCGCCGTAAGAAGAAACATAAACTACGCTGCTATCAAAGGACTTGCCCAAGACAAGATTTTCATTGGAGAAGAACTCACCCCATATCATAAAGAACTTTTATGGCAAACAAAAAAATTTGCCAAAGAAAAAAATTATACCTATGTCTGGTACAAGGAAGGTAGAATCATGATGAGGCGCCTCACCAACGAAAAAATTTTCTATATCAAACATGTAGATGATTTAAAAAAAATAACTTAAAATGTCACGAAATTGTCCTTTTCAATGTACACATCACACAAAAATGGATTCTGTAACTACCAATATAACGTCTAACAAATCAAACCTATCAATCTACCATCAAAATATTAGATCGATAAATAAAAACTTTGACCAGTTTCTCATCCAACTCGACCTTACTAAAACTAAATATGACCTAATTATCCTGACAGAATGTTGGCTAACACCTTACTATAATCCAAAAAACATCCCCAATTATACCCATCATCAAACCTCCAACCACTGCAGACAAAACGATGGCATAGTAGCATATACACTAAACGACACTCACAACACATTTAACGTTAAAGAAATTCACATTTCAAACTCAAACTGTCTGCAAATAACATACAACGTCAACACCTGTATCATTGCACTTTACCGCTCTCCTTCGAAACCTAATATCTCCTCCTTTCTACATGACTTGAACTGCTATCTAACGGAACTAAACAATACAAAAAACTTAATATTGATGGGAGACCTTAACATTAACATTTTAAAAAACAATGAACATCCCCAGTGCCAAGATTACTTAAATACAATCATGTTCCACGGAATGGAAAGCACAATAAATTCCCCAACAAGATGTACGCCATACTCCTCCTCCTGCATCGACCATATTATGGTTAAATCAACCAACCAATACACCTCCGAAATCCACACGTCATCTATTACAGATCACTACGCCACCTCATTCACAATGAGTTCCAAACACAATGTACAAAGCAAAGCTTCAACTAAAATAACGAAGAAAACAATTAACTATGACAACCTCAACAAAACGATTAATTCCAAATCCTGGGACGTACTCTATAATATAGAAAACATAGAGGAGGCCTGGAACTACTTCTCTACCTACCTACAAGACACCCTTGTCCAAAACACCAAAATCACCACAAAAACCATTCCTAGAGCAATCAAACCTCTCAAACCATGGATAAACCACACTATTATCAACTGCATTCGGAAACGCAACTCCATACATAAAAAATGTGCCACAAATCCATATGATATCACACTCCATAATTTCTATAAAAGATACCGAAATATTTGCACACAAGTCATTAGGAAAGCCAAAAATCTATACTACAACAAAAAAATTTCCGAATGTAGCAATGATCCTAAACAAATATGGAAAGTTCTCAAGGAAGCTACCAATTCAAATACAGCCACTGACACCTTAAACTCTCTCAATATCAATGATACCACCGTAGACTTCACATCAAACCCCAATACAATAGTCAATTATATAAACAATTACTTTGCAAATATAGGTCCAGAACTAGCAAAAAAAATTCAAGTAAATAACGATACGCGTGGCCCTAGTGACCGCACAATCAATGATGATTTCCCAACCCGCTTTATTCTTAAAACGATTACAGAGAAAGAAGTTTCTTTAGTAATAAACTCGCTCAAAAACTCTTCTTCCACCGGTATTGATGAAATACCTAACAGTGTTCTTAAAAAAATTGCCCCTGATATAATTAAACCATTAACTCATTTGCTTAATACTAGCATCCGCCAAGGCATATTTCCCACCATTCTAAAACAAGGTCTCATTATCCCTATTTTCAAAACAGGCTCCAAACTTGATATTAGTAATTATCGTCCTATTACGTTGCTTAATTCCCTGTCCAAAGTATTTGAAAAGATCGTCAATAATAATCTGATGGAATACCTGGAAACCAACAACCTACTATCGCCGCGGCAATTTGGATTCAGAAACCATAAAAGCACCAACGATGCCATAGCCACGGTCATTGACCATATCTCTGGCCACCTGGACAATGGTTTGAAATGTTTATCGGTATTTCTCGACCTATGCAAAGCATTTGATACAATTTCACACATCAAATTAGAACGCAAAATGTTCAATATAGGTATTAGGAATAATGAATTAGGCCTCCTCTCCAGCTTTTTATCTAACAGATCCCAATGCGTTAAACTCAGATCAACAAAGAGTCAATTTTTGCCTATTAGTTACGGGGTCCCTCAAGGCAGTGTCATAGGTCCAACGCTCTTCCTTATATACATTAACGAGTTGTGTAACCTAGACATCGATGCCACTATTGTCAGTTTCGCCGATGACACTGTCCTCCTCTTCCAGGCGAAAGACTGGCCTACCGCATATTCCAAAGCAGAGGAAGGAATTCAAAAGGTAAAATTTTGGCTTGACTCGAACACATTAACACTAAATGTACAGAAAACAAAATACTTACTGTCTAGTCTCTCCAATATTCCTAAGTCAAACCTAATCCCTCCATTAAAAATACACAAATGTAAAAATACATCTTTAAACCGGAATTGTGACTGCCCATGCCTAGAACAAGTAAACATTATCAAATATTTAGGATTAACCTTTGATACACACCTAAATTGGAAGCAACATATACATAACACTACAAACAAAATCCGCAAATCTATATACTTTTTCAAACAAACACGCAACTTCCTTGACTTAAAACTTTTAAAAACAGTGTACTTCTCACTATGCCAATCTCACATCGAATACGGAATTTTAGCTTGGGGTAATGCTTATTCCAGTGCCCTCGATCCCATCATTAAAGCACAAAAACTTATCATAAAAATTATTCTTAAACTGCCTCTTACTACCAGCACTGATACGATCTTCAATACTTTCAACGTTATGGACATTAAACAACTCTACGCAAGATCCATATTAGTTAATTTACACAAAAACAACAAAACATCATACAAAACAACACAAACAACGCACAATACCCGAGCCAAAAACAAAGAACTTCTCCAAACTCCTTTTTCCAAAACTACCTTTGGACAAAGACACTTCAAATACATAGCTTGCAAACTATACAATACACTACCAGCTACAATCAGACATACTGAATCCTTGACAAAATTCAAACAAGACGTAAAGAAATGGATTGTTAGTATTGGACGCCACACTACTGCAAACATCTGTAAAGTAAATCATTAATAGACAGTGAACAATTTGCATACGACCTAATCCATGTAAAATAACTTAAAAATAGAATCATGTCAAATTAATTAATCAATCCCATAAATAGATTTGACAGAATTTACTATACATCATCATTTACTGTACATCATCTCTTCCTACATTTACATAACTCTCTTTAAAGTGAACCCACACTTCCAATCACCTTTCCATTTTTATAGTATTCAATTGAATTTGTATGTTACTTAAAATATTCTTGTAATTTTAAATATGTACGTCAAAGCCTGTCTCAACACAGGTAAATCCTAGTGAGACAGGCATCAATTAAACCCTATGTATAACCCTATGTTTATAGATTAATAAAAAAAAAAAAAAAAAATTTAATTATTCAAATCAACTCGCGACAGCTTTTCGTCTTTCAAAGGCATTGTAAAACTGTAATAAAGTGACTAATGACTAACGATCTGATTAAAGAAAATCTCTACAAAAGGTACTCAAATACCTCATTTTACAAATATTTATTCAAGCCCTTAAACATATTTATAGCTACTAATACTCTAATTATAGAATAATTCATTTACTAAATAAATATTAGTACATATGTTATTGTAAAAGCCCGTACTAAGGTAATTCTTAAGATTTTTCAGTAAATTCTAAGATTTATCAACTTTTAATGGCAAAATTCCGAACTCTTCTGTGATCATAATTATTGTTGGAAAATTCTAAGATTTACCAATTTACGGGCTTTTCCAGTAACATATATATTCTAAACTCCTGCTATGATAAATTTTCTGGTCCAGATATAACATTTTTTACATGTGTGTCTACAACCTACAACCTGCTCGAAGCTCACCGATAAACAACGACAAAGTGCAAATACTCGTCATTTCCTTTTCCGCGATGATTCTATATAAAGAAAGGGAACGGTTTTCCGTTGAACGTGACGCGGAGAGGAAGATGCGATTATATCACATCCCTAATATAGGTACATATCAAACAGATTTAAAAGCAGATAGTATAGAAGCTAATTACGAAAGAAACAATCATAAAAGCACGCTGCCTGAACTTTGTTCTCAACTTTAAAGCTCACGGCGCAACTTTTACAGGTAAACGACAAGTTAAATAAGACATACTTAAAAAGAGAAGTATCATTGAAGGCGTGTTTTGAATATTGTCTTGTTTTGATAGTACCCTTTTTGGTTTATCCTACGACTGCTTGTTGTAGGGGCGATGTTGATCCAAAGCAAGTTTTTCTCAACAGCCTGCGTCTCATATCCGTCCCATTCTGCACAGCGCTTGGGAGCCGAACGTCACAATCCACGCGCCAAGCCTCCTACATTTCCTGCATGCGATGCGTTTAGAATGTGCACGCCGACAACATGGCGCCCTAAAAAAGGGACAACGCTATAGCGTGCGAGCGAGACGCCGACATTAAACACAGCCTGAATAAGCTCGAAAAGTGAAAATACAAGTTGCGGGAACTTGATAAAAGTCCGCGATGCAAAGCTTTTACTTTGTATAGTAACGGAAATGCTTTTTTACTCGTTGGTGTAAATTGCTGGTTGTTTTTCTTAATTTTTGTCGCGCTGCGGATCGTTCTCGCGATTTTGTCCATAGAAACACCTTTTACTTGACCGCGTCAACATCTTGCAGACGATCGAGCGAAGTTGATAGACACGGTTGGTTCGCGAAGTGCTTGGTGACCCGTTACTACTGTGTTTGTGGCCCAAAGAAGTGCGCTTTCAGTTCGTGGAACCTTTTCCAATACCGAACGAACAGTCAAATCGTGCCGAGAGCAAAACCCGACAATTAGTTATTGTGTAATAAAGTTCAGAATACGTTTAATTGGATTACTCTGGTGTTGCTACGATCCGAATTGGTTTGTTGATAAAAATGATAAACTTGTTGATTGATTATTAAACCTTTGACTTTCTTCGGTTTCACTGTTCACTCTTCGTAACTGGATAGAAAAGGATACCAATATGAAACTTCTAAGATTTCCTAGATAGAAAACATGTTTTTTAATTCCTTAAAGGTAGGATGCAAGCTGCTTTTAGCGCTTGTTTGCGACTCTTAATGATTTCCGTTCGATTTATAATCGATCGTTCAATTTCAAAATGTATATCAGGAAGTGCCTTTATTTTGTATACAAAAAATTCACCTGCCTTCCTCCGTACTCCGACATTTAAAATTAATGCAGGTTTTCTTACATGCATTCTATATTGTATGCTACTGGCATTTGACATTCAAAATACAGCTTTCGCGAAGGAATAAATAAGAATCCATTTTATATTTTCCACCGTGTGATAATATATAATGTGTTTTACCTTTTTAGTTCACTTATTGTACTTAGACACCCGCTATTGGTAAATGACGTGTTAGCAATAGCGGGTGTCTAGAGAGGACAGAACGTTACAGATTATAATTATTATTGTTCTTACATACATATTCTGTGTAAACTTGGCAGATGCGTCTCTGACATTTTCATTGATACACAAGAATGCATCTTAAAGGTGCAACATGTTTTACAGACTTGGCTACACGCTGTGTATTTACCAATACTATTATCATTAAAAGCATTGTAAATTGCATTCGATGTAGTATGTATTATACTAATACAGGAGCGTGCCGTTTATAGTAAGCGGTTATTTTAATTAGAGTATCATTAAAAATTTAATTACTATTTATTAACTAATACAAAAATAAATAATAAAGATTGCTCCATGTATATTAGCGGCCTGCCCCTCATTTTTTTTATATTAACCATTCAGAATTGAAACGTTGCTTGAAATAGCTTTAGTCGTGTTTGGTGATCAGATCTGAATAGCGAGGTACTTCCCCACCTTCTTCTTCCCCATCTGCTTCCCCTCCCCAATACCTTCAGCCTCGCAACATACCCCAATTGGGGTGCCGTATTCTCACTGGCTCCAGACGGCAGTTGGGACTCTTGTGCAGTATTCATACAATAAAAAGTATTTAAAAAAACTCCACACAGGGCCAGGAGCAGAAAATACTTTCCTTCAGGGCCTATGTCATCTTCGGGGATGCTGTATGGAGGGTCTTTTAAATGAAGTAAAGGAAGTTCTGAGGAGGAAAAGGGCATGGGGGGTGGGTAGGAATCTGTGGTGAGAAATGTAAGGGATTTATTCGCATTAAATTATACATACTTTTTGACATTTTCTGAATCCTTTATAAAATAATTGATTTTCTTCAAACACAGCAAACTTATTTTGTGGCACCATTTTAATTCAAAATTAATGTTTATAATCATTGTTTATGAAACCAACATGTTTCATGAGCTATGCTCACTTCTCCAGGGTACACTAAAAAAAAAATTCTATCAAAAAACGGAAACATGGATAAATATTATCAATCTAAATATTACGACACGCCACTGGTACTAAATACTGAATATAAGTATCACGTTGCCGAAGGGATGCATTTTAATATCTAAAATCTTAAATTTTATTGCATCCAAGTCATTGCTTTCAAATGATAATAGTTTCGTATGCACACACATCATAAAATATGCTAAGTGCACGCTGCATCAAAAGCTAACATCGCATTAATATGCCAGGCGTATCCGAAGGCGTAAAAAGCTCGCATAAGACGCTACGACAGTTTGTTATTCTGTCTGTCTATCTGTTTTCTGTTTGTAAAACCGGAGAACAATAAACATGTATCCGTATTTATTGACCAGATATGCAGATACCAGTTTCAGCTCGGTCTCACTCAGTTTCTATTCGCTTGCGTTGAATATTAACCCCGTTACGGCGAAGAGACCCAGGAATAAACGCTATGTATGTTAGTTAACCGGTTAAATAATAATACTAATTCTATGCTATGTGCCTCATTACATATTAAAGTGCCAATAACGCCTGAAGCACTGCCAAGCAAATCGTCAATTTATCGATTTGTCGCGTAAATCGTTTTCCATTGAAACATTCTGAAGCGATAATATTTATCTTAACCAGAAATCAAAATAATACTTATTCTTACATAGATTTATTAGAAAGACGCAATTGGTGAGCTCTAGCGTGATGAAATTTGCAGCTTATTTAATACTGTAATTTTTAATAATTCTAAAGCTATTTTAATAAATGAACAATCAAATATAATTCACTTACCAAAGTGCCAAAACGTTTTTCCCAGAAACACAAACAAAATAATTTCTATGACAGCTTTTTTCAGATCACAACGTTATTTCCATTCTAAACTATAGATGTAACTTTGAAATATCCATTAAATTTACAAAAATATTTGCTTTATATTTTTCAAATAATCAAGAAGAAAATCGGGCGAAGCCATGTAGTAATTGATGGTTATTATATAAAAAATAATATTCAAATAATTTGTGGAGGTCGACAAAGTAATTCTTTATTTTGCTTATTTGTTAATACCAACGATAATTTAATTTTTCGCTAATGTTTCACCTCGCTGTTTTAAATGTTAAAGATCATCCTGTATGGTGTATTTTCAATGTTTTCGTTGCAATTTGAAGTCGATGTTTGTTTGGTCAATAGTGAAAAATTCCAATTTAGAATCATTGCAATGAATGTTGTAAACATCGTTGTGTTTAGGTTGGGTCAAAGAATGCAATTTCATAATTTTTTCTAAAATTCGGCAATTTTTGCAGAGACAAACAAACAGATTTCCAGTTTTGTATTGCGGATTATATTATAAAGAAACAATGGTTTCAATAATTGTATTGTAAAACGGCATTATTGTGGCTTCAAGTTTGGCTCCACCCGGCCTTTTGAGCAATTGAAAAGGCTTTTTGTCGAATTGAAATTCAGATAGTATTGTCGGGGGTTCAAGATGTCGTTAGCATAAAGAACAATTGAGCAAATAGTCGCGCGTTCGATGCCTGTAATTACCATTCTGAGAGCGGACTTCTCGGTAAGAGAATTGTAAAAGGTGACTTGAATCGTTGAGTTCCACAGCCATTGGCATTCAAGGTGAACCCCGCAAAGCAGCGGTCTACAATTCCCATAATATAAGATATTTGTTCCATGAACGAAATTAAAACACGAGGTAACTGTTTACAAGATTCATGTCAATGATTCTAAATTTGAATTTGTAACAATTGACCAAACATTCGAGGATGCCAAATTGCTGAAAGCATTAAAGTTTTCCGAAGAATCCGGCGATGCAGTGGGTTACAATTTCCACATGAGATTCTTATTCCATGAACGAAATTAAATCATATTAACTGTTTACAAGATTCATCTTAATGATTCTAATTTTAAATTACTAACTATTCACACAAACAAACTTCGAAACCAAATTGGCGAAAATATCATGGTTCTCTTAAACTAGCATTTTTTATTGGATGCAGTAACTTTTTTTTCATTAGGTATTTGATGATTTGCCCCTTGTTTTTATTGTTTAAAGCTATACACCATGTCGTTTAAAATTCGAGATCAGGCCTTCGCTTAACCATAAAGCTTCTTGTGTAGATGGCGATATGGTTTAAATTCCCGTTTAACATAAGCCGCCAGTTTTCATTTATTAAAGAAAAACCGTCTCCAAAAAGCGTGTTTTATTTTATTTTGCGAAGCTCAGGCACAAATATTTAAATATTTTACTACCTAATTCTACATTAAATTTTCCACATTAAACAATAAAATCATAACAGAAAAGGGATTTGTAAGCAGGAGATTTTAAGGGGTTTGTAAGGAGGAGATCTAAAATATTTTTAAGCGATTCATCGCCACAATCCATATATTTCAAATATGCCATTATATGGTATCTTTTCGGTTTGTTGAAATACTGATGACCTGGGAGATAAAGCTTAAGTTATCTTACAGTAAAAGATGTAATATTCCCATAAAGTAATGCATATTATAATAATATTTATCTATTGCCTCTTCGTTAATTAATCGAAAAAAAGGAAATGCCAAATATTCAAGCTATTCAATCACTTTCGGGGTTAAAGCTTAGTGTGGGTTCACGCAAATGGGTCTCAAATATCTGGTAATTTATCTCATCCCATTTATTCTGATCATGTCCGTCCCACGTGCTGAAATGTCAATACTAATTAATTAATCTTTAAGTATTAATGTAAGTATGGCCTAGTGATGGGAAATAGTCGAAATAGTCGAAATAATATGAAAATAATCGAATACCGCCGAATGACAAAATTATAAAACACATTTTCATTCAAGTGAATCAAGGAAAAAAACTACTTACTGTACCTATATACCGGCGTATAAGTACAAAAAATCTACATTGTAAATAAATTTGTATAATGTGCATTCCAACTTAAAGGTATTTTTGAAGTCGATTTTAGGTTTGAAATTGGTAAATAATGTACAAAAAATTCTATAATAAATATTTTGGGGGCCTAATTTCGTACGTAATTTTGGTAACCATTTTGGTGAATTTAATAGTTTTTTAAGAGCTTTGATGTTTGAAATAATCGATTAAATTATATATTACCTCGATTTTACAGATCAGTGACATCACTAGTCTGGGTGGCATTTATGTAAGAAAATCGTGGGCACGACATACAACGCATAACACTGTGAACCATCAACCAGACATTTGATTAATGTTGAACAAGACAAATTATATTTACACATTGTGGGTTAATAAGGATTTGACTACTTTTGTTTTCGTTCGATGTAGAATTGAGAATAGGTTGTACCGAAGTTGTAACCATTGTATGGTATTATTGTGTGGGCGGTTCGAATTGGTATACTTTCAACAGTGTGCGGTGTTCAGCACACCTCATATTATTATCGATTCATAAATATAATCGATCATTGAGTTTTTACATTCGCGAACGTGAGCCAGGTCGTTCTTGGAATGCATTATTTTATACTCTCGGGATTTCTTGGTACTAATAATACTTTAACATTTATTAATGACAGTTTCTTAAACTGTAGAATTATAGTTAGGTACTGTTATGTTAGTAATATATTCGATATATTTTTAGAACCACTGTTATCGATATTTTGTGTTTTTTCTCAATGCTTGTAAATATCATTGCGAAATTTCTTAGATTTGTCATACAGTTGACATATTATTGTGGTAGATAGGTACATACTCTCAGAATCGCCCTGGTAAAAGACCACCATTTTTAATCGATCATTGCTTGAAATGGCTTTTGTCGTGTTTGGTGCCCAAATCTGAACAGCCAGTTACATACTTCTCAACTTTCAGCCTCCCAACATACCCCAATTATGGATGACAGTCGCATTGGATCTCGACAGTTAGGAGTTGACAAAATGTGAAGCCTAAATACCGGCATCTGTTTTTACTCCTTCATATAATCCGGGCCTCTTAAGACGAACGAATGCGCGGTCCATTTCGGCCAGTTTCATAAAAAAAAAAATTATGTTTTTCATTTACTCACAAATAATTGCCCAGGTCGCCTCTATCTTATAATTTAAAGCAAAAATAAATAAAGTAGCTCACATCCGTACTAGATATATGATATATCTTTTGATTACAAAAATAATTTTTCAGTTTGATGGGTATTTTGATCTCAAATCCAAATTTAAGATTTGTATGAAACTGGCTGAAATGGGCCGCGCACACGTTCCTCTTCAAGGCTCGCATTAATAAATCGTAGTACTGACACAGATCACCTGTCTTTACACTGAGTAGACAGAGGCGCTCTCGTGAGGTGTAACTTAAAAAAGCTAATTTAAAAAAAATCATCGGTATGGGTTCTTCGGTTTAAATTATGTATAATATCGACATCCATCATTTTATTTACACGCCTTTGTCTGTTCAACATTCAAATTTGTTGTTACGGAAGACTTGTACGAGTATGTCTTTGATCAAAAACTTTACACCATTTGCACCATTTACGGCAGTCTAACCTTGATTACGTAATTAAGTAATTCAAATATTGTGTAATTGGATTTGGGTGACCGACCACCCATTCCGTTCAATGTATTTAAAATTTACATTTCCACATAATTTTACAATCAACAAGAAATAGGAGTCGCGAATGCCATCCAATAAAAATACGAATAATTTATTACCACATCGAATCTCTACATAGTATTTATAAGAAAGGTTTAAATTCTTTTTTTACCGTTTATTTTATTTAAACTTAAAAATTAGTTCATAGAACGTGTATAGTACCTACTACAAAATTCATACCAGTTCTTGCACTAAATCAACTGGCAAATAATATTATGATTTTTTGTTGAGACATTTTTTATCGAGTGAACATGAATTAACATCAGACAACGCACCTTATATTCTGTGAAGAAATCGTACCAACGCTGTAATAGGTTAGGCACAAACTATTTAAAAGGTGTTTTATAATAATTTGGTATAAGCATTCTTAGGAGGAATATAAACGCTAGAACTATTTCGATTCTCACGCCTTCAAAATTTAAAATCGAGCGTCTCATTTGCACGAGGCAAGTAAGCGAAAAAGTGGTTTTTGTGTCTAATTTTATAAGAATGAAAAAAGTTAGAACATACAAAACCTCAAAAATAGTCTTAGCCATAAAGGCTATTTAAAAAAAATGGTTTCTTATATTACTTCATAGTTTTAAGTCGTGAAAAAACTGTTTTTTTTGTGGTTTACGCTTATATTTTTTTGTTATGTAAATAATAATTTTATTGTAATTCCAATAAATAGAACAGCTAGTAAAAGCTTCAATTTATCCGTAGCATATTTTTTGATGTTCATAATGTAAACCGATTTGTCGTAAAGATTAATCTAAATTGTATCTAAATAGGATTTCACGTATAGCTTCATCTTAATTAAAGCATCTAAAATAATTATAAACGACCAAATTTTTAAACCAAACACACAAATTCTGCGTTACTTCGTAGTGGCATTATTTTCATTGGCAGAATAATATTAAGTAGAATTACTATTTAAATGTCAAGGAGACCTTCGATAGAACCGATACTGAAACGTATTTCTAATAACTGCTCATCTTATTGAGAATAATAAGCGGATCTGAATTATTATGCAAAGGTAATATCCAAGACAGCTTTCACTAGTTCATAAGAAACGATAGAGTAAAACCGTGGTGACGCAGAACCTCATTTCAAGGAGCCTGTTAAATTTCCATTCAAATGTTATCTAAATAGGTTTCCGTCCAACAGGCAATGTTTTGTTTTATTTTATCAACACGTTTCAATGCAGGCATTCATTTTAGACTGATTGCTTGACCGTTATATGCACAAAGTAGATGTGAGTCTAAGACGTAATGAGCAAAGGTAATAACGGGAACACCTGATTGTAATAAACTAATTATCTAATCAGTTTCGACTCGAGTGCTCGACTCTGCTAGACTCTTGTCTTCCTGGGGCGTTAAAGAATTTTTCTTTAATATACTAAGAATTATTATATTTTCATGACAAACCATCTAAGCGTCCACTAATTGATTGTACGTGCTGTTTAATGCGACACTTTGAACAATACGCCAGATATCGCACTTGCAACATTAGCTCATTAGAAAATAAATTGAAAACTGATTTCACTGGCAGCCAGGAATTCAGAAACACGAGGAGGTAATTAGATAATTATCGTCGCCGGTTATTCATTGATGGGATAATATGATGCATACCTTCGTCTTGAAATTTCTCATGGTTATGATTTCGTTTCGGAAATATTTGAAGTTCATTGTAAGGAAGTCTTCAGCATTCCTCTGATCTGAATCACCACCCATTCCTCAGTTTCCTCACCCCACTTCACCTTTTTCACCTCGTGGTAGAAGCGAGAGATCAGAGTGTGGTATCGAAAATGAGAATGGTATTCCATTTACAATAAATTATCGCGAACACTTGAGTACATTTCGCAGAAATATTTGGCTGAGCTGAAAAGGTATTTGTTCGTAAATATTTAACTTATCTGTTCCGAGTGTAATTTTGTACGTCATATTTAAATATCAGAGAGTAAACCGAGACGACTTACATGTTGAAATAAAATACTGTTTGACAACTGTTATTTGAATTGCTCAAAGTAATTTATATATGGTAATATCATATTTTATTTAAGTACCTACTACCAAAAGCCAGCTCATCAGTAGCACTTTCTCAATTACAGATCGAGATTTTATTGAACACGATCCAAGAGACCAATAATAATTTATATAACTGTGATTTATATTGCATCTGAGTAACTATTTCAGTCAAGCTGTTATTTGTAGCATTTAACAAGACTTTGTCTTTATCGAAGTAGTCACGCTTGAGATGGAATTTTAAATGGCACCGGATACCGCTCAACAAATTTGTCAAAACACAGCATTGACTGGATGAAACATTGCCTACCTTTAAAATATAATTTTTTAAAGCACAATCTTCAACTTTGTAAAAGTTTTATCTTCGACCATTCCCAAACGAAACGTCACGTCAAAAAGCTGTATATCTCAGGTAGACAATGCAGGTTTCAGAATACACGTGCACGTGTGTCATTCCTTTATTTTGTGAGATTTAAAATCTGTATTGGAAAGGCTCTTTCGTAACAATGGGTCCGAAAAGGTATACCTGTTCTACCTGGGCTGTGGTTACCTGGAACCTGTGACGTCACTGCGAAGGCTCGATTTCTCTCGTCGAGGTTAGTCTCATTTTACCTAGTGCCTCGAAAGCCCACAAATAATTTTACTCGCGGTTAATCAGTACTGATTCTTCTGGATTGTATAGTTATGGTTGATGTTATAGTTCATAGTGCTAATAATGGTTAATCTCTACCATCGATGACTCAGTTGGTCGATGATATCTACGAATTGTGAACAGTGAAAACAAGGAAAATTTAACATTATTTAATGTGAAAGGTTAATATTTTATCGTCTTTATTTTTAATAATATGTCGTAATAAACTGGATATAATTTTAGTTTTTGTATTTAGAAACATGCCATTTTAATAATGTTTTTGAAAGTGTGCGTAAATTTAATAACCACAGTATTTTTGACAGAAATTTTCTGAGACCTTTCCCAAAAACGTAATATTACATTTTTTTAAAAATAATTATTGTAAAATCTTTTTTTTTTAAATAATAATAATTGTTTAGTTATGGGTGTAATCCATCAACATAGCATCAAGTTCTCTGAAAATCGAAACAAGGATGCTCTATTTTGAATTTGAGCGCCAAAAGTGTTCGACTACCTGTTACTAGACCTGTTACCTGTTGAGTTGGGCCTAGAAACCTAACCTATAATCATTCTGTTAGGTCCCCTGGGCTAGGCGCTATTTTTTGCTCCAATACGCTGTAACATCTTATTGTATCCAGTTCTTAATTATTACATATTTTGGCTTATTTGACCATTTCTTTCTACAGAAATAAATAAATACGAACGAATAAATGACAAAAAATGTACAGTGACTGTTGTGATCGAAAATCGAAAGAACTTTTGTTCCGCTTGACTCTCATGGAATAAGTGGTGTGTTTTTAACAGTAATTGAAGGTGTTTTAAAATTTCACAAACAAATGTTTGTTTTATGACAAAGTGAGAAAAATCAACATCATGATTAAATTTCGTTATAAGCGTAAGGAACCCGGAGATGGTTCATCTACTCTACCACCAAAGCCTGTCACCACGCGTGCACAGACCATTCAGTCCAAGTCTCCCACATCGCAAAAGACTGGCTCCATCACGGAGCTGAAGAAAAGTGCCATCATCAGCGGGTTGAAGAAGAATGGGATTGTCAGCAGTGCTATGAAATGTGGCAGCACCAACA
This sequence comes from Glyphotaelius pellucidus, assembly GCA_936435175.1. Taxonomy (NCBI): domain Eukaryota; kingdom Metazoa; phylum Arthropoda; class Insecta; order Trichoptera; family Limnephilidae; genus Glyphotaelius; species Glyphotaelius pellucidus. The sequence goes on along the minus strand of OW386545.1, from coordinate 6,832,123 downwards.
GCCTGCAGAAATCGCCTTCAGCCAAGAACTTGGAACCAATTCAAGGCTTGCATAAAGTAGGCTCTACGGGTAGCCTACCCAGAAGCGGAAGATGTACGCCGGTTTCCCCAGCCATTGAAAACGGCAAAACACTGCTCAAACCTCCTCGGGTCATGGTGCAAAAAACCAGCACTCTTCCCAAGAACTCATCAGTCTCAGCTATGCAGAAGCAAAGCTTAGGTGTTCTGATGACGGACTTGGTACCATCAAGAGAAAATATGGTAAATGGACAAGATTTGGGAACGAGGAAGAATAACACCCTACCTAGAATGAAAAGTGAGAAGAACATCGATCATAATCTTCCAGCACCACAACCTATCGAGAAAACCGAAACTTCAAAGAGCTATGAAGTAAGTATTAATTATTCTAAAGCATTAATTTCTCATTTAGATAAGTACACGTGTTTCCGGTAAGAAGTGTAGGTTTTAAAACCTATGCACCTGTTGCATAAGTCAGTTACGATAATATTCTTTCATCAGATATAAACATAGTTAATAGGTGCCTTCTACCCACGTGAAACATTTGATTTTACACTGAAAAGAAATTCTAAACCTACAAAGATACTTATGCGTATCTGTGCCTGTAATAAGATAACCAAACAAATGTCAACTGTATTTAGGTAATCCAATACCTACGCGTAATCAACAAATGTCATCTTCCGTGATGAGAAACATCACGATAGTAATAATAATTGTCAGCTACCCGAGTCTATTCCCAAAGAGTATCCGATTGTATGAAACCGCAAACGGTGATGGATTGAGTAACCTTTTCGGTGCATTCACACACTTCATCCTATCTAGATCTGCTCCCGTGAGAAGTGAGAAGACGCTTCGTTCTAACTGAGTAACCACCGAACAAGGTGTTCAGAACAGAAAAAGAAGTAGCTAATTCTACCTTTACAATAACAGTACTCGTCGAATTACTCGTATTGAAGAACCTTAACAAAACCGTTATTTCGAAGCTTTTTTTGTTGCCTAATTGAAGATAAAACTTAAAAGAATTGAATAGAATTTTGCTTCTCTCTATTGGACGCTGCAAAGCTGTCCGAAACGTTGAAGAAGGTACAAAATGTTAGTTATTTTGCGCACATTGATTAATGAAGTCTACACTCTACAAGTCTACATGCTATCACTCACACTGACACTACAAACTTGCAAACCTACATATTATTTCTATAAAAGTCACTATGTATAGACATAGGCTGTCTAAAACATTGACTTTAGAAGGAAGAAGTAATTCAACACTTCCCAAAACCCAAAAAGGCAAACATCTTAACGTAAAGGAAGTAGAATGCTTGCATAAATCAATCAATTAACAATAATTCCAAATTTGTGTCCAATTCATATTTTTTTTATAGCCATGTAATTGAGTTTATAAAACAGTAGCCAACGTATGTGGGCGTTTGAGTATGAAGGTGGTGTGTATAGAAATGGTAGTGTATAAAGAAAAGATGAATGCCTATTTTTAATCACCCTATTTCTCCCACGCCGCGTTCTCATTGCTGTTATTGAACTCTAGGGGGCATGATGACTCTGCGGAGGGTGATACTACAACAATCAAAACAATACCTCCGTCACTCGTCTTACCTCGCTTCACCTGTGTTTACCATCGTATTTAAGAGAAAAATCAACAACGGCGGGCCCAATCATACTGCGCAGTATTTATTCTTCGATAAACTGGTTTTACTCGTGCGTGTTATTGATTTTTTTTTTTTTAATTAAATGAAGACATTATGAGCGAAACTCAATCGAAAATCTGGAAACAGAAAAATCAGAAAAAGATATTGGCACCTCTGGGACTCGAACCCAGGACCTCCCTACTTTCCGGGTTGGGCGCTCTTATCCACTGAGCTAAGGTGTCGATATCCAATTCGGTCACTTTTAACTGTACCATACTTCGACTAAGAACCACCCATATATTACAGTTTGAGGTTTTACTCATAAAGTTAAAATAATAAATAATAAGATTTTTTTTTTATTCATCTTATGTATTAAGTTCAAAAAATCTCGAACGGTTAGCTTTAGCGTCATGAAATTTGCACAGATTTTTCTGTTTGAAATTTCTAGGTCAACGCAACTGTTTTCAAGCCGACATGTCTTTTCCATCACACGCTATGGAGCTTTTAAATATTCTTAAAATTTTCAAAAAAATAGAAACGACGCCATATTGGTTATTCCACATTTTTACAATTTTTCAATGAGGAAAAAGATTGTTAAAACTCGATCAAAGCTCTTTTACGCAAACTTATTTACACAAAATCTTTTTCATAGTAAGGACTGTAAGTCAAAACGAACTACCTACTTAATGGAGGATAACCCAATTACAATTTAAAATGAAATATTGCAGGTTGATTTTATGCGGCTTTTCCGAGTATTTTCTTAATTCTGGGTAGTCGTTTGATAGCTAAGTAAACCGCGGTTTATGAGGGACTTCGCTTGTAAATTTATTATTGTCTAACAAGCTTATCGAAATTCGGTGAATTCTTCAAGTGAGCTAATGATAATGCAAATAGACTCGTGATTCTTTTAAAATAAGTTATGTGGAATTGACCCGCTTTTCTAGCTAAGCTTTTTCGGTATAATGAACAAATCCCATTTAATGTAAACTTCTTAGGTATTTCATAGTATTTTACAAGAATTAAATTGAATATTGTTTGCTTTTGAAGAGGTACCTAAAAATAATATGTGGGAAAATGTACTATCCTAATTTTTTTCTATTATGTGCGTTTTTCTTTGTGCGTAGTAAAACCGTAGCAATAATCATATTTGGTATTTTTATAGTGCCGTGAAGAGCTATTCTCTAAGAGATCGTTCTCCCGCGAGATGTCTTGTCAGATTTGTGTGATTTTCTACAGCTGTTAAATGAATAAATAATCATGCATACTTGTAGGAATTCGTATTTAAAACGACCCAAACTAAAATACGTGACAGCTCACAGCTGAAATTTTGACATCGGCCGATAGAAAAAGTAAATAACAGCCGTAGAAAATCACACAAATCTGACGGCACTTCTCCCGGGAGACCGATCTCTTATCACAAATTTTAGGGAATAGCCTTTCTGGCGCCCTTACTGATGAATAAAATTAGTCCTTGTTTATAATAAAGCTCGTCATCCCACTAGTTCGGTATCTATACCGAATCAACAAAATCCGGAAACCCTACGCAGAAAAGTAAAGTCCACTAAGGTTTGCAGCGCAGCCATTCTGGGACTTTTCTGCGCATTGTGTCCGGTTTTTGTCGATTCGATATGGATGTCAGTGGGATGACATATAATATTATTATAGCTACTGAAAACCTATTTAACAACAACTTATAACTAATGAGCTAATGACTATTCATTACTACTAACACATTGCAACTACCGACCCATCAATCAACAATAGAAAATCATGCATGCCATTTATCTGACTAGTGAGTCTAACGAGTGTGAAATTAAATGCAATATGACACAGTATTCATAATACAGATGTCTATAATCACTACATATAAATTTACTTAAAATAAGAAGATTTTTTTTAATGTGTGAACATTCAACTTGTACATAATATTATTAAAACGTGCCTTTTTAACTATCAAGGGATACCCAAGACTTCACACATACATTACTGTTGACCGTGGCAATCTTTCAATCACAAAAACCCTTAAACAATGATTAATAGGTTATTGTTATTATTAAAAAAACGGATATCCGTTTATTCGATAGCCGCAGCCCGGTGACGGGATGCATACGAATGTAGATTTAGATGATGAGTGTTTTGAGGTTCGACTCATCACTCAGCCAGTTTCAGCGATGTGTACGTTATTTACCGTGAATTTAGTTGAAGAAACGACCAAAGTAATTATTGTATTTTTCTCACGGTAGTCCACCGAACTTCCTTTGTTCCTAATAATGCCCATTTAAAACCATCTGAACACAATTGCCTGCCCATCTGAAGTACTGTTTAAGATTAATTTTCTAGAGATATCAAAAACTTTGCAAAACTCGATAAAAACATTTTCATTTAGACAGTGAATACAATGGTTATTGCCTTTAAAATGCAACCCATCTATTGTCGTTTTAATTCATGCTTTTATTGATAAGAATGCTTTAAATTTAAACGTTCTAAGATTGTGTATCTTTTTCACATGTAAGAAAACCATTTATTCAGACAACATTTGAGATTATCAAAGATCCATTTATTATGTTTCTTTGATTATAATATCGAATTTTCTAGTGGCTCGATATTTTATAACAAAAATTAAAAGTTAGTAGAATACAGCTAACATCAGAGTGGCATGATTTGAAAAGTAAGTTTTTTGTAAGTACTTCACTGCCTATTCATTGAAGCAGATAATCAATAAATAATATTGTTTAAAACTTGCATAATGTAAATGTATTTGATAAACTCTCACCTACTTGCTATGTTGATGTTTTCAAAAGATTTGTAAATTGCGTAATCAAAGGTTTGCCAGAGCCATAAAAAAATATTATTACGCAATGTTTAAAATAAAATAATGTTATACATTTCAAAAGGAAGTGTGTAAAACTATAAAAGCAAACAATAACATAAATTAAACGTAACAAGTGGTGAAGACGGGAATATTGAGTTTGATATCAAATAATGGTTCTAGTATTGTAAGCTCGTGTTGTTGGCAAGAATCATGTATTGTAGTATTTTCTTCGTAGAGCTTTTTTAAGCATGGCGTATTCTTCTTCATTTCCTCCACACCCGTGGGAAAAGCTCTGAAAGTAAACGAACCATAAAATCATCACAGGTGAATTAAATTATCTTGATATCCAGTTCATTTTACCTGCGAGGTTCATTACGGAGAGATAAGGTCTTCAATAAAAATGGTCACGATAATAAACATTTCAAAGTTTTATCAAAGTTGTTGTAATTGTTGTCCTTTCCGAAGTAATGTACGATCCTTAATGAAACAAGATAAGGATTATCTTGTGAGAAATTTAAAATGCAATTTACTGGTAGATCTTAATCTAAATAAAGAATATTTTTAATCTCAAGACATGCAATGCTCGTAAAGACAGAAATATTTTGTAATATTTATGAACAACTTGGTAAAATGTTCGGAATTTTTCGACTGCTACGACAAATTAACAAAAGGAAACTAATTCATTTTATTGGAGAAGTGTCAATTTTCTTTTTCGTAAGATTTATATAATTCATGTAACCTTTGATATTGATCTTCGAGGTTTTCTTTCTTATTTGACAAAACTTGAAAAGGATTTTTTTTATTTCTTCTGACAACATCATCTTTAAACCTCTCGATCCATAACTATTGTAATGAAAGGCTTTCTTTTCAAAATCGCTTTAAATATTAAATTCAAAAAACGATATTTTTTTAAAACGACTTCTGTTTTTTTTTCAATTTAGACTCCTCCCCCCCCTCTTGGTGAGATTAAGTGAGATATGGTGGGACCCCCCCATTTTGCCCCAAATTTACACTGCAGGTGTTAAAGGACTATATTTATTTTCATAAAGAATAAAAATAATATAACTTTCAGATATACTCAAGTATATCAGGTATATTTCACGGACATTTCAAAGAACCCCTCTCCCCCATTTTGAGCTCACGTAATTAATGTATGCCCCTTTATTAAGTTTTGTTTTGCTTCTAATAATAATAGTTTATTTCAGAATGTCTGCAGGGTTAGTGCAATGCAATACATTCCATATTTGAAATAACAAAAAGAAACTTATATTTCAGCGAATGAAAAAATCGGTTCCATGCCAACTGAGAAAAAAAGTCAACTCAACACCTCCTTGAAAAGTCATTAAAAGCTACGAAAAAAATAATTTTAAAGTAGCCGATAACCCTAACCTAACGTAACCTATTTAACCAATTTTATAAATATATATTTTTATCACTCTAAGTTACTTATCTGAGATGGTTCTGAGTTGATTTCATTCCGAGTTGTCCGGTCACTGAAAAAATCACAAATACCTACAACTTTGCAGAACTTATTCATAAAAACCGGGGTAAATACTTTCGGTAACAGGTACTTTATACATTAAAAAAACTTGTTCCGCTTTATAAAGGTTTCTATTTTTATCTCCATTAGCTTTCATTGACACAATTCCGTAATGATTTTGGCTTCCTTCGGCCTGTTATGACAATTTGCATACCGGAATACCCTAAAAAGCGCTTTTCTTCAATCCACTCTCGTCGTCGGTCGGTTATTATCTCAGAGGTGCCCGTGGTGTGTAGTCAGTAGTGAGTAGTGACTGGTGCGAGCCGGTGACCCAGATAGCCAGAGCTTGCTGGCCGAATGTGGGACGCGAGATCTGTCCCGAAGCCGAACTAGCCGCACAATTAATTTTATTATTATTTTCTTCCAATCAGAATACTTTCACGGAGTTATCTGGTATCTTGTATCTCATGGTTAGGTTACTCTGGCGGTTAGGACATATTGAAGACACCGGTTACAGGTCAGCTTTAAAGTTTGATGTTTGAATCAATTGAATTTACTTTCAACTGGTTTTAATCGTGTATATAGTTGCGCCTGGCTAATTCTGTCAGCCAATTGACAAATCTATGATCCTTCGTCTTGTTGCCAGTTTTTGGTGAGACCCATCTTGTGTCTCATGGTTAGGTTACACTGGTGGTTAGGACATATTGAAGACTCCGGTTACAGGTCGGCTTTAAAGTTTGATGTTTGAATCAATTGAATTTACTTTCAACTGATTTTAATGTGTAGTTGCGAGTGGCTAATTCCATCAGCCAATTGATAAATCTATGATCCTAAAAATGACAAATTTATGACCCTTCATCTTTTTGCCAGTTTTTAGTGATACCCGTCCAAAGTTCAAGTTTTGAATAATATTTAAATAAAATCTTGCTTTCTCTCGGCTTCCTTCTGGCCTAATCATCTGCCACTATATCGGGTGCTTTTTGAATATTATTTTCTATTTCGCATTTTTTATAAATGACATTTTCTTTTGATTCTGTAAAAGCCTAATATTTTCATCAATACTTCCAGAAAGTAGTGAATCGCCGTAAAACACAAAACATTTATTATAAAAGATTACTGATTATTCATAACTAAATAGCTATATTGTGAATAGTCATCACGTTTTTTAACTGATCTTATTTATTTAAGGCAGTATTCTAGTCTAGGAAAAAAAAAAATCTCTTCATATTTCCAAAGTTTAAAAATCCAAAAAAATCTTCTTAAAAGGATTTTTCGAAATTCGAAATTTATTTTAAAAGGTATAACCATTTTAATGTCGCGGTTTAGATGGAGTCTAACCAGAATATAAATAGAACAAAATTTTAAATGACTTTTTTGAGACGGTTGACACTATATCTCAAGTTCTACAAACCAATTTACTTGAAATTTGGTGTGAGCCTTCTCTATACATTACTTTATCGCATTAACCAGAACTCTAACAAGATTTCATTTTTACTATTCTAAAAAAATTCGGAAAAGTAAAAAAAAACTTGTAAAAGCCATTTTTACCATTTTCGCCATTTTGCGAAAAAAAAAATTATGACATCTCCGAGGATCATGCCACAGCAGCATTTGTTTGGATTAAAAATAAATTTGTTTTTTTTTTTAAATTACAACCCTCCTAGGGTTGCAATCCTATCAACCAGGGCGCGCCTTATTTTTGAGACCCCCCACTTCAACACCCTGTAACTTATTTTTTTTTTTTTCGTTTGATTTTTTTTTATGTATTCTTTAATGTTCAATAAATATTCGGCAAAATAATGGCAACAAAAATATTATTGATTTTTTTATTGCACCTGAAAAAACACCCATAATTCATGCTTCTAGATTAGAATACCCCCTCAATAGTGATTGATCGGAGGCATATTGGTTACAACATCAATAATACTATTAGGTACCTAGTGCCCTAGCAAAAGTGTCGTGTCTGTTATGTTTTGTGGATTTATGAGACCGCTCAATACCTCAATAATCAAACAACATAATCCTGTCTTTATTTGTTCTGTATCCACAAGTTTTCGTGTTCACTTCACACATTCACAAGATTAATACCTTTAAAAAAAATTGTACGTTTTTCAAAGTGACTACCTCCATGTCCAAAGCCTGAGATCTCGCCCGCTCAGGTGAGTTGGACGTTGGACAGTTCATCTTTGTCTCGCCCGCGGTGTCTGTATCTCTCCCTCCATCTCCCTCCTGCTTCTCTCAGCTCGCGGCTTATGTAACGGTTCTCCTACATATCATTACCCGGGTCTCTGAAAGGGGCCTCGGTCTGTGAGGTGACCACATTTTAAAGAACTAAAAATTTAATACACAACAATATATTTTTTAATTAGTTATAAATGTTGACCAAAAACCATACTCTGGTAGTTAGGTTAGAAAACATTATTTTAGAATAGAGTAAATGCTTTGTGATCAGATTAGACAGGATTCTGAATGCAGAATATTGGATCTTCACTACTTACCATCGATGGGAGATAACCAAAATCTTCAGTCCTCTTATATTGCCTTTTTTATGACAGTATAGATGAAGTCTGAGTTGTTGTTGGTACAGGTGAAGAAACACTGAAAAAGGTGAATCTGTTTAACTTACTCCCATTAAAGATTAATATTCAGAATGAACATGTAATAATGTAGATTGAATCGATGCAAAATCTGGAAGGTATCTTATTACAATAAACCACATTAAATAAATAAATCATAACAATTCAGAACAATCATTAGACTTGTATTATATTATTATTTTTCAACACAATGGACACAAGGACAAACAGTACAGCACTTAGAATGGATTTATTAACAGAATATGTAAACCATTCATGGACCAACAATAAATTCTAACCCTTTACAGCGCCTTAATTAGAAGTAAACAGGAATATGGAAGCACTATTTGGAATCCACCTAACAGCAAACACGAAAACATCTTTTAGATTTTAGATTATGCGACGTACGTCTTGAATAACACGAATACACTTATGATTAGAATTGATCGATGTAATATTAGACATTTTCGTTGATAATTTATAGAATTTCAGAAAAAAAACGCCTGCTATTGAAAAAAAATGTAACAATGATTATGTATCACTGACTTTTATCTCTCGCTTCTCTTTGAAGAATTATAGAATTTATAGAATCCAGAAAAAAACGCCTGCTATTGAAAAAAAAATGTAACAATGATTATGTATCACTGACTTTTATCTCTCGCTTCTCTTTGCATTATGTGACATTTTAGTGAGTTTTTAAAATTGTGTAATTTCATGTACCGTTAACGAATAAGAACTGAGTTTTTGTAACTGGATTTTTATAAGAACTTTGTATAAACAATACATATTTGCACCTATCTGTATAATATCGTTTAAGAGGAACTTTTATGAGTGACTCCAACCTATAAAACCAATGTAATTAACGAGCATTAGTTATTGATTACTCCGTTACAAGGTTATTTTAGCAAATATATAATTACTCTGCCTAGTTAGCTGGATTTATAATAATTATTATTTATTGAACGCGTGGGATCACTATTAGCTATCATTAGGCTAAAGCCACCGACTGGCCATTGATTTACAAAAGTTTACAATCAAACGTTGGACCACGGACAGGTTGTTCAGTAGGTACCTACCTGCCCATTGCCCGTTGGCTGCAAGTTGCAACACACATACCTACGTATTATAATATATGAATATTATCTCTACACCACTCGTGATAACCTGTTACGTTCTTTTTTTTAAAACCACGAGCTGATGAAGTGCATAGAAAAACAAGCAATCCTCGAACACCTGTGCCACCATAGATTTATATTAATATGTTTAGGTAGGTACTTACCTACTAGAAAACTACTTAATTTCGGTATAAGAACCATCTAGGTACCTAATTTTAAAACAGGGTCGGACCTACACAATTTAGCCATTTGACCCCTTGGAATATTAAAATTCAATCTGTAAAAGCAATGCTACGCGATAATGGGCTTTACAGGGAGGGACTTTGTAATTCATTTCTCATAACAGCACCGTTTCAGATATACATTATATTACTCCAATTGTTATTTATAATAAGCAAAAATTTCAAGAACATTGTCTTTAGGAACACGTGTATTGATATATTTCGGTGTTTTCCGAAAAAGATGCACATCATTTATGCAATTTGTAATTAGATTGCAATTATACAAATTCCTTTGGGAAAAAAAATAATAAGTGATTACTAACACCCTACACGATCCTTCTGCACCTGAAGAGCCGTTAAGCATAGTAAGCATTCAAAAAGAAGAAGAAGGGAGATACGTAAATGCGAATGTTAGAGGGAGTGCGCTAATATTAAACGATAATAATAGAGGAACGTATGCGCGGCCCATTTCGGCCAGTTTCATACAAATCTGGATTTGAGATCAAAATACCCAACCAAACTGAAAAATTATTTTTGTAATCAAAAGGTATATCAAATATCTAGTACGGATGGGAGCTACTTTATTTATTTTTTGCTTTGAATTATAAGATATATGCCAGATTTTAATGTTTCATGATTTTAGAGGCAATTTGGGCTTTTATTTGTGAGTAAATGAAAAACAATAAAAAAAATGATTTTACTATAATCTCTGTATTTCTACTTTTCCCATTAATGTTTTTTCATTATTTCTCTAATTTTCCCTGTTCTTTATTTTTTATAAATGTTTTTAACATTTATAAAAAATGTTGTTTGTATGTATGTATATATAATGCAATAATGTCTATAAACTATGTACGTGTTTCCATTTTAAAAAGTAAATGTTAAAATAACACATTGACAAACTTATATCAATCAGTTCAACTGGACTTAATATTAAAAAAATGTTAATTTCTAATACAGGAATTTATAATAAAAAAATAGCATCGTTTTCGTGAAAAAATAACCTCAAAGGCACTTTATATGCAGACGGAACTTGTTACCGTGAAAATTGTTAAGGTACTCCGTTTAGAAATGATCCAATCATTATTATTGTGACAGTAGATCCGGCGCTGTTTGATCAGATGTCAAGAATTGAATGCACAACCGATACAATCATCAAAACTTGATGGAGCAAATTCGCGATGAAAGATCACCTTCCTCGTTGAATCGGTACATTGAACACAAAACCCCACGCGAAAATACCATCGAGAGATAATATGGGTCGCGAAATTATGATTTAACGTTCATCTGTTAATCCTACGTAGCTGCCATTAAATAATTTGCACTGTATTTTGACCGCGGTGACAGGGGCATTATGCCGATTCGCTTGCATAATTTTACTGCTGTTTGCATGAATTTGAATGTTTCACCAAAATGGGCCCACAGCTGTCCCGATTATTTCATAAATAAGTGATTGCATACATTATAATGCTCCTTCTACGTTACACTCCAAAATGTTAATAAATGTTGTAATTAGTGATGCAAAATAAAAATTATTTTTGTGCATGATTTCATCTCTTCATCCGATTGAGAAGTGACTTCGGATTTTATTTCTTGCAAATTATTTCTTACGCCTTTGATCAACATAAATACCTACATTGCTACATTTTAAAACTAACTGTTCGTTTGACATGATTTAATTTAATTTAGTATAATCACGTAATTCTCAAATCTGAACAGCCCAAGAAATAGTTAAATATGTACGATCGTTATTGATTTTTTTTTTTTAGGATTTTTATTTCAAGGAAAGGAAGGAGAGGGGAGTTATGGGAAGGGAAAGGATTTAGGGTGGGTAGGAATCTGGGGTTTAAGGTGGGTAGGAATCTGGGGTTTAGTGTGTCCTGGTCATCCGCCTCCAAGACCTAGACAAACCTCACCCCATGAACCCGGGCACCCCTGCTAAATCACCAAATCGATACCAGTTTCGTTTGTTAAATAACTTTTATCTATTAAGTAGTCAAATATGTATTATGTTATTTTATTATTGACGCTCTCCGTGGTCGAGGGGTAAGGCTCTCGGCCAGCAATCCGAAGGGCGCGGCTTCAAATCCCAGCGTGCACAAATAAATTTTATTTGATTAATTAAAATAATATATTTAGGACGGGTTGTTTCAAAAAATTTGATGGATTCATCAAATATTTGAAGTTAATTTTCACGTTCTGGGTAAGTTCTATTAAAGTTCTGTGATGATTTCAGTTTTGTGAATCAACTGGCCTATAATGATGTAACAAGAGAACATGAATAAAATTTACGCAAAACGTGAAAATTAACTTCAAATATTTGATGAATCCATCAAATTTTTTGAAACAACCCGTCCTTAGTCTATTTGCGGTACGTTCCAGAGTAGAAGATACTCTCAGTATCGCCGTGGTGTAAGACCACCATTCTGAATTGAAACGTTGCTTGAAACGGCTTTAGCCGTGTTTGGTAACCAAGTTCTTCCCCACTACCTTCAGCCTCACAACATACCCCAATTGGGGATGCCATAGTCTCACTGGCTCCGGATGGGAGCAGTTGGAACTCTTGTGTGGTATTCATATAAAATTAAATGGCCAATTATTTTTATTATTATTGTTAATCTAAAATATTTCTTAGATTGACCAGTACAGCCCTTTTCTTGTACTCTTATGATTAGGTGGTGATCCGATTAAATGTGCGTACCAATCAATCAGCAACTAATTGGATCCTCTTCCTTGTTCCAGGAGCTCTTCTCCCAGCTGCAATTCTCCCGGGAACGCGCTCTTCCTCCAGATGAGGTGCGGCGCGCTCTGGCCGCGCCGTTTTGCGGCCAGCGTCGCTTCCGCCTGGGCTGCATGGCCGACGCCGCCGAGTGCTTCGAGAACATCCTGCTGCGCGTGCACGCGCACGCCGCGCACAGCGAGCCCGAGGACGCGTGCCGGGCCGCGCACTGCGTGCCGCATAGGAAGTTCGCAATGGGGCTGGTCGAGCAGAGCGTCTGTGCTGCTTGCGGTGCCACTTCGGAGCCGCTGCCCTTCACGCAGGTAAATAGATATGATGCTACTTCCAGCCTCGATTCTCAACTTTTCGATTCTATCTTAGTTGTGATATCCTTACTTAAGAGCCATTAATCAGGGGCCGAGAATTTAAATTTCGTCCAACGATAATCTTGCAATCGTACCCTTGCAACGGTACAGGGCGGTTCCGATGAGAAAGATTAACTATTCTCCATACCAGTATTTAAACATAATAATCAATATCGATTTTATTTCATTCCAAATTTGCTTTGATAAATACCCACATTAAAAAATGCTCAAACTCGTGATAATAAAACGATTAAAATTATGTACTTTTTGATCGGGAGTATTTATAATTTTTCAATAATGTCTAAGCAAAATAAGAATGTAATTTTTTTAAAATATATTAATTTGTAAGACCGTAAATAAATAGACAAACTGAAGTATTTTCTTCACAAAACAAAGGCGCGGATCTTTTTTATGATTTTATTTGAACTAAAATTCAAATTCTGAAAAGTGGCTTTCCCAAATAATTTATTGATGTATTTTGCTGCATGATTATATGATTTGAAATGTATGTTAATATAAATGTATGTTGTATAATACAAAATTTTGTTTGAAAATTTAAAAAAATCTACCAACGACCTACGGTTAAACCTTATTGTACTAAAATAAACATATTTTCTCCAAATTTATAAATAGCTTTACTAGATAAAAGAACAGTCTTTTGAAATCAATTTATATTTTTTTGTGGAAAAGAGTCAATACGTCTAAAATTTGATTTAAAAATGACATATTTCCGGTTTTGTCTGGTTATTCCCCCTTATCCACTGTCCATGCCAAAAATCTCAGAGTAGAATGAACAACCTCATTTTATGTGGTTTTGATAGCATATTTTAACCCACCTGTCATCTAAGTTTCAAAAAATGCAATCCGTCTAGTTGGGATCAAATAATTAATTGCCCGTCTTTGCATAATATTATAGTCAATGGTACCCGAGGGCATTATTACAAATTCAACAGCAGGGCGCACTTTTGCAAAGGATCAACCGCTATATACCTACTTACTGCTTTAGATCTGCGACTGTTGGTACAATACACCCAGTTTTGGAAGGCTAACCTAACAAAGGTTTTTCTTTGATTTTGTTCAGTTCATCATTACCTACAATATTTTATATTTATTTATTATATATTAACTAACGCCCTTGGGGGCTTATACATACGAGGCTTTTAAATACGAGTATATAGTAAAAATATACAGTATTTACTACATATAGCTGAACTTCCCCAAAACAGCCCTTGGTATTTGTGTAGAGATAAATTGAAGATGTCAACTCACTCCTTATAATTATTTCCATCAGTATTCTGGACGAAGATGAATACATCATACAATACATGATAGTTAATCTCCGAAATTCTGCGCTGAAATAAATCCAGACTTCTAGCGTATATAATTATCGTTCTTTATAACATCAACGCCTTTCGGCCTGTCGAATCAAATAACCTATTGACAAATTGTAACTATGATGTGGGAGTGAAGAGACACCTCATTCGTCCACTGTTTTTATGATTATTTTCTTGTTCTACACACATTAGCAATTAATATATATTTCGATCTCCGGATGCGTCATCTTATCTAAATATCAACATTATCTTTACTCGTTTCTCCTACGCACCGCAATCGAAAAATAGACATCGTCGAAAGAAAGGCGTAACTCCTACTGAATCTGTTTAGACCAGAGCTTTAACCTCAAATACAAGACGACATCATCTAAAAACTTGCTGCACAACTCGGATTTTACGATGCGAATAATGAATGAGAGCATATTATTAGTGCTTTTACAAGGTTGCGTAGTTTCAATTCGTAAAGTTAAGTCTTCTACACCCACACGAACTGGTCCAGACGGCGTACACTTTTCAGGCGCCAGTTAGAGCCTTTTATGGTTTATCTAAGTTTAGTACTGTTGTATATAACTAGCATAGAAGCATAGCTTATTGCTGCGCACGATAATGAGACTACTCTCCTTTGTTCGTGTGGACTGTAAACTAAAGCAGTGATCGTATCTGATCCTTCCAAACTATAAATCATATTTACAGCTTTAACCACACAAAGGCAACACCACTATTTGTGATCGAGTGGCTTTATGGCTCAATTTATCAGCAGAGGTTCCTATTGTTTTAAGTAGATAGGCTTTCAGATTTATCTTGAATGCTTAAGACAATTTATCCTTTCTGACTAACTAACTAACCAACTCGCCGTTTCGTAGGTAGAAAGGAAGGACCGTCAAACAATTATGTCTTGCCAATTTTGCATCGTCTCATACATTCTATTATTCTGACTAAAGTATCTGATTCAATTGATCGTGTCATGTCTTCCTCGGGCATTCCCGATTTCTTCTACCATTCACCTTGCGTAAAATATTCTCCTTACACTTTTTCCTTCGTTCATTTGCTCTGTATAATAATAATATTTGGATGATTTATATAGCGCCGTTTATGTGAAAATCACCTCAAGGGCGCTGTACAAACTTACAATATATTTCTAAAATCTAGAAAAACTACAAACTAGACAAACAATTAAAAACACAGTACGCCCAAACCTTTCTGACTATTTATTTAATAGATGCGAATAATTTACTATTTATGATAAAATGCTACCCGTCTTTTAAAAATTGTACTTTTCACTCAGATGATTTCTGTGAGTATTTTCAACTAATTGATTGAATTTTAGGAAATGCTACATCTGATTCTTGTTTTTAGTGAAGTTTAAACGACCCTCTAATGAAACGCAAGAGTATCTTACTAATCTCAATTGAATCGATTCATTGAATTTTGAAACATGATCTTTTTGAAATCCTTCGATAAAATCGTGTCAATTCGTCGGAAGAATTTGGAATAATCTAATCTCACGCAATTAAATAATAGCGAATGGTATAATAGCGAATAATAATATTGACTTAGTTGATCTTATCGTGGGAGTTCTCGGAAGCAAATCGGCATCATCTTTTGAACTCTTCAATGGAAATCAAATGCTTGGATCGAATGCAGAGTCACGTAAAGTTCCTACTAAAGACTTGGATTGAGCATATTTCGCCTGGAGCTTTTTATACGAACATGTTCTGCTAAACTAACAAAGGCAAAGTTAACAATGAGTAATAGTTACTTACCTTGAATTCTGGCGCTTGAATATTGAGGTATTATAAACATCATGCGCTTGAAGACTGAAGTCTGGCCAAGTAGGTATCTCGTAGCAGTGGGCGAAGTTGGAATATTGACATTATTTACATGAGCTTGTAACTCTACCTAGGAGATGGTGAACCATGACGATTATTTAATAAATGTATTGTCATTAATCACGTACCATCTTGAAACGGCGCCAAATCCTATTATTTAAATCTCATTGGCATGCGTTGAAGCTCTGGAATCTTGATTGGCATGAACTTAGTTCAAATCATCAATAGGTCCCAATTTCTAGGGCTTTTTATGTCAAAATATTAAATGAAATTTGTGACATTTTTCAATTGTTACAATTACGTAAATATTAATGTCTTTTTATTTTGTTTCAGATGGTTCACTATGTTTCTGCATCCGCCTTGACGACACAAGCAAGACAGACTGGAAACATGGCGCCAAACAATGTCCAGAATACTGAAATGTTTGGCGATCTTTTGAAGAGGGCTGGAGGAATGGGTGACATCCGAGATTGTCCGGTAATTACCAATTTTAATTTTTTTTAACTAATCGCACTCTTTCTCAAGAATTCGATTGAGCCATATCTATCTTAGATGAAGCGTCGTATTATATGCTGTCCATCCGTAAATACAAGTAGTCTGTTTTCCTTGTTTATTTAAGATTTCCATTTCAAGACAGCTTATTTATTGTTTGTTTTTCTTTTTACAGAGTTCATGCGGAGCCAAGACACAAATCTGCAGATCCCTGATGAATCGACCCGAAATAGTCTCTGTGGGAGTAGTTTGGGACTCCGAAAGGCCGACCCTGGAGCACATCATGGATGTCTTCAGCACCGTTGGAACTTCTCTTCAACTGAAGGACGTCTTCCATAGCGTTGTTGACCAGCACTGGGCCTCGATAACAGTTCACAACCTCGTAGGCGTCGTCACATACTACGGAAAGCATTACTCAACGTTCTTCTTCCACACCAAACTAAGGCTGTGGATATATTTTGACGATGCTACAGTGAAGGAAGTTGGACCTAGATGGGACCAAGTTGTTGACAAATGCAGGCGGGGTAGATATCAACCCCTGTTGCTGCTCTACGCCACCCCAAATGGAACCCCGTGCAACACGGAAAGCGCACCTAAAACTGTGGTACCTTTCCCTAACATGAATGCAAATAACATGCCAGGCAGCACTGTGCTGAGGAGATCTGTTACCCCGAGTCCCGAAAAGCCTATCATCGGTAACACCCGTCGTGCCATCACACCAAATCCAGATAATCACATGTTTACACAGAACAGGCCTCCCATTAACAGGCAATACAATGAATATCAGAATCTGGCTGTCATCCAAGATAATTTATTTGGAAAGCAGTCTCCATCTGATGTTGATGCAATTGATGGTGATATGGGTAAAGAACCAGATTACATCAGTCGCAAAACAGTTGAATCTGTGTTGAATGCTCAAAATGCCAAGAAACAGCAAATGCAGCTACACAGAAGTTTAAGTACTGGTTCAACTTCTGCAAATATGGTGGACAACATTGTAATCCCTGATCATTTGAATGTTCCCCGCAGAAGGGACTCTGGTAACTGGAGTGGAGATAGAAATAGCACATCTTCTTCCTCATCCACAACAATGGAAAATCCTTACTTATACTTGGTGGGGAAAATCCAACAAAGAAATGGAAGTGTGCCAGGAAGCCCTACGAGAAAAGGGGAATTGTCCAGTGGCAGCAGTGGGCGCTATGATGCCGGGTATGATTCATACTCTTTATCATCAACTGACAGTCTTCCGCTTCAACAAGGCCTAAAGCACAATCTACAGTTGGCCCAGATTCCAGAATATCAACCACAGGCTCGACTCTTTGGAAAGCCACAAATCACTCAGGATGATTGCGAAAGACTTTGTGTGGAAGCTGACCAATTATTAGATAAATCACGACAAACAGAGGACAACGATGATTTGGAGACTGCATTAGTACTGTGCAACGCGGCAGCTACTAAAGCGAGAGCAGCGATGGATGCTCCATACAATAATCCACATACCATGACATTTGCCAGAATGAAACACAACACTTGCATTATGAGAGCGAGAAGTCTTCACAGAAGAATGCTACAAGAACAAGGCTTCAACGACAATGATAAGGGTATTCCCGATGTGCGACACACGAGAGAAGGGAGTAATTCCAGTGCCCGTCACTCCAGACAAAATTCACGGGATAAAACAAGTCACTCACGCCAGAACAGCAAAGAAATGTTAGCCACTCCAGCTCCAGTTGTTGAAAAAGTTATCCCAACCAGCAAGAATATCGAAATATATGCCACCTTACCTAAAAAGAAATCAACACTGAAGAAAACACCACAGCAAAATAATGCCATTGAAGACGAAGAATACATGATCTATGATCGTCCTAATAGAGAGAGTCGCAGCATTTTTGGAAGATCGAAGAACAAGGATGAGGACAAAGCTAAGGACAAAAGATCAAGGAGTGAAGATAGAAGCAAAATTTCAAAAGATTTATCCCTAGCTCCAGATTCTTTAGCAAATGCAAAAGACACCCTCAAAAGAGAGAAAAATAAGGAAGACAAGGACGAGAAAAAAAGTGAAAAAGAAGCTAAACCTGGAAAGAAGCAACATAAGATCAGACGGAAACTGCTTATGGGTGGTTTGATTAGAAGAAAGAACAGATCAATGCCCGATCTTACCGAAGGAAATGGTGACGATGGACATAAACCTGCCAGCGATGAGAAACCTGCAGGATCGGTTGATGACAGTGCAGTCGGCTTAAAAGGGATGGATAAAAATCTATCAGGAATGAGTGGGTATTTATCAGAAGGACACTTGGAATACTCTGGAAATACCACAAATCCTAACTTAGAAAGAAGTAAATTGATGAGAAAAAGTTTCCACGGAAGCGCCGGTAAAATGCTGACCGTCGCCAAAGTTCCTCCGCCACCACCATTACGAACAACGTCTCAGCTCACTGGAACTAAGCCGGGCTCAGAAGTCAACCACGAAGTTGCGGAACGACCGCCGTATCCACTACCTAACGAAGTTCATGGAAATTACTTCCATCAACAACATTATACGAATCAAGAGATGAACCAACAAAGCCAGGTAGATGCGTACAATACCTACGACCACGAACCTCAATCATTGCCGTTCTTACCATCGTATAATGATGGCACCAATGGTAATAAAAATTATCTGCAACCGCAGATCAGCAAAGACTTGCCTCAAAATTATAATCATGGCATGATATATGATTCTTGTATTCCAATGAATCCAGACCCAGTTAATAACTACCACATGGTTGTGACAAAGGCGGATGTTCATCAAGAAAGAAGTCCGATAAAACAAGAAGTAAACAATCCCTTACCGATTTCCCAAAGTCATATGCAGAATTTATCGACTGCCTTTGACAATGGTGTTGATGAGGTAGATTGTATCGCAACCAGGATGCAGAATATGGAGCTTCCACCTTACCCAAGTCCTCCCAGTTCTATAGTACACTCCCGCCAGCCCAGTGAAGACTTCCCTCCCCCACCGCCCCCGCTACACACTCCTGGAGAAGAAGAGAAACCTGCCAATTCTGGAAATCACGATGCAATTGAACCTGAAGCAAAACCAGCAACAGGACTACTTGCTCAACTCCAACAGAAACGCCAGCAGATTCTTTCTCAAGATACAATGAAAAACAGTAACTCTGAAGAATCTACGAGATCTACAGGTGAAACCTGGCTGAGAGAACTTCAAGCCAAACAAGCGGCTTTGAGGTTAAAGAAATCAGGACCTGCCGACTCACTCAAAACCCAGAATGAAATTTCAAGATTGAATTCTCAGTATGATATGGCAATACAGCAATATCAAGCAGGAGAAAACTCAAATTTGGTGAAAAGTTTGACCTCAAGATTCGAATTTCCTAAGCCTCAAACCAATTACAACGATTTGAATGGATCTATAGTTTCTAACAACGGCCCCCAGAATGCTGATCAATTGAATGCGTATTTGGGTGACCACTATCCTAACAGAAGAACTTCAGAGTCTTCCATAGGTAAAAATCAAATCGAAGAAGAAATTCGAGAGGTAGAGATGCTAAATGCTGCGGTGAATAGACAACTGAGTAAAAATTCTTCAACTGATGCCTTGAACAGTATAGAATCCAAGGTTGATCATATCTTGCGAACCAAAAAGAAGTCTGTTTCATTTTGCGATCAAGTGATTCTAGTAGCAACAGCAGAGGACCAGGAAGATGACAGTTATATTCCCAATCCAATTTTGGAACGAGTTCTTAAATCAGCCCTCAACAAACCGGAAACTATCACTCTTCCTCTGCAAGGTGAAAGACCATCCCTTCACAGACAAGACTCCATGGAGAGTCAGAAATCTAATATTTCATGTATGTCACAGAACTCTTTACTGCAAAAAGAAATGAACTTGCAAAATGAATACATGAAAGCGCAGAATCCTGGAGCACCCTATCAACAGAATCCCAACATACAAGTTGCCAAAAGTGAAAACATCAACATTCCTCGTCATTCTGATCTGGGTAATCAAGTTCCTTCCATGCCATTACAGCACCATAGAATGCTTAACGATTCACCTTATCAACATCTTTCAAATGTTAATAACACTCTCTACAATAACCCCTCATTATACCAGTCGTCGCCCACTTCTCAAAATGTGAATGGTCTTAATTCTAATCAAAGACAAACTATGAAAACTTTACCTCATCAAACACCACCTCAGTTAAACCATTCAATCAATCAGAACACTAATATTTATAACTCCCAGCAAACAAATGGTGTCAGCAATTCAGGAATTCCTTCTAATAATGTCCAGCCTGCACAGAATTACCCACAAAATACTCAAATGTTACAAAACTACCCACAAAATAGTCAACCCGCACAGAACTACCTACAAAACACTCAACCCACACAAAACTACCAACAGAACACTCAATCATCACAGAACTACCCACAATCCACACAACCTTTACAAAACTACCAACAAAACACTCAACAATCACAAAACTATGTTCAAAATACACCACCTTCGCAAAATTATTTGCAAAATGCTACACAAAACACACAAAGCTACAACACTCAACCGCAACAGGTTCAAAACACAACACAAAACACACAGCCAATGCAAAATTATTTGCAAAATCCTCAAACAGTACAAAACTATACACAGAACGCTCAATACAATACTGCTCAACATACCGCAGTTCCGAGGCAGATTACAAATACAAATAACTATCCTCAAGTAACCAATGCTCAACAGCAAAAACAAAATTCTATGTATTTCCCAGTCAATCGAACACAACCGATGCCTGGAAATTCTCCCCAGTATAGTCAAATGCCCACCTCTAATAATAGTTCGCCATACCAACACCTCCCTACTTCAGCCCACATAATGCAAAACAATGACAATGGCAACACCAACCAAATGTACGATCCTGATTATGGAATGAAATACACAAACAACACAACACAGTTAAAACCTGAACAGTTTACACAAAACGCTAATAACACACCAAATTACAATTACACCAACAGCCTACAACAGCTGTCACAAACCGCTTACAATTCTCCGTATCAAAGAGTGCCTTTGATACACGGCGAGAATATAAATAATCACCCCGCTAATATGGCCTCACCTTTGTATCAGCGACTTCCGCAACATTACAATGAAACCCAACTCGCCGCCAATCAGAATCAGTATCAAAAAGCTCCGCAGCAATTCAACGATCAGAATAAAATGAACCCCCAATATATTAGTCAAGATTCGCGGCAACCCCAATACTATCAACAGGGATATCCTGTGGAAAATGGCAACGGAGTGCATAATAACTTGCCATATCAGAGTGTACCAATGAAGGCATCACCGTATCAACAGCTGCCTTTATCGAAGCAACCACCCAAGAAGTCTGTTTCTTTCGAACCGGGAACAAAAGGAGGAAGCGATATTCCAGGACTCAAAGGCAGCACCACAAATGGACCTCTGATTAATACTCAGATTAATAATAATCAAATTAATCCTGCACAGAATAATCTTAACATGAATAATAACATTATGTCTAGTGTAAATAACGGTGTAAATAATAGTGTAATCGCTAATAGTGTAATTGCTAATAGTGCGCCAGGTAAAAATCCTTGTAATTTGTGTAGAAAAAAACAAGTGAACTCTCCAGCGATCTATTGTGTTGATTGTGACTTTTATATGTCAAGATTCAAACCCAGAACTTGATAGGATGATAATGTACCATAGAGACAATAAAATTCAATAATATAATTCAAATGAAGTACAAAACTTAATGTATAGCGTGTAAAAATATTAAATGTGTATCTAATGACCTTTTTATTGCTAATAGGTAAATTTGTGTAATTATTTTTTTATTCCTAGTGACTGAATCACAATAAAATGAATTATTTAAGTATGGTAAATGTTTGGTAGTTGCCAGGTATCCTATTGTTGAAACGATTGTGAAATTCTATATTGTCTTTGTTAAGTAAATATTTTATTGAAAACAAATGTGATATATGTCGTAAGGAATAAGAATATTATGCAATTTATTGCGTGATCTCAATATTTTATGAAAATGTTTTATATATTAACTTTAATTAAATTAATTGTAATAATACAATGTAAAATAGTGTAAATATATTTTTTCAATAAAGAACAATCAATAAATAACAAACTTGAATTATTGAATATTAATCCTACATCATCCTTTAGAAATACTTACTAGCCTAGCTTTCCCTAGCCACCGTAGGTCTGTAACTATTGTGCACAACAATATAACTGTGCAAGAACAAAACCTTACCGAATGTTTCAATAATTCAACAATTATTGTGCACGGTTCACATTTTCCGCTTGAGAATGGGTCATTACGGTTCATTCTTATACTAAAAATGCAACAACTGTGTTTCCTTTACGACAAGTTCGCTCATACCTAACAAGTTCTCTCGTGTATTTCAGTATCCCCAAAGATGATATTAAATGCAATATGCACTAAGAAATACCCAAGGACGTTCTGTGTGTAAGTTTTATAAAAAGTAGAAAACGTAGTATTAAACTGTGTTCATTTACCTATTCACTTCAGTTAAAGTGTTAATTACTTTTTATTTACATTAGCCCCTCAGGAGCCTCTATGTCATCTTTCAAGATGCTGTATGAAGGGTCTTTTTAAGGAAAGGAAGGAGAGGTAGTACTGGGAAGGAAAAGGTATAAGGGGTGGATAGGAATTTAGGGGTCAGTGTATCCAGGAGTGACGGACGTATGAATGCATCCCTTCGTGCGGAGGCAATGTGTCGAGCGCTGGAAAAATCGAAGGATATCCCCAAACTGGAACTTCCCGATCTGGCCCGCCACGCAACTGGCGGGAAGGTGCATGCGCTACCAAGACCTGAACACACCACGTACGATGAACCCAAGCACCCCTTCTTGGTCATCAAATGTAGCGAACTACTTGGCGTGATCTATTGATCGTGAGGTGTTGGTTATCAAATAAACCATTCCCGGTGCAGCGGTACCCGTACCTGCCTCCCAAACTTATTATTAATATCTGAATTATGGAAATAAGTAGGCAGGTAGGTACCTGTGTTTACAAAATAACACTCACAAAACAAAGTGTTAAAAAATTTATTAAAAACTATGAGACCTATATGAAATGGAGAATCCTGCACAGGTTTTAGACATTTTGTAGGTATTGCTATTGAAGTGGTAAGTACCTACTGTGGAAGACAGGTCTGAAATTGATAAAACTTTTTTTTTACAATTTGCAAAAGCACTCTAAGTGAAGAGGTATTGAATAAAAATAATGATTGGATAATTGTAATAAACATCACTTCAAAGGTATTGTACAAAACTTATCATGAGTTCCCGAGTCCTATTTAATTTTATTATTTACAAACAGCACTAAGTACTACAGTATTCTTACTATTTACTACTAGTATTCTTACAGTAAGATTCTTAGAATGTCTGATGACCGAATTCCAAGGAAAATACTGAGTACAATTCCAGAGAGTAGACGTCCAATGGGCCGCCTCAGAAACAGTTGGGCGAGGCAACTCCAGAAACTGTGTGAGAGGATGGGACTGCCATGGACGGAGGCCGATCAGCACAAGATAGGGACCTATGGAGGAGCCTTGTCGATGCAATGGGTCCCCGGCCCGAATAGGATAAGGGGAAAAAGATGATGATGACAAACAGATACAGAAAACATAATTATCTGGCAGGTCACCTCTGATAAACACACTTTTATCTCATAATGTATTGCATCAACGACTTATTTCTTTGTTAATTTTATTAAAACCGTTAAACATAAAGAACACTATATAAAAGTAATTATGCTGGATATATTACACAAAATTTTAAAAAATTGCTAGCTCACTTTGGAGGGGACTCCGCCACTTTCCCAAATGTTATAAGTTAAAACCTAATTTTTTCTTATTAAAATGAAGCTGCATTTATTTTGAATGACTTTAGACCCTCCAAAGTCCGTGCATATGGCGTTACTTAGTAGTATGCAAGTTCTTAAAATAACAAAAAATAATGAAAAGAATAAATTTAAACAGCATCACATTGAAAAATTCATCATAAATGTATAATATGAGTATTCAAATAAAAATGTTAATTATGAGAAACGAAACATAAAAGCTGAAACCCTTCATGAAAGCCTTTAATGCAAGTGTTTTACAGTGTAAAGCGATAACAGAAGAAAATAAAATTTATTCAACAGAAAAAGTAGCCCGAGAAGGTATTCCACTAACCACCGGGAACTCCCAATGAGAATGCATCTGGGGATTGACCTGACCGCTTTCGATACCCGACGTCCTAGCTAATGTAACTATTATTTATGTACACGCACATATACATACACACATATGTATACACACACCTTTTTTTTTTACATAAGCTCCACATAAGAAGCCCTGAGGAAAAAAATCCCTTAGGGTTTTTGTCATTTTTGGGGGTGATCTGTTGAGGGTATTTATAGGGAAAGGAAGGAGATGAGGTTCTGGAACTGAAAAATGTATGAAGGGTGGATAAGAATCTGAGGATCAATGACAGGAGTGACATATGAATCCATTCTTCCCACTGCGGTGCAATCCCAAGGCGTTGGGTCGAGAGAGTCCGGCTGGAGTGGTCTAGGTTAGATCTCCCTCAACCAGTCTCTCTTGATCCGGCCCGCCACACAGTACATGAGCAAATGCGTTCACCACCAAGACCTAGACAAACCTCACCCCATGAATCAGGTCACCTGATGTAGCGAACCACCTGGGACTTGACCCTTTTATTAATTATTTAGGCAGGGGTATTGGTTATCCATTAAATAGTTTAAGTGGTGGCGGTACCCATACCTGCCTTACAACAGATAAGGCTTTGTTATCCAGGCTGTAATAGTTCATTTAGAACTTATATGTACTGTGCTGAAGACCTCCCATTTTTGGGGGTGATAGGGATACCTCTTCTTATAATACAAAATGAAACTAGTTCTTTGTTTAAAACCACTTTAAAAAAATTTATATTCATCAACCGGTTTCGGTTGATTTCAACCTTCTTCAGGATAATAAACATATAAACTAAATTATAGTACAGATGAAGATTATGAGGTAAACATAATAAAAAGAGAGAGCATATAAGAAAGGGAGATAACATCAGGGACTGGTTGGGGGAGGGGTAAGAGGAGTGGTAGTGAGAGGGTGGGGGTTACAGAGGGAGAAAGGGAGCAACTTCAAAATCAGACTGGTTAATTCTAACTGTTTAAAATTTGGCAATAATTTTTCTTTCATTTATTTTTCTAATGCTTCTAAATTATTCAGGTGGTTAAGGTGATCAAGTGGATTCTAAATTAATAGAGTGGCTTTAAACAAAGAACTTGTTTCATTTTGTATAATGTCAAGCCACAAAGTGTTTGCTTTCTTCGATAATTATGTTGTCTTAATATGTTTTACCCAATGACTAAACAAAATACATGTGGGAAGGACTTGGCTTACCGATTCAAATACAAACCGAACATTCTTTCCAAATATGGAACAAAATTTGCGTTTTAAATTTTAATCATTCAATTTATAGTAATAAATAATGATTCTATCTTGGACGCCATTTTTGTGAAACCATTTAGACATAATGTTTATTGGTATGCCAAGTCCCCTCTACCCCTTTGGACAATAATTTTGTTTTGATTTATGTACTTATTAGCAAATTAATACTTTTTTTCATTCTGTTTCTTCATCAGATAAGCCTTTCTTTATTTAATAATTTTATAACTATGATCATAATAAGTATACTTTCCTAACTAATCCATGTTGTAAGGGTTCAGAGATTTTATATATTATGTGTAGCTTAATTTACAAAAAAAAGAGCCCTTGTGAGAGCCCTGAAGGAGTGTTACTTAAATAGCAGGCCGGGAAAGCGTTGGGCCCTTAAAAATAAAAAAAAAGATTTTTGTTGAAGATACATCAAGTGATGGTGAGTTTTAAAAAAATTGAATAAGTACTTTAACCATTTTTTTTGGTTGATATTCAAATAATTTATTTGCCTAGTCTCTTCTTTGAGAAGCTGATTGCGGCAGCAATCAATTCTCCATCCGTGGTGAAAAGTCAGACCCTGACCTCCTAACCTCATTGTAAATTTGGCCATTCTAATTTCCTACAATAGGTGTACATTTTGGTCACCACAAGGATGCCTACAAAACGATCTCTACTACAAAAATGATGTGTGTAGGATAAAACGTAAAAGTTCATTACACGTGTATTCATCGTGTATTGATTGATAACAATAATTATATTGGTAAATTATTTATTGCACCACTTTTATAGAAGCCAATAAAAATTCAAAAATGTGACTCTCACACGAAAAATAAGCAACAACAAATTATTTGTCATCTGTGTATCACGTCAGTAACTAAATATATATTTTTATCAAATCTTCAAACCTTTTAAATATTTTATTTTTTTCTCTTAAACTTTATTCCACAGATGTCAGTAGCATCGGCAACTGTGAACTGCGCAAGGCAACCGCAGCTATATTCAGTGTGTTTCGTTAATGGCGACGGTCAGTGACGGATTGTTTGGGTTAACGTCAACATCGCGACAGAATAACGTGTAAACATGACGTCCACCGGGATTTTACCCACGTATCAACGTTTCGTAAATGGTGTTCCCGTCCCTTCATTCTCTAGGCGGTCATTCAGACCTCGGGAAAAATATTTGATTCTGTTGGTGTTTTTGACATTTGGTGTTGTGTGTTTCGGCGCTTTCTTCTTCCTCCCCGAGTTTAGGAGTTCGGGCAGTACTGTTAACAACAGTGTTTACAAAGTGTACCAGCACATGCAGAAGGCAGGGCCCGAGCTGCTGATTCCAGCGCCACCTCACCTGGACGATTTGGATGTGCCCAATTTGATACGTCACGACGACCATAAACTGCTTGACCCTCATTTCCTCGAAGACAGGGACCGCCTGCAAGCCAAGATCGAGGAGGACCAAGCTCTGAAGGTGTTGGAGAGACCGAATATCGACTTTCCTCTGAAGCCATCGTCTTCCCTAGCTCCGAAAGAGAACGGCCTGCTGGACCTGCCGATAGTGGATAATGTGGACAACGCCATCGGTGAGCAGATAGACAATGACATCCTGGACAGCTACCCAATTGTGACAGTTCCCCCGGCACCCAGCAACCATTATCCTGACGTCAACAGGGGGGAGGATAAGGACCCCGTGGCGAGGGAGCGAAGGGACAAAGTCAAAGAGGTGAGTCATTACCCTTAAAACTGCAAAGTTGACCTTTTATTGTCCTTCCATTCAAAACGTATTTGTGCAATTCAATGTCAATTGTAGTCCCATCGCGAAGAATGTAATCCAAAAGTGCGCCCACCTTTCAAATGAGTCCGATTCCATCCTATATACCGGAAATTCCGGTTCTATGCCGGTCACCTATCGCTGTTTTCAATTTTAAATACGTACTTTTATTTTAATATAGACGCATGCCTTGTTATGTTATCTTGCTGTGGTATTATTGTGCTCGTTAGCAAACAGTTATTTTCATACAAACAGGTACCTAGATACCTTCATAATATTATTATTATTTTTACGGTGAGTTGAACATATTCGTAGTGCAAATGCCAAATAACTTTGAATCAGTATATTTACGCGAAGCAAAAACTTTGTACCCCTTTTTACGAAAATTGCGCGGACGGAGGAGTATGAAATCTCGCACACTTATAGTTTATATAGAGTGCAGAATGCTAATATTTTTTTAAATGATGCATAAAAAATACATTAAATCAATAAAAAAACATTACACATTAAATTAATTATGGTCGAATTTCGACCATTGGCCAACCACTAGTGTTTTAGAATTGGACCGTTTTTCTCTGCACATGATTCCACTCGATGATTCGATCGTGAAGAAAATGCTCACAAAAGAACATTCGTGCTAATCCGTTATTCGATTTTACTAAGATTAGCATTCATAATATAATTGTGTTAATTATCTTCTCAACATAACATTATTATTTGACACACATAACTGAGGATGATGAGATTAGCCGACTAAACATTTCGCAATCTTCACTCATATTTTAGATTATGTCTTTAGACAACATTGAATTCCTCGTTTTAACGAGGAATTCAATGTTGGTGATCTTATCTTGTTTGTTTTACAATGAAACTGTACAATAATTATTACTGACAGGCAAACCTTTTTGTGGTCAGTGAGTAAAAAAACACCACGAGGAAGGAATAACTACAATTTGTTCTCTCACTCTGCCAACATTATTCAAATCATAATGATATTATCATCTATTCCTAAATTAAATTTAAAAAAATTATGTCGTAAGTACCTACCTGCCTATCTACCTCCTTTGAATAACGTTTTGTTGTTATTTTTTTCATTTTGTTGGTACCTACCTGGGTTGTTCTTCTTTTTAACCCACACAAAGTTGTCTCCACCAGTTAGTGGAGAAAAATTCAACAAAATAACCAATATTATTATTTTATAATTACTTTAAAATCTACTGTACTAAAGACGTTATGCTGTGTGCGTTTTAAAAAAATATGTATTTATATTTTTGTAGTAAAAATTACGTTACAGAGTTGTAAATCATCGTGATAGAAGTGTATTTCATACAAATCACAGTTGTCTCCCGCCACCCCGACTTGCGTATTTTCTATGATGTTACAAAAAATGATATGACGACATAAAATATAAAACTATTTTTAAACTCCAAAAGGTATAGGTAACCTATAAAGTAACAGCCGATTGTTATTTTTTATGATGTTTAATAAAATATTTTTTAAAATCTCAAAAACTTGTCTCCTACAACTACTGATGTTAAATACGTTAATTCTGTCACGTGGGTTGTCATTCGAAATAGGTATACACGCAGCTCGTGTTTGTGACCCCCAATAGGCATTTTAAGCGTCCTTCCCCCCTTGCTACAATTTCCCCTCTGAAATCCAGAGAGAATTCATTTATAGTAAAAACAAAATGTGACAGTGGTGGAAATGTGACAGAGTGGTAAAAGTTATATATGTTAAAAAGAAGAACAACCCACCTACCTAAGTTGTCACGTTGGTTGTTGGTGTTTTAACTTCACTTTACTTTGTTCTGAGATATGAGATGTCAAAGTTTGCAAAGTCTATTTCTCATAATTTATTTACTGATTTCTAATTTTGCGGTTGAATCTTGTGTACAGGCATTTAGGTAGTTTAACATATTTTATACGAAATTATTTAAATAGGAGTACACTTGCCATTTAAGAACACATGCAAGCAGCTAGGGCATAATAATTAATTTCATAAGAATTCTAATTAAATATGTTCCTTAAAATATGTTAAACTAATATACTTCACACAAAATTGAACCTCAAAATCAGAAATTGTTAAATAGTTCATGAGAATTCGTCTTTGCAAACTTTGACACTCAGAACATCGTAAGGCGAAGTTAGAACCCTATCCAACTAAGGTGATAAATTACACGGCGCATATAAACAAATGGCAATTGCAAAAGCTTCAAAGTGGTGTTAGAACTTCGTCATACAAGTATATACAAAAATACAACGCAAATAAATGGCTCTGAAAATTATTTTGGTCGCAGAAATGAACAAAAGACATGGTTTTGCATTCAAAGGTCTCTTTTGAAATAAAACGTCAGTTAGAACTAGATAATACAATCCCGAGCTTGTTTTTAAATCCCGGGATTACGGGATTTTCGATGCGTAATCCCGGGATCCCGGTAGGTACTATCCCGGGATTAGGTAATGTGGTTAATAATTGGTATAAAATAAAAGCAAAGATTGTAAGTTCTTAAACACTATTTATTGATATTGTTTGTTACAAGACAACTTATCTATACTAATATTATAAATGCGAAAATGCTTGTGTTTGTTTGTTACGCTTTCACGCCGAAACCACCAAACCGATTTCAATAATTCTTTTACCAATAGAAGGCTACATTATATGCGAGTAATTTAGGCTTATATAATGGTAAGCTCTGGCGTTATGAAATTATAAATATTAATATATTATATTTATTATACGCTTATTGGTCCTTACAAAAGCGAGTTATTGATAACGCCAGACGAAAGCGAAACAAATGGTTGTCTTGGTAACTAGGTTGATATATTTGCGGGCAATTTTATTTCAGGCGTCGTAGTTAACATCTATCTACATAAATAAAAACGAACCTCCGAAATGTTTGTACGCGTAATAACTTCCGAACAAATCAAGGCGCAACGGATTACGGAATGCAAACTAGACCTGATTGTGGCAATCCCGAAAATCCCGAGATTAGCCAAAGTGCAGTCCCGGTATTTTCGGGACCGAAAATGGGCCGGGATGCCGGGACCCCGGGATTCAGGATCCCAGGATTGTATTCTCTAGTTAGAACCTTTTACAAATAAGGTGACGAAGTGTTGTTAACAAAGTGTTGTTGACAAAGTGTTGTTGACAAAGTGTTGTTGACAAAAAAATTACTCTTTGTTTTGAAAAGATAAAACAGAAACCAATTAATTTTTACATTCAATTTTATGTAAGGGATACCAATAAAAAACGTATATTATTATTGGAAACATTTTATCGATATAAAAAAATAAAAATAAAACTTATTGCTCTTTCTTTGTGTTTTTATCATAAATGTATTGGACATAGTTTTTGTGCTGTCTCAAATAAATGGTGATTATTTTAAAATGCTAAATAAAATGTTTTCATTCTATACTGTGAATGTTAAAAGTCGGGGACGCCCGAGGAATGCATGACACGATCAAGTTAATAAAATACTTGAGTCGGATCATGCCAAGAGTCAATAATATAACGGGAGAGTTAGTAATTTAGGAGGCGGGTATGGGTATTCCGCCCCCGGAATCATTTATTGGATAACCAACACCCCTGCCACAGGTCACCCCAATGGTGTGCTACATTCGGTGATTTAGCAGGGGTTCCCGAGTTCATGGGGTGAGGTTTTTCTAGGTCTTGGCGGCACAAGCGTTTGCCCACCTCCTGCGTGGCGGGCCGGATCGAGAGAGACTGGCTGCTCTCCAGACCCTTCACCTTATGCTGCAGCGGGGGGATGGATTCATAAGTCCGTCACTCCTGGACATACTGACTCTAGATTCCTATCCATCCCTCATACCGTTTTCCTTCCCAGAACTTCAACTCCTTTCTTTCCCTAAAAAGATCCTCCACACAGCATCCCCAAAGATGATATAGACCCGGGGGAGGGGATTATAATCCTCAGGAACTCCCGTAAAATTAAAAATAGTAAAAAAAAGTATGAGACGATGCATTAATTGAAGGAAGGAGTGTGTGCCTATACAAAAGTGTTAAGTTCCATCCTCTGCTTAAATCAGCTGTGAAATGGCGTGATGGTTAGGTACTCGGCTTGTTATTCTTATAACCAAGTATTTTGTACATTCTGACATCATCCGTAGCACTGCCCAATCCAATCCAACCATTATTAAACAATATTTATCGGCCATAATATCGCGAGAGGTAAATATTGCAATAAATAACATCGTAATTAGCATGACGGCTTTTGAAAAATGTTTATAACAGACGTGAATTCTCGTTTATTTCAAATGATTTGGCTGCATAAACAACCATTCCAGAGTGGAAGATACTCGCCTTGGTGTAAGACCACCATTCAGAATTGAAACATTGCTTGCAATTGGTTTAGCCGTATTTGATGCCAGAAGAGCGATTCTGCATCTTTTGTGGATACGAAATCGATTCCATACGTAATCGCCTGTCAGATTTGTGTGATTTTCCACGGCTGTTATTTGCTATTTCTATGGGCCGATGTCAGAATTTCAACTGTGAGCTGTCACGTATTTTAGTTTAGATCGTTTTAAATACAAATTCTTGCAAGTATGCATGATTATTTATTGATTTTACAGCCGTAGAAAATCACACAAATCTGACAGGAGATCTCGCCTGAGATCTATCTCGATCTCACAAAAGATAGAGAATAGCTCTTCAGCTCTGAATAGCCTAGTCCTAGTATACCTTCTTCCATCTTCACAGTATTCCCCAACCGGTGGCATAATTATATTGGCTCCGGCAGTTGGTATTTTTATAAAAAAAACACTGTTCTGTCTATTGTGTTTTAGTATTCAGTACCAACTGGTTGAAATCACAACACGTACGTAGCAGTACCCTGTATTCATTTCCTGCCAAATATTAGATAGCTACAATCCATACTAAACTTATGTGCCAACACTTTCTCCGCTCCAATGTGTTTCCGCGAAGCACATTCACATTGATTAATGATATTCGTAAATATTATTATGAATATTACATTCACCAGCAGTTACCAGTTACTGCCCGACTTTTGACACACCTTTCTTATCGACTAATTGAAAAATACGGAAAAAATATTGCATCGTGTCTGACTGAATGTAGTAGCGAAATTATCACTGTAAAAGATTTTCAAATTTCATGACGCCAGAGCTCACGAGAGCCTTTTTATTATCATTTCTGACAAAAACCATTGCATCTAAGTAACAACCGTGCCGAGTGTAATCTTCCATCTATTTATAAATTCATCCGTTTGTTCATGATTTTACCGTGTAACGCCGGATTTCTTTACCAACATAATATAAATTGTCGTGTGCAAGAAGGACAGAACGCCTAACTGCAAGTTATATATTTTACCGCACTTCTCAAGTGTGATAATAGTTGCGCATGTCTAAAAATTCTAAAGAAAAGCTGAACAGTTTTTTCGTTTCAGGTTCACTCTTTCTTTTCCACAAAGAGCCTCCACACAGCATCCCCGAAGATGACATGGGAAATTATTTTCCTCGTGGCTTCCTATGTTGAGTTAATGTATAAAAAAAACACAATGTTCTAACAAATCACCACAGGTGAATGTCCCCAGCGTCGTGCCACATTGGCTTATAAAAATCAAATAATAATGTTCACAATATAATTATGTATGGCTACGGCAACTCTTTGCAATCGGCTCGTTATGAACTGGTACTTATCTCAGGTGTTTTTTTTGCTAGGAAGCTGGAAGGGGGCGTAGAAGTCTTTAGAATTATTATACTCCCACCAACGGCGACCACAATGAGTCGTTTGTTCAAATCGATCCCGTTATAATACTCTTATAATATGTTAAATGGCCTCTTATAATACATATTAAATATCGGATGAAAAAATGTGCACGACCAGGTGGACTGGATTCCGAACTAGGTAATGCCTGGGCACTTGGGCAGGTCAAATAATATCACCCACGACGCTGATGCATTGGTTTTTGTACTGATTTGTTTAAGAATGCTCCTTATTGATGCGATTTCTCGTTTATTGACCTCTGTGGTAGATCAGTCGACTTATTAACTCCGGAACCAGAGGTTGCGAGTTCAAGGCCCGGCGGCCAGATTACCGGATCTGATAGCCAGGTACCTACTTCCTAACCTTCCTATTCCCTATTCTTTCTCACCCCGCTCCGCCAAATGCTTGCCTTAAAACTTCAGCTGTACTCGTCGCCACGACTTGTCCAAGATACCACAAGTTAGAACAGATGTTCTAGAACTTTTCACAACATGTTAAGAGAAATGGTGCTATCGAAAAAAAATTCTAAAATAGTAGATATATTTTGAAGAAAAAGATAAAACTAACAACCTAAACGATGACGGCCGGCGTAGTCCAGCGTTAAGGCTCTTGACTCGCAATCCGAAGGTTGCGGGATCGAATCCCGGCGTGGCAAATAAATTTTATTTGATTAATTTGTGTTATTCCACAATTTATCCATTTAAAATAATATATAGTATATATGCGGCACGTTCAGAGTGGAAGATACTTTCAGTATCGCCCTGGTGTAAGACCACCATTCAGAATTGAAACGTTGCTTGAAATGGCTTAAGCCGTGTTTAGTGACCAGATCTGAATAGCCAGATACTTCCTCACCTTCCTCTTCCCTATCTCATTCCCCTCCCCACTACCTTCAGCGTCACAACATACCCCAATTGGTGATGCCATAGTCTCACTGGCTCCAGATGGGAGCAGTTGGGACTCTTGTGCGGCATTCATATAAAAAAAAACGAAAATATGAAAAATAACAAGACACAAAAAAAAATATAAAAAGACAATGGTCGCAACTGGGACTCGAACCCAGACCTCTCCAAATTTGTAATCGACTATCTATCGATGAGATGGATTTATAAAATGCCTTAAAAAGTATTTTACAATTATGAATAATGTTTTTTTGTCCAAATATGTATGCATTCACATTCATGTAACACAACAAATTTTCATAATATTAAACAAGGTGTAATATAATTAGCAACTGTATAGTTAGTTATGTTTTGTAAACACCTCACTAGGAAAACCTGTGTTGAAGGTGTTCACATATTTTTAAAAGGTGAGACTTTGAGACTCTCAAGGAGGATACTGTGGTTTCACCCATGGTGGCAGTGTAGTACACATATTAAGTTAAAAGCTGTGTTGAGATAAACATCACAATATTATATACACGTAAACATGTATTGAAAAGAGTTCAAAAACATTGTACACAAAGTACAGCGTAGAAAAACAGTTAAACATCATCATATTATACAGCACAATGTATTACAGTGTAGTAAAAATAAAAGAAAATGATATTACATGAAGTGAACCCATGATGAAGGTGTCCCATCCAGGCGTCATTCGATTGTTAAAACGTTCGCACATTGCATATCACACGGTGGCGGTTGTAAATCGATTATTGCACTGTGTGAAGTGAAAGTGAACACTTATTGATACTCGATAGCATCGGAGTCCCTAAAAGAAAAGAAGAATAGATTCGGTGAAATGTTTATTCATGTTATTTCTCTTATCAAATAATATCTTATCCACAGAAACAGAGTGAAGGGATGCTAGTTATAAATATTGATGTAGTCTGTAGTGTATTTGTAGCGGGATAGATTTCGTTGCCCAAACCAGGGTGGGATCCATCGCTCTCTTTTATGGCTCAATTGAGAGTAATAATGGTAATAATCCTCTATCAATGTGTCTCAATTTATTCTGTACATCCCGCAGGGCTCAGGTTGGGTTCCTTTCTTTTATCTTTTACGACAAATATTACAATAATTAGATTCTTTACTATATTATTATCTTCTTTATGATCTAGGAAACTTAGTTTCTTATAAAATACGTTGGTATTAACTAGATTTTATCCTTCGTTATTGATAATCGTAACTGCCATGTACCTATGCCAATATTTGCCTTATTTACAACTCAGGGCCAGTGAGACTATGGCATCCCCAACGGTAGGATACGTTGGGGTACGTTGTGATGCTGAAGATAGAGGGGAGGTGAAGGAGATGGGGAGAGGAAGGTGGGGAACTATCGAGCGATTCAGATCTTACACCAGGGCAATACTGCCGTCGTGGTCTAGCGGTAAGGCTCTTGACTCGCAATCCGAAGGTCTCGGGATCGAGTCCCGGCGTGGCAAATAAATTTTATTTGGTTAATTTGTGTTATTTCACAGTCAAATCATTTAAAATAATGTACAGTATATTTGCTGCACGTTCCAGAGTGGAAGATACTTTCCGTATCGCCCTGGCGTAAGACCACCATTCAAAATTAAAACGTTGCTTGAAATGGCTTTAGCCGTGTTTGGTGACCAGATCTGAATAGCTAGCTTCCTCACCTCCTTCCCTATCTCCTTCCCCTCCCCACTACCTTCAGCCTCACAACATATCCCATTTGGGGATGACATAGTCTCACTGGCTCCATACGGGAGCAGTTGGGACTGGTTCCATGCCAACTGAGAATAAAGTCAAATCAACACCTCATTGAAAAGTCTTTAAAAGCTACGAAAAAAATAATTTTAAATTAGCCGATAACCCTAACCTAACGTAACCTATTTAACCAATTTTTTGTATATATGTTTTTATCACTCTAAATTTTATTTACTATACTGACTTATCTGAGATGGTTCTGAGTTGGTTTCATTCCGAGTTGTCCGATCACCGTTGGGACTCTTGTGCGGCATTCATATATAAAAAAAATTACTGAGAGTATCTTCCACTCTGAAACGTAGGGCAAATATGCTAAATATATTATTTTAGATTTGTTATAGAAGACTAATAACACAAATTAAAATATTATTTAATTTGTGTTATTAGTCTTCCGGATTGCTAGTCGAGACCTTGCCCCTTTACCACGGAGTCTGTCATGGTCATTATTATCAGGGCGATATTCCCCTTATTCGTTATAATAATACAATTACATTTTAACAGCGCAATTAATTAGCGACATTTCACCCCAAATGCACGTTACTGTAATCCTGCGCATTCTATACATTTACTTTCATGTTCTCTAATCAGGGTTGCTATTATTACTTTAGATAATTATCCACCCAAAAATATGAACATACAAAACAACAACTTACAACAATACTTGAAGTATATTAATCAAACTATGCATTGTATCACATATATTTTATGGAAATTCCACATTCAAAAAGCTGTTTGTTTCAACAAAAAAATCATGATACCAGAACTGTGCCTTTAAGTTTTAGTTGCGATTTTATGTTTCATAGTTGAGTCTGTAAAACTTTTTTTAGGTTAATCTGCTGATTATAGTGATCATCATATTATAATATATTATTATGCTAACGGGAAGATTAACAGTTCTCTAAAGAGTTTTTTGGCCGTTTTCTGTCTGCTTTTTATAATGACAGGACACGACTGAAAAAGGTGAGTTAAAGAAAACTTCACTCGCTATCTTTAAAATCAACCGTGAATCGATTAGTTTGGAACTCAAGGCCGGATGAGCCGAATTACTAAAGGTTAGTTATTCATTACAAAAAGAGTACCTTTCCTAGCATTAGCAGAAAGCAAAAACCATTGGCATTTCGCTTTGGAAGGTTTGATTTTACAACTAGCCAGAAATCTCACAAAGTTATCAAACTAACTAATAACATTAAACTTATATTCGTATCTCATAATTTAGCGATATTATGCCTCACATTCACTTTATTCTAATAGCTTATACTGTAAATGTGAATACTAGACATTTTTATTTAGAACTATTCAAAGATGAGATGGTCTTCTAACGCTATGTTAAGGTGTGCATAAAAGCAGTATCTACCGGAAAAATACCGTTGTTTCACTGTCGCGACCCATGCAATCTACGTCTCATGCCTGCGAGATTACAGAGAGTGTAGTTTGCGCACTCGCCTCGCCTCGTTGTTCTTCGCATGTCGCCTCAAAGTTAAGCCTCGATGACATTAAGCGAGTTTACAAGCTACTAGCTGGGAAATTCACTATCTGTTAGTAAACTCGCTCAGTGTAATCGTATCACTAGCTAACTAGCAGATTGTGGACAATCTACGATAAAAGTAGAAAGGTGGGCAACTTTACTCGCTACTCGCTAGCGTTTGCCTAAAGATGGCGGCCCACCAACAGCTGATTTCATAACTGTCAGAATTAGTTCGCACGGGAGTCGTTATTCTCGCTACTGGCTAGCGTGTGGCGCTAGCTGCGAGCTCAAG
Organism: Glyphotaelius pellucidus; assembly: GCA_936435175.1. NCBI lineage: Eukaryota > Metazoa > Arthropoda > Insecta > Trichoptera > Limnephilidae > Glyphotaelius > Glyphotaelius pellucidus. The sequence goes on along the minus strand of OW386545.1, from coordinate 6,794,090 downwards.
TTTTCTACAAAATGTCGACAGAATTGCTTGGCGCCGGAGTCGTTATTTTAGCTGCTACTGTTGCTACTGAGCGAGTTTTATGTGTTATTATGACTATCTCACTCGCTGATTCACCCGCTTTTAAATACAGCGGCTGGTAGTTTTAAACTTGCTTAATGTAATTGAGGCTTTAGAAGATAAAACATTAACAGTATGGAGGGGGAGAGGGTACTGCCAATGCGCAAACACCCACACCATACAGCTAATAGTAAATTAAGCCAAAAATGCGCGATACGAGAGTGAAGAGGTGGCTCTCGAGCTCTATTGCTTCCAGGAAGCAAGCAAGCATTCTCATACAAAATTAATACCCGGCAAATCGAAATTTTGCTTCTTTTTTTGTGATAGTCAGGTACTCAAAAATAGCGGACGTCGAACAGCTGATTCGGCGCTGTATCTTTTCGGTTGCCTACATATAATGTTAATAATGCAGCTCGTGGAACACTAATAAACTAATTATCAGGTGCGGTCACAGATGTATTCTTCATAATATTCTTGCAATACAATAACAGTAGCGAAGAGATGTTGACATTTTACCTAATGTTTTTCTATATTAAAAGCGGTCAATCTTGAATAAAAACGCCTCGACTTCTGACACCTCCATTGATTCTTCCGGTTCCATGCCAACTCGGAATGAAACCAACTCAGAACCATCTCAGGTAAGTCATTTAGAGTGATAAAAAAATAATTTTAAATTAGCCGATAACCCTAACCTAACTTAACCTATTTAACCAATTTTTTATCACTCTAAATTACTTATCTGAGATGGTTCTGAGTTGGTTTCATTCCGAGTTGGCCGGTCACCGATTCTTCCATACAAAATGACAAAACCCGTTGAAAACAAATAAAAATTTTGGAGAGTGATGACGTCACACGATTCACATTAGATACGGTGGTTTTCGGGGGGATCTTGAAAAATTAAAACTTTGACATTTATTTTAACGATTAAAACTAACTATAAAAATAAATATGCAGTTATTTAAGTTAGAAGGTCATTATTCATTAAAAAAAAAAAATGTACTGAAGTTCCTTATTTGGGGATGCCATACTCACACCGGGTTCAGAAGGTTGGGAGCTGTTTGAACTGTAAGAAAAGAAGTGTGAAGAAGGCTTTAATAAATACGTTGAGTCGTATCTTCTCTGGGTCTTGATATAGGTACGGTCATTGAACTTAAGGTATAGACATGAGAAAAAAGAGGAGTAATTCAGAAAAGGGTTCCTCTGGGATAGGCCTTACTTAGTGTCACCGGAGATCTGGCCATTAAATGACAGAAGTGCGAGCAGGCATTTCGGCAAATTACTGCCATCGCTTTCTTTTTCTATTTAACCACGGTAATTAATCGTCCGCCAGGCCGGATCGCCTATTTCCTTCGTCTTTCCTGCCACGACCGTATAATATATTTGCCTAACTGTTTCTACGGAACATTCCGCTGCTTGACCTTAAAACATTCATTTGCTCGATCCTCAACGCTGAGTTCATTTCAAGATTCAACTTAGTCGGATTGTAAAAAATATATTATTCGTAATTCTTCCACATTTTTCATGTTTTTTCGAATTTATAGTTTATAGATAGTGATTGATGAATAAAAACGGCATGCAGGTTTTTTTTCACTGAAGAAGTAAACTAATAGCGGTGTGTTGTAGTATGTGCGTATTCCGGAATTAAGCTCAATTTTACCTTACTTCTAATGAAATTGGTCATATAAAGATCTTATAATTGACCACATCAGTTTTCTTCGAAATCGGTGTAAATCACTTATATAATTGAATTATATTATTTTTTTATTTTAATGAAAACAAATAACTTTGTATACACCACTATTTAATTAACAATATCAACATGTTTCGAAAACTATGTTTTCTTCGTCAGGATAATAAGTTAATAAAAAAATAACAAAAGACAAACAAGTATAGATAAATTAGAACATAAACAAAATATTAGAAAGGAGAGGTGATTAATTACTTAAAATATCATAAAAACAATTATATAAAATAAAATATAAAAATTATTTTAGGATGGGTAAAAAATTACATTAACATAATAAAAAATCTTTTAAAACAAAACAGGAAGTCTAAATAACAAAATAAATTAATATAAATATTAGTTTTTACGAAAATAAATTTAAAAGATGGCTATTTTTAAAAAACGTTTGGTTATTTATAATATTTAATATACTATTTAATTTATTAATTATAATATTTAATTTAATACTTTTCCTAATTTCTAATATTTCTAAATTATCTAATTGTATACCCGTTGTGTTAGTGTGTAAAATTTTTAAACCTTTATTAATATCAAAAGAGTGACCTGTTTCCAAAATGTGGTTGGCGAATTCTGAATAATTATTATTATTTAAACATCTTAGATGTTCCTTAACTCTAATGTTAAAATTTCTGGAAGTCTTCTATTGACCACATTACATTATATTCTTTATATTGGGAAGACACACAAAGTCGTGTACACAAAGTTATTTGTTTTCTTTAAATTAATAACGACGCCACAAAGTGAATTTGCGAATTTTGAAGAAATATATAATTTTCAGCTCCTTTTTCGCACATATAATTTAATCAAATTAAAAATGTAGTTTTTTTACACGGATTTGGAAGATACTCTCAGTATCGCTCTGGTGAGAGACCTCCTTTCTATCTCCTCTTTCTCCTAGCTATATTAAACAGAAAGCTATATTAAATCCTAGCTATATTAAATTAGATCTAGTTCTAAGAATTCACGATTTTTGCAACCTTCAACGTTCTCTTCTTCCCATAACTTATTTCTCCTGCCTCTAATTTTAGCGTAATAGAAATGGTAAATAGTTCCTCTGAATCCGAGCGTTATTTAGGACTCCTGTGGGACCATAAAATTTAAGAAATAGATATGATTTGATGTTAACGGTCGAAAGTATTATGTATTATTGTGATTAATTTCGGGCTATTATGCCGTGTTGCGCTTCCTCCTTTAGCCGACGTTTCGAACGGCGTTACGATGTCCATTATCAGGGCAGATTTGTAGAATGAGGTGAAGTGAATTTTCGGAAGCAACACCCCGATATAGGCGAACCCTAGTGGGGTTAATAATTATATACTAAACAATGTATTTTAATTGTGAAGAAACAATAAATAAATAATATGATTGACTTCAATATAAATGGATGCGACGGGGTTAAGTTTTTTCTTGGTATCCGATACTTGAAGCCAAAACTAAACGCCGAAAACCACATTAATTTTTATTAATTGTTGTACCGAAATACCGACTCTAATAGGATTAATGCGCGCAACCCGTTATCGCTTCTACATACAATTTTGGAGGCGGGAATGGGTATCGCCGCCCCGGGAACCATTTATTGGATGACCAACACCTCTGTCATAGGTCACCCCAAGTGGTTCGTTACGTTTGGTGACTTAGCAGGGGCGCCCGGGTTCATGGGGTGAGGCGTGTCTGGATCTGGCGGCGGATGACCTAGGCACACTGAATTATCCTAGATTCCTACACTACCCCTCTTACGTTTTCTCAGAACTTCATCTATTTCCTTTCCTTAAAAAGACCCTCCTCACAGCATCTCCAAAGATGACATAGGCCCTGAAGGAAATTATTTTTCTCAGAGCCTAATGTAAAGGTTGTAAAGGTGTGGAGCTAATATAAAAAATAACACACATAAAAAATAACACAAAGCAACTTTCTCCCATACAATTTACTACCAGACACATGTGACTATCTACACATCTGCCGTGATGATGGACTCTATAACGCTTTTGGAAAAAACAAGGTACAATATCCCAAAAATTAAAATTTATAAAATAGGAACTTACAAACTAAACTTGAACTTACTTAAACTAAAAATAGTATCTATATGAAAATTCTCTCATGGTCATTTTTTTCTTATTTTATTCAATTCCTTCAGATTTTCGTTTTTACGAATCAGTAAGCTATTTCTGTCCAATGACCTGACCAGAGGAGATATACGGTGAAGTATGGTCACATCCAATTTAATTTGCACAGGCTGCCATTTGAATGTAAATTTATAAATTACGTTAAACATTTATTTATGTTTAAGACGTTTGCCGTAAAGAAATAAATCTTTGTATGTTTGTTTGCACATGGTTAGTACAGGGCAACCGGTATCTGACGGAGAATTTTAAAGAAGTTGATGGACGGTAGGTAATTTATTATTTTATTTTCCATTTAATTTTTGTACTGTCTCGAAAAAGTCACCGTTGGTACACGAGATGGTATTTTTTTTAACAATATATAACATTAATATACTGAGTGTAACAGCACGTACACGACGGATTTTAACAAGCATATTTATAACCTGAAGCATATTTATAACCTAAGCATATTTGGAGTAAAAAATGTATATGTGATTTTGATGTCCGATGTTTTTTTTCCTATTAAAAACAAAATAATCATCAATTTATTCACTTTAAAAACACAACAAAATTAAATTTTCAAATCGTTTTTAAAGTTCAGAAAATATTAAGATTCAATCATATTAAATCAATTTAAACAATTTAAGTAATTTAAACATCAATGAACAATTTAAACGTCAATGAAGCACAATCAGACTAACAGCAATAAAGCTTGCTGTCCAAATTGTGCTTAAATTAATTCAACCATACGTCGCCACCGATCACACTCCTACACGTCGCGAATTGATACGCGCGCCGTTTCGTGTGTTACCATGCTTCTAGATTGAGACTGAGTGCGTATCACTTGACCCGCTAGACGCCAGACTATACCCACTGCTCAGATGTAACGTGTGATACAGAAATATTTTAATTGTTTTTAATGGAATAAAAATATCATCGGACTGCAAAATGAGAAACATTGTACTACATATATGCTCAGAAATCACTGGTTCAAACCCTCCGGGTGCATACTGAACACCCTGTATAATATAATGTATTTGCAGCACATACCAGGGTGGTAGATACACATAGGACCGGTTGTTTCACGGAATTTGAGCAATTCATCAAACTTAAGTTCGGTGAAACTTTCATTCATGTTATTATTTCGTCATGGACAGGTTCTTTCACAGTACTTGGATAATAACAGAACCTGAATAGGACTTTAACAGAACTCGAATATTAACTTTAAAAATTGATGAACTGTTGAAATTCTGTTTCATCTCTATTTTTACGTTACCGATTTCAGAAGAATTATTCCCCGGGCTGCTAATTCTATTTCTCTTTTGTATAATGTTAATGTAAGTACTTGCATACTGCTTACTAACCCCGTTTGCGTGGACATTGAAGGATCTAGAGTCGTTCAAATAAATGTAGCGTCATTCAATAACGTTAAATAACATTACCGATTTCAGTAGAATTATTCCACGGGCTGCTACTTCTATTTCTCTTTTGTATAATGTTGATGTAAGTACTTGCGTACTGCTTACTAATTCCGTATGCATGGACATTGGAGGATCTAGAGTCGTTCAAATAAATGTAGCTTCATTCAATAAAAAAATAAAGTCTTGCCGTGACGATGAAGGAGGAAACCATACTATTGAGGGAACGGACTCCGCGAGTCGACGGAGACGGTGGGAGAAATGATATGCATCAGAGTTGGTTGCGGGTTCAGTCGTTTATTGAAGCATGAGCTACGTAGCTGAGGTCGGTCGGTCGGTGTAACATGAGATGATGAAGTGCCGTAGAGTGAAGCGTTGCGGGTGCTCGGTCATGATGGATGAAGCAGGTCGGAGATGCTGTGGTGGAGCAGGCCACGGGCCTGCAGGTCACCAGAGTGTTGCTCGATGCTCGTTGCGGAGAAGACCTGATCTTCCAGGCCGTTGCTCGACGCGCGTTGCGGAGGTGAAACGGCGGTGACTCGGTGAGTGGAGCCACCGGCAGATAGTCCTGGTGATGTCCACGTAGGAAGCTGCCCTGGAGTGATGAACGGCGGTGACTCGGTGAGTGGAGTCACCAGAGTGATGCTTGACACCGTGGCGGTGTAGGATGACCTCGTCTCCCAGGCCGCTGCTCGACGCGCGTTGCGGAGGGAAACGGCGGTGACTCGGTGAGTGGAGTCACCGGCAGATAGTCCTTGTGACGTCCACGAAGGAAGCTGCCCTGGGAGGATGCACGGGCACTCGATGTTACGATGGTTCGCTGTAGAGAGGCGAGACCGTTGAGATTGCACTGAAGTGTTGATTAGCGCGCCGCGAGACTGACTAGAATTGAGCTTGAACTGAACTGAACTGAACAAGTTTGTAGTTTAGCGGGCCGCTTTATATAAGAGCGAGCGGCCGAGTAGCTTTCCACTCGCTGGCAATACGTGCGCTGGAAGGTGCTAGAATGTACTCGTCACTGTAGTCGTGAATGCACCTTTCGCGAAGTTGGTGCATATTATTATTCGTCGGCAGCCGGTCTCACGAGTACATTGTCTGCCTATACGTGCGTAGGTAGGTGCTGCGCGTAGTGCGAATTTGCAAATACTTTGCGGCGGTAATTCCTTCTCGCGAATTCTAGAGTGGCGAAAAATAGTTGTATGAACGCCACACTATGTTTCCTTATAACGCCTTTGGGAAAGTGGTGGGGTCGCAATGTTGAAATTCTGTTTTGAAACCCTTCCTTAGTATCGTCCTGGTGAAAGACCTCCAATCAGAACAAAAAACGTTGTTTGAAATGGCAAAACCATGTTTGGTGATTAAGTCTGATTAGTAAGATACTTTCAGCTTCCCTATCTTTCCCTCCTCGCTTCCTTCAGCCTCGCAACATACCCCATTTGAGGATGCCATAGTCGCACTGGCTCCGGATAGTTGGGAGCAGTTGGCGGGACTCTTGTGCAGTATTCACATAAAAAGTGTAATATATACATTATTGTAATAATTAACGTCAAGTACAAAAGGATTCAGTTGATCATGTTGATAAATATTACAAAATTTATGCATTGAGCGAATGCTCAGTCACTTTGTAAAGTCCTTCGCCAAGTCTTCCGCTAAGGGTAATTTCAAACCTTCGTTCGGTTTTAATTGGTGAAAGCGGTCGTTAGTCTCCTGCTTTGAAGACGTTCGTGTCCACTTCTGGGTCAGACAGTTTTAATTACGCTGACCTTTTGACAAAGAATTTGTTCGACGTTATTCTTTTCTCTAAATCGTTAATTGTCTCACGAACATCCAGTTAATACAAATACGTTCTGAATGGCTCGTTATTATTTAATCGACTAAAATGCTTGAAACATGCCGGCCTAAAATCCCCAAAGCAACACTTTTAGTTATCGGCCCTCTTACGTTAATTCTCTTATCACTAAAAACATGTGTAGTTTTACAATTATTTAATCTCCTTATCATGTTTTCGTAGACTAACAAACACTGTAAATAGTGTTAAATAAACCATTAGTTTTATAACAAGGCGAATTAAAGAAAATTTCACTATCTTTGTTAAACATTCTATAATGGTGGACGTCCATCTGTCCGCGCCGGCCGCAACGCGCGCACGGCACGCAACGGATTTTCTTTATCTTTATATGAATTAGTACAGAACTGCGTCCACTATCGGTATCGTCCGCACCAATCGCCGGCATTTATGAGCAAAAAAATGCGTTTCGTGCCGGTGACGTCACACGGATTCAGGACCGCCGGCGTTTGTGAGCAAAAAATGCGTTTCGTGCCGGTGACGTCACACTGATTAGTTCGCGGCGTTCCGGATACAGTGGACGCATGCCATCGGCAAATCCGTTGCGTGCCATGCGTGCGTCGCGGCCGGCGCGGACAGATGGACGCTCACCATGAGTCTTACATTACATTACATTTTCAATTTGGGAGGCTGGTATGGGTACCTCCGCCCCGGGAACCGTTTATTGGATATCCAACACCTCTGCCATAGGTCACCCCAAGTGGTTTGCTACATTTTTTTTATTTTTTTTTTATTAGTATCTATAGCAAAATTTGTACATAATGTATTTATAAATTGTATTATATTAAGGTATTATAAAGTTTTTTTTTTTTCACAGTCTTCCTCACTAGGGTTTCCTGTTCTGAGGCGGCCTGTAGTTTTTCCACATTTGTATTTAGTATCCAGTTGTCTTTACATGGTCTTCAGTATGTTTGATAGTTCATTTTCACTTTGTTCTCTCAACCATATTTTTACTTTTGTTTTAAATTTATTTATTTCTGTTATTTTTTTTTGAGTTGGTAGAGCGTTGTATAGTTTTGTCGCATTGAATTTCATATTTCTTTGTCCAAAAGATGTTTTCAAACTGGCTGTAGCTAGATTATTTTGGTTTATTGCCCTTAGGGACATTCCCTTCCATTTGGGACTTAGTTTTTATATGGGATCAGGTTTGTCCGGATCTTGGCGGCAGATGTGTCTGTCCACCAACAGCGTGGCAGGCCGATCGGAAGAAACTGGTTGAGGGAGATATTTTGACCTCTCCACCAGAACTCTCTCGGAACATTGCCTTGCACCGCAGTGGAAAGGATGGATTCATTCGTCCGTCACTCCTGGACGCACTGATGCCCAGATTCCTGCCCACCCCTCATACCTTTTTCCTTCCCAGAACGTACTCTCCTTCTTTCCCCTAAAAATACTTATTTATTTTCGTCAGGGCCTCTTTTGTGGAGCCAGTGTAAAAAAAATTAGTAAAAAGCCTTACCGTACAAAAAATTGTCTCATCATATTCGTTTCGTTGGTTCATTTCCTTGACCTTCAAATTTTTTTTTTTTTTTAATCCTAACTCCACACGTGAAGCTCTGGGTATTAAAGGGAGGGTCTTTTTCAGTGTAGCCATCTTGACGGATTTCCCGTCATATCTGGCGGATTGGAGTGCCCTCTAAACGGGAAAATTTGGTGTCTAGCGGGATTTCCTGGCGGAATCGAATAATGGAAAAGATTAAATTTTCAATAATATGTTTAACAAAGGGTGATTGACGGAATTCTGACGGATTTTCCTGTAGGTTTTAGTGGAAATGTTGTTTCTAAGGTGGCAACACTGGTCTTTTTGAGGTAGAATTAAGGCGGTATAATACCCTAATATTAGGGATTTGCTCAAGGCTCACATTTCAATAAATTCCGACGAATTCGTAAATATAATAACTTTTTTTTTTCAAAGCTTGACCCGGGGATGTAAGTATTTATATTTAAGATTAATAAAAACAATACCTCACCATTAATATATTTTACCTAGAACTGTTTGAAAATTTTATTTCCCATATAAAACTATAAATTTAGCGGTGAGTACCAGAATCTCCAGGCCTGCTAGGGCGAATTCGACCGTACGTCCGTACAATACGCCGTGCCGCGAGCGTACATTTGTTTACACGCTTTCTTCGCTTACGTCGTCAAGATTTCCACATTATTTTTCTTCTTCTTCTTTTCTTAATTTTTTTTTCTTCGTATTATAGTAAAAAACACTTTGTTTATATTTCGGATTGAATTTTTGCTGTCGTTATTTTCACAGAAATTAATTGGGTGTCGGGAGGTTAAAACAATGTCGAAATTAAATACAACGCTCAAAACATCTCGTAAACTAAATTTAACAACATATCTCCACTTTAATGTTCAATTATTGTGATTGACGGTAGATTTCCACTTTAATCGCGTCTCGTATTGATAATAAAATCATAAAATGTATTGACTGTTAAAAACGTTGTTTACAAGTGTGCAAGGTTATCAATGCAGGCAACTAAAAAAATATGATATATAATATAATAATATTAACTGCTTTTTGATTTCATTGAAAAGATCTGCAGTAGCGACTCCCCCAACTTCATGTTTGTCAATATGTTCTTATCGAGTGACCTCTGTTGTTTAACGAAGATTACCAAATGTATTCCAAATACATCTTTTCATATAGTTTTTGTCACAACACACTCGTGGTTCATGAACAGATCTTAAAAAAATCGTTCAGGAATGGGCCTATTGCCAAAGTGAAATATATCTTCGGTTCTTGTAGTTTTGTAGTTCTATGGAACCTATCTATAATTTCTTCCATAGTAGTTATGAATGTCTAGACGGGCTTGACCCTGGTCGAGGTAAACTTGTTGCGATTAATTCTATAGCGATGTTGGCCTATAACTCCTGCGATCTCGTGTCGCTTAACCGGTTTATGAGGGAGGAAGCAATAATTTTAGTAGAGACATTAGAGTTTTATTGATTCTTTATTTTTAAACGAATTTTCATAAAACTAGACTTGTCAAATTTGTTTCCCCGTTAAATTAATTCAATTTCGTTATGTGTCGGTTGAAACTCAAGATCAATTCGTTGTAAACTGTAATAGTTTGAGCTACAAGACTTAGATGGCTCTAGTGTAGATAGATCTTGGAGGTTATAGACTTGTACGACAGATGTCGGTAGTAATAGGGTAGCCCCTCCGATAATAGTACGGGAACTATAAGGTTTCGAGAATCAAGATAGATTTTGAGAGCGTAATTGAGAGAATTTTGACCTCTAGGCCGTCCTAGACACTCATTCCTGATTTTAAGAGTTTTTAATCTAAATTCTAAATAAAAGACACAGTGCTTTGTGGCGAAGGACTTATTATTTCCATAAATGACTTATGAATCCATTCAGAGCAAACTGACGCAGCCGGTTGGATAATTATGTTTATATCTACGTGTAAATGAACGAATCGAATATAGTCAATTAATATTAGTATTAGGGCATAATTTATTATTTATCCCTTTCGCTAAAATAACTTTTGGCCAAAGAAATTTTAGATACTTTGCAAAAAGCTATACAATGCATTTCCACTTGCCATTAGACAGAACACCACTTATTTTAAATATACATCAGGCACCAAATATTGGATCATCGGCCAAAACAGAGTATGCATTTCCAATTGTACGACGATGATTGTCTTTTATTTTAATTGTAACATCGTGTTATTATTCGTATTTTTTTATAAACTGCGTCTCTACCTATAGGTATGCGTTTCCAATGGTCCGAGGCTGATTTTATTATATTTAAAAATATATATATTGTGTTATTTATTTTCTATTATAATCTGACCATTTTATAAACTGCGCCTGCTCTCAACATGGGAGTTCCTTGTGAGACAGACACAACACGCCAATTGTAATAGAATTGATAAAGATAAATAAAGAAAAAAAAAAAACAATTTTTATGAGAAAAACTCTCACGTCGCGCGGAAAACGCACACGTCCCGGTTAGGCGAGAGGTCTGGGTTCGAGTCCCAGTTGCGACCATTGTTTTTTTCTGTTTTCTGTGTCTTGTTTTCTTTCATATTTTCGTTTAGATTATAAATGTTATCTTCTTCTTCAATGATATATTACGTTGATGGGAATAACCTTCAAAAGTTATAAAAAGAGAGTTTTTCTCATAAAAAATTGAATATTCATTTAGACTTTCATAAAGTCAATAGTTCCATATGAATAAATTCGGCTACATTTATCCGAGACGCTATTCAGGTTACAAACCAATTCTTAGAATGATTGTTTCCAATAAAAAGAGTAGTTGCCTATAATATGGAAAAAGAACTAGTTGAAAATAATATTAATGATTCTAAATATTTGAAATATGAGATTGACAAATATGACGGTTTGACAGAAGGTGGCAATAGCGAAATTGGAAAACGCGCACGTCCCGGTTAGACGAGAGGTCTGGGTTCGAGTCCCAGTTGCGACCATTGTTTTTTTCTGTTTTCTGTGTCTTGTTTTCTTTCATATTTTCATTTAGATTATAAATGTTATCTTCTTCTTCAATGAAAAAAAAACTTCTTCAGCACCAGTTGATTTTTTAAATAACAATTACCGAATAGTGCTTAGAATTATGTTGTTTGCCAATAGCAATTAAACCGATTGATGAAAATTGCATATTGATGATATTTATCACTCAAAATAACATCGAATAAGATGCAAAACACACTAAAAACACTATCGCATTTGGATGATATTTACCTTTGCAAGTATGTATTTATATCCTGTAAAATGAATGCAAATTTTCACCAGGTGGCTGCATAATGCATAAATTAAGTCTACTTGATATAATTCCTAATAATATGCAACTTTATAGTAATGATTAATGATTCATTACGACCACTTGTTCATACATTATGCTTTACTCACATCGTGTTTTTTGTTTAAAGATCTATGCAAATGAGGACTGTTTTCAAAGATAAACACCACAACGCCACAATAATAATATGAACATTTAAACACCTCACGTATTATTTATTATTCTTATAATTAACACCATTTTTTAAAGTGGTACGTTTGATAAGAACAAAAGAAAACTGTGGAGCACTTTTATTTTTTATACAGTATTAATGTAAACCTTTTACAATCACACACGACATAATTTCATAATATTAATAAATAAATGAAAAATCTAATATTATTTAGATAGCCTAAAATAATTATTGAAACATTCAATGTTGAAAATGTCAAGAGACCTGTAGGTATATAATTTAGCAGGTTCCACGAAAACTTTTTTAAAGTCATTAAAAGTGATGAATAAAAAATAAAAAAAGTAGTCCATAACCTAATCTAACGTAACCTATTTAACGAAGTTGTACATTGTCGAGTTGTCACCCATTTAGCAGCACCATACCTCTTGTCATGCCACAGAGCCAGGGGCTAGAACGTCCGTTCTGCCATATGGAATACAGACCAAGTCGTGGTGTCGATCTTGGCGTAGTTGTAGAATCCGCACAGTCTAAAGCGTTCCAGGAGATGTGGGCTGTCAATAAAATAGTTAATCATTTTGAATGCTGTTAATTTAAGGGCCCAATTTCTCCTAGATTCGAGACTTTCGTAGCGCGTTTCAGAGAGCAAATCCATGTGATGTGAAGCCAGGTAGATAAATCGCAGGTATAATATAAATAAAGATTCCTTAGATTTTCGAAGTGAAACTTCGTTAGCACCATTGTGATTTGCAACTCTATGAAACGGAAACGACGCTAAAAAGGACACACACATATATCTATAGGATTTAGCCTGCGAGAGAATGAGACGAAATGAAACCTTACCGCTTACTATTAGCCACTTTGATTATGAGCACACTTTTCAAGGCTTTGGTTGAGATTGTGTGGGTTATGGTTTCACTTCTACCGCGTGTGAACTGCACTCATTTACCTCATTTTGACTATGTTTTTCAGATAATTAGACTTATATGTTTATTGTGTTGATAAAACATGACGATAACTTTTTTTTAAACCTCTTTTTATCTTGAATTTTTTTTTAAATTCGAACTAGAACAGCGATTCTGTTTGCTTTTGCTCCAATCGAATCCAGGCAGTGATATGAAGCAATTTCATTTTGTTTATACTGATAGTGGTTGCATAATTAAAATGTACAAGTTTATTCAACAAATTATCTACATACTTGATTTGTTTCTATGTTTGCATTGTTGGTAAGACTCCCACGTATGTCCCTTGATTAGAATTCTTGTAAAGCGCCGTTTTTTTTAAATCACCTCTATGTATGTTTTAGTGGTTCCATGCCAACTGAGAATAAAGTCAACTCAACACCTCCCTGAAAAGTCATTAAAAGCTATGAAATAAATAATTAAAAATTAGCCGTTAACCCTAACCTAACATAATCTATTTAACCATTTTTTATATAAATTTTTTTATCACTTCAAATGACTTATCTGAGATGGTTCTGAGTTGGTTTCATTCCGAGTTGTTCGGTTAGAGCCATCCATACATTACGACACACCTTAAGGAGGGGGCGGGGGAGTAGAGAAGTGCCACAAGGGGTATGGGGGGGGGGGGGTCATCAGCTCTGTGACGTCACATGTAAAAATCTAAATTATTAAAACGCAAAAAATTTTTAGATGTAAAATTGTAAAATATGTGACGTCACACTAGGTGGGGGGGTCTCACAAATGTGACGATGTGTGACAGGGACGGGGGGGGGGGGGGGGGGCGGGTAAAAAAATCATGAAATTCGTGTGACGTAATTTGTGTATGGCCCCTTACCCAACTGCCTAGATATCCATTTCGATCATTATTTCTAAATTAAATACCAAACAATAAGAAAGTCAACTAATATCACATAATATACGTTAAAGATTTCAAATGTAAATCTTATTAATAAGACAGATGGGCCGTCTTATATTATAGTGAACTAACTCAATTTTTGCAGTTTTTGAGTTAGAGATTGAAATGAGGACTCCAAATCATAATCTAGCTCTGCCAGAGGGAACCAATCAGAGACAGTTTTTCTCTGATCGGTTCTCTCTGACAGAGCTAGATAATAATGTGGAGCCCTTAATTCAAACTTTAACTCGGAAATTGCAAACAATAAATTAGTTCACTATGGTTTAAGACGATCCAGATGTTGAAGGACCTTTTCCTTTTCAGTAACCTTTTCGGATCCAAAAAAGATCCATGTTTAAATGTAAAGCCTCGATAAGCTAAAAGCGATAAACGATATTCTTTTACCCATATATCTTTTTGATCTTCACAGTGTATAATATTTTATAGTCGTATAATAAACCAATTTTAATATTATTATATCTTTTTAGGTACTTACAAAAAATGTTTTTAAACGCTTACCTTATCTTCTTCTATACATATAAAAATAAAATGAATGTATGTATGTTAGCTTGCTTGTTTGTTTGTTTGTCCTTTATGTATTAAGCACTAGCTTTCACCCGCGGCTTCGCTCGCATGGTATTTAGAGGAAATTGTAGCAATCATAATTGCAGCAATACATAATGTCCTTTCCCTTGCGTCCCCGTTCTCTTCCACCTTCCCCGCCTTCCCCCTCCCTCGTCTCTTCCCTTCTCCGCAAACCCCACCTTCCCCCTGCCTTTCCTCCTTGCCGCTAAAATGTATGAAATACACACATGTTCATTTATACAAATTTCATAACGCCAGAGCTTACCATTATATACAACCTATGTTACTCGCTCATAATGTAGGTTTCTATTGGTGAAAGATTTTTTTAAATTGGTTTACTGGTTTAGGCGTAAAAGCGTAACGAACAATCACACTCACTTTCGCATTTATAATAGTAGTATTTTATTTTTTTTTAAAATACATAAACGGCTATACTGTCTTTTATAAATAAACATATAATAGAGTACAAAAGTAAGAAAAATAATATCATTACATAATAGTAGTTTTAAACTTAAAATAACATACAATTATTTTGTGCATCACAACAAAAAATAACAAGAAATAAAAATGAGAAATATCATCATTTCATTTCAACATGTCCATATTGCGTATATAAAGTTACATTATGGAAAAAAATAAAAAAACTTAAAAACTGAAACCTAAAAATAACATACAATTATTTTGTGTATCACAACAAAAAATAACAAAAAAGAACAATGAGAAATATCATCATTTCATTTCAACATGTCCATATTGCATATATAAAGTTACATTATGGAAAAATAATTTTTGAGTGCATATTTATATTGCGCTAATTTTAAGAAATAAATGTCGCCGATGTTAGCATATTCATTTCCCAAAATGTGTAATCGACTGATTGGTGAGTAATAATGTGATAATGTATGTGTGTTATTATAGTAGAACGGTAGAGTCAGTCTATTGTTAGCGCGACCAGGGCAATGAAATCGTATTAGTTCTATTAAATCAGGGGTATCCAAGACCGAGTGAATTATTTTATATAATATTAATAGATCACAGATTTTTCTGCGATCTGGTAAATTTACGAGATTAGTCCAGTTTAATAACAAATTATAGTCAACGGATTCTCTTGGAATACCTAATTTAAAATTAATATACCTAAGGAATCTATGCTGGACTTTTTCAATCGCTTGAATATGGATATTGTAATGTGGAGCCCAAATCGTAGAGTTTTATTCTAAAATGCTTCTCACTAGCGTTATGTATAAAATGCGAATAGTATCAATGTTACAAAATTGTTTGTTTTTTCTAATAATAAATCCTAAAATCTTCATTGCTCTATTAATAATATTAGTTATATGGCTAATAAATGTAAGATATATATAAATGTAAGTATAGATGGGATATGTTTGAAACTTTCAAAACATCTTCTTTCCATCCTCGCGTAGGTTTCTGGATTGTTACAACCACATGATAATTCATCTGAAAAGTTACGAAAGTCTGAAGTCTTACGAAACTGTCAACCATGTCACACTTTGAGAATGACATTTTGAAAACTGTTTTGATTTTGATTGTTCTTAATCAAAATTCAATTTTAGAATAAACTTAAAATTTATGACATTAATTGAAATACTCACCTATGATACTCACCCAAATCGAATACTTGAATTTAATCAAGAATTATAGGTATTTTAAATAGGTACCTATGTTAGATACCAAATTTGATTGATTGTTCTAATTGAATGTTTCTTTGTTTGTTCCTTAAGCGCATTCCTAAACCATTCGTCCGATTGTGATAAAATTTTGGTATTTTGATGTGCACATGCCCGCGATGGTTTCTGTATGTCGTAGTAAGCTCTGGAGTTATGATATATTTTTTTAGAGGGACTGGTAAAAGAGGGGCAGGTGGAAAAGGAAGGGGAGGAGGGGAAAGCGGGAGGGGACGCGGAAAGCGAACGGGGACGAATAGTAAAGAACACGCAGGAAGAAACGATTTATTTATTTAAGTGGCATTGATACGCGTGCCGGGAACTCGCTAATCCATACTAATATTATAAATGCGAAACTGCTCGAGTTTCTTTATGACCTTTTCACGCATAACACAATATAAAGACTTTAATAATTCTTTCACCAATATAAAGCTAAATTATATGCGCAGACTACAGGTTGTATATGATGGTAAGCTCTGGCGTTATGAAATTATAAATATGAATATATTATATTTGTTAAACGTTTTCTGTCGCTAACAAAAGCGAGTTTTTGCTAACGTCAGAAAAAAATCTTTTCCATGGAAACAATGTTGATATATTTTTGGGCTCTATGCTGGTAGGCACTCAGTCTACTGGTCAGCTACTACTGCAGAAAATTTAAATATTAGAATTCTTTTTTTTTTTGGACAAGCTTGGAATAAATGTCAGATTTGAGTTCCTGTATTGAAAATATAATTCGTAACGATTATAAAGACTGAATGATAAATAGAGTATTTTTTTATTATATTAACAAACTTCCAAATATTTAAATAAAAATAAACATCCGAGATGTTTGTAAGCGCATAAATTCCGAACGAATGAACAAAATTGGATAAGTAATTCTTTTTTTCTTTGAGCTATAGCATTATGAAATTTAGGTGGTAGGCGAGATGTTTGAAAACTGAATGTAAGGGAATGAATATATGGAATGCGGGAGGGGATGGGGGTGGGGTGGGGGGGAGATAATTGATAAGTGCAAGCGCTACAGTAATTTCCCCGCGAGCGAAGCCGCGGGGAAAAGCTAGTAATATATAAAAATGAACGTTTCTTTGCTTATCTCTCACGCGTTCCTAAACCATTCAACCGATTGCGATGAAACTTTGTTTATTTGCTACACTCATACTCGCGAAGGTTTTTAAAGATAATGTTGAGCTCTGGCGTTATGAAATTATATCCTGTACCATTCATCCGATTGCGATGAAACTTTGGTTATTTGTTGTGCGCACGCCCGCAAGGATTCTATGTTTAATGATGGGCTCTGATGCTATGAAACTATTTCCTATACCATTCGTCCGATTACGATGAAACTTTGGTGATTTGTAGTGCGCGCGTCCGCAAAAGTTTCTATACATAATAGTGAGCTCTGGTATTATGAAATTTGTATAAAAAATTACAATAAGTTGCGCGCGAGTTGTTTGAAAAATATGTGTATTTCATATAGTTTAGCGACAGGGAAAGAAAGCGGGAGGGGGTGGGGAATCCAGGAGGGAGGGAGGGTAACGCTCGAGAGGAACGGGGACGCGTAGGAATGGACATAAAAGCAAAAAATATTTGAATAATAAATTATCTCAAGGAGTTTAATGGCAATTCTCTTCGCCATTAAGATTGGGTTTCTCATTTCATACGCCAAATGAAACACCTCGGTATAAAATATTGTCACTGAAATTATAATTATTTAAATATAATCTTGGTATAATGATTAAGTAGTTTTGTTGAGTAATGAATGTCACAGTCAAAGTCAAGCGTTATTTTACTCAGTTTTTTTTTTATATCTTTTATTGAAGAAGAAGATAATACTTACAAATCTAAACAAAATATACAAAAAAGAACTAGACACAGAAAAATACAAAGGTTACGGCCGCAACTGGGAATCGAACCCAGGATCTCTTGTATTACCGGGACAAACGCCTTAACTAACTCGGCCATTGGGACTTAATTATTCTTATTTTATTAACTCTTATTTCTAATCCTGACATCGGTTCCCAATTGCGACCGTTACCTTATTATTTTTCTGGGTCTTGTTCTCTTTCATATTTTGTTTAATTTTATTAGTATTATCTTCTTCATCAATGATATGTTACATTGATGGGTTTAACCTTCAAAAGTTATTATAAACTGGTCCCGGCGAGAGCTCGTACTGACGTCTTCGACGTTCGTCCTCTTCCTTCTCACGCGTCTTGTTTGAAAACGAAAAAGACGTAAGATGCTAGAATGACGACGTCACATATAATCTCTCACTGGTACAAGTATAACAAGTTATTCTAATATATATATATATTTTTAAGTGGTTTCGTCAACGCTCTTTAAAAGAAAAACGAATTCCGGAAAAAAATGCAAATTTATGCACCTTCCCTCGCCTACCGATGTTAAAAATAGTATTAAAAAATTCAAGGTGATCATCTTAAATCTAAATAACATTTTTCCATTATTTTGTTTTCAGTTCAAATCTCATTTAGGAACAAATCCTTTTTTTTCAGAATTCACACCGTTTTTCGTAACCGTTCTCGCCGTACGAGTATTTAGTTTATTTTAATAAATATTTACTGGCGAGTTCCCGGCATGCGTTGCAATGCCACAAAATAAAGAAATTCTTTCTCCCTGCGTGTCCTTCCGCATTCTTCCACGTTCCCGTTAACTTTCCACCTCCCCTCCCCCTCGGTCTCCTTCCCTCTCGCTGCCGCTAAAATATGAAATAAACCCATTTTTCAAACAACCCATTGCAACATTTTAGTACAAATTTCATAACGCCAGAGCTCACCAGCTTGCACATTAAAACCTTCGCGGGCGTGCGCACAACCACTTACCAAAGTTTCATCGCATTCGGATGAATAGTAAAGAAAAAAAAAATCATGACGCCAGAGCTCATTTTTATATCTAGAAACCATCGCGGACATGATCACCAAAGTTTCATCGCAATCGGATGAATGGTTTAGGAACGCGTAAGGGACAAACAAAGAAACATTCATTTTTATATATTAAGATTTGCGTAGTTACTGCGTGCAATCGGTAGATCGATACAGATCTACGTACATGTACGTGCAAATTTCAGGAATACCTACGAATAAAAATATATATTTTGTTGATCGTTAGTTCCTCTTTTAGCCGTCTGCGTAAATGAATGTATTAGTCTGCACAATAAAATATATTGCTAGTTGTAGCTTTTACGAATGCAAAAAATCCTATTATGAAGAAATAGAATAATGAAATGACGTCATCCAATTTAGCGGAAAAAATAACTGGTGATTTATATGTTTAACGGTTATAATCCATTGTAAACTTATTGATTGTTCAGCGGAACACTGAATTGCGTGGGCTATTCAATGAGTATTGTTATACCAATCAACCACTGTACTGTTGTAAAGCTAAACCTAAAGCTTCGTTCACAAAAATCGTCTTTTAATATAATTTTAATATTAGGTATTTTAACAAACTTTTGCTATCACTTCGCTTTTGTACCTCCGAATACTGAGCGAAAGCAGTTTTATTTGCCTGATACTTTATTTTACCTGATGCTATTAAAAAAAACTCGTGTTCTACTGAAATATCAAATATATTGCCAATTGCACCTCAGGCTGATAATAAAATTGTCAAAATCTCGGTTTTGTATTCACCTTTTTTCTTCTCCAAGACTGGACTTTTAAAGATTTTTTTTTTAATTTTTCGAAGAAAACTTCTGTAAGGTTTTCACTTTGTGATGGCGTTATTTATTTTATTAAAAGAATAATAACTTTGTTTGAACACATCACTTTATTTGATGCACACTCACGCACATGAACAATGTGCACCTCATCAAGAGTTAAAATATACTGAAGTTTCAAATTAAATATATTTCATAGACTAAATACAGGGGTATGGTTAGAAGGGAGGGGGAGGGGTAAGAGCGGGGGAAGTTTAGTGGAATTTGGGATTACAATATCATTACAAGGGAAAGACCGGTCAAGTGGGAAAATATTCAAAATTGGGTTCATAAAAAATATTTGCTTATTAATTATGTCAATTTTGGTCTTTACATTTTTCCTTATTTCTAAGATTTCAAAACCATTTATCTGCAATATTTTTTTTTTACCAACTGCTTAAGAAGAAAATATTCTATGTCTCTACGTTTTGCTTTTTTTTTTTAATGCATCATCTAGTTTGTATACTGAATGTCTGTTGGTGGCGTTCAAACCAGGCAATTTTAACGATTTTGGAGAGTCCTAAATCCTATAAGAAGGAATTTAACAAGAAAAGCAAAACATACACATATACTTGTGGTCAATATCTATATCATATAAAAAAAACATTTGCACTGGTGTCAAAATCCGGATAGGAAATTGGGGATTACGTTTGTGTGGAAAAAACGCCGCCCGGTTTCCTCTAAAGATGGTAAACTACTGAGCAACGCAACATCGTACGATTTTGGTTTGAAAATTAGATGACCTAGCAATATTTGAGGTGCTTTAATTAAATACGGCGAGTAGAGCACATATTTGCCTTTGAAATAATCGAGTTTTTTTTATTAGTTTTTTTTTATAAGCATCAGGTAAAATAAAGTATCAGGCCTGTAAAAATTGCTTTAAAGTTCAAAACCTCCTTTTTTCGAACCCCTTTTCGGTTATGGTTTTATTTTTTAATGTGGAAAATTAAATTCTTTAGAAAATGATCGTAAAACATTTAAATTTTTTGCCCTGAGCTTCGCAAAATAAAATAAAATACGCTTTTTGGCGATGTTTTTTTCGTGTCTAAATCAAAATAGGCGGCTGGTATAAAACGGGAATTTCAACCTTATCTCAACTAACATAAGGATTGTTATTGTTAGAGGCCTGATTCCGAATTTTCCCCGATTTGGTGCATCACCTTATTTTTGCGTAGGTGACTAGAACGAGAACCTTTCAACTGTCAAAAAAAAATGGCGTTTTATACTCAGAGTACTGCAAATCTGACAATTTAGCAAAAAGCATTCCGTTGGAATAGCGTACACTCATTCATCATTCAAAAAAATCCCAACATTATATTTTCATAACAGTAATAGTTGGATAATTTGTATAGCGCCTTTTGTGTGAAAAATGATTCCATATCAACTGAGAACAAAGTCAACTCAACACCTCCCTGAAAAGTCATTAAAAGCTATGAAAAAACTATTTTTAAATTAGCCGATAACCCTAACCTAACGTAACCTATTTAACCAATTTTTATATATACATATATTTTTTTATCACTCTAAATAACTTATCTGAGTTGGTTTCATTCCGAGTTGCCCGGTCACCGTGAAAAATAACTTCAAGGGCGCTGTACAAAGACTTCCCTGGCTCTATCTTTTTTTAAGTATATTTTATTGGATACAAAATTTAACATCTTATATCTAATATAATCTTTTCTAAAAATACTGTTATATTATTTACTACCTATTTACTAAAATTTGGACTTCACAACATTGAGACATAATCCAAGAAAAATTGCAAGACTTTTCGCCTACTTCACTTTTACAGGGAGTTCATTAAACATTTTAAAACCTTTATAATAAATAATATTGTTTTGTGTTCCCAATATATAATCAACATATAATCTGGTAACATTTAATTTTTTAACTTATAAATAAATTCAAGGTTATTGTAGACTATATAATCGTTGCCACACACTTAAGATATTGAATTGGCGTTGCATGGTTTTTATCCTAGTATATCTAGCACAGTATAGACCTCATGCCTCAGTTCTGAATTATTATTTCCATTATTTTAACTTGTGTTTTATTACACAGAAAGATTACACTTGTGCAGTAATTCAGGTGGGATGCTGCAGTGGTGATGTAGACCTATTTCTATCTAGTTATTTGCAGATACAGAAAATATACTTATCTTGATTGCTCGTCTTGTTTCGGTTCATAAATCTGATACCGGACTCTAATATAAACAACGCATATTTGAAGGTTTGTTGGTCGATTCTTATAAACTATTTACATTTACTGTTATCATAGTTTATTATAGCATTGTTGGTTGGCACCTAATTCCTTGTGACACCCTTTCGATTGGTCACAGAATTTACCTTGAGATATTATTTAACTTAGACCAAAAAAATGTGACTTTAATTCCTAAGTAAGTTTGTTCGATTTTCAGTAAATTGCTGTAAAATGTTCGTTTCTTTACATCGTTACTAACGGTTGAAAATCAATGCTTTCTTATACAAATTAATGGGTACCTACCGGAATTTGATGATTTTTTTTTTAAGGAAATTGAACATTACCAATAATACAATATTTACTTCCTGTTGTCGGAACATGTAACTTTACTAAGCAAGTTAGTTTGATAAAAAAGGTAAAATCACAAAACTCATTTCTATATTATAGAGCTTGAAGGTTTTCCAAAAAAATACCGACTAATATAAAAAGAGCGAAAATGTTTTTAACTTTAAAATAGAAGTGACGAAATAGGAATAATAATAGTTTGCTTTATAAAATAAAACTAATGTAGTTTGTAACCTTATTGCTTTATATTATGTGATTTTTTAATAACATATGTATAGCTGTAAACACCTACATACGTATAGACGGCAAACGTGGCTGAGAGGTAAAGCTTTTGAAACAATCCGAAGATCGTGGATTCAAATCCCGGCGTACGCAATAAATTTTATTTCACAGTTGATTAATCAAAATTAATACATTGTATATTTCCACTTTTCAGAGTGGAAGATAATCTCAGTACTCTGGTGTAAGAATTGAAACTTTGCTTGAAATGGCTTTAGCCGTGTTCGGTGACTAGATCTGAGTAGCCAGGTATTTCTTCCCATCTCCTTCCTCTCACCACTACCGTCAGCATCACAATCCAATTAGTGGTGGCATAGTCTCACTGGCTCCAGACGGGAGCAGTTGGGACTCTTGTATGGTTTTCACAAAAAAACATGACGTACTTTTAAAACTAAGCAAAAATATATGTTCATTGTCAAAAGCATGCAGCTTTCTCATTAACAACGGATACACTCGTACGGTGACCGGACAACTCGGAATGGAACCAACTCAGAACCATCTCAGATAAGTCATGTAGAGTGATAAAAAAAAAATTGTTGTCTATTCTATCTGTCGATAATTTTACGTGATAACGTCATATAATAACGATGGAGTGGAAGAAAGATAGATGCGTCACAAGCCGAACGCTTGTTCCGCGCTCTCGCTTGCACGCTTGGCTCAGGCGGAACGTGACAATGAGTCATGCTTTTTCGTGAGTGCAGCCGGCGTTCATCGATTTATAGGACGTTATCACGTCAAAAAAGAATAGGTTATGTTAGATTAGTTTAAAATTATTTTTTTCATAACTTTTAAAAGATTTTTCAAGGAGGTATTGAGTTGACTTTATTCTTAGTTGGCATAGAATCCACTCGTACATATAATGATATCTAAAAGAAAGATTGCGATGGAGCTTTCAACGGCAAGTTTATTATATGGTTGGAAAAAAATTACTACCACAAACCTTTTTGCTCGAGAACATTGCAAAAACTCTTGATAAATAAGAAGTACCTACCTGTGACTACGATTTGTAGGCAAGTAAATGACTTCGATCCAAATAACATTTAGCCTCCTTTCACGGAGGTGTCGATGCTGAATCTATTCAATTGTTTGTCCAGTAGGTACTGAATGTGCACGCGGCCTGACAAATTGCCTCCTAATTTATTTAATGACCGCCTAGCGCTTGCGGCCGATGGGTTCACCAGTTCATTCACAGGGTTCAGTGAGATTACCATTGGTTCTGAGCATTGACGTAGAAAACCCTAGATAATCCTAACAAGATAAGAAGGAAATAACCAGACAAAACCGAAAATATGTCATTTTTAAATCAAATTTCAGATGAATTGACTCTTTTCCACAAAAGATTATAAATTGATTTCGAAAGACTGTTCTTTCATCTAGTAAAGCTTTTTTTTTAATTTTGAGAAAATATGTCTATTTTAGTATAATAGGGTTTTACCGTAGGTCATTGGCAGATTATTTGTTAAATTTTCAAACAAAATTTTGTAATATACTTACAACATACATTTCAAATCATAAAATCATGCAGTAAAATTAATCAATCAATTATTTGGGAAAGCTACTTTTCAGAATTTTAATGTTAATTCAAATGAAATCATAAAAAAACAGATCCGAGCCCTTGTTTTGTGACGAAAATACTTCAGCAAAATTCGAAAATATTTATTTACGGTTTTACAAACTAATATGTTAAAAAAATTACATTCTTATTTTGCTTAGACATTATTGAAAAATTATAAATACTTATGATCAAAAAATAATTTCAAGAAGTACATACATAATTTTAATAGTTTTATCATCACCAGTTTGAGTATTTTTAAATGTAGATATTTATCAAAAGAAATTTTGAATGAAATAAAATCGATATTGATTTATTATGTTAAAATGCTGGTATGGAGAATAATTAATCTGTCTCATCGGAACCGCCCTGTACCGTTGCAAGAGTACGATCGCAAGATCATCGTTCGACGAAATTTAAATTCTCGGCCGCTGTTTAATGGCTCTTAATTAATTGGCTTTATCTCAGAGTGTTACTGAAACATTGTAGTCAAAATTTTTGTACTCGAGTCTTGCGTTCCGTTTTTTTTTACGTTAGCCCCACGCTCAGAGGAATAAATATGTCATGGCCTATGTCATCTTTGGGGATGTGTGAAGGGGCTTTTTAGGGAAAAGAAGGAGAGGAAGTTCTGGGAAGGAACAAAGTATGTGGGTTGGGTGGGAAACTAGGGATCAATGTGTTCAGGAGTGACGGACGTTTGACTCCATCCCTCCCATTGCGGTGCAAGCCGATGGGTCGTGAGTCTGGCTGGACTTCTCCGCCAAGACCTAGACAAATCTCACCCCGTGAACCCGGGCACCCCTACTTAATCACAAAAAAAAATTCAAAATTCAAATTTTAAAAAACATTTATTACACAAAAATACGAGTAATAACTTATAGGTGCATCCTATTTCTTCCAGCTAAAACAACACATAAAAATATAATGCATAACATAAATATTATAAAACCCAACAATTACATGTTATATTATATGAAAAAAATAAAATAAAACAGAGGTATCTAATTTATGTAACGTATTCATTTATAGTGCACTGACATTTGTTTAAAAGAACACGGCGATGTAAAAAAACGTAGCGAACCACTTGTGACACAAGTGACCTATGGCAGGGGTGTTGTTTATCCAATAAATGGTTACCGGGATGGCGGTAACCATACCAGCCTCCCAAATTGAAAATTGAGTACCGTGTTCAGATCGTATGTCTATGGTCTTGTGATGGTGGTGATTATTTGTGGGTATTGGATATTATATTAAATCGTGTGAACTATTTATCTCAATGTCAATGCCCCAATAGCGATAAGCATGAACGAAACATTTTGATTGTTATCATTTTCATATTCGTATCAGTTTGGTGAAGGAAAATTTTTATTCTTCATTTCATCGGACCATCAACCTAGTGCATCGGACTCATAAAAGAGCCGGATGAAACCTTACCTTGCCCGTGCTGCATTTATTTTATAGAGTTGATATTTAATTAGCATTTCGGTTAAATTTCGTTTGTTTATGATTATGACCATTGGAGCGGGAAAAATAGGAAACCTAACACAATTGCACCCGATGTATTTTTTTTAAACAATTCAATTGTTTAAATTCATTATTTGCATTCCCTAAAGATTTGGCTAAATTCGGGACATACTTGACTTACTTTAATCGGTGATTACTGACATTATGTGGAGTAAAAAATGTTAATGAAATTTTGATGTCCGGTAACTTTTTTTCACAAGTCGTCTCTGGTCACTCAGCCGAGTAACCGTCCAACCTTTCACGCCGCCCCTTAATGTCCAATAATTAGTGATTTTTTTATGTTTTTAGTTGGAAAAACATCAAAAATTTCACCGGAAAGTCAAATCACAAGATGATATAAAGTTATTTCCACATTCTCACATCACTTTCAAAACTGCATTATTTTCTTCAAACGGACAAGTGGGCGACATCTATGATTCATTTGGTCAAGCATGATGGTTAAGTGTTTTTTTCCAACAATACGTTTTATTGTCTCTGAAAATCCATAGAGATCACAAAATCCACCATTCTTGCAATATAAATAAATATATATATTTTTTTTCGAATAAACAAACAAACAAAAAACATATTACAATACTTAACCACATTTTTTCCTCCAAATATTGTCAGAAATCACTGGTTAAAGTAAGTCAAGTACGTTCCTTAACATTCTGTATAATATGTAAGAACATTTTTTTTGTCGATGAATCGATTTTTGCAATATTTTACTATTGACTCCTAGCTGATGCGACGCACGCAGCGTTGCCCGGACATTAGGCAGAGTTTTTTCAAATGAGATGGAGACGGTAATAATTTTCCTATTTTTTTAAACGTATGGTGAGCCAAATTTCACCAAGAAGTATCAAAACACTGTTTTGGCTACTACTGGGGTGGGAAAGGGAGATTGGGTGGGTTTTCAAAATATCTTGTAGGAAAAGACATTCCGCTTGTTTTGAAGATCAAGTATTAAAAATTTCATCAATCTAGGGACAAAACTGTAGATACGCACAAACACTCTTATTATATTATGTGGAAGATTGATAGATACGAGTACTGAATTATTTATTCATCCGCGTGAATTCCATTTGCTTGTTTCGAAACCGTATCTCAATTGTGCCCATCACTAGTCACATCGCGTAATCATAAAATCAGCTGTAATCAAAGTATGTTGACACCTGCATGACAAGTGGATCCGTGCTATTAGTTTCACGTTTTATCAGTCACGGTTTTCCGGCCTTCAATTAATACTGACGTCCCTTTTTCCGGGCCTCTGTTTTTCAGGATGTTATTTACTATGTTCATATTAACAATGGTTGAGATTAGAATAATTTTAATCTGAAACACGCACTCATATTATTTCTTCGAAGACAATCTGAATAACTCCCGTGCGCGCTCATATGGCCTCGATTACATTGAGCGAGTTTACAAGCTGCTTGCTAGCCGGCGAATTCACTATCTGCTAGTAAATTTGTTCAATGTAAAATCTGCTAGTTAGCTAGTATACATGATTACACTGAGCGAGTTAACTAGCAGATAGTGAATTGTAGCAAGCCGGCTTGTAGCTTGTAAACTCGCTCAATGTAATCGAGACTTAAGGGTGCTTCTGTATCTTCTGCGGCAGCACAACGCATGTAAAATCGTCCAAATACGACCATATTTTGCCAGTTTTAATAAATGTGGTATTCAGTATCACAGTATCGAGCTAAATACTGTGATTGTGTTAAGACACCGATTCTTAAAAGTAGTTACCCTAACGCCAGAGATGACAGCGCGTTTTGTCGCGTAATCCTCGTTAAGAGATGTCAGTCGCAGGAAAATTTGCAAATCGAATGTCGTCGTAGACTAACATCAAAATAATACAATAAACGAATAGTCAAATGTCGTTTATGAATGCCTGTAAGTCTTATATGTAAGGAGTTTTAATAACTAATAAAAATAATGATTCGCGTTTTAAGTAGGTCATTAATCTATTTAACACATGACAGGCATAGACAAACCATAGAAAATCACAGAAATTTGTCAACCTTTATATACTAATTATCGAAAATCACTAACTATAAAAAATCACTAATTACCAATAATCACTAATTATTAATAATCACCAATCATCATTTTTTATATTGACTCCATACATGAGGCTTGTGGGGGATCTTTTTGAGGAAAAGATGAAGGGAACGTAATCACTAATTAGCAGTAATCACTAGCAGGGGAAAGTCGCGAGTTACAAGTTATCAGCTATCGATACTAATCGCGAGTTATAGTTATCAGCTATCGATACTAATCATGAAGTCCGTTTCACCTGTCTCATTAGCATCTGTTTAGTCTGAACCGCCTTCCATAAGCACACATATGATGGGATGTGTCTATTACTTTTTACTGTTATGTCTACAGCGTGTACCTAAGTATTGAATGGGTTACAATTGCCAATGCTAACCACAGAGCGATATGTAAAAAGGTCACGCGATTAATATATTCGATTGACACGAAACGGTTGGTGCAACTGCTCTGAGTTGAATGTTATTATTAAAACTCAATTTTGTCAAAAAAAAAAAAAACACTTCGTGGGTAATTCAGATTCATGCTCAGTACATAAAAATCGTACCTTCTATTAAAGGGAGACCCTATGTGATATTGACATTATTTTCTCTGTGGTGTAAATACCTTGATGCCTTTTTATATTTTCTTTTTATTATTCACATATTATTTGTTTTGCAACTTTCTAAAAAATAATAATATATTTATTTACAGTACAAATACCTTTAACCAGTGGCGGTCCGTGATTTTTGGGTGTTGAAAAATGCTAATGTAAATAAATGGCATTATTGATGTTGTTGTAGCCGAAAACTTTTTTTTTCGAAAATCGTGTTTTTGTTTATAAATTATGTGATTTTTAAAAAATACTAGTACTCTAGCTAGCGCATCCAAAAGTCACGAGCCGCCACTGCCTTTAATGCAAACAAGTCGCCACTGCCTTATAGAATACATTTTTTTTACATCAAAACGGATTACGAAACAATTTTATTTTGTGGACATGTGATTTAAACTTAAATTTACAATTTTGGAATGAACTAATTCACTATGTGAAATGTTTTTTTGTTAGTTTTTTCAGTGCTATTGGATATGAATTTGTATTGACATGATTGTTGCAGTGAAAGATTTTTTTAGTTTGTGTGACTATTAGGAACATGAAATGAAATCATTATTGTATAACAATCAGTTTGGCATATTGTTTTACAATTTGAAAGTAAAATTTATATTTCTCAGCTTCATACCAAAATTTGTTAGTTCAACTAAAAATAAATCTGTACAAATGACGCCAGATCACACAAATTTTTTTTTTACTGTAATTTTCAATAAATTATACCTTGGTAAGTCACGTATCTATGATTAATTAGATGAATTTGTTTCGTTCTCTCCTTTAAAAACTCATCAATGCATATATTACCATAATTCCCTTGTAACGCCGGATGGTTTGACCAGCACACGTGGATATTGGTCGTGATATGTTTCGTGTGTAAGAAGGATAAAACGCCTAACTACAAGCCACGAACCTCTTGAAGCGGTATTATCACATCGCTAATGTCCGCAAAACACATTTAGATGCTATCTCCGTTTTGTAGCGCACGATGAAAATAATTGAGTTGGTTTTATTTGCCTCATGGGAATGGAGAAATATATCTCGATAAAGAAACATATTTTCTTTTTCCTGTAATTTCTATTTTTAATGCTCAAATTTACATACAGGCATTCGGAAACTGGACTTATAAATAGCTTGACTAGGTATCTATTGAAAATTACTCAATATTTTATTGTTCACTAATATCAGAATTCGGTATATTTGAAGTTACGATGAAGCCATGCAAAGTAATATGCAAAATAATAAAAAATCGTGTATTTTTGTTTTGAAAATTTGATGGCTTAGAAGTATTATATATGCTTCAATTAAATACTGCGTGTATAACATATCTTGGCCCTTAAAAATATCGGTAATTTTTTTTATAAAGTCTTTTAGTAAGCCTAGAAAAAAATAAAGTATTAGGATTAAAAAAAAAATTCAAGTGCAAACTCTCCTACTTATAAACCCCTTTTCGGATATGGTTTCATTGTTTAATGTGGCGAATTCAACTTCTTTTAAATAATCGCAAAAAAAAAATATATATTTACGCCCGAACTTCACAAAATAAAATAAAACATGCATTTTCTCGTTGTTATTTTTGACAAAAATCAATACGGCCCGCACTACGAATTTCATTTTTAAAGTGAACATTATGCCATCGGCACAAGAGGCATGCACTTGGCACATCCATTTCGTATCAGTTACGCCCCGCCTGCGAAGGGTAATAGACGTCCTATACTCCGCATCGCTTGGTTCCGTGAAATCAATTTCGCGCGCCTATCGGCGAAATAGAGAAATACTTCCCTGATGACATCTAGTAGAGTAGCTTGAAAGCTTTTTCAATACCTTACACATACTGAGTCTGTTCTTCAGGTATTTTAATGAAGCCTTCTCTAAGGAGCTACCAACATTGATCCCCGGTGCACCGGTGTTCGTGTGTGAAACTCGACAGACATGAGCGGAACACCCGTTTACAGTTGATGTTGGCTTTATGAGAACATTAAAATTTAATGTGAACTATAAAGAGTTACTTACGCGTAAAGAGCTAACGGCATCTGTTTTTCCTCCTTCACATAATTATCCGGTCCTCTTCAAAACCCGCAATAATAAATCCCATCCTACAGCCCCTACTTCAACCCGCCTCACCTAACCTAACCCAACCGGTTAGCGACATAGTTTCCCTTTCTTTACACTAAACAGACGGGCGATCTTGTGAGGTGTCACATAAAAAAAAATTGCAATATTTCACAATTAATAAACTTCCGTTTATTTCAGTTGTGCACGTCGAAATTCACACGCGACATGAATGAATGATAATCTAGTCAAATTCCCTCGTCGCTTGTCAAAGCAAAGATTGATATGTTTTGTTAATGGCCGTTCTGTAGGGAATGGTATGATAGATCGGACAGGAAAACGGAAAATATTGCTTGTTTTCCATTAGGCGGCGTGTGAAGTAATGCATAAACCGTATGCAGTGAGTTGGTTCAGCGTGCTAATGAAAATGTCCACTGAAATGCGCAAACAAGTCAATGTAGGGAATTAAAATACTTAATGTTGTTTGCATTTTAAATGCATTGTAGTGTAATATTAACACGACATAGTCTAACAGTATAGGATTTTTTCTTTGATTTGTATTTGATTTCTATTGTTATAATGTACCTAGTAACAATTATACTATTATTAAGCCCATTAACCAGCGGCCGAGAATTCAAATTTCATCAAAAGATGGTCTTGCGATCGTACCCTTGCAACTGTACAGGGCGGTTCCGATGAGAAAGATATTCTCCTAACCAGCATTTTTGGCGAATAACTCAAAATCGATTTTATTTCATTCAAAATTTGCTTTAAAATAAAATGCAATTTAGCAATAAAAATGCAAACGCGTGATGTTAAAATATTTCAATATAATATATTTCAAAATTTAAAACATAGATTTAATAGATAAAACAACGACCTTTCGAGATTAATTTATGTTTTTTTTCGTGGAAACGAGTCGATACGCCTTGAATTTAATTTAAAAATGTCGTATTTCCGATTGTGTCTAGTTTTTCCCTCTTAGGGCATTTTCGATGTATGGTGATAGTAATATAAAGACCTGTTTAGTTTTGATCATAAACTTTAACAGACATTACAAATTTTAAAAAAATTGGGTAGTTATTTATGCTCTTTTATTGTACTCAAAATGATTTTTTTAATACTTTTGTACCATCGGTATATCTACTTTAGATTCGGCGTGTCTTACAAATCCGGTTGAATAATACGGCTCACTAATGAATAATTTCATAACGAAACTCTCCATCTAATTCTGTCGCTTCACTTCAAAAGCATAATAATACTTTGGGAGACACATTTGCTCCTAGCAGACTAACAGAAGATGAAAAGCAATGGGTCTTGCGATCTCATTTGCTATCTTTTATCTGCATATAAATGGCTTTCTTTCTGATACGTAAATGCTTTCTTAACCCAATTTTGGAACCAATAATTTTGGTTTCGGTGACATTTTTAACATCCGCACGCCCTATCTAAACTTTGTTGGTCGATTCTTTGGACTGAAATTTTTTTGAAATAATTTGACAGTAAATTAGTCTAATCTTAACCATCGTTTAAACACACAAAGTCGGCGTTGCTCATTCAATTACTGAACCAGCATTTTGCACAGTGCTCAACAAAACAATTTTCATCTTATGCAAAAATCAAAATTTTCTTTGATTTTGGAATCACCGACATGTTTCTAATCGATTGTTTGTCGAATAAAAAGGTACAGGGGTTGTTCTTTTTTTTAACCTACATAAATTTTACCACTCTGTCACATTACTACCACTCTGTCACATTTTGTTTTTACTATAAATGAATCTCTCTGGATCTCAGAGGGGAAATTTTAGCAAGGGGGGAAGGAGGCCTAAAATGCCTATTGGGGGTGACAAACACGAGCTGCGTGTATACTTATTTCTAATGACAACCCACGTCTCAGAATTAACGTACGATATAAAAGTTGTAGAAGACAAGTTTTTGAGATTTTTAAAAATGTTTTATTACATCATTGAAAATAATAATCCCTGTTACTTGATGATATTATACCTTTTGGAGTTTAAAAATAGTTTTATATTTTATGTCGTCATATCATTTTTTTGTAACATTATAGAATATACGCAAGTCAAGGTGGCAGAAGACAACTGTGATTTGTATGAAATACACTTCTATAACGAGGAGTTACAACTCTGTAACGTAATTTTTACTAAAAAAATATAAACACATATTTTTTTTTAAATGCACACAATCGTTACGTCTTTAGTACAGTAGATTTTAAAGTAATTATAAAATAAAAATATTGGTAATTCTGTAGAATTTTTCTCCACTAATTGGTGGAGACAACTTTATGTAGGTTAAAAAGAAGAACGATCCACAGACATTTCGATTCTGAAAAATCGATAATTTCCAAACGGATATCTTAATTATACGCATCAATATTCAAAACCATCTTATTTCGTGGAATGTAGTTCCTACCAGGCCTGCCAATCTAATCACTGTACCTACCTTGTAAGTCGGATTAATTATTTATTTGAGAGAAGTCTTGATATTCCTGGAAAGTCTGGTTGGATTAGGCATTCAAGTCTCGCTGTACAACGTATAGTCTATCTCGTCTTGGAATTACGTAGTTCTAGCCCGCTCTTCATTTGTAGGTAACATGATATTACTCCTAATTGATCAGCGTTACTTGACGCCGAGTTGTTTGTCTCCGTCTTCTGTAATTGTATCTGCCTTCTGGGAGGTGTTGTGTTCTCCTAATTGCAAGGTACCGACACTGTGCTTTTTGGATTGTACCCAAAGAATGTAAAATTTATGTTTGAAGACCTCCGTGGAACAACCTTCTTGGATCTATCTATACAGAGATGGACGTGAAAATTCAATCGAAATAATAGTTATATGATGTCCGCCCGAGATCAACTAGAAACCAATAATTGTTAATATCGGTAATAAATACAGCTTCATTTATGCGTTCTGTAACAGTGGCGGCCCGTGAGTTTTCAGTGAGCTAGAGTGCCAACATTGAAAAATACAACGTTACTAATGTCGTAGCTGAAAACGAATTTAACTTTTTTTCAAAATTTCAATTTTTTGTATAAAGATCTTCCAGTATGTGGATCCCACCTACTACGTGGCGGGCCGGAACGGGAGACTGGTTGATGGAGACCTTTCCACCTCTCCAGCCAGACTCTCGACCCGTTGCCTTGCATCGCAGTGGAAGAGATGAATTCATACCGTATGGACACATTGACTGATTTCTACCCATCCTCATGCCTTTTTCATTTCTAGAACTTCCTTTCTTTCCTTTTCTTAAAACGTCCCTCTACACAGCTTCTCCAAAGATGGCATCGGCGCTGAGGGAATTTTTATCCTCAAGGCCTCCAAGGAGCTAATATGTAAAAAAAATATTTGAAATTACCAATATTACTCTCAATTAATTCCCATATTTTTTGATTGATTTCTTTGTATCAGTTGTTCATTAATATGATATGATATGGTTTTTATTATGAAAACAATATACAACCCACACTTTATTATACAATTTAGCATAATCGTTTTCAAAACAATAAAATATTCAATCACTTTCCTTTACCCTCTCATTTAGCCACTTTCAACAGGTAGATTATGCGTCATCATTTAAGCAGGCACTATTGGCAGTAATAAAATGGTAATGATATATCCCCGAGGCAATCCGATAGTCCTTCGACTCTGCCAATTAGCAGTTACTCCGGGACTAAGTATGTGGGCAAAGTGATAAGTGATAACGCTTCTATTCTCGCCAGTAAAAGGGAGGCTGGAACCCGCTTTATATGCGACAAGTAAACTTGTGCAATATTTTCACGAGAAGCTTGCGAAAAAGCTTATAATTTATACGAAATTTGCTCATTCTAACATATTTGTTAAAAGTTTTCTAATCATTGCTATTTAATACACTTTATATTGTTAGAAATTTTAACAATATACAGTGTATTAAACTGTCATATTTTGCTTATGTTAGAAGTCAGCTGGAGTACAATTCTCCCGTCTGGAATCCACATTATAATACTCATCTACAAGCTGTTGAAATAATACAAAACAAACTTACGTTTTCTATTAAAATTGGTACTCCAGCAATTATGTTGAACTATAACACTGTTAAATGATATGATTATGCTCAAATTGTCAGACAGAAGATTTTTCACTGACTTCGTATTTTTTGTATAAAATTTTAAATGATTAAGTTGATAGTCCGGTATTGCTTGAACTAATAAGCTTCCGGATACCACAACGTAATACCAGAAGTCAGGAATTATTTCAGTGCACAAATTCTGGGACTAACTACCATATGTATTTCTCTTTGCCCACAATACTAATGGAGGGAAATAATTATACCAAGTCTTTAAATAAATATAAAATATTGTTACTGAGGCAATTCAATTATGTACAATAAAAACTGAATATTTCTTATAATTCATGTGTAAAAGCCCCCAAAATGGGCGTTAATAAATAAATAATTAATATTTATATGCAAATGATCACAATATGATGTACAACCCCAAAAAGATGGAACTAATCGCATTCCACCAAGGAAAAAATCCCAACAAGAAACTCCCAATAAAACTTAATGAGGAAAACATAAATACATCCAAGAACATAAAACACTTGGGGCACATCATTACTGAAAATCTCTCGGACGATGGTGATGTTGAACGACAAAGGAGAAGTATCAGAGCACTGTTTAATACGATTTTGATTGCCAGAAAATTCTTACTTACAATGCAGCAATAATGTTAAAAAAAACATGGTATCACTACCGAATCAACTCAATGGAAATACTCCTGAACCAATATATAATAACGCCTGCAGAGTTATATTTAGATGCAAAAGGTACAGCAGCGCATCGACAATGTTTACGAATGCGAATCTATTCAGTCCTAGTTACGGAACTAGGAATGAATGGATTCGCGGCATGATGAGACATCGGGTCACTGGAGCCAGGATGTAGCTAATGGTGTATGACAACACGGTGGTGACCGCGGCCTTCCAGCACCAAGAGCCACTCCTGAGTGAGCGCTGGGCCGGAGCTCACTCAAGACCACCCCCTACATTATTGATTATTTATTACATATTTTTTTGAAGTAAAACTTATTTACGCACGCTTGACTTGGGGAGTAAGCTGGTGAATGCGCGACGAGAGCGTTACGAAAAGTGTCGGGGCAAGAGAGAGAGGTGCGAGCACGCATTTTCTTTCTCTCTTTCTCTCACAGCCAGTTACGTTTCGTACATCTAAGACACAGTGCAGGCCTATTGTCTATATCACACTGTAGGAGTAAGAGAGAGCGGTGCGCGCGCACATTTTCTTTCGCTTTTCCTCTCATAAAAGTTTTACTTCAGTCGTGTGGTCTAAAGCACACTCGTATTTTTTTACTTATTATTTTCTTTTTTTTTTCTTTTCTATCGATTTCTTTACTTAAATTTTTCTTTGTAAATATGTTTAACTATATGGGACGTGTGGGATTGCACTATCCCCACACCCTGTAATAAAGCATTAAACTGAGCAATGACCCATTTGTCAATAGAATCGATGTTAAATAAACAAGCCATATAAATTTTTAAAAATCTCTTGAAAATAAACTTTTATTATTATTATTATTTATTAAATGCAGCCCTTGACGCAATATTGCAGTAATGTTCTGAAAGCATTCATGATCTGCAACTGAGCTAGAACTAAAACTAATATTTCATCGCTCAAGTACAAGATTCTAGTCAATCTTTTACCCCATGTAATACGGGCTGCCCGAGGACACGACCCGGGGGAAGATTGAACGAGTCGCGTTATTGAAATTACAAATGGCTGCGCTAACGAGTGATTCAGGGGGGTAGTCGGATTAACATGTCATTTGCATTTTGATTAATTCTCTAGTGATCTTAAAAATGCAAATCGCCGACTTGCGAACATGTGAGAGTAAAGAATTCACGTCGTGCGATTTTGAATTAGGTAAATGGTCATTGATTTTATCCCACGGCAAGGATTTTGAATCTGTTTGCCCTTTTTGAAATTAGAAACGCTTCGCGATTATCGGAATATGATTATAAAGTCGATTAATCTAGGCTCGGGGTGTTGATATCGCAGATTTAATGGCATTTTTTCAGTCACTTTTAAAAACTATTTATTCTATTTAAAAACTCGATGTTTTCTAACGTTCTTTTTTTTTTAATCAAAATTTTTTTTGCAATATGAACTAAGGGCGCCCGCAGACGACAGACTTTAGTCGCGGCGATACACAAATTCAAAAATAGTCTCCCAACTCCCAACAGCAAAACATTTCCTCTAATACTGTAAAAATTGTAAAAAAAATTTCACATAAAAATATACACATTAAACCATGGATCACACAGAATGTTATAAACTGCATAAGAAAAAGAGACGAGTTACACAAGAAGCTAAAAAATAATCCATACAATATACACATGTTAAGATACTACAAAAGATATAGAAACATATGCAAAAAAGTAATTACACATACAAAAGAAACTTACTATAAGCAAAAAATAGATGATTGTAAACAAAATCCCCGTATGATGTGGCAAATAATAAATGAAATAACTAGTACTAAATCTACCAACGCCACATCAATTGACGAGCTGAATATAAACAATGTCCCCAGGAAATACGCTGAGAATCCTGACGAAATTCTTGAATATGTCAATAACTTCTTCATAAATATAGGATCTAATTTAGCAAAACAAGCTACGCAATGTGATGAAGCGGTACAAACAAATGAATCTCCTAAGCAAGGAAAAAAGCTCGAGTTTAAACAAATCACAGCTGATGAAATCAAAAATACAATTTCTTCTCTAAAATCAAATGTATCTTCCGGGGAAGACTTAATAACAACAAATGTAATAAAATTTCTCTGTAAAGAACTTAACGTACCTCTAACATATCTAGTAAACATGGCTATAACTGAAAGCGTATTCCCACAGCTCTCAAAAAAGCTATTGTAATACCAATACATAAACAAGGATGTAAAAATGACATAAACAACTATCGACCAATAAGCCTACTCAATACATTTTCAAAAATATTGGAGAGAATATTAAAAAAACAACTCCTATCCTACCTAGAAGAAAATAAAATATTATCAGAAACACAGTACGGATTTAGGGAGAATCTAAGTACTGGTGACGCCATAGAAACTATTACAGATATGATCATAAAAAGTTTAGACAGAGGAGAAAAAACACTGGCAATCTTCATAGACTTACAAAAGGCATTTGATACAATAGATCACAAAATCCTTTTTGCAAAACTTTCAAAAATTGGTATGTCAAATAGAACACTAAACTTATTAAAAAGCTATATGATGGAGCGTACACAGAGCGTTCAAATAATCAAGAAAAAAAGCAAACCTCTCCTAATCAACCATGGAGTACCGCAAGGAAGCGTACTAGGACCGATATTATTTCTAATATACATAAATGATATCGGTAACATAGGAACGAGAGGAAAAATCATAAGCTTTGCTGACGATACAGTAATTGTATTCAACGAAAAAGATTGGAGAAGTAC
Source organism: Glyphotaelius pellucidus (assembly GCA_936435175.1). NCBI lineage: Eukaryota > Metazoa > Arthropoda > Insecta > Trichoptera > Limnephilidae > Glyphotaelius > Glyphotaelius pellucidus. Next base: position 6,756,058 of record OW386545.1, on the reverse strand, counting down.
CTACAAAGAAGCGGAACATGGACTTGGTCTACTGCAAAACTGGCTTAAGAGAAATTCCCTTACACTTAATGTCAATAAAACAAAATATCTGACATTTTCTATAACAGCCAGAGGACAGCCAGAAGATGACTTTAATCTCAAATTACATACATGCCAAGAAAACTATCAAAATCAAGGCTCATCATGCCACTGTCCTACCATAGCACACTCCAAAAGTATCAAATATATTGGTATTGAAATTGATGATAATCTCCGATGGAACGGACACATTGAAGCAATCACAAAAAAACTCACCAGGTACATTTACTTCTTTAGAGCCATCCGTAAATCCTCAACATAAACGACATTAAGAAAGTGTACTACGCTTTATGTCAATCACCAATAGAGTACGGGATAACTGGATGGGGATCTGCCTTGAGTACTCACATGGACCGGCTCAATATAGCCCAAAAAGGAGTACTAAAGACAATTTTGAAATTACCGGTTAGAACTCCGACAGAAGAATTGTTTCAAAGCATTCAAGTCTACAATATACAAAAACTTTATGCAAAAAATATTTTATTTAAAATTAAAAAAAACATATCAGAATACTCCAATGTCCAACATAGATACACAACCAGGGCAATAAACCAAAATACTCCAGCTACAGCCAGTTTGAAAACATCTTTTGGACAAAGAAATATGAAATTCAATGCGACAAAACTATACAACGCTCTACCAACTCAAACAAAAAAAAAATAACAGAAATAAATAATTTTAAAACAAAAGTAAAAATATGGTTGAGAGAACAAAGTGAAAATGAACTATCAAACATACTGAAGACCATGTAAAGACAACTGGATACTAAATACAAATGTGGAAAAACTACAGGCCGCCTCAGAACAGGGAACCCTAGTGAGGAGGACTGTGAAAAAAAAAACTTTATAATACCTTAATATAATACAATTTATAAATACATTATGTACAAATTTTGCTATAGATACTAATAAAAAAAAAAAAAAAAAACTTAAAAGTCTCGCGTGTGCACACCTCCATATACCGTAATGAATTTTTATGTCCGCTACTAATACTACGCAACTGTCTTCGCTACTAAAGAATCACGTCGCAGGTGCTCTTACTATAAAACAGAAAATCTATATAATAATTTTAAAAAAACTTTTGTTCATCAATCGTTTCCAATTTTAGACTTTTGTTTATTTGTCAATGTTTCTATCGACAAAAAGGTCACTGCTCAGCTTTTCAGAATTCAGGATTTCTCCTGGAATGTAGCTGGTGCCTCTGCATCACACTTTAAACTCTTTAACGGCTTTTTAGTCCAAATTTTTTAAGCTTTTTAGGCCAATACAACGTTTTTCAGCTCTCGATTCTAGAATGGAGCTTTGAAAATCCATTTAACTGTAAAATAAATCGAGAAGATTTTCTAGAAATTTTATTTCGAGTATAACTAATCCCACAAAACAAGAACTCTCGTGTTTTGCTCAAAATGTTTCAACATCTTAAATACTCTTACGTACTTATCTACGTATTTCATTTATTAAACATTGTTAGATGTCTTACCTGAAAAAAATACGCCATATCCAATGTTTTTAAACTTTATTAATTGTCATTATCAGTATTATCTCATCTGGGGTCTGAAATGCAGTCAGGCAGTTAATTTGTGTTCGTTAGAAGCGAATAAATCAAGGGGCGCACTCTGCGCACTTGTCTGGCTTCATGAACTAGATGTGGATCAGATAGCGCTCTGTTCTGTACGAGTATGCAAATCTCTTCCCTTCTCTGATTTAACGTCCGAGTCGTCTTCATTCGCGTCCCCATATCTCGGTTGGCCGTAGACGGTCACCTTATCGCACATTGTCATTGGCCAAGGAACTGCGGTGCCAGTAAACGCGAAATCGGACATTATTAATAGCCTTGCATCTGTACGGTTGAAATTTAAGAACCCGACTTCGAATACATCTCTGACGCCGCGCCTTACGCAAAATCTTCTTCGTACTTAAAGTTTGTTAAAAAGTTACTTTTGTGATAGAACCGAATTACAGCAATGTCAAACAATGGTGCCACTTACGTTAACAGCTATCGTGAGGAGCATCGGCTGGCAGGCGTAAGTGCAATTGGATTCGTACTTTCGTCGACCTCTCCTGGTATGGAGATTTGGATGATGTAATTAGTATTGTGACTGGCAGTTGTGAATAATAATACCACGTTGTGATTTCTATCACGCGGCTATATATTATATATGACGTCATTGCCTGTCGCGGTTAATTTGTCCCGGTGACTAGCTGCCACTGCATCCAGGGAACCGGTTCCTATCGGATTTATAAAATGGCCACTAACACTCAAACTGGGCGAAACCGAACCAAAAGTCGCCCGCAAGGCCTAATAGCAAAAACCTGTGGAGCGGGTTTTTAACTGCTAGTTCAATGTATATTATCTATATACCTACATGGTACCCGGAAACTAGTAATATACATCGCGTAGATAACCTAAAAGATAACCCATAAATCTGTTGTTTACATAAGTTCAACTTTGACCTGTCATAAATTTACGGAAGGACTTACATAGATATAATTACAACATAAAAAAGGCTAGGGATCTAGAATTTAGAATCAATGCTTATTTTAATCCTACTACGATAATTGAGGCGCTCAGCGGAAGAGTGGCCCAACCCACAAAAAGTCGAATCGAAAACATCATTTGTTATATATTTTAGTCATATCTGTGAAGCCACACAGGCCCAATTTTAGTTTTCACTATTTCAAAGTTCCTTTGAAATCGTTGAAAACTAAAATTGGGCCACTGTGGCTTCATAGATATGATAAAAATATATAACAATATGATATTTCTATTTTTGAAACTGATAATTCATGGTGGAATTCCATTATAATATATTATAATAAAAACAAATATAAAACTTTTTTCCACTTTAAGTTTAATGACCGTAACCGGTTTCAGCTCGCTAGAGCCATCTTCAGACTGGTACAAAATATTCTTAATCTACGGTTTATATACATAACATTTGAGGGAGGGTAAGCGGGGTGGTCTTAAGGGTTTTAATCAATTATACTAATTACATTTGTTACTAAGTAGTTTTAGACTGTTGAATTTCTAAATATTTTGGTTATTCCAGTGGGCTAATTACCTTGGGTTTGTAGCTCACTTCAATATTGTTTAGGAAAAACCTTACAAGTGGTATGAATTATTAAAGACCTAATTTTATTATCAAATCGTTATTACATTTATGATGCATGGGATTTTTTTAATAGCTTTTTGAAGGGATACATGTTTACATTGGAGTAGGAATGGTCATTTTATTATTAAATGTTTAGAAATTCAACAGTCTAAAACTACTTAGTAACAAATGTAATTAGTATAATTGATTAAAACCCTTAAGACCACCCCGCTTCCCCTCCCTCAAATGTTATGTATATAAACCGTAGATTAAGAATATTTTGTACCAGTCTGAAGATGGCTCTAGCGAGCTGAAACCGGTTACGGTCATTAAACTTAAAGTGGAAAAAAGTTTTATATTTGTTTTTATTATAATATATAACAATATGATGTTTTCGCTGATGTGGGTTGGGCCACTCTTCCGCTGAGCGCCTCAATTAACGAACTTAAATTTTGGCCTTAATGGACCCTTTGGCTCCATGGTGCACCGCCAAACTTCGCAAAAGCCCAACAGCGGCAAATACACGTACTCTTCGGAACGCTACCGCGCGCGCGCGCCGCCCCAGACCTTCGCACAGAAGTTCATTGTGGGACTTTTCTGCGCGGCGGCCTGGAGCGGCGATATTTTTGTTGCTGTTATTTTCCTGTTATAATCACCAGAAAGTTGATATCGACGGATATTGCGTAATGGATTTCAATATTTTTTTTTGCCCACCGTGCTTTATTTTAATCAAATTGACCAGAAACCGAGATAAGTTTTTGCCGCAGATGATGTATAAAGTAACAAGTATTAACGCATGAGTATTTTCGCCGATAGTCATAGGTGAGTGTTTCTTGTTAACACTAATTAAATAAACATATTTGCAGGAAAACAATCTCAAAACATTCCCTAAATGATAGTAATTTAATTTCATTGGCTCTTTGGAACTCTTATGCAGCACCACATAAAAATAAGAAGTTCATAATCTTTCATTTCTCCTTACAAAAAATATTTTATCTTTATGGAGGTGAGCTAGGTAGCAAAAGTGCGTATCCCAAAATTTGAATCCCGAACTACTCGTATATTATTATAGAGTTAGTAGATTGACTTACCCCTAGAAAAAACAAGAAATATTATAATTGTAGCATTTGTGAAGCTAAGTAAAGTCAGATTTCGTGATTTTTCATGTTGCTGGTTGCGATATTTGGATCAAAGTCTTTCAAAAACAAATATTGTCATATGTAATGTAATAATATTTTTTGTTGACAGATTACAGAAATGATCAGAAATTTACCTTTAAAACCAATACCTTATGAAAAATCACGGGATAGTCTTAATTCTTAACAAATCAGTTCCAATTTTGAAAATGTCAATTAATATAAGTTTCTGTTAAAAATATTTTCTAGAGTTGGGTTTTGAAGAGAAAGAAAACGGGCATTTCAATAAAAAGAGGGATTTTTCGGTCCAAATTAAAAACCTAACTTTTTGGGCTATATTGTAGTTAGGTACTTTATTGTTTATCAAAATTCTTCACACAATCAGTTCCAATAAGTAAAATGACCTTAACGTTAAAGCAAATCTAGAGTTACACGGTCAGACAACCGAAATTAGTGTTTTTGGTTATATTTCGTCCTACGATTTAATTCTGACTTTTAGAAAAACATTTAGAAATTCGCTAAATTGAATTCAATGGATTAATTAATTATTATTACGTCAATCACTGCGCACGAATTAAATTAATCCCTACATTGGCGGACATTTTGTCTTGGATTTAACAAATAGCCTCGGGGGAGTCTTTATCAGCGGTTTCGATCTCGATTTGTTTGTGTTTTTTTCGCCATTTTCAATTCTGTGTAAATTACGTCGAGGGCGGTCCATCACTGTCTGCCCCAGATGTCGCGGATGCTACTCCCGGGATAATGTCAGCCTAGTAAGAACGACAGTTTTTGTTAAACCGATGCTCTTTAATGATGTTAACCGATGCTCAAACCCCCACACGTACACTTCAGAACGCGCCACTTGGAACTGGCCGCCGCGCAGAAAAGTAAAGACCGAAATTAAGAAAACGGTTTATAGCGCAGTTCAATGTGAGACTTTTCTGCGCGGCGGCCTGAAGTTGCGCGTGGCACGGCCGTTCCGAAGGGTCCGTGTGGGGGATGCTAATGTCTACGGTACTCAATTCGCAGGTATTTAGTTTGTACCTATCTTCTTAAGGTAAACATTTTCGCCGAAGTGACTTTTTTCTGTTTTTCTTTTGAAAAATAAAATTGTTGAATTACGTCAAAACAGGAAATTCTTTGTTTTAGTGTCTTGTATTTTTCTTTATTGTATAGAAATCCATATTATTTTTTCATAATTATCTAAGATTTTTATGGAATAACAAATTTTCTCCGTTTTTTTTTACTTAGCATGATTGCCATTTGTTCGGAGAAACTGCTGTTAGGGGTCGTCCATTGATCACGTGATGTTTTTTAGCAACTTTTTAACCTTCTCCCCCCTGGTGGTGATGAGGTTTTAGAATACCCCCCCATACCCAAAATCACGTGTATTTTTTTAGTACAAAGTATATTGAAATTTTCAGAAAATTGTTATCTGGTCAAGAGGCCCTGAGGAAAACAATATCCCTCGGACCTATGTCGTCTTTCTCTGTGTAGGGTCTTTTTAGGAAAAGGAAGGAGAGGAAGTTCTGGGAAGGAAAAAAGTATAAGGTACTGCGGTGTTAGGCGATGATCGAAAGAGTCGCGTTGAAGAGGTCAAAAGGCCTCCCCAAACCAGTCTATCCGGATCCGAAAGCCGATCACGCACCAGGTGGACAAACACACCCGCCAACAAGACCTAGACAACCCCCACCCCGTGAACCCGGCACCCTTGCTAAGTCACCAAACATAGCGAACCAAGGATGTTGATTATCCAATAAATGGTTCCCAGGGCAGCGATACCCATACCAGCCAAAAAGTTATTTTGATTCTGAATGGTGGTCTTTCACCAGGGAAATACTAAGAATATCAAACACTATCATATCCGCGTTCCTTTTGGAATAGGCATTTGTGTTTCCTCCATCCTCCATCCTCCATCCTACAAAAATTTCAAGCTCCAACTTCACTCCTTCCTTTACCTAAGATGACACAAGCACCGACCAAGTAATAACATAAAACCATAGACGCAAGGCTCTGAAAGAAACACTTGGCCCCCTGTGTGACGGGTGCATTAAAATAAACCAATAAACACTGCGTGATAGATATATCAGTTTCACGTTCGATTATTTTAATTAAGTCTATTAAATATAGGTTTGATATATGCACAATATTAATTGAAAAATACTTAGCCGAAGGTATTAATAATTATTATTCAAATTCAATTATCGCTTCCAGGGAGAAGGATCGTCTTGTATAAAAAAACATTATAATTGATTAAATAATGGCGTGCTGGAAGCATTTCTTAATTGTTTTTGCACAGGTGATGGTGGAGACTGGAAGTGAATATTAATTTGTTTAAGAATCTGTTCGTAAATAATCAATTCGTGTTTGTTGATCCTAGATTTTTGTTGAAGATAGGTCAGTTTTAATAAATGATGCGATAAACATGTGTGCAAGGTGGTGTATTAATATTATCGCGAAATCCATTTTTTAATTGTTGATAATATTTGGAATATATCCATTTTGTCATTGTCGATAATGTTTGGAATATATCTTTTCCTTTTCCTACAACTTCCTACTTACCCACCTATCCACCTACATACTTCCTTCTACCTACTTGGTGAAATTGCAAATCAGTGCGGTGATAACTTTCAACAAGCCAGCAGCGTATTATTATGATTAAGTTTTCTATGATGTATTCTCGAATGATAGTTATAATAACCAGTTTACTAACATCAAAATTATACTGTTGGTTTAATACCTATTACCATCTGTGCACAGTTTTGAACATTATTATGAAATGTGTATCTTATATGGACATCATCAAATCAACCAGCCTGCTACAACAATTCAGTGAGTTTTACGCTTCCTAATTTCTCACCTTTTAAGAAAGTTCCTAACAGATAAAGCGCAAACTTTTTTCTTGCAATTTTTTATACTACGGAGCATTTTGGGTCTGGGAACTTCGCAAAAATAATATCTTGGTAATGATGGACGATAGCATAATAAAAATGTTAATTTGTAAATGGAAAAGACAAAAAATGTCGTTTCTTAAAATTATTGATTAAAATGTAAGCAAAAAAATATTTAGGAAAACATTTCGAATTATTCAAAGCACGATTCTCTGTAAAGATCGTTGATTTATAAATGTAAATTGCGTATAAATAAAAATGTATGGCCTTCAGCACATACCTGGGTAATCCTGTTCAACGAATTTATAAACCACAAATAAACAAAAAATTCTTGGAGCACCTGCCTGTTTAATTTGCTTCTCGGTTTTGTGCTGTGTCCTTTTTGTCTCGTATCAAAAAAGTTTAGCTATTTGTCAACTTTTTGATGAATTTAGGCCACTGAATTTGGACAGCGTCCGCAATTTTGGGTTTTCCAAGATTTGCTTATTCAAAATGTTGTCTTTCGATAAATAGTGAAGCCACTAAACACTAGACCAGGCATGGTCCACCTTTTTTGCTCGATCCCAGATGGCCAGAATTGGTTGGTAAGTACTCTGAAATTGTTGCCCACTAAAGGAGTATTAAAAATATTATGTCTGCATGAGCATATTAAAAAAATAATATCATATCTGCTGAGTCACGCCAGGCCAAAGTGCAACAATTATACGCCTTTACCGAAAGGGTTTTTATTTTCCTCAGCTTTGGATTGGATCGTGGTCTTTTGTGTCTTTCCTCCCACAATTCAGGAGAACTTCCCCACCCCCTAAAAAGCTCTCCGCACAGCATACCTAAACAAAGGATAATATCTTCAAGACAAAAAGTTTAAAAAAGTGTATAGCTTATTGGTAATCATCATTTTAGTATTTAGAAGTAACTAGTCTAGACCCGTGAAAAATTACGACGTGCCATTATAATTGTAGGGTTTGTGAAGCCGAAAGTATTCATACAAAAATGTTTGCATCAGTATCATTGCCTTTCAAAAGAAGACGGTACAAAGGTTTGTTGTTATTGTTAGTTAGCCTGAAAAATTTCGACATCTGTCAAACATTTTAACAAAAGAAACACATTTTTCAAATAAAGAATTATTAATGAAAGAAATAGTTTTGGAACCTGCTTCATCGCTTGTCTGGCACGATTTATACTTTTCAGTTCCTATTTTTTAAATTAAAACTTAATTAAATATTTATTGTTGTAAAACCTTAATGTCCCGTGGGCCGCTCAAACACACCCCTGGGTAGATCATACACGAAGCACATTGTTGCACATAATGTTTTTGTCCATATTATCTTCATTGAAACTGCATGACATGAATATTCGATCAGGGATTTCACGTTGAGTAAGAATAATTAATATCGCGGCTATCAGAGCGATCATCCGTCCTCCTTTGGAGATTTTTCGTATGGCCGTCACGATCGCATGTAAATGTTCGTTTTTATTACCCTCGGCGCATATCGCTCGCAGGTTATGCAGTGCTCGCGTCAAGCCAAATTTAAATTTTTAGATCGCGATCGCTGAAGGCATACCCTCTCTTTCTAACAAAATACACTGTATCTGATAGTGTCTCAGAAATAAGGGTTACGACGGATCTCTCAGTGGCGGGATCATATCAAATCCCCAAAGCTGTTCGATATACGCATACCGCTCATAAATGACGCATGTTACGAAGTGATGGGTTACGACGAATCTCTTAGCGGCAGGTTTAGGCAGCTTTCGCCTCTGTACGTGACCGGGAATTTTGTTGCTTGTGGATGAATTAATTTTTGCATTAAAAACTTAAAGATGTACCCGCTTTATTTAAGTTTCAGTATCAATGTCATGTTTCGTAACAACATAAAGCATACGTTTTCACAAAATAAAATCCTGGAAGGATACTCTGGCCCTACCCATGAGAGCACCGTTGTATCTTTTTCAATTTAAAATTTTTGAAGTAACAATTGAGGCACCAGTCAAATGAATTTAAATTCTAATTTTTTTTTTTTATTATTTTTTTCAATTTATTATTTATTTATTTTATTTATTTATTTATTTAAGGAACATTAACAGTCTTAGTAATACAATAAACATAAGAGGATGATAAAAAAACTGACCAATTATTAATGTTCACAGATAGGTATTTAGAAACAAGACTAACTGAATATAAACTAGAATATTTAAAAAAATAATAAGAGTACAAATGTGAATTCAACAAATGGTAAACTAATACACAACATTAAAATAAGTGTGATTATAACTGAAATAGACTACGAAATAGGGATTTGGGTTGGGAAGGGTAAGGGGAGGAGAGGGATAAGGGAAAGTTGCCAAGTAATATAAAAATATTAGATACAATTAATTCATGTGTTATTCGCACCTAAAATGTTATACAGTGAAGTTCTGTAGCGACAGTAACTAGCAGTAAATACGTTATTATTCTTAATAAGTAATAATATTCAAACTATGAAAAATAGAAATCACAAATCAACTTATAAAAGTTCCCCTCGTCTCTTTTCGTTTCATTTCATCTCTTGCCTGTAATCAGTGTACACATTTACGTAGTCTTTACTGTTATTTGTAATATGTTGTTCTATAAAAGTTGATAGTCACCCACGGTTGAACACATAAAAATAATCTTTAATAGTCGGAATACAATCCAAAAATAGCAGGAGATAATAACAATAAGTTATAAACAATAAGCTGTAAATAATAGGTTTCCAACAGTAGGTATAAAATCATATTATTTTTTCGTAAAACAAATATTACTGGCCTCTCGAAATATGTGCAAATTTTATTAAAAGTTATTTTTCTACCAACTATTTGACTTGACAATTTTAATTAGAACGCTGCCAAATTTCTAACTAAGAGCTAGCTGTTTCACAGAATTTGAACACTTCATAAAATTTCGAATTTTGTTAATATTCAAGTTCTGTGAAAGTTCTATTCGAGTTTTGTGAAACAACAAGCACGTTTATTGTAAATCACTATTCGAATTCCTTGAAAATTTTCCTTGGTTTTGCACCTTGCAATATACCTCAGTCCCGCACCTAAGGCTGCTATAAATCACCATCAGTATTTCTGATCCATACTGTTTTATAAATCTTGTTGCCGATAAAATTCAACCGCATCTTGCATCGTCTATGTTTTTTTAAATCTTAAAGTAGATCACTTCGTTGAGCGCATGGTGTGCAATCCGTATTATGTAAATCAAGTTTAAATTTTATTTCTTACAAATTTTTCTTTTGAATTTGACTATATTTTCATTTTTGCGTGAATAATTTCTATCGCAATAATATTGTTAATTTGCACGACCTCGGTATGTAGGTAATAATTTCGCAATTGTTTGTTGTAAATCACCATTATAAATTCCCTGAATATTTTTCCTAGTTCTGTCCCTTCCAAAATATCTTAGGCATCCACTTCGGAAATCACCATCAAAATTCCTGATCCATTCTGTTTGATAAAATCATGTTGCAATTGCAATCATGATAAAATTTAACGTCACATGCATCATGTTTTTTAATGGCCTGAACTAGCCAGAGCTTACCGACTTAATAAAAAAATCAAATTCTGTCAAGAACAACACAACAATCCAATTAATTTCATTTGCACACATGTAGAACCAAAATAAGAAAAAAAAACCCGTACATGTGCGCAATATAAGACACAATTTTACAATATAGACATTTTTAGCAATACTATTCAAATACATCAAATATAATTAACGTGCACCATTGAAAATTAATACAAGAGAGCATCTCCTATCCTTATCTTATATTCCGCTTCCTCTCTCCCTCGCCTAAAATTAATTTTAAGATACAATCCAAGCAACATTTTTATAAGAGACTTTTTCGGCTTGGCTCCAGTAAATGTATATATTTATCTCTGTATTTTATGTATAAGGGTCGTTCTTCTTTCTAACCTACATAAAGTTGTCTCTTTATAATTACTTTAACATCTACTGAACTAAAGACGTAACATTTAAGACGCACACAGTCCGTTTAAAAAAAATATGTGTTTATATTTTTGTAGTAAAAATTACTTGACAACTCCTCGTGATAGAAGTGTATTTCATACAAATCACAGTTGTCTTCTGCCACCTCGACTTGCGTGTATTCTATAATGTTACAAAAAATGATATGACGATATAAAATATAAAACTATTTTTAAACTCCAAAAGGTATAACCTATCAAGTAACAGCGATTATTATTTTTAATGATGTTTAATAAAATATTAAAAAGAATCTCAAAAACTTGTCTCCTACAATTATTATGTCGTACGGCAATTCTCACGTGGGTTCTCATTCGAAATAGGTGTACACGCAGCTCGTGTTTGTCACTCCTAAGAGGCATTTTAGGCCTCCTTCTCTCCTTGCTACAATATCCCCTCTGAGATCCAGAGATTCATTTATAGTAAAAACAAAATGTGACAGAGTGGTAAAAGTTATGTAGGTTAAAAAGAAGAACAACCCTTAAGCTTTTTGTCTCTTACAAATAAATACATCTTCTTTTTTACTCCTATATTATATTGGTCAGCGTAGTATACTCCGCTTCATCGTGTGCATAATTTAAATCCATGTATTACGTTTTAATTGTTTTTTTATTTGACAAATTTCTTCTGCAATATCACTGTAAATCTTCATGACTCTGGTACATAGGTGACTTTAAATGGTTGATTTTTCCTTTTAGTTAGGTAGGCGACCTCCGTGGTAGAGCGATAAGCTGGTTGTTTCACACATAATTTATATAAAATTGTTCATACCTCGTTCCAGGATGTTAGACACTCTGTGTTTTTTCAAAGTAGTCCTAACTGCTTCCTACAGTCCGGAGTCAACGGGACTATGGCATCCCCAATTATTGGGATATGTCGTGAGGCTGAAGGTAGTGGGGAAGGGAATGCATGTGGGGAAGTCTGGCTATTCGGTCTGCTCACCAATACATTTTGAGCTGTATTTCAAATCTGAATGGTGTTTTCTTACCAGGGTGATACTGAGATATCTTGCCCTCTGGAACGTTCCGCAAATGTGTATGTTAAAGACGGGTTATTTCACGGAATTTTAACAATTCATCAAATTTCGAAGTTAGTATTCAAGTTCTATGAAGCAACTTGTCCACGCTGGTATAAAATTGAACTTGAATAGAACTATCTTAGGATTTCGAAATTTGATGAATTTTGCAAATTCTGTGAAACAACTGGCCCTTAGCATTATTTTTTAATGGATTGGCACTGGCTCCAGTAAGCTCCAGTAGTTAAAACCCGTGTGCTCGGTCAGTAATAAAGGGCTGGATAAGAATGCGATACTGTAAGTAGGTAGAGTACTGCTGAAACATCCACGATTTCCGTGTTCTAACTGATTCCTACTTGAAAGAGATGGGAAGAGGAAGGTTTGAAAGTACCTGGAAAGAAGAGATGTTACCGTGTAGGATAATACCCGCCACCGATGGTGTCCTCTCGTTGCGCGTCCCCCTCAACCGCGCGCCCGCCGGCACCGCACTCCCAAACGGGTTTTTTTGGTCTGTTGGCGCCCCGCCCCCGCCCGATGCGCCCGAGTGTGACAATTGTATGCATCCGCCGCCGGACGTATGTAAAATACGGCCCGATCCGTGCAGATATTCGTCGGCTACCCGTGGTACCGAATGGCTGCTAAAAGATAAACAATACACCGCATCGGGCGAAGATACACAGGGTGCGGCAGCATAACTTCATTTTTTTAAATGCGCGCCATTCAGTCGGTTGATGTCGTAGCGGAGCTCTAGTGATCTCGTTCGAGAGGCGGAACTGTAAAATTTTGTCCCGACACAGTTTAGTCGCCATCATGCGTTGGAACAGTGAGGAGCGTGCGTTTGCCGTTGAGGCCTACTTTTAAAACGGATGTTCTGCGATCATATTTTGTTCCCAGAGCGCCTCTTCTCTAGGGGCGATCATCGCCTAGGGGCGATTTGGAGTGGTCGGCCCGCTCTCCCGATTTGTCCCCTTTTTCTATAGGGTGAACCGTCCAAGGACCATACAAGATTTAAAGAACAACATCCAGGAAGAAATTGCCAGAATAACGCCTGATATGCTGGCAAGAGTCATGACAAACGCCAGAAATCGGTTTACTCAGTGTATGGAGAATGGGGGACGTCACCTACCTGATTTGATCTTCAAAAATTAAGTAAAACAAAACTTTAGGTATGTGCCTACAAAAAACAAATAAAAAATTTCTGATACGTTCAATGAATGGATTCATTCAATGGATGTTTTTAAGTTTTGAAAAAATGAAGTTATGCTGCCACACCCTGTATAATATAGGCATACCGCTTATTACTCCTTGTAATTTCTCTCCCTTCTTCTCATATAAGACCCATTTAACTGAAGGAAGAGTGGCGACGGAGCTCCTGGCGGCACCATACGTTATACCTACGTTGTACCTACGTACAACACTTGAGATACTTGGGAGATACGGTCCGTTATCTGTCTTTTGTCTTCTGACTTTCCATTAAGGCAGAGGACCGACAATTTTCTCATTTTCCTAATTACTTTCTTCATTGTATTCATTTTCACAGCTTCTTAACTAAATGATTAGTCTAAAGAAATATTCGATAATTCCAGCTTAATAATGGAACGTTTCTACAAAATTCCTTTGAAGTTAGTTACTGATGATTATTTTTCGCTCTGTACCAGACTTGCTTATATAATTTCTTGGCAACATATTATTACCTAAAAGACAAGGCTAAGGAAATATTCGATAATTCCGGTTTAATAATCTATTAAATTCCTTGTGGTTTACTGATGGTGATTTTTCGCTCTGTAGTATACTTGCTCCTGTGATTTTTGCTGAAACTTGACATATGCGCACAAATTGAGTTATTTAGTCTTAAGAAAATCCAAAACCTTCATCAGATATATAAATTCAATGTGAACGTATCGATCGTCCAGTTGATTAGTCAGACATCTCCAAATACTAAGTTTTAAGATAATGAGGAAAGCAATATTTGAATGCTCACCTTAAATCAAACATTATTAAACACGTGTCTATGTTTTACATATTAATTATGCTATTTAATAACACCGGGAGACTTAGTCATCCGGTAATTGGAATGACATTTTGAAATATCCTACTAGTGACTCTGAAAACATCAACATTTTGTTTAATTTTCTACAAGTTTTTCTGCATTACAATTGATTTGGTGGTGTTTATAAATAATCTGAGCATTTTACCAGATAGAGAGTATCTGGGTTGTTCTTCTTTTTAACCTATATAAAGTTGTCTCCACCATCATCAGGGCAGATGAGTCAATCATCTGCCCTGATGATGGACACTGTAACGCTGTCCGAAACGTTGGCTAAAGAAGGAGGTAGCGAAACACGGCATAACACCCCAAAAACAATAACAAAAATACTTTTTGGCCGTGAAAACCTAAAAACATACTTGTCTCCACCAGTTTAATTATTATTTTATAATTACTTTAAAATCTACTATACTAAAGACGTAACGACTGTGTGCGTTTTAAAAAAATATGTATTTATATTTTTGTAGTAAAAATTACGTTACAGAGTTGTAACTTCTCGTGATAAAAGTGTATTTCATACAAATCACAGTTGTCTTCTGCCACCTCGACTTGCATACATTTTATAATGTTACAAAAAAATGATATGACGGCATAAAATATAAAACTATTTTTAAACTCCAAAAGGTACAACCTGTCAAGTAACAGCGATTATTATTTTTAATGCTACAATTTCCCCTCCGAGATCCAGAGAGAATTCATTTATAGTAAAAACAAAATGTGAGAGTGTGGTGGAAATGTGACAGAGTGGTAAAAGTTATGTAGGTTAAAAAGAAGAATAACCTATCTACCCTTTTACATAAAACTGCGATTTTTCGGAAGACTCAAATTTCGATTTTTCGAAGACTTATTATTATTTTTTTTATTTAAAAAAAAGACAAACATTCCCGGGCTACGAATAACCAACAATGTTTGAAAATCTCCTACTACTACCACAGTAAGCCGAAAATGTTGCTCGAGTCGTGAGTGATGTCGGACTGATCAACTGACGATCGGTATGTATTATTTTATATTATTTTTAGGGCTCTTGAAAATACATATTTAACACCAACTTATTGCCAATTAACAAATTGCAACTGGCAACCCATCGATCAACGATAGAAAATTATAAACGAAATTAATTGATTTTAATGAGACTGAATGTTTTATGCTGCACATTATTTCATTACTCATTTAGATAGATATATCTACATACCGATAACCTTACGCCTCTTTTAAAATATATGATAGTTTCGATTCAAATGGGCATTTATCAAACTTTCTTAACGAAAATAACGTTTTAGAGGCTTTTATCAATTTATTCAAACAAATTATGCATATGGTACATAGTTTGTCCCAAAATAACATGGATATCACCGAAAAATAATTTCGTGTTGGTGTGTCCCAAACACGACATCAGAGTCCCAAAATTTCAGGCAAATAAATTCAATATAAATAAATATTCTTCTTTTTTTTTGTAATAAACATTTATAATGATATCCTTACTGAGATAGTAGATTTCCTCAATTGTTTTAGTAGGATTATTTTTAAGCAAGCAATTGAGTTGCTAGATAAGTTGACTTTCGAGTAATGTGTTGTGAAGATTCGATCCAATCAGCAAAATTTTTGGATGATGCTCGGGAGTAGAAGAAAGTGTGCGTATTATTTCGTATATATTTTATTTTTATTTATGCTTGCGGCACACCTGATCTCCTTTATCAAAATCTCCACCCCTTTTAATATGAAATTTAAAACGTCGATTATTCCTAAGATTAATTTCAGATATCCTTCATATTTCGGCATGCCTCGGCGTCGTTCTGTGCCCGCTTTACGACGCTAAATAATATAGGCGGGGGTACATTATATTATGTTGTGTACAGAACCTCCATTATAACTCGGTACCTTTTTACCAGTCCTGTCTTCTCGTTTCGACAGGCGGAATTCCTCCGCATCTTGTACCTTATCGTGTTTATCTGGCTTGCATGATTGGGGTATGACGAAGAATGATTCAAGGTACTCAATGTTAAATTCCACGTAAATTAATGATCATCGAAGTGATAAATATAATGATCAGTATTATATAATATCATTATCTATACTAATATTATAAATGCGAGACTGCGTGTGTTTGTTTGTTACGCTTTCACGCATAAACCAATAAACTGATTTATTCTTTCACCAATAGAAAGCTACATTATATGCGAATAATATAGACTGTATACAATGGTAGACTCTGGCGTTATGAAATTATAAATATTAATGTTTTATATTTATTTTACGTTTTCTGTCGCTAACAAAAGCGAGTTAATGCTAACGTCAGAAAACAAATCGTTGCCGTGGAAACGATGTTGATATATTTGCGGGATATTTTATTTAAATAAAATATAGTAAAATATAAATAAATATAGTAAAAGTCTTAGTTAAATAAAAAAAAATCCGAAATGTTTGTACGCGCATAACTTACGAACGACTGCACCAAATTGGATAATTCTTTTTTTTACTACTGTTGAGCTCTGGCATTATAAAATTTAGATGGAACGCGAGCTGTTTGAAAACTGAAAGTACCGGGAATTAATGTATGGAATGCGAGAGGGGGGAGGGGTGGGGGAGGGGAAGGGAGGGGGGGATTGATAAGTGCAAGCGTTACAGTAATTTCCCCCTAATACCATGCGAGCGAAGCCGCGGGTAAAACTTTATATGTATATATTTATTATATGTTTAGATTATGTGTTACATTTATACATAATATTACATTTAAGGTCATTTATTGGTCATTACCTTATCGGTAAAGAGGAGCTTTTCGTGCCTGATGAGGGAGCCTCGATTCTTACTTTGGTTACTTACTTCATTATAAAATGTTTTTTTATAAAATATTTATTTTTTTAATGTACGTAATATACTTTTTTAAATTGCTTAATTTTATTTATTTGTTCTGTTTGGTCGATAATTCAGCGCAATTCAGAGGGGTTATTACGGTTCTTTTTAATGGCTGAGTAAATATAATAGTTTTGCAATTGAGTTGTTTTATTGCAGTAGATATACATGGTAATAAACGAAAAACCCTCCCTAATGGGAGGGTTTTTTTTTTACTAAATAGATTTAAAAAATAACGACATCTTTTACAGCGTCTAGCCGACAGCCACTAAATAGTCTAAGTCAGGGGTCGGAATTTTCGGCTCGTGAGCCGCATTCGGCCCTTTGCATAGGCGTCTGCAGCTATTCAGATATCAATTGCAATTTATTTTTGCATTCCGAACACAAAACTGGTTTTAATTTAATAAGGAATCTATGCGCTAGTCTGTTTATAGAAACATTTAAATGGGCAGAATTATGATATTACAGTAAGAATGTAGATAACACAAAGCAATTATCGTTCCGTCACATTTACCATAGTACGATTACAACCCCTCCCCCCCGTTACAATGTGGCTCTCTGATATGTTTGTTATCCTGTTTCTTTGACAAATTAACTCTTCTCACTTGAAAGTTGCCGACCCCTGGTCAAGGTCTTGAAGTATCACCAAATTGCGCCATGGAAATTCATTATTATTATTTTGTTCTATTGTTCCATTCTATTCAAACAGACTAGCCGAGACTATCACCACGTTATGTAAATTCATATTTTATATTGTTTTTTCATCAACCTTTAAAACCACGAGTCACATAATTTATTCAACAGTTTATATTTAAATTACCCTAAAGCATACAAAGTACTTACTTCGCCAAGTACAGTTTACATTGTCGGCAGTTGTAAATTCATTATTGCTGGCTTTCTACACAACAATAATAGCATTGTTTTCGAAATCTAGGACCGTTTCGTTTGAAACGATGAACGTGCAGCGCCTAACTACCAAAATCACGAAGAGAAAAGCATATTATATGAATTACACGTTCATATCATTTTCTGTATACCCAAAGACATAAGGTCCATATTAATCTAGGCCAGTAGTTTCGAAACTACGGCGCGGAGGCCTATTTTGATTATTTTTTTCTTTCGAATCTTTTTGAAAGTTTGTTTCTTGACGGTAATTTTAATTCCAGAAATATATTCACATTTTTAAATTGAGTAAAATTCGACGTCAACATTGACTTTCGTTCCATTATTTTTTCGATTTACAGTGAAGACGAGCTTAAGACTAATTTTGAGAAATGATTTTCTGATCGAGATGCAATTTTAACCGATGTTAAGATTTAGAAAATGACTTGAGATGTAGAAACTCTCTCAACTGAACTTCAAAGAGAACTTTCGATGACACAAAAATAATGTACGAAAATTTCAGCAAACAAAAACAGCTTCTGTATGTATTTTTCATTGTACTCCAAAATACTTGTTTGGAGCGCTTAAATTTTGCCAACAGTTTAATACAATCTTAAAAGGAAACCCCGTAGCTGAAAAGTTTGTATATGAAAAATTTTACCAAACTGTTGCTGTCACTGTAGCTTTTACTCCCCCGAATATTGATCGAATGGGACAACTGCACCTTACGCTGATAATGCCTAAATAAAATAATCAAATTCAAGGTATTCCCCATTTTTCTCCTCCAAAACAGGACCGATTTTTAAGATTGTTTTACTTACTATGTTAGAAGAAAATACTTTATAGTTTCGCTTTAAAAAAATACGTTGTCTAGTTTGTATACTGAACATTGTTGATGGGGTTCAAATTTCAACGATTTTTTTAGGGTCTTAACTCCTGTAAGAAGTAACATATAAAAAAAGCAAAACATACCGACACGCTAGTGGTCGTTATCTATATTGTATTAAAAAAAACATTTGCAGTGCGTCAACATCGATCCGGTAGGAACTACATGAATTGCATTCACATGTTAAAATTATTTCCTTTTTTTCTTCTATTATACCCGTACAGTAAAATTGTCTTACAAAACTGGGAATTCCAAAACTAGTTCACCGTAAATTAATCTATCTATCAACATTATTTGCCCTTCTTATTTAATTTCTTTTCGCCTGACATCACTTTAAGGTAACTGAGTTAAATTTGCGCAATTTTATTTAATTACGTTAGTATATTATATTATTTATATACGCCTTGAAAGTACGTTAATAATTTTTTACTCCGTAAACTGCCGGCTACTTACTTATTCCGCTAATGCGTTATAAACACGGTAAAAATTTTTTTTTAATCTTTTCTATAAATGTAATAACATGTTTAATCATGCTTCTTATCCTTTATTAATGAAGACAAGCAGCCGAGTGGCAGCTTTGCACAACCACTTCTTTTTTTGCTAAACCTGTATTTTCTATGTCCTGCAATTCAATTAAAAAATCTTTAATTATTAATATGGATTGTTTTTGCACTCCAATTAACAGTTTTCATAGAACTAAATCTAATAACTTGTTTTATTTTGTTTCAGGTAAGAGACTTCACATTGTTTTCTCGTGTAAGAAAAATTATGCCTCAGAAAAATGGTATGTATGTATTTTTTAAACGAAATTAGGGGAGTTATTTGTCAAAACAATAATATGTATTCAATGTTTTCATCAGCTTTGCTTGGGCCATCTAACTAAATCATGTCCTTCTTTCTCTGATATTGACTGTAATTCTGTGGTTTGCCGATGTGATGTCCTGGGCAAAAATGAAGGCCGAATTTTTTGTAAAGACTAACAGCATTTAATTCTTAGACAGTATTACAAAAATGTGCTCTCTGCTCGGTCCCGTAGTCTATTTAAAAGTCTAATCTCGCTATCTCTTTCATTCCTCTTTTAACATTCACTGTTATAATAAATATTGCTAATTATACACATAAATAACGACAATCTTTTCGTATTTCTCTTTATAATTAAAATAACTATCTCACATTAATGACTATTTACTTGCTTATATCTTGGTGCCATTGCTGTTTTGATATATTATTGATTAAATTATATTCGATGGTCTCTTCAAGATCGATACAATAATAACAAACTTTAATACTTATGTAAAGATTATCTAAGTAGGTACTTACTTTTCTGCACTCTTTCTCTTTTGAACTATATTTTTTTATAAATTTATCGAATCGCATAATTTTTTACGAAAATGCAACTCATGCATTTTTATTTTTCCATAAATATGAACTATTTATCGTTCTGTCAATTTTCCATTGTTCTTTAAGCCTGCTTTAAACCAACTGTTCATGTTTAAGTTAATAACAAAATTAACATAGTAAATTTTCATTTCTCTATAACAAATTTCGTGGTACCTTAAGTTGTTCTGTTTTACCATTATTATACTAAACTAATTAACTCATTTGTACAACTTTTCATTATAATGATACTACATACCTATATATTGAACCTGCTTGTATCCTAAATGTCCAGTTTATTATGCCACATGCTTATACTCCTGAATAACCTACGTATCTTTAATAACACGATATATTGTAAAAGCCTTCAAGGCGTGTATAAATAAATAAATTCCATGCGCGTACTTACATTAATTTCAATAATATTTGATTAGCAGCAGAGGTCTACCCAATCCAACTGGATTAATGAACTGATGATGTGTGGTTGGCCAGTTAGTACCTAGTTAGATACCACAGATGGACGAACCTATTTAGCGCTGATCGGCGGCTTTTCGGAAGCGCTGATGGCCGCTTTTCAGCGCGTTTCCGCTGTGCACAGGGTGTGCCGTGGTTATCCACTCACTCCTTTATTCATATAAAATATATTCTATTTTGCATTCAGTACAGATAATGTGGTATAATATTCTGTGTAAAAGAGAAGCCCACAATCGCCGGCGGCCGGAACGTCGACTTGATTTAGCGGTTTTCCTTTTCCACGCACAATTGCAGTGGCATTGTATCTAATTCCGTTTATATTCCGCCTCGAATCCGCGTGTGTTTGTGACTTAAACGCGTGGAATTCACTTGTGTATTAACATTCTTCGTCAATTGTATGTGAGGGTACTTACGTGTTTAGGAACCATTTATTTGGAAGAAATTTCTAAATTAAATGCTTCGGACGAAACTGAAAGTACAGCGGTAAGATCTCTGAATCTGGACCTACGGTATTTGCAACAATTCCGGACGAGCGTATTTATTTATTTATCTGTTAAAGCTCTTTTTAGAGGTTTTTATCTATGAATAGTAAAAAGTATACAGTATTTATTACACATAACTGAACTGCGTTTTATTTGTTGTTTATTTGCTTACATTTTGTATTTGTTTAGTGATAAATTGAAGTTGTCCACTGACTTAGTAACATTCATTATTTCAAATAATCTGGGGAAAGAGAAATACGAATAGTAGTTAATCCCAAAATTTCTGCTCTGAAATAAATCCGGACTTTATCTACGTAGTGGAATCCGAAAGCTTATTCATGCTAGCTATTCAGGACTATCAACTATATAATTTAAAATGGCCTATAATTATTAATAATAAATAATAACAAATTAATAATATTTGTGCATGTTTGTCCTTGATTGCTCACATTCTTAAAAAATCGTGCTTTTATAATTGTTTCTTACAAACTTGTATTAAAATTCACAAATTGACAGAATAAAAAAAGTGTTCCTCTTATTGTGACCAGCCATTTAAAATTGTGCCACACAAAAACGCGTTAGTACCAGTCTCAAGAAAAGAGTACTTCCCATTGCGTAGAGTTTGAAATCTGTGACAAAATTTATAAGGTACAACGACAACCTGTTTTTTATCTGTTATCTTTTTGTCTTATGCCTTGTCTTATTGCAAAAACATGATATTTATGTTTGCTTCTCAACAAATCAGGGTGCTTACAAATCTCAAAAATAGACAGTAATGAGCACCTGTTTCAAATCCATATATTGCCCGCTTCGATGACACCGCGAATTCCCCGCAAGTTCGCCGCATTCCCACCGCGATAAATTATTATAAGAATATGCGGACATATACCGCGGCCGCCACCGGAGTACCAGAGCTGTGTGTTATCCGCAATCTGCCCGCACTCTTCTGCTTTCTGCGGCCCGGATGCTGTGGCTGAACCGCGGATAGCCACAATTGTAGCCTTTCCTTAATACTTTGGGCTTAATTGGGTACATTCACCTTTATTGATTCATGCGCTCCTGGAAATGAAAAATAAATGTTATTAGAATTTGAATCACTCTTGCCAATTATAATTTGGGGTAGTGATCTATTTCTGATTACCTTATCATATATAATATCCTGAAATTGTCATTGGTCCTTCGTGCCGGATTAAAAAAATATATTTTTAAATTTATAAAACATATATAAAATTTATTTTATTTATTTTATTTTTTATTTTATTTATTCATACACGCCTTGAAGGCTTTTACAGAATCACATTATTCAAGTTACACATGTTATTCAGGAGTATAATTGTAAGATTGAAGTATATAGCATTATAAACTGTACTTTAAGGATACAAACAGGTTTAATATGTACATAGGTATGTAGTTTCGTTATCATTAAAATTGTACAAAGGAGTTAAAAAGTTTACATAGTGTAATAATGGTAAAACAGAAGAGTGCTTAAGATACTTAAAAGTAGTTATTGAGGAACGTGTAGGTATTTACTATGTTGATTTTATTATTAACTTGATCATGAATAAATTGTTCAAAAGCAAGTTTTTCAAGAATTCAGCAAAATTAACGCAGCAAAAAAAAAAAAAATAAATAAAATAATAAAAAATCGTATGAATTTTAGGTACATAGCCCCACTATTTTTCGTGTCTCCCTTATAATCGATGCACTTGGTGAGCCGTGGAACTAGATCCTTGACTTACTTATCGCAGAACTCCGCCGCCAAATATGCTATCACTTCTCCTTCCGCGTCCTAGTCGGTCTCCAAAGGTTTTCCTGCTAAATGCTGTTGCAGGTGAAGAAAAAGATGCAAATCATGTCATTGATTTTTTACCTAAAAAATACTCCTACAATGGTGTTTACTTGTTTAGCCTTGTGATTCGGTGATTCAATATATTGGCTATTTCCAATTGTTTCATAGTGCTTCCACACAAACGAAGTATTGAAATCCGTAACTTTTGGGTGCACAGTTTACACCCGCGAAGAACATCGGACCATACCAATTGGTTACCTAAAGCAAAAATAAGATATTTAATAAATAATACTTTATAAATTTTTTTTTAACAAAATATGAATTTAAAACAAAAATTAATGATTTTTTTTATCACTTGATTAAGCCCCCGCATTCCGAAATTCTACCGATTTTTTACTTGTTTCTCTTGAACACTTTAAGATGAAGCTTTACGTGAAATCCTATTTAGATTCATCTTTACGACGAATCTGTTTACATTGTTAATATCAAAAATTATGCTACAGATAAATTGAAGCTTTTACTAGCATGTATTGGAATAACAATAAAATTATTAATTACATAACAAAAACTAAACTTAAGAAAATAAGAAACATTTTTTTTTTAATCCCCCTTTATCGCTAAGATTATTTTTGAGGTTTCTAACTTTTTTTCATTCTTATAAAATTATGCACAAAATAAATAAAAACCACTTTTTCACTTACTTGCCTCGTGCAAATAAGACGCTCAATTTTAAATTTTGAAGGCATGAGAATCGAAATATTTCTAGCGTTTATATTCCTCATAAGTTTTTAAGTTCGTAAAAAGATATATGTTATTTTTTAAGATAATATCTGTACATTTATAGAAACAAAACGGTAATTATAAGAAATTCCCTCGACGGAAAAATATCACAAGTATGCTCCGAAAAATGTTAAAAAAACATTTGGTTCGGTTATTTAAGATGTTATAGGTATGAAAAAAAATTGCAGTATATTATTTAATGCAAGTTGGGCATTTGTCGAGAGATTTTTGTTCCATTTTAAACTGGTCGTGTTTTATTAAGATTTTCACAATTTTCGCTTAATTATTAACGTTTATCTTTTTAATTCTAACATTCGAGTTACATAAATTCCTTTCAAATCTTCTTCTTTTTGAACAGGGAGCCTTAAACACTTTGCTATGTTGTAAGAATATTTTTTGTTGAATTTTTTTTAAACTCGGAAGCCCATCGTAAGCACGTCGCCCTAGTCATGCGCTATTTCAGAGTATCGGCAAATGCACCGCTGTGTAGAAATATAGTCTCCAATATTGCATCCATTGTTGGAAATTGTATAATGTTTCTGTATAAGGATTTCGTACTGCGGTTTCCCACGACTTAAGCCAAATAAGGCTTAAATACGCTCATTCCCATTACCTGTACGTTCGACACAATGCAAATATGATTGGTTTTCGTTAGGAGCTTAATCTCATTGTTTCACTAATTGGGCTAACGCGGGCGTGCTTGTATTCGATAAACATATTATTTGTTATAATTATTTTTACATTAGGTCCACACAGAAGGCCCTGAAAAAGAAAAATTCCTCAGGACCTACGTTGGAAATACTTACAAATGGAAAGGAAAGGGTATGAAGGGTGGGTGTGAATCTAGGAGTCAATGTGTCCAGGAGTGACGGACGTATGATCCATCCCTTCCTCTGCTGTGTAAAGCGATGGGGTCGAGATTTTCCGGCTGGAGAGGTCAAATGGTCTTCTTCAACCAGACTAAAGCATCCGCCGCCAAGACATAGCCAAACCTCACCCCGTGAACTGGGCACCCCTGCTATGTCATCAAACGTAGCGAACCACCTCGGGTGACTTATGGCAGGGTCGTTGGTTTACAATAAATGATTTTATGACTTTCCTCCCAAACTAAATCGAAAAAAATACTTTAATGGCAACATCGAACCAAAGAAAATTCTAAAATGTATCGTTTGCAACTTTGCAAATATTGCTTTTTTATGTATTAAACAATTTAATGATTCAGCTGTTATAACAAATTGATGCCAAACATCGATACATTTCTTCATTTATATTGACTTCCAGATAAAAAAAAACTCATTAATTTGTCCAATGACTACGAGATTTTTTACATGTTCGCAACAATCTTTTTTATTGCTTAAGCCGCGGCGTTCCGAATTTCTACCGTTTTATAACGTATTTCTCTTGAACACTGAATTTTAGAGTTTCTAAAAAAATATATGTTATTTTTAATATAAAATCTATACATTTGCCATGTCAAAACGGTAATTAATTATGATCCAAAAATTATTATAAACTCGTTTTTTGTTATTTTACAAGTTATATGAAAGAAATCACAATGCTTCTTTAAATGCTATTTATGACATTTCTCACGAGATTTTTGCTCTATTTTAAACAAATCGTGTTTTATTAATTAATTTATTATTATGCATTTATTACATTAAGTTTTATATATGCTTTTCATGATTTTACGTACCTACCCATTAAGGTGGTCCAGGCCCCTATAGTAAAAAAAATGTATTCAAATATAGGTGTCGCCACCCCCTGGATTTGTTACACCTACCATTCCTATTATGTGTAAAAAAATTTCAGCCCCCTATCTTATATACAAGGGGGTGCTCATCGAATTTGAAGTTTCTGACAAAAAGTTCAGGATTTTAAGTAAAACACGTAATTTAAGGTTTATTAATATTACAAGTATTTTAATCAAATAAGTGTTTAAATGTGAAGAAAATTTGGTAACAAAGCAATAATTAACATAATATTGGTTGCTTTCTTTCAAAACCATGTTGGTTAACTCCTTTTTGGATGTTTCAGTAGAAACGATTTTTCTGTTTCGTTCAACGATGTGAAGTAAAAATTGCTTTTCTTCCTCATTCTTAGTGAGTATCGTGTTGTAATCTTCAAATAGTTTAACACCTCTCTCCGCTGTATCATTAACAACTAAATTTAAGTAAATTTTTGACGCATTTTTGCCTTGAAGGTGCAACATTGTCATTCCAAGTCCCAGGGGGTAATTGTAAGAAAGAGTGCTTGATATCAAGAACTGTTAGAAACTTTCTTTAGGTAAGGAAAACAGGAATGGTAAAAAACTCACTGTAGTTGTAGCTGGGTGGGTTGATATGCACATACGAAATTCACATAAAATGTTCCAATCTGTACAGATGATAATATAAGTCATTGAAGTCTATGCAACACATGTAAATACAATGTTTCCGAAGGTTATCTTTGCACTTTGAAAATATGAACTTCATAACACACTGCGGATTGCTCGAAGGTTTAAACTGCACTGAAGGTGAAGTGGGAGGGAAGTGGGGAGGAATTTCAAAAGGACAATAATAATTCCTAACATACCGCCCACCAATTTTACGAAGGAAAATTTAACTAATTAAGTAGAAAGTAATTAAAAAACGAGGAAAGTAATTGAAAAAACGAAGATAGTAGTTTGCTTAAAATTAAAAGATAGACGTACACACGCAGAAAACTTAAAAAAAAAAAAAAAAAAATAAATAAATCAAAATTCAATAAATTATGAACTAAAATCTTTTATGGAACAACTGGAAGGGGACATACTTTTACAACGGGTCTTAAATAAGTCCCATCTTTAGTTTTCACTGATACTACCCTAACCACTCCATCTGTTCCGGGCCTTACTTCAATTATGCGACCCAATTGCCATTTTAAAGGTGGCAATCTAGAATCTTTCAATATCACAATATCTCCCTTTTGAATACTTCTTTGGGGAGTGAACCATTTCTCTCTTTGTTGCAAAGTTTGTAAGTATTCAATACTCCAACGCCGCCAAAAATGTTGCGACATCTGTTGCAAATGCTGCCATCTATCTAGTCTATTAATCTTTACGTCTGAGACATCCCACTCAGGTAACGAAAGGAGAGCATCTCCAATTAAAAAATGACCTGGAGTAAGCGCATCTACTTCGTTGGGATCATTTGATATACTAAACAGAGGTCGTGAATTCAGAACTGCTTCTATTTTGGATAAGAGAGTAGAAAATTCCTCGAATGTGAGCGCAGTATCTCCTATCACTCTTTTTATGTGGTACTTTACGGAACGAATTCCTGCTTCCCATAAACCTCCAAAATGGGGACTGGAGGGTGGATTGAAATGAAATTGTATTCCTCTCTTGATCATATTATTCATGAATTCCTCATTACTCGAACAGGTTTTCATAAACTTGAACAATCCAGTAAGATATCGGTTAGCGCCAATAAAATTCGATCCGCAATCTGTGTAAATATGAGAGCAAATTCCACGCCTGGAAACAAAACGGTCTAATGCAGCAATAAAGGCATCAGTAGATATATCAGATACTATTTCCAAATGCACTGCTTTTGTAGTCATGCACACAAACAGACATATATAGGCCTTGGTGCTCTTTGACCCTCGACGTTTATGATCCTTTAATAAAAAAGGACCTCCCAAATCTATCCCTACACATGAAAATGGACGTCTTGGAGTAACACGAATAGAAGGAAGATTTCCCATTAGTGGAGGGATGAATGAAGCTTTCAGCTTCGTACACACAATACACTTCGATAAACGTGATTTAATTTTGCTACGAGCTGATAGGATCCAGAATTTCTGTTGTATAAGAAATTGTAGTACTCTGGGTCCCGCATGAAGAAAACTTTTATGGTAATAATCGATCAGAAGATCACTTATGTGACTGGCCTTTGAGAGAATAATAGGATGTTTGCTCTTGTTTTGGAGATTGGAGTGTTCCAACCTCCCCCCAACTCGCAATATTCCATATTGATCCACAAATGCGCAAAGTTTCTGGAGTTGTCGTGAGAAAACTCTTTCCTCACCATTTAAGTATTGATCAAAGTGAGTTCTTTGATCCATTTTAATTAACACATCCATAGACCTTTTCACTTCATTCAAGGTCAGACAAACCCCTACACGCGAAGTAAGTGGATGTTTACAATTGTGCACAAATCTCAATATCCATGCAAATACTCTTTGTAATTTTGACAAACATGAATATTTTGAAATATCAATATTATGATCATCAGATCTTGAACATACGTTAACATGGACCGTAGATTTTACTTCAGGGAGTTCTTCAATAGTAAACAAATCTGGGAAAATTGAAGGCCACCTATTTTGAGGTAATAGCAACCACTTTGGTCCAGAAAACCAAAGGGGATGGTCGCAAATCTGATCAGGAAACAACCCTCTTGATGCACAATCCGCTGGGTTGTCTTGGGAAATTACGTGACCCCAAGTTGCGTTGCTAACGCTGTCATGGATTTGCACAACCCTATTGGCAACAAATATTTTTAATAAGTAGGGAGGCGTTTTTAACCATGAAAGTACGATGGTCGAATCCGTATAGAGATAAATATTGTCAATATTTATCGAATCCTGAAGTGAAGAATGAACATATTTTACAATCCTTGATAATAACAGTGCAGCAGCCAACTCTAATCTTGGAATAGTTAACGTTTTCAAAGGTGCAACCTTTGATTTTGCCATTAAAAGATGAACACTGGGAATGGTATTATGTACAACAATGTAAACCACGGCTGCGTAACCGTGTTCTGAAGCGTCTGAAAATCCAACTAATGAACATGGAGCATTTTCAACTGTATTATAATATCTTGAAATTTTAATCTTAGAAAGTAGATGTAATCTTTCTGCAATAAATTGCCACTCTGATTGGACATGAAGTGGAACTGTACTATCCCACTCGAGTTGGAAACGCCATAGCGTTTGAATAAGACATTTTACTTTGAAGACCACAGGACAGAGCCATCCCAATGGATCGAATATCTGAGCTATTTTCGATAAAATCTCACGTTTAGTAAACTTTATTGGAAATTTGTTGATTGTGTAGAAAAATGTATCTTCCTGAGGATTCCAGTTTAGGCCTAAAATGTTAACTGTATTCATCTCTTCGCCAAACACCAATATCTCCCCCGAATTTCCCTCTGATAAATCCGAAAGTACATCCTGATTATTACTGGCCCACTTACTCAGAGTAAATTTGCCTGCATTAAGTAAATCCACTAATTCCTTTCGTAGTAATATTGCTTCCGCTACTGAATATGCCCCTGTCAACAAGTCATCTACGTAGAAATCTTCAACCAAGGCCTTCGCTGCACGAGGAAATCTAGGGCCTTCATCCTGTGCCAATTGATGCAAGGTTCTTAAAGCTAGGTAGGGCGCACAAGACAGCCCGTAGGTGACTGTCCTTAACTCATAATCACACACTGGTGATTCTAATGAAGATCGCCATAAAATATGTTGAAACTTGCGATGTTCTGGTAATACTAGAATTTGTCGATACATTTTGCATATATCGGCTGTAAACACAATTGGAAATATTCTGAATTTTAAAATCAAATTGCTAATGTCATTTTGTAATTTGGGACCCGGTAATAAATATTGATTCAATGACTCTCCTTGTTGATTCTTGGCACTTGCGTCAAAAACGACCCTCAATTTAGTAATACGCAATGATGTGGAATAAAATACGACGAGGACGTATTAATATTTCTAGGCACAAGCTCCATATGCCCCAAACGTTCGTATTCATCCATGAAAAGTTTGTAATCCTTGTAAACTTCAGGAATACGAGTTAATTTACGCTCTAAATTATGTAACCGATTAGAAGCAAGATTGTAAAAACCCTCAAATTCAGGAGTTTTGGAATTTAACGTGAGTGGGACTACATAACGCCCGTCACTTTGTCGAGTATGTTTACTTTTGAAAATTTCTTCACATTTGATGTCGTCAGGATCACTCACTTCCGTAGTAGGTGGTTCTTCAATAGACCAAAACCTTTTGATAGACTGATCAAGTGAAACATGATAAGATGTTGAAGTAGTAATTTCATTCGGAATATTTCCTATTAGTACCAAACCAAATATTGTTGACAATCCAGATATATTGCTGTTATTTCCAAAAGAAGTCCGCCCACCGTCAAGAATTGAAGGGAAAAGATTAGCTCCGAGCAAAAAATCTATTTTTGAAGGAGTGTCGAAGGTGTCGTCTGCTAATTCTTTTCTAGAAACGTTCATTGAAGGCAAGTCTAACTCGATTCTTGACGATGGCATTTCACTCGTAATATTGGAAATAACAATAGCGCATGTTTTGAATATTGGACCGTTCTGGTTTTTAGATTTGATTGTACAATGCACTTCGCCAATTATATGTACTGAGTATTGAGCGATTCCCTTAAGTTTCCCTTTGTAAGGCATGATTTTTAGTCCTAAGCGTTTTGCGCATGATTCACTCATGATAGATACTTGGGAACCGCTGTCCAATAACATTCGAATTGTGTTGTACGATCCAGTAGCTGTTTTACATTCTGCTATAGCTGTGCCTAAAAGAGCTACGTTACAGTATGATGATGACGCAAATAATACTTCACTTGATGTGGACTTCCCTAAAGGCTTATCATTTATATGAAGTAGGGAATGATGACGCCTTTTACATTTTATGCATGTAAATTTAGAAAGACAATTTTTTATCTTGTGCGCCTTTAAGCAATTAAAACAGAGTTTTAACGTCTTGACCATTTCCATTCGTTTTTCAACTGAACTATTTGTGAATTCCGGACACTGCATAATAATATTATGTTTATCACTTTGACAGAGTTTACATAATTGCGATGACGTGAAATTATTATTTGTAACAGCAAATGTGCGTTTTACATTTGTATTCGAAGGTAAAATCTTGTTAGATGCAGTAGATCGAAATGAAGGAGTTGTCATTTGTAACACTCTTTCGTGATTGTGAAGAAATTCTAAAACTTTTCCTGAAGTAGGTATTTCATCTTTTTTTAATTGTAGTTCAAATTGTCGCTTTGTATTAAAATCCAAGTTTCTAATGATGATATGAGCAATAAACATTTCAAAGATTTCCGTCTTATCGTAAGTCTGTAGTGCACAAAGATTATCTTGAAACTTCGCAATATAATTAGACAACCCTTCTGCAGATTCTGTAGTCATTGGTTTTACATTTAGAAGTTGTTCTGAATAATGGTTAAATAAAATTCTCGAGTTTTGGTAGTGTTGCCTTAATGTATCCCAAACAATTACATAATTTTCATCGATTATCGGAAAACCCTTTATCATACTTAATGCCGAACCACTTAAACACGACATGAGATAGTGATGTTTCTCAATGTTCGTATAGTCCTCTTTATCGTGGACCAGACTTGTATATAAAGCGTAGAACTCAGCCCATTCTTCGATTTTACCGCTGAATTTTGGCAAACTTATTGCGGGAGGCCTGACACACGTACAACGAATTTCTTGTTTAAGTACCTTCTCAGTAGATTCGACTATATTCATGCTACTTTCTGTTGCCTTGATTGAATAATATAATTCTTCGAAATAAGAATCAGAAATTTCTACGTCGTCATGGATGTTATCATCTTCCAATTCTAAAAGTAATTCCTGGATATCCGCTTGTAAACGCTGAAAGTTGTCGTAATATTCACTTAACCTTTCCAGCCTAGCCCTAAACAATGGAATATTAACTTCATTATCAAGTTGTGAAATTAATTTCGACGTAACAGTCAAATTTGAAATTATTCTACTACGTTTTCTTTTTAGTGTAGTAATTTTTTTAATTATGGTATCCATGATGATTTGAAATAACTCTACAGGCGTAGAAAATAACGAAATATATTTATATACGTAATAAAGTACCAATTAAGTTGGAAGGCTCTTTGTAAACAAAACTATTATTGAGTGCAGTACGAACTGT
This sequence comes from Glyphotaelius pellucidus, assembly GCA_936435175.1. Taxonomy (NCBI): domain Eukaryota; kingdom Metazoa; phylum Arthropoda; class Insecta; order Trichoptera; family Limnephilidae; genus Glyphotaelius; species Glyphotaelius pellucidus. Next base: position 6,724,318 of record OW386545.1, on the reverse strand, counting down.
AAACAGTAATATACGCATGCGTTGAAGAAGGAAGACTATATTTTAAAATATTTCAACGCAAGGTATGAACAAACACATGTAAAGGAACCAGACAGCTGTATATTATGAAGTACCGCCTTGATATTGAATTTGAAATGCTCACTACTCTGAACTCTAGGTAACTGAAATGCAACAACACGATTAATGTGTAACTTATATTGAATTTTGTACTTTGTAATATGTAGGTATGTAATTCTAGAAGCATATCACGAAATTAATGTTTTTACGCATCCTGATTTCAAGCAAACTATTTTCTCTTTTAAATGGTTCATTATATCCGGCTCGAAATGATCAAAAATTGGAGTATGTTAGAAACTTTCTTTAGGTAAGGAAAACAGGAATGGTAAAAAACTCACTGTAGTTGTAGCTGGGTGGGTTGATATGCACATACGAAATTCACATAAAATGTTCCAATCTGTACAGATGATAATATAAGTCATTGAAGTCTATGCAACACATGTAAATACAATGTTTCCGAAGGTTATCTTTGCACTTTGAAAATATGAACTTCATAACACACTGCGGATTGCTCGAAGGTTTAAACTGCACTGAAGGTGAAGTGGGAGGGAAGTGGGGAGGAATTTCAAAAGGACAATAATAATTCCTAACAAGAACTAAGAGCGTTTTCAACGTTCTTTGTGTTGCAAAAGCTTCTAATGTAACCTCTGAGGCAAGCTTAGCACAATCACCTCGTACTAAACGATTACCGCCAGAATTTATTTTTTGAACAATGGCCTGTTTCTCAGTATCAGACAACTTGTCAGAAAACAAGGCAAATGCAACTACAAAGTGTTTGCAACTTCAAAGTGTCAAGCCACAAAGTGTTTGCTTTCTTCGATAACAATTGCAACTAGTTCATCTGACAAATACCACAAGTGATGCTCTAATACACTCCTAGCTGCTAAACTGATTTTGGAAACAATGGCTTCATACAATTTTAAGTCCTTCCAAAGTAATAAAGCCATTTACTGGTGCATCTGCTGCCAAAGGATCTTCGATCCAAACTTTGGTGTAGATGAGCACACCAAAACTAACAAATCGAACAATTTGTTTTTCTTCTCTCTTGGTTAGTTTAAATGCTTGGCAATTTTGCCATCCAATGAGCATGATGAATGAATGAAAGGAGCGCTCCAATATATCTTCGCAGGTGGTTTGTTCAAAACAATCATGGTAAGCTTTATTAGCTCTTCGTAATCATCACAAACTTGATTCTCCCCAGATAGAGCCATTTCTCTCGCATCTTCAGATCTTTGTTTCCGTTTTAGAGAACGTTCTTTAACCTTTTCTAGTTTCTTGACGATTGAGTACGTCTTCTTACGTTCTCCTCTTTGATCGATGAGAAACGCTCTGCCTTCCGCAATTTTTATCAAATTCAAAGCGCTTGTATGGGCAATATCAAAAAGTTTGTCTACTTCTTTTGTAAACAAATACTCTCTTTTTCTTTGTGCTTCAGAATTTCTTCCTTTATTTTTCATCAATAGCAGCCAGTTCTCATGAAACTTAATCAATTTTTCAATGTAGTGATTTTGTTGTCTGGTCGGAATACTAGATTCACTCCATACTTCCATAAGTTCTTGAATAAGTACATGCACGGAATCTTTCACATTTTTGGATTCATTTACTATGTGGTGATAATGGAGTAAAACTTGCGAAAGAGTAGGAAGTTGGTTAAGCCTCACAATGGCTTAATATCTCGAACCCCAATTTATTTTCAATATCTCGAACCCCAAGAAAAATTTCGTCTTAGATTGAACACATTTTATTTCTTTTTTTTTTGTTCATATGAAGCAGATACTTTGTGATGTGACATTATAATTTAAAATAAAACAATAACTTTGTAAACACCACTTAAAAAGTGGTGTTTACAAAGTTATTTTTTTATTTTACATTTTATTTCACTGGTTCACTCCACAGTCTACGAAATAAGTATCAAAACTGTTAAAATTTCTCTATAAAACTCTTCAGTAGTTTATTTTAATATTTATTTAATTGTTTAACACACGAAACTGTCCTCTAAAAAAAGTAAAAATTAAGCATTTTACACAAAAAATTCAAAAACAACATTCGATTGAGCACCCTTTTCTACTTGATCTATCTCGCTGAAATTTTACTGTGTTATTACTATGAATACATGTAACAAATTCACGACGTGGCCAAATGAAAAATAAATAAAAAATTTTTGGACCACCTTACTACCCATGTATATATTATATCAACAAAAAACCGCTTAGCCGCTTGTATATTCCGTTCAGTTCAGTCGTAGCTCAGCGAAAGTCAGCCCCAAATACGCCATATCTCTATTTTTTATATTTTATATTTTCTATGAACCTTTTCACAATTTTCGTTTTTAATATTAGCGCGCTCCCTCTAACATTCATATTACATATCTCCCGTTCGTCTTATTTTTGAGCGCTACCATGTCTTATGTTGAGCTGGACAATTAGACCTGTGCCACACGCAGCTATAAAAGATAAAAGATCATTTAGCTTGGCCTATTTCAGCATGTCGCTCGCCCATGAATGTTTTGCTCTGTTTTCCACATGGCCCAGCATAGCATGACGAGAGGCATAGTGCTGCTGAATGGTATCTCCAGGTCTTCTGAAATTTTCAACCTTATAATAAGGTTTCAATAGTCATTTATTTATTAAAGGTTATTTAAATTATGTCGCGATCATTATAATACGATTACATCAATCTGTAGTACACATTATTAAAAAAAGTCCTAATATTCTGTGTCTCGTTTTATTTATTTATTTAAACGCCCATAGGCCTTTAACATAAAGTGCAGTACATGTTTTGATAAAATATAGGATATAACATAAAATATAAGAAACAAAATAAAGATAACATTAAATATAAGAAACAAAATATAGATAACACCACATATAAGAGTTGACACAAAGCAGGTAACACAGAATATATGGTAAATAAAAATAGAGGTAAAGATGGTTTAAGAAGTAGGAATAAATAGTTGGCACATACGTCGTTTAAAGTTTGATAAATTTTATTTATTATCAAATACATCCATATTGTTTAAATATTGGTTACCAAGGCTATGTAAACGCTGTATTGGAGAATGCAAACTATAGTTGGAATGAGATGTGTGTATATGAAATGTAAATATTTGTCTAGTCGATCGTGTAGGTACGTGTAGATTTATTAATTTCAGGAGTTCAAAACAGTTGAATTTAGAATTTAATAATTTTAATAAAAAGGTTAGGTCGTTAATTTTTCGTCTGTTTTCTGAAGTTGGAATATTTAAAATATTCATTAAAGACGGGTAATTTAGGTTCTCTAATTTAGGATGTAAAGTTTAAAATTTACGTAAATTCTAAATTAAATTAAATAACGTAAATTTACGTATTCTTATAGCCTTACGATTGGTTCCAAGCAATAACTGCATTTAAATAAATTAACTGTTTCTGTTTTTATGTTTATTTTAAAATAAAATTTTATTTATTTATCGCATTTTTTACGATCCAACGATGTGCAAGGAATCTCTCTTAATAACTTAACTCAAAGATCGTCAAAAAACAATCATTTTACGGTTATTTGGAGATAAACAATTATACCTTACGATTGAACGACAGGATGCTTTAAAATATTTTCAAGGTAGGCATCACCACGTTTTAAAATAATGAAAAATGTTCCGATTTTATTTCTGTCCGGTCATAAAAGTGTTACGATGCAAGCCGGAGAGGGAACATTAATCAGGCGTTAACCCTTCGGCGACGGGGGCCGACTGTCCGTAATGCAGTCAAAGGGATCGTCGATTACGCGGCCAATCAATGTGTCCGGGGATATATTTTTCACATGTCCGGCCTCACTCTCTTTCAGCTTCAAAGATGCGCTGTTTAACCCTTATGAAATATTAGCTATTATTAAAAATTGATTATCGAAACTGCACGGCGAGGAACATTTCGGGGTAAACTTTTTAACTCTTTGACGCAAATATGCATACCTTTCCTTATATATGTACCATTACATTTCTACCTATCCTATCTACCCACGTAATCTTCCTGAGCTGGCGACAATACTCGGACTAGTCACAAATGACAATAATAATTTCTAACAATCTGGAGTCTAAGTGTGTTATGTGCGGTGCAATGATCCATAGTGGTCTCTCTGTGCATTCAACATCCACCATTGAAGAAGTCTAATAGCCGTTTTTCACCTTTTTTCTCTCCCTTTTTCATCAAGATTCCCGTATAGAGCCAAAGACAAAATTTTTCGCTTTACACGATCACTATTATCATCTCTATTATCATCTCTATTTTCATCTCTATTTTCATATCTCCGATTTCAGTTGGCATCATTGCAAACAGCAAATGAACCACGTTGTTTGCAGTGATGCCAACTGAAATCGTAGATATGAAAATAGAGATGAAAATAGCGATGTGCAAAGCGAAAAATTTTGTCTTTGGTCTCTGTACGGGAATCAGGCTGAAAAGAGAGGTGGTGTAAAACGGCTATAAGTGTGTTATGTGCTTGCTATGATCTACATTGATCTCTTGGCGCATTCAAAATAAATTGTTAATGAAGTTTATTAATAATGTGTTGTGACCTTGCTCTGTCAGTTCTTAATTATATCGATCAGGAACTCTCTTGTTTTTTCTCAAGTGTTTGTGTGGTGATAACCGCTGAAGGTGTCCCTCAGGCCGTGAGATCGACCAGGAGGAAGGATTTGTCATCCCAAATCACAATCGAGTGACGTTTGGTGAGCCAGATCCTGTCTAATTCCATATTATTATTATCCAGTATATTTTGTGTCAGCATCAAAGTTCATGAAACAAATTTAAATGCAGTCAAATTAAGATAAAATTATTTATTTGCGAATACACTTACTCTTATAATATACGTTCTCATTAAGATCCTTAACCCTTCAGGCTAATTTGTTCGCTTTTGGGAACAACTCGTATAGGTCTCAAAGAATTCGTTGTGCGTGCTTATCTGCTATAATGGTGAGAAATATGATATATTTTTTTACATTAACTCCACACAGGAGGAGGCCCCGAGGAAAATAAATTATTAAAATGTACGCCTTTATGAAATCAAAGTTTCCGACCGAATTTGAAAAAAAAATTAAACTTGTAAATTAAAATTTGAATTTTTTAATGAACAGGTGATTTTTTAAATTAATACTTCTTTAGCACCGTTGGGATTTAAAACTCGATGAAACGAAAAAGCGACACTTAAAAGAGATAAACGTATACATCTATAGGATTTAGAATGAGATAGAATAATTAGTTTCCTCTTTGATCGGTGCTTTGTAGCCTCTCCACTCTTGTCTACTTTAGTTTGATGAAGATTTCACTTCTACGCGTGTGAACTGCACACTTGTATATTTTTTGTTAAATATTTCTACATGAAACTACAAACAAGTGAGGTGTCAATTACGTTTGTAATACATTTGTCTAATGAAGTATATTTGTGTTTTTATTTTTTTTCGTTACCAGTAATTTTAGTTAGAAAGAACGTAAGTTGAGCCATATCTAAAACTTTATTATGTTTGCAAAAAAAAATATATTTAAAAACAATTTTTTAGTTTTCCGGTTTTTGTTCAGAAATATTCCATTTATTTGGATTTTATTGCAAAACGGAAATATTCTGACTTTCTGACAGAATGTGCCCGATGCCTGAGGGTTGACTTCTCCTCAAAAGTTACTACTATTTTGTAATGTTTATTACATTTTACATGTAAGTTAAAACGATTCGTTCTAGCTTACATGAGAAAGTAGAATTTTTGGGCAAAACCGGGCATTTTTCGTCAAAGCTTGCAACAGGAACGAGCAGTTTTCACCGGTTAAAACTGAGCTTATTCTCAGAGTTACTCTCATCCGCAATTTATTCTCACCCAATTTTTTGACTCGATGCAAAACAATTCAAATTTTGATGAGCACAAACGCTAAGCCAGCCGGCTAAAAATAAAATTTACCGAATGTATTATTTCATGTACTAGTGCGTAAATGCGTTGATTTACTGCTGGACAAAACACTAGAAACTTTTCACAGTACTTCATATTGTAAACAAGTTAATGCATGTGTGTTTCTGTATCTATTTGTACATTATAAGATAAATTCTAGCAAGTAATATTTGTACAGCGCCCTTGATGTGATTTTTTTTACAAAAATGGAGATCTACAAATTATTAAATTATTATAAATGGCTTTTGTAGTTTTATAATGACGTGTGTAATGTAAGAAAATTATTCATTTACAGGTGAACACTGAAAAAATAACTAATATATTTAAAATTTCGCGCACTTGGAAACAAATTCACCTCAAATAGCGACATGTTTGATATAAGTTTCTTCAAACACATCAAACTTATTTTGTGGCACCATTTTAACTCAAAATTAATAATAAACTTGTTTTTTACCACTTTTATTGTTTACAAAACCAACATGTTTCGTGAGCTAATCTCACTTCTTCACCCTGAAGTAGTGAGCTTAGCTCATTGTAAACAATAGCTTAGCTTGTAAACAATAAAAGTGGTAAAAACAAAGTTTATTATTAATTTTGATATAAGTTTACCTGCATTTAAGAGGTACCTGAATGATATTTTTATGTGGCATATTTTTATATTCTTTATATTTATGTATCTATAATTTAAAAACTTGTTCCTCTCTTTTCTTTTTCTGTGTCGTGCATTTTGTCATTCATTTGTAAATTTTTAATTATCAATCTGCACTTCAGCATTATTTTTATGCCAACTACAATTTAAAAGCTGGTTTCTGTTTTTTTTTTCTTTCTCTTTTCTAATATATTATTTTCACTTAAATGTACCTTTATACCTTTCATGTATAATGTTAATTTCTTCAAGTTTTTGTCTTTTTATGTAAACATTGTCTTTATTGTATTCATACACTAAATCGTGTAAAAGCCCATCAGGGCGTTGACAATTAATAAATAAAATAAAATTATTTCGTGTTATGTGTGCATACAAATCTGCACATAATCTCCCTTGTATATTCTGCCTTTTGCAATCTGCCCCCCGTACGGCTTTGTATAATAGTGTACGGAGTGTGGAGTAGATTGTATTCAGGTCCACGCTGTAATAATTAGGTGTACATTATTACCGGGCGCTTGGGCCCGCGTCCTGGAACCGTCCGCAGTCTGTCAGGGCGGCAATTAGCGCTGCTTTGTGTGTGATTAATGCGGGAGGATGTGATGATAAAAAAACACTCGCCTTTTTTCCGCAAACGTATCGCAATTATGTTGTGGTTAATGCTATCCTGTCTTGTAAGTTCTTTGTACGACACCGGGCGCTTTTTGCAGTCGTTCTTTGCTTTAGAATGAAAGGAGATAATGATATGAAGCTTTTTTTGCTGCAGGACGAAAGGAAATGATAACGAGTAGGATGTTTATTTGTTTCTTTTAGTTAAGATAGATTGTATAAAGAAGGATTCCTCCTTTTTAATGGTAGATATTTAAAAACATAATGTTAATTAGAGGACTTGATCTGTTATAGTGTTTTTTTTTATTTCATATCATTTTTTTTATGTCATGAAACAGGCGTACGCCCAAATATCAATTTTCATGGATGTTAATTTTTGGGCATAATAACAAGAATAATTACAAAAGTAGTGACAAAAATAATTAGCTAAATATGGAAAAGCAATTGACTATCAAGAATAGAATGAGCTCCTTTTTGATAAAATTAAGATATTTTTTTATGGTTTCATTTGAGTAATGTTCCCGAATGGAAGAAATTCGTGTTTATTTGTTTATCAATGTTTCTTACAACGTTTTTAAGGTGTTTTTGTTAGAATTATTAATTTAAACAATCAACATCGCAACACCCAGACTGAAAAATTCAAATAATGTCAATAACCATTTGCACAACTCCAGCGCTTGAAATTTAACTTCAAACCCTTTTTAAATAAATAAAACATTTCTGGTCATGGGTCACCCCAAGTGGGTTGCTACGTTTGGTGACGTAGCAGGGGTGCCCGGGTTCACGGAGTGAGGTTTGTCCAGGCCTTGGCCGCCGATGCATCTGCCCACCTGCTGCGTGGCGGGCTGGATTGAGAGAAAATGATTGAGGAGGTCTTTTGACCTCTCCAGCCAGAATCCCTTGACCCATCGCCTTGCATCGCAGTTGGAGGGATGGATTCATTCGTCGTCACTCCTGGACACATTGACCCCCAGATTCCTGCCCAACCCTCATACCTATTTCCTTCCCAGTACTTCCTCTCCTTCCCTTCTTTAAAAAAACTCTACACACAGCATCCCCTTAGATAACATAGGCCCTGAGGGAAATTATTTTCTTCAGGGCCTCTCGTGTGGAGTTAATATAAAAAAAAATGTTTACTTAACTTTTTTCACTATCATTTTTTAAACTTTATTTACGTACACATTTCTGCCTGAAAATAGATGTGATATTTCATTTTCTATTGTTAGTTACTTGTACCACATTCAAATGAATGAACTACACCAAATTATGCTACGAATAGTGTACCTACATATTTATGTTTAATAAAAATAAACACGACAAGTCACTATGAACCTAGAAACAGTCCGAAAAAGTATTCCACATCTGTTATTTTTTATTGGCATTGCATGTGAAGGTATAATAAACCTGCAGCCTAGAAAACACTGGCCGTAACAAAAAAAGGTTTTACTTTTGCACGAGTTTGAATAATAAAAAACTTGAATGTATTCAACTTTGACCCACGGCATTCCTTGTAGAATTGGTGTCACCTCGCACCACAATTCGCTCCCTCCCGCGGTTCGGCTGATAAAGGAGCGACGGCTTTCTGGAGAAGAAACACTCCACGACACAGGACAAAATGGCAGCAATAAAATGGCTAATTTCGTTTCTTGTTCTTAATACCCAACACCCCCGGGGCTGGCGAAAGACGCCGAATCGGCGAGGCAGAGGGGGAGTTGGGCCAGGACACCAGTGCGCCAACCTCTAATGGAGCCTGAAGACGATCAATGCCAATTGTCAATGTGCTTACGTCATTGACAATCAATTTTAATTCCGATTGACGGAACTTCAATTTTTTTTTTTTTTTTTTTTAAATTTATTTATTTATTTTATAAATCAACAATCCAGTCCCGCTAAGCCAATTGCAATTGGCTTGACAGCAGGTGCTTATAATTACTTACAAATATATTTAAAGTTATAATTTACATCTTTTATCTACAGTTTAAACATTTTTTCATAAATTTTATCAAGTATCAAGTATCAAAATAAATATTCTTTTTCCAATAACCAATTTTTCACCATATATTTAACCTTATTCATAGATTTATGTTGCTTTATATTGTCAGGTAATAAATTAAATATCTTCGGTATGTTGTATTCAAACGTTCTCTGTCCGTACTTATTATTGAATTTCGGAACTATTAACCCGTCGTTACGCGTGAATCTAGTGCTATATTTATGATCTAGTTTCTCTTTATGCTGCGGGGTAAATATATGCTGAATTATAATTTTATACCATAGTATCGCCTTCACAGGTAAAATTTTTGCACTCTGAAACAGCAACGTAATATTGTGTCTTTGTTTGAAAATGTTAGGGACAACTAATAATTTTACAATTGCGTTTTGTGCAACTTGTACCTGTTTCAGGTTGGTTACAGAAGTATTTCCCCATATTGTTAACCCATATCTTATTATTGATTCTGCTAGTGACATATAAATTATTTTAAGTGTATCAATTGATAGGAAAAAATTTAATGTGTACATTCTGCTAGCAATTGACCCGTCAATACATTCGCCTCAGTTGCTTTGTGGACATCTGCGGAAATGTAAACTGTGCTCAACTCAATGTGCTTACGTCATTGACAATCAATTTGAATTCCGATTGACGGAACTTCAATCGACCCGTCAATACATTCGCCTCAGTTGCTTTGTGGACATCTGCGGAAATGTAAACTGTGCTCAACTCAATGTGTTAACGTCATTGACAATCTATTTGAATTCCGATTGACGGAACTTCAATCGACCCGTCAATACATTCGCCTCAGTTGCTTTGTGGACATCTGCGGAAATGTAAACTAAAAAGTGCGAATACATTGATAATATTTGGATTTTTCTTGCCGAAACCTGGATTATATCGCGATATAATGCATTACCAAGTAAAACGAACCTCGTTTCGCGATGAAACTGAATTCCAAAGGGTTTGATAGATATAGCAATTGAATGACCGATTGTCAATCGCACAGCGATACGATTATTCCGCTGCGTCAATGGCGTATCTATGGCGTTTATGCTACTCACTCAAATGGCACGATTGAGTCATTTTGTTTTAACCATTATTTGTGTCCAGTATTTTGTTTTGCTTTTTAAGCCCTAGACGGCCTTGATTAGAAAAAAATTGCCATTTTTTAAGAACTTTTACCTGTCGTGGACAGATCGTTCACATGTGAACATTTTAATACGACCGAAATTTGCTAGAATTTCGGTTTTCTGCTACTTTTACTACACTTCTTTTCTCATGTTGAGGAAACCTCACAAATTTGGACCAAATTTTCTTTTTTACGTAAATTAAATTAAATATGTAGTAAATTAATAAAAACCCCCATCACGACATAAGCAACATTCTTCGCTTACTGTGGTGATTGTAGAAGTTTAAAATTATTGTCCAATTATTCGTAACCCAGGAATGTTTGTACTGTACTATGATTTAAAAAAAAAAACTACACATTATGTGTTTCAAAATAAGCTGCTTCTTCTCTACTTCATTTGCTGTAATGACTGCAATGCACACATTGAAAAGAACTATTCAAAAAAGGATAGAGTTCACTCAGTGAACAAAACATTTTGACAAGTTTTTTAAAATTATTATTTTTGTTTACCAGTCAGCCCCTGCCGGGAGGGGTTAGGATGGTGAGGAAGGTACAGTAGAGATGTTTATTGGCGCATCGGAAATTCTCCATAAAATAAAGTGGCCTTTTGATGAGGCCCATCGTCCATTTTTGGCGGGTTAACTTTATTGTCAGACCCCGGGGATGCAAAACACACCTATACCCGATACTGTGCCCAATCTAAAACGTATCCCTTTTATATGCCTACATAACATAAAGGTTGTAATAACTGAAATAATAACAGATATTGTACCATCAGCCTTTCGGGCGGTCGATGTTATGTTCAGTAATCGAAGGGCCTGTCTCAAAGATGTCTAAAGGTACATGTATAATGTGTAAGTTGTATTGCTTTAAAAATGCTTAGTTTATTATAAGAATGCTGAAATTGCTGCTGTTTCCATTTTCGTATTTTGGACAGCAATTCAGTGCCTATAAATAAATTAAAAATTGTGTGTTCCGGATATCTTTTTTCTTACTCAAATTGAATTTTTTTAATGAAACACTGATATATTTTTTTCATGCTTCTTATTTTTTATCAAAAAAATTCAAAGCTCTTAGTAACAGAAATTGCGATTTAAATTTAGTTGTATTGACTGTAACATGTAAAAAAAAAACGTGCAAATTTCATGCTGCCAGAACTTAAGTTCTAAGGTTTTTGTGCTTCAGGCAAACGCACAAAATTTCTATTTAATTGTTTTTTAAAGTTTTATTTTAAGTCTGCTTATTTCAGCCGAACAGAGCGGTGAGTGCAATACTCTGTCAGCCATATAAAGGTAAATACATCTATAAAGTTACATTACATAAAATAGAATATATAAGTTGAAAGATAAAATATAATTTGCTCATATGTTTTCTATTAAGTACTTACCTACTTTAAAATACAAGGGGATACATCTCTACATATTATAAATTAAAGTCCTCCGCCGCGTCTGTTCGCCATAAACTCAAAAACTACTTAGCGGATTTTCATGCGGTTTTCAACAATAGTGATTGAATGAGTGTTTCACGAGGAAGGTTTAGGTATATAATTTGTCAAGGTTTTGTAAATTTGTTTAAAATGTATAATTAAAGGAGAATGTATGTATGTGGTGGACGAGCGGGCTGGCAAGCGGGCGGTGTGGATTTGATTAGTAGCAATTTAGCAGATGGCGGTGTGTAATAATACTTGGTTGTAAAGGTTGGGTAACCATCCAGTAGATGGCGTTGTGTTGCGTTAGCCACAGCAACGCGTGGCCGGGTCAGCTAGTTTAATTGTATAAGTTCCATTCGACCACGCGTTCTCCGGCCTTACTCCAAGACGCACCAGTTAAAAAGATTCTTGTACTATTGGGTCATCTCTTATATTCTCAGAAGATGGTCCAGAAGATATATCAAAACATCAATAACTTTCAAACGGTTCCATGCCAGCCGAGAATAAAGTCAACTCAACACCTCCTTGAAAAGCTATTAAAAGCCATGAAAAAAATATTTTTAAATTAGCTGATAACCCTTACCTAACGTAACCTATCTAACCTTGTTTTATATATATTTTTTTTATCATTCTAAATGACTTATCTGAGATGGTTCTGAGTTGGTTTCATTTCGAGTTGTCCGGTCACCTTTTCAAACACTCCCCACGAGCGATGAAGCTAAACCTTTGCTCACTCTTGGGTAATTAAGCGCTTGCTCTCACTCCAACATACGAGACTGAAAACAGTTTTATTCTAATATTACAATATTTATTACGTTCCCGCATTCTATTCTGTATGAAGTGGTGATCTGCCGGAATTTTAAAATTTATCGTTTGTACGCGAATAGCAAAAACGGCAGAACGGATGCGGTATCTCCGGTGTATTTGGTGTTCTCGAGCTATACCATAATATCGTAACAACTAGCTGCACAGCGGTTACGTGTATTAGGCTTAACTTCCATAAAGTTTGCTCTAACGTGAAATGAATTTGGACACTGTAAGCCCGCTTGTAAACGTCCGTTTTTTTCATCGAGCAACGGACCGTTTTTTTTGCCGGACTCGCAGTGTTGTATGGCTTATAATGAATGTTTGTACATGCACCGGATAACCGGTCCGCATCGGTGACGATTGTTTTAGAAAATTGTCAAGCGGATCTAAAAACGTTGATCGTTGATAACATTAATATTTCAAAGGATTTTTTTAAAATGAAGAATACCTCACAAGAGTCCCGATTTCTTCCGTCTGCAGCCAGTGAGACTATGGCATCCCCAATCGGGGTATGTTGTGAGGCTGTAGGTAGTGGGGAGGGGAAGGAGATGGGGAAGAGGAAGGTGGGGAAGTACCTGGATATTCAGATCCGGTCACTAAACACGGCTAAAGCCATTTATAGCAACGTTTCAATTCTGAATGGTGGTCTTCCACCAGGGCGATACTGAGAGTATCTTCCACCCTGGAACGTACCGCAAATATACTATATTTTATTTTCAAACGAATTAATTGTGAAATCACACAAATTTATCAAATAAGATTTAGGACGGGTTGTTTCAAAAAATTTGATGGATTCATCAAATATCTGAAGTTGATTTTAACGTTTTGTGTAAGTTCTATTCAAGTTCTGTGATTATTTCAGTTTTGTGAAGCAACTGTCCTATAACAATGTAATAACAGAACTTGAATAGAACTTACACAGAACGTGAAAATCAACTTCAAATATTTGATGAATCCATCAAATTTTTTGAAACAACCCATCCTTAGAGTTTTACCCCTCGATCAACCACGGCGGCAAGGATGGGTTGTTTAAAAAAAAATTGAAGACTTTATAAAATTTTTGAAGTTAATTTTCACGTTATGTGAAAGTTCTATTCATGTTCTGTTATTATATCATTACAGGCTAGTTAAAAGCCAGCATTACAGGCTCCACTGAGAGACAGCCTGGATTCTCATTGCTTCGCAAACCCTGGTCCGCCATCAATAGGATAAGGTGCTCCCATAGCCGTTGTACTCATACGATTTATAAATGGGGTCTTAAAGAGTCGGCGATGCGTGAATGCGGTGCGGTGCAGACCACCGAACATGTGGTCAACGAATGCCCGCTCCATTCATTACCCGGCGGGATTGAATGGAGCGGGCATGATGAGGTCCACAGGGCAACGCCTGAGGCCCTAGACTGACTCGCAGACCTAGATGTCCCCCTCTGACCCCCCCACCATACGAAAGAAGAAAAATAGGCCAGTTGCTTCATAAAATTGTTCAATTTTTTTTAACAACCCATCCTTTGTCTCTTTATATATTATATACTTTATTTATACTTTTTTTTGCGTTTTTATCTCGCAAAACAATTTTTTTTCAAACCTTTTCATCTTCTCCTCGATACTTTTCTTAAACAGACGATGTTCTTAATGGTAAGGCGACAATTAGCGGTCTAAATTTGGAAAGTTAAGTTGTCTCTGAAAAAACAGTCGCAAGAAAGAAGTCGGACGTTCTTAGAATTGAATCTCTGGCAAATAGTGAAATAAAACCAACGCGGAATGTGGTCCCTGCAATCTGGCTGAAGTCGGGTGGACCACCGAGAGACCCGGTGTCTGGTGTTGGAGCTCATTGTGTGAGGAGGAGGTATATCTGAGAAACGAGAGAAAAAAATACCGACGAGATGTCACTGGCATTCTGCTTTTAAGAGAGTGGTCCTCTAAAGCAGTGCTTTTTAAACTTTTTTTTTAAGTATCGTCAATGAATTCTGAAAATAATATTTATGGTAGTACCTAACATTTTTTTGGAGTGAAACTTTTTTAGTACCTTTGTGATTAGTACTCGGATGAAACGGAAATAACGCATTACAGTACCTACGAAACGTCGAACTGCGCTCATTGACCGCTTTGATTATGATCTCACTTTTCAAGGCTCCTATTGGTTGAGCTATGAAATGGAAATGACGCATTACAGCATCTACGATGCGTCAAACTGCGCTCATTGGCCGTTTTGATTACGATCTCACTTTTCAAGGCTCGTGTTAGTTGAGATTGTTTTGGCGAAGTTCCGCTTTTACCGCATGTGAATTGCACTAGATTTTTTTTTGTTTTCAGCGATGAAACTTTTGTTAGTTAGGAAAAAACCTAACATTTTATTTTATTTTCAGCGATGTAACTTTTGTTAGGTTTTAACGATTTTCAATGTTAACAATAAGGATTCCATTGATCTACTTACCAGAGGCGGCTCTAGGGTCCAGAAGTGGAAGGTCATTAAAAAAAAATTGATATTACGATACAAAATCAAATTAAATACGATAATATTAATTTGTAGGTACCTCACTAGTTTGAGAGTCAAATTAAATTTATTTTAGTAAATTATTTCATGCAACAAGCTTACAATATGCAAAATCAACCTACGTTTATCAAAGCATCTCTTTTAGACGCACACTATTCATCATGCTCTCTCCCTCACGGCAATGACCCAAACTGTCTTCAAAATCCCAAAGCATTTTTACTAGGCGACATAACGCCTTCTCGTTTATTGTATGGCGCGTAAAGAGACAGAAGACCATTTGATAAATTGACCCAGCCAATCATAGTGCATGGGAAAGAAAGCTTCCATTTAAGACGTTAGATGTCACTACTTGCCGCTGCCTGCTATCTCACGGTGCATTTTAAACACATTAAAATAATACCAGTTATTTTGATTTGCATGATATTTCATAATATTATGTTTTACTGTCATCTTATAATTTTGGGAGGTTTTTGACCAATTGACCTGAGGGAAAGACCGCCACTGCTACTTGCAAAAAATAAAACTAAGTGTTCTTGAAGGGGTGTGTAGAGAGGATGTAACGCCGAATAACAAAAGTACAAAACATATTTTCATGCAAATGCATCAAGGATAAACCTACTGTCTATGCACTTTATATACCAGGATGACCGGACAACTCAGAACCATCTCAGATAAGTCATTTAGAGTGATATTGACTTTATTCTCAGTTGGCATGGAACCATACACCAGTGTGTACGTACACATTCGACACTGTAAATAAATTAGTTTGATATCATCGATGTAACTTCGTCCAAGTTTGATATCCATACCAACTTATTATTAAAGGTTTTTTTGAAGTCGATTTTAGGTTTGAATTTTGTGAATAATTCACAAAAATACATAATTTTATACTAATTATAATATTGGGTTGTCAACTGCCTAGAGATCATCTGTCGGGTCACTAAAAATAAGATAATCCAAACAGAGCTACACAAAAATTTAATTTAATTTACAATCAATCATTGCTAAAATTTATTCATGACAATCGATTTGACCCATCGTACTATACTCCCACGTTTTAATTAAGCAATTGATAATGGCGTTTTGTTGAGAGAGAGTCAGTCGTCCAAATTTGATTTAAATTGTTTCCCAAACTAGGAACTGAATGGTTTGCAACACCAACCGCAAGTTTTAACAAATCTCTTTATAAACACGCGAACTCGGATGCAGCTTTATAAAGGGGTGTACTCTTGCTTACTTTAGCTGCTGGTACGAGACAATGGTATTATTGTCTTTCCCGTATGTAAGGAATTTATTCTTACTCACTGGTAATATAAGTAATAATTCATGCAAGTATTATGCACGGAAGTAGGTCACGTATCTTTTACTTGTATATTTCGTTGTATTTGTTAATAGTTATTAGTTTATAGTATATTGTATAATAATCATTAATGTTTCTTTATTATAACGCATATTCACATCGGAATGGCGAACATGTTCGTAGAATTTTTTAACGTAAATTTAATTTTTTTAACGTAAATTTTTGGGCCTGTTTTATGTACTTGACTAAAAAAATCTGATTTTTCTTTTATATATTCCTTAATATTATTGAATATATAAAATAAAAAATTTTAAATTGGAAGGGAATTCCACAAATTAAACTTGTTAACAATAAATAACAAAACTGTTGTATTTGACAATACTTGTATTATTTGTACTGAATTATTTCGGTTAAGGGGTTACATGGGTTTCACGGTTTCAAAAAATCATTTTTTTATTATTGTCTTATTAGGTTCTACAACATCTCTAGAATATTGTCCTAAATTTTCAAGACGATCCGAGAAATAGTTTCGGAGATACAGCCTTAGGAAGTTGCACGCTCAAGGCTAAATAATAATGAAAGCTTGAACCAGTTAATCTGGAAAGTTACTCCAAAAATACTTCCTGCTGGTTCAAAGGTCGTTGATATTGCTGCATTAGTTTCTGCTTGCACTTTTAATGAAGGAACATCAGCTTCATCAACTTTGTGACCCTGGAATCGACGATTCATTGTAAGTTGAAAATAAAAATAAAATTTCCAGTTTTATTGTCACTCAAAACTTTAAACACATTTTTCTCGAAACTGTGTTTTCAAAGTCGGTTGTCAAGATTTCTCGAGAACTACTCAACCGATTTTCATGAAATAAATTTTACATACGTCTTTGAAATACAATTCTTAAGAACTTGGACGAAGGATTGTTTTTTCTTACGATTACAACTATTTAAAAAAATAAAAATGTAGAGCAAATTTCACCGAAATTTGCATTTTTTTGTAAAAAGGCTTACCAAAAATCCAATTTTCAATTTTTTTTTACCCTTCGTCCAAGTTCTAGTTTATGTTCTTAACTAAAATACATATTTTTGTTTTTTACTTCAAATGATCCTGTCGTGAGTTCTGCTGTCAACGCGGACGCACCTTTTTTCCGAAGGGTCACCGGAAATGACTTCGCAATGGCAGAGTTTTAAATATTTTCCTTCGAAAATCCCAAAAATTCTTTGTCGAATGTGTATAAAATATAAATAAAAAGTTTTAATAAAATATTTTATTTTTTGTACGGAAAAAAAATTGTTGAAAATAGGCCGATTTTACCCCGATTAAACCCATGTAACCCCTTAAAAAACACACACACCTCCAAATTATGGAAAATAATTTTCCCCATGTTAATTTTCCGCATAGAATTTTTCCGCGGTGAACTTTTCCCGCGGTGCAATTTTCCCGCGGTGAACTTTTCACACGGTGAACTTTTCTGCGCGGTGAATTTTTCACACGGTGAATTGTGGGTAGTGCATTTCCCAGATACCTAAAAATGTTACGTATAGGAAAATAATTTTCCCCACGTGAATTTCCCGCATAGAATTTTTCCGCGGTGAAATTTTCTCGGGTGAATTGTGGGTAGTGCATTTCCAAGATACCGAACAATGTTATGTAATACAACATATTTTAGTGTCACAGAAGGTAAGTGCTGTGTTTTTTTATGGGTACCTACATAGACGTATGGTAATATTTGTGTCTTTGGGTACCTAGAATTATTATGGGTACTGATTTGTATTGGATACAATTAGGGTTTTTTTTTTAATAAAATTATGATCGTCTACAATTTGACGGTGATATTCGAACAGGCACTCTTTATTTTTCCGTGCAAAGAAAAAGGGTCATTCATTACACGTTTACAACCACAACTAATTTTATTATGATTCTCTACCGTAGCACCGGTAAAAACCGGTTGTGAAAATTGTTTTTCTCCATATTACCTATTTATAAAAGTGCAACTAGGGACTAGATTGCACCCGCACCTGCTTTGTAAACGGCGCTCTAAAAAATAATAGCTCAGTTCGTTCCCCCAAGCCTTAGCGAAAGAATCCTATGTATAGTACTCGTGTCTTGGGTCTTGCTTCTGAAAGCTCCATTACAACCTCCCTTTCTGTTACACGCGTCACTTTCCAGGAAGAGGGAGAGGTCACAAAGGAGCTATCGAAGTTACGCCATTACTACTTCTCTTTCTGTTTACTTGTGCATCGTTTATGAGAAAGGGAGAGATGTTACAACGGAGCTATCAACGGTTATCCTTTAACTATACATAGTCATGTATTCTGGTTTAGTACTGTCTGGCTACGGATTGGGATATTGCTAGAACATGGGTAGTCACTTCTGAAAGGCCGTTTCCACTGCATCACGAGTCCTGTAAGATGGTTTTTACACTCCTCAATGTGAAGTTATTATCGCAAATGGGTTCACAACGGTGAAGAGAGCGTGCTCCCGCCGTTTCACCCCTTCCTATTTTCTTGACTCCTGGGATTTGATTTTAAAATGACACACATGAAAGGATTGAAATTACCCTTAAGCCGGTCGGTGTGGTTTTTGTAATTATTACAAACCTTTATGCTGTCCACATTGCTCACAAATGTATTCCCCATTTTCCTATCTGGATTTTGACACTACTGCAAATATTTTTTAATGTTATATGGATATTGACCACTAGCTTGTCGGTACGTTAGCTTTTTTTCTTATAGGAGTTAGGACCTTCCAAAAATCGTTAAAATTTCCTGGTATCAACGCCATCCACAGACGTTCAGTATACAAACTAGGCAGTGTACCTATTGTTTTGAAAAGCAAAATGTACAGACGTAGAGTAATTTCTTTTAATACAATTAGTAAAAGAAATAAATAAAAAATAAGTCCAGTTTTGAAGGAAAAAAATGGGGAATCCAAAACCTCGACATTGATGATTTTATATTCGTATTATCAGCCTGAGTTAGGGTTGTCCCTTTCGCTTTGTATTTGGGGTAATAAGAGCGACAGTGACAGCAACAGTTTATTAGCTACAGCATATTTTATTTTGCTCATTATTATTTCTGTTATTTCACTAATAGAATCTACATCTAGTAATAATTAAACCTTGATTTACGCATGCTGTGAACATTTTTAATGGGATTGTTAATATCTATGTACATCCCAATGGCAATTTCGTCAATGTAATATTTGTAATAGTAGTAAGGGTTTAAAAAATTAAATAAATAAACTTTATTAAAACTACTAAATTATTTGTTTTCAAACGTTTCCGAGTATCTATCACAGTTGCATGTTACATGAAGAACTTAAATGCTTGAAACCACTTGAATTATTTTTATATTAGCTTCACACAGTGGCGTAGCGACAAAAGCGTCTCGCGGACAAGCAAGTTAATTGGGCCCGACCTTTTCAAGCGGAGGTTTTTAAAAATTGGTAGCTTTCAATACCGATCGCTTAGTTGACTAGTCAGACATTTCCAAACACAAACTTTTGAGATAATGAGGGAAACAATATTAAAATGCTCATTGTAAATCAAATGTTGATTCCTCGTTTTTTTACATATTTAATATGCTATAAAATAACATCTGGCGGCAGGTCGGTAACAGTCCGGTATATTAGTATGGCAATTTGAAATATCCTACTAGGGACCCAAAAAACATCTAGTTTAATTCACTATGTTTTTCTGCATTATAATTGATTTGGTGGCGTTCATGGATAATCTGATGTTGTACCCGGTGAGGGAACACTTTTACATATAATTGCATACTCAAATCGATTTTTTGGAGATGTCTGACTAATCAACTGGACGATCGAAACATAGAAAACATGTTTAATAAGGGATAAGTGCAAGAACGAGCAATTAAATCAAGTCTTTCTGATGGGGGAAAATGCCAATTTACCAATGCAGAGAACGCGTTTGTCGTATCTCCCGACTATGCACAAAAGCCAAAAAAAGCAATGGTGTTGGTTCTTACAAAAACCTTTAAAATAGAAAATATGTTTAATAAGGGATAAGTGCAAGAACAAGCAATTAAAACAAGTCTTTGTGATGGGGGAAAATGCTAATTGACCGATACAGAGAACGCGTTTGTCGTATCTCCCGACTGTGCACAAATGCCAAAAAAGCAATGTTGCTGGTTCTTAGAAAAAGCTTCAAAATAGAAAACATGTTTAATAAGGGATAAGTGCAAAAACGAGCAATTAAATCAAGTCTTTCTGATGGGGGAAAATGTCAATTTACCAATGCAGATAACGCGTTTGTCGTATCTCCCGACTACGCACAAATGCCAAAAAAAGCAATGTTGCTGATTCTTAGAAAAACATTCCATCGAAATACCGGTTGAATTCTCCAACATCCTCCCATCTGATTCCTCTTTGTTTTATATACATTTTTTCAGGGAGATCCTTCGAGCGTCAGATACGCCACTAGATTCATTAATGAAAACATATAAATATTAAAAAAAAAAAACTCTACATCGCGTGATTCTTTCAACTACGTGTCTCTATCATTGTATCGTGAACCGGAGCCATATTAAAGAGCTTGTTTTTTCTGCACCGCTCAACAGTAAAGTGCATTGTTAGCGGGTGCTTCCATTCAGCACCTGTTCCCGCATGTTTAATTAGAATAATGAGTAGATCAGGGCATTTATCCCTTTGGGTATTTCAATCGAACCGGTATCTCTGCGTGATTAACCTGTGCGGCGCAGGCGGAATGATTGCAGTGTGCCGGGGTCTAACTGATTTCACACTCCGGCCGGTGCCGCATTACGAACGCTTGCGTTGTTCTGGAAAATATGGTTATGGAGGCTACACGCGTTTAAATATTCATTAGGAAGTTCAAGACCGTAGCGCTACCGTACTTTAGCTATACACGTACATATTATAAGACGGTAGTCGGCAAATGGATTTAATTTTATTTGCTTTCTTTCTGTTTTTTTTTTGCTTTCTTATTATTTGTTTATTTATTTTTAAGAAACAAACAGCTTATATTGTAGTAGAAAAATCAGTATATTAAATCTTCAAAGACCTTATTTAGAAATATGAATAACATATCTTTAATGCATGCGACACATGCAGAATGGTAGATTCTCTCAGTACCTATAGCCCTACTTAAAGACCACCATTCAGAATCGAAATTTACTTGAAATGATACCAGCATATGGCGACCAGATCTGAATAGTACTTCCCGACCTTCTTCTTTCCCATTTCCTTCGTCTTCACTCTCCCTTCATCCTCTCAATATATCACAATTGGGGTTGTCAATCCCACTGGCTTCAGATGGGAGCAGTTTGCACTTCTAAGCGGTATTCAGATTAAAAAATATTAAGAAAGGTATTTTATAATATTTTTATTATATTTGTTACTTGTATCGAATCCTAACACAAACAACAACCGACATTGTAGTTTTATATGACTTTAAGCACCGTTACAATGCCCGAGTCTTTTGAACTATAACCCCAATCGATGATGTTATAAACTGGGAAATGGAAAAATGAAAAATGGGAAAAAGAAAAGAATAGAATGCCTTGAAAGTCCTTGAATATTTGGATACTACACATAGCTAAAGCATCTCATCAGTGTGCAATTAGTTTTAAAATCAAATCTATTTAAAAAATGTCATATTTTTTAAATTAATTTCTATCTTTTCACTTTCATCAAGTTAGTTTATTTGACGACTCTCCTCTTTTGGTGATGCAACACCTCGTGCAATGTTTGGAATCGGGCCACTACTCGTAGATGAGTGAGGTTAAAATTCGCGCCTAACATCTGCCGCCTGTTTTTATTGAAGTAAAAAAGTCATCGCCAAAAGCATGTTTTATTTTGTAAATCTCATAAAGTCAATTAAAAACATATTTCCAAGAACAATCCTAAAAACGATATTTTTTGCACTTTGTCAATCCATTATCACATATGGCATACTAGCTTGGGGAAGTGCAACGAATATAGCAATAGACCCTATAGAAAAAATTCAAAGGGCAACAATTAAACTCAACCTCCAAGTACCTCTCTACACAAACTCGAATGAAATTTATGAAACACTAGACGTCATGACAATAAGACAACTTTTTGTCAAATCTCTACTTGTATAATTCTTCTAACATAAACTCCACATTCCAATGCAGCCTCAAACAGCAATTAAAACCAGGGCCTCTACAAAAAAATCTTTACCGATCATTTTCCACCACTTTAAGTGAAAAAACCATAACCGAAAATTCGTAAGTAGCTTTGTTAGTGCAGCTTTTATATGCCTGATACGTTATTCTGGCTTTATAAAAGACTTGTCAAATTGTTGACTCGATTTTTTCCAAGGCCAAGACGTGTTCTATTCGCAGTATTTTTTTTTTTTTTTTTTCCTTTATTTTCCCAAATTTTACAATTGATGTATACAATATTATGACATAATAAGAACAATGGGAACCCACTAAGGCGCAGCCTGTGCGTGGGTAATATAGTTCAATATATTTTATTATTGTACCTTGAAGGAACAAACAATGGGCATATAAAGCAAAAACATGATTAAAATTTGTTTAAATAGCTATGCACAAAATGAGCATACAAACAGTGCAACAGTAAGTGTATAGTATATATTTAATTAAAGCATCTCTAATATTTCTAAGCGATCAAATTTTCAAACAAAAAAACTCTTGATTTTGCATTACTTCGTAGCCCTTCGCTTTAGGGGTTTGAGTTTGTGGCCATTTTGTAGTTAAACATTTAAGTCGGCGCATAGTTTAGTCACGGTACATGACACCAACTAGCGTGCCAACTTATAATAATTTCAAACTTTACGCAAGACTTCAGGTAGTTACGCAATTTGGCGTAATAGGTTGAATTTCGGTGAAGGTTCCTCGGCAGCAAAGGGCCTGTTTAAATGGATGGTGTGCTCGTCAATATAGGGACATGTAATAAACACGCGAGTATTAGTATTTTGTAAAATAGATAGGTATACCTCACTTGATTATTATGTCCTACGTAATAAAGAACAAAACTAGAAGTGCCTTCCAAATAAGTTTGAATGGAAACAAATGTTTCGTTTAGCCCAAAAACCCAGCGCTTTGTCTCACTTACACTCGCCTGACATCATAGATCTTCATACCATTTGAATTTCGTAAGCACATTTTTTTATTGGAAATTTAAGGCTCGATTGGGCAAATATTTGGATCTCCGAAAAACATCCACAAGGCAATTCTTGTGTTATTTTTTTATTTTATGGTTTGTATCTATCTGCCTTTATCGCCTACGGAAAAATATTTTTTATTGCATCTTTACACTGCAAAATTACACATCCTGGCAAAAGGGAAAAGATTTAAAAAAATGTTTCTCTATCGGACATTATTAATACCCTAGCGACTGTACGGTTGAAATTTAAGAATCCGAGTACAACTCTGACGCCGCGCCATGTGAGTGAACGTGAAGTATGTGAACGTGAAATTGGTGACTTAATAGAACCGAATTAAAGCAAGTAGCTAATAATGCCAAAAGACGGCTCCTCTTACGTTAACAGCTAGCTTGAGGAACGTCGGCTGGCAGGCGTAAGTACTCTTGGATTTTGACTGCGTTTTCATTAATCTCTCCAGTCTGGATACGGATGATAGTTTGTGACTAAGCTACTATCGTGCCGTCCGCCGCCTAGGGACACGATATCGAATAGAAAGTATCGATACTGTACTCATGAGTAGTATCGGAAAAAAAGTATCGTACTCGTAAAAGTATTGAAACAAAATTATCGATACTCCAAGTAATTCGTAACATTTACTGTCGGTATTTTTGGAACACAAGCCTCGTTAACCCTGCCCAATACGGACCGCTTAGCCTAAATTTTTAAAGGTATCGATACTTGCCAAAAAGTACTCATTGAGTAAAAGTATCGAATATAAAGTATCGAGTACAAAAGTATCGGTATCGAAAGAAAAGTACTCGATACCACAAAGTATCGATACTTTATTCGTGTCCCTACCGCCGCCCGCAGGGCTTAGCAGCAAAAACTATGGGAGCGGGTTTTTAACTGCTAGTTACAATTTATTAACCTTCATTAAAATATTTCATTAGTTGATAGATCCTTTACGGTCAATAGAAACTAATAATACAATTTTTTAAATTAAAAAAATAAATCGCACCAAGGGCGGTTCACATTATGAAATAATTTAGAACATCCTAATTTCCAAAAATAGTTATCCTTTTTTTGTATTTATTTGACGTTTTAAATCAACATTTACATAAAGTTTTTTCAAAGCTTTTAAATTTGCTTAAATGTGGGTATTTTACTTTTCATAGTCGATTTATCATTGTTTGCTCTATATTTTGACAGGAGACATAGTCTTTTATTTTGATTTTTGCGCGGAAATTTTCATATTAAAGGACGACACGAAGTGTTGGATAAACTGATAGGTAAAATGTGTTTTGTCTACAAAATAATACAAAACTGGTTTTCCTTTTTTTGTCTCTTTTCGATTGTATTGCAAAATGCTACAAGAAGAAATTAATATATTTTTTGGTCATGTGTAGAAAGTGTTCGCAATTTCATTGAAAATGGTTGGTATATTTATTGCAAATATTGGTCTACTGGCTATTGGTAATTATTAATTACTAAACTATAGTATAGTGTATGTAACATCTAGTGATGTGCACGATCGAAGCTTGTTGATTCGAAATTCGAATCACATTTTTGCTGGTGATAATAACGATTATTTTCAATTAATTGGAAGCATAGGTTCGGATCCTACCGGCTGCGCCAGCGTCATATCCTTGATTAATCAGCATGAATTAATGCTATGTTTAGCTGCACTTTATAATATACACATCGCAATTCACAATGTAAGGTTTAAATATAAAGGATCACTCGTAAACTCAAAATAGCAATGCTGATTTATTAAAACGGGTACACACACATTCGCGCTCTTATTCTTGCATCCTTGTCTCGCTCTATCAAACTCACACATACTGCAATCAATTTGTTACATTTCAATAACTTTGGTACTGCCTGAAAAGAAAAAAGAAGTTCCTGACTTACTTTACCAGCGATTTCTAGCATTATTTTGAGTAAAAAATCTGAAAGAAATATTGGTCTCATGTGACATTTGGATTTTTTTTTAAATTCATTTTATTATTTCACATATCGTCACAACTGAGGTGGGTTTGTTTTTTTATACAAATCAGTTTTATTCATAGATTGATGAAAATTTGCTCACTCGACTTTTAAAACAAGAGGAAGTTGTACGTGAGATTTCTCCCTCCATTCCCTTTTCCCATTATTATCCAAGCAAAATAAAGCCCGGGTAAGCTTAGCTACTTATAATAAATAATAAATCGTTTGGATGTTTTTTTTTACAATCGTTCTCTTGTAATTGTTTCGAATAAACTTTTATTGTATAAATTGCTAATAATAATAATTCTATGTCGTTTTCCCCTTTCACAGCTGGTTAGAAGACCTACGTCTTCAACAATGCGCATGTTCTTTCTATCTTACTGTAATTCGAATTAATTTTTAACAATCCTAAAAATGACGATTATTTCAATCACTAGTGACAGAGTGTGAATAATTTAGCGGCTACACACCACTTTTCCATGGATACTACCTACAGCAGGGCGAGTTCATCCATGTGATTGGTTTGTTGTTACTAGTTTCAATTAATGAGGGAATTCAACAATAGTCCGTAACGGTTATTCGGCCTTTATTATCATCCTGTATTGTCTTACCGTTGTTTAATTACTTTGAATTAAATGCTGCATAGATTTATTGGAAGTTTACTTCTAATTTGCTTTCATGATGCACTAAAGTCGCAAATATATTGCGAATTAATTGGGACTATATTCAATTATTTAGAATTTAATCAAAAAAATATGGCGTTTACACAAATAATACAACACAACTGACTCATTTAGCTTGGTCACACCGCACTCGTCTCCGCAGAAATATATATTTAAAAAAACCGAAAATTCGATAAGGAGACGACTATTGCACTAGATAATATTAATTAGATAATTTGTAAAGCGCCGGTTTTGTGAAAAATCGCCTCAAAGGCGCTGTACAATTAATTAAGAATTCTTAGGCTCTATCTAATTTTACTATTTACAAATAGATTAGAAAACATCCGATAAGCACACTTTAATTGGATTATGCTTGAAGATACGGCTTTGCACGCGGAGGACAATATATTTAAAAAAAATGGACATGCATGATACATTTTCTACTCCCATCACTATTAAATAGTTTTTCCTTTATGAAAAGATTAGTGGCAAATGTAGAGTTGATATTTATTTTGGAAGACGGGAGAGTTTATGACTCTTCAGGGCTGGAGAATTTTTATGAACGCTTTCAAATAAGATTTTTTTAAAACATTTTTACTAATTTATTTTTATTATTTATTTACAATGTCGCGGACAGTGAAAGTGGAAGTGAAAGGTTTTTGAGTTTATGGATACGACTGTCTGAAAAGGTGAGTTTTAAGTTTAGCTCTAAATTCCGCCAAAAAAAAAAAACTTTTTTTTTTCTTCGTATTTCCAAAGTTAAAATATTCAAAAATATCTCTTTCAAATTTTTTTTCGAAATTCGCATAATTTTAAGAGTTATAACCATTTTAATATCGCGGTTTAGACGAAATCTAACCAAAATCTAAGTAGAAGAAAATTTTAAACCCATTTTTCTCCGAACCACTTTTTTCGAGGCAGTTTACACGATATCTCAAGTTCTATTAAACCGATTTACTTGAAATCTGGTGTGAGCCAAACCTTCAATACCTTCATTTATGGCGGGAACTAGAACCACAACAAAATTTCAATTTTTACTATTTTTAAAAAATTTGGAAAGTCAAAAAAACTGGTACAAAAACGACTTTTTTATTTCAGACAGCCGCCATTTTGCGAATTTTTTTTTTTTTACTTTTCCTTAATTCGGGCCATAGCCGCATTTGTTTGGATTTAGAATTATTATTTAAAAAAAAAATAGATTGTTGGGAGGGTTGCAATCGTGTCAACCAGGGCGCGCCATTTTTTTGAGACCCCCCACTTCAACACCCTGTAACTCTCTGAATTTTTAATTTTTTAGTTTGAATTTTTTTTAAATGGATTCTTTAATAATTTATAAATATTTCACAAAATAGAAATTGGTAAAAATATTATTTGTTTTTTTTTTGTTGCACCTGAAAAAACACCTACAATTCATGCCTCTAGACTAGAATACCCCCTTAATGGACTAAATGTCCTCCATAACACGAGAGAACTCCTAGCGTGGAGGACAATATACTGTACCTTTGTAATTTAAATATATTAAGAATAAATAAAAAAAAGACTGCTTGTTATTTGGGATTTGTTGTTCCATAGGTAGGTAATTTTGGCATAGGTGATATTGTCAGACAGGATCAGTTTTGAAAGTAGGTAGGATGAAGAAAGACACATTGTTGCATCAACACGCACATTAGCGTTATTTTTTTCTTTATTCCTGATTCTTTATTCCTTATTCCTTTTCTTTATTATTAATTCCTGATTCTTTATCTTGATTCTTTATTCCTGAATGAATTCAACAATTCGCTAAGTATTATGATTCATGAATACGCATTTCAAATTGGCTTGTCAATCTGTAGCAATTTTTTTTTGTTTATCATAAATGTTATTTGCTTAAGACGTTTCGGTTTATACCCCAAAACTTGCTGATTTATTTCATGCATACTAAACCAGCTGTCAATATTTGTACAGCAGTAAAGTATGGCGTAGACTTCCGAAACGTGTTTATTTTATATTCAAGTGAGTCTATTTTCTTTTCGAAAGAAAACTGTTTTTTCCTGCATAAATTAACACATTTCTTTTATAAAGTAACCCGTATTTTTTTTTCTTCTTTTCTTAGGCTATTTAAAGCTTTACAACATCTAAACTCTAAGGACTGAACTTCCTCTGAACAAATATACCGTAAACCGTGGTTACTTTGCATGACTTTTTTGGAATTTTGTGCTAAAACTTTTTTTAAAGCGCTAGTATTAGTTAGTTAGTATTATTTATTTTTAATGGTAAGGTATTATGAGCTGTGTATGACATCTTTGTTAACAGTGTACTTAGTAGTTCTATAAATTGACACTCCATTGAAGGGGTGACTTTGCATCACTTTTGCTTTTCCTTATTTCTCATTGAATACCGCAGATTGATGCTTATTGTAATGCCGTAAACAAATATTTTAGGCAACCCTAATAGTCATTATTAGTCTTACTTTATGAAAAGTTCTCCCGTAAGGTGCAAAGTAGCTCCGGTTTACAGTACGTAAATACAAGTGTTATGAAAAGTTTAATCTGTGTGCTACGCTCAAGTAGTGTTCAGAGAAATTAAAGTTACTTTTGTGTTAAGTTTATATAAATAAGGCCTATAAATTCATCGTAAAGTGCCCTCTTGGTGAGTTTTATCGAAAAACGGCGCATAAAAAAGGTACCTATAATTTGCTTTTTGTGAGTAGGTACCCCACAAGAGTCCCAACTGTTTCCAACCGTTTATAACCAGTGAGACTGTGGCATCCCGATTTTGGTATGTTGTGAAGCTGAAGGTAGTGGGGAAGGGAAAAAGATTTTTTTTACATGAGCTCTACACAGGAGGCCCTGAGAAAAATAATTTCCCTCAGGCCCTATGTCTTCTTTTGGGATGCTGTGTGGAGGGTTATTTTAAGGAAAGGAAGGAAAAGAGAGTTCTGGGAAGGAAACGGGTATAAGGGGTGGGTAGGAATCTGGGGTTCAGTGTGTCCAGGTCATCCACCTTCAAGACCTAGTCAAACCTCACCCCATGAACCCGGGCACCCCTGCTAAATCACCAAACGTAGCGAACCACTTGGAGTGACCTATGGCAGAGGTGTTGGTTATCCAATAAAGGTTCCCGGGCGGCGGTACCCATTCCCGCCTCTCAAATTGAAGATTGGAAAGAGGAAGGTGGAGAACTACCTGGATATTTGTATCTGGTCATCAAACACGGCCAAAGTCATTTCTAGCAACGTTTTCATTCTGAACGGCGTTCTTTCACCTGGGCAATACTGAAAGTATCTACCACTCTGATACGTGCCGCAAATATAAATAGATAGCCATATTATATTATTATTTGTAATTAATTAATTGGAAATAACATAATCAATCAAATAAAATTACGAAATTTGAACCCGTGACCTCTAGATTTGCTGACAAGGATCGCAACTACTCAACCACCAGGACCGTCCACATACTAAGACAACGAAAGTCTTTTTTCTCGAGCCCTTTGTGAAAGGTCTTCAGCCGGCCCTTACCTCTCTCTCGCCTCTTGGGATTGATGATAAATAATTTTTTTTTAAATATTAGCGCCTGCGCAAACAGCGTGGGCATCCATTAATCACGCGCTGTTTGACTAACCGTCACAATACGGAACTTATCCAACACCTTATTTATTATGCATGTCATACACTGCGTACACCTGTAACAACCTGGTAACACTGGGACACATTAACACCTCGATTACTCGGACTAATAACATGATTAAAATTATTCTTTTTTTTTTCTTAATTCATATTAGTTTATGTACAAAGTTTTTTTTTACATGTTTTTCGACTACCACACTAGGCACATGCCCGTATTTTGGTAGACAAAATCTGTGTATTATTATTTTTAAAGTCTGTATACTATTATCTTTATATAGTATGTAAACTACACATATATATCCTAAATGATTGTATCAAATTACAGGATGACTTAAATAGCATAGCTATCTACCTTTTGTCAGAATAACCATTTTTTAATGTTTCAATGGGTCACACATCATTTTTTCAGAAATTCCAAAAAAATTCTACATCAATACGTAATTGTAACGAACTGTAACATGCGCGTATCTGGTGTGATTCTCGATGGCAAGCTACAATATACTTGTCATATTAATCAGATCACAAACAAAACAGCTAAAATGCTTGGTTTCATAATAAGAAATACAAACGATTTCATAAATATTGCCATTATCAAACATCTTTATCAAAGCTTATTTACAACTTCATTGTAATATTTTAATAATTGAAGAAGATTTTTATTTATTTGTTTCGGAAAATCAACAGATTATTTACATCTGTTACAATAACTCAAAAATACAAATAAAATCTAATAACTTATTTTCACAAAACTTAAAATTATAATAACTTAAGATAACATCAATAACTCTCAATCAAAATATTAGAGGTATACTCAGAAAATTAAAAAAAGTTAACTGTCGCAACTGGATACTCGAACCAAGATCCTCTGGTCTTACCAAGAGCGTTGATAGTTTTTGATATTATATTGTTCATTTTTTCAAATAATATAATAATTATGACCTACATTTTGAAGTGTTTGGTTTGTGAAAATTGCCGTAGAAATGAATTTAATTAAAAACTTCTTGTAGTTGCACTTAATATTTGTGAATGAATTATATTTCTTCTGGTGAAAAGATATTGGTAAAAATATTTACAAATAGACTTGTAAGATCTATTATTTTAAAATCAGTGTAAACAACACGTCTAATCTAGAATGTCTTTAAACTTGCTGCCGTTTACGTGTTTTATTATTTGAATTTTCCGGTTTTTGCCTTATTTCACTGTATGTTTAAGTTCCTTCTCCTTCTTATAGATATCATTATACCATAAATAACTTTAAAAAATAATTGTTAATTTTTCCGTGTTTAGTATATTTCGAACTAAGTTTTCTAAGCAAATTTTAATCTTACTAAAGTGAGTCTTGAATATTTTTGACAAAATGTACAATTCTCATTTAATTTCAAAGAGCGCCTAAAATTATGTTCATCTCTTTCTTGTTAAAATCCAGACAAATACAAGGATGTCACAGCACGACGCTGCTGGAATATACAACTAGTTTGTAGTTTTCTGCATAATTAATCACTGGCACTCCCTTACACGAGTCGCGGACAAATATTATTAGACTGAAATTTATTTTGTCAAGAATCCTTAAGAAGAAGAATTCAATATAGATAATCAATTAAAATGGCATAATCTCACATCAATGTCATAATAAATGGCTACAGACCTTTACCTTGTTTCAGGTTACTATTTTATTCAATTACAATGTCTGTCAACTAAGGCTGTTAAATAAGACGTTACAACTATTTTGTTTCGCAATAGAATTCGTTTGAATTTTTTCATGTTTTTTTTTTAAATATAGGCCAAATTAGTTGCCTAACTGCATTACTACCTTGATAATGTAGCATAAATTAAATGTGTTTTTTATTATTGTTAAATCACATCTCATCGGACGCTTTGATAAAACCCACGCTTCTGAATTCATTGACGTGAAATGTTCATAAAAGGGAATTATTATGTATTTCATGAACAGGAGATTTGGAGTGGATACATAGTGGATGGGGCAGTAATAAGAGCACAGAGATTTTTCGCGTATGCTTTCTGTTACTTTTAATTAGATATTTTATATTGTTTGAATACTTTTATTTACGTACCTACAAGGACTTTTGACAAATGATTCATTATCTCATCTGTAAAATAAATAAAGAGTAAGATGCCACTTTTGATCAAATTGTAATCAGATAACGACGTGACTCTTATGCTTGAAAGCTGGTCAGTTTGATCAAAAGCAAAAACGTTCCAAGTGAGTGTTCATAGGTCAAAATATCAAAAGGGTGCTAGCTAATTTATGTGAACAAATAATCAAGTAGGTAAAGCGATGACTCTTTATTCTAATTAGACTCCAGAAAACATGACCCGGATAATCGAGTTTCTTCGGTACTGTCCACGAGGTTTACCTTTGCAGCCGCAGTGTAAAGTTCAGTAGAAGTTATTCAGCCGACACTCCCTTGTTTGTTTTAGTTTTAACCGGGAGTAAAGTCTGCTCACCGTTCAAACAGGGGGACAACTGTGACACCCTATAATTCTTTTTCCCATTGAGCTTTTTATGATAACTTAATTGCCAGTAATTGACGACATGGCGCGAACTACATAAAGCATCCATTAAACAATGTTCGCTGTGTAAACAAAAGTAATAAAAATGATGTTAGCATCACACTATGCATTGGTATTTTAACTAACCATTGCGTCATTTTCCCAAAGGCGGAGAGGATGGACCGCCACACAACCCTGTCTTGGCAAATGCTCCTTGCTTCATTTACATCCATACACTCTCATGGGTACATACCGTTGTATTATTCTTTCTGGACATATCCCGACTCAAGTACGCGAATATGATTTCCTCTTTTAATCTTACTCACTTCGATTTTTTTTTCCTTTATTTTTCCCAAAATTTACATTTCATGCATACAATATTATAAAATAAAAAGAATAATGGGAACCCACTAAGGCGCAGCCTGTGCGTGGGTAATATAGTTGAATATATTTTATTATTGTACCTAGAAAGAACAAACAATGGGCATATAAAGCAAAAACATGATTAAAATTTGTCTTAACAGCTTTGCACAAAATGAGCATACATCAGTGCAACAGTAAGTGTATAGTGTAATATTAAGTGTAATACTAATTGTATATTAAGTGAAGTAGTGTAACAATAATGGTATGGTGTAACAATAAGTGCATAATGTAACAATAATGGTATAGTGTAACAATAAGTGCATAATGTAATAATAAGTGTACTGTTTGTGAAAAAACAATAAAGTGATACAAATTAAGCAAACAATGTTTCAATATCTACATTGTCAAACCACGACTTCAACTCCTTTATGTATTGCAGAAGTTTAGTTGTCACTTGAATATTTTTCGGTAAAAGATTGAATGTACGAGGTCCAATGAAACTGCTGTGAGTGATTACATCAATGATTTCCTAATCTTTACATTTGTAATACGGTAATGCTTGGTTTGACTGAGGATTGATCCTTTCTGGGGACTAACTTAAATGTGCGAACACCGCTAAAGCTCTATGCCAGGGGTCCCAACCCAAAGCATTGTATTGTGAAACCGCGATCTTCAACTTTGCACTCACCCTCCACTTATTAAAATATAAAAATAATGGTTGGAATTGATTGCTAAAATAAGGTCAGCTATGCGCCTGGCACTTTTTTAAGCAATACCTCAAGCGAGAATCCGAGGTCTAATAACAAGAAAGTTCTAATTTCACAAAATCTATACTAAAATTATAAATGCGACACTGCGTGTGTTTGTTTGTTACGCTTTCACGCATAAACCAATAAACCGATTTTAAAAAGTCTTTCGCTAAGAGAAGGCTACATTATATGCGAGTGATAAATAAATCTCCGAAATGTTTGTACGCGCATAACTTCCGAAGGACTGCACCAAAATGGATAATTCCTTTTTTTTCTTTGAGCTCTGGCATTATGAAATTTAGGTGGTACGGAGCTGTTTGAAAACTGAATGTATCTGGAATTAATGTATAGAATGCGGGAGGGGTGGGGGGAGGGAGGATAATTGATAAGTGCAAGCGCTACAGTAATTTACGCTAAAGCTGCGGTTCAATTTTTGCAAGGTTTCTTTTGTGTAAAATAAATACTAGTGTAAATTGGCTAAAAGACCACCACATCATGAGTTTTCAGAAAATCTGGAATTAACAGAGTTTTATAAGATAATGCCTCCATGTGAATTGCAAAAATAAAAAATCGGCACTTCTGTGGGGATCGCACATCGGCGGAAATACCTTATGAAGAGCGGCCTTTGCGCATTACTCGCGCGGGCAATTTCCCGCATTCATTGGGAGATTGGTCGCTCGATCCTCCTACTCGCTAATGGGTGAATCTATCCTCGGTGACAGGCTGCGTCTCGGGCAGGGCGGCCAGGGAACAAAGGTGCCCTTGGGTGCCCATCTGGGTACAGCGGAGATTCCCAAAGTTGCGGCGAGGGCAATAAGAAAAGGATGCAAAAAAGGGTAAAAATAAAGATTAACTTATATTCACGTGTGTTTCACCGCTGAACTCCAGCGGAATCCAGACGGTGGTAAATTCTTGAAAATGCAAGGAAAAAATAAGCAAAAAAAAATTATAATGGTACTTCGTATTTCCGTAAGGTCAATTATTATGTGTAAGTGTTTTGTTCTTTTGTGGGTACTTAGTCCCACAGTAGCGAAGACGTGATAAAAGATTAAGACGTTGTAAAGCTACGACCACAGTACAAGTTTTCAACAATCAAAATATGTATTTTTTTACAAAAAAAGTAAAAAGCATTAACTTTGTGGCTCACCATAATTTACAATAAAAAACATATACATTTGTTTTACAGCACTTTTATTTTATTAACACTCTACCGGTTTTGGAATCACCCTTCCTTCGTCAAGAGAATATTGTAACTATTAGTTACAGGAGACCGATTATACTATCTTACTCTCTCGCAAGTTAAATCCTACAGATGTATGTATTTGTCTCTTTTAAGTGACGTTATTTATCGTTTCATTGAGTTTCAAACCAAATTTCACAACGGTGTTAAAAAAGTTTCCACATCAATAAATTTACATAAAAAAATGATGTTGCACCGTCTGTAAATCTTTACTGGGATTTTATTTTAATTTTGAGGTTTCGCCCTGAAACACTATGTACACGTATACAGTCATACAGTGTCGCAAGAATCATATGGGCCTTTTGTGTTATTTATAAGGGGTCATCCATTAATTACGTGAGCTCGAAATGGGGGGGGGGGGGGTCCAGTAAAATCTCCCCAATCAAAAATTAAATTGTTTCACTTCTTTTGAAGTGTCCCATTTTGCGGGCTGAAAAAAATCTAATGGCTATTATTTTTATGAAAATAAATATACTCATTTAATGGGTGTAAGTCTCACCCTCCCACCATCCCATCCGCAGATGCTTTTTAACTCTTGTCTTTATGTTATTTTTCTTTATTTTCACTAAATAATTTAATACACAAGTGAAAACCTGTTATTGGTTAAGTAATTTATACATGTTTTATCTTTCATTGTAACTGTTGGTTTTCCAATAAAAAAAAAATGAGGGGTAGGGGGGGGTCCCAACAAATATCACCTAATTTCACTAAGGGGAAGGGGTCTAAATTGAAAAAAAAAGCTTGCGTAGTTAATGGATACCCCCTA
Organism: Glyphotaelius pellucidus; assembly: GCA_936435175.1. Taxonomy (NCBI): domain Eukaryota; kingdom Metazoa; phylum Arthropoda; class Insecta; order Trichoptera; family Limnephilidae; genus Glyphotaelius; species Glyphotaelius pellucidus. The sequence goes on along the minus strand of OW386545.1, from coordinate 6,688,961 downwards.
AAGTTTCGAGTTTCGACGCCATTTTAAAAAGAAAGCGTTCGAGACTAGTTTTAACTATCTTTTTTCATGACTAGGTCTTGGCGAAAACACTTTCGACAATTTCTTTTCAAATGTATTCCAATTAATAGTAGTATGTATTACAGTATTAATAAAATTTTGAATTTTTTCAAAGGTGATTGATATAACTTTGGGAATCTCTGGTGAACATATTCCACAATGTGCAGTGCACAGTGTATATTGGCTTGAACAATTACCGCATTACTGGTGTTCTCGCAGCCTGCGACTGACGCATTCATCTCATGCTCGAACCCCACTATAACTAACTAATGAAGAGTGCACCGGCCGTGGAGTGTGGGGTTCGATTGCGTTTTTTTCTGCATGTGCACTTAAGATGAAGTTATACGTGAAATCCTATTTAGATTAATCTTTACGAATAATCGGTTTACATTACGAACATCAAAAATATGCTACGGATAAATTGAAGCTTTTACTAGCTTTTCTATGTATTGGAATTACAATAAAATTATTATTTACATAACAAAAAATATAAGCGTAAACCACTAAAAAAAGTATTTTTTCATGACTTAAGTATGAAGATACATTTTATTTAAAATACACCTTTATAGCTAAGACTATTTTTGAGGTTTTGTATATTCAACTTTTTTTCATTCTTATAAAATTATGCAGAAAATAAATTAAAACCACTTTTTCGCTTACTCGCTTCGTGCAAATAAGACGTTTGATTTTAAATTTTGAAGGCGTGAGAATCGAAATATTTCAGTGTTTATATTCCTCTTAACCAGTTTTACGTATATCTTATTATAACAACAATTTGTGAGGAGGAGAGGGTGCCGCCCCCCCCCCCCCCAGAAACATTTATTGGATAACTACCTCTGCCATATGTCATCCCAATTGGTTCGCTACGTTTGGTAACTTTGCAGGGGTGCCGGGTTCCATGGGGGTGAGGTTGGAGTCTTGGCGGTGGATGCATGTGCACACCAGCTGCGTAGTAGGCCAGATAGGTCTTTCCTTCCTTCTAATAAAAGCGTTGCTTCACACTTAACATTTTAAATTTATCTCTAGGCAAGAATTTATTGTTAAATTGACCGGTCAGTGGCTGAGTTGGCATCGCGTTTGAGTCTCAACCGGGCGTGTTTGATTCCTCGGCTGGCTAAGTCCTCCATCACGACTCAAGCAACATTTCCGCTCGCTGTGGTGGTAGTAGGTAGGTGATTTTCAAATACTGTCGGGTTATTCGTAACCCGGAAATATTTGTCTTTCTTTTTAAAATTAAATACAAAAAATAACAGACAACAAATAAATCAGGTAAAAAATAAAATAAAGATGATGATATGTACTTATTCTTTAGTAAGTTAACTCTTGAAAGTTTTTCCTACTTATCCGAACCTTATCACAGCCCACGATATCTGTAAATACCAATTTTATAGCTTTGTAAAGCGCCCTTGACATTTAGAAAAAAGGTTTAGTTTAAATAAGCATTTTAAGTAATATTAGTAATTCTGTGAATAAGTTCTCCTCGCATTCAAAAATTTCTATTTTTATCTTATTTAATAAATCAAAACCAATTTTCCTCTGAAATTATAAAATTTGTAATTATTTACTAAAATACCCAGAAACCATTTATTTTGAGTAACATTTTTTTTTTAATTCTTAATCAGTTATTATACAAATTTTCCAAAGAAACGTCACTATCTAAATTAAAATCCTTTTTTTAAACTTTCTTTAGGCCGGTAAGTACCTACCATGATATTGAAAAATGCAAATAAGAAAATCCAGCTTAAAAAATATTCTTCACGAAACGTTAAAACGGCCATCATCTTGAGCCGGAAACGAAAAGTACAAAAAAAATACAGACAGACGAAATGCAAAACGGTTGAATTAATTAACAATACTAAGTATTCACAGTATACACGCATCTTAATCGCTCCGAACAAACATTTAAAAATATATGGTTTATAACCCATGAAACACAAAGTAAAAAGTTTTAGCAGTATTTACAGTGAAGGATTTCAATTTTCAACTAACTTATATACTAAGAAATATTAAAATAAACATTTGTGAACGAATAATAAAATGAAGTGACACCTGAACAATTGAAGTGATCATTCTCCATCAGTAATCAGTGAACACAACAATAAACAATTATTTTTATTTCTTTGGTGCTCGGTTCCTATTATAGTCCGGTATTTTCACGGATCACTTCACAGTCTTCGTGGGTCAGTGGTATAAACAACTGACCAAGTTTGCGCAGACATTTCTGGCGACCTCGGTTCGAATCCTACTGAAGCTGACAGAAAAAATTTTATTTTTAAAAATAAAATTCGTACATTTTATTTATAAATTAAATATATCCGATCATCGAACCATTTTACAAAATGAATAAGCAGAAGAGACAAACTCAAAAAAAGGCGCCATCTAGCGACTCAGAAGAAGAAGACACAATGACTAATAAAATGATCAAATGCATTGAAAAAAAATTTAATGAATTAACCAATCAACTTATGAAATCTTTTAATGAACAAATAAAAGAACTTAAGAAGTCCGTCGAATTTTGCTGTGAGAAATTAGACGAATATGAAGAAAAAAACAAAAATAAAGAAATACTGATTAAACAACTTCAAGCAGAAAATAAAGAAATAAAATTACACATTAATAAAATGGAACAAAATGAAAAACTAAACAATATTGAAATACAGGGTGTTCCTTTTAAGGAAAATGAAAATATCACAAATGTATTTAATAATATAATAGACATACTCAAATGTGATAAAGAATCGATTAACGTGTCAAATATTTTCAGAAGCAAAAATAAAAACCCGATGAACAAAAATACTGCCATTGTAGTATCTCTACAAAACAAAGAAAGTAAAGAAGTAATTATAGCACATAAAAAAAAATATGGTATTTTATACGCAAAAAACATAAATTTTGAAGAAAACAACACAATATATATTAACGAACAACTGACCCAATTTAATAAACACCTACTTTACCTAGCTAAATCGTCAAGACTGGGTTACAAATTTATATGGGCAAAAAATGGAAAAATATGGATGAGAAAAAACGAAACATCTCCAATCTTACTCATAAGAACGCCTGAAGACATCCCCTCTGAATAAAGGATAATAAAACCTAATAGCAAACTACTATCACCTTTCAAAATGTCTGAAGAAAACTATATACACGAAAATTACAAATGTAAAAACCCATGTGAACTAAATAACCTATTTAAAAATGTTAATTTCTCGATCTTAAACATGAATATTAGGAGTATAAGGAAAAACTTCGATGAGCTCTGTGTACTTATTAATAACCTAGATTTTTCTCCAAGCATAATTGTTTTAACTGAAACTCAAATGAAACAAGTAATTCCATATGACTTACCAGAATATACAACAATTTCATCTGCCTGTAAGCATACTGGTCATGATGGAGTTACTGTCTTCTGTCATAATACTCTGAAAAATGTTGCCGCTGAAATTATTGAATTTAAAACAGCCAATGCAATAAAAGTAACTTTTTGTCAAAACAACTATAAATATCATATTCTAGCCATATATAGATCCCCTTCATTAAATGATTTTTTATTTGTAAAAGAACTAAAATCTTTTGTTAGTAAACTTGATAGAAACAATTTCACTTTTTCCATTGTGACAGGAGACATTAATATAAATATTAATGATAATAATACAAATGTGAATTGTCAAAATGAGTATCTTGATTGTTTATCTAGCTCTGGACACATGTCATATATTAACTCACCAACAAGAGTAACCTTAAGTCACTTGGCATGTTTAGACCACATATTTGTCAAGTCGCACAAGGCGGTTAATATCATCTCTTCAATTCTTGAAACAAATATCACAGATCATTACCCGACCTTTTATGGACATCATTTCAAAAATACTCCTCTAAACCGAAATTCTGAAAATCTAGAAAAAGTAGACATTGATTATGAAACTCTAAACTCTTTACTTCGGTCAGAAAACTGGGAAAATGTGATATCAATAGAAAATCCACATCTCGCACTAGAGAATTTCTATAAAACTCTGAGAGATCATACTCTAAAAAGTGAAAGTAAAATAGTGGTCACTAAAAATAAATATAAAAAAATTAAACCTTGGATAACAGTTGGATTAATTATATCAATTAAACAAAGAGATAAATTATATAGAGAAATGTTTAAATATCAAATAGATTGCCAAAAGAATAATCTCAGAACAATGCCTTATCTGCAAACAAAATATCTAATGTACAGAAACTTACTCAATAGGCTTATTCGAAATTGTAAAAAGAAATACTATTGCGAACAAATTGAAAACGCAAAAAATGATAGTAAGAAAACATGGAATATTATAAATGAAATTGCAAACAAAAATCGTATGTATTCACCTGTTATAAATGAGGTTAAAATAAATAACAAATCAATAACTGACAAATCTACCATTGCCGAAAAATTTAATTACTTTTTTACAAATATAGTAGATGAGGTACTTGAATCATCCAAGATAAATGATAATAATACTTACCTAGAGACATCCTCACATATAACTGTAGCTAACGAATCAATAAACCCTATAGAAAGTTTTTCACCTATCACAATAAATGAAATTGATAAATGTATTGATAGCCTCAAATCATCTAATTCTAAGGGAATTGATGGACTATCTTGTAACACTTTGAAAAAAATAAAACAACATATTTTAACTCCTTTGCAACATATTTTTAATATGTGCCTTAAAGAGGGTCATTTTCCAAAACAGTTTAAAACCTCCACCATCATACCAATTTATAAATCTGGTGAATCACATAAATTAGATAATTATAGACCAATCTCTCTTGTTTCAAATCTATCAAAAATATTAGAAAAATGCATCAAAAATAGAATCATGGAACACTTAGAAAAATATAATATTCTATCCCACAACCAATACGGTTTTCGTAAAGATCTGAGTACTGAAGATGCAATATATGATTTAACAAAAAATATATACACTTCTATCGATAAAAATAAGAAATGTCTAGCAATATTCTTGGACTTAAGAAAAGCTTTCGACACTGTAAATCATAACTTACTCGTTAAAAAAATAAATCAATTAGGTTTCAAAAAAGACACACTTAAACTACTCACAAACTATCTTAAAGACAGAACACAAAAAACAAAAATTGGGAATATGTATAGTTCAGAAGCTCAGATAAAAAATGGAGTTCCGCAAGGAACTGTTCTTGGCCCGATTCTATTTTTGATGTATATAAATGATTTGTGTAATTTTGTAATCCCAGGAAAAATTATTTCTTACGCCGATGACACGGCAATAATAGTTAACGGAAATTCTTGGAACGAAACTTTTTCTAAGGCAAAAGAATGTATTGCACTTGTTTCAACGTGGCTAAAATGTAACAAACTCATTTTAAACTACAGCAAAACATTTTATTTAACTTTTTATAAAAGCAATAAAAATAAACCTCATGATAACCTTAAAATTAGAATCCACAATACAAGTTGCAATCAAGATACATGTACACTGTGCAATGAACTTGTTAAAGTAGAAAGTATCAAATATTTAGGAGTATCTATTGATACACATCTAACTTGGAAAACACAAATTGTTAAAATCATCTCGAAATTAAGATACCTTACATATACATTTTATAGACTTAAGGAAGTACTTAATCTTGACAAATTGAGAATGATATATTTTTCACTGGTGCAATCTTCAATAATGTACGGCATTATAGGATGGGGTGGTGCGCTTGATGCTTTTATTAAGCCTTTACAAAACACTCAAAAGCGCATTATTTAAGTTATGTACAATAGAACTAAAACATTCTCGACTGAGTTACTTTTCAAAGATACTAAAATATTCAACATCCGTAAATTATTTATATTGCAGACAATGAAATATGTATTTAAAAACAAAAATTGTTTCGAAAAAAATGAAAATAGAATTAGCAAAAGGACTAATAATATCTTTTACACCCCTCAAATCAATACCAAATTAATGCAAACACATAGCAGCTTTATTGGTCCTCGGACATTTAATCTTCTACCAAAACACATTCAAACGACAGATAAAATATCACTCTACATAAAAGAATTAAAATTATGGCTTTATGGTGCAGATGTCAAAACACTTTTGCTATAAATTCTATGTTAACCTTAATACATCACTTTTCATTTTAATTCTAACTCATATAACTTTTTTATAACTTATAACTATTGTTAATTGTACTTACTGATGTATGCATTTTTGTTTATATTACCCACGCACAGGCAGTGCCTTTGTGGGTTCCCATCACCTACTTTTTACTTTACGTAGATTTAATTATTCCTAACTTTTGATTTATTTCTTTCTTATATGTGTATTTTGAAATGTTTATAATAATGGGAAAAAATAAAGATTAAAAAAAAAAAAAAAAAAAAAAAAAACAGCACTTCGCTACGCTCAGTCAGTTATCTACCTATTAACATATCAAAAATAGACACTCCTTTCTTTTTACTTTTGTTGATATGTGTAATATTAGCCAGGTTTGTAGTATAGTTGACAAATGCGTCGGGTTCCCACCCAGGCGAAGCGCCAGGTTATTAGTAACCCGGCAATGCTTGTCTCTCTTTAAAAAAAGATCGAAATTTATTTGAAATTCAAAAGTCAAAATGAAATATTCCGTTACTTTTAAATTCAATTACGTTACTTCAGTCCGAGAGGTCATCCAGCGAAACGGGATTCCGATACGAGATACGAGTAAACACGTAACTCACATATATACTGCATACCCCGTGCGAATGCTGTAATATGTCCATAATAATATTATATGTCCAACCTTCATCGATGGCCGGTGTATAGAGATGGCTGGTGTCGGGTGACGACTGCCTACTGACCGCTCGTCAAGTGTTTTTTAATCGAAACAATGATGATGGCCTCTGTATATATGACAAGGCTGTCTTCGCTCAGAGGTGGCGCGATTAATTTTTAATTAATTAATTAATTGTAGATTTTTTCATCGCATGTTTTTTTTTTTAAATAAATTATTTGTCAAGCGTGATAATGCCACTGAAGAGCGAATGAATGCGAATAATAAAAATATATTTTCCATTATTGCAAAATTTGTTTTTTTTATTATTTATTATAAAAAAATACCCAAATCACTTAGGACGGGTTGTTTCAAAAAATTTGATGGATTCATCAAATATTTGAAGTTGATTTTCACGTTCTGTGTAAGTTCTATTCAAGTTCTGTTATTACATCAGTACAGGACAGTTGCTTCACAAAACTGAAATAATCACAGAACTTGAATAGAACTTACACAGAACGCGAAAATTAACTTCAAATATTTGATGAATCCATCAAATTTTTTGAAACAACCCGTCCTTAGAATTCAATTGCCGGCAGCATACTTTCTAATCATTCCTCACAGTGTTCAAGTCTAATATCGCAATACCTTAATAATACCAAAAAGCTTAAGGCTCAAATTTTAATTAGTTCCTACGAATTCGTTACTATAATTTTTTTTTAAACCGATCCCCGGGAAAATGATTATTTTATATTTAGGATCAATAAAAACAATACCATGCCATTAATATAACTAACTAACTAACTAACTAACCATCACGCCGTTTCCCCGCAGGGGTAGGCAGAGAGGACGGACCGCCAAACAACTCGATCTTGGCACACACTCCTTGCTTCGTTCACATTCATACATCGTCTCATACATGCTCTTCTGTTATTCTGACTCTTGACATCGCCCGACTCAAGTATCTGATTCACTTGGTCGTGCCATGTCTTCCTTGGGCGTCCCCGACTTCGTCTACCATTCACATTTGCGTCATATATTCTCCTTACACTCCTTTCCTCATTCATTCGCTCTACATGCCCAAACCATCTGAGCGTCCCTTTCTTAATCTTATTCATTACGCTTACATCAGCCTTGCATTCTTTGCGGATCTCCACATTTCTCACACGATCATACATGGTTTTACCACACATACGTCTCAGGGATCTCATTTCTACAGCATTCAGTCTACTTTCATCCTTTCTCTGCCAGTTCCATGCCTCACTGCCATACATCAGGGTAGGTACCAGCACTCCATTATGGACGGCTAGCTTCGCTTCTTTTGACAATTTTTTGTTGCTGCCAACGGCGTTCAGACCTCCATTAATGGAGTTACCGGCATTTACCCTTCTTTCGATATCTCTATCAGTCTTCCCATCTCTCGTAAACATACTTCCCAAATACACAAACTCATCCACCTGCCCCAAGTATTCGTCGTTCACAACTATGTTGCACATTGTTTTCGTACTCTCTCTTTCAAATACCATTACTTTAGACTTACTTACATTCATCATTAACTCATTCTTCATACATACTTCGTTCATCCTAGACACGAGCGACTGTAGATCTTCCATACTGTTAGAAATCAGCACCGCATCATCAGCATACAACAGGCAACATACTTCTAGATCACTCAATTTCGCGCCCAATCCCATATCTTTCAACTCTTGCATACAATTATCCATGTACAGATTGAATAACCACGGTGACATTACGCATCCTTGCTTAACACCTTTTGTGATGTCAAACCACCCCGTAAAATCACCGTTCACCCTAATACATGCAACGCTTCCCTCATACAGAGACGCAATTGCTTGTATGAGATTCTTATTCACTCCGTACTTGGACAACACCTTCCACAGCTTTTTCCTGTCAACTCGGTCGTATGCTTTTTGTAAATCTACAAAGGCACAGAAGAGTTTCTGGTTTTTTGCAAGAAACTTCTCAGTGAGCATACGCAACGAGAAAATCTGGTCCATGCACCCCCTTCCACTCATAAAAGCACCTTGCACATCCCAAACTTTTTCCTTTGTTTCCATTCTTACTCTTTCTATCAATATTCTACCATATAGCTTGCCGACTGAACTAAGCAGGCTAATAGCCCTGTGATTCCCACATTCCATACGTGACCCTTTACCTTTGTATAATGGCATGATTACAGCCCTTCTCCAATCTAATGGCGTGTAACCCTCCTCTAAACACTGGTTAAAAAGTTTGCACAACCACGTAAGAATAATAGGACTATCCCCTTTAAAGTATTCGGCAGCAATATTGTCGAAACCCACAGCCTTACCATTCTTCATACATTTCATTGATCTTTTTATTTCATCCATGCTGATTTTGGTAACATTCACTCCGTCATCGTTCATACCCGATTCGACGCTGGACTCACTATCACCCGGGTTGCTTTCAAAGACTTCCTCAAAATATTTCATCCAGCCATTAATATATTTTACGTAAAACCGCTTGAAAATGTTATAACTCATTTTTCAACTATAAATGTAATTGTAAGCACCAGATTTTATTTTTCTAGATGATTAATTAATAACTTTCGGAGGGATTCATATAGAAACATCTGAAATATTAGTAACATATTCATCAGAATTAATTAAAATAAACCCGGCGGAAAGATCAAGTTTCCAGGCCTGTCAGGGCAAATTCAACCGTAGGCCCGTTCACTATGCCGGGCTGCGCGCGTACCTTTGTGTACACGGTCTCTTCATTTACGTTGTTAAGATTCCCAAATTATTTTAGAGTGTTTGAACGGACGAATTCGACTTAAGATCGACAAATTTCGTTAAGATTCTGACTTTAGGATATTGTGTCGTCTTAAATTGAAAAAAAATGTGTGGGCGCTTTCGACAATCGACATTGTTTTTGTCATGTTACTTTAAAAATAATTTTGAAAAATTTTGTTGGGAAAATACAACTTTATTCTTTTCCAATAATATACTCTTTTCTCGACATCAAAAGACCTATATTTCTATTTTAAAACAGACAATTCGTGGTTATAGGCTGAAACCGGTAACGGTCAGAATTTAAAAAAAGTGGAAATTTTTTAAAAATTGTTTCAATGTATCGAAAGACCTACCTGTGTTTTCGTGGACACAGATGTGATATTACGGTATTCTAAACATTATTCCATATATTCTAACCAAAATCTATTACTTTACAAATTTCTTTTTTTGCTGCTTACATGTTTATTTAAAACTTTTTAATTACTTTCATCTTATTCTTTTGTTACTGCGTGAATTTATCTTTGTAAGTTATGTCTTTCCCAACCAACGGAATCTATGTGATTTACCTATAATATTTTTTGTGTAATTTCGATCGCTGGGGACGCCACAGCTTTTATCAAATGACCCAAAACAATTTGCTAATGAATAAATATAATGTGTTGTTGACGCCGGTGCTCGTCGTATCCGGGCTTCTCGCCTTCCGGGCGAAACACTGTCGTATTCGCTCTGATTGAAGTTGATTAACGGTAATAATAATGAAAATAATTAGCCAAGGGTAATAAAGATGGTGATTGAATCATCAATACCAATCAACTGTAGTTGGTTGATATAATTTGCACAGAAAAATGCGGGTCAACCAGTCAATTGGTGATTCAACAGATCTAATCTTCGTTTAAATTGATTAACCTCTTAGTATGACTGTTGGATTTTAAGTATTATGACTGTATTCATTTTATTGGCGTGCTTGTTCATTCCTTGGTGACATTCATCAATTTTCTTCAGGGCTTCACTGTCTTCCTGGTTCTGTTGTTCTTCTTCCAGAGATTTTCCCTTACGAAACTCATGTTGGTCACCTGTTTGATGTTATCCGAAGTAGGTACTGGGGCTTACTTTGTCATCGCATAGAGTTTATGTTATTGACATGATGCTCTTTTTAAATTTGGCAGTGAATCAGAGAAAATGTCGATGTTAGAATTTAGACAAATATTAATAAACGTATGAAGAGCGCGGTTTATTTGCGAATTAGTTGCTGCATTTTGTTTTGTAATTAAGCGTGTGGAATAATTCTGTATGGCGTGTACGTCTTAAGGATATGTTAAAATTAATTAGGGAAATAAGTTCGGTACAGTCGATGTTATTGAAGAATCTTTCCGATCTCCGTCCAAAATTCTTCGGATATGGAGCTTTTGATTCCTCGGCCTGTTGGCCAAGATGATATGTTCTTATCAGCATTATTATAATGTAATTTGTTAAAACATTATACGAAATACGTTTTTAGATTTTCACGGCCAAAAGTATTTTCGTTATTTGTTCCACATCTGCCCTGATGATGGACACTGTAACGCCGTCTAAACGTTGGCTAAAAAAGTAGGTAGCGCAACACGGCATAATACCCTAAAAACAAATAACGAACATAATATGAAATATGTTTTGTAAATGAATGAATGGCAGGTTTGGTTTCTGTGAATACTAATAAAATTAGCCTTTTGAGTATATTCCCTTGATGAATTGTTCACAAAAATGGCGCTATGTAAATCATCCTACTAAAAACTACTGATAAAATATCAGTTAAGCGAATAAAATGTGATGTTACCGCGGAATTATCAGGAAGAATAGATATTGTAATTCAAAAATATTAGGAATTTCATGCGACGTCACGATAAAATATTCGTAATTTCAGAATAGTTTATTAGGAAATCCTGTTAATTCGCTTCCTAACGTATCTCACCGTGGAATTATCAGGAAGAATTCGTTTTGTAATGCAAAAATATTAAGAATTTCATGCAGACGCGTTTCGTCGTCACGATAAAATATTCGTAACTTCAGTTTTATTAGAAAATCCTGATAGTTCCGTGTCCTAACATTTATTAGGCCACCTCGTCTTGATCATTTGTAAGGCCTGCAATCCCGGTTTTAACCGGGATTGCAGGCCTTACAAATCCCGGTTTTAACCGGGATTGCGAATAATTTGAAGAGAATTCTTAATAAATTAGCAATACATTTTTCTCCATGTGTAGATAACAGATTTATAGTTTGGATTTTATCTACAAAGTTTTTACTAGTTACTTACGCGAAATTTAATCAAAACAGAGAGACAAAAGTAAAAATCTTCAGACGTGCCCAGGCAGAGATGGGATTGACTTGCGACTTTCGTCTTCTTCCTATATCGACAGCCCACGCGTTTTTCCACACTAGCATGATCGCCATCTAATTCTTGTAAAATACTGATTTTGTATTTGATGTTGGTTTCTTCAGGACTCTATCTTACAATTACATAATATTTATTTCTTAATCTAGATGACCTAGGTCCCTTTTAAACTTTGATGTAGTGATAAGCTCCCCAGATGTTGCCCAATCTACACATTTTATCTGATCAGCACTTTTGGCAACGATCTAAATTAGTGTATCCTTTGCTTTTAGAATTATAATTAACCGCCTTTTCCCGAAATGAATAGACCCATTGTGCGCACTAAACAATCAGAATCAGTGATTATTTATTTGCTCTGAGCGTTTTTGGAACTGAATATTAAGTGTTTTTTTTTCTTTGCAGGTAAGAAATGAATCATCCCACACGACGGCAAAGGCGTATCTCGCAATGTTGGTATGTCTCAGCATTTTTTGCTTTTTTTAATGCCTTTTCTATTGTCTTTCGTTTTATCTTGAGGCTATAGTTTTTTCTTTGAATGTCCATTCATGCAGAAATTTTAATATCAATGCTTAGATAACTTATATTTTATCTGCTCCATATCCTTCCGATGTATTTAATATCTTACTTTGATTTTGACATCTGGAGATATCATTTTCTCAATAAAAAAATATTTGTTATTTTATTACTTATTTTTTCCCAATAACACAGATTTGACATGTTTGATGAAGTAGTAAAAATATTTCCGGCTTGATGAAAATAAAAGTTTGTCTACGAAACTTAATAATTATTCTGTTCCCTAAAAAAAACGCAATTGTGTGTTACAGTGCGAATTTCGTCTGTGGAAAAATCGGAAATAGCTTTTAACTAAGCCAGTCCTGCCGTCATGAAATTAGCAAAGTTTTTTTTATCTGGAACTTCTACGTAAAAGTTTTTATCTGGTACCGTCATTTTAATCATCAGATATGGAGCGCTTTGAAATGTTACTTAGTTGTAACGCAATTGGGTCTTTCTTCTTGTTAACCCACATAGAGTTGTCTCCTCCAGTTAGTGGAGAAAAAATCAACAGAATTACCAATATTATTATTTTATAATTACTTTAAAATCTACTGTACTAAAGACGTAACGACTGTGTGCGTTTTAAAAAAAATATTTGTTTATATTTAAACATCATTAAAAATAATAATCGTTGTTACTTGATAGGTTTTTTTGGAGTTTAAAAATAGTTTTATATTTTATGTCGACATATCATTTTTTGTAACAAAGAATATACGCAAATCGAGGTGGCAGAAGACAACTGTGTTTTGTATGAAATACACTTCTATCACGAGGAGTTACAACTCTGTAACGTAATTTTTACTACAAAAATATTTTATTTATTTATCAATAAATAAATAAATAAATAAAATATTTTTAAATATCTCGAAAACTTGTATCCTACAACTTTTATGTTGTAAGTTAATTCTGTCACGTGGGTTGTCATTCGAAATATGTATACACGCAGCTCGTGTTTGTCACCCCCAATAGGCATTTTAGGCCTCCTTCTCCCCTAGCTACAATTTCCCCTTTGAGATCCAGAGTGAATTCATTTATGGTAAAAACAAAATGTGACAGAGTGGTGGAAATGTGACAGAGTGGTAAAAGCTATGTAGATTAAAAAGAAGAACAACCCAATTACTTTCTGAAAGCCTTCAGAGAGTTTTTGAAGGGTTTTGAAAAGCCCAACGTTTGTCCCATCAACATCGTTTACCATGAAACTTAAATATCGTGGTTTCATATTAAATTTACGTACTTATATTGTCTAAGACTTAGAAACATTCTCAGACAGATCGTTGAACCTAAACTTTCAGAATTTTTCCGCAGTTTCTTGCAGAGAGTGCTGCAGGAATGCACTTGAAAATCTTAATAGGCACTCAGCCGAATGATGGTTTCTCGGTAATGATTGAAACAATTCACTCGCACGCATTTCCCCTAAAATTACTTTAATCAGAGTAATGGATTTTCTGAATGGGAACAACTAACTACCACTGTCTGTGGTTTCGCATTTTCCCCATGTGAAATAAACAACTGCGGAAGGGTGAAAATGACTGTACCGCTAATTGGCTTTTTTCAGAATAGTCTTGTGATGCGCCATTAAAGCAATTCGAGTCAGTCTGCAAAATTGTAAGGGGCTTCGTGGCGTAGCGGTTAAGGTCTATATAATAATATCTGATTCGGAAGATGACGATATTCTCGTCAAGTTTTATATCTGATTCGGAAGATGACGATATTCACGTTAAGTTTTATAAATATAATTTTATTTAAAAGTGAAACACGTTGGTTTCCATTACACTGGAAAATGATTTTCTTTATTTGGATGTTAGAAAAAAAAGAGATACTATAACTTTAGTCCTACTTTGCGTATCCGATAGTGACAGCGATTTGGCAAATATTCTTCATAAATCTCTTATTTTTTTTACATTACTATGTCATCTGGGATGCTGTGTGGAGGGTCTTTTTGAGGAGAGGAAGGAATGAACGTTGGTCTTGAAGATACCCATGTTGTAGGAGGGAAAAAACACAGAAGCCGGCAAATCGTTCCATAGCCGAGCTGTTGAACTCAAGAACGAGTCGAAAAAACGACCCGTTCTCATGTGACAAATTTCAACCGTGTACATATGTTGGGCGCGCGTTTGGCGTGTCTCCCGACTAAGCACCGGTGCCGAAAGGATCAATGACGCTAGTTCCTCAGAGCATCGTCCATTGAAATACCGGTAGAACATGGATAGAATTCTCATCCGACGCCTGTGTCCTAAAGATTGCAATCCGTTCGTTAAAGTGGGAGAATCTATCAAACGGACCGCCCGTTTCTGCACAGAGTCGAGAGTATTTTTCAGGTATTTTGGAGCTCCAGACCAGAGGTGGCTGCCAAATTCAACCGTGGGTGCACTTGCAATTTGTACAGGGTTAGCAGTTGTGTACTATTAAAGTATCTGCGTGCCCTGTACAGTACGCCCAGTTTTTGAGAGGCTAACTTTACTCTTGCTTCGATGGAGTCCCCATACCTGAGCTGGTCACTTATAGTTACACCAAGCATATCAATCTCTGTGATAAAGAAAAGAAATTCAAATAAATATTTTTTCGCATTCGCATCAATATCTATGTAGATGTTTATTTACCCAGTTGGTATAAATAATATTCGTTTTTGTTAGTAATTGTTTTAATAGCGTATTGTTGTGGCAATATAAAATAACTATCAATATTGACAGCTTACGAAACGCATTTAATTTTCCACCTAAAACAAAGAACGAAGTTGTTAAATAATTTGCCTTTGGGAACTTGTTCACACACTTTGCACATTCATGAAATTGAACAAAGCATTGGTCACCATTGGAAGTAACACCTACATAATTGTTAATGGTACTGACCTCTCCCAGCGAAATCGTTATTATTTTTAATGAACAATGGTGGATAAAAGTTGGGTTGTGTTGCATTTGTCAGCATTCTTACTTTTCTTCTACATTTTCCGAAATCCGTCAAGGTTATTCGTCCTTATAACATCAGTACTACAACCCTTGAATAGGAAGAGATTTCCTGGCTGGTCCTTGGAAACCCTGGAGAAATTCAGTGTGATTAAATTACATCATACAAATTCAAACCATTGCATGAGAAAATACTTAAGATGAAGCTATACTTGAAATCCTATTTAGATACTATTAAGATTAAGCTCTACGACCAATCGGTTTACATTATGAACATCAAAAAATATGTTACGGATAAATTGAAGCTTTTCTATGTATTGCAATTACAATAAAATTATTAATTACATAACAAAAAATATAAGCGTAAGCCACTAAAAAAATGTTTTTGCATGACTTAACTATAAGAAACATTTTTTTTTAAATACCCCTTTATGGCTGAGACTATTTTTGAGGTTTTGTATGTTCTAACTTTTTTCATTCTTATAAAATTATGCACAAAATAAATAAAAACCACTTTTTTGCTTACTTGCCTCGTGCAAATAAGACTCTCGATTTTAAATTTTGAAGGCATTAGAATTGAAATATTTCTTACGTTTATATTCCTTTTAATCGATAGCGATCCGCAAGTAAGTTTATTAATAAATAAATTTAGTATGAAAACGACTTTTCGGAGGATCTATCGCGTTTTTTGGGTGTGTTATGTATGCCGTGTTGCGTTTTCTCCTTTTAAGCCAATATTTCGGACAGGTCACAGTGTCATTCATCAGGGCAGATGTTAGACACTGTATTGATGTTGGCCGATGGTCGACGAAGCGCAGCACTGCATAATACCCCAAACATATATACTTATGGCCGTGAAATCTCATATCTAAAATATTTAGCTTAAAATTAACAAAAACTATTTTTCGATTTTTTTTTAATTTTTCACATTTTTTCTATTTCAGTTTGTATGCTATTGTACGTATAGATATGTTCCTCCGCACGGGAGTTAGAAATAAATATATCTATTTGAAACGTAATAAATTGGTCTCACTGACATATTAATTTTTTAATCAACAATGGAAGATTGAATATATGTTTATGTATGCAATGTTGTTGTTTTGTAGGTGTGAAACTGAATGCCTGATGACAAACTATTAATTAATACATATATTATTGCCTGAACAATGGGTTCGCCAACCCGTTGAATAATAATAGCTATAAATTATCAGTGAATCAATGAAATCACCTATCAATCACTTTAAAGCCATCGAGTTTCATACATATCATTTGTGCCTTCTTCGGGAAAATAGGTAGGTGTAGCGAAAACTAAATAAATTGTATTTTAAAAATATTATTACGTAAATATTGTTTTCTTATTTATTTTTTTACATTAGCTCCACCAGGAGGCCCTGGTCCTTGGGAAAATAATTTCTTTCGTGTGCTGTGTAATATTTGGGTCACGCTGTGTAGGTTTTTTAAGGAACTGAAAGAGCAAGTTCTGGGAAAGAAGTCGGAATGACTGGTAGGTAAAGACCCTAGGGGCCGGTGCGTCCGGGAGCGACGGACGTGTGAATTCATTCCTCCCACTGGCCCAGTAGCGGCTCGTGACTTTTGGGTGTGGTAGAGTGCCAATATTACAAAAATAGGATTAATGATTCTGTTGTCGTAAAAAAAAATTTTTTTTTTGAAAATTGATTTTTTGTATGAAAAATTTCAGGAAATTTCAGTTTGGCTGTGCGCCGCACGGATATCTTCCCTGAATATCTTCATAAAAAAAACCGATTTTTGAAAAAAAAAATTTTTTTTCGCCTACTACAACATCAATAAAGCAATTTTTAAAAAATATAAACACTCTAGCACACCCAACAGTCACGAGCCGCCACTACCCGCCACCGCCACTACCCATCACCCATCACGGGGAGTCCGGCTGGAGAGCCAAAAGGTCACCCTCAACCAGTATCTCCCGATCTGTCCCGCCACGCAGTAGGTGGACAGACACATCAACAATCTGTCACTCGTTAAGTGGGGACTAAATTATTTCAAATTTCTAGAATCTAGAACACTTTCTAAATGAAATAATGTATTTAAAGACATTCATGGCTAGAGGCCTAAAGGTCGATTGTTCAAATTCCTAAGAAGTGCACATATTTCAAATTGGTTGCAGTATTTTTTATGCACGCCTTCATATTTTTTTCAATTATTTACATTTCTAGCATCTAATAACCTAGAGTCAAATTGATTTGATGTTGAAACTGTTGAAATTGTTAACGCAAATCGTTTATTCCCATTGTTTGCGGATGAGCCAATTTTTCAACTTTTTGTGAATACCTCTCCATCCACTTGGAACCTGCACTTGAACAATGACTTTGAAATAATGTTGAACAATTGTATCTAACGCATAGTGTTGATCTCGGTTTAGAATGGAATTCAAATGTTCGTACTTGATGAGTCAGCGATGTGAAATAGACAAGATTGGTCTTAGCTGCAATTATAACATTTGTTATAACGCAGTTTTGTGTTATTTCATTTCAAGTGCTCGTAATAAAATCGTCCATGCAAACGTCGTAAGCCACAACATATCCAAAAATGCTTTTTATTATTTTTACATCGTCTGGAAAAATTTCCATTACCTAGAAAAATCGTTTCGATTAACGTTTTTACGATTAGGGGCCATCCAGAAATACGTCACACCTTAAGGGGGGGGGGGGGGGGAGTAGAAAAGTGTGACATTGTGTGAAAAGGGGTATGGGGGAGTCATCAGCTCTGTGACGTCACATGTAAAAATCTAAATGATTAAAACGCAAAAAAAAATTACATGTAAAATTGCTAAATATGTGACGTCACACTAGTGGGGAGGGGGCCTCACAAATGTGACGATGGGGGGGGAGGGGTCAAAAATTATGAAATTCGTGTGACGTAATTTATAGATGGCCCCTTATCCCACTTGAGTTAAAATCGTTTAGTTGCAACACGTCGTAAGCTCCATTATGTACGATACGACGTATTACAACAAAACATTCTTTGATTTTACTGATTGTATGTCGGAAGCCACAATATTAGTTTTCATTATTTGTGAAGTTACGCTGTTTTTTCGCTCCTGTTAAATTTGTATTTAGTCGCTTACGACGTATTATGGTTGCATGGAAGTTGCATTAAGTTGCATGTAGTAGACATAATATAATGTTATACCATATAATATACAACTAGAAACTAAACCGACGTATCACCAATCTTCTTTTGGCAAGGGGCCATACATTATGTTTAAAGAATGTATCTACGATTTTATCCTTATAGTGGAAGGATTCTTAATATTTTTTTGTAATGCTCCCCTGAAAATGGCAAAGTTTAAAAATATATATATTACAGGTCTTAAAAACATCTTTTGAATCAAACAATTGCAATCGTATCTCTAATACAGGAGTCAGGATTTTTTGGTCAAAATATGTACAACAATTTTTACTTCCTTGACTTGAAAGCGAGGGAACACTGCCTTGATTTCTTTTAAAATTGTGGCAACTTTATGCCTAAATGTATGCAGTAAAACACAAAGAGCATTCGTTTTTGCAACCCATGCATTAACCGATGGACCAAAAATAATCATAGCATTTGATTAGATACCTAGCATATTCTATTCCAATGTATTTGAGTAATGAGCGTTGTCGCTCGAGACCGTACCTATAAGCACGTAGATGACGTGAATAATAGAATTGTATTTCAAGAGAATTATTTGGATCTTCTGTAACATAACACATCTGACAAAGAAAATACGTTTATTCTATGTCATACGCACGAGGGGACTCCCATTTTCTATGGTGTCAATCAAATTACGTATATGTACGTTTCTTCGTTCCCCTCATCCTTATTAGTGAACACTCAAATATCTGCTTGCTTATCCACTCCTTTGTTGAAATTTGACTTTACGCTAGGATTAACGCCGGGGAGAAAGCTTAGGTAATATAATGATTATTATAATAATGTTTTAATCCAGGATGTGGGGAAGATAGTGCATTCCCAACGTCGCATATAGTTATACATATTTACGCAATATTTAAATAAATAATAATAATTGGATGATTTATATAGCGCCGTTTTTGTGAAAAATCACCTCAAGGGCGCTGCACAAACTTACAATACATTTCTAAAATCTAGAAAAACTACAAACTAGAAAAAACAATTAAAACAACTAATGGCTAAAAATTGCATCCACAGGTTCATAAGAAAATATATGTACAATGTCTCGACCAATGAACGCGATGCTTCTTAAAAATGTATACAGGTCCATACTTACCTGGGAGGTCGCTTGAAATTAACACTTATTGTCTATTAAGAAATTTAGATATAGTTCGCACGCAGAGGACATTATTGTGTACACTTGTTATATGTGTTTAATCCTGAAATATATTTTAATATTAGTATAAAATACATTCTTTGATGAGTGTATTTTGGAAATCAAAAGCAACATTTTATAGTGGGCGGTACAGTAGTACAAGGATTTGATCTTCCTAAATGTGATTCGTAACGAGACAGATTGATGTGCAAAGATTCAAGTAATTAGAAAATTAATTAGAAAAGTGTAATTAAGACATATCATAGAAAATAAAAGTATGATACTCTCAGATAGGTTTATTTAAATTAAGGATATGAGAGCCCAAAAAGGTAGGTTTTTAATTTGGACCTAAATTCTGTTGGGCTTGTTATGCATCTTAGTTCCGGAGGGAGTTTATTCCAAGCCTTAGGCCCAGATACTCCAAAAGCGCGATCTCCAAACTAAGTACAGAAAGAAGTACATATGATAATAATAAAAATAAAATCAAAAATAAATCATTGAAGAAGATAACACTAACAATTTAAAGGAAAATTTGGAAGAGAACAAGACACAGAAAAATAAAAACATAACGGTTGAAACTGGGACTTTGAAGAAGATCTTTGGCAGTTGGGTTCTTTAAAAAATATTTGCGGGCCCTCTTCACCATGCCCAGCTCCTGAAAGGCCAACTTAACTATGGCTTCGATGTCAATTAATTGACTTTTATTACATTCAATTTTATAAATGTAACTATGTGCAATTTTATTATAATTTTTTCAATTTTATTATTTAGATTGATGAGACAGCCACAACAATGTTATGTTTTAAGCGATGTACATCGCGTTCTTACTATGATTTTAATTATCCTGTTATAATAAACCATGTTTTATCTACAATAAAATCATTTAACATATGCTTTTGAGCAACATAAAATCAGTACTTTCTAGAACTTGTTAATAATAATTTACGAGTAATAAATTGTTATTTTTATATTCTTCAGTTTATTGAATTTTTAACTTTTTAATCATTGTTTTTCGTAGTTGTTTTGTTGGAGATTTTCGTAGTTTTTTTTTTGGAGATTTTCGGTGGTTTTTGTAGTTGTTTTGTTGGGGGTTTTCGTAATTTTACTAACCATCAAAGAGGCCACAATTGTACATGAAACTTTTACCCAACATTAACTGTTAGCTCCACAGGAGGAGGTTTTTGTAGTTATTTTGTTGGGGATTGTTTGGGGGTTTTCGTAATTTTACTAACCATCAAAGAGGCCACAATTGTACATGAAACTTTTACCCAACATTAACTGTTAGCTCCACAGGGGGAGGTTTTTGTAGTTATTTTGTTGGGGATTGTTTGGGGGTTTTCGTAATTTTACTAACCATCAAAGAGGCCACAATTGTACATGAAACTTTTACCCAACATTAACTGTTAGCTCCACAGGGGGAGGTTTTTGTAGTTATTTTGTTGGGGATTGTTTGGGGGTTTTCGTAATTTTACTAACCATCAAAGAGGCCACAATTGTACATGAAACTTTTACCCAACATTAACTGTTAGCTCCACAGGGGGAGGTTTTTGTAGTTATTTTGTTGGGGATTGTTTGGGGGTTTTCGTAATTTTACTAACCATCAAAGAGGCCACAATTGTACATGAAACTTTTACCCAACATTAACTGTTAGCTCCACAGGAGGAGGTTTTTGTAGTTATTTTGTTGGGGATTGTTTGGGGGTTTTCGTAATTTTACTAACCATCAAAGAGGCCACAATTGTACATGAAACTTTTACCCAACATTAACTGTTAGCTCCACAGGGGGAGGTTTTTGTAGTTATTTTGTTGGGGATTGTTTGGGGGTTTTCGTAATTTTACTAACCATCAAAGAGGCCACAATTGTACATGAAACTTTTACCCAACATTAACTGTTAGCTCCACAGGGGGAGGTTTTTGTAGTTATTTTGTTGGGGATTGTTTGGGGGTTTTCGTAATTTTACTAACCATCAAAGAGGCCACAATTGTACATGAAACTTTTACCCAACATTAACTGTTAGCTCCACAGGGGGAGGTTTTTGTAGTTATTTTGTTGGGGATTGTTTGGGGGTTTTCGTAATTTTACTAACCATCAAAGAGGCCACAATTGTACATGAAACTTTTACCCAACATTAACTGTTAGCTCCACGGGAGGAGGTTTTTGTAGTTGTTTTGTTGGGGATTGTTTGGGAGTTTTCGTTATTTTACTAACCATCAAAGAGGCCACAATTGTACATGAAAATTTTAGCCAACATTAGTTAACCATTAGTTCCACAGGAGGAGGTTTTTGTATTTGTTTTGTTGGGGATTGTTTGGAGATTTTCATTATTTTAATTACCATTTAAGAGACCACAATTGTACACGAAACTTTTAGCCAATATTAGTTATCAGGAGGCTCTGAGGAAAAAAATATATCTCAGGATATATACCTTTGGGGATGCTGTGTTGAGGATATTTTTACGGAAAATAATGAGAGGAAGTTCTGGGAAGGAAAAAAATATGAGGGGTTGGTAGGAATCTGGAAATCAATGTGTCGTATGAATCCATCCCTCCCGCTATGGTACAAGGTGATGGGTCTAGAGATTCCGGCTGGAGGGATCAAAAGGTCTCCCTCATCTAGTCTCCCCTGACCGGCCCGCCACGCAGCAGGAGGGCAAACGTATCCGCCGCCAAGACCTATACAAACCTCACCCCATGAAACCGGCATCCTTGCTAAGTCACCAAACGTAGCTAAATACTTGGAGTGATCTATGGCAGGGGTTTTGGTTTTCCAATAACTTGTTCTATGTAATATGGTACCCATACCTGCCTCCCAAATGGAAACTGGTTTTATCCCGCATTAAACTGGTTATATACATGACATAACATCATTATAAACATGATATACTGATATTAAATTCGAAATATTCACTGAAATGGATGGTTGACAACATACCCCCAAATGGTAATTATTTTTTAGAGAAGTTTGGTAGTCCATGAATATTTCAATAATTTAGTGCGTCGTACAAAGAATAATTATTTTAACCACGTTGTAATACAACGTGGTTTAAAATAATAATTCATAAAATAATAACATACCACTGAATATTATTTCATGATATCGATGGCCAAGTATTAGCCATTGCAATAGGTAAAAATCTGTTGTTTTGAGATAATCAATATTTTGTTTTTGCGCTTGTATGTAAAAATGGTATATTTCAATGATATTTCTATATTACCTCAAAAGCCCTTGTTTTTAAAACAATCTCGTCAGTTTTACCCTTAAATGCATGATTTTTTTTATTTAAAAAAAATAATTTTTCTGCATTATACTTATAAATTAAGAATGCGGAAAAATAATTAAAAAAATATTTATCCGTAAATTCTGTTTATTTTGAGAAAAACGTTATTATATCATGTGTGAAACACTATGCATCCATGTCATACAAAAATGTTCGTACCTAATGTTACAACAATAATTTATCAGTGAATAAAGCGAACTATTTTATGACTTATACAATAAAAAATAAGGCTTATATAAACAGGGAGAAGTATTTATTTAAATGGAATGCCGAAAAATAGTTCTTGTCCACAAAATCTGTGACCTCCAGTTGACAAGTTTTAAATAAAATTTTCATATTGTTGTATACCATCTATCGGAATTTTTCTGCAAAATTATTATGCAGAGATAATGTAAAAACAATACTGTAATACCAAACCCACGAACAGATGTCAGAATTAATAAGAAATAACAAATAGCTAATTGTATCATACGTGTTACACTATGCATTTAAATGGAAATAATTGGGAAAGTTTATATAAAATTGGGTACATTTGAATATTTACACATTATCAAACAGGTTTTTCGACTCTTAAGGAGTCGAAAATTGATAAAGTCAAAAATTATGATTTTAAAATTTGTGTAATACATTAATTCCCAAATTTTTGTTTTATGTACCCAAATTTTTTTTTATTGACTCCCAGCTGCTCCCGCCTGGAGCCAATAAGACTACGACATCCCCAATTGAGATAAGTTGTGAGGCTGAAGGTAGTGGGGAGGAGAAGGAGATGAGGAAGTACCTGGCTATTCAGATCTAGTCATCGAACACGGCTTAAGCCATGTCAAGCAACGTTTGAATTCTGAATGGTGGTCTTACATCAGGGCATACTGAGGGTATCTTCCACTCTGGGACGTGGCGCGAATATACTGTATATATTTTTTAAATAAATTAATTGTGAAATAACACAAATTAATCAAATAAAATTTATTTCTGCACGCAGAGATTTGATCCCGTTACCTTCGGATTGCGAGTCAAGGGGCCTTACCCCTCGACCACGGAGGCCGTTAAATGTATTTAATATAAATATATCTGTCAATTATTATTATCCCAATTTCTAACTAATTCTTTTGTATTCCACATTCTAACAGAAGTGCTGTACATTAAATATGACTGTCTTGTCACGAACATAAAATCCAGCATCCGGCAAGTGGATCTTGTTAAAAAATCATGTGATCATTCATAATTTATAAGAAATAATTTATTCACCTTGTCATCTTAAAGCTGGTGCGAATCTCGAGTCTCTGCCAGCTCGGCGCCATTATCTCCAGCATCCCTTGTGTTTGGAAAGAAGGAATGGAAATTTAATAGGATAATCAGTGGAGAACGGGGAGCCGTGCCAGATACTTTGTCAAATCCTACTTGGGTGTTATAGTCTCCTGGTGATAATTAATTCAACAAGTCTTGACTTAAGTTTTATTCAAGAACACCACGGGGATATATTCTGTATTATAATTTAGTGTTACCCTTGATATGGGAGCACGCTTTATTGCTGCGCCCTTATTTTTATGTTGTTTGATTTTATACATCGCAATTACGTGAAATTTTCTGACAAGCTTCAACGTATCGAAGAAAGGCTGTCTTTATGGATGTGCAATTAATTATGCATCTGTTTTATACGCACTGCGGTAGGGACTGGGTCTAATATTTATTTTATTGATTTAAAATTCCGGAATATGACAGGGTCGAACATTGAATGCCTCCCAATCCAAAAAAGCTTACTTTCTTAACTTTGCTTAAATTATACTTCAATAAGCTTTTCCATACTATACCGGACTTGCTTTTCCAGCTTTAAAAAACTCATCAATTGGTTTCAGAGGCGTTCATTCCACGAAGGCACAAAGCACTGCCCACCCTACCGTACTCACATAAATAATATAAATTATAATAAAATTTACAAAATTATTGCAAGATATCAATTTACACTTTCAAAAATAAGCGTGAAATCGAATTTTAGCGCCGCACGCGCCATTCTGACAGTCCTACTATAACTTGTCAAAAGCAGGAACTAAGTATGTATATAAATGACGCACATGTCATATTTTATTCCAATTAATGTTGGCCGTATTACTTACTAGTTTCTGCACAAATCATAAATGTGGCAACCACCCTCCGTAGCTGTATTAATTAGTACAACTTTACTAACAAAATTAAAATCATATTGTGTAGGCTTTCTTTCATGCAATTGTGCTGTCAAATGTAAAAGTAATGAGGCTTGTATATGCATTAATGAATTGGTTATTTTCACATCCATTCTTAGCGAAAACTTACTACGTCTGTGGAAAGTTTTTAAGTATCAATTCATTTGCTGTTTTTCATACTGCCTGCACATCAAAAACAGCTTACGAGACGTTTGACTGTTTTTCCATCTCCATTTACTTTATTTCTGTATTATGTGGGAAAATAAACATAGTAATGCTATTTTATGTACAATATATGAATGGAAATTTATCTGTGCGGTGATTGTTATACCTGGTTTTATTTTTTTTTTGATAAATTGAATGATGAATCTAAATAGTAAATTAGTTGTACGTTCGCATTTAGTAATGTTATCATTCCAAAACTGCTTTGTCAGTGAATGCAGTGACAAAAGACTAGATAAAGTTTAACTTGCTAAAAGAAAAACTGCCGTGTTGCAAATTTCTTCTTACAGTTCCCACGAGCGATGTTCACCCAGCACAAGCACGTCACATCTCCGTTTCGTGTCAGACATCTACATCTTCCTTTTGTCTGAATGGAAATTGCTAAATTATGCGACGTGTGCACGTGCATATTCTCCAAAGTAAAAAGCGCCAGTTCATTATCATCACGAACAGAAGGATGTTGACGAAAGGAATCGTGTTTTTTTGCGTTTCTGATACGGTGAATATGTAAGTGGATGCAAAGGGTGGATTTGCCAAGTATTCTCGGGGGGTTTTTCAATGTTCGGGAATTTTTTTCGTTAGGTTCGGTTTATGTTTATGCATGAGCACCTACAGCTCTTCTGTCGAGGTCAGTGCACTCTGATGTATTGTCTTTCCTACTCTCTGCAAATATTCTTGATCTTTTTTTATTGAATTGACATTTATAATGGTTATTTGTAACTTTATTTTCCTTTTCGTTATTTGTTTTTGGGGTGTTTTGCCGTGTTGCGCTACCTCCTTCTTTAGCCAACGTTTCGGACAGCGTTGCAGTGTCCATCATTACACATCTGCCCTGATGATGGACACTGTAACGCTGTCCGAAACGTTGGCTAAGGAAGGAGGTAGCGCAACACAGCATAACACCCCAAAAACAAATAACGAAAATACTTTTGGCCTTGAAAATCTAAAAACTTATCTTTATTTTCCTTGTTCAATAACTCCCCTTTGGATGACAAACCGGGACACATGACGTTTGGTTTTCAAAGCTTTTTCGGCTTGCTGAATAATCAAACCATACAAAAAAGTATCTTTATTGTAAAATGAAAACAAATAAATTAGTTTTTGGATACACCACTTTATACGAGTTTAAAGACGCTTAATTTCTAACACAATATTCATATAATCTATTAAAAAAATATATATTTGAAATAGAAATCAATAAAAATTAAACGTTCAATAATTATTGCAGTTTTGGTGGCATTTTCATTCGTCCAATTGAAAAATTCGTAGTAAAGGAAACACAAATATTTTCGATACAAATTAAGTCACGTATGAAAAATTTTGTAATAAAGATTGGATGACAGCTGTGTGTTTTTTTATGCCCCAACAATGATTGTTTATTTACTGTTTTCCGCCAGATTTGGATTTAATTTGATTTTTGGTTTGGTCAGACGGGTTTGCTCTTTGTGCTTATTGATTCACCAGCATCTCGCTCAATCGATGAACCAGCGTAGGCCATCTTTTGGGTTTTCCAGAACTGTCAACTTTTTCCCGTACTTAAATTTTGCCACGAAATTAACTAACACATCCCAAATAACACTTCATTTCATCCATGTTCCAGATTTTTTGCCACTTTATTTAATGCGTTATGCAATAACTTGTTTTATCAATCTGCTGACGTTTGCGAACCTCAGTTGCACAGCCACCGTTCCACCGGAATAAGGGATGCGCTAAATGAATTATAGCAAGAGAGATTACCAGGGAGGTTGCCACAGGGAATATCCCTGGTACCCTTCCTTTTCCCCTTCCCCTTTCCGGTGATGTGCAGCGAGAAAATGATACAAGCTACGGTTACGAGAAGAGTGCACGTGTTGTTACACGTTCTAATATTTTTTTTGAGTATTTTATAATGCTACTTTTCTATATAATGCTCGCACAAAGTGGGAGAGGAGAAAATTGTGTTTTTATCTCGTCTGACAATGATGCTGACATTGTGTAACCTTTTCTTTGTTGTTTGTTAGTGGAGGAAGTGATATGGGTGTCACCGCCCTCTGTTATGCAACGAAGTAAACATGTTTCGAGTGATAAGAATACTATATTTACGTAATGGATACTCGTATGTTTGACCTCTAAAATAAAATCTCATCTAATGAATTAATATGTGAAAATGTGCATAATATTATAAGTGGTTTTTATCATTTAATTTTTGCCTGCTACTAAAGTATGGAATCCGAACACCAAACCAAGTATTGATATTCTAAGATCATATTTTCTTCTTTTTTTTTAAATTTAACTTAAATCTAATTTAATAATTTTATTATTAAGTTCTGCAAGTATTTTATTTTTTATTATTGTGACAGCTGTTTTGGCTTACAGGGCCATTTTAAAACTGCCTGAAAATGGCCTTGAAAGCCGAAAAAGTTCGCTTGCTGAGGATTGGTTTGTACTCCTGTATTTTTAGGTTTTTTTTAAGCTGTGATTTGAAGTACACATTAGTCATTCAAAATTCAACTAAATGTGTTGTTCTTTTACTTATAGGTAGATTAACCTTTGTATTTTAAAAAAAAATATTTATTACAATTAGTTTGAAGTAAAGGAAACAAAAATATAATTTTTTGAAACTTAAAAACTTTTATTTTTCAATACGAGTTTTTGTGAACATAGTACAAACCAATCCTCAGCAAGCGAGTTGTCACAATAATGCAAAAAAAACTAAAATACTTGCAGAACTTAATGATAAATAATAAAAATATTAAATTTGATTTAATTATTTTTTTTTAATTAAATGGAGTTCTACGAATTAAACACAAAAACAATGAATGTTTCCATTTTGGATATGAAAGATATTTTTCCATTTTTTTATATTTCTTCAATTCCAATTTCTGTGCTTTTTTCTGGTTCCAGAAAATTTTCCTGAATTCGCCACACCAATTCGTTAACATTCTTCAATATTAACCAGCCTTATGTTATTTCGACATAAATAGTAGGTAACGACTTAACTTAACTACTTAACATTAACTGATTTATAAGTCATTGAGTGTTTAACACTACTTTTGGGGTTACTTCCATTTCAATAAAATAAAGTTCCAAAACTCGAATTGTCTCGTACACAACGAATTTAGTAATCGACCTCGAACTATCGAACAATACAAACACGTAGAAATAAACTTCAGTTAGCGGCAAATGGGATCCATCCCAAGAAAGAAGGGTTCACATTGAGATGGCAATGGGCGTCTTCATTAGGAATTAGGATCCGAGTAAGTTTTTGTAATCGATACTTAAAACTTAATTTCGTTGTCAGAATGGTTGTTTTTTTATATTTCTCCGCCTCATAATTTGATTACGAAATATGGTTTTGAACTGTTGCAATAGTGACAAAAATGACTAAGTTTGCAAGTGAATTTGGGTGAACACAAAGGATTTGATTAAGGCATTATTACATCAATGAGATAGATACACAAATTAGGAAGATGCATGAACAGCCGAGATTGTGTAAGAAGGTGCAAGAAGAGGCTGGAAGAGGCAAAAATGTCCAAGATGAGACTAGAAGAGCTAAGAAGAAATTAGAAGAGCAAAAAAAATCAAAATGAGTTATGAAGGGGCGAAGAAGTAGAGACATGAAGAGACTGGAAGAGACTTTTTTAAGAAGGGGCGGTAAGAGTTAAGAATGTGTAAGAAGATGCAAGATGCCAAAAAGATCCAAAATTATAGAAGAGAGCCAGTTGTAAAGAAATGTAAGAAGAGGCAAGAAGGAGACATAAAAAACAACGCTCATTCAATTAATTTATTCCTGCCAACCTAAATTTCAATATTGGCTTATTAGTTTGCCATGTATACCGGTCGATACACTTCAACCTCCTACCCATCCTCAGACCACACGTTCCAAGTTCTAACAAATGGTGCTCCCTGATGTACCGGTCTCACCGGGACTGGAGTGCTCCTGGCTGGGGCGGTACAATCGTATCGGATCTACTATTTAACTTTTTGACTTGTAACGTCTTTTTTTTTTTGTTTATTTATTTCATTTATATATCAACAAACAAGTCCTGCTAAGCCAATTGCATTGGCTTGTCAACAGGTGCTTATGATTCAATTATATATATATATATATATATATATATATTATAAATCGATGAACGCCGGCTGCACTCACGAAAAGGCATGACGCATTGTCACGTTCCGCCTGAGCCGAGCTTGCAAGCGAGAGCGCGGAACAAGCGTTCGGCTTGTGACACATCTATCTTTCTTCCACTCCATTGTTATTATATGACGTTATCACATAAAATTATCGTCCGTAAACCGACGACAACCATTTTTTACAACCGTTTACAGACAACCATTTTTTTTGGGATGGTCCGATGCTCTTTAGGGAACCCGCTCGCTCAGCGCGGGTATACTGTGCGCCCTAAAGTTTAAGTTTAGACTTACGGAATTCAATACTTCGTTTGTGTGAAAGCACTATGAAACAATACAACCAATTTTTTTGTACATGGATACTTTCCTACTTCGTAACACATTTATATTTCAGCGGAATATTAAACATAGATGTTTCTTATTATTTGGAATACTACACGAAGAAGAAAACAACTACTTATGCATGCTTTCTGGACCTTAGTAAGGCTTTCGACCGTGTTTATGGAAAAAAACTTAAGGAAAGAGGTATACCATGGAAAGTGGTAAAAATTCTTGAAACTTGGCATCGTCAACAGGAAAACCTTGTAAAGTCGAAAGATGGATTTTCAGAACCTTATTACCTGAAAAGCGGGGTCAGACAGGGACGATGTATGTCCCCAGTACTGTTTAACATATACATGGATGAACTAACACACAGGTTAAACAATGCTGGAGTGGGCTGCCACATCGGAGGAGAATGTATCGCAGACGATATACGCAGACGATATAGTTTTGATGGCATCGTCAATAAGGGGATTACGAATCTTCCTGAAGATCTGTGAAGAATTCGCACACGAAACCAACATGATTTATAATGCGAAAAAAACAGCACTGTTGGTCATGAAACACGGGGAAGGCCCAAAAAATATTCCACCCGCCTTTTTGAACGGTGAGCTTGTGAAAAGAGTAGAATCCACAAAGTATCTAGGACATGTCTTCAATAATAAATTAACGGATGATGAAGACATCGACAGGCAGAGGAGAGTGCTCAGCATAAAATGCAACATGCTCAGTAGAAGATTTCGGCTTTGCAGCCCACGGGTAAAAAGGACGCTCTTCCTAGCCTTTTGTACCACCCTTTGCACGTGCGAGCTCTGGGCAAATTTAAAAAAGGACCATGGAAAGGCTTCGGGTGCAATATAATAATGCATACCGTCTAATGTTCGGACTTCCCAGGTACTGTAGTGTCTCTTTAATGTTCACAGAAGGGAGAGTTCCAGGATTCGAAGCTTTATTAAGAACAAGGATTGCAGGACTGAGGGGAAGGATAAACCACTTCAGAAATATCCTCATCATGGAAGCCCGTCTGATTCCAGGATCGAGCATAGATGAATATTGGAGAAATACACTGGAACAACAAGAACCCGATTAAAGACTTAACTATATTTTATGTGAATACCTAATATCTAATGATGCTTCTCTTTTTTATTTTAATTTTATTATTTATTTATTTTTATTTATTCATAATAACAAATGTAATTATACTCTATATGGGATGTGTGGGATCGCACTTCCCTCCCCACATCCTGGAATAAAAACCATTATTATTATTAATGTACAGCGTTTAAATTGCTATAATTTAATGTGCGTGTATGTTGAATTTGACGTATTATTCTGTTTCGTTTCGTTTGTACTGGTATTACAATGTTATCAATAACTTTGTTCAGCAAAGTTTCTATTTTTCAGCAAAGCAAGAAGTGGGTACTTTTCAAACGGTTCAATCATAAATAGACCCAAGGTTTACGTTTCATTTTATGCGAAGTTTACGATCGCCTTCGAAGAAGCTCGAAATGTTTTCTAATAAACATAGGGGAAACGCGTAGCGGGAATATAATGCCCGTTTTACATGACCGAGCCTATAGGCATACCGCTGATAGGACCGTTGTACATTTTCTCTATTTCTTGTAAATGACGAATGTATGTAACAGAAATTGTGGTTATCGTGGGGCTCTCAGTTGTAGAAACATTTTGCTTAAAGTAATACTGTACATACACTCAGTCAAATGATTATTGTGTCTTAATTTCTGATCTAATTCTTTCTGCTTTGGTGCTCATTACGTTCTGTTCAGATTAGGTTTAGTTTTTTGTTTACAAAATTATAATATTGTCCAACTGTGCCAGTGTTTCAATATTATTTTCTTTCTCGAAATATTTTTTGAAGCCCCGTTATGATTTGAAACTCGGATGAAACAGAAATGACGCATTACTGTACCTACGAAGCACAAGCTGCGCTCATTGGCTGCTTTGATTATGATCTCACTTTTCAAGGCTCCTATTGGTTTAGATTATTTTGATGAAGTATCGCTTCTACCGCGTGTGAACTGCACTCGATTTTTTTCTTATTGAACAATTGAAAAAATATATTTTACAAACAATAAGGTGTCTATCTTCTTTTTTGCAATCAATATTAAAAAAGGTCCTTGTGATCGAAATGGCGCAGATAGCTGGAAACGTGTGTTGACCTCTAAAATCCAGATATAAAGAAACTGGGCAAATTTCACGACGTCAGAGGTCACCATTCTGAAGTTGTTGTTGTTTCAGATTTTCTTATTGTGGTGAATAGAATTATGTATGTAGTTTCAATATTCTTCAGCAGATGTCGATAGAATAGATAATTATATTTCAATAGTCTCGGGATCTGTCGCCGTTCGTGTCCAATGCACGTACGGTTACGGAAATAGCCTATGTTATACGATCGGCAGCTGGGCTCCTTTAGTAGTTCATTAAACCATTGATTACATGTTACTTTATTCATGATAACGTAAATAAAGTAACATGTAATCTTGACGAACTTCGATCTTCATTGGAGATTTCCGTAAACATATCAAGTAATCCCAATCACAGGGATTGAAGAACATTACACTTATTTTTTTTCTGTTCAATATTCCATGCGGTAGACTGCGCCATTTACATTGAGCATTGCTGGAATTTTACGATTTGTTGGTGTTCCATTTTCTTTCTTCGCTCCGTGTGTTTACGATTGTTACTGGAGCCGATGATTTCATGGAAAATGCATGAAATCCCTTGTTTAATTTACTATTTGAGACCACGACTCACGGGAAACAGCCACAATAACTCAAAATAGTTAGTTAGAGCGGTACTTTCAATAATTCTTTCTAACTATTCCTTCTTTTGTCAAAATAACTTCAGCAGATATGAAGTACGTAATTTTAGTGATAATATGATTGAGAGATAACTTTTGAGGGTCACCTGTGCCTGAAATAGATTGGGGACTTATTATTTATTATGAAGTCAATATAATGAAGATTGTAAACCTATTAGAAGCGAAGGTCGTGCAGATCATGTGGGAAACTTTATTTTTAGAAAGACGCCCACAAAATTGATTGGAAATCTATTTTCACGGAAATAACTTATTTTAAAATGTCTGTTTTTGAAACTGTTAGAACTTGATAGAATTCCATCAATGATTTTAATGATACTGATTTATTACCCAGTTATTCCAACTTAGGTATGTCCTTTACTTGATCTTGTCATGTCTTCCTGGGGTATTCCAGACTTTTTCTTTCATACACCCACCATTGCCATGAAATAGTATTTTTTGTAGTTGTAATTTTCAAATAATAAAAAAGTTAAGTACTTTACGCGTTGCAATGCCACTTAAATAAAGAAATTGTTTCTCCTTGTGTCCTTTCTTATTCGTCCCCGTTCCCCTTCCGCCCTCTTTCCACCCCCCTCCCCCTCCCGTGTTACACCTCCACCTTCCATTTATTTTTCCGTTTGTTTATAATAATATTTAATATTTGGAAGATTTATATAGCGCCGTTTTTGTGAAAAATCACCTCAAGGGCGCTGTATATGTCCTAAACATCTGAGCATCACTTTCTTAATCTTTTTTAATAGGTAACATCTTTAACATATCTTCCCACCCATCTCTGTTATTACCACGTCTTTTGTATTCATGCAGATATATTAATAAATTAAATTAACCTAATTACAAACATCGCTAAGCTGCTAATGCGTCTTAAGTCCTATAACTACCAGGCGAACATAGGGCCGCAGCAGAGCGATTATCTCCCCGTCTGGGGGTGTTTGTTACTCGAGGTATAATAACCCTGTTGAGATGCCGACTGACGTCGTAAATCTCATCAGGCAGATGAGTCCGCGAGGCAGCCTGAATTATTGCCGCGGTACCACCTAGGGGTGTATTAGTTGGCAACGATGTGTTAGAAGCGGTTTCACCCTTTGGGTCATATAACTGTAGAGAGACAGGAAATATTAAAACGTAACAAAAAATCAGTGCCTAGTTTGAATGAAATGTTAAAAAAACTAGTCTGATGGCAAATATTAATTGTCTTCTTCTTTCTTGCAAATAAAAACACCTAGAAGAAGAAAAAAGGAGCAAAAAGAGACGAGAACTTTCAAGAAGACATAATCAGAGACAAGACAAGCATAGGCTAGAAGAGACAAGAAGAGACCAGAATTTCAAGAAGAAGCAAGAAGAGCCAAGAAGCGACAATCCGAGAAGACATGAAGAAATCCCTAAAAATACAAGAAGAAATAAAAAAAAGCAAGAAGAGACAAGAAAAGTCAAGAAGAGGCAAGAAGAGCCAACTGTTAAGAAGTTCCAAGAAGATACAAAAAGAGACAAGAAAAGCCAAGAATAGACTAGAAGATCCAAGAAGAGTCGAGTAGAGGCAAGAAAAAGGAAGACGTAAAGAAGGGGAAAAATATTTATAACGCTCAATCCATTCCTTTATTCCTACCCATCCTAAATTCCAATATTGGCTTATTAGGTTGCCATGTATACCGGTCGATTTAACTCCAACCTCCTTCCTATCTTCAGTGCACGTGTTCCAAGTCCTAACAAATCAGTGCCCCCTGGTGTACCGGTCTCACCGGGACAGGAGTGCTCCTGGCTGGGGTGGTACAATCGTATCGTATCGTAATTGTCTTCTTATTTCTTGCACTGTCCCAACTCATTGCCTATGTAGGCTTTTGGGGTCGGCTCTTCTCGTTTTCAGGCCATATCTTCTTCTGTTCTGGGTATCGCTTTCATCCAGGCCGTTTCTGTAATATTTTGAAGCATTGAGTCATCCAGGAGTTCTTTGGTCTTCCTCTGGATGACTGTTGATGAAGCTCCATAGACATTGCCTGTTTCACTGTGTGGTCTTGTGGTCTTCGTCTTATATGTGTTTATGTCCGTGAAATCCAGGCTACCACGAATGCGTGGTGTTTAATCCTATCTTTTAGTGATACTCCTGCCGACCATCTAAGCATTCGCATTTCTGCTGTTTCGAGTTGCCTACAGTAGGAGTCGTACATAGTCCAACAATCGAAGTCATACATTAAGGATTGCTTCATTGTCATCACTTCTTATTTTTTAATGAAGCATCATTGAGCGTCTACTTTATTTGTAAACAAAATATCATGATAATTGCAAAATTGAATTGTTCTGAAAAAAAGTTCGAAATTTTCAGTTGCTCATTTAAATCGAAAATATAAAGTATGTTTTCGTTCTGTGGATTATTTGACTAACACTACATTCTTTATTGCAAAGTGTTGCATTATTCATGTTCAACATTCAAGAAGTTTTATGTATAAATAAATTTCAAGCTCTCAATTTTTTTTTTACAATAGTCCCACGCGGGAGACCCTGAGGAATTTCCCTCGGGGACCATGTCATCTTTGGGGATGCTGTGTAGATAGACTTTTTAGAGAAAGTTAGGAGAGGAAGTTCTGGGAAGGAAAATATTTGAGGGGTGGGTAGGAATCTGGGGGTCAGTGTGTCTGGAGTGACGGACGTATGAATTTATACACACCACAGCGATGCAAGGCGATAGGTCGCGAGAATCCGACTGGAGAGGTCAAAAGCTCTCCCAAAACCCGTCTCCCGATCCGGCCCGCCACGCGTTTGATGGGAAAACGTCAGGTCTTGGTGAAAAAGACAAGGTTTTGGTAGCGGATTAGTGTTGATAGACGTTTATCTAGGGAAAAACCTAATCCCATGAACTCAGTCATCCCTGCTAAACCACCAAACGTAGCGAACCATTTGTAGTGACCTATGGCAGGGGTGTTGGTTATCCAATTAATTAATTAATTATCTCGAGCTACCGGAATATTAAAGTGATTTCCTGAAGTTTGGACCGGTACAAAATTTGCAAGTCACAGATTTTCTAAAGTTCTTTCATCCTTGTTTCAGCCAGCTGAAATGAAACATTATCATGAATTTGTCGTAACTATCAAAATTTGAGCAACAGAATATTACACAACATATAAACAACATCGTTAAATGCAAACGGCACCGACTGTATCGCCGTCATTACCATAATACGCGCATTTTTATTAGCATTTTACAATTTATCGCCGCTAAATGATTCCTCCCGCGAAGGGTGGCTGCCGTTAATGCCAAACGAGCCAAGGATTTTATTGTCTCTGATTCGCGATATTCCCGATAACTACTACATTCAGATTCGCAATTAAATTAAATTTAATGTGAAAAGAAACGTCATTTGATGTTAATACATCGTTTTCAAAGATGTAATTTATTTATTCTTTTATTTGGTAACCCAGACAAAATATCGAGTAAACATTAAATAATAATAATCATTTTGTGTTTCTTTGAATTCGAAAATAATTCGTTCATTTTAACCCCTCAGACTGATTTGTTCGCTATTCGGAACAACTCGTGTAGGTCGGCCGGCGTAACCCGATGGGTCGGTCTAACGGTAAGGCTTTTGACCCCCAATCCTAAGGTCGCGGGATCGAACCCTGCGTGGCAAATAAATTTTATTTCAGTAATTTGTGTTACTTCACAATTAATTCATTTAAAATTATATGTGGTATATTTGCGGCAATTTCCAGAGTGGAAGATATTCTCAGTATCGCCCTGGTGTAAGACCACCATTCAGAA
This sequence comes from Glyphotaelius pellucidus, assembly GCA_936435175.1. Lineage (NCBI taxonomy): Eukaryota > Metazoa > Arthropoda > Insecta > Trichoptera > Limnephilidae > Glyphotaelius > Glyphotaelius pellucidus. The sequence goes on along the minus strand of OW386545.1, from coordinate 6,652,537 downwards.
TTGAAACGTTGCTTGAAATGGTTTTAGCCGTGTTTGGTGACCAGATCTGAATAGCCAGGTACTTCCCCACCTTCCTCTTCCCCATCTCTTTCCCCTCCCACTACCTTCAGCCTCACAACATACCCTAATCGGGTATGCCATAGTCTCACTAGTTCCAGACGAGAGCAGATGGGACTCTTGTGCGATATTCATATAAAAAGGGTTTCTGTGCTGAGGCGGATTAAAGTTATTTAATCCTAGTATATTTGTCTTCTATTTCATTATTAGTGTTTTTTCGTTGACCTCTTTCTGCCAGAATTTTGTTCTAATGAGTTTAAACCCAATATTGTATTTTCCAATTTCCATTTGTTTTGTAGAACCTCATTGTATTTATATTGTATTTTAACCAATATTGTATTTTCCAATTTTCATGTTTACATTATACCTGCAAAGCTACTGCAAGTAGCTTATCGGCAGGCATTTGTTCCATTTGTTTTGTAAAACCTCAGGTTAATCCAGATATTATATAGTCGTAATTAGTAAGTTCGGATACGCTTCTTCTTCAGTCATTCTCTAATTGTTAAGATTCATGACCTGCATGCCAATTCCATTATGAACCAGGCTCCTCCACTCATATTTGTGATGCTTTTCTCATATTTGACAAGACCGGGCCGCGTATTTCCAAACCGTATACCGGTTCAGTCGCGGTAGCGACGATTTACATTTTAAATATCAAAATTTAAATATTTAGAAACAAAATTATCAATTTCTAATATACACAATGGAAATATTATTTTATCTAGATTATAGAGTAATTTTTATTTTTGCAAAGTGATAAAAAATAACCAATATAGAGGTGTATTTACAATATACGGGAATAATATCAAAATTTTAATATTTAGAAATAAAATTATAAATTTCTAATATATACATTGGAAAGATTATTTTATCAAGATATCAGAACAATTTTTGTTTTTGATAAGTGATAAAAAATAACCAAAATAGAGGTGTATTTAAAATGTAAATTGCCGCCACCGCGACTGAAACGGTATAGGTTTTGGAAATGCGCGACCGGACCGCAGCGCATCGATGATCTTCCTTGTTGAAACCAAAATTTCCCCTGTTCAAATATATTATCTACCCTCTCACTGACTCTTGATTTTATTCTCTTTCAATCTAAAGTACACGTTATAATTCACGTTTAATCGAGCGTCTCGTCTCCCTTACGCAGCATTAATTAACGTTTCCCGAAGCGCTGCTCTGTTGAAAGTTCCAAATAAAAACTACGAACACGAGCCACTGATTAAAGTCGAAAGTAGCCACTCCTCTACGCCTCTTACTCAGCACAAACCGTTGCTCGCCGGTTAATTTCGCTCAACGAATATTGTTTTTATGCACGCCGTTATTTTTTCCCGACTTTCATCCCCTTGCTGAAGATTTAAGCCCGCCACAAAGGGGTATATAGCATGGTAACGAAAGCCACAACCTTTATTATATTGTATGTAATTAAAATTGTGTGTATCACCTTATTCAACGCGTTTCATGCAGCGTATTTTTTCCGCGAACATGCCCGGTGTGTAATAAATTGGTTTGTTGGTTAACTTGCTGAAAGCTTTTTGAGGCAGAACGGTGAGGGCTTTGACCCTGGGTCTACAGGTCACGGTTTTAAACCCGGTGCAGTGCAATAACTTTTTAAGGTTAAATTACAAAATGGTTTTATTCTATTCATCTATTTGTAACGCTCGATTACAGAAGCACCTTTTTCCTTCTTCAAGAGTTAAACTGTTCGAATTAAAGTCTTGTTTAAAATAAAGTATTTGTTTAATTGAATAAATTACAGAGAGGCTTATTTATACTTTAGATTAATCCAGTGGTCCTAAATTATTTAATGTAAATATGGGAAAACACACAGATTATAAATTTAAACGATTTACAAATAATACAGAATGACGCTATTAAAAAATAGCACTACCTGGTCGTGCCATCTCTCTCTCTCTCTCCGATGGCGGTAAAGCCCATATCAAGCCTTGGCCTCCTGCAACATTCGCCTCCTACTCCTTCTGTTTTCAGCGGCTGACTTCCAGCTTGTTATTTGGAGAAGCTGTGCTGCATCCTGTCGCACCTCGTCTTCCCACCTCAGTCTGGGTCTTCCCACTTTTCTCTTTCTGGGTGTCCAGTCAAAATTCTCTTGGGGACGCGTGTATCCGGCAATCTCTGTACATGTCCAGCCCATCTCAACCTGAGGAGTCTCATGTGGGCTGAGATGTTAGGGGCCTGATATATATCATACAGTTCTTTGTTGTGTCGGATGCGCCACTGTTCCCCCTCTTTCACAGGTACAAATATTCTTCTCAGCACTTTTCTTTCAAAAGTATCTAACATTTCAGCCATCTTTACCGTCAGTGTCAGCGCCTCACATCCATATGCCAGTACAGTTCTCACAATGGTCTTGTATATGGTTATTTTGGTTTTTCTGGGACGCTACGTGACTTAAACACTGGGAGCAAAGAGAAGTGTGTTTTGTTGGCTGCTGTAATTCTCCTTCTGATTTCCGCTGGATCCTCATTATTCTGTCAGACTGGAGCCCAGGTAGGTAGGTCGTGCCATCATTTCATCCAAACTGCTAGACCCTGCGGGCGGCTTTTGGTTCAGCCTCGCCAAGTTAGTGTTGGTGACCATTTTATAAATCCAACAGGAACTGGTTCCAAAATTAGACCTCGTTAAGTAACTGGGACGGGAGATGACATCACATGTAATATACAGCCGCTTGATACAACTGAGTATTACCGTCAATCTTTCCATATCCGGAGAGATACTCCAGATTCACAAATTCGTAGAACTTATACCTAGGGAGGCGGGGCACCTTAATTAACCGAATTACAACCGTAGCTTTGTTTGAAATTCCACGTACACAGATGTTATTTTTTTCATACGGCGTGGCGTCAACATGCTTCGAAACTGGGTTCTGAAATTATTTAACAATTATTGTTAGCTTTTTTTTTACAATTATTGTTAGCTTTTGATTACTTAGTTAAAATGCAAAACACGTATATTTCTTTAACAATAAATCTCAATAATAATAGCCTTGTTGTTTTTTAGGCATTCGGAAATTTATATAGTACGTATTTTTCACACCTAGATTTTAATGAATATTATTTTTCAACTTCATTACAAAACGGAATATATTCTCTATACTCATTCTTGTGGGAACAGCTAGTCGGAATCAGCGTTCTGATTTTTTTTTGTTTAGTTCAGATACTTTTTTTATCATCCTACTGTATTAAACTCAAATTTCGATTTTTCGAAGATGTCTGACTAATCAACTGGACGATCGATATAAACCTACAATAATAATGATGATTCTAATTTCAACCGCTAAAGCGTCCATACTTTACAAGATTCTGAATTATTACTGCTCGAAGTTTGCTCTCAGGTTATAAAACATTATAATATTTATGTCTAAATTACTGTGACCGTGTTCTAAAGTCACGACTAAGTTAAAATCACTACATCAAAAAGAATTCATAAGAATCCTTTCAAATGATACTCGCTTTGATAGTATATTTATATAATATTATATTTGGACACATTTGGGGCAGGCAGATATTACGCAATTTAGATTATCGTGATAAAACGTCAATCATTTATTGTCATTCTCCTTTTTTATATTTGCAAATATTTTCATCGTTTAGTCATCGCAAGATCGTGCCTTTTATTTGCCAGTTTTGCCAAATCACGAGCTTTGTGTAGGTTAGGGACCTACCTTAACCATGATTAAATTTACGTTATTGAAGAAGATTATAATAATGACAAATCTTAACACAACGTGAAACAGAAGTGGCGATCGAACCAGTGGCCTCTGCCTTACCAGGATAACACCCACCGCTGAGCTATATCCTGATTAGTTTCCGTAATTTTTATCGATTTTATATCATCGAAAAAACCATTAAAAATGTCACCGGAGACCAAAATTTCATTTACGTTTTGTGCTCCAAATATAGTCAGGAATCACTGGTTAAGTCAAGTACGTCCCTTAACAATACCCTGTATACGGTTCCGCGACTTTTCAACCCGCTACTTAATATCCTTGTCAAAATATCCCCTACAAAATATCCTACTGACAAAACATCCCCCAACAAAATATCTACTAAAACCTAGCCCAATCTAACAAAAAAATAGTACAAACATAATACAGACATTCTTTAAAGACAATAAATTATTGTTGAAAAATAGTAAAATGTAAAATAAGATTAAGTTAGGTTTGAGTAGATATTTTGTTAGAGGATGTTTTGTCCATAGGATATTTCGTCGGGATATTTTGTCCCCATGTATACGTTGTCTATATTTAATTATAATTACAGCTGGGACTCTTGTGAGGTATTCACATTAAAAAAGTTGATATAATAAGCCCTGATGAAGCTTGAGATAAGCCAAACGTTGTTGGCTGTCATATTTTGATTCAATTAAAGTGGTGTTTTACAAAGTGTGTTTTTTTATTTAATAGATTATATAGTTTCACCTAATTTCTAATAATGTTCTTGATTTCGATATAAATTAAAGTAATTTATTCTTTTCCACCAACCACCAAGTTGCCATTTTAAAAAATGAATTTGATTGTCGATATTTCGCAATATTTAAAAAAATATTACTTCATCAGATATCACTGAGGTACTACCATATATTCTACTTATTATATAATATATACCGCACCATTGGCTGGCTAGGGTAAGTTTTCCTTAGATTCGTTAACCAGACTAAAAACTTTTGTTGTGCTCCTATATTACTTAAATTGAAGTTTTCCTGACTTGATATATCTACCCTGAAAAAGCTCAAGAGAATGGCATTCATTGTCAAAAGTTTACAGTAGTATACAAATAAGTTTTAATCCTTTGTTTAAATGTTATTTGTTCACTTTAATTTTAAAGAGAATTAAGGTTGTATTAATATTGAGAGCTTTTGCTGTGGTCTGTTGTTGTTTGGATCTGATGAATTTGAAAGAGAACTCTTGAAATTGAATGGTATTTTCTTTTTCGCGTATAAATATTATCTGTCTGGGACTGGGATATGCGGTTAGTTTCAATTTATTTTCCGATAGAGGCAATAGACATTGGATACGTGACGGTTAAAAATCATATTTTTGTATGAACTATTTGGCTTTGATATTCTTGCCTGAAGAAAATTTTCAATCCATACTTTATGGATTTTGAGATGTAAGTATTTTATTTTGCCGGAATGTGTATTTTGCATCCATGCTGGAACAGTAAACTCCAAGCCCCCTTTTTGTTAGATAAGGTACTGTTGTTTTCTCCAAGTTAAATAAAATACTGAATGTCTTGAGCAGGGCGACTGGAGTGGCTCAGAAGCAAGTATACTGAATTGAGCGGTAAGCTCCCTGGGCCGTTTTAAGAGTGTCGGCGACCAAATTGGCTCTGTGGTAGGAGTCTCCTTTGGAACAAAAAAGTAGGCGATATGGGTATCCAAATACGCATTTCATCCTACACATTAGAAGAATAATAAAATAAAGAAACGGGAATAATAAATTCGAAATAGTATTATACCTACCTACAAAAATATCTGCAAAATGAAAATATTGTTCTTATTGATTTCCGACTTTATGTATATTCCCATGAATATAAATGTCCCATGCCTCTCTCGCTCATGGCTTTCCCCCAATTTATTACAAGAGCCGAGAAGCGTCCTCGCGTCGGGCACAAGAGAAGTATTCGGTATTCATCATTATTGATGTTTCCCTTCCCTCTTTGACCATTGATATATTTTCGTTTTTCCCTTCAAGAGCCCCAGCCGACTGAGGGCTTTTCAAATCGTTATCGAATAATGTAAATAAGATGAACCCTTCGGTTTAATAGTCGCCTACACGCGCTGCGCCCTCCACCTCGCCGCTCCATTGCCCTACATACCGCCCTACATCCCCTAGCTGATATTCTTTCCGTCACATCCGACGGAATATAGTGACATTTAATATACCTCAAGGGTCGTATGATAAAGTAGGGAAGGTACTCGGCCGGAAGCCATTACTGAAATTTTAATCTGCGATTAATTTAATGTATTTTTTAGGTTCACCGTACTTAAGTAATTCTTCGCCTAAACCTTCCACCTTCACCTTCACGACGTTGTAAATAACTAATTGTGTAAAATATAACCAAATTATTATTTTAAGCTTTTGTAAAGGTCATTTTATGAAAATTTCCAGTCCCAAAGAGCTCTAAATTCACTAGTATTTCAAAATAAATATTAATTCAATTTTGGCATTAATCTTCTTGTAAATGTAAAATCAACAGTGATGAGGGTAGCAAAGGTAAAGTCATGCAATGTCCAGTGTTTTCAATATAATGTCCTCCACGTGCAAAGTCGTATCTTCCCCAAGCATAAACTAAAAAAGTGTGTTTATCGGAAGTGACCTGCCAGGTAAGTATGTTTCTGTATCTATTTGTAAATAATAAAATAAGATGGATTCCAAGAATTCAAAATAAATTGTAAAGCGCCCTTGAGGTGATTTTTCACAAAAACGGCGCTCTACAAATTGTCCTATTATTATTATTATTATTCGCACATTTTAACACTATGCTGGTTTTTTTATTCACTTATTTCAAACGATTTGTTGAACGTAATGGTAAAACTCTCACTGTAGGTTCTAAAAGACATTATGTTAAAATGCGTGACTTGGGCTTAGAGCCAAGGAGTTTGTCATTCTGCCAAGGAGGCTATCTAATCAACAATTAATTTAATGTATTTTTATACATTTATAATAGTAATAACTAGCCGTTAAAAACCCACTCCGCAGGTTTTTGCTGCTAGGCCCTGCGGGCGGCTTTTGGTTCGGCTTCGCCCAGTTAGAGTGTTGGTGACCATTTTATTAATCCGATAGAAACTGGTCCCAAAAATAGCACGTTCCTCGGATCCACTGTGATCCAGTCATAGCTAGTTACCGGTACAAAGTAACCGGGACAGACAACGACGTCATATACATTTGTAATATGTAGCCGCGTGGTACAATTAAGTATTACCGTCAATCTTTCAATATCGGGAGATACTCAAATTAATTAAGAGGCTACCTCACAACGTAATACCAGAAGTCAGGATTTATTTCAGAGCAGAAATTCTGGGGCTAACTACCATATCGATGTATATTTCTTACTATTCATATATAAAATCCCCGAAAAAGGGCGTTAATGAATAAATAAATAATATCGATATTCTTCCAATTTATAGGAACAAAATAAATCGTCTTCTTATTTTATATAAAGAAGACTTTTTATATCCAAATCTATTTATGTATTTAAATAAGTGGTGTATACAAAGATTTTTTTTGTATACACCACTAATTCACGTGTGACAAAGTCGTCAAATGGCCATTCAATGCCATATTGTTTTTTTGACAGTTGAAGTTTAACGTTTACTCTAGGTGCGTTGCAGTTTTCTATCTAATAATAAACTGAGGAACTTAACACCATGATAGTTGTCCTCTTTTACTGATCACAATTTGTTCAAAAGCTGAAATGCATTTAACGGGGACCCTTCAACTGTCAAAAAACAAAATGGCGCTGAATACCCATTTGATGACAATTTACATTTCAATTACTCGACAACACACCACCTAACAGTTTTTCAATCAGTTGAAACTGTTTTTGAGATCTCAAAAATATTATTTTCCCTTTTCGACGTCAACTTTTTTACGTGAATGTAAGGAGTGAATGCTATTCTAGCTGCAGTCTGCAGGGTGCAGATTTTCCTGAAAGCCAGCCTCAGATAAGGGAATAATTATATATCTTAAATCAAAGCTTAACGTGGGTATTTCTCTTCCATTTTGTGGACCCTGAGCTTCTCCTTGGCATACCTACTTCCTCCTGAGAGATAAGGGGTTACCTGGAAATTGAAAATCATCGCTGAAGGTCACCCATGAATCCACACACATGACTGTACCATATCAGCTGTACTCCGGTAAATGAGGTAAAGGGAACAGTGGGGTGATTGTTTCACTAACCCCAAAGTGCCGTCAGTTCCCGGGCCAGTGGGGCGAGAAAAGCCGTACAAATTCCAAGGTTTACCCCCGACCTGCGACTGACCCCATCGATATTTCACCGAAGCTTTGGCCTGAATCATGTCTGCTGGGAAAGTATCCGTGTGTTGCTGCTGTATACTTGCGTACTAGTTACAACACTGTTGAGGCTTCTTCACTCGGTGTGGGATGTGTCGAGATAGTTGATTGCTTTACTGTCGAGATTTATTGCCTTTTACAGCCGAGGATTAGCAACTCGCACACAGAGTTATTTTTGCCTCCTATTTTTCCGCCTTACAATCCCCATATTTTTTCTCTGAAGGTTTTCGTAGTGTAGATAGGCGAGTTATTTTTACATACAGCTTTTTATAACAGCTTCAAACGAAAACAATGTATGCAAAATTGAATATGTTAACTGTTTATCAACACTTTATGTGAACATTTGTAGATTAGGTAGTTCAATAATCGACAAAATCTCTGGAGAACTGGTTATGAGTTTTACCATTAAAAAAATAATTCTTTTTTTGTAGATAGGTTCGAGTATCGCTAGATTTGCAGTAATTATATCGTCTGCATTTATCCTACGTTCGTTTTTCCTATGCTAGTTACATCACTCATCATAGTCAAACATATTTAAAAAAAAATGCATGTTTGGTTTGTAAAGTTTTTTTAGGTATTTTCGAGCCCTGTTAAAAGTCATTGAAGTTATATTTAATAAAAATTACGTTCTAAAATTTAGCCACGTATTATTAATCTTCCGATATATAAAATCCTCGTGTCACGGTGTTTGTTATCATACTCCTCCGAAACGGCTGGACCGATTTTAATAAAATTGTGTATGCTTATCGGGTAGGTCTGAGAATCGGCCAACATCTATATTATATTCATACCCCTAAAAGTTAAGGGTGGTCCACCCCAAATTTATTATTTTTATTTTTTGGACAAAATTTTTTTTTATTTTTTTATGGTGAGGCATTAAAAAATACATACAGCCCTAAATTTTCACCCTTCTACCATCAACCCCTATTTTTTAATAGCGATATTAGTAATTCAATCATTTTCAACCCCGGAACTAAAAAAATATTTTCTAGAAATAATATATATTGCAAAAAAACGTTTTCCGGGTCAGCTAGTATTAATATAATATACGCAATTCTACTACAATACATGGTGCGTATACACTCGGGAGCCAAACCTGTGAGCCGTTCGTTGACATTATTTTTTCAACGGACCTCGAACCCTGTCCACGGGAAAGGAACGAACAAACCGCAAACGGTGGTTCGCACAGTTTGCTATTGGTTCGTGGTTCGATGTTCGTTAAAAAAATAATTTCATCGAAAAGTTCACGTGTTCGGCTTAGCGGTTCGGCTGGTGTATATGCGCCATAATGTATTCAGTTTTAGCTCATGTTGTTAAGTCATATTTCACGAACTTATCTCTATTCACACCTGTGATTGTATCACGCTTAACGACTTGTGCGATTAAAGGAGTTACCTGGTGCTTATGGAATATTTAGTCCTCGAAACCTTTCAGTAATTTAGGAAGTTGAATAGTTGACACGCCTTTGTAACTGAAGATCTTTATTAGATTGTTTTATTTTGTACATTTTCTTAGATCCTAAGAAGGTATTCAGTATTACTAATACAAATTAAGCAAAAACAAATATAAAAACAGTTTACTTTAACGTGGGTCTTGGTTCTTTTATTATATTTTTTTCGCAAATTTATACTGCCCACTTTCTACAAATCGTAAATTACTACACACAGGAGGCTCTGAGGAAAATAATTTCCCTCAGGGCCTCTGTCATCTTTGAAGATGCTGTGTGGAGGGTCTTTTTGAGGAGAGGAAGGAGTGAACATGGGTCTTGAAGAGAGGTTATAGGAGAGAGGGAACACAGATTCCGGTAAATCATTCCACAGCCGAGCTGTTGAACTCAAGAACAAGTCGTAGAAACGACCCGTTCTCATGTGACCGTGTACAAATGTTAGCTATGCACCGGTGCCGAGGGGATCAATGACGCTATTTCCTCGGAGCATCTGCCATTATAATATACCGGTAGAACAAGGACAGCATTCCCACCTGACGCTCTCTTGGATATGCATTGTGTTTATTCTACCGGTATTTCAGTCGAAGGCGCACCGACGTTAGGTGCAGTTAAGATTATTCGCCACGTTCCAACGGATCGGTTTTACGTCTACATGTGGAGAGAGAAAATTGTTTTTTTTTCAGGCCCAGCTTTTCCTTTGTTTCACGCAACGGATAAGATGGGTCCTGAAGTTTATCTCAGAATTCCTTTACAGAGTTAATATAATAAAATAAACTTTTGAGAATCGCCTGCTCGGATAATCTTTATTTAATGAACTTGTTTTTTCTCTTTTCAATTATTATTATGAATGTCAATAATAAAGCCATACAAATTAAAACTTTCACGTGCGTTTAGAAAAGTCATCAGTCTACATGTATTTCACTTCGGAAAAGTTCATTAACCCTTCAAAATTTCGGCGTATTTTTCAGATGGTCAAAATATTTTAGCTTTACAATAAAATGCAAATAAGTGAAATATTTCTGATGATATTCCAAAATTAAGAACTGTTTTTGAAAGGGGATAGAATACGCTTTCAAATTTTATAATTTAAATTAAACATATATTTTTCAAAATATAAAAATTTTGCGTGCAGACAAAAAAAGTTTTAAAAATGGCCCACCTCACGTTTTTTCTAACTAAAATTACTGATAACGGAAAAAAATAACACCTTTTTATTTTATTAGACAAATGTATTTCAAATTTTATTGTCACCTCATTTTTTTGCTTTTTTATATAAAAATAATTATTAAAAAATTATCAAAGTTTCAATTTTTTTTTCAAATTGCGATTCAAAACTTTGATTTCATAAAGGTGTACATTTAACTTTTATGGTCGATATTTTTTAGATTAGACTATAAAGCGTGGTGTGTTGCCTTTTTAACACAGTTTAAAACATAATTCTCACTTTGATAACAAGGGAGTTACGGCGATTTGTATGTGACGCATGTGAGCTGGGACAAATATGGTCTCCTGCCATTCAAGGGGTTAATCATTATGGAGATCGTATCACGCCTAAACTCCGTGAAAATATACTCACCTGTACACGTGACATGACATGAAACCTGGCGGCGTATCCGATGGGAAACATTGATTTAATGGATTTTCTGTGCGTATTTCATTTTAAATTTGAGGGGTTTAGTTTAACCCTCCGAATAATGACAAAATAATATCTATGAACTTTTGCCTGTCAAGATTCGCGCACTAAATTCCCGGTTCTTCCCGTGCATTTTAAATTTTCCTTTTTATTGGTTATTTTTTAAACTTTTTGCAAAAACAAAAATTGTTCTAAAATCTAGATAAAATAATCTTTCCGATGTGTTTATTAGAAATCAACATTTTTGTTTTTTAATATTAAAATTTTGGTATTGAAAATGTAAATTAGCTTAAAAATACATACCTGGGGATTCCTAGAAAAAGTACATAAAATAAAATAAACTGAACATTTTAAACACAGATTCCTTTTTTTAAGAAAATTTATAATAAAACTGTCACCTCACTTTTTATGACATTCATACAATTTTATTTTAAAATTAAATGTTTGTTACGTCACAAATTGGCGCAAAATAAAATCGTCACTTATGATCGGGTTTGTAAAATATCTGACCAATATAGCTCGTATATTCCTAAAGCAATAAGAAGCATTATTTCTTTCGCTTTCTAACATAAAAGAAATCACAAATGTATGCGTGACTCTGGGACAATCTGGGTCTCTTGTTATTATAACGGCATATGATGTTTTGGGACAACTTGGGTCTCCTGTGATTAGACGGGTTAAATATTTGAAATCTCATAATATGCTCAAATTACAGTTACTCTTTTTTAAACCAGAAACCAACTGCTGTGTTCACATAAGTAACCACATAATAATTGCTTTATATATTACTAGCTTTTTACCCGCGGCTTCGCTCGCATGGAATAAAGAGGAAATTACTGTACTTATCAAATATCTTGCACTTATCAATTATCCCCCACCCCTCCCCCTCCCGCATTCCATGCATTCGTTCTCAATACATTCAGTTTTCAAACAGCTCGCGTGTCACTTAAATTTCAAAATGCCAGAGCTCACCAGTTGTAAAAAAATAATTATCCAAAGTTATGCGCGTACCAACATTTCGAAGATTCGTTTTTATTAATACAGTAAGATATTAACTATGACGCCTGAAATAAAAAAAAAAATATATCGACGCAGTTTCCACGGCAACGATTTGTTTTCTGACATTAGCAATAACTCGCTTTTGTTAGCGACAGAAAACGTATAAAAAATATAATATATTAATATTTATAATTCATAACGCCAGAGCTTACCATTACATACAGCCTATAGTACTCGCATATAATTTAGCTTTCTACTGGTGAAAGAATATTTAAAATCGTTTTATTGTTTTATGCGTGAAAGCGTAACAAACAAACACTCGAAGTTTCGCATTTATAATATTAATATAGATTTAAGTAACAAAGGAAATTAAATTTGAACACAAACATAAATGGAAGTTGTAAAACTTTGCCGGCGTCTCTGAAGTTCGCTTCAATGAGTAGAGATTATTTGAAGAATTATTTTCCCTTTTGAATCTCTCCTTACTGACGAAAATGTGATCATATCAGAAGCAATTAATGTATTTTATAGAAGTCTGCCTTCAAATTTACTTTGTAAAAAGTTGGCAGATGACTAAAAGTGTCTCGACATCTCGGTAACCCCAGCAGCAATTAAAAACTAAGACACCATTCCAAATTAATGCATAAGTTTTGTTTAAGTTTCGTTTTGGAACATATATTTTTTTTATATGAATACCGCACAAGAGTCCCAACTGCTCCCGTCTGGAACCAGTAAGACTATGGGATCTCCAATCGGGGTATGTTGTGAGGCAGAAGTTCGGAGGGGAATGAGATGGGGAAGAGGAAGGTGGGAAGTACCTGGCTATTCAGATTTCTTCACCAAACACGGTTAAAGCCATTTCAAGCCATGTTTCAATTCTGAATGGTGGTCTTAAACCAGGGTGATACTAAGGGTATCTTCCACTCTGGAACGTGCCGCAAATAAACCATATATTATTTTAAATGAATAAATTGTGAAATAACACAAATTAATCAAATAAAATTTATTTGCCACGCCGGGATTCGATCCCGCGACCTTCGGATTGCGCGTCAAGAGCCTTACTACTGGACTACGCCGGCCGTCATAAAATATGTTTAAATACAATATAATGAATCACAGAAGGCACATCAATAGTCATTTATTTTGTCTTTATTTATTAGTGAAAACTTCTTTAGCAGCGTTGTGATTTGAAACTCAATGAAACGAAAAATAGAGGCACTAAAAAGAGAAAAACACATACAACTATAGGATTTCGCCTGCGATAGTGACTGCGATTTAGAATGAGATAGTATAATCGGTCCTATTTGTGCGGTGCTTCGTAGCCTATCGGTCTCTTCTTTGTGCCGTGCTTCGTAGCCGCCCTTCGTAGCCGCCCTTCGTAGCCGCCCTTCGTAGCCGCCCTTCGTAGCCGCCCTTCGTAGCCGCCCTTCGTAGCCGCCCTTCGTAGCCGCCTACTCTTGCCTACTTTAGTTTACTGAAGGTTTCACTTCTACCGCGCGTGAATTGCCCTTTTTTGAAGTGAAACTTTTTTAGCACCGTTGTGTTTTGAAACTCGAGTGACACTAAAAAGTGACATACATCTACAGGATTTAGTCTGCGAGAGAATGAGATAGTGAATAAGGCACGCGCGATGATGGCACCACCTTATTAGGGTTAGAGTGAAGCTGATGATCACTCTACGCAAGAGCTATACCTGTAGATCTCGATATGGTATATCTTCTGAATCAAATAGCAAAGGTAGGTTCACAAGGGTACTCACGATAAGTTGGCGATCTTGCCCGGATTGAGGTCCCTCGTGGTCGATTCGGCTATTCTGAACCACAGGTAATTACGATGGTCAGTTTTGTAGCGATTAAGGGAAATACGGCGGTATTTTCACCTTGTGAGTCTCAATTTATGTCACGATAAAAACGTTACGATGTTGACATTAGCGATACGATATGAAGACTGCCCAACAATACACCTTTGTCTCCTTGGCGACGGCTGTCCGCTGGGCAGCTATCAGCATGTGTTAGTACCCCGTGCGAATTCACCAATAGGTTTGAATTCTGGCCTTCTCTAAGTGAAACAGAACAAACCCATCGAGATTCAATGTAGCGTTATGAAACAGATAGAATGAAACCTTACCTACGTACAGTACCTACGAAGTGTCGCGCTCTGTCAAGCTGCGCGCATTGGCCGCTTTGATTATGTGCTCACTTTTCAAGGGTCCTATTGGTTGCGATTGTGTGGGTGAAGGATTCACTTTTTCCGCGTGTGAACTGCACTCGATTTTTTTTCTATAAGCATGAAAGAAGAAGGTTCACCTTGCTTCAATCATCGCTTGTTGTCCATCGTACACTCTTATACTGGCTCTAGACTTTTGCTGCGTACACCGGCTTATTAAATTCCCACCTCATTCCGAATTGGGGATGTCTTAGTACCACCCAAAGATATTTATTTATTTATTACACGCCCTAATGGGCTTTTACATTCTTTGTTTATAAGTTAAGTATCACAGTACTTAATACTTTAAAACTAAAAGAATAAAGAAAATATAATATAATGAAAAAACTTTTACAACAATAGCATATAATATAAAATAGAATACATTGGTAAAAATGATAAGAAGTCACACATAAAAAAAATATTCAATATAAACAAAAATTGCAGAAATTATCCACGTCTATTTGTGTGTAGATTTATAAAAGAATTGGAATAAACAATGTTTATACTTTTTTTAAATTTGTTTTTTTGGTGTTATGCCGTGTTGCGCTACCTCCTTCTTTAGCCAACGTTTCTAAAGGAGGAGGTAGCGCAACACGGCATAACACCCCAAAAACAAATAACAAAAATACTTTTGGCCGTGAAAATCTAAAAACTTCAATGTTTATACTGGTTATTCTTATGGTGAAATATATCTCCTAGATCAGAATATTTATTTCCGAGATTGTGAAGTCTCGGAATCGGTGAATTTTGGTAAGAGAGTGTCCTGGTGTTGTTAAAGTAAAAGGGTAGTAAACGTCGGCAAGATCTTTTTGGAATGTGGATGTTGATTAATTGAAGTCATTCAGGACAGACAATTTTGTAATGCAGTATTTTATTGGGTCCCACGCAGTTTTTACTGGGTGGGACTGTGTTTCCTGGTGTCGCCGATATTGTTAACCAATACCACCGTACACATTTAAAAATCAACTAAATGAACGAATTCTTTTCGTATTCAAACTATATTGTTAATGCTACTGCACACCTTCAAAAAATCAACTACTTTCCGTATTCAAACTATTTCCATTCGGAAGTTTTTTTTTTTTTAAATATGTTTATTCAGTTTTAATTTTACAATATTTTATTTTACAAATCTTACGAAACTGATCAATCAGTTTGATTGTAAGAAATCTCTCATTTTTTTCTAATTATTTAATACAGTATACTTTTCAGTTTTACATAGTATATACTAAATATAATACTTAATAATTAAATACTAATTATTACTACAAACTAATTATTATAATGTTTTAATGTTTATGAATTGCGTTGTAATAAAAATATTTTACACAGTACAAACATACGGTGAGAAAATAAATAGAAAGGAACTATTTTAATTGATTTCATGTTCTTCGGAGGTAGAAAGATTTAACTTTTGTTTTTATTTTTGAATAAGATGTCTCATTTTTGATATTTTCAGGTAATGCGTTAAATATTTCCGGAATTTTATGACTTTTTGTTCTATCTCCGTATACATTTTGAGATTTATTGACAATAAACATTTGTGCTTCTCTATGCCTAGTAGGGTAGTTGTGGTTTACAGGTTTTTTGAATTCTGTATTCCAGAATTCATCTAGCGTTAATTGGTAATTTACCTTACTGTGTATATCCCGCCGACAGTCGGGTGGACACCATAGCATATTTCTTGTATTTGAATATTTTTGGTACCACCTGAAATCACTTTTTCTGTCTTTTTGCAGGTTACCATCGTCTTTCATCACATTCTTCATTCAATGGATTTTGTGGGCCTTTCCAGTCAATATTTTACGTTTATTCCTGCAGAGGGAAATCTCTTGTTATTATTTTTTAATCCTCTCTTCTTTTGCTCTCTGGGAAACGTTATTTGTCACGCGCCTTGTTATTCGCAAAGACTCCATATTTCTCAAGTGTCTTGCAGACCGAACCGGGCTTGCCTGCGTACAATTATTATCACAAAGGTTGAGCACTTAACGCAATTCTTTTCTTTTCATTTCGAATCATTTTTCACGGCTCTTTGTCTGTCGTTAATGTTAATATCTCGCAGCACTCTGCGGATGAGAAGTGAACGAGGACATTTATTAAACTTAATTAGTTTCGCGGTGGGACAGGTAACCTGTATTATTTTCCAAGGCAGATTAATCTTGATCCCTTTAAATCCCGTAACCAGTTTTTGTCCGATTTAAATCCCGCTGAAAACGACTGATCGCTTGGAATTTGTGAAATTGTGAGTGCTTTCTAATGTGGTTTGGTAGTTAAGTCTTCTATTTAATTATTTAATTTATTTTCATCATTCTTTTCAGAATCCATTTACTTATTATATTATTCTGCAGAATTATTTGAATTGAGTACACTTTTTGCCTTCTATTAATGAGCCTAGCGAAGTCATTTTTTTAGTGACATTTCGTCTGTATGTAATTTTTTATGTTCGTTTTAATGGTTCAGTAAAGATTCTTTTTTTAAATGCGAAATCCTTGTGTTTATTTCGACATTCTTTCGCATTTTGTCAATATTAAATACCCTCGACTCTGTGAGGAAACGGGCGGTCCGTTTGATAGATTCTCCTAACTTAACAAACGCATTGCAATCTTTAGAGCAAAGGCTTCGGGTGGGAATTCTATCCTTGTTCTATCGGTATTTCAATGGAAGATGCTCTGAGTAACTAGCGTCGTCGATCCCTTCGACGCCGGTACATAGTCGGGAAACACGCCAAACGCGTGCCCAACATATGTACACGGTTGACATTTGTCACATGAGAACGGGTCGTTTCTTCGACTCGTTCTTGTGTTCAACAGCTCGGTTGTGGAACGATTTGCCGGCTTTTGTGTTTCCTCCTTCCTACAACATGGGTCTCTTCAAGACCAATGTTCATTCCTTCCTCTCCTCAAAAAGAGCCTCCACAAAGCATCCCAGATGACAAAGGCCCTGAGGGAAATTATTTTCTTGTGTGGAGTTAATATTTTTTTGAAAAACCTACCTGTCTGAAGAAAGTTTGAAAACGAATTGTCATTAGGATAGTAACGTTTCTTTTGACAAATTGTACAATTCTTTATTAGAAATTTACTGTAAGCGCTAAAGCCAGATAGTGGAATATTTCCGGGATAAAATAAATTTTCCTAAAAAATTTGAAACTTAAGAAATAGTGTTTTAAAAGTTAGTTTAAAGATTGGTCGCTGAATGGTCCAGGGCAGGTTTAATAAGAATGATTTGTCTCTCTCCAAAAAACAAAAGCCTATTTGATTATATGTTTTCAGAATCTCTTCTTTTACCTATTTTTTTTTCATTTAATAATCGCAATCGTTAGTAAGAATCCTATGTTTTTCCTACATATACATCGTCACACCATCTTTCCTCCCGCACAGCTCCGGGCACCTCCTTCCACATCGAAAGGACGCTAATAACAATTACAAACACAGCGGAGCAAACATCCAACAGCCCCGTGAACTCTGCTCCCCGCGCGGGCCCATCCGATGGCTCCGTAAAGCGGTGCGTACAGCCGTAGTTCGCACAGTTGACTTTATTTATCGTGAGTCGCGGGGCAAGACTATGGACCCGGACGATACTCTTTATGCGGGCGCCCTGTTCGCTGCTCGGTCCCGCGGGTTGCCGAATATCTCGCTTATCGTTCTGAGGATTGTTGCTGACCCCCTCGCTTCGAATTCGGTGAAAATTTAGTGTAAAATTAAACAATTGAAAAAATATATAGCCAAATATTAGGGTCAATATGCCAAGGGTGGTCGAGAGGGTAAGGAGATGTGAAGATGAAGTTGGGAAAGAAATATTTTGTTTTACACTTTTATATGCTGATCGGTTTCGGAAGTCTTCATTCGTCCGGACACAAGTTAAAGAAACGAAAAAAGCTCAAATAAAAAGCAGGCTTTGGAAATAGCGTAAATTTTATTAAATTGTAATTTTGCTCATCTAATTATTTAAAGTAAGAGTTAATATATTGCAGAAGAATCGATTAATAGGGGACTGAACGCTGTTGGACCTAACACAAAAATATCCAAAGAAGCGAAGCTAGCAGTCATTGGAGTGCTGGTACCTATGACAGCGAGGGATGGAACTGGCAAGTAAAGAAGAAGAAAGTAAGCTATGGAAATGAGATCCATATGTATGTTAAAACCATCGTGAGAGAAATGTGGAGATCCTCAAACTCATGAGATGCAAGGCTGATTTAAGCGTAATGAGTAAGATTAAGAAAAGGACGTACAGATGGTGGGCATGCAGAGCGAGTGAACGATGCGAATGTGAATGGTAGAAGTCGAGGATGCCCAAGGAAGTCATGGCACGAGTAAGTGAACTAGATACTTTAGTCGGGCCATGTCAAGAGTCAGAATAATAGAAGAATATGTTTGAGATTATGTATGAATGTTAATGAAGCAAGGGTTGTTTGGCGGTCCGCCATCTTCCCTGCGGAGGAACGGCGTAAAGGTTATTTATTATACTAGTCGGATTTTACCTGTTTACTATCCAAAAATTGCTTAGAATTCCGCTTAGCTATACCTCTCTGTATCTTTACCGTGCTGTATCTTTCTGGGACGTCTTCGACTTCTTTTTGCACGTGCGTAGGTACTATTCTCTGTCATATATTACGCTCCCTGACTCTCTTTGTTTCGTCCATCCGCTCTTCGTTTCCAAAGCCTGATTGCTTGCTTTCTACGCTTACATTACCTTACCTTGCACTACTTCCAGGCCTCTTCATTCTTAATTCGACAACACATGATTTTACCGCACTTTATTCTTCGAAGTTTTCATTGAATAGATTCCACAACCAATTAACCTAGCTGCATCAGTCTCTAAAACTTCGAATCATCCAAAGATCACCCTTGGTTTGACCAAGGGCAATCACCGATCTACTAAATAATCCAGATATTATTAAGCATGTTATCACGCTCTGTTGTCCCCATCATCCATAATAAACTGCGGTCGCCGCAAAGGGGTTTGTTTGCAACATCTCTTGCGGCTGGGAAGATGGTAAGGCTGTATATTCACGCAAGTCGTGATTGCGGAACTTAAATCATTCTCAAGTGTTATTTTAATAAGTCCTTCTTTGCTGCAATCTAACGAGGACCGCCTTGTCGCTGTTTCTGTTTATTTAAGCTCTGACGCAGGTTGGGGGCCGTATTTTTAACATGTACGCAAGTCCTGCAACCTTTTCAGATTTATTCGATGATTTATTGAGACGCGAAGAACACTTGACCTCTGGATGATTATTTTTCAATTGTCAGAATACAATATTCGTCTTTAAGTTTGTTTTGACTTTTTATGGGGTTTCGCACTTGCTAAATTGAAAAGGGTACCTCTGAGAAATTTTAAAAGCAATAAATCTACCTTAGTTGCCTCATATTTTGTTATTTATGTCTGTATAAAGTATTTTATGAGCAACTAAGAAGAACGCAAATATGCACACAGCACTTCAACTATTAATTTGAATGAATGCAATTTGGATAAACTTCATAACAAGCTCATATTTTCCCAGCTTTGTTTTATGGAATCGGTTGCATTTTCATTATCGTTTTTTTCCTTAGTAGTTGTTCTACTAGTTCTGTGAATAGTAAACCTCACATCTAAAAAGTATGTATCTAATTTTAATTAAATGAATCAAAACGAAAATTTCCTCTGAAAAATTACAATTTGTAAGTAGGTACTGAAATTTTTACCTACCTATGATAAAGCATAGTATAACACTTTCTTCTTCTTCTTCGTGCCCTATCAGGTCCCCTCGACATTGGCGATCACTCTGGAAAATCTCTATCTTGCGCTGCCCGGAATAGCTCCTCCACACTTTTAATACCGGTCCATTCTCGTATATTTTGCAGCCAAAACACTTGTCTTCTACCCGGCCCTCAGTGACCATCAACTCTTGCCTTTTAATATTAATTGATAATACGATATGTAATTTTTTTTTAACAAGAAATTATATAATTTGTACATAAAACGTCAAAAAAAAATTGATAAATCTTTTTTCAAGCTTTTCTCGGTCAATGGATATCATAGAATTGATTATTCTGATTTGACAGTTCGTAGAAGGATCCATGCTCATGCAAACTCTGGCGGGATAAAACGGCGGTATCCAACACGGCCACCATTTTGAAACGTAAACGGAACGGATGAAATGCCGAACGATCGAATTAAAACAGGAGTTCTCTGTGCTCAGTCAATAAATATATTCATGATAAGTAGGTGGAAAAAATATTGTTGTAACTTGTAATTGTTTTTACGATTTTTTCTTATTAAAATAATTGGTAGAAAGTAAGATTTCACCGATTAATTTTAAATTCTTTTATTTTATAAAATAATCTACGTACATATCATACAAACACGTCGCTAATATTAAGGGTTTTTTGGGTTGGTTTAAAATTTTCGCATAATTTTCAAAGGTTGATATAAAATGAGATTTTACAAAATTCTTCCTTTGAAGTGCTGCTGGAGAGCTCCTTCTCTTTACAGAAATTCAATTTTCAGAAGTGTTCTCTGCACCGCGGGCTGTTTACCGTGTTCTGGCACAGGCGTACCGACGATAGCTCAATCGTAACATCTCCCTCTTTCACATAAACGAGAAATATTACAGAGAAAGAGGTTACACCAGAACTCTCAGCGGCAGGATAATACTGCGTGTTCCTCCTTTAGGAAATAAGAACCTTCCTTTTAAAAGAGGCTACATTTTTATTATTATTTTACATTTCCTCTCTCGCGGCTATGTTCTTTGATGCACCGTGAAATACTGGAGTATGTAGAATTTGCGGAAGGATTTTCCCCTTTACCATTCAAGAGTCGGCTTTTCGGCTAATGTATTTCACGAATGACGTGTCGGTATTTTATGCAAAGAAGCGCCACGCTTCATGTTTGCAATTTTTCGAGTATCATATTTCAACCCTTATGAAAAAGAAAATCTCTACCTACTATTTCATATCTAATCACAGTTTGATACAAGCAAAACTGAAATTGATGTGATATTAAAATATATCTGAAGCGTTTTTTTTGCGGTTTTGAGTATTGAAGGACCATGAATGAGTGTTTTATATGTGTGAAAGACCACTGCACAAGTAGATAATATGCACATAAAGGAAAGGAGAAAAGGACTTAGTGCTGGTATTTTCTTCTATCTTGGTTGGTGTTATTATGCACTTGTGGCGGAATATTTTGTACAATAGTAGTTCGCAATGTAATGTACTTTTTGCGGCTGCGGACTTCAAACCGGCGGAGAGCGAATAGCGGAATTGGAATAGGAATTAATGCGGAAATGTTTATGCGGCGAGGGTCGATTAATGACTGATGTGGGTAAAGTAAAAATGATGGGTCTAAAGGGAAGGGTAGGAAGGATATGTAACAATACTAACTACAAGTACAGGGTCATGGTGTATAGATGTATGTATGTAGGTAAGTGTAGCCATGTATTGTGTAAATGCCCAACCAATATCTTTTGATTTTTTTTTTAATGATAACTTTTCTTCGTAGTTGTGTAAATTGTGAGTCCTTCCTTTATATCTGTCCACTTTGCAAAGATCAGGCCTAATAGAATTTTTTTTTTGTGAAAATATAATTTTTGTGTTGCATTTTAGTATTTTTCCTACTTGCCATTAAAACCTAAGTTATTTGCCAATTAATCGCTCAATGCCTCAAGCACCCCTCAATCAAATGAAGCGGAAGGAAATAGGGGATAAATCTTTCTCTTTATTCAGATTTAGTTTTTTTAACAAAGTTAACCATTTTACTTTACGTTTGAATACGGTCATGAGCGTAGTAGGGGTGGTCGTGATAATGCAAATGAATATTGTAGTGTGAAATTTATACGAAATAATAAAAGTGAATAATAGTAACTAGGGTTGTTCTGAGAATGTCTTTCACTTAACGTAGTAAAAATTAATAACAGAATGGTCGATACTCTCAGTATCTCCCTGGTGAAAGACCAACAGTCAGAAGCGAAACATCGATTTAAGGTAGTATTCTAGTAAAAAAAAACACCTGCAATTCAAGCTTCTAGACTAAAATAACCCCTTAAGCATTTTTTGTAATTGAGTTGCCAGGCACATACCAATCTTCCTTTTCCCAATCTCCATCCCCTCCCTGCTCTTCTTTCAGCCTCCCAATAAATCAATTTAATTTGGGAGGCGGGTATGGGTACCGCCGCCTCAGGAACTATTTATTGGATAACCAACACCTCTGCCATAGGTATCCTCAAGTGATTTGTTACACGATTTAACAGGGATGTCCGGGTTCATTGAGTGATGTGGGTTCTTTCGGACTTCTTCTCCTTAATTTCCTTAAAAAGACCCTCCACAAAGCATTCCTTAAAAATACATAGGCCCTAAGGGAAAATATTTTCCTGAGGGCCTCCTGTATGGACTAATGTGCCAATGTTAAAAAAAAAACGAAAATTATACTGGCTTCACGCATTTGGGATTTTTGTGCATTATCCTTGAATATGCTAGTGTCATTTGGTCTCCTTTCTATGCTGTTCACATTTGTCATATCGAAACCAAAAAACATCGCTTCCCACGAGGAATCGCCTGGAGGTTAGGACTTGAAAGAGGCGAGTATGATGAAATTGAACAAACTTTAAACATTTCTTCCTCAGAAAAACGTAGAAAGGACTCTGATCAAATTTGCATATTCAAAATTATCAACATTATTACTGACACACCTGCTTTGTTAGTACTCATCCAGTTTAATATCCCTTCCCTTAGACTCCGAAATAATTAATTTATTGTTCATTATTTCGGGGTTCAGTTTCTCTTCCTGTTCCTCAATCAACATTCTGCTAATTATGGATACCATTCTCCTTTGTCCAGAATGTCTAGACTTGTCAACGTAAGTCAAAGCATTGAATTTTTTTGGTATAAATTATACTATAAGCCTAAATGACTTTTGGCATCGATACGCAATGTGTAATTTTTTAATATAAATCCTTCTTCATGCTTTGACTTGTAGTTATCTTCAATAATATATACTTTTTATTTTGTTGTCATCGCTCTTCATTCATATTTGCTCTTCCTTCACCGTCATCTCTGTTTCTTATACATGTTGTTAATGGTCTGTTTGTAAGTAAATAAAATTTAAAAAATAAAGACACAAAAAGAATTCGCAAAATAATATTAAAATTAAACTCCGCTCGGACGTCATAATAAGAATAAAAACCCATAAAAAAATGATTTTTAAATTTTATTCTTGATGTTTTAAGTCCTACAATTTCCAGCCACGAATCTTACCGTCTTGCCGCAAAGCTTGTCAAAATTAAATTGACGACTCTGATTTTCCTTTATATCACGCGAAAAGTGAATATGTGGGTACTTAATAATATTTATACGAACGTCGTATTAAGTTGACACGCATAAATAACGGCGTCTGTTTTACGCCTCTCTCGCAGCGGGAGAATGATGTGTCGTCCTGGGTATGATATAATGGAATTGCGTCTTGTCTACTTTACGTGATTTTTTTTATCTCCCCCTCCCTCCCCCCACGCAAACCAGCCGCAAGCTTTATTATAACTGCCAGGTGATGAAAACGCGCCATTTTGTCTTCACGGCACAATTTTTCATAGTGGATTACGCCGCCATTCCAAGTTTTTTTTCTCGTGGAAAAGTTAAGCCCTGTTTTTCGTGCCGAGCTTACCTTGGAAATAGTTAGGCGGCAGATACTACTTTGATTTCGGGTTCTCGTTTTTGGACAAAGCCATATTATCTCTAACAAGATTTCCAGATACATGCTGCGGTCGTACACACTTACGTGTATCTTTTCGTTTTATCTTTTGCTTATTATAATTTCTATTTAATTTTAAAATTTAAAAGATATGCAAAATCTATATATACGAAAATCAATTTATGTTTCTATGTCATCCATACATTGCTATATTAAGCATCATAAAGGAAATGTTTGAAACTTTCAAAATTCTTTATTTCCGCCCTCGCGAAGGTTGCTGGATTATAACAACCACATGACATTACATCTGAATTTTTTTTTAATCATTACAAAAACTCTTACGAAACTGTCAAAAATGTCACAATTTGAGAATGACATTTTGTAAACCATCGATTGTTAAATCAAAATTCAATTTTAGAATAAACTCTTAAAATTAATCAATTTATTTGAAGTACTCACCTATGGTACTAACGAAAATCGAATATTTAGAATGTAATTAAAAAATATATATTTATTTTAAACAGGTGCCTATATTAGGTACCAAATTTGATTGATGGTTCCAATAATTTACAAAAATAAATGTTCGTAATAAATGAAAAACGGAAATTAAAAAAAAAAGTAATAGGTAGCACACGAGCTGTTTGAAAATCTGAATGTACCGGGACTGAATATATTGAACGCGGGAGAGGTGAGATCGCGGGAGAGGGGAGTCGGAAGGTGAGGAAGGTGGAAGGGGAACGGGACGAATGGGAAAAGACACGCAGGGAGAAACAATTTCTTAGTGGCATTGCAACGCATGCCGGGAACTCGCTAGTATTATTATAAAAATCGATATAGAATATTTTCTTAGTCCTCACTAGGATTTTACTAGGTTGTGGATACAGGGTTTTCAGCGACTTTTTTGTATAGGGCATTTTCATCAACTTCTACGGCGGTCTTTTTTTTTTAAATACTAGTCAATTCTTTTTTCTGTTAATTGATTTCAGTTGTTTGATAGTAGGTAGGAGTTTGTTGTATAACTATATAGCTAATCATCAGAGCTTCTTTGTCCAAAGTACCTGTCTACTATTACATTACACTTTGGTTTATTTAGCTTGTCTATTTGCTTTGCTCTTGTTTAAGATTATGTGACATGTTTGCCTTTTTGTCCTTTTAGCTTTTGTAATTTTTGAGACGATGCACCTGAATATTTTTGGCGCAGGTTTATTGTATACTTGCAACGTCGAAGTGTTTAAAGATTTTTGTCGTTAACGTCCATTGGGAGATCTTTGAATTGTCTTTAAGATGCGTTTCTGAGTTATATTTAATCGTTTTTTACGGCATTCATCTTATGTATTCAGCCTACTTTCGTCCTTTCTCTGCCAGTTAATGAACTACATTATGGACTGCTGCTAGCCTCGCTTTCTTTGTTAAATTTACTGATTACTGACTTTTGCGTTCTGTCCTCCAGAATTCGCGATTTCTGAACTAAAGCTTACTAAAAAAAATTCTCAATAATTAATTTATTATAAATTATCTTTTTCACATAACAGCAAAGAAGAACAGCAAACGTTCTACTGTTTAAAGTGGAATGAAAGTTAGACGGATTCCATTTAGATCCGTCGGGTCACACGTCACATACGCCTTTCAATATAGGCACGCGTGGTGACCCCGTCAGAGCGGCCATTCCGGGTCCTTCATTTCAATAGGGGCCGCTCTATGACTGAGTTATTGGTTCTTTGGCACCCTCACGGTGATCCTTTTGGGACGTGCTTGGCCCTTCCACCGTCGTTTTCAGGTCATCTGCATTTGCGATCTCGATCTGGTTGGATTGAGAAATATATGGATTGAATTTTTGTTTGATTTTATTCTGCGTTTTAGCCATTTTTTCTTAGTTTTGTGATTGAGATCAGTGCTTTTTTAATGTTAGTTATTTGCAAAACTACGTTTATAGGGTTAAATGTCAAATTTAAACAGGCGTGTTTCACGATTACATTCATATTGACAGACTTAAACCTATTAATTCAAAATAAATAATAAACTTAGTTTGTACCACTTTTATTGTTTAAAAAACCAACATGTTTCGTGAGCTAAGCTCACTTCTTCAGGGTTTACCCTAAAGAAGTGAGTGTACCCTGAAGAATGAATTTACTCTTCAGGGCTTACCCTGAAGAATGAGTGACCAGAGACTGGTTGTGGGAGACCATTTTCCAGCAGGGCTCTCTCGACTCATCGACTTGCAGAACAGTAGGAGGGATAGATTCATACATCCGTCACTCTTGGACCCACTAACCCCCAAATACCTACCACCCCTTCTACCCTTTTCCTTCCCAGAATTTACTTTCCCTCCTTTCTTTTAAAAGACCCTCCATACAGCATCCCTAAAGATGACATAGGCCCCGAGGGAAATTATTTTCCTCTGAGCCTCCTGTGTTGAGCTTTTGTAAAAAAAAAAACTATGCACATTTCAGTCTGTCGAGCCTTATTCCTACATACACTGTGTCAGTGTTTTTTTTTTTTTTACATGAGCTCCACACAGGAGGCCCTGAGGAAAATGATTTCCCTCAGGGCCTATGTCATCTTTGGGGATGCTGTGTGGAGGGTTTATTTTTAAGGAAAGGAGAAGAGGAGAGTTCTGGGAAGGAAAAGGGTTTAAGGGGTGGGTAGGAATCTGGGGTTCGGTGTGTCTTGGTCACCCGCCTTCAAGTCCTAGACAAACCTCACCCCATGAACCCGGGCACCCCTGCTAAATCACCAAACGTAGCGAACCACTTGGGGTGACCTATTGCAGAGGTGTTGGTTATCCAATAAAGGTTCCGTGTGCGCAGTGTGTTAAAGATTACCGCTGAAAACCTTACACCCTTTGTAACCTCTCAACTTTCTCATAAACGACTTAACAGATAGGGAAGTTACAAAGGATATCTCGGCAGCAGGATTGGTGGGTAGGTTGGTTGGTTGTGGAATTCCCATCACGCCCGGCGACACTGAACATTCCGGCTCATATCAAATCACGCCGCGCACACGCGCCGTGTGACCCCTATCACGCCTTATCACGGGCTCGTTGACACTTGACGCACGGCGGTTCTACTCCAGCCGTACTGGCGGTTGTGTCTACCAACCCTCTACTATCTCTCTACGCTCTCCGCTGCTCAGGGGTGCGTACCGCGTGGTCTTCGGCAGGCGTGTTATTAATACAACTTGTAACCAATGAACGCGAGCCATTGCGCAAATCTTCAGCCTGTAATCGTGAATATTGCAATCCATTTCATTGTCTATTACTAACTCTAAAACCTCTGAAAAGGTATAACAATTGTTTACTTTAACAATTAATTCCTGACTGTATTTGGAGTAAAATGAAATTTTGGTATCCGGTGACTTTCTTAAGGGTTTGTTTTTCTTCTAAACATAACAATAAAAAATCAATCATTGGAGACAATACCAGTGGCTCTCAAACTAACATTTGAAATAGAAAAATGAGAAAAACATTTTCTGTTTCAAATTTTCGTTTGGGAGACATTAATATTGACTTCAGCTTCGACCAAGTAGGTCAGGGGTCAGAATTTGCAGCTCTTTGCATAGGCGTCTACGGCGCTTCGGCTCTTCAGACATCAATTGCAATTTTACCTCTACTCAACTAGATGGGGCCGCCAAACGATTATTTTTTTGCATTCCGAACACAAAACTGGTTTTAATTTTATAAGAAATCTATGTGCGAGTCTGTTTATAGAAACATTTAAACGTGCAGAAGTGCGATATTACAGTAAGAATGTAGATAACACACAGCAGATCGTAATTATCGTTCCACCACATTTTTACCAAATTACGATTACAACCACTCCCCCCCCCCACCGTGGTATAAATGGCTCTCTGATATATTTGTTATCCTATTTCAGTGGTTAAATAGGTTACGGTTACCCTAAATATCCAAAACATTCATATTTTTCATGTTTAATTTGAAAAAAAAATCTTCAAATAATTTTTCAAGTTTATCTAAAGTGCACAATATTTTAGTATGTAACCGTATCCTATGTATGTACACCTTGACATATAGATGATCCAGAAGTTTCAATTGTTCCTATTATATACCTGCCTATTGCATAATGTTATTCTATTTCTGTTATAATTAGTGTAACTCGCTCATCAAGCACAAGAACTAGCTTCTTCTTTGGTGAGATAGCAATTTTAAATAATTTCTGTACCGATATGTAATTTATACAACACCACTGTACACTTTTATATCTAAATTAAATTTAAAAAAATAAAAAAAAATGTCAGAAATCACTGGTTAAAAAGTGAAGTACGTCGTTAACCACCCTGTACAATGTGCATGTACATTCCCGAACCATTGTCAAACTATTACAGCTATTCTGTTAAAATGCATTACTTTGCGCGTTATTTCATATTATCAGTGGGTGATTAGAAAAGTCCTGGAGTTAATCCTTTACCTCAGAAAACCTATGATAATCATGCGCCCGTACAAATTATGGCTATAAATATGAGCTTGCAAAACCATGAAATAAAACACACATTAATTTTGAATCGTTAAGTTATTTAATTTTATGAGCAATTATTAACATCGTTTCGGGTATCGGCAAATTCATAAAGGGTAGACCGACGGTTCTGCTTTTTGCAAATCTGAAGTCATTAGCGGAAACTTCACTGGTCTGTGCAACCAAGTACACAATGAATATGTCAAAAAATGTATACAACTATTTTTCAAATAAAATAAAATATTTTTCCAAATATAATAAAAATAAATAAGTCAGTTTTATATACTATTATTTTAATTAAATAAAAGTATTGAAATTATTAATTGTTTTTATTTAATTTATTTGGTAGATCTCAATAAATACTTCATTATAACTGCTGTCGTTGAGAGGAAACAGGGTCCTCGATAAATTTGAATGATGGGTATTTTATCAAACTGTTGGTCTCACTATCGCTGTTAGAGCGTGTTCACACACAGCTATAAAAGATGTAGCTTGGCCTATTTCAGCATATCGCTCGCCATACATTCCCAATGAGAAGCTACATCTTTAATAGCTGTGTGTGAACACGCTCTCTTATCCTCCGAAAACTGAGCTAAAGGGTCAGCGTAGTCCAGCGGTAGGCTTTTCACTAGCATTCCGAAGGTCACGGGATCGAATTCCGGCGTGGCAAATAAATTTTATTTGATTAATTTGTGTTATTTCACAATTTATTCATTTAAAATAATATATAGTATATTTGCGGCACGTTCCAGAGTGGAAGATACTCTCAGTATCGCCCTGGTGTAAGACCACCATTCAGAATTGAAAATTTGCTTGAAATGGCTTTGGCCGTGTTTGGTGACCAGATCTGAATAGCCAGGTACTTCCCACCTTTCTCTTCCTCATCTCCTTCCCCTCCCCACTACCTTCAGCCTCACAACATACCCAAATTGGGGATGCCATAGTCTCACTGGCTCCAGACGGAAGCAGTTGAGAGTCCTGTGCAGTATTCATATAAAAATAAAAAAAAGCTGCACCTCAGGCTGATAATACCTAAATCAAATCGTCAAAATCGTTGTTATGTATTCTTCATTTTTCTCCTCCAAAGTGAACCGATTTTTAAGATTATTTTTATCAACCTTATGTCGGTACGTTTTGATTTAAAAAATATATATATTGTCTAATTTGTTCGCTGAACGTCTGTTGAAA
Organism: Glyphotaelius pellucidus; assembly: GCA_936435175.1. NCBI lineage: Eukaryota > Metazoa > Arthropoda > Insecta > Trichoptera > Limnephilidae > Glyphotaelius > Glyphotaelius pellucidus. The sequence continues at coordinate 6,622,844 of OW386545.1, read as the reverse complement.
CCAGGCAATTTTTACCAATTTTTTAGGGTTCTAACTCCTAAAAGAAGTTACTTATAAAAATTTAAAAAAAAAAAACGCAGCGTCACGCTAGTGGTCCATATCTATATTAGATTGAAAAAATATTTGCCCTAATGTCAAAATCCAGAGAGGAAATTTGGGTATATGTTTGGGCAAAACACCGCTCGGTTTCCTCTTAAAGGGGAAAAATCAAAATTTTCACTTTTTTTCACAAAATTTGAACAATTCATGAAATTTTAAAGGTAACCGTCTAGTTCTGTAAAGGTTCTATTCGATATTGGCTAGTTGTTTCGCATATCTGAAACTCATTTTACTTTATCCTGCCAAAAAAACCAATGGTTTTCAAACATATCAATTATTTTGATTAAACTGAACTAATTTGTTTTCGTTAAATTAAATGACACCACTTAAAGCGAATTTACGATTTTTGAAGAAGAAATGAATTTACTTTAAATTTAAAAAAAAAAAATAAATCATTTGGTTTTATTTTCAAAAAAGTTAACGTACCTCTTTCCTATCTGTCCATTCTAATTTCCCTATCTTCCTTTCTACGTTTGTGCCTACCCCGTGAGGGTTATCGGAAGAGGAGGCCGGGTAAAGGGTAGAAGGCAGAGGGAGGATCGACGATATGGGCGGATAATAAGATTCGGATGAGGTTTCGTGCGGTTCTCCGCGTTTGTAATTGGCTTTCTGACGAGGAGCGCAGGAGACCAGAAGGGTCTGGTGGTCTCGCGGCTCGAGCGATCACGTCCTCCCACGAATGTAACACGATTCGTGGTGTTATTTGATACCGCTTTTTGTATTATATGTGTTGTGAAGTCGAGTAAACGTTCTTTCTGATCGCAATGAATACTGCCTTATCGCTGAAAATCTTCTTAAATTAAAGAGGGGGTTCGTCATCCTTACTGCCAAGCTTCTCATGCCCATCACATGTTAACTCATTTTCCGCTATTTAGTAATAGTAATATGCATATCTAAAACAACTTATCAAAAGAGGTTTTATAGTCTGCAACTCTTTGACTTGATTTTAATTTTTTTTTTATTGTTTTTGGCACGATTTCGATCATCTAGGATCTAGGTGATTAGTCAGACATCTCCAAATAATATGTTTTGAGATAATAAGTTAAGCAATATTCGAAAGCTCATATTATTTACACGTCTTTTACATATTAAATATGTTATAAAATAACACGGGGGGCACAATGATCCTGTACATTAGTACCTATGACATTTTCAAATATCCTGCTAGTAACCCAGAAAACATCAACATTTTGTTAAATTCACTAGAATTTTTTCTGAATTATAATTGTTTTGGTGGTGCAGATGGAGGGTACACTTTACATAATATAACTGTAAATTCAACTCAATTTTTTGATTCTTCGGGGAAGTTTGACCAATCAATGATCGGTTTACAAGCATACACACGAAAGTTTTTTTTTTACAAAAAAACAACATTTTAAGATAAAACTACTAGGCGTTCAACTTGACGCGCAGAATTTAAGTGTAAACAAACGTGTTATTCGTTATTGTATTAGTTAATTTTGTTATCAGTTTAATATTAAATTCTGTTGCCATATTACGATGGCTGTTTAGCTATTATAATAATAATAATAACTAAATAACATTATTTGAGTTTAAAACGTAATATATTATTATCAAAAACAATATTATCTAATCTACGAACTAAAACAAAAACTTCAATGATATAATATTACATTAACCTTCAAAAGTTATTATAACACGAATTATTCCAACAAAAATTGAATATTCATTTAGACTAGAAAAGGTCAATAGGGGTCCCATATAAATAAAATCGGAAACGTTTATCCGATACTCCACCCAGGTTACAAACCACAAACCGATTATTTAGAGCTTTGTGTTCATCTAAAATGTAGCAGCCAATACATTTTCTACAACCTTGGGTAACAGCCAAAAAATGGGAAAAATTAGTCGAAGATAAATTATTTAATTCTGAATTTGATTTTTCGAAGAAAACTCCTTCTGAAAGGTTTTCACTATGTGATGGCATTATTTATTTTTATTTTATTAAAAGACAAATTACTTTGTATACATACATCGCTTTATTTTATAAACACTCTACATGTTTCATGAACAATGTTCACTTCATCAGGAGAAAAGTATATTGGAGTTACAAATTAAATACTGATTAAATACAGGGGAAGGGGTAGAAGGAAGGGGGAGAGGTAAGAGTGGGGGAAGTTTATTGGAATTTGGGATTACAATTTGAATTATGACATCGACAAATATGTCTTAATAAGAGGTTTAATTGACCGAGTTGGATAAGGCGCATGTCCCGGTAAAGATCCTGGGTTCGAGTCCCAGCTGCGCCGGTTATCTTTTTTTATATATCTTGTTCTGTATCATATTTTCGTTTAGATTTAGTAATATTATCTTCTTCTTTAGAGCTATAAAAACAATAACTTTATTGGATGTGGATCGTGTTCTATCGTACCAATTAATGGTGTGAATATATTTTCAAGAGCCCATAACTAATGTAATTTTTCTTTTTTTTTTACAGGTAAGTCAGCTTTAATTAATCAGCACTGCTTTTCGATGACAGCTCAAAGTAAGTACTTGCTTAGTTACACAACACTTTTTAAATATTAGTTCTGTCACTTGTTATGTACATTCTTCTTTCCCTTTCATTCCTAAGTGTTATGTCGGTAATAAAAATGTCATGTCGGTAAAAGTTCCCTTCGACATTATTTCTGCAAAAATTCGGAACCTTCCACCATACCATGGTCCTACTGCTGAGAGCAGCGTTGTAACTTTTGTTTATACCGCATCCAATGTTTATGCGAAAGAGGGAGAGGCGACGATGGAGTTTTCAGGGGTAGGTATGCTTTGGTGTAGGTTTTACCGCCAAATTTGACGTAAATCTCCGCCTCCGACCGAATGCCTGAAATCACTCCTCAAAAGCATTTTTTGTCTCATATACCTACGCAATGGTACAATCCAAACACAACAGGAGAATGCTCTTAAAAGCGTTGCAAAGCTTTTCAAACACAAATTCTTAACATATTTTCGTGCAAAAATCCTTTATGCCTGTGTAAGACCACGCTGTATGCGCGATGTTTTCTTGTGGCTTGACCTATTTCAGCATGTCTCTCGCCATACATTCTCTTTGGAAATGTATAGTAAGCGATATGCTGAAATGGATCAAGCCATGAGAGTGTGGCGCAAATGTGTCAGCCCTATTATACTTTTAATTATAATCCTTGTAAATTTTAATTGTAAATCGTTTTAGGTTTAGGGGTTTTCTCACTCTCCTCTCCATAACTATACATTTTTATAACTAAACTAGCTGACCCAGCCACGCTTAGCTGTGGCTAACGAAACACAACGCCATCTGTTAATTTTCATGCAAATCAAATCCTCACCGCCCGCTTGCCAGCCCGCTCACAGACATTCTTATATATTTTAAATTCTATAATGCTACAAAAAATCAAAAGACTGTTGCCATGACTTTCCCTCAACCAATTTACACAAAACCTTGACAAATTATATACCTAAACCTTCCTCATGAATCACTCTATCTATTGGTGAAAACCGCATAAAAGTTCGTTCAGTAGTTTTTGAGTTTATCGCGAACAGACAGACAGACGCGCGGGTGGATTTTAATTTATAATATGTAGATATATTTGCAATAGGTAGAAAACTTGGCTAACTCATCTGATATGGGTAGTATTTCACCATTTTCTTGATAGCTTATCCATAAGGTACCTTATATATTAAAATTATAATAATAAACAATCACGATAGGTAGAAAACTCGACTAACTTCTACGATCCATAATCACTTCGTACTCACATAGGTTCGAGTACCAAGTAGTAAATTCGGACTTCATAAATAAATAAATGTAGCGTACATCAAAAAATACATTATACCATGGGTAAGCTATCAAGAGGATGGTGAAATACTCCCATAAAAATATAGCATGTATTTATAGGTTTGCATAGTAAGCTCGAACATAAACGAAAACACAAACTTCTAGTGCTTACCAAGAGGATGATGAAATACCCCTTGCTTGGACGGGTTGTTTAACAGAATTTGAACAGTTCATCAAGTTTCAGTTATTTTTTAAGTTCTGTGAAAGTCCTACTGAAGTTCTATTATTATTTCAGTTATGTGAAACAACTGGCCAATAATGACGTAATTACTAATTAATATAATGACGTGAACTTGAACAGAACCTTTACAGAACTTGAATTTAACTTTAAAACATTATGAATACCTGTAGTTTCATATGGACTAACTATTACTATAACTTTTACTAACTGTTTTTGAATTTGAGATACCGTATTTGACTAATTAAAGTAATATCATAAGCAGTATACATTGTTTCCTACTCTTTGCAAATCGTTTTATGATGTCTTATGTTCAGGCCAATGTTATTAGATACAGTCAGTTAAATGTAATTTTCATAATAATTTCGAAAATAAGATATGTATTTATTTAATCTAATGACCATTTCCTCTCCAATGCAAACATGTCATCCCTTCCAAAAGCAATTAAAAAAATCCCGTGCATCATAAATGTAACAACTATTTGACAATAAAATTAGGTCATTAATAATTCATATTACTTGTAAGGTTTTTCCCTGAACAATACTGAAGTGAGCTACAAACCCAAGGTAATTGGAATAACCAAAATATTTAGAAATTTGAAAGTCTAAAACGACTTAGTAACAAATGTAATTAATTAAAATCCTTGTAGACCACCCCGCTTCTCCTCCCTCACATGTTATGTATATAAACCCTAGACTAAGAATTTGTACCAGTCTGAAGATGGCTCTAGCGAGCTGAAACCGGTTACGGTCAATAAAATTAAAGTGGAAAAAAGTTTTATATTTGTTTTATTATAATTTATTAAAATGATGGCTAGTTTTTTTTACTCCGGAGAATCTTTGGAAAGCGATGGTACTGCCAATGAGAGCCCTCTTTGTAACTTGTTCAAATCGATCGATCAACCATGTAAGGCCTTTAATTTAATTTATTTTTCATATACAGTGCTTTACCTATTACGTTGCAATCTCATTAGCTTATTGCCTCAGATATTCCCAGAAAAGGGTTAATTAATTTGAGCAAAAATGTTAAAATTACAGTCACGTTTAAATCGTTTACGGTTTACTTGGTTCATTTCTTAAATATTGTACCTCTCGTGGCATTAATCAAAGGATAATGGCAATAAACGCCGCCCCCAGATAAACGGACTCGACACATTTTTTTACGGCTAGGAGATTTGTGGGAATGTCCGGTGAATAAAAGAGCAAATCCCGGCGATCCTTTGTTGAAGACTCTCGCCGGTGACAATTTGGGATAAGATCGGGGACAAGTGAATGGTTGAATGTCCCGGGGCACCAAAAGGTTAAGATTTTATGCGACTTCGATTTGAATTCTTTGATACAGTAAATATTTTTTGTTTGCAATCAGATTTTGTTGAAACTGAAAATGAACATAGTAAAGTACCTAAACGGGTGTACATTTTCTTTATTTGTTTATTTTATTTTTATAAATAAAATCGGATATATTTATTCGAGACGCTATCTACGTCAGAAACCGGTTCTTAGAACGATTGTTTCCAATGAAAAAGATAGTTGACCATGATATGGAAAAAAATTAGCCGAAGATAATATTGTTAGTTCTAAAATTTGAAAATATGAGATTGACAATTATGACGGTTTGATGAAAGGTGGCAATGACTGAATTGATAAAAGCGCACGTCCCGATTAGACAATAGGTTCTGGGTTCGAGTCCCAGTTGTCACCATTATCATTTTCTATTTTTCTGAATCTTGTTCTTCTTAATATTTTCGTTTAGATTGATAGTGATATATTCTTCTTCAATGATATAAAGAATATGAGTTTCATTTATGCTTATATATTTTACAAAATATTATTTTTAAGGTCATCATTGGTCATGTTTACATTATCAGAAAAGAGAAGCTCTTGTGCCTGATAAGGGAGCCCCGATACTTAGGTTGTTTGTTATATAATGTTTTGTATAAATATTTACTTTATAATATAAGTTTTTTTTTAAATTGTTTTATTTTTTCTGATTTGTTGATAATACATCGCAATTCAGAAGGGAGGTTACGATAGTTTTTTATGACCTACGTTTTTTCCATTTCTCATCAGTTTTTAAAATATCTTCAGACAGATAGATGTAGAATATCTTCTTTAATGACGGTTTGAGGTTTAGAAAAATCAATGTTCCTTTTAACAATCATCTAACAAACATATTATTATTTAATTTTCTTGTTGTTATAAGAAAATACGGGCTTTACGGACAAAATTGAAGTAAGAATAAATTAATAAAACAGGAGAGCCATTTAATTATTTTGTTTTAGAAGACTATTATTTTGTAATGCATACCTTTATTTGTTGCTTATGTTTTTTAATATTTCTCTACCGTTTTCAATACATCCGTATCTTAACTAGCGTCCTTAAATCTAACTTAGTTAAATTAATTTAAGTACAGAATAGTTAGATATTGCTAGACGGGGGTTGGAAGGGTGGAGTGTTTGAGAATAGGAGAAATCAAAATAAGGAAACATGGTAAGCGATAGAGTGCTATTATTTTGTTTCCTATATTAATTTTAGATGTTTTTTTTTGTTAATTTCTAAATTTGCAAGGCTCAACATTATGTACATTACATTACAAAATAAAACTCTTCTGTGACCAGATGTCTAGAAATATACTTGGAGCATATTTGGAATAAAAATGTACTTCATCATTTTGCTGTCTGATGATATTTAAAAAAAATTAAAAACAATAAAAATATTTTTCCATCACACGTCGCAAATGTGTTGTCCGGTATAGCAGGCGGCTTACATGATGAGCACTTCTACCATTTTTCTAGCAGCACGTTAACACACGAACAGCACACGGATCACTTGATTCAGTAGCGACGTATGGGGATCAGAGGCGACGTGTGATTAAAAAATATTTTCTTTGTTTTTAATGCTATTTAATCGCTGGTTGAAATCCTTCGGGTACGTGCTGTTACTCCCTGCATACGTTTCTAATTATTTTGCTGGACCTCAAATGCTTTTCCTCCAAGTTTATACATCTCGTTGGAATTACATAATAGTAATTATGCTTTGATATTTCTCGCTAAACGCCTTTGATCTATTTAGTTTAGTGGTTTCCCTGTTTTTAGCTTTAAATAATAATTGGCTAATGTAAAAGCATAACTTTATTCAACTGACGTAAGAAATTTTTGAGTTCATAGCATATTTTTAGGCGAAATTTAATACTTCTGGTAAGGTCATTTGGAACAAAGTTACACATAAGACAAATAACACATTTCGATTTTTGGTAGGTTTTTGGCTGTCGTAAATTTAATTTACGATGACGTTCTTTCGGTTTCGATGCATTAAGCCTGATTTTTTGTGTTAATAAATATAATTTATGATTTGGAAACCACAACAAACAACCTTAACTTTGTGGTTCGTAAATTGAATTTTGCGACAATATTTGATGAGTAAGGGTATGGACATAATTTACGATTTTCGGATGATTAATTTGAAAAACTCCATCTTCAAGAACAAATTCTTTGATGTCGCCTTGCTGTTGTTAGATGAATTTTTTTTTCATCATGATTGTCGATATTTCAGTTAGATATTGTTTGTAATATCTTATATTCGTAGTCGCACAACTGTCAGTAAACCGCGTTGACTTATTCGTTCCACAAACTAGACGACGCGCCATAAATCATGGTATAAAATAATAGTATCGCGGTGTCGCGCGGTCCGCAGGCTGCACGCCGGAGCCGCGAGACCAGACGCGGGCGTCCCGACCCTTACAGTGAGATATTTATGCCGATCTCCGATTTATTATATTGTTATAAAATATTTCCTGCCTGGCTTGTGAGCGGCTTGCACTTTATTCCGGCATGTATTTATCAACTGTCAACTTTACCAGGCCCAAAAGGCGTAAATAACAATTCGCAAGCTTTCAATGTAAAAACCATAAAAAAAGAATCGTTAATGAGATTGATTCGAACTTTTCTTATGTGTTATACATATAGCAATGCAAAATCAAGTGATTTTTATTTGAAAATTAGACCGCTTAGAAATATTTGAGGTGTGTAGAAGCAAAGGCAGCAATCTCCACTTTCGTTTTTTTGAAAAAAAGGCTAAAAACACATTGATATCTTTGCCTTCGATACATATTTTCAAACTCTGATTTTGATGGGAGAAAGCTGAGTTTGTAACTAACCAGATTTGCAATTTGAATTTAGGTTCTCAATTCTAATCACTATGAAACTGCATTTACAACATTTTTCCGATATTTTGGAGATTGCTGCCTTTGCGTTTACACACGTCATTTTAGATGCTTTAATTAAATACTGTGAGTGAAACTGCATATTTATTTGCCTTTGAAATAATAGATTTTTTTTGTTAGTCTTTTTATAAGCCTTGAAAAAAATAAAGTCAGGCCTATAAAAACTGCTTTAAAATTAAAAACCTCCTACTAACTAACCCCTTTTCAGGTATGGTTTTATTGGATAATGTGAAAATTAAATTCTTTATTAAATAATCGTAAAACATTTAAATATTTGTGCCTGAGCATCGCAAAATAAAATAAAACACTCTTTTCGGCAATGTTTTTTTTCGTGAATAAATCAAAATAGGCGACTTGTGTTAAACAGGAATTTAGATCTTATCGCCATCTACATAAGGAGTGTTATCGCTAGTGACGTGATCCCGAATTTTACATGATGTGGTGCATCATGTAAAATTCGACCCTCGACTCTGTGCAGAAACGGGCGGTCCGTTTGATAGATTCTCCTAACTTAACAAATGGACTGCAATCTATAGAGCACAGGCGTCAGGTGGGAATGCTGTCCTTGTTCTACCGGTATTACAATGGAAGATGCTCCGAGGAACTAGCGTCACTGATCCCCTCGGCACCGGTGCATAGTCGGGAAACACGCCAAACACGCGCTCAACATTTGTACACGGTTGACATTAGTCACATGAGAACGGGTCGTTTCTACTACTCGTTCTTGAGTTCAACAGCCCGGCTGTGGAACGATTTGCCGGCTTCTGTGTTTCCTCCCTCCTACAATATGGGTCTCTTCAAGACCCATGTTCACTCCTTCCTCTCCTCAACAGCACCCTCCACACAGCATCTTCAAAGATGACATAGGCCCTGAGGGAAATTATTTCCCTCAGGGCCTCCTGTGTGGAGTTAATATAAAAAAAAAAATCATATCAAAAATAAATAATTATAATTCTTTTTGTTAATGATTATTTTACAGTGCATTTTTTTAAAATTATCGACACAAGCGCACTTAACAAATTGGAAAATAACAAATAAAGACAAAACTTCCACGTAGCCACTCTGGATTTACAGTTGGAATGGAAGGAGGATGGGAGATCTTCTTTTCAGCTTTAAAAAATGTTGTGATTATTTCATTTATTTGAAAGTACAAGCGATTTTGAACTGAATTTCTTTGATCAATTGATTTGTGTATTGCACACCCCAAACAACGACGTTGAAATAAACACAAAAACTTATTATCTTATGTGACATGCCGTCGTGTTTGTATTTACCCTCCCCGCTCTCTCCTGCCCCCCTGGCACCTGAATCTGCTCGGAGGTCCAACCAGGTTAGCAGAAACAGCAAGCCTATCATTTCTGCAGTCACTTTTGTCAGTTTAACGTCTCATTGTTATGGAGAAACATGCCCTCACCATGTTGTCGGTTTTTTCTCCAGTCCCCTTTTTGCTCCACCCGAATCGCTTCGTGATATTTGACATACTCGGGGCTTGTAATGACCATTGTTTATGTATGATTATTTAAGGAACTTTTTAATAGATGCTCGGTAATAATTGCAAACATGGATCGTTTAAGCTTTTTCAGCTCCGTTGTGGCCTAATTACTGTATCGTTTAATGTGCGGTTGAATTCCTTGTAGTTAGCGCTTTGTGAGAATGAAACTCTGTTGGGTGGCTTAGATTGAATATTTGGTTATTTTTTGCGTCATGTCTACAACTTGGTCTGGCAATGAGATATTTTATATATTTTTTACAATATTATTAAGCATAATAACCGAAATGCCGTTATTAGTTTTTAAATTACGTTTTCATAATTTTTCTCGTTCAAACGGTTCCATCACAATATACTCAACTAGAAGGTAAAAACCCGCTCCGCAGGTTTTTGCTGCTAGGCCCTGCGGGCGGCTTTTGCTTCGGCTTCTCCCAGTTAGTGTTGGTGACCATTTTATAAATCCAATTGGAACTGGTTCCAAAAATAGCCCGTTCTTCGGATCCACAGTATGGCTAGTCATCTGGACAAAGTAACCGAGAAAGGCAATTACGTCATATGTAATATTCAATCTTTCCATACCCGGAGAGATACTACATATTCACAAATTCGTAGCAGTTATACCTAGGGGGGACACGTCGCTATCCGACCTGCTGACGGAAGTGGTGACACCTTGTGACGAATTGTTGAATTCGAAACCGAATTACAACGGTAGCTTTGTTTGAAATTCCACGTACATAGATGTTATTTGTGGCGCAGAGCGTATGGCGTGACGTCAGACATGCACTCGAAGCCGGGTTCTGAAATTCAACCACGCAGACGCAAGCCTATTAAAACTATTCGATTTCTCTGCAATAACAACATCCTGATCGGGATAGGATAGATATAAATCTTTAAACTTATATCTTTAATCCTTTTTCAAAATTTAATTATTTACCATAATATTTGGTACAATGAATCATTTATAGGAGTAATCAGAATCGAAGTTTCTTGTTGCTGTAATTTCCTCATTATGCCAATGTTCATTTGCTGATTTATCAAATTCACGCACAGCTGTTAGTTTAATCAATGTAATTACTGTACCCAAATGTCTAATCGAATCTTCTTATTACTGCTAATTAGTTGATTAATGCATATTGGCTGCAACCACGCTGGAACAATGCACATTGCAACTTAGATGGGAAATCACCAATGGTAAACTCGGTAATCAATGTAATCACAAACCTTTGACTCGAGTAATGTGGTGTAACTGAAAAGTATTTATTTATTCTTTGAAATATTTACATTGATAAAATGTTATTACTTATTACTTTAAAGAAATTGCCAATGGGATGTGCGTAGATACGTTTGCGCGGCCCTTTTCGGCTCGTTTCATACAAATCTTAAATTTGGATTTGAGATCAAAATACCCACCCAAACTTAAAAATTATTTTTGTAATCAAAAGTTTTATCAAATATCTAGTGAGCTATTTTATTTATTTTTGCTTTAGAATATAAGATATAGGTCATTAAAGATTTTAGAGGCAACTTGGGCAATTATTTGTGAGCAAATGAAAAACAAAAGAAAAATAATTAATAATTAAACACATTTAGGTCTTAGATCTTTTTTGCAATAAATAACAGTATTACTATTAAGTAAATCCCAAATATGTTTTTAGTTTTTTATTTATTAAATCGTATACTTCTTGCTTTCTTTCATTATTACCCCTTCTTAAAAAGGAAATCTTAATTGGAGTTCGTAAATCAATCTTAAATTTGATTGATTGTCTGGTCATGTTGTGAAAATTGCAAAAATATGAAGCATGTTTTCATTTCATTGAAACGCAGAAGGGCACAATGCTCCTTCGCTTAATAATCGCCGCATGATTGAATGGATTTGGAACAAATGCCTGGTATGCACTCGTCCGACGAGTCATGTAATAATTACTCGTTGTAATTGCATTTTCGGACCTGTCTTTGCACTGTGTTTCGACATACTTCGTAAACCTTTTTTACGCGCCGCCGAATCATACAACGAGATTTACCAGAGACTTCTACGCTTCCATAACACTTGATCCCCCGGCATACTTATGTACAATATGCAGTCGGTTTAAGGGAAATACAATACTCCTAATTATACAAAATATAACTAAGTGTCCCAGAAAGGGTGTGAAGAGAGTATGTACCGCCGAATAACGAAAGTATACAACATTCATTTATTCAAATGCATCAAGGATAAAGCTATTTGTCTATAACAAAGAATCGACACAGCACATGAACTAGTTTGATATTTATACCAACTTAATATTAAATGTATTTTTGATGTCGATTTTAGGCTTGAATTTGGTAAATAATGCAAAAAAATAATATAATTTTTAATATAAAATAATTTACGTAGTTCTTGGTAACCAATACTTAAACAATATAGATGTATTTTACAACAATTTGAACTTGGCAAACTTCAAACGCCGTACGTGCCAACTATTTCTTCTTCTTATCGTGCCCTGTCCTTCCCTAATTTATAAAATTTAATTTATATTAAATTTGATAATTTTATTATCAAGTTCTGCAAGTATTTTAGTATGTATTTTTGTTATAGCTGTTTCGGTTTACAATACCATTTTCAAACTGTAAACTGGTCTTATAAACCGAAACAGCTGTAACAAAAATACATATCTACTAAAATACTTGCATAACTTGTTAATAAAATTATCAAATTTAATTTTAATTTATAAAATTAAATGGAGTTATACGAATTAAATACCAAAACATTAATAGTTGGCCATCATGTTGGTTATGCGGACTTTGTTTACTGCAGCACGCAACAGCTCTACATTAGTCTGGCCAAAACACTATCTCAGGTTTTCAGTCATCACGTTCTCCTCCTTCCAGGGCCTTGACTTACGGCAATCTTTCCCTGCATTATGAGATGCAAGATCTCGAACTTCTCCCCGGATTTCTCACCACATGTCCTAGATATTGAAGTTTTCAGATTTGTATTGTTTTAATAACTTATTTTTCTTCATTCATCCGAATTATAACATCTTCATTCGTAACTCTTGTTAGTGGCCGAAGGGGGCTCACCTTACCTTTTACCGGCGGCCAGCTCAATTTCGTCGGGCATGCAGGAGAGTCCCACCTCTTCAAGGTCGTAGGTAGGTAAAATTACCTCGGTACATGTTATTTGCCAAACCCACCCCGTGTCCCCGATCAAATGAAACAGGTTGGTATGGGGAAACATAATTATATTGACAGTAATTCCACGTCTACGTCATCAGGGCAAGTGCATTACATAAATCACACATACGAGCGGGGCGGCTACATAATTATTTCCTATTAACAAAAGTTCTCTCTCTAACAGTTCCTCTGGGAGCGCAGGGTTTTTTACCCCGGGGTTTCTAATGATCGGACACATTTAAATAACAGGGTGGAAGTAGCATCTACTCACAGCGGTGTTCAGCGAGCAGGTGTAGCTGCGAGGGTAACAGCCTCAGGTCAGCTATCCATTGTCTCGAAATTGGTGGTGGGCAGTTTGAGATCGGCCCTAGCCATCTTTGATGCCGACGCCAACACTTGCAGAGCGTGCTGGCTTGACACAGCCAGCTCTCAGAACGGGTCGCGGAAGAGTGGCAAGCGTAGGCGGCTCGTTTGCCCGGGCGGCTTCGCGGGGAGGAGTATGCGGTTTGTTTGTGCAGGGGAGAAGCGTCCCGCACGCAGCTGTAGGAACTGTGACTTCATAGTGCGTATTGTAACACTCTATTCATCCAGCTTATTTTGAGTATTCTTCTATAGATCCACATCTCGAATGCCTCAAGTCAAGTTATCAGTTCTTCAGTAAGCGTCCATGCTTCCATTCCATAAAATAATACCGAACACACGTAGCTCCGACCATTCGCATTCGTAATCCTATTAACTATTTCATATTAACACCATATATGAACAGTATGAACACCACTTTATTTTTATTAATATTATTGTTGATATGGAGGATATTGGCTGGTTATATATTTAACTCGTACATTTTATGTAACCTTTATTTAATGTTACCTGTATTTTTTAAGCTCTGTTTTTTTTTTTTCATTGGAATAAAAAAACCATATACTGCAAAAGTCTGATGGGCGTTTAATTAAAAACAAATAATTATTATTTCAAGAGGCCAACTGTCGGGGATCTATTGTTGGATCACCCTACTCTGCTATAATTGAACAGAGTGTGATTATGATTTCTGCAGAATAGTCATTTTTTAATCTAACAAAAACAACTTACAATGTGTTAATACCCTTTTCTATATATAATAAAAGTAGCGCTAATGACGTTTCAAGAAAACCAAACCGCACCAACCTAAGGAAATAAATCATAACTGATCGAAACCTCATGCTATATAATAAATACCAAAACTTTAAAGCGCTTTTTTGTTAAATAAACACTAAACCAAGCGTGTGCAGTATGCATGAAGCTTTTCACGAAACGCACGGCTTTATCTGTTGAACGCGACGCAATAATAATATCGCAACACTAGCCACGAAGACATAAAACACGAAGCCATCCTTCCGGCCCTTGTTCTCTATAACGACAAATGCATAGATATTTTATAATAATAATTAGTTTTTTTTTCTATTTAGCGGTGTTTGCGTTACATAATTACCAACCAGCGACATAAAAAAAAAATTCCAAAGGAATTAAAAAAAATATTTTGAACGATGATGTTTTATTGTACCTTTTTTTTATATTCATATTTGTCTTACTAACCTATTTTTTTGCATATTGTTTTTCCTGTTAACCACTTGCATACTGCTTACTAACAACGTATGCAGGGACACTGGAGGTCTAGATTCGTTCAAAATAAATAAATGTAGCTTCGTTTAACAAAACAAAATTAGAATCTTGCGATAGTCTTGAAGGAGTAACTACCTGTTACTTATACCAGGGCGGGTATTTTTAATGATATTAACACTAATATTTTTAACCTTTTCTTTTGTTGGATCAACTTAAAATCTAAGTAACTTATTTTTTTAAGAAATTGTAGTTTTTTTACAGAAATTAATAATAACATTTTTTACACTTTCTTTTGTTAAATCAACGCCAAATCTAAGCGACTTGTTTTTTGAAGAAATTGTCGTTTTTCATAAGAAGAAAATGTACACAGTTTATGGGCAAAGCAAGTACATATAAAATGGAGTTCGTTGTTCTAGAGTACTGTTTTTACATGTTTTTGATTGTAGTTTGTTTCCAATTTTTTTTTTTTACATGAATACCGCACAATAGTCCCAACTGCTCCCGTCTGGAGCCAGTGAGACTATGGCATCCCCAATTGGGGTATGTTGTGATCCTGAAAGTAGAGGGGAGGGGAAGGAGATGAGAAGGAGGAAGGTGGGAAGTACCAGGCTATTCAGATCTGGTCACCAAACACGGCCAAAGCCATTTTAAGCAACGTTTCAATTCTGAACGGTGGTCTTACACCAGGGCGATACTGAGAGTATCTTCCTCTCTGGAACGTGCCGCAAATATACTATACATTATTTTAAATGAATAAATTGTGAAATAACACAAATTAATCAAAAAAAATTTATTTGCCACGCCGGGATTCGATCCCGCGACCTTCGGAATGCTAGTCAAACGCCTTACCGCTGGACTACGCCGGCCGCCGACTACGCGTTTATTTGTAATTGTAAATTTCTTAGATTGCGCTATTTAATTTAATCAAAATCAAGGTGAAGTTAAAAACATATTCTAAAACATTCTGCAAATAAAGCAGGATGCTTCTCATCTTTGAGATATTTTAAGATTTTTTGTAGCGTTCCCAAATTTAATGTCCTAATTTATCATTTTAAACCGACACATTAAAATTAACGACGGAAAAAATCACTCATTTTTAGAATAGGCGAAGGGGAAAGCTCATAATATAATACCCAGGAATATAATATAAAATTTCACTTGTTCTTTTACATAACCACAATAAGCATAATAATAACAATCTTTCAACTGAACATTAAATCCCCGAAATGTGTCACGTCCCGGACCGTAAAAGGGCCGGACAAAAGAGACAGGGCTCCACTCGACTCGACTGACTCTCCGGAGTTGTGAGTTCGAAGTCCGGACGGGAAGGTCCGGACGGTCTTGTGTTCCTATTGTTGGGCGCTGCATTCTCATGCAAATCGTGTCGCGGGCGTTCGTCAACCTGAGCCGAGCATTGTCCGGCGTGAAGTAGATTTATGTCCCTGCCACGCCGGTTTAACCTCCAAATCTTAGGAAGAACGCACTCGGTGAATGGCCAATGTGGATGTTGCTCCTTTATTTTCAATTCAATATTGAAACACTTACTTTATGTATTTATTTCTACATAAAGATTGTAAAGATCTATAAGCCTATTTTATATTTGGAGATTATTGCACACAAAACTGCTTACGACTTACAGTTCCAGATGCACTTGTAATGGATTGTAAGTACTAAAAAACGAAACGAGACGAAATGGTGTTTGCTGGAATTGGGTGATAATGTGTAGGAAAAACAAGGTATGCAAGGAAAAGGGATATTGGAGGTTATCCACCACATACCCGCCCTGGTATAAGTAACAGATGGTTACTCCTTCAGGGCTCTCGCAAGGACTCTAATTTTTTTTTAAAGAACGAAGCTACATTTAATTTAGAACGAATCTAGACCTCCAGTGTCCCTGCATACGTTGTTAGTAAGCAGTATGCAAGGCTTAGCGGGAAATACGAGATACAATATGTGTTAGTATGATAAGATATAGTCAAGACAAGGAAAAGGCATAATCAATCACTTACCACTGTATCTCTGCAAAGGAGCACTCAACCACAATATATGTAGTTTTGTAGATTCTCCGCGAGGTAATTATCGCCACAACAATACGAATGGTTACAAAACGATATTATGTACTTCCGAGATAGTCAGATAACTTCTTTTTGGTTAAAAAAAGAGATTGTGTACACGAAAAACACCAACATCTTGCTTCCAAGTTAGTTCCAAATCTTCTGTTTTCAAAACAAATGCCCTAGAATCGCACTATTTTTCTTGCCACTGTTTCAATTTCAAATACTTTTCTAGCAAGGCGATGTGATTAGGGAGAGATAGGAGCTGAATAAATGGCATCCCGGTAGGAATTTAGCTCATTTCAAAACCAAACTGGGATGCTCTGTGGAGGGGTTCCATGCCAACTGGGAATAATGTCAACTCAACACCTCCTTGAAAAGTCATTAAAATCTATGAAAAAAATCATTCTAAATTTGCCGATAACCCTAACCTAACATAACCTATTTAACCAATATTTAAAATATATTTTTTTATCACTCTAAATGACTTATCTGAGATGGTTCTGAGTTGGTTTCATTCCGAGTTGGCCGGTCACCCTGTGGAGGTATGGTTCCTGGTTCAATGCCAATTCAGAAACAAGTCAACTCAACAACTCTTTGAAAAGACATTAAAAGCTGTGCAAAAAATAATTTTAAAATAGCCGTTAACCCTAACCTAACGTAAACTATTTAACCAATTTTTTAAATATTTTTTTATCATCTCTCTTTATGACCTTTCTCATGTGGTTGTGAGTTGGTTTCATTCTGAGTTGGCCGGGCACCATGGTTCCTATGCTGTTATTTCTTATGTCTTTTACGCGTCGAAGCGAATCTAGCTGAATAAATGGAAAAGTAAAGTTTTCAAAAACGGGTAAATAAAAATAATTAAATAATAATATATATCTTTATAAAACGATTTATAACTAAAAAAAATACATGTTACAATTTGCACGATTTATAACTAAAAAAATACATGTTACAATGGTTTATAAGTTACATAAGTACAAAAGTTAACAACAGAAAACAGTAAACATATGAACCGTAGGTACTTAAAGAATAGAAATTTATAATTATAATAGATGGACTAGACAAGATTTATATTTTGAAATTTCACACACATTATATTACAAAATAATTTTATCGACTATGAGTCTAGGTATCTTTTTTCCCGAGTGTTATAATGAAATAAATTATTATTGGTACTAAGATTAGACTTCTGAAAGCTGAGCTGACTTGAAAGCAAAAATTAAACTGTAAGGCGAATGTTCATTTTCTAAGGAACCGTCCATTTCCTAAAAGCCACCGCTGATTGCCAATTTACGGCAGTGAGGCATGAAATTGGCAGGAAAAAGACGACAGTCTACTGAATGTAATACGCATGAGATCCCTGAAGCGTGTGTGTGGTAAAACCATGTTTGAACGAGTTACAAATGAGGAGATTCGATGACAATGCTGGCCCGAAGTAAGAGAAGATTAGGTACATGCCTAATAAATAAGATTAATTAAGATAGGGACGCTTAGATACATGTACAGCGGATTTACTAACAAAGGAGTTCCACGAAAGCGTGAACATGACGAATGAAAGAATAATGAGTAACATACCGATCCCCTTATGGAAACTGTATCGGGGCCCATGTGAAAAATCTTTGAACTGTTTTCATGCTTAACGTTTTCGTACGGATAGTTCTGCCATTAGAGAAGAAATAATATTTTGGGATGGTACAAAATCATCGAAAAATTGCAACATCTTGAATATAACCATAGATAACACGAAAGCATTTGTCATTTGCCTTTGCTGTCAACAAGCGAAATTCATAATATCGAATAGTAATATACATTCATAATCAGTAATAAACACTTATTATTTGGGATGGGTACCGCTGCCCAGAAAATCATTAACTGGATAACCAACACCTCTGCCATAGGTCACCCCAAGTGATTCGCTACGTTTGATGACTTCACTGAGGTGCCTACGTTCATGGGGTGAAGTTTTACCGTGTCTTGGTAGCGGATGCGTCTACCTGCTAGCTGCGTGGAGACCCTTTGACCTCTCACGCCGGACTCTCTCGACCCCAATGCCTTGCATCGCAATGGGGGGGGGGGGTGTATTCATACCTCACTCTTAGACACATTGATCCCTAGATTCCTACCCACCCCTCATACCTTTTTTACTTCCGTTTACTTCCTCTCCTTAATTCCCTTAAAGTGACCCGCCACACAGCATCCCCAAAGATGACAAAGACCTTAAGAAAATTATTAAAATAATTTTTCTCAGTCCAGTTTTCTAGTGGAGATGGTAAAAAAGATAGTATTTTTTAACAATATTTTAAATATATAATTAAATAAACTTTCTATATTTTCACACAACAAAAAAAATATCAAATAATATCTGCCATCAACAGTTATGTACCAAAATCGGTACCAAAATAGATCCCTTTTTTATCCCGAATCCACATGCAAAGACTATCCATTATAAGGAAACTGGACGGATAAAAGCATCGTGTAAAAAACCGTTAAGTTTGGGGTGATCCAAGAAGTTGTAGTAGGTACGATTTAATGAATTAAGTAGGTATTTGTGGTAGGATCATGTCATCATTCTGATTATCAGATTAATGTATCGGTGTGAATGAAGCAAGGAGTGTACAAGTGTTTTTTGTTAAGGCTTGTTCACATTGATCAAGTAGTTAGTCGAGTAACTAGTATACTCGCTACTTGACTGAACAAAATTTTTATTCTAACTACTAAATTTATGGTGTTCGGACGCATTTAGTTACTAAAATACTCTCTACTCGACTAAACTACTAGCCTGTTCTGTACGGGCCATCACATTTTTATTTTATTTTTTATTTGAGCGACTATACAAAATAATGGTATACACATAATAAAATGGTTAATTTAAGTATAAATATTTTATGTCATAAAATATTTATACTTAAATTCACCATTTTATTATGTGTCGCCTCGGCACAGCAACCCCTAGTTAGAAGGACTCTCCTAACTAGGGGTTGCTGTGCCAAGGCGACACATAATAAAATGGTGAATTTAATTATAAATATTTTATGTCTTAGTCCTCCTAACTAGGGGTTGCTGTGCCGAGGCGGACTTGAATTATTTAAATATGGTTTATTTGTTTTCTATGTCGTTTTTAGTGTCTTCGTTAGGGTTTTTTCATTGGCCTCTTTCAGCCATAATTTTATTCTTGATTTGTATTCATTAGAATTTTTTATTAGCTTTATGTATGAGGAAAGATGTTATAGAGTTTTGTTGCTAAGTATGTGTAGTTTCTTTATCCGAATGTGATTTTATAACTTTGAATATTTTTTATATAATTTTTATTCGATCTAGTGTTATGCATACACGGTCTAGTAAAGGATTCTTATTTTTGAAAAGCTTCAATAATATATTTTTGGCTATGTTTGTTGTACATTTGGTACGTCAAAGCTATAGAAAATTTCAATTGAAGGTGTTCTAATGGGTACTTTCAATATTATAGTCTTTATGATTCCTTTTTGAATCGTATTCAGGTTGTGTATGTACTTATGTGTAGCTGATCCCCATCCTATGATTCCATATTCAATTCGAGAAAGACATAGCGCGTAGTAGACCTATTTTATATCCATTTTATTTACCACGTTTCTTAGGTTTTTAAAGAAATATTTGAGGCTTTTGAGTTTTTCCCTAACACCTTTGATGGTCCCATCTAAGATTTTCTTCTATTATTACTCCGAGATATTTTATGTTTTGTGTTTTTTCGATGACTGGGCAGTCACTACATTATTTCCATGGAATCCTCTCTGTCTGTCACTGCTAGAAATACCTCGACGGTTAGCCAGCATTTCAGTCATTAATTGTGAACTGAACTCAATTCAAATTGCGAAATGTAAGTTTGCAGTTGCGTAGGTACTTGGTTATAAATAGTTCTCATTGAAACGTGTTAGTCAAATGGATCAGTTTCTATGAGCATTGTCTGCCGATCACGCCTACGACCTTCGAGTAGTCTCACTGTTGAATTTCTTCCCAGACAAATTGTATCACAATGTCGTGACAGTCGCTGATTGAGCCGGTAATTTCTATTGAATATGTACTACCTTGGTTTTGGTACCCCCGTATCACGGTACAGGCAAATCATTTTAAAGAGAACACGTTTGAATGTATTTGTGCACACCGATAGTATATAAAGTTTGAAAAAAGATTAGTTTGTTTCTCCCTTCACCCTTCCCCTCACGCATTCTCCCTCTACGTTCCCCGCCTTCCCCCGCCAAAGCGTGCCGAGCCCCCCCTCACGCCTTCCCTCCCTGCTGCTAAACTATATGAAATACATAAATTTTTCATACTCGCGCGCCACCTATTGTAATTTTTTATACAAATTTCATAACGTCAGAACCCAACATTATATATAGAAACCTCGCGGGCGTGCGCACAACAAATCACCAAAGTTTCAACGCATTCAGATGCATGGTATGGGAACGCACCCAGGACCAACAAAGAAACATTAATTCTTGTGTATAAGTAAATATAAAGATTATATTTATTAAAATATCAACCCGTAAAACAAGGTTTTTGTACTATAATAATACCTACATCTATTTTCAGATGTCTTTTAAAACTCAAAAACAAAAGAAAATTGGTTTTACTGAGGTTTGAATCTTCTTACCCAGGAACTGGAGTCGACCACTCTACCAACAGAGCCGAATCCCGATTGAATAGGACCGATATTTATTGCGTAGTTTAACTGCTGTAATGTCATCGAATTTCAAAGAAAAGCGTATTTGTACGCGTAATTGATCATTTGTTCGTGATTGTCACCTATTGATAGAATGCATTGTCATCTGCCGAGTTTCTGTTCCAAGATTCCATTTCATAAAGCCATTCATTTATTCATTCAAACAAAACAGACAAAATCGAAATTCAAATTGATGTATTTAAAAATATATGTGGTTCGATTCTCTCGACGTCAATTCGCCATGTATGTCTTGAGAAGGGTTCGCTTTTAAATAATAATCGTTTTCGCAAAGTTGATTCTGAATCAATCATAGATAACGCTCTGTAATAAAGTGAACTTAACAGCCATTTAAATGGGAAAGATAATCTACGACGTGTCGTGTAGCTTCGTAGGAAGATATGGACATTGACATTGTCGTACGTGGCAAGTTTTCTTTGTGATGGTCTTTCGAGATTAGATTTGAACTCTTGGAGTGTGGGAGGTGGTGACTAGCGTGGTGACATGCAACAGCGCTTAGTGCATGTCGCTGCCTACAGTGCCAGAGCCTACTGCAAATCACAACAACTCTGCAGTACAACCGTAGTCCTTTTTAGCTGTGAACCGTTGAAATATTGGATAATTCTTATTAAATATTCAATGCTCGTCTATACTAATATTATAAAGAGGAAGGATTTGATTGTTTGTTTGTTTGTTTGTTTGTTTGTTTGTTTGCATCGAATAGGCTCCGAAACTACTGAACCGATTTGAAAAATTTTTTCACTGTTGGGAAGCTACACTATTCCCGGGTAACATAGGCTATATTATATTTTAAAAAAAAAATAGGGATCCTTACTAAAACTCCAATAATGTAACCCAAGGTGTAAAAAAATTACCTAAAATATTCTTTAAATCGCGTGCGCTGCGAAAACTATTGATGAAAGAATAAAATAATGTACTACGACTTTGCAGAACACATTATTATCTACAAAAAGTGTCGCGACAGCATATGTCTAACTATTATAGTTATGCCACAATAAGTGTTCTTTTATTTTAAAAAATTAATTGAAATGCCGCCGCTAGAAAAGACTCTTTATTTGTATCTTGGTATTAATTCTTATCAAAATAAATTATTTTATATTCGAGACTGCTTCAATGCCTTTATATAACTTTTTGAATTATTCAATTCGGACATCCCATTTCAAAGATATCACGAGTTTAAAAATGTAAGTATTATACGATGTAAGCGTCACTGGGGAACGGACCGTACGGGAGGACACCAACAAACAATCAAATCTTTCCTATCTTATATATAAAAATCAAAATTTGTTTGTTCGTATTTTATGCGCTGCCATACCGTTCATCCGATTGCGATGAAACTTTGGTGATTTGTTGTGCGCACGCCCGCAAAGGATAAAGGCAAATTCTGGCGTTATTAAATTTGAATTAATGAAAATGTGCGTATTTCATATATTTTAGCGGCAAGGAGAAAAGGCAGGGGGGAGGGGAACGGGAGAGGTGGGGTACGTGGGTGGGAAAACGAGGGATGTGAAGGCGGGGAAGGTAGAAGGGAAACGCGAAAGGGGAAGGGGACTCGGGAGGTGAACGGGGACGCACGGGAAAGGACATTCAAGGAGAATCAATTGATTTCTTTGCATTGCAACGCAAGCCGTGCTTTGTGCTTTGAGTTTTGGCTTTAAGCTTTGAACTTTAAGCTTTGAGCTTTGATTTTTGAGCTTAAAGCTTTGAACTTTATGCATTAAATGTTAAGCTTTACGTGTTGAGCTTTAAGCTTTGAACTTTGAGCTTTATTTTTAAGCTTTGTGCTATGAGTTTTAAGCTTTGAACTTAAGTTTAGAGCTTTGATATTAAGCTTAAACTTTGGCCTTTAAACTTAAAACCTTGCTTAAAGCTTGAGCTTTAAGATTGAGCTTTAAACTTTAAGTTTAATGTTTGAGCGTTACGCTTTTGGCTTTAATCTCTGAGCTTTAAGCTTTCAGCTTTGCGCAAAGCACAAGGCTTAATGCTAAAAGCTTAAAGCCTAAGACTCAAAGCTTAAAGCTCAAAGCTCAAAGCTTGAAACTCAACGCTTTAATCTTAAAGCTCAAAGCTTAAAGCTAAAAGCTCCAAACTTAAAGCTCAAAGCTCAAGGCTTTAATCACAAAACTTAAAGCCCAAAGCTTAAAGCTAAAAGCTCAAAGCTAAAAGCTCAAAGCTCAAAGCTTGAAGCTCAAAGCTTAAAGCTCAAAACTTACAGCTCAATGCCAAAATTTCAAAGCTTCAAGCTCCTAGCATTAAACTCAAGGCTTTAAGCTCAAAGTTTTAAGCTCAAGGGTTAAATCACAAAACTTAAAGCTCAAAGCTTTAAGCTCAAGGGCTTTAATCTCAAAGCTTAAAGCTCTAAGCTTAAAGCTCAAGCATAGTGCCCAAAGCTTATGGCTCAAAGCTTAAAGCACAAAGTTTTAAGCTCAAAGCTTGAAGCACAAGGCTTTATTCTCAAAGCTTAAAGCTCAAAACTTAAATTCAAAGCTTAAAGCTCAAAGCTTGAAGCTTAAAGCTCAAGGCTTAAATCTCAAAGCTTAAAGCTCAAAACTTAAAGCTCAAAACTTAAATATCAAAGTTTGAACTTCAAAGCTTAAAGCTCTAAGCTTAAGGTTGAAGCTCAAAGCTTAACCCTTCAAAAAATTTAAAGCACAAAGCTTGAATCTCAAAGCTTAAAGCTCAAAGCTTAACCCCTCAAAAATTTGGCGTATTTTGTCAAAAGGTATAAATGTTTCGATATATATCGACTTTGCAATAAAAATTCAAATAAATGGAATATTTGTAAACGTATCCAAAAACTAAATACTGGTTTTGAAAGGTGATGAAATACGCTTAAATAAATGGTATTATTAGAAATTACGAAAACATTTTTTAAATACAAAATTTTTTAATGTTAACTTTAAAAAAATTTAAAAATGCTCAACTGACATTTTTGATATTAAAATTACTGATCTATAGAAAATGTGTTTGTTTCTGTCTATGTGTGTGAGATGTTTTGCGTTGCTAAACCGTTCATCCGATTGCGATGAAACTTTGGGGTTTTGATGTGCGCATGCCCGCGATGGTTTCTATGTACGATTGTGAGTTTTGGCATCGCTATCATACATTGCTAACCGTTCATCCGATTGCGATAAAACTTTGGGGATTTGATGTGTTTAAGTCCGCGATGGTTTCTATACGTGCATAGTGAGTTCTGGCATCATCTGGGACGAACGGGAAAGGGTTAGTAGAGCGAATTTTTTTCTTTATTAAGTGGCATAGCATATGCCGGGAACTCGCTATTGTATTTAAATGCCTGTGTCAGAATTTGGTAAATTGAATTATGTAATAGAAAGTACCTACCCTAAAATTCTAAATCTATACTAATATTGTGAATGTGAAACTGCGTGTGTTTGTTTGTTACGCTTTCACGCATAAACTAATAAACCGATCTTAGAATTTTTTTCACCAATAGAAAGTTACATGAGTTATTGCTAACGTCAGAAGAAAAGCAAAACAAATCGTTGCCGTGAAAACCATTTTGATATAGATTTTTTTAATTCGGGCATTGTATGTAATACTTATCTCTAAAAAATGAATCGCCGAAATGTATTTACGCGCATGACTTCCGAACGACTGCACCAAATTGGATTTTAATACTGGTGAGCTCTGGAATTATGAAATATGCAAAAGGTGGCATGCGAGCTGTTTGAAAACTGAATGTACCGGGAAAGAATGTATGAAATGCGGGAGGGGGACTCGGGTAGGGGGTTCGCGGGAGGGGGAGGAGGGAAACCCGGGAGGGGGAGGGGAATCTGGGAGGGGGAACCTGGGAGGGGGGAGGGGAGCTTGGAAGGGGGGTTCGCGGGACGGGGAAAGGAGTAGTGGAGTGGGGGGAGGGAAGGTGGAAGAGGCGGAGTGGGAACGCGAGAGGGGAAGAGGACGCGGGAGAGGAAGGGGAGGCGGAAGAGGAACGGGACGAATGGGAAAGAACACGCAGGAGAAAACAATTTATTTATTAAATGGCATGGCAACGCATGCCGGGTACCAGCTAGTATTTGATAATCACGGTGGGTTTGTGGGTTGTCTCTGTCGGTTATTTAGAACAGTACAATTTATTCTGGTCGCGTTAATTAATTTTGTTTGTATTGTAATTGTTTTGTTAAGTGTTTATGATTATTTAATTAAATGAAGACACTATGAGCGAAACGCAATCGAATATCTGGAACCAATCGAAAATCAGAAAAATCAGAAAAATATATTGGCACCTCTGGGACTCGAACCCAGGACCTCTCTCTTTCCGGGTGAGCGCGCTGTCCACTGCGCCAAGGTGTCGATATCCAATTCGGTCACTTCTAACTGTATCATACTTCGACTAAGAACCACCCATATTATCTTCATTTTCTTAACGCATATTTTATTGGCTGCCATCTTTATTTACGATTGCAAGATTCAAACCCGAACTAAATGTAATCTAGATGGTGTCTGGATAAATTTTTATCCATTTTATTTAATACGCGACATCTATTGACTTTTCTGCAATTCTAGGATGAATATTTATAAAAATGATGTTTATGATTAATTTGATGATATATTATTGTTAAAAAAAATTGATTAGATCTGCAATAAATCACCGTCGTAATTCCAATATCTTGGATGGGAAAGCCGGGGATGACCCGACGATGAGACGACTTAAAGCAGTGATGAGAAACCTGCGGCTTTCTGCCCAAATGCTGCCCGCGAGCCCATTTCTTTTGGCCCGCGAGCCTTTTCGTACTATCTACTTGACTAAATAAAATATCTAAAAATTTGCCCCTCTGAAATTATACCCTTCACCCTGCGGGCCGCAAGGATATTGAAAATGGATAAATTGGTTCTCGAATTAGGTTAATCATCACCGAAATTAAGGGAATATTCAGCTTCGGATCTTTAAAAATCTCCAGGAATATCTCAAAACTGTCTATATATAGCTGGATACCAGAAGGTTTATGAAAAAGAAAAGCAGGATTTTTAAAGATTATTCTGTGAAAATTACTATTCAAAACTAAAATTTGTATGGCTCTTCAGTGATAAACCACTTCAAGGGCGCTGCAAGTTTCCGATATGAGAAGCACAAGAAGATACACCCCTTCGTTCACTAATGAATCTGTTTCATCCATTTTCATTTGATGTAAATAAATGTGTGTTTTCGCAAAATCTCAGTTCTAATTGCAGATAATGATTATCCAACATTGACCTTCAAACTTTTGAACTCGAGTCATGCAACTGGTCGCAGTTTACACTTTGTATCGTTGAAGTCGGCGCTGAAGTTTTACTAGTCATGGTCACACCTGTTGGTCTGTCGATATTTGATTTATAAAACTGTAAAAGATACATTGGAAATCTTTTATAATATGACACAAGTTATTTAGGCTAAACAATTATTAAATGAATCATTGAAGACAATATTAGCGACTTTCAAACGAAATTTTTTAACAGAAAAATCAGAAATACAGTCGCATCTTGGAATTGAACCAAAACCTCTTGTTCTAGAAGGTCTTGATTTAACGCAGGACCTAAGGGTCCTGCGTTAAGTTAAGGTTAAGACCTTGCCAGGGCTTACAAAATACAAAATGTATATATTGAATCAGGTTTTAAATATGTTAATATTCTGAATTACAAAAAACCCTTGGTTTTCAAAATTAATTATAAAATTTTAAGTACCGGAAAAATAACGAGTCGGATTTTGTTATTCATAAGTATTATTAATAAGTATTTTAAGATTTTTTTTAACTTTTCGATTTTTTGTTCGACATTTAAAAGAAGCCTATGTCCAAAGCATGGTATCAAAAGGCCGTTGCCTGTTACCCCACAGTACGTGCATTTTGGGCTGAATATTCGGTACCCCACTAAAAATTTACAACTACTCCTCATCAAATACCTCATTACTAGATATTAATACCACAAAGACAGCGGGTCAAACGAGTTATGAATATTCAATTCAAAACACTACCGGAATAAAATATTATAATGATATGGACTGCGAATCTTGCATACTAATAAAGCGATTTAATTCCTAGACTGAATTTATGCAGAGGAAGCATATTTCTGGAATGCTAATATAGAGGGCAATAGACTACTAAATCATTTGCTTTGGCATGCGAAATGCTAAAACGAAGCATTTGCAAATGAAGCAATCATTGCGAAAGTTACGACGATTTGTTTACGACGTTGTTGATACGATTATAAGATTGTATTCGTTGATCAGTTTTTTAATGAAAATGTTAACGCGTGTAAACAAAGGCTTGTTGTGTGCGAAAAAGAGGAACGTATTTTTTTTTTTAAATATTTATAATAACACCTGTTTTACTACCGAGTGCGTCAGATATTTCAACACTGTAATTTCCAATTGAAGAATATTTATGGAGAGATTATTAATAGTATGCCATGTCATAAATTTCTACAGCGATAGAGATTCTAAGCTTATAATAGAAGTGACTTTTAATTTTTCTTTTACATATCCAATAATATATTTATTTTAACGTTTTTTTAAAGTTTATTTAATTTTAATTACCGTTATTGTAATGTTAATTACCGTTATTGTAATTTTAATTACCGTAGCAGATGTTTTGCCTTCTGAAGGCATTATCAAATTGGATTTAATAAACTTGTTTTATAACATTAACAAACAGAATTAGACAGTTTGATAACTTTAACGCTGAATAATAATTACAAGCAGAACTGTTTTTTTTTTAATAAATGAAATAATAATTGAATAAGTAAATAAAAGGAAAAATTAAAGTTGAGTTCTACAAAATAAATTTGAAAACAATAAATAGATGGAAGTGATATTGCGAGCTCGAAATAATCGCATTGACCAAGAAATTCTGGGCTAATTGCTTTACACTGACTTGCACTGACCAACTGTTGAGTCAAAATTTTTGCTAAACATTTTTTTTTTACACGAGCTCCACACAGGAGGCCCTGAAGAAAATAATTTCCCTCAGGGCCTATGTCATCCTTGGGGTGGCTGTGTGGAGGGTTTTTTTTAAGGAAAGGAAGGGGAGGAGAGTTCTGGCAAGGAAAAGGGTTTAAGGGGAAAAGGGTTTATTTATTCATTTAAAATAATGAATAGTATATTTGCGGCACGTTCCAGAATGGAAGATACTATCAGTATCGCCCTGATGTAAGACCACCATTCAGAATTGAAACGTTGCTTGAAATGGCTTTAGCCGTGTTTAGTGACCAGATCTGAATAGCCAGGTACTTCCCCACCTTCCTCTTCCCTATCTCCTTCCCCTCCCCACTACCTTCAGCCTCACAAAATACCCCGATTGGGGATGCCACAGTCTCACTGGCTCCAGACGGGAGCAGTTGGGACTTGTGGGTATTAACTGTAAAAAAAAGGGGTGGGTAGGAATCTGATGTTCAGTGTGTCCTGGTCATCCGCCTCCAAGACCTAGACAAACCTCACCCCATGAACCCGGGCACCCCTGCTAAATCACCAAACGTAGCGAACCACTTGGGGTGACCTATGGTTGGTTATCCAATAAAGGTTCCCGGGGCGGCGGTACCCATTCCCGCCTCCCAACACTCCCAAAATGCACAAATACGCTCTTCCCAACGCAACACTCCCAGCAAATGAATCGAGCTTTACTAAACAAAACACTTAGCTGATCGGAGCCTCAGTTTGATCGATCGAAAAGTTGAAAAAAACGGCCGTTAGAGATTCATACGCACATTCTGCTACAGATAATATATAAAAAATAATATTATTATTTTAACCAGATGTTTTTGCGACTCGTTTTTGTGTTTAATAATTCGGCTGTTGAATGACCTTTGAGTTTCCGCCTTTCTACAAGACACACTTTTAATCATTTTCCTCTAAAACACCCTCCACATAGCATCCCCAAACGTGGTATATCCCATAAGGGGAACGACTTTCTTCAGTACCTCCTGTGTGAAGTTAATATAAAATAAAAATTTGAACGAGCAAATATCTAGGTAGTAAGGTACCTACAGAGGTCAAAGTTCAGCATTTTTTATTTCTCTGCATATAAAGTTTCACTTTCTCAAAACACCACCATAGAAAAACTGAGCACTTTCGCAACATTTGTCTGGGTTGAAATTATAGCAATTTACGAGTGCAAATAAGACATTACGACTATTGTACAGTACAAGTTGGGGGTTAGATCTTTCTAAGGCGCCAATGAGTCTGGGCTGTCTCCCGATCTTTATGGTTATGTTGGTACTTAATTTAAAGGGTTATTTATCAAATCGTGTTCATGATTGTGCTCGATGTGTACTTGTAGCACTGTTTTGTGATTCGCCAATTTGTAGCGTGAGCACTCAGTTTCCTAGGGCGTGAGATAAATTTATAATTTCATCGTAAATGTTTATGGTAGATCGTTTTATCCTTATCTGATAAAGTGTAATATTTCACTTTGCATAAGTGGTCACATTTCACTTATCTATGGAGTTTTATGTGCATGACGTTATATAAAATATTTCTTCCAATGTTTGCTTGTTCGACGGACATAGTATATCTCTTGTAGAGTTGTAAATCCAACTACGATGATACCATTTCACTTAAGGGGGTATTCTAGTCTATAAAAAAAAAATCAATTTTTTTTCTTCGTATTTCCAAAGTTTAAATATTCAAAAATATCTACTTTAAAGGATTTTTCGAAATTCGCATTATTTTAAAAGTTATAACCATTTTAATATCGCGGTTTAGACAAAATCTAACCAAAATCTAGGTAGAACAAAATTTCAAACCCATTTTTCTCCAAACCACTTTTTTAGAGGCGGTTGACACGATATATCAAGTTCTACGAAACCAATTTGCTTGAAATTTCTCTACACTCTTTACGCCCCTACCAGAATAATTACAAAATTTCAATTTTTACTATTTTTTAAAAATTCGTTTAAAAAAAAGTCAAAAAAAGGGGTAAAAAAATGTTTTTTTTTATTTCAGACAGCCGCAAACATTTTTTTTACTTCTCCGAGTTCTGCTTAACCAATTTACTCGAAAATTGGTGTGATCCTTCTCTATACATTTCTCTATGGCGGGAACTAGAATTATAAATAAATTAAATGTTTTTTCTATGCTATATATGTAAAAGCCCCTAAAAAGGGCGTTTATTTATAAATAAATAAATGAATAACAAAATTCGAATTTCGATTATTTTTAAAAAATTTGGAAAGTCCAAAAAACTGGTACAAAAACGTCTTTTTTATTTCAGACAGCCGCCATTTTGCGAAAAAAAATTTTTTTAACTTTTCCTTAGTTCGGGCCATAGCCGCATTTGTCTGGATTAAGAATTAACATTATTATTTTTTTTAGATTACTGGGAGTGTTGCAATCGTGTCAACCAGGGCACGCCATTTTTTTGAGACCCCCCACTTCAACACCCTGTAACTTTCTGATTTTATTTATTTTTTAGTTTCACTCTTTTTTTAATGTATTTTTCAATGTTTATTAAACATTTCACAAAATAGAAGTTGGTCAAAATATTATTGTTTTTTTTTGTTGCACCTGAAAAAACACCTACAAATCATGCCTCTAGACTAGAATACCCCCTTGAGGCGATTCTTCGCTTTTTTCCGAAAGTATTTAATTTAACCCCTTTAATCACAGGAAACCAAATTTGTCCCAGCTTAAAAAGGTCTCATTTAAATCGTTGTTTCTCCCTTACTGTCATGGAGAGAAATATGATCTAAACGGTATTAGAAAGAGAAAACTCCACGCTTTATATTTAATTACAGAGTTTAACCATAGAAACATTAAAATATGCATCTCTTTTAAACCAAAGTTTTCATAGCAATTTGAGAAAAAATTATAAAATAACAGAGAATTTTTTAATAATTATTTTTTTATAAAACGACAAAACTTAAGGTGATAATAATGTTTTCAATACATTTGCCAAATAAAATATGTGTGGGTTTTTCTTTTTTTTTCGTTGTCAGTAATTTAAGATAATAAAAAAAAATGTAAGCTGAGCAATTTTAAAGTTTAAAAATTTAAAAAATTATATTTTTATTTCTAATAATAATATTTGTAAACGAATTTCATCAACTTTCAAAAACTGTTTGCAGATTTTGGATATGTTTAGAAATATTACATTTATTTGGATTTTATTGCAAAGTGGAAATATTTTGACCTTCTGCCAAAATATGTCCGATTCCCGAGGGGCTAAAACGAAAGAAACAATCGAACACTATTGAAAGGTCTTACTTAGATCAGAAGTTTCATTTGCTAAGAGAGATATTTACGCCCGTCAAGTTGCTCTCTGGTAGGAGTCCTGACAAGTTAAGCCGACTGATAACTTTATTAAATATTACTGTTATATCAGCCCTTAAATGTTAATTAATATTTTCTCCGTAAAATTATTCATTAATCACTAGCAGTTAAACACCCGCTCCGCAGGTTTTAGCTGCTAGGTCCTGCGGGCGGCTTTTAATTCGGCTTCGCTCAGTTAGTGTTGGTGACCATTTTATAAATCCAATAAAAACTGGTTTCAAAAATAGCCCGCTCCTTGGATCCACTGTCAACCAGTGATGGCTAGTCACCGGGACGGGAGATGACGTAATATGTAATATACAGCCGCTTGATGCAGCTAAGTATTACCGTCAATCTTTCCATATCCGGAGAGATACCTACTCCAGGTCACAAATTCGTAGAACATATACCTAGGGAGGCACATACCCTTTTTTTTTTTTTACAGTTAATACCGCACAAGAGTCCCAACTGCTCCCGTCTGGAGCCAGTGAGACTATGGCATCCCCAATTGGGGTATGTTGTGAGGCTGAAGGTAGTGGGGTAGTGGTAATACCTATGCGTCCTGAAGTGGCAACATCTTTTGACGAATTATTTACTTTGAAACCGAATTACAACCGTATCTCTGTTTGAAATTCCACCGAGAAAAAAGTAACCGAGATAGGCAATGACGTCTTATGTAATATATAGCCGCTTGATACAACTATGCATTACCGTCAATCTTTTCAAATCCGGAGTGATACTACATATTCACCAATTCGTAGCAGTTATACCTAGGGGGGATACGTCCCCATCCGACCTGCTGACGGAAGTGGCGACATCTTGTGACGAATTCTCGAATTAGAAACCGAATTACAACGGTAGCTTTGTTTGAAATTCCACGTACACAGAAGCTATTTGTGGCGCGGCGCGTGTGGCGTGGCATCTATACTACTAAAATTACTCTTTTTTTTAGAAGCTCTAGAGCATCTTCCATTGAAATACCAGTAGAACAAGGACAGCATTCCCATTCAACGCCTGTGCTCTGAAGACCCATTTGTTAAGATAGTAAGATTATAGACCAATAATTTACCTTTGTATGTCAGTAAACTGGCTCTCACGCTTCTGAATTAATTAATAAAGGAACTTATTCATCTGTTGCTACCATTGAGGTTTATTGCTACTGCATATCCATGATCAACTGCAATTACTTAATTTCTACCTGGTGTAGGATCATTCTACATACCTAGTATATTTACAAACCAGAATATTTTTTAATTGTTGCCGTTTTAGTTATTGCCTAATTACGCTTGACTCACTGTATGTATGTGACTACTGGTTTAACAACAATGTTTATTGCTGGAATTGACCGATTCCAAGAACTTGTTCACGCAGCCTGAGAATGTTGTGGTTTTATTTATTTATGGCGTTTATATTGCCATAATTGAAGATTGCCTGCGGGGTTGCACTTACATCTCCATACATTTCCTGCACCTTATTTCTGGCACTTAGTTGTGTAACGTATGCTACTTTATATTAACTCAGGTGTCCTTAAAATTCAACTAAAGACAATATATTTAAAATAGTTCAAGAATGTTAAAAAAATCTATTCCAAAAATTGTGCTGATGACGGTACATGTAATACGGACTGCGCTAAGCTAAATCTAATGTAAAATATCTTGGAATCTTAATAGATAAAAATGTTAAGTGGAAAGATATCAATCTCACTGTGGAAAGAATTAGAAAACTTGTCTATGTTTTCTATAACATACTAAACATTTTAAACAAGAAAACTATCAAAATTGTATATTATGCATTAATTCAGTCTTTATTACAGTACGGCATTATTGACTGGGGAGGGGCCTTTAAGACTTCCTTATCCTTACAGCCCATAATTACAATTCAAAGAATAATTATAAAAACCATCCTTAGGAAACCATACGACTTCCCTACTTTAGAGATATTTCGGGAATTTAATGTACCATCTATCACAGAATTGCATAAGAGAAACGCATTATATCAAATTAATAAAGAATATTTTATCCAAAAAATTCAATCCTCAGATAGCATAAGCAATAGATTTAAAACTAATGGCTTGATAGCCATCCCTATGCTTAGAACGACGACGGCTCAACACCACTATTCGTATTTAGGTGTGAGATGGTACAATATATTATTATCAAAAACAAAATTGGTGTAACAGAAACATTGAAATATGAACAATTCAAAAACCAAATTAAGTCCCTAAAACTGATGTATTGTACCCTTAATTTACACTTACTTAATCTGTAATATTTAATAAAAAAATATATATTGTTATTGTCTTTCAATAACTATTTTTTTTCTTAATTGTTTACCTATGTAAAATAATGTTTGTATTTATTTCATAAGTCTTTGATCATGGTTTACATATTTTATTAGATTTTTTTTTGCATGTAAATACTCCTCCCATAAACACGAGCTCCTAGAGCTCAACTTATGGAGTAGTCGAATAATACTGAATTATTGTATAACTTTGCACAATGTAATCACTTGTAATGTTAAAAAACAATTCTTGTAAATAAATAAATAAATAATGTTCACTTTGTGTTAGGGGGTCAAATTCAAAATATTAAAACAAAATATTCCAGGTGTGCGGGGTAGGTCTTGCGTCATCTAATGTCTTATTCATTCGCGACAAACATTTCGCTTTTCTTCTTTTTACTTTATTTTTCTTCAAGAATCTGTTTAGAAGTCACAGAATAGAAGCGCTCGATTCATAGGCCAGTGCCTTATCGGACCGTGTATTGCACTGGACACTGTGCGGTGTACAATGAACTGATCGGATTACCTCTTGTCAATTGGTGTTTTGTTAATAAGTCACGAAACTGGCCACGACTGGTTCTGCCGCGTGGAGCACGAACGAGGAGGTGGAAAGAAGAAGGAACTGGGCATCAGTTGTGCTTTACTGCCGTTTTCTCGTTGCATGTCTTCCTGGCGTAAATGAATTACGTGAAATTAACAGTGATGTTATACACGAGTTACTTCCTCAGTCGGAACATACTTGGATTTAAAAAAGCCGGCACCACCGTCGCGTCGAGTAGATTTAATTCACTACCCTCTTTAAATTTTTTGAAAACCACCCCTAACTAGCAGGCGCGGTCCCTCCATACATACTCCATGAGACAGGCAGCCGCCTAGTATGGTGATCTAATATTCTTTATGTAAGTGTCACTAATATGTTACATGTGTTCTATATATAAAAAAAAAAAAAAATACTGTGGATGCGGCGCTCTCCTTTATTTCTAGCGTATGATAAACATAATAATAATTGTTATTTATTTAGTCCGGTGAAGTTTGTCTTGGTCTTGGAGGCGGATGACCAGGACACACTGAACCCCAGATTCCTACCCACCCCTTAAACCTTTTTCCTTCCCAGAACTCTCCTTCCCTTCCTTTCCTTCAAAACCCTCCACACAGCATCCCCAAAGATGACATAGGCCCTGAGGAAAATAATTTCCCTCATGAAAAAAAAAAAAAAATTTACGACTATGAAAATATATACGCTCATGAAAAAAAAAAAATTACGACTAAAAAAAAATAAGCCCAAAGTTTTTTTAATGTGGAATAAATAAATTACAATTATTATTATATTTATTATACGCCTAGAAACGAAGGGAAGCGCCGCATCCACAGTATGTATGAAGGAACCGCGCCTGCTATACACCTCAGGGTCGCAATCCTGAACAACGAGGGACCGCCTCAAGAAGAAGAAAAAAGAAATAATCTTTTGCAATGTTGTTTTATGCCCCCATGCAAATTGAATTTACCAGAACTTCACGGCTTCATGGCATGGCTATTTATTAAATCCGATCTCAGTACCGATCGCAAAACATAACTTATCCTAGAATCGTTTACCCACTAGTTAGTTCAGTTCCTCGGTTGTATCGTATCGAACGTTTATGGTATTCCCCGCGCGGTATCGGTTCACACGACGGGTCCGACGCCGCGCGCCGGTCACGTTTAGACGTAGAAGGCGATATCTGGTCATCTATTACATTTGGCATCGCGACCCCGGGTCAGGTTTGTCCATAGACGGAGTTTGTTCGCTATTTCCCATTGTTTCCTCTTCCTTTTCCCCGGATCGCCAGATCACCACAATGATTTTAAGAACCAAACAAATATTAATAATATTTGGATAATTTTTAAAGCGTTTTTTGTGAAAAATCCCCTCTATGCTTTCCTCTTTTATAACGAAGATTGAAAATTATCAGGGTAATTATTAATCTTCAACCGGTCCAGTCTGCAATACTGAACTCGTTCTACGTAGGTTTCAAAGCCACGTCTTTCTCTGCTACGTCTTCCATTAATCTTTACCTGGATCATCATTTTGGTAATCTTGTTTTGGTATTTTGTCCCTCAAATGTGACTTAAGATGTTTTAATTTTTCTTTTTGATGTGTGACTAAACACATCAAAAAAATGAATTTGGAAGCCACCCAAAACATGGTAAAACATGGTAACTCGATTCTATGCAAAGGAGTGCCTGGATAGTCTGATTGACAATCCGTTGTTAACAGGCCGATGTAGCCAAGTCTCAATTGTGTCTGTTGGAAAGAGCTAGCAGCATTGATCTTCTGTGAATCGGTGCACGAACGCGGATCTCGACGGACACGAGCGGAACTCCCGTTCACAGTTGATGGTCGGAATCATGAGAACGGGTCGTTTTTCCCACTAGTTTTTTTCTGTAAATCGTCTCGCCTGTGGAACGAGCTACCAGCATCTGTTTTTCCTCCTTCATACATAACCCGAGCGCCATCTTTAAGATCCGCATTAATACATCCCTTCCCGCACCCCCTGCCTTACTCCACCAAAAGACGTCGATCAGTAATATATTATAGTTCATATTTGATATTAAATTAGATATTTACCAATAATAATTCGTAATTCCGAACGTGCCAAATGTACGCACAAGAAAAGCAATGATGTCATAAGCGGTGCTTGAAAATGCTTTCCCGCTGCCGAGCTGCCGCGAAGTTAGTTTGACAAGGGTTAATAGGTTATCGAACACCCCTGCCAACACTCCGTCCTAACTTTTATTATTGGACGCCCCAGCCCCCTCATTCGTATAAATCCCCTTTAGTCCTTCCGTTTAATCCTTGAAAGATAATATATTTTCTCTTAGGAGAAGTTACACCTTCTTAAAAACAAAAGTTTCGCCGTGTTTCTTACATAATAACAACTCTTCTGGACGTAGCCGTTGTTTTATTCTTGCGGTAACTTGGTAGGTTTTACTCATTTGTATTCTGTGATTCAATTGAAGTAAACAAGGCCAAATCTTTAGATTAAATAACACTGGATTTGGGAGATAGATTCTTTCGCAATTTTCTCATTGTATATACTATTGTGATGATTCTGGTTGTAATAAAAGACCTTCATAAGAGTGCTTAAGGGGAAACACTACTAAGTAACGCAAAATCAATTGTTTTTGGTTTGAAAATCGCTTGGAAATGCTTTTTAAATTAGATGCTTTAATAATATACTGCGAGTAGAACACATCTTGGCCTTTGAAATAATCGAGTATTTTTTTGACAAGTCTTTTTGTAAACCCAGAAAAAATAAAGTATCAGGCTTATAAAAACTGCTGTAATTAGACTAGAATTCAAAATCTCCTACTTTATTTGTATTCTAGTCTGGAAAAAAAAAAAATTCCTTCCTTCATATTTCCAAAGTTTAAATTTTCAAAAATATCTCCAAAAGGATTTTTCGAAATTCGCATTATTCTAAAAGTTATAACCATTTTAGTGTCGCGGTTTAGACGGAATCTAACCAGAATCTACGTAGAGCAAAATTTTAAACGCGTGTTTCTCGAAACCACTTTTTTCCGGACGGTTGACACGATATGTCAAGTTCTACGAAACCAATTTGCTTGAAATTTGGTGTGAACTTTCTCTACACTCTCTACGCCCCTACCAGAATAATTACAAAATATCAATTTTTACTGTTTTTTAAAAATTCCGAAAAGTCAAAAAAAGGGGTAAAAAAATGTCTTTTTATTTCAGACAGCCGCAAA
The DNA here is from genome assembly GCA_936435175.1 of Glyphotaelius pellucidus. Lineage (NCBI taxonomy): Eukaryota > Metazoa > Arthropoda > Insecta > Trichoptera > Limnephilidae > Glyphotaelius > Glyphotaelius pellucidus. The sequence goes on along the minus strand of OW386545.1, from coordinate 6,585,235 downwards.
ATTTTTTTTTTACTTCTCCGAGGTACGGGCCATGGCAGCATTTGTCTGGATTAAGAATAAATTCGTTTTTTTTCTGATTACTAGGAAGGTTGCAATCGTGTCAACCAAGGCCCGCCATTTTTTTGAGACCCCCCACTTCAACACCCTGTAACTTTTTGATTCTCTAATTTTTTAGTTTGGTTTTTTTAGTTTGATTTTTTTAATATATTTTTTAATGTTTAATAAATATTTGGTCAAGTAATAATGCCTGGTAAAAATATTATTGTTTTTTTTTTTATCGCACTTGAAAAAACACCTACAATTCGTGCCTCTAGGCTAGAATACCCCCTTAAGAAAATGATAGTAAAACATTTAAACATTTGTGCATGAACTTCGTAAAATAAAATTGAACACGCTTTTTCACGATATTTTTTCTTGTATAAATCAAAACAGGCAGCTGGTGTTAAGCGAGAATTTAAACTTTATTGCCATTTACATAAGGAGCGTTATTGTTAGCGATTTAGAATTTCACACGACGTGGTGCATCGCCTTAATGTTATTAAGCACGTGCTTATCCTAAAGGCTGCGCCAGTTTGTTGTGTTGATTCTGGTTTTAATAAATCTTCTTCACAACAAGCACACTCTGTCTTTTTATTTGATTGTAATTGACCTTTTAACGGTGACGAGTATATCGGACAGCCAGGAGGCTAATATCCGTTCTTTAGTAATGTAAAAATCCTTATGACCTTGAGAGCCTCCTGTACCTGTTACAATTGAAGAGTTGGCGATCTACTTACAGACTAGTTAACATCTCTGTCACCAGAGCCATCTTCGTCAGTGACGGAAACCAAGATCTCAAATGTCACACATACATCTTTTTTAATAGTGTAATACCGTACAAGAGTCAACTACCCCGATCCAGTGAAACTTAGGCGTTACCATTTTGGAAATCATCTAGGATCGACGGAAGAAAGGAGAATATGAGAAGTAGGGACAAGGTGCGATGCTGTTAGTTGTTCTACTATTGTCCTAACGAAGGAAGTGAAACTTCTAAAAAGGTAAAAGGTCGACAGTAAAAAAAAGATATTGTTTAAACCGATTTGACGAAGTGTTTAATCGGTGACCGAACAACTCAACGTACATCTTCAACACCTACTTTGAAATGTCATTAAAAGTGATTAAAAAACTGGTTGAATAGGTTAAGTTAGGTTAGGTTATGGGCTATTTTAATAATTTTTTCCATAACTTTTAATGAATTTTCAATGACGTGTCTAAATGCCTCTTTGTTGAATTGTCGTGGAATCGTTTAAATTTTTAAATAAATATTAAATTGGTACCTACATACTCGGATATTATTATCTCTTTCATCTATTGTTTTATGCGCGTAATTTGTTACATCGGCCAGAAAAGCTAAGCACAATTTTACGATCAACAGATCCTAAAGCTTCTCTTTATTCTCTGATTTTCGACCTGCTTAATCTTCCTGAAGCCAAGTGCCTACTGTTTTATTTCTTCCTGAAATCAATTTACCACTCTGCGGTCCTGCCGCTGAGAGCTCCGCTGAACCCCTCTTTCTGTTACAAGCCTCGTTAACAAGAAAGAGGGAGAAGTTACATCTGAGCTATCAGCGTTATGACTGTATTCCTGTACAGATATTGCAATCTTCGCTCGCTAACCGCATGATTTCATACTCCATTAAATGATAATCTCGGCGTAATATCGTCTCATAACATCTGACTATAAATTTCGTTCACTTATCAATCTCGGAGTCGTCTAAGTGCTCCATATATCACCGGAGATAATATAATGCCTTTATTTTGTGGTGTATATCATGTTTCTTGAACAAAGGCCTTCGAGTTTTACTTGCTCTTGAGTTTGCTGGATCCCGCTGCGAGCGCCCTATGAACTAGGCTGCTCCCCGTGCGGACTGTCCCAAACGATGGGACGTGATTATTCCCACATTTGTTGTCCTCCTCAGCTGATATTTGAAACATTTTTAAAAATAATAAACTGCTTTCGTTTAATATACTAGGGAGCAGTTTGTGCGATATTCACATTTAATGAAAACTTACTACTACTTGTTATTAATTGAAAGTTCCTCGACTTTTCGTGAAATGAAAAAACGTTTCTAGCAAAAAATAGACCTGGAAATTTCAGGCTACATAGTTGTGCTAATTAAAATGCATGCTTCCGAGCTCACTCTCTTATTCCTGCCCTTCCTAAATTCCAATACTGTCTTATTAGGTTGACACGTATACCGATCGACTCCAACCTCCTTTCTATCCTCAGAGCATGTGTTCCAAGTCCTAACAAATCAGTGCCCTCTGATGTACCGGTCTCGCGCGATTGCGGTTGCTTCATTACTTTCCTGTAATTCGTGGTTCGGTTCGCGCTTTTTTATTTTGTATATATGAACGCATGTTTTGTATATATGTTCGCGCTTTTTTATTTTGTATATACGAATGCATCACGCATACGCATCAACGTATTATTCAACCTTTTATTATTCTGATTACCTTCTTTTACCGGAGTTTATCTACTATCGAAAGATGGTACTTCCTTTACAACAGAAAAGATAAGGCTGTGGAGCGATGCAGTGTTGCATTACTTTGTACAACGATGGGACCATAGTCAAAGAATTTAGTGAATCTACAATATTAGGCAGCACATACCGATAATTATTAGCGACACATTAAAAAACAACAAAAAAATTAATTAGCGTAGCTTTTTGAGACCTTTTTACTGGACTCAGACGTAGTCTTTGACTAGACACAGATTCCGGTAGCTTTTGACTAACTAAGAACTTGGCATTTTACATTATAGGTTATCCACCACCGCGCTGGTATAAGTAACGGTATCCTTCAAAGCTCTCGCAAGATTGTATTTTTTTTTTTTAAACTAAGCTACATTTATTGAACGAATCTAGACCTCCAGTGTCCTGCATACGTTGTTAGAAAGCAGTGTGCAAGTGCTGGGCATTATACAACAAAAAATATTCAGGTATCTAAAGTTCGAGACCTCCATGAATTTAGTTATTGTTATGATTCTTGAATATTATTCCTTACTCGCTGAAGTCCCCTGCGTTGCCTCGGCTTTACACAGAGTTTTTCAAAATCAGATATAGACGGTAATCTTCCTCTTTTGAACGTCAAGTGTGCAAAATTTCAACAAGAAATATCAAAATTCTGATAAAAGGTGTGGGAAAAGGGGTGGTTTTTTGAAATATCACATATAAGTGACCGTACTCTTGATTTGCGGGTCTAGTGTACAAAATTTCATCTGTAGTTTTTTTTATGAAACTCAAATTCATGCCGCCTGCCATAGACACTCTTCTTTATATAAATAGATACAGATTTTTTGTTGTTTGTTTCTTGGAGGTCGTACTAGGAAAGTGTACAAAGGTTCACATGTCTAAGTGTAATAATAAATTTCCTATATCTACCTGCATACATTTTCCGAAGGTTTGAGAATCGCTTCCCTCGATGACACAGTCGTGACTCGCTGAGGGAATCCAGTATGGTATCTCTCCCGTTGCAACTTCTCATTTTTCATCTTGTATTTTCTTGCGTCACTTTTTGCGGCGCACGCCTCGCGGCTGGGGACCGGAGCGGTGACGGATGCGCCATCCGTCTCCGGTCGGCCCTTCCCGGTTCCCTTCCGCCTCTTTGTTACTCTAACTAAAAAAACGGCGCTTTTAATCATTTTAATACGCACTCTGATTCGTCCGTGTTTTGTCGTGTCTGTGTCGTATGTGACGCGTCGTGACTGCGACGCGGAATGTGAATTGAATTCTTTTTGGCGATTTGTTTTGATTGGTAGATGGTTCTAGTTGATGACAATTGGATTTTTTTTTTGTGTGTGAATGGAAAACAGTTGTGTCAGATGATAGTATGATAAGTGGATGAAATAATTGGTGGAGATCGCCCAAGGAATACGTGGCATGATCAAATACCTTATTGGGTTCGTGTTCAGTATGGATAAGTTTTTATGGTGTTTTTTGAGTGTTGATGTAATAAGTGAATGGAGGAAGGAGTCTGGGACGGCTTAAATCTGGGTAGCAGAAAAGTATGTACAAAATGTATACAGGGTGCAACAGCACAACAGTACCCGAAGGATTTTAACCAGTGATTTCCGAGCATATTTATTGTAGACGTCATTTTGCTGTCCGATGATATTTTTTTCCAGATTATTATTTTTTTTATCACACCTCGCCACTGGATAGTTAGATATAACCTAGCGGGCCACGTGATAGGCACTTTGTCTCGTCCCAGCAACACGGTAACAGACGAGACAGAGTGCCGTAACATGTGATCCGTCGCGATGTGTAGCTATGTGATCAGTAGCGATGTGTGATAGAAAAATATTTTTGCTGTTTTTAATTAAAAAGTATCATCGGACGGCAAAATGAGATCTACATTTTTATACTTCAGATATGCTTAGGAATTGCTGTTACATCCTGTAAGTGAATAAGAAGCGAGTATCAAGTGTTATAATTTGCGTGGAATTTCATTCTCCCTCACTAACCCCTGCGAATAAAAAATGTTATAGTTAATGAGTTGGTTAAAATATTTGGTGGAAAGCCAAATTAATGTTAAAAGAAAAATTTAACAAAATCGTTAGACGAATTTTTGTATCAAAATCGTGTCTCAAGTCTGTTATTTTCCTTTGGATTTTGTTTAAGAAATACTCTTTACATGTTTGTAACATCAATTTATCAAAGGGTAATATGAATGTATCTATTACCCGTACATGTCTCGCTTTAAGCGATGGTAACAGCACGCTTTTTGGAACCTCAGGGGACGAATAGTGCTGTAATATATTTCGAAGGCAGTGCGCCACGTAGAAGTGAAGTGTGTGACTGCTTGTATCTATGATTCTTTCAAGATTCTATTATATCCCACAATTCTTCACACAGTTACGTAGTCAGGAGGAACGCTTCAAAACCTTATTGGTCATTCAAATCCTAAAATTGTCTCATACATCTTTCTGTTACGCTGACTATTGATAGAACCGGCTATAGTAACACATATTTGATTCACTCGATCTGACTTTAAGATTATGTTAGTTTATCAGTTCTCCTACTCGTCTTGGAAGGAGATTACTTCTTTGGGAAAGAATAGAGTTCTTTATGTTAATATGGATTTATTAATACTTCGCGTATTACAAGTTGTGACTGCGAGTATTCAACCTAACTAGGAGCTAGCTGAAATAGATCTGATTACCGCCGTGTTTTGTGGGAGCTCCTGCACCTCGGCCCTCGGCCCTCTGGAGCACTAACACATAACTAATCCAGCCGCCATCTTTGCGGACTTTCGGGAAAGCTCTTAGCACTGCTCTCTGTGTGCGAATCTGGGAAGCTTTTAACTAACTGTATATCTAACAGTTAGTAATTCAGAATGGTAGATAGTCGCCGTAGTTTTTGTGGCTCCGATTAGTACCTAAGGATTTGTGAGAATTAGTGCGGTCTTCACATAAAAATAACATAAATACATCGTCTCGTACGTCGTAGGTGCTCTTTTATTAAATGTACTGACTCTTGACGTGACCCGACTTGAGATTTTGATTCCCTCGATCGTGTCTTCCTTATCTTGTTAGTAATCTAAATGCATTATCTAACGTGCTCGTTTCTGTTAGATTATTTTCACGTCGGTTTCTCCGATACATTATGAGCAAAATAATACTTATGCATTTGCGATCTATCGTGGGTGGTTTGTGGCTTTAGGCCGCCTATAACCACCAGCCACATCACGTAGTTATGGGCCTGACCCCCGGTCTGGAGATCCTACGTTATATTATGACAGATTGCTAAAATTATGTTTGAATTCTTCCTCGTCCATCATTTATTTTTCATGTCGGCTTACGGACTGACGTATCGATGTCATGGAAATGAACGCCGTCGCTTGTAAATCAATCTCCCGGAGGGAAACGAATTCCGGATTCTTCGCTGGAAGGAATTTTTCTCTTACTCCTTTTGCATTCTTCTCTCCGGGTATTTTGCTTCATTTATTCTGAACGTGCATACTCTGCAAAGATCACAGTCATACGTAGCTGTCTTGCAACTTGTAAGAATTTATTTGAATAACACAAATTGACAATGATAACACTTCTCTCTTTCTACTTGTTATCTTTTTTATGCTGAAAAAGGCTTCGTAATATTTATATGTTCGTCACTAAATGAAACTTCTCTAGGATGTGTTGTTGTTTTCCATTCGTGGGGTAATTACTACAACTAGGTAACTCCGAAATCAACGTTTTTGAGTGACACACTAAAAGCTTTCTCTATTTCCTCGTCGGTGAATTCTACTAACAGAAAAGTCGGAATGCATTAGATTTCTCAAGTTATTCATATGTTTTTGTGGGTATTTCCAAAAGACGTATCCGTTTAGTTCTATAATTAGGTAACTCTATTTACTACAAGGGTTGTAGAACTAAAATTTATGAAATTGCGTTACTTTCGTTCCATTTTTGTACAACTAGGCAAGTCATTCCATTTTTATACATAATAAATACATAAAAAATTAGCCATTTTATTACACTCAAAATGTAAGTATTACGGTTCCCAACACATCAACTTACGATTTAACAATACTTATCAGATTCATTATCATCTTATAATTCAATCTCCCTACAAAGCTGATTTCAGAATTACCTAATTGTAGTAATTTCAAATTAATTATGTAGGTAGGAACGTTGATAACTATTAACAAAATGTTGTATTTTCTTTAAGAGTTGAGTTTTAAGTTTCAATATGAATTCCGTTGAGCTTTTAACGCTTCTAAATTCAGGGGGAAGTTTATCCCATCAGCTTATTGCTAAGCTATTCCCAGAGCACGATCTTCTGGCATAGTAGTATCTGAAATCTGAACTGAATCTTCTTCCACTAAACTCTAACCTTTTAATAGTCAGGGGCATTGTTCATCTGTGTGTTTACTGTTGTTATCAATAAATATTCGTATATTCAATAAATACAATGAGGTATTAAGGGCCTTAGTAGTAAAACCGTTTTAAATTTTACGCATCTGATAAACAACCATAAATGATTATTTATCAGTTATGTACAATTTAAAACTCTTTTATTTGTGAGGGGGTCGTCAGTGTTCTGTGGCGGAGATATTTATAAATGACTTTAAATGCTAACTTGTTAAGTTTAAACTCGAATCCTTCAGATAACTTCAGCCATAAAGATTACGAAGATGTTCTGACATGTATGCCAATATTTGGATACCTCGGTGCTTGAACCATTGCTGGCCTCTTGCTGCAGCGAGAGTGGATTGGATTTTATTAGTTTTGGCTGTCGTATTTTTTTACATTAGCTCCTTATAGGAGCAAAAAAAACCCTCAGCGCCTGTATCATCTTTAGGGATCTTAAGGGTATTTTTTTTATAGAAAGGAAGGAGAGAAAGTTCTGGGAAGGAAAAAGATTTGAGGGATCGGTAGGAATCTGTGCGTCAAGTGACGGACTTATGAATCCATCCCTCTCACTGCGGTGCAAGGCAATGGTCGACCCAGTCTAGCTAGAGGGATGAAAAGGTCTTCCGCAATCTGTTTCTCCCGATCAGGCTCGCCAGGCAGTAGTAGGTGGGCAAATGAATCCGCGCTAAGGCATAGACATGCCCCACCTCATGAAGCCGGGCATTCCTACTAAGTCACCAAATGTAGCGAATCACTTGGGGTGACCTATGGTAGGGGTGTTGGTTATCCAATAACGGTTCCCTAAACCCACACCCGCTTTCGAAATCTAGACTATACCTAATACAAATACAAGACGACTAAGTTTTCTCAAGGAGAAAATCCTGGTGTAAGAATTACGTAATATTTACAGTGAAAATGTTCTCGAGTTATGAAGGCAGCTTCCCTCGTGTACAGAGCGAGGTTCGTTGTTGTTTTTTTAAGAATTCACAATAAACAGTACTCGGGTTCAACCGGAACTTTGTCTGGGTTCGTGAAACCCATCGGTATTACCGTTCCTCCGCGTAAAAAGTTTGAAAGTACCGCACCTGTAAGAGAAACCTTAAATAAATCTCGTCCCGTCCTGATGCTTTAAAAAATATACCCATTTTGGTACAATAAATCAAGTCTTATCTAGGGAGACAGAATGAACAAAGTGGGTCTTAATATTTTTTCCTTAAAATAAGGGTATCTAGTATGATTTTTAGGTTTTCACGGCCAAAAATATTTTTGTTATTTATTTTTGGGGTGTTATGCCGTGTTGTGGTACCTCCTTTTTTAGCCAACGTTTCGGACAACGTTACAGTCCATCATCAGGGCAGATGAGTGATCTGCCCTGATGATGGAGCTGGCTTAATAAGGAGGTAGCGCACCACGGCATAACACCCCAAAAATAAATAACAAAAATAAGGATATCTAGTTTATTTTTCAGTTTGAAAAAACTTTACTGTGTGGTGCAGATATTGAAACTAGGTACGTGTATTAATATAAAGTGCGATAGAAAAACACAAAAACAATGCGTCCAGTGACGGACGTACGAATCCATTCCGCCCACTGCGGTGCAAGGCGATGTTCCGAGAGAGTCCTACTGGAAAGGTCAAAACTTCTCTCCCCCGTTCCGGCCTGCCACACAGTTGATCGCAGGCATCGCCAAGACCCGGGCAAACTTCACCTCTATAAACCCGGGCACTCCTCCTAAGTCACCAAACCTAGCGAACCTCTTGGGGTAACCTATGGCAGAGGTGTTGGTAATCCAATAAATGGTTCCTGGTGCGGACAAGGGGGTGGTATCACTAAATCGCTGCCAAATATTGTTAAGAATTTTTTTTACTCAGCCTCACAGTTTAACAGCCTCATCGACTTGTCCGATTTATTTGCTTTTTTGAAATGAAAAAAATTATTAAGTTAATATTTTAAAATAAAATGCGTTGGTGGCTGGTAATATTTTTCAACCCCTCTCGCTGTTACAAACAACTCCTCGGAGGGCGATAAAGCTAAATTGAGTTACTCCTTACATCACGTGAAGTCACCTCCTTCCTTTTACGTCGCCTCAACCACAGGAAACATAAACATGAGGAGGAAATAATATTATCTCGTTGTGTACTTACACACACATACACTGAGAGTGGGGACTTTCACTACGTGCTTATGAGAAAGATGTAATACGTGCATTTCTTCTGAGCTCTCTGAAGTTTCCACACAACATTTCCCAGGGAATAATGAATAGAGTAAAACAAATAATATCTGTCGGTGTCTTTGCCGGGCAACGAAATAGATTTGGGAAGTCGCAGTCAAAAGGGAATTTAGTTTTCCATTTTCTTTGTGAATCCTTTTGCCACTTTTTACACATTAACTCCGCAGGAGAAAGCTTGTGAAAAAATTGTGTTTAGAAATTTGCCAACAGCTAAACGACAAACAAATGTTTGCACTTGAAAGTAGTAATTATTTTTATTAATTGTATCTTCACTTTGTTTTTCTGAGGAGAGTACCAACTTTAGGTGAGGTTAAAATAAATAACAAATCAATAACTGACAAATCTACCATTGCCGAAAAATTTAATTACTTTTTTACAAATATAGTTGATGAGGTACTTGAATCATCCAAGATAAATGATAATACACATATAACTGTAGCTAACGAATCAATAAACCCTATAGAAAGTTTTTCACCTATCACAATAAATGAAATTGATAAATGTATTGATAGCCTAAAATCATCTAATTCTAAGGGAATTGATGGACTATCTTGTAACACTGAAAAAAATAAAACAACATATTTTAACTCCTTTGCAACATATTTTCAATATGTGCCTTAAAGAGGGTCATTTTCCAAAACAGTTTAAAACCTCCACCATCATACCAATTTATAAATCTGGTGAATCACATAAATTAGACAATTATAGACCAATCTCTCTTGTTTCAAATCTATCAAAAATATTAGAAAAATGCATCAAAAATAGAATCATGGAACACTTAGAAAAATATAATATTCTATCCCACAACCAATACGGTTTTCGTAAAGATCTGAGTACTGAAGATGCAATATATGATTTAACAAAAAATATATACACTTCTATCGATAAAAATAAGAAATGTCTAGCAATATTCTTGGACTTAAGAAAAGCTTTCGACACTGTAAATCATAACTTACTCGTTAAAAAAATAAATCAATTAGGTTTCAAAAAAGACACACTTAAACTACTCACAAACTACCTTAAAGACAGAACACAAAAAACAAAAATTGGGAATATGTATAGTTCAGAAGCTCAGATAAAAAATGGAGTTCCGCAAGGAACTGTACTTGGCCCGATTCTATTTTTGATGTATATAAATGATTTGTGTAATTTTGTAATCCCAGGAAAAATTATTTCTTACGCCGATGACACGGCAATAATAGTTAACGGAAATTCTTGGAACGAAACTTTTTCTAAGGCAAAAGAATGTATTGCACTTGTTTCAACGTGGCTAAAATGTAACAAACTCATTTTAAACTACAGCAAAACATTTTATTTAACTTTTTATAAAAGCATTAAAAATAAACCTCATGATAACCTTAAAATTAGAATCCACAATACAAGTTGCAATCAAGATACATGTACACTGTGCAATGAACTTGCTAAAGTAGAAAGTATCAAATATTTAGGATACACATCTAACTTGGAAAACACAAATTGATAAAATCATCTCGAAATTAAGATACCTTACATATACATTTTATAGACTTAAGGAAGTACTTAATCTTGACAAATTGAGAATGATATATTTTTCACTGGTGCAATCTTCAATAATGTACGGCATTATAGGATGGGGTGGTGCGCTTGATGCTTTTATTAAGCCTTTACAAAACACTCAAAAGCGCATTATTAAAGTTATGTACAATAGAACTAAAACATTCTCGACTGAGTTACTTTTCAAAGATACTAAAATATTCAACATCCGTAAATTATTTATATTGCAGACAATGAAATATGTATTTAAAAACAAAAATTGTTTCGAAAAAAATGAAAATAGAATTAGCAAAAGGACTAATAATATCTTTTACACCCCTCAAATCAATACCAAATTAATGCAAACACATAGCAGCTTTATTGGTCCTCGGACATTTAATCTTATACCAAAACACATTCAAACGACAGATAAAATATCACTCTACATAAAAGAATTAAAATTATGGCTTTATGGTGCAGATGTTAAAACACTTTTGCTATAAATTCTATGTTAACCTTAATACATCACTTTTTATTTTAATTCTAACTCATATAACTTTTTTATAACTTATAACTATTGTTAATTGTACTTACTGATGTATGCATTTTTGTTTATATTACCCACGCACAGAGGCAGTGCCTTTGTGGGTTCCCATCACCTACTTTTTACTTTACGTAGTTTTAATTATTCCTTACTTTTGATTTATTTGTTTCTTATATGTGTATTTTGAAATGTTTATAATAATGGGAAAAAATAAAGATTGGAAACTTTATTTTCATCTAAACCATAGATTCTTAACCTTTTTTTGCCCACCGCCCACTTTGAGAATATTTTCTCTTTTAGCGCCCCCCAACTGCCCCATCCTATCCCATTACGCCTCCGTTGCAGGGGAAATAGAATGGGACGGGTTTCTCTGGGTCTCCTACCGCCCCCTGAAAGCCTGAAGCGCACCCCAATTTTTTCTTGGCCTTCTTCCGCCCCCCTGAAGGTCTTAAACGCCCAGATGGCGGCCCAACAACAGCTGATTTCGTAACTGTCAGAATTAGTTCGCACGAGAGTCGTTCTTCTCGCTACTGGCTAGCGTGTGGCGCTAGCTGCGAACTCAAGTTTTCTACAAAATGTCGACAAAATTGCTTGGCGCGCGAGTCGTTATTTTAGCCGCTACTGTCGCTATTGAGCGAGTAGACAATTTTGTGTGTCATCATGACAATATCACTCGCCGATTCACCCGCTTTTAAACTTACCGGCTAGTAGCTTGTAAACTCGATTGTAACAATATATTTTTAATTTCTTGAGCGCCCTTGAGGTGATTTTTCGCAAAAACGGCACTATGCAAATAATCTAAATATTAGTATTATTATAAGAATTAAAACAGAATATCTCTATTGCAATTGTTATTTGATTGATAAATATAATGTTTTTTTTATTCAGCTTGTTCGATGGTATTTTCACATGAAATTTGCGCTCCGAGGTACAGAAATAAATCTAGTCCACTTGGAGTAAACCGCATGTTCGGCGCGTTTACTGGGAACATTAGTCGTTCCAGCTACATTCCTATTCCTGCGTCGGCCATTCGGAATGTTGCCAATTTATCCCAAGATTGCCATCTGACTGAATATTTGTAGCGGCATCATAATCCAATGGAAATATTGGAAACACGCGTTCCATCGTAGTTGCAGATCATTCAATAGTATTTGAAAGAGTATGGCTAGGAAAAGACAATGGTAACAACGTGTTTTAAATTTGTTGATGATGTTTAAATTGGTCTTTTGTGAAATTATATCATCATGTAATAGACAAGTGACTAATGATAAAGGAGAGAAAGGAGAAGAAAAACCAAAACCAAGTGGTTCACTACGTTTGGTGACTTAGAAGGGGTGCCCGGTTTCATGGGATGAGGTTTGTCTAGGTCTTGGCGGCCAATGCATTTGCCCATCTATTGCATGGCGGCTCGGATCGGAAGAGTTTGGTTGAAAGAGACCTAATCTAGATCTCTCCAGTCGGACTCTCTCGACCCATCTCCTTGCATTGCAGTGAGAGAGATGAATTCATACGTCCATTACTTTTAGACATATTGACCCCCGGATTCCTACCCACCCCTTTTCCTTCCCAGAACTTCCTCTCCTTCCTTTCCTTAAAAAACCTCCACACAGCATTCCCAAAGATGACATATGCCCTGATTGAAATATTTTCCTCAGGGCCTCCTTTGTGAATCTAATTTTAAATAAAAAAACACAATGAGATATGTAATGTTTTTATATTTTTAAAAATCTAATTGAAAAATTGCTCTACTTAACTTTAGAAACAAAAATTGAGTGCCTTACTAACCAACATACCTAAAGGGACTAAAACCTCAAAATTAATTAACATAAATTCCATGCCACAAATTTTAATTAAAAATTTCATAGAAATAAATTATATAAAATTAAAAAACATCAAAAATACCGTTGAAATATCGCGGTACCGGGTAGATGAGGAAATTATCAAAATTATGAGGACAGGTTAAGTACAAAGTAACAAATATAGCAAACATGAAGATGAGGAAATTATTAAGCAGTATAACGTCAACACGACAACCTTCTTCCTCGGAGCAGGAATCCCTAGTTAGAATAAAGAACTTCTAATATGCATATATTTATAAATGTAATATATGATGAACACTACAACAAGATAAAATATGACTAAGAGTAAACATGAAATTTGAGAAAATTATAAAAAATTATGAAGACAGCATAAGTACAGCAACACAACCATCTACAGTCCGCATAAGGACAGGTATCCCTAGTGAGGAGGACGATGAATATAAAGATCTTCTAATGTAAATGTATTATATAATCTAACACAAATAGTCATTAGTGACTCGTTAATAACAAAAATAAAAGTAATTCGTTAATTGGCTTTTACTATTGATGTCTTTGTACGAGCAAAAAGAAGAAATCTTTCCTGATGTTTTTTTAACATTCTACAATCAAGTACAACTTCTTGGAAAAGCTTTCTCTCCTTTTCATATAATTTTATAAGTACTGTACTTTGTCGGTACTCAGCAACGTGTTTTATTACATCCTTAATTGTTTACCCCAACAGACTTTAATGTCGATGCCAGAGGAAATTCACTACCCACTTGTCGAAGAATTACGCACAATCAAAATCCACTCCGTCAAACTGTCCAACTTTCCGAAACTCATCAAAGACTTCGCCAACGGATCAGACGCCTGCGCTGTTGTCAGAAGTGAACTATGCCAACTCAATTTGGCCAAATGTTCGAGAAAGCCAACCTGCAATGTTGGATGATTTATTATTATGGTTTAATATAATTGCACTTGCTTTATTATATATACTTTACTACCTAAATAAAACCGTGTTTTTCTTATCTAATATTTGAAGAATATGAAACAAAAAGTCTGGCGTTTATTTTAACAGTTTTATATTGTAACAGGATTTTCCAAAGTTCACGATGAAAATGACATTGTGAGCTATTTGCGTTGATCTACCCATTCATTGTCTAAGTAAAATCGAGTTTTTCATATCTAATATTTGAAGAATATGAAAAAATGAGGTTTTATATTTAAACAGGTTAATGGATTTTTCAAAGTTCACGATGAAAATGACGTGAACTGAAAATATTTGCGTTGATCCTACACATTTCATAAGCTGCTCTAAAAATTGCTTTATTATTAGCACTTTAGTTATTTTAAGGTTTGACGAATGAACTATTCTTGTGGATAAATTTTAAACAAAATAATCGAACTTAACTTAACCCGTCTAATCACAGGAGACCCAAGTTGTCCCAAAACATCACATGCCGTTATAATAACAGGAGATCCAGATTGTCCCAGAGCGACCGTGCATTATTAAAAGTTAGATATCTCTCTTCCTGTCATATAAACATTTGTGATTTCTTTTATGTTAGAGAGCGAAAAAAATGATGCTTCTTATTAATTTAGAAGTATACAAGCTGTATTGGTTACATATTTTACAAACCCGATCATAAGTGACGATTTTATTTTGCGCTAATTTGTGACGTAACAAACACTAAATTTAAAAATAAAATTGTATGAAAGTTGTAAAAAGTGAGGTGACAGTTTCATTACAAATTTTCCTATGAAAATGAATCTGTATTTAAAATTTTAAGTTTATTTAATTTAACATATTTTTTTGAGGAATCCCCAGGTACGTATTTTTAAGCCAATTTACATTTTCAATATAAAATTTTTAATGTTTAAAAACAAAAAATTTGATTTCTAATAAACACATCGGAAAGATTATTTTATCTTGATTGTAGAACAATTTTTGTTTTTGCAAAAAAGTTACAAAATAACTAATAAAAAAGAACATTTAAAATGCATGGCAAGAATCGGGAATTTTGCACGCAAATCTTGACAGGCAAAAGTTCAAAGATATTATTTTCTCATTATTCGAAGGGTTAATATAATGACTAAGCAACTATCTCATATTCACACTGTTTCTAAGCAGAAGTAAACTGAGATGATGAAATATATTTGATGATTATTATTACAATTATGTCCTCTGCGTGCAAAATGTATCTAAATTTCTCTAATAAACGATAACCAGTGTTAATCTCAGGTGACCTTCCAGGTAAGTATGTTATTGTATATTTTCTGCCTGTACATAGTATAAATAAAACAATATTATGTACATTTTAACGCAACATCACGTTCATTGGTCAAACATATTGGTTATACATATAATTTTGTGTTTGTTATCGATGAACCGGTGTGGGTGCAATCTGTTAGCCATAAATTGTTAAAATAGTTTGTCTTGTCTGTAGTTAGAAATATGATTGTAGAAATAAATTTTATTTTTTTACAACGCCCTGGAAGTGATTTTTCTCACAAAAAAGGCGCTATGCAAATCTTCCAAATAGTATTATTATCGTCATTGATGATCTCATGTCTTCCTGGGATGGTCCCGACAGCTTCTATTTTTCTCATTCTCCTTCCTCCGTCCATTCACTGTTCATCACAACAATCTAACCATCCGTTGAAGGAATAACCAGGGATTGACTCTTTTCTATAAAAGAGTTCAAATTAATTTCAAAAGATTATTCTTTTGTCTAGTAAAGTTATGTTTTAAATTTTGAGAAAATGTGTTTATTTTTAGTATAAGAAGGTTATAACCGTAGGTCGTTGGCAAATTTGTTAAATTTTTATACGAAATTTTGTATTATACAACACATACCAAATCGTTTAATCGTGTAGTAAAATAAATCAATAAATTATCCGGGAAAGCTACTTTTCAGTATTTTAATTTTATTTAATTAAATGAAGACATTATGAGCGAAACTCAATCGAAAATCTGGAAACAGAAAAATCAGAAAAAGATATTTACACCTCTGGGACTCGAACCCAGGACCTCCCTACTTTCCGGGTTGGGCGCTCTTATCCACTGAGCTAAGGTGTCGATATCCAATTCGGTCACCTTTAACTGTACCATACTTCGACTAAGAACCACCCATATTATCTTCATTTTTCTTAACGCATATTTTTATTGGCTGCCATCTTTATGAATGATTGCAAGATTCAACTCTAACTAAATGCAATCTAGATGGTGTCTGGATAAATTTTTATCCATTTTATTTAATGTGCGATATCTATTGACTCTTCTGCAAGTCTAGGATGAATATTATTACTTTTTTATTTTAACTTTTTATGAGTAAAACCTCAAACTGTAATATTTAATTAAATGAAGACATTACACCAGAGGTGTAAATATCTTTTTCTGATTTTTCTGTTTCCAGATTTTCGATTGAGTTTCGCTCATAATGTCTTCATTTAATTAAATATTACAGTTTGCTGTTTTACTAATAAAAAGTTAAAATAAAAACGTAATAATTTTAATTTTAGTTCAGAAAATACGTCAGTTTGTCTAATTATTTACGGTCTTACTAACATATTTAATTTTTTTTTGTATTCCTATTTTGCTTTGACATTAATGAAAAATAATAAATACTTATAATCAAAAAATAATAACAAAAATAGGGTAATTTTAATAGTTTTATCGTCACGCGGTTGAGCATTTTTAAATGTAGGTATATTTCAAAGCAAATTATGAATGAAATAAGGTCGATATTGAGTGATTATTAAAAAAAAACGCTGGTACGGAGAATAATTAATCTTTCTCATCGGAACCGCCCTGTACAGACAATATTTATAACATATAATAAGACAATAATTCGAAATAATAACAAGACAATATTTCGAAATTTAAATTCTCGGTCGCTGGTTAATGGCCCTCAACTGGTGCACGGATAAGCAGAGGTTGGATCGCCTAACAAATCAATCTCAGCACACACTCCTTGTGTTATTCACATAATTCTGACTCTTGACTCAGTATTTGTCTTTTTTCGCCGTCCCCGAATTTTTCTTTCATTCACATTCGCGTCATATATTATCCTTACACCCCTTTATTCGTTCATCAGCTCTACATGCCCAAACTATCTTAATCTGATTTAGTTACACTTACGCCGACCTTCGGTAATTCGGCCATTATGGCACACATAATATGTTCACCTCAGAGTCCACTGCATTCGGTTTAACTTCACCCCCCTCTGCCAATTCCACGCCTCACTGCCACCCATCAGTCGAGTAGTTTATAAACTGTTTTAAACTGGGTAAACGGCAAGCCGAGGTCTGGCCCTAGACCGCCCATACAAACTACAACACTAGGGGATACTTGGCACCATTCTGGGTCACATTAATGAACTTGTCACGGTTGTGTTTCTCCCTTTTCCGGCCGTTAGCGTTCGCGGGAACATCTCGCTGGAGTTATGTCCCCAATTCCGTTTAACCGCGAAATATCCTCTCTACAATTGGTTTGCGGTTTTGATTTTAAATTTTAGAGGATGCAGCAACGCAGGCAATTAAACGTGTACACTTCTTCCGGGCGTGTTGTGGTTTTTTTTGAATGACTTGTAAAGTAATTTAAGTGGAAATTATTTGGTCATAACATTAAAAATACCTACTAATTTCTGTTGGGACTTTATATGTCTGTCTGTAACTCCTGTTCAATGTACAATGTCTGATAAAAAATAAAAAGATGGATAAAATAACAAAAAAGTGTACCTACATAATAAAAAAATTATAACGTAAAAGAATAAAAGTTTTTTTTTATTGTTTAATTTATAAGATTGTTACAGCATTGAACATAATATTAGGCACAAATAGTGAAATACATATTTTAATGAATTTCTACACCAATTAAGAGCCAAATCTTGAGCTTGGCGTAGTTATTTCGTTATTATAACATAATTTTACATAGAGTGTACAATAAATATAAACTTAAGTACTAGGATGTTGTGACGTTATTTTTTAATATGGCATGAAATAAAGTTATTACATTTTGATTGGTGATGTTATGGTTGTTAATTTTTTTTTAAGAATTAATTTGACCTTATTCTTAAATAATACGAAATCTGTTATTTTTTTTACTTCTTCGGGAAGACTATTAATTTTTTTTATTGTAAATATAATTATTGTGTGTTTGTTGTGTTGAAAGTAGAGGAATTTGGATGTTAAATTTATGCCTTAATGATGAGTTAAGTTAAATTTTTTTGTTTACATTTTCTTTAAATATTTGTATTGTAACATTATTTATTTATTTCTTTGCTTGTACATACAGTTTATAAGTTTACAGATAAGTGCAATACAAAAAGATGTTCCTAATGTAAAACATGGTAGATAGTAGAGTGAAATATATTCACCAAATCTACGCAAGTGTTATTCTGACGTCACAAGTGGAAGCACAGTATCCTCTTTGAGTACGTAATACGCAATATCATTATAATATGTACAACCGTACCTCGTAATATTTGCCAATTTTTAAAAAAAATTTCATAACCGCCTTCATGTATTTTATTTTATTCAAAAATATATTATTTCAAATTTTATTGAATTTTATTAAATTGTAAAATGCACCCAGCGAGGCATACAGTATCATATAAAGTTTTAAAACATGTTAAATAATTAGATAAATAAGCATCAAATAAATAATTTTACCGACATTTACCAACAGCATTTTGTGACTTAAAATACGACGTTGTGACGCATATTCTACGCAGGACAGCGAGGTTCTTTTACGTGTCACAATTTTTCAATTTGTCCAAGATCTAGTATTTAACATTAAGCATCTAAAACAGCTCTTTCATCTACAGTAGCCACCCGGTTTTAAAATACACACGATGTGTGAGACTTTCCGTTATTGTTAACCGAACTACCCAGTTCAATAATATTTTTTTTACCGTTGGTACGTGCCTTCCCAAACAGTAACAGTTCTTTTTACAGTCGTTCTTATTTATTGATTTTGTGTTCAATTCGTTGAAATCCATTTAATATGTTTTTTTTTTAAATTTTATTAAGTAAATAAAATTACTTTATATAGCTGATACGGCCCCTCGTTTCTGTGGCTAACGAAACACAACGCCACCAACCTTTTAACTCACACCGCCATCCACCCAGGGAGGAAGAGAAAAGCGAATATGTTTCTGACCATCTAACCCAATATTAATGTATGAACTGTATGTAACTGCTAACCTTATGTCTGAGGGACTTATTGTTATCTTCTTTCATATCATAAAGAAATTAATTAATAATATTATAAATTAATAATTTTCTAAATTTTAATTTTTATGTTTTCGGTAGGTATTATTTATTGAAATTATTTGTCTAAATAAAACAATAATTAGATTTTCCCCCAAAATATCGCTGTAGATGGTTGCAACGTTGCAACAGTTATTATTTGCATGGTGTCTATGAGACACGCATCATCGGTAAAGGTTAAAGCAACATTTCGAATGTTGGTGTTTCACCACGGTGATTCTTACATTACGTATACAATTAAATAAAGCAATATTCGCATTTACCCGCGACCGAAGTAACTCCACGGGAATATGCCGCCTTTTAATGGTTGTGAGAACCGAAGCACAAAGGGTTTTTTAAGTTGTACGTATTGCAATTTGTGGCACCTTTTTCGTTCAGTCCTTGAGACAAGTTTTCACACAGATACTTAGTGCATGGGTATGCTTTTTTAGAACACAAATCAAATAGGTACCTGATTTGGAATATTTTATAATAATTTATACAGTTTATACGTATGTTCACGGGAGATGGGAAGCTGATAAGGACTTTGATTGGAGGGATAATGCAGGTTCAAATAATGGAATACATGTAAAGTTGTTTCACAGAATTGAACAATTCATCAGATTTCAATTTTCAAGTTATGTAAAGGTTTTATTAAAGTTCTGTTATTATATCATTATTGGGCAGTTGTTTGATGTGACTGAACTTACAACAGAACTTCAATAGAAATTTCGTAGAAATTTCACAAAAACACGAAAATTGATAAATTGTTAATATCTATGTTTCACAGAACTTTAAATGTAACATTGTCATCAAATTCAGCGCAATTTAGTTTTTTTTTTATTCGAAAGGTCTCCGTTGAACGCCGATTTAGATGCATTTCAATTTTCCTATTAAGACGACAATATACCCTAAAATATATTCAGAATCTTAACGACTTAAGTAAAGAAGCCGTGTGTATACAAATTGCGACTTGCGACCTGTGCATTGGACGGACCTACTGTTGAATTTGCCCTATCAAAGAAAAGAAGAAGAAGATAAATAATGTGGGAATCTTAACGACGTAAGTGAAGAAAGCGTGTCAACAAATATACGCCCGCGGCACGGCGTATTAAACGAACGTACGGTCGAATTTGCCCTAGCGGGGCTGGAGATTCGACCTTTCCGCCGCGTCCATTTTAATTAATTAATTTAATTAATTAATTCTGAAGATCCTGTTACAAATGTTAAAGACGTTTCTAAATGAATACCTCCCGAAGTTATTAATTCATCGTCTAGAAAAATAAAATCTGGTGCTTACCGCTAACTTTATAGTTGAAAAACTGGTTATAAAGTTTTGAAATATTTGTACGTAAAATATATTAATGGTAAGGTATTTTTTTATTAATTTAAGGTTTATAGAACTTACATCCTCAGAGGTCTGCCCGAGTAAAAAAATTACGAATTCGCCGGAAATGATTCAAATGTGAGTTTTGAACAAACAAAAATTATTAGGGTTGTGTACCGCCTTAATTTATTTCAAGTTCTGTCATTGTATACACTGAAAATAATAAGGAGTTAGCATTTTTCAATTCAAGAATATTACATAAACATCTGAAATTATATTTTTTTAATGAGTTAATCTTCGTGGTATTATTAATCTATCAGTCTATCCATTAACGATTTATTTCTCAGCCTTTGATACCTGTATTCTACGTTCGAATCCCACTAACCACATTTTCATCACAGACCATTCTTAACATGGAGGCGTGTTCACTGAAGCTTTATATCATTTTGTTTACCCAGGCTAAGTTATGTTAATCTATTCAGACAGGCGTAACAACCTAACAACATAACATTATTCTTAAATGATGCAAAAAACGACGGCCTTTGCCTATTATTCATGCAAATCTACACTGATTCCTTCTTTGGAGTCGTTTTTATTTCTGGTCTAGTTCTCTCACTGGCGGCGGCTGGAGCAGGTAATAGGCTAATAAGGCCTTCATCAGGGGCGCCGCGTCCTTATGTAAATGTTCTATTTAAGCGGCGCACACGGGCGGCTGAACTGAGGGGCGGCAAGATGAATTATAATATGTGTGTTGGCCGCGCTTGATTCGGATGTCTTCATGACTATTTACTATTTCAGTGCCGGCAACCCAAGCGTTTATTCTTTAAAGTTTAACGTGAATTACATTTTATTCTATTTTTACAGTGATATTTGATGTTTTATCTTGATTTACTAAGTTTTCAACGTTTCTTGTTTTACTGTATTTTACCTGTTTTACCATGTTTTATTGATTTACAATGCATTACTATTTGCGTTCTTATGGGGACACCTCAAGGCTAGAGTATACGAGAACAAGCCCCGAACTCTGGACGAATTGAAGGACGCGATTCGCGTGGAAGTCGCCCAAGTTGAGAGAGCGATGTTGGAGAGAGTCTACGCGAACTTCCAAGAACGCCTCCAGCACTGCATCAACGATTTCGGCCACCACATGCCTGATGTGATTTTCCACACTTGACTGTCTCAAATGCCATTTCCTTGCGAACCCGATTCCATCAATAAATTTGTTTTTGAGTAAGAATTAACTATTTTATGATTTTTTTAAAACCGTCCATCCTCTCTGCCGCACCCTGTATTTTACGAGTACACTACTCGACATCTTTTACTGTTTGAACAAAATTCACAATGAGGATATGTTACACAAGAATCATTCACAAGAAAATATTTTGATCTGATTAACGCTTATTACAGATCTAGATCTGTCTTCTTTTATTTCTAACTTATCGACTATTTCTTTTTCGTTTTCTCCCGGTGGCCCTGGTTTGCATCATCTAGTTCTAACAACCCCGTCTGATCACGGTCGTGTGGCTATAAGTACTGTCTATGTTAATGCGCATCATCTGTGTTCATTCACTTCTATTGAGTACAGCAATTTATTACCTTTTAGCAATGGTGAATGCCTCACGAAACTCTTTTCACAGTTCGTCTGATTTTCTATCGGTAATAATAGTCCATTATCTAGTAATATTTTAATTCCTATATTTATTTGTGATGACTCATTTTATAGTTCCGTCGTTTTGAATGGATTAGGTGCTATTACTCAATCACTTTTAAAATTAATCTTCTACGTAATTAATCTAAGTAATATTCATTCGATAACACTTCCTCTAAACCTATTTGTACTAATTCACAAATTATTAAATTATTCTTCTCAACATTTTACAGTTTAACTTGCAAAAAGGGGGTTTTCCTAAAATATTCAATTTATTGCCTCTATGGACGAGCAGATTTTGAATTATTTTAAGTTAAAATATAATTGTTTTTTTTTCGTAAATTAATTTAATTTATTTTAAGGATTTTTTTTTTAAATTTCAAGAGCTTCTAGATTTATATATTTTTAAATCGTAGACCTTTCCCATTTCTAGACAGTACATCTATCCTCGAAGGTTTATTTAAATAGTGATCTTTATCGTGATTATAGTGATTTATTAATTCTAAAAATAATCTACATCTAATAATCTACATCTAATAATCTACATCTAATAATCTACATCTTAATCTACAAATTCTGAAAAACCTACAAATAGGTGCCTAAACCTCAAATGTCCAATCACCCTCGTTGGAACTAAAACGTGGGCAAAATTGAACGACTGAATTAAATGAATAAATCAATCTCGTGACACACTCGATCTGATTCTCAATTTAAGAAGAAATTGATTCTTCATTCCTAACCTTTGGCATTGCATCCTACGATTTTTAATGGCACCATACATTTGTATTTTCCATTTTACTGTTAAATTATTTCAATAAATGATGTGATGTTCATTGAATTTAAGGAATGAATAAAAGGAATCAATTCAAAATTGGAATGAATCTGCCCATGTCTAGTTTGCCTACTTTTAGCTTGTAGATGCCGGAATGACTTAAAACTAATTTCTCTATCCTTAGAATGAAACCAAAAGTCTAACCAACCAATAAATTGTAATTATAAACAAATAACACTTGATGTAATAATAAACCTGTTATATTTTATTAAATGGTTGAGCAAATGCGACATTTACTAATAACATGTGTTGTATATTATGTTGTTTTAATTAGGTACCTACTCTAATAAACAATGTTGGTATTTGCATGTATTAGATCACAAAGTCATGTTCGCGTATTATTTATCCTTGACCTTTTAAAATACACAATACTAATTTAGATAATTTATGGTACATTGTTATATTTTTTTTGGTGGTTTCATGCCTCGTTACCAGGCTTTATGGACATTTTCATTGTTTTATTGGACTCGAAACCGTAGGCCATTTCATTGACTTATACAACAGCAAATCGTCAAACATCGAGGGTTACGCACGATTTTGACTTTAATGTAGGATTGATGTTGGTTTTACGGTAATAATAGTATTTGGATAATATGTTTAGCGCCGTTTTTGTGAAAAATCACTAAAGATATATAATAATCTACACGGTAACTCATACCACAAGCGAAATTTTGGTGAATCTGCATAACATTTGGAATCGATTTTGTGGAATTTTTAGGTCAAATCTGGGTCAAGTCAACTGTTTTAAATAACGTCGAAACGTAGACGCGAAAAAAGTTTAAAAAAATCATCGGGATGCGAAAAAAAGTTGTGTTGTGTTTTTTTTTTTTTTACATTAACTCCACACAGGAGGCCGTGAGGAAAATATTTTCCCTTAGGGCCTATGTCATCTAAGATGCTGTGTGGAGGTTCTTTTTGAGGAAAGGAAGGAATGAACATTGGTCTTGAAGGGACCCATGTTGTAAGAAGGAGGAAACACAGGGGCCGGCAAATCACAGCCGAGCTGTTGAACACAAGAACGAGTCGAAGAAGCGATCCGTTCTCATGTGACAAATATGTCAACCGTGTACATATGTGGGCACGCGTTTTGCGTGTTTCCCGACTACGCACCGGTGCCGAAGGGATTAATGACGCCAGTTCCTAGGAGCATCTTCCATTGAAATACAGGTAGAACAAGGATAGCATTCCCACCCGACGCCTGTGCTCTAAAGATTGCAATCCGTCTGTTAAGTTAGGAGAATCTATCAAACGGACCTGTTGGGTTCTCTATAGGATATAGATTCACCAGTTGCCCGCTTGGACAACGAATTTCCGGATACAGTGTATAGTATATGTTATGTTACACAGTGTTTAAAGATCGTTTACGGTTTAACTGTAACATTTTTTTAACGTGAATTTGTTTTTGTAAGCGTCGCTATGAATTCTGTTTTGGGTGTTTCCTGGTTACATACCTAGTAGCCTAATCCAAGTTTTATCACATATTTTTTTAAAAATATATTTATGTTTTTAATCTAACGACTGGGGGCTGGTGCAATCCCAGCTTGAAAAATAACATGAGTTATGTACAATTGTTAAATTAAAAAAAAACTCATAAAAAACATAATATAAATACATTGGTTCCATGACAACACAGTATCATGCAAAGAGTCTCTTTGAAAAGTCATTAAAAGTTATGAAAAAATGAGATATAGTAAACCTAACCTAACGTAACCTATTTAACCAATTTTTTTTGAATATATTTCTTTCATCACTTTTAATGATTGTTCAAAGGAAGTGTTTAAGTTGTATGATTATGAGTTGTCCTTTCGCCAAATAAATCATTTCAAGGGATCGTTCTTCAGGGAGGTCGCCGCATCGTCTGCATCCATCGCTCATTGAGCGGAGAGCCTGTGATCTGATACTTTTAAAGCGCCATCTCAACTTAGTATCTGGAGAGCGCTTTAGCGCCTTTTACCTTCCGATTGCTGACGACTAATGACTAAGGCCGTAGCTGATTCTCGTATATGTGTTTGGAAATACACAATTCGAATAAATAAGACTTGTGTATCAATTTAGTTCTGTAGTTCCGAGCTTTAAGAACAGACATTCCGATAGCTCGATCTCCGAACTTATTTTCTAGATTTAGAGTGTGCACATGTCCCCTTACCTCAATTACTAGTTGCTATCTTAAATTTGTATTTTCAGGAATGCACAGTTCAGATTAATAATTCTATTCAATTCAATTCAATTTATTCATTTCAAAAACATAATAAAATTAAAATTTCAAATCGTTTTTAAAGTAGAGAAAATATTAAGATTAAAGCATATTTAAGCAATTTAAATAATTTAAACAATTTAAACATCAATGAAGCACAATCAGACTAACAGCAATAAAGCTTGCTGTCTGAATTGTGTTTCATTGATGTTAAACATATCGACATTCAAAGTGATTCTATTTAACAACACGACTGCTCTCCCGACTGGCAAGTTAGTTCTGAAAACCGGGAGATAAAACAGTCTATGCTGTCGGTGACGGAGATAACCATCGTTAACATAGATACTAATGCTCTCCATGATAGCCGAGTTTTCGAACCGTCCACGAATCAGTCTGAAAAAATGTGTTATAATGAGCACATCCCTTCTGACGCGTAGACGGTTCATACGGAGCAAGCCCAAGAGAAAGTCGCTAGGGTAGAGCCACGGGTAGTAGCCGTACTCCTTCAAGTAAAGAAATCTCAGAAACAAGACTCGCTTACCATTCTTGGTTCCTGTGATGGACTTGTCCATTCTTTAGGGCCACTTCGAAAGATCGATCTCCGAACTTTATTCAGTTTTCAGGAAACTGTTCATGATCTTCGATTACGCATTTTTCTTTTCCTGCCTACCAAGGTGAAGTTCAGCTCGAAGCTTTAAGACCGGTCCCTAAATAAGTCATGAGGTTTCATTCAGCAACGGTATGTAAAGTCGGCCGAGACTGCTGCGGGCCACGGGCTCAATTTTATAAAGCGTCGTGTCAAACGAGTTGCAGAACAAATTAAAAGCGTGAGCGATAAAGCGAGCCCACGCGAGGCATTCGAGCGTTTTATTGTTTGCTCTGGTCCATTGTCGGCAGGAAAAATAAAGCATCCGAACGATGTTCTGCAAGTCCAGACTGTTATTGTGCGGGTTGAAATAATAAGCACCGCTCCTCTGCTAGGGCTTCCAAACCGAAACCGGTTAACCGTTTATTTTAACAATTTTTAGTACCTTTCTTTTACGATAACCTGCTAAATCTTTTGGGACTTCGAAATCTAAACCGGTAACCGGTTATTTGAACGAATGAAAATGGCTGAAACCCTCTTTTCGGAAAATTAATGATGGGTTTCTTGTAATCAATTCCGCTGTGTAATATGGTAAGAAGAATGGCAGTAATGTTTATTATTATCATATTTGTGGTACCCGATTATAATTTTATTTTTCACATTAATATTATTATTATTAATGACTGTTTATTTATAAAAAAATATTTACACAGCAGAAATTGTGTATAAATAAAAAAATAAAAATTAATTTCTTTTCTTAATGATACGTTTTTGGGTTTTCAACGTCAAAAAAGTATTTTCGTAATTTGTTTTTGGGGTGTTATGCCGTGTTGCGCTACCTCCTTATTTAGTCAACGTTTCGGACAGCGTTACAGTGTCCATCATAAGGGCAGATGTTGGCATCACATCTGCCCCGATGATGGACACTGTAACGCTGTCCGAAACGTTGGCTAAAGAAGGAGGTAGCGCAACACGGCATAACATCCCAAAAACAAATTGGATACAAAACTATTGGATATAAAATTACTGTTTATTTATAAAAAAAATATACGGCAGAAATTGTTTATAAATAAAATATTTTTTAATTTGTTTTCTAAATGATAACGTTACAATGACCGATACACCTTAGGAACCATCCATAAATTACGTCATACGATTTTCATGATTTTTTGACCCCTCCCCCTCCGTCCCCGTCCCTGTCACACATCGTCACATTTGTGAGACCCTCCCCCCTAGTGTGACGTCACATATTTTGCAATTTTACATCTAAAATTTTTTTGCGTTTTAATAATTTAGATTTTTACTTGTGATGTCACAGAACTGAGGACCCCCTATACAACTTGTCACGCAATGTCACATTTCTGTACTCCCCCCCCCACCTAATGTGTGACGTAATTTATGGATGGCCCCTTATAAAAGGGTTTAAAAAATTAGCACTGACATATTTTGAGCCTGTAAAGTGGACACAAATAAAAAATGGGTCAGCAGGATGATCAATAGATTTTTTAAATAAAAAAAAAGAAATATGGATGATACATGCCGAGTAAAATTAAAACCGGCTACCGGTAAAAACCGGCTAACCGGTTTCTGGAACGTAAATAACCGGCAAATCTGGGTAGGCGGTTGATTGCTTTGGTGAAGCCCTAGTCTTTTCGCTTATTCGTTTGACCCGTGCCTCAGCCAAGCTTGGGTACATTGCTGTGTGAACCTTGCAATCTTGATGGATGCAGCGTTGATTAAATTTGCGTTTATGCGTCAATCAAAGAAAGGGAATCATAAACACCACTGAGAGAATATTATGTCGGTATAAATTTAAAGAAACAAGCCCTTAGGCGTTTTCTTTTTTACATAATATGCAAGCTGTCCAAGGCTTTATAAAGAGATTTAACATTTTTGAGTGTGTTATGTTAATTGTGACAAGAGAGATTCTAAACTTCACAAAATAAAATTAAACATGAGTTTTTTAAAATTTTTATAGCTGTAATTTCGGTGTCCGGGCAACTCAACAAGCGGAAATGGAACTGCATCACCTCCTTTGAAATGTCATTAAAAGTGATGAGAAATGGTGTGTAATTTCGGTGTCCGGACAACTCAACAAGCTGAAATGGAACTGCATCACCTCCTTTGAAAAGTCATTAAAAGTGATGAGAAATGGTGTGTAATTTCGGCGTCCGGAAAACTCAACAAGCTGAAATGAAACTGCATCACCTCCTTTGAAAAGTCATTAGTGATAAGAAATGGTGTGTAATTTCGGTTTCCGGACAACTTCACAAGCGGAAATGAAACTGCATCACCTCCTTTGAAAAGTCATTAGTGATAAGAAATGGTGTTTAATTTCGGTTTCCGGACAACTTCACAAGCGGAAATGAAACTGCATCACTTCCTTTTAAAAGTCATTAAAAGTGATGAAAAAAGGTGTGTAATTTCGGTGTCCGGCAAGCGGAAATGAAACTTCATCACCTCCTTTGAAAGGTCATTCAAAGTGACGAATAATGGTTAAATTAGGTTATGTTAGGTCAAGCTATGGGCTATTTTTAATTTTATTTTAATTACTTTTCAAAGGGGTGTTGAAATGCCGTGATGCCGTAAATGCGTGGATCCGTAATTTCAACCTTATCGCCATCTACAGAAGGACTGTGTGATTTCTCCCGATTTCGTATGTTCCACCCCGCGTTGCATCTCCTTAATATGAAGTTAGATTTTTTATACCCCTGAAAAACCTCTCACTTTGAAGCGCTTAGTAAGTATCACATCATGTAAAATGTTATCAAATCATTTGTTATTCTCAACTTTCTAGCTAGTGGCCAAGGTTCAGATAACCTCGTGCGCAATTTAAAAAAAAATTGAATGTCTATTTAATCATAATTAAATAACAGTTAATATACCTGTATTATTATAAAAATCTAAATATGCTTGCTTATAAATATTTATGTCAGTATCTATGTATTGGTATATTAAGCACAGGAAATGTTTGAAATTGTCAAAATTCCTTCTTTACACCCCCGCGAAGGTTTCTCGATTATTACAACCACATGACAATACATCTGAAAAGTTTTTTAATCATTGCAAAAACTCTTGCGAAACTGTCAAAAATGTCACAATTTGAGAATGATATTTTGCAAATCAATGATTGTTTAATCAAAATTCAATTTTCGAAACTCTTTAAATTTATGAATTTATTTGAAGTACTCACCGAATGCAAGACCGATGTACCTTATAATTGAATCAAGAATTATAGATATTTTAAAGAGGTACCTGTGTTAGGTATTAAATTTGATTGATTTTTCTTATGATATACAAAAATGACTGTGATATATGAAAATGGAATCCTGAAGAGGGGTTGCAGGGACGGGGGAGCGGGAGAGGGGTGAGGGAGGCGAGAAAAGTAGAGGAGGAACGCGTGAGGGGAAGGGGACATGGGAGAGGAAGGGGCGGCGGAAGGGGAACGGGACGAATGGGAAAGGACACGCAGGGGGAAATAATTTATTTATTAAGTGGCATTCGGGAAATCGCTAGTATATCATAATTGGTGATCGGATAAGTCAGAATGAAACCAACTCAGAACCACCTCAGAAAAGTCATTAGAAGTGATGAAAAAAAAAATGGTTAAATAGTTTAGCTTTTAATGACTTTTCAAAGAGGTGTTGAGATGACTTTATTCTCAGTTGGCATGGAACCATTATAATTATGTTTTGTGCATAAATTTGGAATAAGTGTTAAGTTTGTTGACCCCTGTGAATTATTTTAAAGTCGTAAATATTACGTTTTTTTATTGAACGGGATCATTCCCCTTGTCGGTTGATTCGAAGATCAGAATATTATTCGGGGTTCATTCACTGCCGTTTTCTCTGCGGTCGGGAGGAATTCTTGAACGGTCTAGGAAGAGTGACCGCAGCCTCCCGCAGGCACTAAAGCGGAAACTAGAACGCTAAAACATTGCGGTTGTAGGGGCAATATATTATAATATCCTCGGGATCGTGGCCTTAATGGCCGTTGCCGCTTTGCAATGCGCGAGAAAATATTTTTACCACCTAGCCGACATTACTTTCTGGACTGGTGGTATAATAAAAATTTTCTACCTGTGCAATAAAAGCGATTTAAGTTAAGAAATATATAAAATTAGGCACTTATAGGTCCGCTATTAGAGTTCACCAAAACAAACACACAAGCTTAGGATTGTGTTTCAGTAACGTTTCCAAACGTCACTGAAAAACAACTTTTTTCCAAACGTCGGTTTCCAAACGTCACTGAAAAACTTCTTTTTTCCAAACGTTTTTCCAAACGTCGGTTTCCAAACGTTACTGAAAAACAAATTTTTTCCAAACATCGGTTTCCAAACGTCATTGAAAAACATTTTTTTTTCCAAACGTTTTTCCAACCGCCGGTTTCCAAACGTCACTGAAAAACAACTTTTTTTCTTAATTTTATTGTTATTTTTTACATTAGCTCCATTCATAGAGGAAAGAATCCCTCAGGGTCTGTGTCATCTTAGGGGATGCTGCGTGAAGTGTATTTTTAGGGAGAGGAAGGAAGTTCTCGGAAGGAAAAAAGTACTAGCATGTGACAGACGTATGAATCCACGGATCGAGAGAGTCCGGTTGGAGAGGTCAAAAGGTCTCCCTTAACCTGTCTCTCCCGATCTGGCCCGCCTGGCAGCAGGTGTGCAAACGCATCCGCCGTCAAGACTCTACTGGAAAAAACTCACCCCATGAATCTGGGCACCCCTGCTATGTCACCAAACGCAGTGAATCACTTGGGGCGACCGCGGCAGGAGTGAAGGTTTTCCAATAAATAATAAATGTTCCTGGGGCGGCGGTACCCACACCCGCCTCCCAAATTGACGGGAATGGGACATCAAGTGTATTCAAATTCGATTTAAAATTGGGAGAAATAAAGAAGAATCAAGATTCGGGATTTAAAGTTTTTTTTAAATACGACGCTTCCTCAAAATACTATTATCAGATTGGGTCATTGATAAAGAAGTTTTTTCCTTATGCTGTGTGTGTTATCTTCACGAAGTTTCGTGCTTATAGCATTGTTATTAGTATGAAGCTTCGTGATGATACACGCAGGTGCGGCCCAAGCATAAAATGATTTGTACTACGATATGGACCACCTCGACGTTGACAAATCTTTTACTTATTTCAATACGCAAAACACATTTTAGTAATTGAAGTTCAAAGGTTAACTCCCACTACTAATCAAGACATCAAACAAAAATTGTTATAATTTTTCATTGAAGAAGAAGATAACACTTATAATCTAAATGAAAATATGAAAGAAAACAAGACACAGAAAAACAGAAAAAAACAATGGTCGCAACTGGGACTCGAACCCAGACCTCTCGTCTTACCGGGACGGCGCATTTTCCAATTTCGCTATTGCCACCTTCTGTCAAACCGTCATATTTGTCAATCTCATATTTCAAATATTTAGAATCATTAATATTATCTTCAACTAGTTCTTTTTCCATATTATAGGCAACTACTCTTTTTATTGGAAACAATCATTCAAAGAATTGGTTTGTAACCTGAATAGCGTCTCGGATAAATGTATCCGAATTTATTCATATGGAACTATTGACTTTATGAAAGTCTAAATGAATATTCAATTTTTTATGAGAAAAACTCTCTTTTAATAACTTTTGAAGGTTATTCCCATCAACGTAATATATCATTGAAGAAGAAGATAACACTTATAATCTAAATGAAAATATGAAAGAAAACAAGACACAGAAAAACAGAAAAAAACAATGGTCGCAACTGGGACTCGAACCCAGACCTCTCGTCTTACCGGGACGGCGCATTTTCCAATTTCGCTATTGCCACCTTCTGTCAAACCGTCATATTTGTCAATCTCATATTTCAAATATTTAGAATCATTAATATTATCTTCAACTAGTTCTTTTTCCATATTATAGGCAACTACTTAAAGTTAATTACTTGTTATAATTTTGTTTCAACCCAAAATTCATATAATGTATGTTGAACTTTGTATCATATTATCTTTGATCATTGCTTAATTTACTTATTGTGAACTTCTTGCCAATGATTGTTTGGTATTCATTATTAAATTAATGTTGTTGGTTACAACGAACATACCATTATTTAGCGAATGAAACGATAACAAGCCCGAAACAAACTTCACTAATGTTTTTCACAGGAAACATGTTTATTAGTAAGGGGGAATATTAAGTTTATAAAATACTTACATTTGTTGTTTTGATTCTATCCAGCGTATTTAAGATGAAGCCGTGCGAAATAATGCAAAATCATACAAAATCAATTTGATCGCTTAGAAGTATTTATAATAGATGCTTCAATTAAATATTGCTTGTGGCCCTTAAAAATTATCGGACATTTTTTTTATAAATCTTTTAATAAGCCCAGAAAAAAATAAAGTATTAAAGTCTTTAAAAAAACACTTTCTAGTGCAACTCTTCTACTTATAAACCCTTATAACCCTTTTTGGATATGGTTTTATTGTTTAATGCGGCAAATTCAGTTTCTTTTATAATAATCGCAAAAAATATAAATTTACGCCCGAATTTCACAAAATAATATAAAATATGCATTTTCTCGTTGTTATTTTGGACATTAATCAATACGGCCCGCACTCTATGAATTTGGATTTTTAAAGTGAACCTTTTGCCATCAGCACAAAAACCATGCGCATTTCGTATCAGTTGCCTCCAAAGGGAAATAGACGTCCTAGACTCGCGTCGCTTGATTCCGTGAAATCAATTTTAAATTTTCTTGTTATTACAATTGTAAAAAAAGGAGTTAATGTTTTTTACAAGCCTTTTCCAAATCAACCTGTGAAAAAAATTCTCAAATACCTTTTCCAACCTTTTCAAAGGCTTTTTTTCAAGTATTTTTACACAAAGATCTCAACAAGATTTGCAGATGTTTCTGTGATAATAATATTAACGACTTCCTTCAATAATGAAAAATTTGTGTTATTTTATTTTTAGCACTAGACTGCCATTAACTGCCATAAGTATCAGTTTTTAGAATCAATGTATTATTTTTTTTTTTTTGCTTTTTTTTGTCGAAACTTTAAAGCAATCAAATCGTCTTTTATTTTAAAATCGCCTCTGTACGCCCACTCTGGGCTGTAAGTGTCGAGAGGCCGCACCCGTGACTACCCTTAATTCAGCCAATGTTTGAGCGCGAGAGCAATTAAACAATCAATTTCATAATTGCAACGGTCTGCACCCCCCACCCCCTTGTTCTCATCCACAATCCGCTCCAATCCCCTCCAATTCCCCCCACTTCGGCTGCCAGCCACACAGGGCGGGACGCCGAACGGAAAGCAAGTCTCAAAATGAATTGCTTGAGGAAAGGGCGCTCGGAAGAAAAACTCATTAATTTTAACAAACGTTCAGGTTTTTTGTAACACTGTCGGTCGCACGTTTGATTTTCTGATGGAAGTAATAATTCAACCTCGTAATAAAATTGTTAGGAAGCCACTTGTGCATTTCGGCACGTTTTTAACCCTAGGAAGATTATCTACTTCTTTTCGACTTAGTGAGACACAAATATTGCTGTTTTTTTTTAAAATATTTTTTGTTTCGCAACGTAGTGCGCTTTCTATCTCAGTTAGTTCAGTTGCCGAGCAGAGCTTGCGCGGGGCGGCTCTATTACCACATACACAATACATCCTTAAGATGTATGATCTTTTGTGTAACTTTCAGACTTCTTCTTGTAAATGTGATTTAGCGAATATTTATTCATTTATTTATTATTATTTTTAACTATAATGACTGATTAGCACCTACACTTTCATAGCATATTAAAAATATTATGATTTACGGATAAAATAAACAATATTTTTCGTTATCAAAAAGACTTAATAGTTTATAATTGATTTGAAAGAGGTTTACAGCATTTTGTTATTTTTTTAATTACAAAATATTTTTAAAAATTATTTTGGTTTTATTTGAAGTACATAACCCTAAACTAATTATTAAACTGCCTTTAAACTGTTAAAGTATAATAATATATCAAATTTACACTTTTAAACTTCAGTACTTCTTTGAGACCATTCATTATCCTTAAAGGTCGAAATAAGATTATCTTTCTACGATTAAGTTGATTATGTAAACTACAGTTACAGCTGCTTTCAGCAATGTAAACAAGATATTCTTTGATGAAGTAGATACACAATTCACCGTACCTGCATTGATTTATTGATTGCCTTGAATGGCCATTTTTTTATAACTGTAATCTGTATTGTTCCAATTAAACCAATTCACTCGTTTTCCGCGATTTGGTCCCTCCATTTTGAAATACATTCAGATTCAATCGGAAAAATTCAACACAAATTCCTAAGACACATTAATTTTAAATGCGGTAATTTAAACACTATATTACTTGATGAAAGAATTAAATTAACTTTTTTTTTTACAAGAGCTCCACACAGGAGGCCCTGAGGAAAATAATCTCCCTCAGGGCCTATGTCATCTTTGGGGATGCTGTAATGATAAAGGAAATGGAGGAGAATTCTGGGAAGGAAAAGGGTTTAAGGGGTGGGTAGGAATCTGGGGTTCAGTGTGTTCTGGTCATCCACCTCCAAGACCTAGACAAACCTCACCCCATAAACCCGGGCACCCCTGCTAAATCACCAAACATAGCGAACCACTTGGGGTGACCTACGGCAGAGGTGTTTGTTATCCATTAAAGGTTCCCGGGGCGGCGGTATCCATTCCCGCCTCCCAGATTGTATTAAACTTAAACTCTCAGATCGAAGAATTTTCTCCGACTTCATATTTATTCTCAAAATTTTAAATGGCAGTATAGACAGCCTTGATTTAATTAACCTTATTGAATTTCATATACACCTACGAGAGCTAATCGTTCCAAATCGTGTTCAAATGTAATAATTCTAGGACTGATCTTTACAAACACTCGCTTGTACCTAGATTACATTAGACATTAAAAGTTAGTAATCGATGCGCAGATGTGGCGGACCTATTTAACTAGTCCTTGTACCGCCTTCTACGCAGTTAAATAGATTCCCAAGAAGGCTATATATATTTTCAATCAACATTAATTTCCCAAGTCTACTTATATGTTTTGCATGTACGCTTACTCACTTTTATATTCTTCTAGTTTGTATTTCTTTATATACACTATAATGTCATTGTTATCTAATGCCTTTATTGTTTAATTGTTACTTTTAAAAATTATTTTTACTGTATTTTACGCTTCTATTTAACTGTGACTTGCAATTATTGATTAAAGTATTTTTGTACCGTTGGTATTAAATATTTAAATTCACGAATCTTTTCACCAATAAATCCATTATACACAGAGGCTAGTGCTCTTCCCTGCGTTAAATTGCTTTTTAAATGTGGTATTTTTAAAGCATTCAATCTAGGTTTATATCTATTAGCTGTTAATATAAGTAAGACACCACAATGAATCACCGACCCTACTAGAAAAGTAGAAGAAATAATGATGATTAGTTGTCTTTGCATCTCTTTTGCATCACTTGTTACACGATTCACATTTAATGATAGACAATGGCCCTCGTCAGTGAAACCTGTTTACCGGGATCACGTTTTCTCGACTGCCTATCTGATCACGAACAAATTACGTCGAGGAAGTCGAGCCGATGTGACGACCAACAAAAAAGAAATTGAATTCAGTTATATGACCTAGGTTCCGTGAAAGAGCTCACGACTCGGAAAATTCATGATCTAATAATGATGATGCCTTGATTACTCTGCCGTATGTGTGTAAATCGTTTATGCAATGAATCAATTATCGATGGCAAATTCTGCAGCCCATTCTTGAACATGACTGGTGGATTGGTACAGTGTGGCGTGCGGTAATTCGAAGCATTTCTCTTTGAGTTATCGCCTGCAAGCAACCCTGCGTTGTTCGCGCTAACTGGAAGTTCAATGGGAGGATGAAAGAACTATGGAAATCGTGATAGTTATCAATGAATTTAATGTTTTCTAAGGCCACAATTTCAATGTAGCAAGTTTTAGGTTACTCAGTGGGAGCGAACGTTATCTTTGAGAAACGGGGAATATTGAAAAAAATCAGAGTGTGCATTCGAGTAGTAAGTCGCTAGATGTCGCTTTCTTTTCTCTTGCCTGTTAATTTTAAAGTGGTTTGGAGATTGGATATTGATTTCACAAAAATAAAAATGTTTATTTTTTTTGGACGACCTGTCAAATGATAAATTTTAGTGACGCACTTCCGTTTCATACGAATTTTAAATCACTAACGGAGCTAAAGAAGTTTCACTTAAAAACACGATTTAATTATCGAATCTTTTAAATACCTTATTTATAATTTCTGCCTCCTTGAAGTTTACCAACGTTGGATTAATTCTTGTTTTCTTTCTTTTCA
This sequence comes from Glyphotaelius pellucidus, assembly GCA_936435175.1. Lineage (NCBI taxonomy): Eukaryota > Metazoa > Arthropoda > Insecta > Trichoptera > Limnephilidae > Glyphotaelius > Glyphotaelius pellucidus. The sequence goes on along the minus strand of OW386545.1, from coordinate 6,549,056 downwards.
GGTAAGAATCGTGTTGATTTCGGGTTGGCTTAGCATTCTGCTTTGTGAAGGTAAGAACTAATATTATGTTTTTAATTTAGTTTCACCAAGTGGTTATCAAATATTTCAATTCATAATGAGTGTCAGTGGGTATTTCACCACACTATTCACAGGATAACGTATATGTTATATTTACGATCTATTTATTTATAAAATCCGCGTTTACTATTCGGTAAATCGAATATATAAATAGTGGCTGTAAATCGAAAAAGCCAGACGAGTTTTCTGCCTATAGCGAGTATTTATTTAAATGTACGTTATTTTATCAAAAAGATGGTGAAATTTATAACAATACGTCAGTTTAATGCTCGAGATATTAGTAGGTGCGTAGTGTTTAGTCACCATGGTAACGATTGACGGAACCCTTTTGGTCGTATTATTTTTTTTTAGATTATTTTTGTGCAGATATAATTTGAAATTTTCACGCCCAAAATTATTTTATTATGCCTTCCTTTTTTAGCCAACGATTCGGACGGCCTTACTGGGTCATTTTCAGGGCAGATTTGTAGATTATGTTGAAGTGAATGTTTATGTTTAGTTGAAATGATACCGTGTTGGGCGCATCAATCTTATTAGGGCCTGTATTTCAGTAAAATAATTAGTTACATTAATGTGTTTTTTGCCTTTAGCTGTCAAGTTTTAAGTAATTTTGTGCATATTTTAGAATGGGACAAATGGTTTTAAGACACGCATCATCTTAACTTGTACACAGGATTGTATGCTTAAAGTGGTGCACTATTAAGCAATGCAAAATCGTGTGATCTTCGTTTGAAAATTCGATACCCTTAGAAATATTTTAGATGCTTCAATTAAATACTGCGAGTAGAATACATATTTTTTAAAAAATCGAGTATTTTTTGTTTGTTTTTTATAATCCCGAAAAAATAAACTATCAGGCCTGTAAACACTGCTTTAATGTTCAAAATCTCTTTCTTACGAACCTCTCTTTAAAATTATTTTTTTTAGAAAATGATCGTAAAACATTAAAATATTTGGCCCTGAACTTCGCGAAATAAAATAAAACACGCTTTTTGGCGATGTTTTTTTCCTGAATAAATCAAAATAGGCGGCTAGTGTAAAACGGGAATTTAAACCTTATCGCCATCTATATAAGGAGTGTTATTGTTAGCGGCCTGCAGGCTTATTCTCTATCTTTTGTGGGATCGTTATCGAGATAACGGTCGTGATCTCCTGTCAGATTTGTGTGATTTTTACAAATTTACTGAAACATATTTTAGTTTAGATCGTTTTAAACATGAATTCCTGCAATTATTCATGATTATTTATTCATTTAACGTACGTTGTACATAGAAAAAGCAAATAAATTACACAAATCTGATAGATCACGTCCGTTATCTCGATAACGATCCCACAAAAGATATAAAATAAGCCTGCTGATCCCGAATTTTACACGACGTGGTGCATCACCCTGAAGTTTATTTTACCACCATCACCACGCTCCGTCCTCCCATTAATCAAATCCTCGATTCAAAGTAATAGTAGCTTTTGAAAGTCAGAGTGTATTTGAATGTGCTTTAGTCGGGTGCTTGCGTCACGCCCTTAGTCCCCGGATTCGAGTGGCGGTCCCGAGCTTTGAAAGCTCCCGGTTTATGCAACTCGCTACTACCACTGTTATGTCAATTGAGCGTGAAAAAGCTCTACATATGTGTAAGCTCTCCTTATTGTTCGCGTGAGGGTGTATAATTAAATTTATTTTAAAGCTTTTAGTTTAAAACAAATTCGTCAAACAATTTTTAGTGTTACTCATTGATTGTTCATGGCTTTTAGAAATAACTTACACAATATTTTAACTTTAAATATTTGTGTATGTCCCTTTACTTTCAGTTTAACGATAGATTCGAACACACTCAGGGCAACATATTAACTGATTTCAAGATATAGTAATATGTAGTGAAGAAATACCGCATGTTTGAAGAGGGGAAAAAATCAATCATACTAATTTCGGTCTGTGATTGTGCGTTAGTTAGTCCCGGGTGAAATGTGGTTCAATGGACTCAAATTTCTTTCAAATAACCCCTAAAGAGACAACTCATACAGGTCTCATAGAAATGGTTGTATCTCTCACAGTGATATAAACGAAATGTGATAAAAACGATGTTAGAAAAAGAAAAGATCACAAAAGGCTTTAGATTCAAATACGAAAACTAATCAAAAAAATAAGTAAAATGTACACCTTTACGAAACCAAAGTTTCGTTACATATTTTGAAAAAAAAAATTATGAAACTGAATTTTTTTTATTAATTATTTTTCATGGAACGACAAAAAATTGAGGTGCCTATTAATAGCGTTTATAATATATTTGTCTAATAAAATAGGTATGTCTTTTTATTTTTTTCGTTATCCATAGTTTTAGTTAGAAAAAACGTAAGATTAGTCATTTTAATTTTTTTTTGTATTTGCGTGCAAAATTTTTGTATTTCTAAAATTATAGGTATGTTTATTTCGATTTATAAAATCTGAAAGCGTATTTTATCACCTTTCTAAACCAGTTTTTAGTTTTCAGATACATTCAGAGAAATATTCCATTTATTTGGATTTTATTGTGAAACGGAAATATTTTGACCCTCTGAAATAATGGGAACAGATTATTTAAAGAATTCAGACAAGCGATAAATTACCTACCTTTAATGTAAAATTGTTAATAAAACAGTAATTTAATTGCCATTTTCTAAATTGGAATGGATTTGTCGTAATCTAAATAATAAACATAACCTAACGCAATGGGTTATAACTTATAACATACACCTAACAAACGGAAATTCCGAATTTCCTGTGCAACTGAAATACACACTCGTACGATATATTTTTTGTAATTTCTTGTTTTTGTATCATACTTACCCTAATGCTATTGGAAATTTACTACAAATTTAATGTTATTATCTGAACAACGTAGTAATAGCATTATTCCTCGTTCGCAATTAATGACGTTTTGCAGCGTGTGCAACCTTACCTGTATTGAGTTATGTTTGCTCGAGAATCCGGTTACTTAGCATTAATAAGGTTCTCGTCTTGAAGCCCCGCTAGGAAAAAGGCCACAGAAGGAAAACGGATATCCTACTCAATTACCAGCAAAATGTATGGAATTCGCTACCAGGTGCGCTGGTCTCCGAAGAGGCGACTATCTTGATCGTTGCCGGCATTCGACAGTACGCATTCAAACTAGATGAAGAGGAGAAACCCAGATCGTGATGGCTTGAATTCCAGACTGGAAATCTGTTATCTGCTATCCTCATAGATAATGGAAGCAAAGGGAGAAATGTCAAGCAAGCGTGCCAACTGTCGCTGAGCTACGACCAATCTGCACGGACTGTATCATTTGATGGGCGGAGTCAATGAAAGTCATGGGTTTGGTGTATGTGTATAGCTATAAGTAAAAACAAAGGCAGGGAGCCAGAGATAGTTGCGATTTGCAGGGTGACCAGACTGTTGCCACCCCCCCTCCGATATTATAATCATTAAAAAATTATAATTATGTGTGCAATGTTTACCAATTTCAAAACAGAAATACCTCCAATAATAAGTTGATATGGATATCAAACGAATTTATTTAGGGTCGATTCTTTGTAGGGGAAGAGTGTCTAAGACGCGACGGCATGCTTTTCGAAAAATATTTATTTAAAAAAAAAGTACTGTGAATGTGAGGTTATTCGTAATAAAACACTATTCTATGACCAATCTATTATAAATGTTAAAAAAATTATAAAAAATACTTGGTTTTCATTAAAAAAATATATTAAAACCAAACACTCCTCAAACATGCCAACTTTACACAGCATCTTCAAAGATAAGATAGGCCCCGAGGGAAATTATTTTCCTCAGGACCTCGTGTGTGGAGTTAACGTAAAAAAAAAATCTTACCAATTTGGTGAGATGGCATAGACTAAACCTAGGTTAAAAAGATTCAAAAATTCTAATTAAATTTTAGGAGAGTTAGAACATCCGTCACATATAACATGTTTTGCTGTTCTGCGAAGGCCAAGGCATTTAGCGTGGCACCATTTCTTACAAATTTGGCATTGAAGCCACCATTTTCTAGCTCGTGAAATATATATACGAATATGGATAAATATGGAGCCATATCTGAAAAAAAGTTGTTAAATTGATTTATGTTCAACTAACACCTTTTTATTCGATATAATGTTAATTCATACATCCAAAACGGTGACGTTTCACATTCACCAAAAATGTCAATGTCAGTCTCGAAAAAACCTCACCCCATGATCCCGGGAACCCCTGCATAGTCACCAACGTGGCGAAGCACTTGGGTTGACCTATGGCAGAGATGTTGGCTATCCAATAAAAGGCTCCCGGAGCATCGGTACCCATATCCACCTCCCAAATTAAGACTTGTTTTATGTAAAAGTCTTAACTTCGTAAATAAATAAATAAGCCGAGTTTTCTACTTATTGCGAGTATTTTCTATCTACTGCTCCTACGCCGAAGAAAATGTGGATGTTTTTCACGGTTCCATGCCAACTGAGAATAAAGTTAACTCAACACCTCTTTGAAAAGTCATGAAAAACTATGAAAAAAATAATTTTAAAATAGCCTATAATCCTAAACCTAACGTAACTTATTTAACCAATTTTTTAATATTTTTTTCGTCACTTTTAATGCCTTTTCTGAGGTGGTTCTGATTTGGTTTAATTCCGAGTTGTCCGGTCACCTTTTTCCACACGTCCAATGGTTTAAAGCGTGAAATCTCACTTACACTTTAAATGTATGTACCTAGGTGTATTTCTTATTGTTTTTGTAATTTTATTTACCGCTTTTTGGTTTTTATAATGTTTTTGCAAATAAAATAAATAAATATTTATTTATTATAATGGTTACTTACTAGGTTTGTGAACTGAGCCTTGGAGCAAATGTGGATATTTTCCATACAATAATAACGTAATATTTATATAGCGTAGTTTAGCCTTATTTCACTTTATATTATTTGTGACCTGTAGATTAGTCTACGAACTCTATTAAATTTTATCTCTATAAGTAAAAAGTTTAAAAGACTCGCCAGGAAAATGCATTACTTATCAAACTTCTAAATCCGACGTCCAGGAACCAGGAACACGAATACGATCTGTAAAATTCTAAGTGGGAGTCAAAAGCACGTTCAGTTGGGTTGTTTTTTAATGTTTATGTTTGTAAATATGGACACACGCTCTCATTCAGAATATCATTTTCGTTTATAGGTTGCTCAGTTTGTTGAAATTGCGATCGGCACGCGAATAACGCAACGCAAATTAAAAGTTATGGAACTGTGCGTGAGGCACGGCAGCTCACTCCACCGACTATTGTGGAGGAATTTCTTGAATTCTTTTCAAGTGCCGTAATATAGGGTGACTTTTGAATCGCTTCGGATATCTTCATAATTATTCTCGCTGTCGTTCAGAAATTACTAGCTTCTCTTTTAATGACTTTTTTGGCAACGCGGATACTTAATTTTTTTAAAGTTTGATAATATTATTATTTAACAGTTAGACAATATGTGCTGAAGACGAAATTCTATAGCTGTAACACGTAATGATAATTACACAGCGTAATCTGTTATAAATAAACAATTTTCTTTAATAAAAATACATAATAAAATAATCAATAAATATTATAAAAGAAAGTGAAAAAGATTCACGTTTTTACCTGAAGGGCGTGATTTGAAGATATAAGGGCTGGAAGTTTCGCGGATTGAGAGGATTCGAGAGCATTCCACAATATTCCAGAACATCACGGAACATTCTGGAATATTGTTCGGGAATGTTCTAGAACGTTTAAGAACATCCCAGATCATTGTGGAACATTCCGGAATGTTCTGGAACATTGTGGACCATTCGCAGCCTTTTTTTGTGGGTGGGGCTACCCATTAGTAGGGTATGTAAAGCAAGATCCGTCGTGGGTTCGAATGTCAGTTCAATCTCGTATCAACTCTCTGAGCGAAGCCGGGCACCCCCCCAGCTAATAACATATAAAACTTTGATTTAAAATGGGGTTCTACAAATTAAACTTAATGAAACAATAAATACAACTTGGAGTTTAACATATTAAAAAAAAAACTATCATAACCTAAACGGTTATGATAGTTTCGTGTCAATTATATTGCAAAGTGTGTGAGCGGACGGTCTATCGATATATACACATAATGTATATAACCCAAATATTCGAACTCGCATTTATTTATTTATTTTATTGATTTGCTTATAGTTAAAATAAGCTAATAAAAATGGCATATGAAAGTCGCCTCTCTCCGAAAGGTGACTTTTATCACCGTTTTTATTTTTTTTACTCCCCGAACACATAAATTATTTAAACAAATATTTTCATGGTTTAAACATATGCAATAAATAGGAGGCGGACTGCGGAGGCAAAACGAAAATTCCAGAGCCGCTAATTATTAAAGGCAAAACAATTAAACTATCGTTAATTGACCGGTCTAATTTGTTTTACGGGGCCAACAGACTTAGCTATAAAAGATCATTTGGTTTTGGCCTATTTCAGCATATCGCTTGCCATACATTCCCAATGTTTTTGCCTTCGCCAGCCGCCTACTAGTAATAAGGATAAAATTAAATTTTCTTATAATAAACAAATTATTTTGTAAAAAAGTTCTTTAGTTTCAAAGTTGAGACTTTAATAAAGTCACCCCATTTTACGTTATATGCGAACATTTGCCAAGTGCAATTTGTGAAATTTCGCTTTCTTTTCAACTGTAGCAGGGGGCACATTCCCCACTTCTTCTATCTTTTATTCTACCGATTATCCTCGCTTTCTGGGATATTTCCTACAAAATGGCAAACGATTTTTTGCTGATTGTCACAGTGAAACAAGCCACGAAACAGGCGTAATCCCACCATCAACTCGTAATGGGTTTGAAGGGTATTTTAGGTTTGGTGAACCTTATTTTAACAGTGGAGTATTCTAGTATTCATTTAAATGGTGGGCTCGTTGAGTATGTGCAAAGCACTTCAGTTTTATTATCAAGGGGTGCTTAACTTCTACGTTAACGTAACAAAGTCGAATCTGAGACGACATTTGTTAAGAGGAATATAAACGCTAGAAATATTTCGATTCTCATGCCTTCAAAATTTAAAATCGAGCGTCTTATTTGCACGAGACAAATAAGCGAAAAGTTGTTTTTATTTATTTTGTGCATAATTTTATCAGAATGAAAAAAAGTTAGAACATGCAAAACCTCAAAAATAGTCTTAGCCATAAAAGGGTATTTTAAAAGAATTGTTTATTCTATTAATTCATAGTTAAGTCCTGCAAAAACATTATTTTTTGTGGTTTATGCTTTTATATTTTCTTATGTAATCAATAATTTTATTGTAACTAATTCCAATACATAGAAAAGCTAGTAAAAGCTTCAATTTATCCGTAGCTTATTTTTTGGTGTTCATAAATAAAACTGATTCGTCTTAAAGATAAATCTAAATAGTATCTTAATAGGATTTCACGTAAAGCTTCATCTTTAGGAGAGTTGCGGAAAACAAAGATAAGTCTTTAATTATTAACATCGTAATAATGTTTTTTGTCGAGATTCCTTGTAAATATTTCTTTGATCCTAATCTCATTTTTTTATTTCCTAGTAAAAGTTTTTTTTTAAAATAAGAATAAGGATAAATCGTTTTTTGCGATTTGCAAATATCAGAGAATGATTTTTCTTCAGAAATTTTACCTTTACTCACATATTTTACAATGCTCTTATTTAGTAGGTATCTAATTCCTTATTTTTTCTTGGTAATCGAAAAAGGAGATGTTTTTCTGTTGCTATGTAAAATGGAGTCTATAAATGCTAATAATATACTTGTCGGGAAAATCTGGATAAACTAAGGACCTCTTTCATGACTAGCCTGTTTTATCATTGAACTACTTGTGTTTTATCAAAGATATTGAAATATAAGAGATGTGCTATCCGCAATTTTTACTGGGTGGGACCGCGCCTCCGGGTGTCGCCGATATTGTTTACCAATTAACGAATAAACTAAATGAACGAATAAACTAAACGAACGTTAAACTAAATTAACGAATTCTTTCCGTATTCAAATTATATTGTTAACCAATACTAATGCACACCTTAAAAAAATCAACGAAATGGAACAAATTCTTTTTGTATGCAGACAGTCGCGCGGACATCAAAGCATATCTCTTTTGTTTTTCAATATCTTTGGTTGAAATATTTATTTCTTTTTTGTATTAGCTCTACATAATGGAAAATAATTCCCCTCAGAAATCGTCTTTGGGGATGTCATCTTGGATGATGTGTGGGGGTCTTTTTAGGAAAGGAATGAGAAGAAGTTCTGGGAAGGAAAGAGGTATGAGGGGTGAGTAGGAATTTGAGGCCCAGTGTGTCCAGGAGTGACGGACGCATGAATCCATCACTCCCATTGCGGTGCGAGGTGGTGGGTCGAGATATCCAGAGGATGAAGAGGTTCAAAGGTCTTCCTCAACCAGTCCCTCCCGATCCGGCTTGTCACGCAGCTGGTGGGCAGACGCATCCACCCCATGACACGGACACCCCATGACACGGACACCCCGTGAAACCCGGGCACTCCTGCTAAGTCACCAAACTATCTATCTTGCAGCTCGTGTCGTAAAATAATAGCACAACGCTACTCTATTGAAGGTACTTTTACAATGAATTATACGATATCTGTAATGATGATGTACTCATATATAAAAAAGTAAAACTATACATAACTTAAAAAATAAAGCTTAAAGTAAAAAGAAAAAAAAATACCAACTTAAAGTGTCACTTGATCACTTGGTCACTTGTCAGTGCCATCGAGCAACAATATTTTGCAAATGGCGGCGATTGTTGTTGATTTGTATGTAATTTTTCCGCTATCATATTAAATGTGTAAAAGAGCGACAATTATAAACAGCGAAGTTTACTTAGCGACAGCACTGACTTCGTTATTTGGCGATCGCGTTCCCAAGTCTGTAATCTTTTAAATAGTCTGCCTTGGTGTTACATAATACGCCGTCATGCGACTGCTTACAACTGAAAGTTTGGTATTTTTCATGTATTTAAATTTCTTCTACCGTTGCGTTGTTTTAAGATTTAGTCATTCGGGATGAACTCGACCCCCTCCCAACTCCCAGCGGGATAAACTGAAGGCCTCGGCTGGTAACAAAGAAGTTTTTCAGGACGGGACGGAAGATCTCTAGCAAGTCTCCTCGGCGGATTTCCTGCCCAGCGGATAGCTGAACAAAGTTGAACATTTTTAATCGCTTCTATCCTGTATTTAATTTTCTCGTAAATTTCACCTGTATTTAAGTTTGTCTACTGAAATTAAACCTTCGAACTCTCGCGGAGACTTTTACCCTAGCGACAAATTAAATCGTTTATTATTTCGCTCAGAACTTTGTTTCTCGTTTCCTTCCCTTTTGAAGGATTTGTTTGTTTATTCCAGGTAAGGCGGTGAAATATCATCTCTTACGTGCTTTTGAACTCGCTTTAAATTTGATCGATATCTTGAGCTAGTTTTCAGCTTTGGTGCAATTTTGATATACCTATCGCCGAAGTTAATCCCGGCGAGGATTACGTTGCAAACTTAATCATGCTCCCATCTCACAAACTGTGAAGGTTTAAGTGAAACCCTCCAAAGACGAGAAACTGTTTGTTATATACCTCGAGGAAACATTGATGTAACGGAGTAAACCGCTGATGGGTGAAAATAAAAAAGGCTACAAACTATGTCAAGCGAAGGGTGCGACGCGGCGATCGCTTTTAGGATGGCGTAAATTCTTCTTCATTAGTTTCCCCGGTAACTTGCGACCCACATTAAAAAGTATTGACATTGTATCAGCTGTATCTGTCGTCTTCCAGGTAGGTCTCAACTACAAAGAATCTCTACTTGATGGTTTATTTGATTTGTGAATTGTTTTTAGAAACCCCTATCTGTGCGTATTTTCACAATTTATTCAGTTTACTCTGCGGGTTTTTGCATTGTCGGCAGTAATAGTCTGTACCTCTCGGTCTTAGTACCATCTCCAGAGATATACCACCTGCTGCTGACTCATCGAAATACGCAGCTTTATATCCCAATTATTCTAATTTAATCACAACCTGTCTAACCTTTTTTATTTGCGTCTCTTATATTTTTGATATTTTCCTTAGTTTTATGGCATCCAATATGTGAGTTATTTTAGTCATTCGTGTGGCGCATACTATTTTCTATGACTGGCACTTAAATAACCCACGCAAGTGTGCGAATATAGTTCCACTTTTGTTCCCTACTCGCATGTTTTTTTAAATTAATCAAATTTAATAATGTTGTTTTAAACATTATTAAATGCATTTTACGGCATCCAATATGTGAGTTATTTTAGTCATTCGTGTGGCGCATACTATTTTCTATGAAACTGGCACTTAAATAACCCACGCAAGTGTGCGAATATAGTTCCACTTTTGTTCCCTACTCGCATGTTTTTTTAAAATTAATCAAATTTAATAATGTTGTTTTAAACATTATTAAATGCATTTTACGGCATCCAATATGTGAGTTATTTTAGTCATTCGTGTGTCGCATACTATTTTCTATGAAACTGGCACTTAAATAACCCACGTAAGTGTGCGAATAAAGTTCCACTTCTGTTCCCTACTCGCATGTTTTTTTTTAAATTAATCAAATTTAATAATGTTGTTTTAAAGTCCTGCAAGTGTTTTAGTTTTTATTATTGTGACAGCTGTTTCGGCGTTGAAGGCAATATCAAACTGTGGTTGTACCACGTTGAGACTTATTTATATAATTTTATTTACCCCTTCCCTGTGTTAAAAGCTATAAATTAATACAAATAGTGACACCTGTAGTTTTTTTTATCTAAGTTGATTACCTAGAAATCGTATGTCGGTAATAACGTCTTGTTGATATTTGAAATGACAGAGCAATTTGATCCTTTGGAAGAGATTCCACTTATTAATATACAAAGGTGCTCTCAGTTTATTTGTTTTCCTTTTTACTGACGATTGTACGAATAACAACAAGGCCGTTCTAGCCTTTTTTAGCTAGGGATTGGAGAACCGGGCAGCGTAATTCAGAATTTCTTTGATCATGTAATCTAAAAGAAGTTGTAAATTCAATTTTTTTTATAAGAAAAACTCTCTTTTTATAACTTTTGAAGGTTACTCCCATCAACTTAATATATCATTGAAGAAGAAGATAACACTTATAATCTAAATGAAAATATGAAAGAGAACAAGACACAAAAAAATAGAAAAAAACAATGGTCGCAACTGGGACTCGAACCCAGACCTCTCGTCTAACCGGGACGTGCGCGTTATCCAATTTCGCTATTGCCACCTTCTGTCAAACCGTCAATCTCATATTTCAAATATTTATTTAGAAAATATTATTTGAATATTAAATATTTTAATATTAAATATTCATTTAGACTTTCATGAAGTCAATAGTTCCATATGAATAAATTCGGATACATTTATCCGAGACGCTATTCAGGTTACAAACCAATTCTTAGAATGATTGTTCCAATAAAAAGAGTAGTTGCCTGTAACATGGAAAAAAGAACTAGTTGAAGATAATATTGTTGATTCTAAATATTTGAAATAATAATAATAAATAAATAATACAAATATGACGGTTTGACAGAAGGTGGCAATAGCGAAATTGGATAATGCGCACGTCCCGGTTAGACGAGAGGTCTGGGTTCGAGTCCCAGTTGCGACCATTGTCTTTTTCTATTTTTCTGTGTCTTGTTATCTTTCATATTTTCCTTTAGATTATAAGTGTTATCTTCTTCTTCAATGATATATGAAGTTGCAAATAAATAACTCAGTGAAAATTTCTCAGAATATTTTTAAATTAAGAAAAGGACCCATACACATTCCTAAACACTCTATTTTTACGTTTATGACGTTAAAAGTGATTTATTGCATGATCGCCCCGATGATGGCTCACCTCTAACAGGAAAGACGACTAAAATAGAAGGCATTAAAATGCATTTTAGTCATGTTTAATCCAGAAAATGGAGTTCGAGATTTCAATGGGTAACTTGGCATATTTTCTGCTCATAGTAGAAATTGCGCTGCGAAATGAGGGATTATCCTGTATCTTCTGAGTTGGCTAAATCGGCGTCAAATCAGCCACGTGTAACGTACATCATTAGAACTTCAACTTTTTCTCCATCAACACTCCTATTATGTACATTACATGCGACTCATTTAACACCGATTAACGTGCGTTAGGCTAAAGCAAAAGGTACAGAATAACCTGCTTAGATATAATTGAGCTTACCTAAATATTACAGACATAAAACTCTGTGTAAATTTAATGACGCTAGAACTTCGAGACATTTAGCGGCGTCAGCACACATATTAGTATTATCTAATAACTAATTTAAAAATACTTTAAAGAGCTAACTGTTTTGGCGTTCGTGTTATCCAACCGCCCTGCCGCGCGTAGGTTAAAAAGGTAGCTTGTTTTTATTTGAATGTGTTTCTCTATTGTGGGAGCAAAACTTAGACTCGCTCGAAGTTGCCATCAGCGTTGTTTTTGCAAATGGCTTGTAGGCTGCTGTTGGTCTTGCGGAGTTTTTCGGAGGTTCTGCCGCGCCGGGTCTCCCACTCTCTTCCCCCTGGGGGAGGTGAAAACTTTTAATGAGGCCTCGGGTTCCCGACTCGCCTGTTTGCTTACTCACCGGGGCACAGAGGACCCAAACGCAACTTAAGCTAAACAAAAATATATTATAAAAAGAAATTGAGATGGAAGCATTAAAATTTCTTGTTTATTTATTATGTTAACTGTTTTCAGGAGGCCCTGAATTTCCTTTAAGCGTTTAAAAAAAATGTAAATACTGCACAAGAGACCCTACTGCTCCCAATCGTCTCGAACTATTGATACTATGGCATTCCCTACTGGGGTAAGTAGTGAGGTTGAAAGTAGTGGGAAGGGAAGTAGGTGGGGAATAAGAAGATGACGAAGTACCTGGCTATTCAGATCTGGTCACCAAACACGGTCAGAGCCATTTAAAGCAATTTTTCGATTCTAAATGGTTTTATTTCTTAAGGGCGTTACTGAAAGTATCCACCATTCTGGAATGTGCAACAAATATACTATTGTAATATAATATGTCAAATGGATGAATTGTAAAATAACACAAAATAATAAAATAACAACTGCTTGTGCGCGCCGGGATATGAACCCGTGGCCTCCGGATTCGTAGCCAACTCACGGAGGCCTACGTCAACTTTGTAAATGCTGTGTGGATGTTGCTTTTGAGGAAAGGAAGGAGTTAATCTTTTTTGTATCTTGAAGAAAATCCATGTTGTAGGAAGCAGGAAATGCTGAAGCAGCAACATCATTTCGCAACAATGTTTTTATGGTGCAAAAAATTATTGTGATTTAAACACGTGTGTAATGTCGACACAAAAGTCATATTTTTTTCCATTGCAGATCGATTCGATTTTCTTTTGAATTATTTCGCCAACGCCGTTTCCGATATCAAAATTTATAATTACTACCAAATAGAAACAGAACTTGGAATCACAACATATAATGTTAAAAAAAACATTAAAATCTTCAAGTCCCACCGCTTAAATATGACCAAACAAATGTGCACGCTGTATTTGTTTTTTTTATTATTTTTTTTTATCAATATATGGTAAAATGGTATGTTTGGTCAGGTTATGTTGCGATTTGGACCTTCGTGCGGAGAGGTGGACATTCTCCGCAGCTGCCGCGGTGCAATCTGCCCGTTTCTAGGGAAATTCTGTTAAATTTATTCCCACGCCGCTGTGTTTTTCCCCGCAAGATAAAGTTTCGGGGGAAGTTTTGTTGACAAATACGCGGCGATATTTTGTGGCTTTGTTGGATGGACTTGGATATACATAATGTTGTGAAAGGGACATACGCTCCGCATGTGTGGGTGACCACGGAAAACAATAAACTAACTTAATAGGGTCGTGAGCCTTAGTTAAGTTTCCAAGCAAACTTCTCGGGTAACTTTTGATTACGGAAACTTGATTTATGATTTAAAATATTGTTTAAACTTTTTTCTACTTGTTTATTGTTGACAGGAACTGTTTCATCCTGCTGAAATCAAAGTCGATTTATAACATTTAAACTTCAACGAAGTTTTTTTTAAACCTGGATAACATTGATACAATAAAAAATCTAACAATAAAATACAAGGGTGCAGTTCGCACGCGGTAGAAGTGATCAGAAAACTAAAGTAGACAAGAGTGGGTAGACTACGAAGCACCGCAGAAAGAATATTCTATCTCATTCTCTCGCGGGCTAAATCCTATAGATGTTTGTGTTTGTCTCTTATAATTGTCGCTTATTCGTTTTATCTAGTTTCAAATCACAACAGTGCTAAATAAGTTTTCACTTAAATAATTTATTTTATTTATATAAACCATCTGACATCTATTGAGACACCTCAAAACTACATATACTAACGACATTTGTTGAAGGATATTGAAACGACATAAATAAGCCTATACACCACAATAATGACTCACAGCTTTGCATTTTTTGTTGAAGTCTGTTGAAATTAGTCATACATATTATCTTGAATTTACATATTTATTTGGGTGTCATTTTTTTTCTATATTGTGACTGTTAACCGGTACGTGATTTTGGCATTATAAAGTCGAACCGATTAAATATTTTGATCACATACTGCAAATTGGCAGTAGTTTCACGAATAAGAATTTTCGATTTGACTATTTTTTGCGAGGAAACTCAACACTTGACTATAGTCAAACAGATACAAAGGCACTCTCAAAATTTAAAACGGGAAGAATGTTCTTCCCGGCTGAAATTTTGAGAGTGCACTTGGTATCTGTTTGACTATAATAAACAAACCCTTGATGCGTGCATACCAACAAATAATTCCTTTTTATTGTCACACTTTTGTAAAGTTCCCCAACTCTGGTTCAACACACTGCCCGGATCCAGTAAATCTGTTGAACGCCCGCGGCAGGTTAGTTGGGCAAGAGTTGGGGACGGGGAGAGTGCCGGGTGCCGGGTGCCGGTCCCGTCGCGGCGGCCTCAAAGGGCCCTAACCAACTACTCTGGATGCCCGGAAGCCTTGGCGAACTTTCCCAGATTGGAAATGCTTTGTGGCGCGCTGTTCTTCGCGGTGCTTTTCTTTGCGTCTGAACAATTATCTGATTATTTCGGAGTAGTTTCGGCGCTTGGCTATCGGATCTAACGGCGCGTTGGGTGTGAACTATTTTACGCCACACTTCACTTTAATAAGTAATTAAAAACAATTTTCCCTTAATTGTAAAATGTTGTTTTTCCTGAAATGAGTTTTTTTTAACTCATTGGGAATGAATGATGCGTTATAAATTCTATTGTTATTATTTTGTGATACATTACCACTTAACGGGTTATCTACAGTTAGAATTTTCAAGAAATCGATTTTTTTATTTAATTTTTGTAATGTACATATATTTAAGTACACACACAGAAAATTTCAAGTCGATCCGGCGATTATTTTCGAAGTTACACGCATGACGTAAAGACGTGTCAGAGCATTTGAAAGAAAGAGGCAAACTTTAAACGCTTTTTTTCTCAAAACTGTGTTTTTAAAATTGGTGTCTCGGAAACGGCTGAACCGATCAGTCTCAAATTTTAAACAAGCTTCTTAAGTATTTTTTTTTTTAAATATTAACCGATGGTCAGTTCTCACCGATCTCTTGTTTTTCATAAACAATTTAAGGCCAAAATTTTGGTCACAAATCAATATTTTTTTTTTAGAAGCTGCTATTTTGTCAATAAAATTTGTTTTGTTTTTTCCTTCGATTAATTCAAAGATTTTACATTACTTTAACGATATTTGTTCTTTTTTTCATTTTAAATGATCCTGTCAAGAGATATGGTGGTCACCGCAAGATGCCTTTTTAAGAGAAGCTTCTGGAGATCAGCTATAGCAGCTTTCAAAATTATTATTTTTACAAATACAAAAATTTTAAAATTCAATTAGGGGGATATATGTATATATGAGCTGTGGTTTATCTACTTATTGCTACATTAAGCATAGGAAATGTTTGAAAATTTCAAAATACCTTCTTTCTGTCCTCGCGATGGCTTCTGGATTATTACAAATACACGACATATTATTTTAGGTTTTGGAACACGTCAATAAGAGAAGAAAACGCTAAAAGTTATAAAAGAGCTTGTCACGAAGCATTGAAAACTGATTAAACTTTCATGCTTTTTCTGAAACGTTCTCTTAAACATTCAAAACTTAGCTCGATTAAATTAATATAATGTTATGTCCACACGCATATTCACGCACAACCATAATTTTTAAGATCTTTGAATTTGAAGAATTACGCTCCTTGAATCTTGAATCTGTTTCGCATCGAGGACGCTTTGAGACGTCGCTCGATTACTCTCATTCCAACATTCGAACGCGTCGTGTTCGAATGAGCGTAATACCATCGAGCATGAACAAGCGTGGGTACTGGCCTGTGAATTTCTGAAGAACATCGAGGTAGGACCTTGAATCTTTTCAACAGAAAAGCATCGAGCGACACCCTACACACGTTGAGACATGTTCGTGTGTGCATAAAACCATCGAGCGCGAACGAGCGTGAGTAATTCCCTTAAGCTTTCTTTATTATGAAAGCTAATAGTTACTGTTCAGCTTACCTTGAGATTTCTATCTTGTTAAACGACTAAAAATGTTGACCAAAAAATGGTCTAATATTTTCTAAGATCCCTACCCCTTGATAGAATGACGTTGCGGGCTGGAGGTTGCGTTAAACTATAATTCCGGACAGGAAAGGCTACGTAATCGTAATAATGTATTAAACTGTTATATTTTGTGTATGTTAGATGTCAACTTGAGTACAATTCTCCCGTCTGGAATCCACATTATAACACACATGTACAAGCTGTTGAAAGAATACAAAACAAATTCTTACGTTTTCTAAATTTCAAAATGGGGATTCCAACAATTATGTTGAACTACAACACTGTTAAATAATATGAATATGCTCAAATTGTCAGACAGAAGAATTTTCACTGACTTGGTATTTCTATATAAAATTCTACATGATTTAGTTGATAGTCCGGTATTGCTTGAATTGATAAGCTTCCGGATTCCACAACGTAATACAAGAAGTCAGGATTTATTTCAGTGCAGAAATTCTGGGACTAACTACCATATGTATTCCTCTTTACCCAGAATACTAATGGAAGGAAACAATTACACCAAATTCGTGGACATCTTCAGTTTATCTTTAAACAAATATAAAATATTGTTACTGAAGCAGTTCAGTTATGTACAATAAATATTGTATTTATTACCATTAATATGTAAAAGCCCTGAAAAAGGGCGTTGATCAATAAATAAATAAAAGTAATTTTTCTAACTGTAAGAATATCTCACCGTTCGAGAGTTTTGGCTACTTTACACACATTGGTTTTCTGAATTGTAGTTAAATTGATGAATGTCTATTTTAAAAATATTTTATAACAATTTTTATTTGGATCACGTTATTTTCTATGCAAAAAATATTTTATGACATTTTTATTTATTTTTTTGGATCATTAATAATTTGTTTTCGTAAATAATTCTCAATGTAAAAAGAAAACCTTTTTTTGAAATATTTTATTTATTTGTCTGGATTTATTTGATTACTTTCTTTCTCTGATCTGTGGTACTGATTGAATTGTTCGAGTTTCGGCCGTATTTTAAGATGCGGGGAATACGCACTGCTTGTATAAAATGGTATAAATACTAATTTCATTTCTTCGTAATATTTTTTCTTTGTTCATCTCCGCAAATCTAATTTCTTCATTCCCGGCGTGTATTTATGAAATTATCTGTTCTGTTTTCATCCATTAATCCACTATTGGAGATGCCATTTCTTTGGCTTTAAGAATGCTTTACTTTCCTTTCCATCGTGTTTCTGTTCTCCGATTTTTTCTAGCTTCTCTCCTAATTATTCGAGGAAATATAATGTTGAAGGTTTTTGTTGTTTGTTTTTCAACTCTATATTTGTTGTTGTTGTTTATTTTCTTTCTCTGGATTTCTGGAATTATTTATTAGTTTCGACAAACCTGTGTTTTAATCGAGAAATAGAAGATATGTATTTAATTAATGAAGACACTCAATCGAAAATCTGAAACTGAAAATGTCTTCATTAATATCACCATCTGTCGTTAATATTGACTTCATTAATTAAAAATTTCAATTTGAGGATTTCACTCATTGAGTTAAAAGATATTAATCTTTGCTCTTCACCCATTTTTTTATTAATTGTGTAATTTTTTACATTTTTTTTTTTTTTTTAAACTTTATTTATTCTCATTTCTTTGTACATATTATTTATAATAGCACGTAGTATACATATAATAACATAATATATATTAACAAATATTATGAACAAGAAATGAAAACCCACTAAGGCACTGCCTGAGTGTGGGTAATATCAAAACAAAATACTACATTTCCAAGTAATCAAAGTATAAAATAGACTTAAAAAACATATAAAATATAAAGTTAGTATTACATTGGTAGAATAAGTGAAAAGGTTTTTTTTTCAGCTTTTATAAAAATAAAATAAAAATATGGAAAAAAACATACTGATTTTTATTTTTTTTTTTAGTTATTTAAAAAAAAATAAATAAATAAACAGAAAACACATTGTACTAAAGTTTGGAAAGTTACAGAAAGTGAGTTGTAGAAGGATGGATAAATTTATAGAAAAAGCGTTTCAATATCTACATTAAATCCTCACAAGAGACCCTGAGGAAAATAATTTCCCTCAGAGGGTATTTTTAAGGTTAAAGAAGGAGAGGAAATTTCGGGATGGAAAACGGTGTAGGGGGTAGGTAGGTAGATCTGGGGATCAGTTTTTCCAGGAATGACAGACGTGTGTATCCATCCCTACCACTGCAGTGCAATGCGATGGGTCGAAAAAATCCTGCTGAAGAGGTCTCTCTCATCCAGTCTGTCCCGATTGACAGTAGGTGTGTAGACGCACCGCCACCAAGACCTAGACAAACCTTACCCCCATGAACCCGGGCACCCCTGCTAAGTCACCAAACCCAGCGAACCACTTGGGGTGACCTACGGCAGAGGTTACCCCGCCTTACCTCCCAAACTGCCTTTATTTATTTTCGTAACTTTTTCATTAGTCCCTTCGTAGAATTTTACCAAAAAATTTATCTTTTTAAATTTTCTCCTAAAAAATTAAGTTACTAAAAATATTTATTTGTAGAAACCACTTTAATTTTAATGTCAACTAGTTTGCCGTTCGGCAGTAGGTATAACTGTGAAACACAAAATTAAATCTAAAAGTATATTTAATTAAACGAATTTTGTGTGGGTTCAAAATAGTTTAATCAATTTTGTTTCAAAACAATCAGTTTTATCGTAAGTATAACTTTTTTGTCGATACCTTCGCAGTGTACAAAGATTAACCTATTTTATTACAAAATCGTGAAGTTTGATTATTTTGATGACGTTGATATTAGAGATTGAGGAATTCACAGAAATTAAAATATTTTTCTTGTTATTTTGACGTAGAACGATGGCTCTTTACTCAGTTAATTGACCATTAATCTTCTTACCCCATCTTGTCTATTGCCTCCCTGTCCTCTATTGAATGGACAGGATTAGTAGACCTGCAGTCCTGGACATTACGGACACTGCACGGAGGAGATCGGGGATGATTGATGCACTTTATCCGCAACGGTCCGGCTAACAAGGCTGGCACTGTTCTCGGCTCGATTGTGAGCCGTCCTTTGGCACAGCAGAGTACTTACTCCTAGTCATAAACCCACGTCACCCTTTACATTCAGATAATATCGCAGATAATTTATGTTATGTGGGGTGGCTCTCCTGATTAAGGTTCTACCTACCCTAAAATTATACTGTACTAAGTCACAACCCAATTGTTCAAAGGACCAGGGTTTTAAATTGATGTGATTACATGTATAATTTTGCCATGAATTCTGCGTTTTTTGCATATTTATTGGAAAAGCTTTTTTTTGTTAATCAGAAGAATTTACATTGTGTTTCATCCCATACATTGAAAGAATTGATTACTTTTTGGCTAATATAAATTCAGTTTTGTTATTCTGTATACTTTTTTCTTTTTGAGAAAATTACTGAGCATTGTTATATTTTGATTCAAGGGATCAGAATTATTTTTCTTTTGTAAGGTTTTTTGATATCAATTCGCGTGTTATCCGAAATAAGCGAATAAAAGCCCTATTTTAAACCATAAATATTACTTTCATAAACAATCTTAAACATAAATATAATAAAATGCTCAAAGTTTTAACAGTTTAAGAGAATGTGAGTTAACTTTTGAAATATCGTTAGTCTAAAAAAATTTTAAAATCATTTTTTAACAGTATGTCTTGAGATTTTCTTTTCGTGCTGAGACTCACTTTTTACATTTTTTCTTAACTTATTATTAGAATATTTGAGTTGTCACTAAGAACTGGATTACACTTGTGAAAGATTTTCCTAAATTCGCCGAAATTGATTATCTCAAAGTTTTAAAATAATCAGGTATGATTTTAGGTTTTCACGGCCAAAAATATTTTCGTTATTTATTTTTGGTGTGTTATGTCGTGTTGCGCTACCTCCTTCTTTAGCCAACGTTTCGGGCGGCGTTACAATTTCCTTCATCAGGGTAGATGAGTGAACACCGCAACACGGCATAACACCCCAAAAATAAATAACGAAAATTTTAAAATAATTCTGCATTTTTCAAACGTACTGCGATTATTTGACTATTAACATTATCATAATGATGTTATTTAATAACCGCGATCCCTCTAATAAAATTAATATTCATTACATAATTGTTTTATCGCCGGGATGTTGATCATCACCCTGATTTGTGTATTAACTCCGGCTCCCCCAGTCCTTCCCGTCTTTCGTTTCAATTTTCAGCCTCGCTGACTTATGTTTAGGTCCCTTGTTATACTCGTGCCTCTCGAGGCACGTTCTGATTTCACGTTACCTCCTGATTACATTCAAAATGAAACCAAGATGACGCAAACCCTGAATTGACGATAAGCTCTCAAATATTAAATCTTATTATTTCTAATGGTTTCTAGAATGGTTTTGGGGGTTTTAAATCATTTTTGTATTCCATTTAATTCTCTTTTTCTC
Organism: Glyphotaelius pellucidus; assembly: GCA_936435175.1. Classification (NCBI taxonomy): domain Eukaryota; kingdom Metazoa; phylum Arthropoda; class Insecta; order Trichoptera; family Limnephilidae; genus Glyphotaelius; species Glyphotaelius pellucidus. The sequence continues at coordinate 6,527,890 of OW386545.1, read as the reverse complement.
GTCACATAACAAGTTCCCAATTTTTTTTATCTGGAAACGAATCCGTTTGTATTAAGTCCTGCTCATCATTTATAAATTTCTTTAATGCCCTTTTATTTTATTAATTAATTTTGTTTTAGCTCACATCTTCGTGTATGCTAATAATATACTGACATTGACATTTGGCAAACGAAATTATCGCTATTTTTAAAATTCAAGTGTTTTCAAATGCAAATAGTACATAATTGTGGCAGACATATTTTCTCATTATTTTTTCGTATTATATGACACAGTACCCAAACTATAATTTTTTTCAATTCAATCGAATCTCTTGGCTTCAATTAATTGTCAATGTTGTCTACCGCTCATAGTAATATTTCATTAAGTTCAGCGATTTATTAAATTCAGGTTTTGGCATTTTTTTAGACTTTGTTGCAGATTTTTATCTTCGCTTTGTATTTAGGATTATTGATAAAAATTTACGGAATTAGAATATTATTTTTACTTTTGAAAACTCTAATTCATGGTGGAATTTCTTTTTTATAATATGTACATTTTTGTAAAAAAAATTGGAAGAAAGTTATGATCGATTGTCTTTTAATCGAAAAAAAATTATATTATGAAATATTTGTTATCTTTTCTTTTCCCCATTTTTTTATAATCTTGTATGAGAAAGGACATGCAATTTCTTATCTTTTTAAATTATTAAAGAAAATGGAGAACTTTGGCAAATTTAACTTAACCTTTTGAAATTATTCCGTCACCATTTACGTTTTGTTAGCCATTATAGCTGTAAGGGTCGGTTACCAAAGCATCGAATTCGGGTATCGAATTAAATATAACAAATTTGATATAAACGAAAAACGCCACGAACCATAATACATCAGCCACTGACAATCAAAGTACACCGTGAACTTAATATAAATTACCGTTTACCCGATAAAGGCGGTTAGATATTCCCCTACGCCGCTCGATATATTTCACAAGATCGTCCGAGGCGAATAAAACGTTATTATAAATTTGCTTACAACGTCATAACGGCCCTAATAACTCTTTTTTTACTCGGCGGTTATGTTAATATTATGCCCGCTCGCTGCACCAACTTTGCACATAAAAGAAAAGTTGCGAATCTCTCCCCGGTCGCTGTTTCGCCCCGCTCTCCCCCAACGCCTCGTCTTCACTCCGTAAAATATCAGTTTTAAGTTCTGACTATAAAATAGTTCTTAACAAGATTTCCGCGAGATTCGCGTTCGAGTGTATTCGAATGGCTGATTTATTTATAAAATTTTAAGATTAAGATATTAACTGGAACTTCCTTGTAATAACTAGGTACCTATTTTTATACCGAGATCTTGACTGTAACGAGTGAATTCGTAATTTTAAATAATTTGCAAAGATTAGTTTACGAATTTACTAGTTAACGAATTTTATTCATTTATTCCTTGATAATTTGCAAAGACCTCTTTGCAGATTATCAAGGAAGTGTATAGTGTGTTTTGTTAAATATTTTGCACTTGTGACTTGTGATGAAACTAGCAGACAACAAAAATAAATTAATAATTATATTTTTAATACGAATCAAGTGAATGTGAAACTTATTTATTGTTTAAGCCGCCACCACCCGAATTTCTACCGATTTCTTGCATATCTCCCTTGAACATTTGAAGTTTTTAAGCTCTTAAAAAAATAATGTTATTTTTGAAGATAATATCCATATAACCCCTACGCCAAAACGCAAATTATATGAAATTCCCTCGATAGAAAAAAATCACAAAGTATGCTCCGAAATTTTTTATTTTCAAGCCTTTCTCTATTATTTAACAATTTATATGTATCAAAAAATTCACAATTTCTTTGAATGTTGTTATAGACAACCCCCACGAGATTCTTGCTCTATTTTAAACGAGTCAAATTTTATTAAGCATTTTCACAATTTTCGCATCAATTTTATCATTGAAAATATTAGCGCGCCCTTTCCAACATTCGTAATTATATATCTCTCCATCTTCTTCTTTTTGAGCCGGGAAACGTCGCCTTAATCAATAAATGTAAACTTTTTCAAAGAATTTCTGTTCCTATTTCACTTTATAAGCTCGACCTTCGCAATGAAACGTTCCTTTGGCATTATTTCACAAGTTGTTATCCCTGTTTCATCTTAGTAGACAGGAGAGCAAATATTAGCTTTGATATCTTGTGAAATATAACCACATTGTCATAATATCAAGCTTATTCAGGACATAAACTTTTGTTCGGATTATAACTTTGGTACCAACTTACCAAAATTTGTCATCGCGTTCTAAGGAGTATTTTAAATACGATCTGAGAACAAACCAGATATGAACAAGCCAAATAAACTGACGTATTGTGGCATACGTTTCACATAACTCGTGGCATAGTAATAAATACCACAGGTTTAATTAAATGTTCTCTCTGTTTACAAATAATATAACATTCTTCTTCACCCTTCTGAAGTACCACCATTTTGGGATGAAAACAAAGCGAAAATTTGCTTTAGAAATTTGTATTAATCTGAAGTAAATAGTCAGTTTATCTTTGTACTTACCAGTTATCCAAACATTCTCTTCCCACTTTTCTTTCTCCCTTCCATCTCATTCCACGTCACTACACTCCATTGTCCTCTTGTTTCTCTTTGATCGTCCTTGTTGAAGTTTATCAGCATTGTTTAATACCTTTTTTCTTTCTTTTCAGGTGAGAGTCTTACCAACATCTTCTTGAATCCATCCATTGTACCTTGGTAAGTTGTCATATTTTCGCACTTGCAAATTGTCATCTCTTCTTAAGTCAAATCTAAGAACCTTATTTTTCTGCACATTTGATTTAAGTCTGTTAAACGTAAGTCTATCAACGTTTCTAACGAATATTGTCTATTTAGAGTCAAAACTTCTACATAGTTCACCGATGGTAATCAGTAATCACTATCAGATAAAAGCAGATTAATGAATGAATCGTCTTCTGTCGTTTCGCGCATTGGATTTTGAAGTGTCACGTGATCAAGCAGCATTCCTTTAGACAATTGGCTAATTATACCGATAGTTATTGACACTAGTTGTTGTTGCTGATTTTGGTATTGTTTTATTTTATGTTATGTTTTTCTATTTTAAACAGTGAGGTTTACTTGACGACAGAAATGGCAAGACCTTTACTTTGGTCGGCCTTAATTCTTTCTTTCTGATCCAGAGAATACAGAATCCCTTAGTCCCCGCAAATTTAATTGTGGTCAGATAAACATAGATCAGTCATAATATTTTCTCACGAATCTTGTCTCTTAACTAGGATCCTTTATTTTTCACTTAGCCCCCGCAAATCTAATTGCAGTCAGATAAGCGTGGGTCCGAATCCTGGCCTTAATCGCAAGGAGAGTTGGCTCCTTGCCAGGAATGCTGGCCACTGGAGCCATTCGCCATCTGTTCCATTTCCTCGGCCATTCATTCCGTTTTAAACTGGAGGATTTCATTTCGAACCGAACGTCGCTGCGTTGTGTCAGGGATTTTGTAAACCGAAAAACTTTTATGTTTCGCTTTAATTTGTTGCATTTTTTTTTAACATGCAGATACAATTGTAAACTTAACCAAATACTTACATAATTTATTTATTTATTATGAATTAACGCCGATTAACGGCTTTTACGTAGGAATAACAATAATTAAAAATGGATACTGAATACGCATAGTTAAGAAAAAATATTCATATGCCAAAAAATTAAAAAGTACATAATGAAGTGACAGCATAAAGTAGAAAAAGAAAACCTCATATACATGTATACCTACAAGGTATTTTGAACTAAAAAAATAACTAATAACGGTTAACGGCTTTTACATAGGAATAGCAATAATTAGAAATGGAAGAAATCCTGATATAATCATTTTATATGCGAAATATGTAGTAAATGCAATATTATGGATTGTGATGAAGTGTCCACTTAGTTACTAATATTGTTGTAAAATAAGGAAAAACATACATAAAAAACAATGATATAAGACACGACCAACCATACACATGGACAGTATTGATCATGCATCATTGGTCACCAGTTAAAAACCCGCTTTGCGGCAGGCTATACGACAGTGGCTTTGTAACAAACTTCACGCACAAAGATGGTTTTGCATAAGTCGCAGCAACAAAGATGTACTCGAAGTCAGGTTCTTAAATTTCAACCGTACAGACACTAGCATATTAATACTATCAGATTATGCAGGGCTCAGTATCATTATATATTGTGAAGCTTAGTTACTATTAATTTTACCCATTCATTATTCATTGATTAAAATTTTGTTTATTTATGAACGTTCTAGATTTGTTTGACAAGGCACTTATGGGGTAATTAAATATCGGTACAAATTTATAATATTATACAAATTAGAATAACACCCTAGAATATATGAGGCCCTAAGCGGAAGAGTAGCCCAACCCACCTCAGCGAAAGTATCATATTGTTGTAATTTTTTGTCATATCTATATTGGCCCAATTTTAGTTTTCACTGATTTCAAATGTTCTTTGAAATAGTGAAAACTAAAATTGGACCACTGTGGGAGACAAAAATATATTATAACAAATTATGCTTTCGCTGATTACGATTTTTTGTGGGTTGGGCCACTCTTCCACTGAGCGCCTCATAAGTGATTGATATAATTGGAGTGGCCAATATAATCCACCTTGAATAACGAATACGAATACTGACAATTTGTTAGTTATAATCGTACGAGTTTTCCGTGTATACATATATTTCGCGTGGTTTTTATGACTTTTTGTGTCATAAATGTATGAAAATAATTCCCCTTGGGGTCCATGCCATCTTTGGGGATTATGTATGGAGTGTGTTTGTAGTAAAGGAAGGAGGGGATGTTCTGGGAAGGAAAAAGGTGTAAGGGGTGAGTAGGAATCTGGGGGTGAGTATGTCCAGGAGTGACTGACGTATGAATCTATCCCTCTCACTGCGGCGCAAGGCGATGTTCCGGGAGAGTACTGCCGGAGAGGTCGAAAGGTCTCCCTCAACCGTTCTCTACCGATCCCGCCTACCACGCAGTTGGTGGGCAGGCGCATCCTTCGCCAAGACATAGACAAACCCCACTCCATGAACCCGGGCACCCCTGCTGAATCACCAAAGTATGCGGTGACATATGGCAAAGGTGTTGATTATCCGATAAATGGTTCTCGGGGCGGCGGTACCATATTGAGAACTTATATAATATTATCGCCCAAGGAGATAATTTCGTTGGATAGTAATTTCAGATATATATTATTAATTAACTTCTCCGTGAGATTGATGTCCGTGGTAGATATTCCCGTACTATACAATAATATTTTAATATACGAGTTATTAATTTCAATTACAGCATGTATTTTATTAACAGAGATGCTATCACGATGATGGTAGTGTCGCCTGGTTCTATCACGTGCCGATCATTCGTTGTTCAGAGTAATATGGTTATATTCCAAGTAATTGCAAGTCCATTAGTAATTGAGTTACGTCTTTGAAATTAAAGTGACACTGCAAGGTAATTGGTAGTAATTACAATTACCACAGAGAGCTAGAAATTACTTTATTTTTCTCCAATCAATTCTTGTATTAAATTTACTCGGTGCACTTTACATTTACTCTTGATTTTATGTTCATTTTTGTTTATTCCCATCTTAATTCGAAGTATAAACTATAAACTCTTTTTGCTTCTAAGAAAATTGGTAAAATCTTATAAAATTTCCTCATTCTCTAAAAAGGATTAAATTATTTCCACATGACGCAAGAATGTTGGTACTAATGGAATGTCACACCTGACTCTAAGCCCGGTTATTTGGCAGAGGAACTAACGCGTTACGCTTGGGTGTCAGAAATGGTGTCATGTATTCTGGTCAAGTTTTAGTACTTGCAACATTCGCATTATTTTATTTCACACATTCATTCACTCAACGGCATGTTCCATATATTCATTCACGGGTTAATGACGTTTGTTGTGGAATTTAATGTTCAACACATAGTTGGTGACCTATTGTGGTTGTGTCTTCAGGGAAGAAGGGTCATTGAATCTTAGCATATAAATAGATTCCATGCCAACTGAGAATAAAGTCAACTAAACACCTCTTTTAAAAGACATTAAAAGCTTTGAAAAGAATAATAAAAAAAAACCTAACGTAACCTATTTAACCAATTTTTTATATATTTTTTTCATCACTCTTAATGACTTTTCTGATGTGGTTCTGAGTTGTCCGTTCACCGTACAAATATTCACTTCCTATAATTGTTGATAATCTTCAATACAAGCAGTTGTGCGATAGAACCGCGACTCTTTTCTCTAATTTTCACTGTTTTTCAAGACAAAAGTTGTACAATTTAATTCTATTCTCAATAAAATATAATTTAAAGACTAAATTATCCAGACTTATTATCTAGCAAATGAAGGTTTTCGATTTTTGTATCTTAATCTCAATGTTTTCCGCAAACGTACCTATTTTGGAAGCCTCACATTTTGAGAATGTTTTTTACAATAATTTTACCAATGCAGAAATGACGATGAAGCACATTGGGACCTCTTCTATTCATAATTTACATAAACGAGTTATGCGAACTAACAGTAGGCGGAAAAATTATTACATTCGCAGACGATACAGTAGCTTTATTTGAAGGAGATGATTGGACACAAACTCACAAACACGCTGAAAGTGGAATCAACGCGATAAAACAGTGGCTTGACAAAAATCTATTAACTCTAAATATAGCAAAAACTGAATACATAAGATTCAGCTCAACTATAAAAGGACAACCTAGTATGTCATACACAATAAAAACACATAAGCCTAACTGTGATTTCGATAATACAGATTCTGACTGCAACTGTGAAGCTTTGGAATGTGTGAAAAACATCAAATATCTGGGCGTTATTATAGACAATCATCTTAAGTGGAAATATCACATTGACAACCTTGCAATAAGGGTAAGGAAATTAATTCACATATTCTTTGTATTACGAAATGTAATTAATCAACAAGACCTAAGAAAAATATATTTCGGATTATGCAACTCCATCTTAACGTATGGTTGTATTGGTTGGGGAGCATCAGGTAGAACTATTTTAGATCCGTTTGTGAAGGCCCAGAAATCCATAATTAGAGTCATATTGCGTAAACCCTATAGGTTTTCTAGCGATCAGCTCTACAAACAATTTAATGTACTTGATGTTCGTCAAAACTACATAAAAAGCGTTATTATCCATGTACACAAAAATCTAGAAAATCTTCATAAAATTGAGCATAAATATATCACAAGAAGTCACACTAGAAAGGATCTCGTGGTCCCAGAGAGCAATACGGCAAAGTATCAAAAGACATATACATATCTGGGACCGAAATTGTATAATAAAATCCCCCCAGAATTAAATATTAAGACATGCAAAATGTCCTGCATCGGTTCATTAATAACTAAATGGTTGATTGACTTGGGTAGAATGGAGTCTGAAAAACTATTAAATAATGTCACTTAAAGTTTTACATGGTTACCTAAAAATGGCACAATAAATATAAACTTAGTACATACTTTATTAGAAAAAATAAATAAAAACAACATTTTATTACAAAATACATGTCTGACTTTTTCATCAGCAATTGGTTCCTTAGAACAGGCAATCTGCCTAGCTAGGAACTATGTTGACCTACAAGACATAATAACACTTGTACACATTTTTAATATTTACAGTTATCTTGAAATATATTATTATGTTATTTTGCTATTTAATTGTATATAATGTAATATAATAAATAAAATAAAAAATAAATATAACCAAATAAAAAAAAATATCACCCTTTGAACGTTCGCTTTCGTTATTGTTAGAGCGTGGGTGAAAAGCGGGCTGTCGGTTTTACGTACCAGTATTTCGATAAAGATTGCTCTTAGTAACCTTCATCATGGTTCTCTTCGCACCAGTTCACGTTCAGAAGACATGACTATCGAGTACTCATCACTCGTACGCTCGATATTTTTTTGAGTTCTGTTCGACATTATGCTCAACGACTTCGCTCCGGAACGACCTTTTGACTTCCGACATTTATGTTTTCTCCCTCCTTAAATAGCTTCACTCCTTCCCCTCTTTATAAAGACCACCCCCACAACATCTCCAAAGATGACATAATCCCCAGGACCATCTGTGTGACTTTAATGTGAATTTAAAGAGTAACATTCGTGAACCTATCTACGCTCATGTTTTTTTTTGTATATTTTCTCTCCGGCTTGACCTTTATTTCTTCTCCCTAGAAACACTACATAGCTTTCAAGAAACCCACGCAGTGTCTACTTTACCCAGACACCCATCGATATTAGTTACTGATTCTGAAAGAGTTTTCTTCGTAAGATCTGTTACAAAATATTGCTGTTTTCTATGCGACTTCTCTTCTGCCGGACGAATTTTAAACTTTTTACTCCCAAATGCATCGTGATTCAATTCGATGGACTAGAAACTCCGTAATTTTAAAAACTTCCTCCCAAATATTTAAAAAAATCTTTGAAAAGGTGATGAATTACCTATTTTTATCCTGGTTTGGATTTGCAGCTTACAGCCTTTCCCAGCACTGTAAACTGAGATGCGTGTGGAGGGGAAATTTGCCAATAAGAACTCTTGATTATGCGGGTCAAATATATTTACAAGTAACGTTATATTTTATAATAAACTTTATACAAAATTAAAATCGTAACAACTAGAGGGTGACACGAGAGGGAATGTAAAACAGCTGAACTGAGCGGGAATCGGAAAATTTGCAATCTCATGCACTGGGCTTGAGAGCGGTTCTGAGTGGTGCCAGTCGGTAAAATTAAACTTTTGTAATGTTTTAAGGTTGTTCAGCTATACACTTTTTTTTACTTGTACTGTACACATTATATCCGTTTTGATAAGAACGAAAACTCTTTCTTTTAAAATTTTTCGATTTATTTATTATCTGCGAAAAAAGCACATAAAAATACATAAATACAAGTACATAAAAATTGTTGAAAAATTTATACACCTTGTATGATTTCTTCTCTTTTTTATTTTATGTGAATACCGCACAAGTGTCCCAATTGCTCCCAACCGCCTGGAGCCAGTGGGACTATAGAATCCCCAATCGGGGTGTATTGATGCTGAAGGCAGCGGGGAGGGAAAGGAGATTTTTTATTTATTTATTTTTGTTTTAGTACATAAAAAAGTCATGTTGCTCTAAATTTACATACATAAATGATTTAATTACAATGCAATACTAGAGATAATAACAAAAATAGTGGCAAAAATAGTTGGCTAAATATGCAAAAAGAGACAATTTATTATTGGCACCTGTGCTGATGGGACAATGATTTAGTTGGTACCATAAATAAACCAATCCCAATATTGCCTGTCTTTAAATAAAGAGCTTCATCACAATATCAGCTCTATATGATTGGTGGCAAAATGTATATTTTTAGAGTGTTTAAATGGTCATTAAAAATGTCTATTTCATTATTAGAGATGGAGGGAAAGGAAGGAAAGGGGGGATGGATGTTCTTGGTTATTCAGATTGGGTCACCAAACACGGCTAAAGCTATTTCAAGCAACGTTTCTATTCTGAATGGTGGTGTTATACCAGGGCGATACTGAGAGTATCTTCAATAACGTGACGCAAATACCTTACATTATTTTAAATGATGGACTTGTGAAAAAACACAAATCATCAATTATAATTTACTTGCGCACGCCGGGATTTGAACCCGCGACCTTCAGTTTGCTGGTCGAGAGCCTTACCCCTCGACCTCAGAGCCGTCAAATCTGTTATTTAAATAATTTTATACATATATTACATGGCTTTGTTTACTGTACATTCTTTTTTCATATTATTTGATCAATATTTTGTAAGGACTCATAAAGAACACTATAAGATTACTTTTAAGTTTATTATGGTTAGGCGCGCTTGAAGTGAATTATCTCAAAACTGTGCTATACAAATATTTCGGTATTATTATTATTCAGCAAGCCGATTCTCATTTTGAATGCGGATTTTACTGTTTGGAAAAATTAGCTAAACTAATATCCCAAAAAAAGAATGATTTTTTTTAACACTTTCCACTTAAATTTAACTTCAAAATGTCGCTCACTGAGTTTGACATGTTTAAATATTCTATTTCTGGATACCCAATATTAAAATGTTTCCAAAAAGCACAGAATACATTTGCATAATTATATTCTGTTTTTGAACAAGCTCAACATTATCATTACGAGTACTTACGCAGACCCGTGTAAAATCACGTGTTATTGAAGCTGAATGTATTTATCTTTCGAATGAATACCGTTAGTAAACATGTGGAAAATTATGATATCTGGCAAACATTTAAACAAAAGAAATACGCTAATTACGCTTTTAGAAATACAATCAAATATAACTCACTAACCATCACACCGTTTCTCCGCAGGGGTAGGCAGAGAGGACATACCGCCAAACAACTCGATCTTGGCACACATTCATACATCGTTTCGTACATGCCCTTCTATTATTCTGACTCTTGACATGGCTGGACTCAAGTATCTAATTCACTTGGTCGTGCCATGTCTTCCTCGGACGTCCCCGACTTCTTTTACTATTCCCATTTGCACATCATCGTATATTATCCTTCACTCCTTTCCTCGTTCATTCGCTCTACGTGGCCATGCGTCCCTTTCTTAATCTTACTCATTACGCTTACATCAGCCTTGCATTCTTTGCGTATCTCCACGTTACTCGCACGATCGTACATGTTTTTACCACACATACGCCTCAGGGATCGCATTTATACAGCATTCAGTCTACTTTCATCCTTCCTCTGCCATTTCCAGCCTCACTGCCGTACATCAGGATAGGTACCAGCACTCCATTATCGATGGCTAGCTTCGCATCTTTGGGCAGTTTTTTGTAGGCGCCAACGGCAGTCCTCCATTAATGGAGTTACCGGCATTTAATCTCCTTTCAATATCTATATCAGCCTTCCCATCTCTCGTAAATCTGAGATTGTTTACTTCCCAGATACACAAACTCATCCACCTGCTCCAAGTATTCGTCATTCACAACTATAATATGCATATTGTTTTCGTGCTCTCTCTTTCAAGCATCATGAATTTAGACTTACTTTCATTCATCATTAACTCATTCTTCATACATACTTCGTACATCCTAGATACATGAAACTGTAAATCTTCCATACTGTTAGAAATCAGCACCGCATCATTAGCATACAACAGGCAACATACTTTCAGGCTACTCAATTTCGCGCCCAATCCCATCTCTTTCAATTCTTGCACACAATTTTCCATGTATAGATTGAATAACCATATATAGATTAAATAATGTATTTTTTTTATTTTTTTTTATGTTAACTCCACACAGGAGGCCCTGAGGGAAATAATTTCCCTCAGGGCCTATGTCATCTTTGAAGATGCTGTGTGGAGGGTGCTGTTGAGGAGAGGAAGGAGTGAACATGGGTCTTGAAGAGACCCATATTGTAGGAGGGAGGAAACACAGAAGTCGGCAAATCGTTCCACAGCCGGCCTGTTGAACTCAAGAACGAGTCGTAAAAACGACCCGTTCTCATGTGACTAATGTCAACCGTGTACAAATGTTGTGCGCGTGTTTGGCGTGTTTCCCGACTATGCACCGGTGCCGAGGGGATCAGTGACGCTAGTTCCTCGGAGCATCTTCCATTGTAATACCGGTAGAACAAGGACAGCATTCCCACCTGACGCCTGTGCTCTAAAGATTGCAGTCCATTTGTTAAGTTAGGAGAATCTATCAAACGGACCGCCCGTTTCTGCACAGAGTCGAGGGTTTTTTTCAGGTATTTTGGGACTCCAGACCAGAGGTGGCTGCCAAATTCAACCGTGGGGCGCACTTGCGATTTGTACAGGGTTAGCAGTTGTGTACTATTAAAGTATCTGCGGGCCCTGTACAGTACGCTCAGTTTCTGAGAGGCTAACTTAACTCTGGCCTCGATGGAGCCCCCGTACCTGAGCTGGTCACTTAGAGTGGTATGGAATATATAATTCAATTAATTAATTAAACTAAAATCATTTTGTTACCTACTTGTTCAAAAGTTCTAAGGAACCAAATGCTCCAATTTACGCGTTGTGCATTATTTTTTAATTTAGGTTTTACTTCAAACTTAATTCAATTAATTTTAAGTTACCATATTGATTTATAATTTCTGCGAATGCAAAATAATTGCAAAAAGCAACTATTTACATTGTACTTCTAGACGGATACAAAATAATTACTTTTGCCGTATTACTTCATGCTTGATGAGCCGACCAACAATGTTGCTAATACTTTAATTTTTATTTATTTTTTTTAACTTTATGAGTAAAACCTCAAACTGTAATATTTAATTAAATGAAGACATTATGAGCGAAACTCAATCGAAAATCTGGAAACAGAAAAATCAGAAAAAGATTTTTAGTTCGAGTTGAATCTTGCAATCATTCATAAAGATGGCAGCCAATAAAAATATGCGTTAAGAAAAATGAAGATAATATGGGTGGTTCTTAGTCGAAGTATGGTACAGTTAAAAGTGACCGAATTGGATATCGACACCTTAGCTCAGTGGATAAGAGCGCCCAACCCGGAAAGTAGGGAGGTCCTGGGTTCGAGTCCCAGAGGTGCCAATATCTTTTTCTGATTTTTCTGTTTCCAGATTTTCGATTGAGTTTCGCTCATAATGTCTTCATTTAATTAAATATTACACTTTAATTTTTATTTTTCACACCGCATTTCATTAGTTTTATAGTTTTGAATTATTCTCGCTCGTCTATTTTCTTCTTTCGGCTCACACCGGTAAAACTTTACAATATAATATCTTACGGCGTCTTACGTTCCTCGGCGTATTTAATTTTTAACAATAGCAATTAGGTTTACCACAATCAGGCCGCCTGCAATTATGGCCTTTTTGCTGACCACCGACAAACGGCCAGAACAATCAAGATTGTAACAGTTAACGGACCAGGAAGAAAGATGACAGAAAGCCCCGCTGCTAAGATCATTGAAAACACTTGCTACTCTCAGCTTACCGTAATGATAGTTTTGCAAAATTTATATCATTAAGTAAAACTTTTTCAGGAATTTTCAGGATGTTTGGCGAAAAGACGTTTGATGAAACGTGCTATAAAATTAAGTAGAGGTGTATATTCTGAAAAAAAAAACTGTTTATATTCACAAAACGGCTCTTAAGGTGATGCCTCACGTCGTGTAAAAATCGGGCCGCTAACAATAACACTTCTTATGTAGATTGCGATAAGGCTTGTATATATCCACATAACGGCTCTTAAGGCGCGGTGTACCCAAAAAGAAAACGATGGAGAGATATGTAAATATGAATGTTAGAGAGAGCGCACCAATATTAAAAACGATGTTATTTAAGCGACAATGTTTAATAAAACACGACTCGTTTAAAATAGAGCAAAAATCTCGTGGGTATTGTCTAAAATAGCATTTAATGAAACGCTGTGAATTTCTTCATACATATAACTTGTAAAATAACTGAAAAAAACGGTTTATTATAATTTTCTATGCTCTGAAAATTTGTGTTTTTTTTCTGTCGAGGAATTTCATAAAATTGCCGTTTCGGTGTAGGGAATGTATAGATATTATCTTCAAGAATAATATAGATTTTTTTAAGAGCTGTAAAACTTAAAGTATTTAAGGAAAATATGTAATAAATCGGTAGAAATGCGGAAAGCCAGGCCTTAAGATGATACACCACATTGTGTAAAAATCGGGATCAGGATTTTATAGGCCTGATACTTTATTTAAATAAATACTCGATTACTTCAAATGCAAATATGTATTCTTTTCGCAAGAATTTCATTAAACCATCAAAGTTATTTCTAAGCGATCTAATTTTCAATCCAAAAAAATGTGATTTCACATTACCTAGTAGTGAATCAATCGCCTTAAATAGAAAATCTGACGCTTCAACACAGTTTTACGGGTATGATAATGTTTTCCATTGTTGTATTGTAAACGTATATCACGAAACTTTGACCAATGTGTGTCCTACGGACAATATGTTAGTAATTAATTGGAAACGACGGTCTAGAGAAGATCAGTCACGCCGTTTTAGTTAAGGCAAGGTTTCATGTTTTTTTGTGTCAATATTTCTAGTTTGTCTTATGTCTAATCCATATTTCTTCGTTTTATTTATTATGTTTCTCGAGACATCAGAGTTGTGGACGTTGCATTAGATTGCTCTATTTTTTCTTACATTTTCTCTCTAGGGACTTGAGTGATTTGAAATATAACCCCGGCTGATAGGTATGAGAACAGTTCACAATATCAGACCGACTTTATCAGACCGTTAACCTTCTAAGTCCCTCACTCAGTGTACATTCCCGTCAGATCAATCTTCGTTGGCACAAACAATACTCTGGCATTAGTGCATCAAGAACTTTATTCCTGTTTGATATTCTATCCGCAATATAATATGTACTTGCCTGCCCTCAATGACAGCTAGCTTGAGAGTTGATTAATAAAGCATATGATATTACATCGGGCATTTAATGTTCCCGTCCGGTTTCATGTCCATTTGAAATTGCTGATATAGCTGATGGATGCTGCTATACTTAAGTTGCTTGTATATCTAGAAATTATTTGATGCTGTTGATATGTAAGCTTTGAATTCTTTATATTTAATTTTGAAATTGATAGGTAGTATGTAGCTTTGTAATGTAATGTGTACTTTAATTTAGTCTCTAGAAACTACATTTTGAAATAACTGTTGGATCTACTATGTGTAGCTTGTATTTAGCGCACTTTGAAATAGGTATGTTTTTTGCTCATCTGCCCTGATGATGGACACTGGTAACGCTGTCCGAAACGTTGGCTAAAGAAGGAGGTAGCGAAACACGGCATAACACCCCAAAAACAATAACAAAAACACTTTGAAATACTTTTGATTTGATGATGGTTGCTATTTTGTGTGTGTAAGTTTAGTCGTTTTTATAGTTCGTTTTGAATTATCTATAGCTTTTAGATAACGTTACATTACGTATTGTTTCAACCTAGTTTTTAGCATTTTTTAAATAATGTGGCTTTTGGATGCTATTTAATGTTGGATGTCGGTGTGAATTGTAACGTTAATTTTAAAATTATTATCTAACTTTTGTTAATGCTCTTTGATGTTTAAGTCTTATATTATCTGGTTCATTTTATCATTGATATTTAGATTTTGGCTCATCATCTCAATCTTGATAAAACATTTTCATTGGCACAAATCCCTCAACGCATCCAGCTCAAGCTTTTTCGGATGTTATTATGTATTTATTACCGCCTTACGTATTCATTTATTTACATGTGTTTTTTTTTTAAATTAGGTAATTTAAATTTAAATTTATTTATATCTTCTAATTTTATTTCCTTTGGTGTTTCGCAAAATATCTCATTGCGCCACACATCACGTACTTTTGACCTTGGTTTTTTTTTCTGTAGATCTTATTTTCATTTCTTTTTCTCGTATCACGTGCGTTAGAAATTCAATTGATATATGGCCATTAATTATTTCGTAGACTAAAAATGAATTATTGAAGTAAATAATTTGTTTAAATGACAAGATATTTAACTTCTTCAACATTTCGTTGTTTTTTGTATATCTATTTTTCTTCAGTATAATTCTCTTAACTCTATTTTTTAGAATTGTCGTTTGTTTCATTAATCCATCGTTGGCTCAGAGTTAGAATGCTGCTACGGTAATTAACGTGTTGTACAATGTTTGCGTTGTGTAAATTTTTACAGGGGACTGTGTTTATGAATCCTCTTATTTTTTTCAACAGTTCGATGTTTTGACGTTTTTTCTTTTAAATTTGTTTTGTGCTTTGAGAAAACATCAGTTTGTTTATTACTCCCAAATAGTTACTGTCAAACACTTCTTTCACAAAGCACTTGTCCGCAGCGTCCTGGAATATAGCCCCATTATTTGGGCCCCTCTGAACAAAACCATTTCCTAGAAATAGAAAGAGTTCAAAAAGGTTTATGCGTTACCTGTGTATGAGGGAATATACATATTACCCATTCCTTTATCCAATGCTCGATCTTAATACATTAGAAGCCCGCCGAAAAATATTTTTGGGTAAACACTTTTTTTGAGCTAATCTCCGGCATTATACTGAATCCGCCCATGTTGAAGGAGATTTACTTATATGTCCCTAACGCGTACACTCGGGGGAGATCCCACGCACTTTTTTATGCTCCGAAAGCGAGGACTTCTTCCTATCAGAATGCGCCATTAAACAGAGCAATTCAAAAGCTAAATGAATCTGTATTGAGTATCGACATCTTCAATGTTACCTAGAGAGAGTTCAGTAACTATCTTCTGACATACGTCACAAGATAGTGAAACTGCCCCCATACACTTTTTTCTTTAAATTTTGTAATCTTCTCCTTAATATTCCCGTGTATAACTGTTTTATTTTATTTATTTTTTTTTTTAATATTAAATACCGCACAAGAGTCCCAACTGCTCCCGTCTGGAGCCAGTGAGACTATGGCGTCCCCAATTGGGGTATGTTGTGAGGCTGAAAGTAGTGGGGAGGGGAAGGAGACAGGGAAGAGGAAGGTGGGGAAGTACCTGGCTATTCAGATCTGGTCACTAAACACGGCTAAAGCCATTTCAAGCAACGTTTCAATTCTGAATGGTGGTCTTACACCAGGGCGATACTGATAGTATCTTCCACTCTGGAACGTGCCGCAAATATACTGTTTATTGTTTTAAATTAATTAATTGTGAAATAACAAAATCAATCAAATAAAATTTATTTGCGCACGCCGAGTTCGAACCCGCGACCTTCGGATTGTGAGTCGAGAGTCTTACCTCGGTACCACGGAGGCCGTCATATTTATTTTATGGAGAACCTGATAAAATAAATAAATAAATAAACGCGAGGTTCATATACGTCTATTAATATTTCTCGTTTTGTTGGAGTAACTCGTTTTCAATGTTCAAATTTTTTTTTTTTTTTTATATTCAACATTTCTTTATTTTTCTTCATATAATTAAACATTTTCTTATAACTTAAGTTAAATTATATTTTCTTTTAATAAACGATACATTCCTAAAATCATTAAATTTTAGATAAACGTTTTTATCAGTGATATCAACTTGATAGAACCAAAGCACACTCCTGATATCCAATTCTTTAGGATATAAGTTCAGAGATAGTACCTTCCGAGTATCTGGCTTTAATGTTTAGAATGAACTTCCTACTGATTTAATAAGCTTTTGGTTGCTGCTATGTATATTTCGTGTTTACTTTCTTGTTAATTTTCCAACTACTAACTTAATATTGTTTTATTAAGTTCTGAACTTAGATCTGGTTTCTTGTAAGTTGTTAGATGGGGGATTAGGACACAGTTAGAAGTACGAGCTGACAGATATGATGCGGTTGGGAAACCCAACAACATAAAGTATTAACAGTTTCACATTTTGAGTAGAGCTAAAGTCTACAAGCAATAATAATATTTTCTATGCAGCATTCTCAAATGCTCAATCTGTGATGATGATAAAATACAAAAAATCGTCACAATAAACCATTAAAATGTAAAACTCGGCAGCATACTTCAGATTCGCTATATTTTCTTTCAACAAATATTTATTTCATTCTTGTGATTTTCTAGAAGCGAGCGACCAAACATGTTTTTATTACATTCAAAATGCTATTCTATACCGTTTCATATAGATATGTGTAACGATGTTTGTACGCTCGATAAAGGTGACTTGTATATATATATTTTATAATGTACACTTCACAAGAGTCCCGACTGCTCCATTCTGGTAGGGAAAGGAGATGGGGAAGAGAAAGGTGGTCAAGTACCTGGCTATTCAGATCTGGTCACCAAATACGGCTAAAGCCATTTCAAGCAACGTTTCAATTCTGAATTGTGGTTTTACACAAGGGCGATGCTGAGAGTATATTTCACTCTGGAATTTGCCACAAATATGCTCTATAATATTTTAAATTAATATACCTGTGAAATAACACAAATAAAATTTTAAATTTTAAAATATTATTTGATTAATTTGTGTTATTTAACAATAAATTCATTTAAAATAATATATGTATAGTATATTTGCGGCACGTTGCAGAGTGGAAGATACTCTTAGGATCGCCTCTTAGGATGAAACTTTGCTTGAAATGTCTTTAGCCATGTTTAGTGACCATGTACTTCCCCAGAATAGCCAGATACTTCCCCACCTTCCTCTTCCTCGTCTCTTTCCCCCCCCCCCCCCATTGTACTACCACTACCTTCAGCCTAACAACACACCCCAATTGGGGATGCAATTGTCTCATTGACTCCAGAGGGCAGCAGCTGGGACTTCAAAAAAAAAACAAAAACTTTGCGCACACCGGGATTTGAACCCGCGTCCTTCGGATTGCTGAGGCTCCCTCCACCACAGAAGCCGTGGTCGAGGAGCAATATGTTTACGATCCCACTTCCGCTCGAAATTTTATCGAACGCAACATTATAGACCCAGAATACATACGAGAAGAATCTTCCAAATTCCATACCGGATAAAAGTATAAGTAATCAATTCGAGTTGTAAAATTTTTCGGTACATCCTCCGCATTGACTCTTCAATGTAGGCGATTATTTATACCGCTCAGCCGTCTGGTTTAGTTTACAGTTTAAATAACGGTTCTGGCTATCGTAATCATTAATGAGTGAGTAATGGCTCTCGGTAATATATTACATAGTGCTTTTAACTGGGCTTACCTTATGATTATTATTGGCAAGGTTGTTATTCCATACTCTGTTGGACTTATGCTCAAATGAGATACTGCGTGGTTGTAAAATGTCAGGTTGGAATCCATCAAAATCCCGGTTTGTGATGTTGAATGTTGTACCGAATTTTAAAAAAATAATGCAATTCTTTGCGGTTAGATCAACAATTTAGCCTTCTTTCAATTTTTCATTTAAATTTCGCGTAATTGAACTGCTCTGTATTTGAAATGTTTTCAAATTATTTCTTTGTGTGAACATTAAACGAAAGTCCCACTAATCGAAGCTATGTGATTTTTGGATGATTCATTTTGTATGTATGTCTTGTATTATCATATTTGGCGAAGCTGTGAGGAGAGTGTTTTAAAGAAAATTAATTAGTGCTCCTGAGTGTAGATGGGAGGAAATACAAAATTGAGCCAATGATTATGCTGCCAGGTTGTTTTATTTTTATGTGAATACCTCACAAGAGTCCCCCTCTGGGGACTAAGGCATCCCTCATTGGGGTATGTAGTGAGGCTGAAGTTAAGTGGAGAGGGGAAGGAGGTGAGGAAGAGGAAAGTGGGGAAGTACCTGGCTATTCAGATCTAGTTACCAAACACGTCTAAAGCCATTTCAAGCGACATTTAAACTCTGAAAGGTGGTCTTACACCAGATACTCAGCCAATGAGCATAAGAATAACAATTGTCCGTTTCCATGCGGAAAATGGCAGGTCTGCACAAGTATGGTTTGTTTAAAATTTAATTAAAATTAAATTTGATAGTTTTATTAAGTTCTGCATGTATTTTAATATGTATTTTTTTTGTTATAGCTGTTTCGGTTTACAAGACCATTTTCAAACTGTGGTTAATTCACTGTTAGACGAATTATTTATAAGATTTTATAAGTCGTCTAACGGTGGATTATTCAAAGTTTGAAAATGGTCTTGTAAACCGAAACAGCTGTAACAAAAAAAAACATACTTAAATACTTGCAGAACTTGATAATAAAACTATCAAATTTAATTTTAATTAAAATAAAAAAAAATTAAATGAGTTCTACGAATTTAAAACAAAAACTATTAATTAGTATGGTTGGAATAACAAAATTTTTGTTGAAATTAATTTAATGTGCAATTTATTCGGGGTACAAGATATTCACTGCTATATTTGCATTACTGCCTACTTGATTAATAATGCGCTGGTTGATAGATGCAGCATTTATTGGAACTATTTTCATCCAATTGCACTATTTTTGTATATTTATGCACCTACTTGGAAAACATTCTAGTGACATTGTTCAGTTTACTAAATAAATTACCTTTTTGCACTCCCTTTTCGATGTTGTTTGCTTAACAGAACATGACATTGTAATGCATCGGTTCTCGTTCAGTGGTTCTCATTATCTGTTGTCAATTGATGCTATCCCATATCCTCCGTCATGTCCATTATTAATGGATTCATTATTCTTGTTCGATTGCTGTTCTGGTCAGTTCAATTACACGGCTTAGATATTGTTGTCCTCTTCCATTCATCTGTTTGCTTATTCATCTCTAATGCATCTAATTCCTTCAGTAATGCAACAGATAAAAGTGGAGCTGCGTAGGTACTGGCGCTCATTAATCTAAGTATTCCAACTGAAGCAGATCAACCAGGGATAGGATAAGTAAGGCAGGCATACAATTTGCATATATGGCTTATCTGATCAGACAGCAAATAGAGACATCTTTCTTCCAGTAAGCTCAAAAGACGGCGATGAACGACTTTCTTTGTTTGTCCTGTTCAAAGACAACAAAAATGACTTACAGAAGAATACCAAAGGCAAATCCAATAAATAGAAACTTTTTGGAGCAAGGACAATCGATAAAATCCTATAGCAATACA
This sequence comes from Glyphotaelius pellucidus, assembly GCA_936435175.1. Classification (NCBI taxonomy): domain Eukaryota; kingdom Metazoa; phylum Arthropoda; class Insecta; order Trichoptera; family Limnephilidae; genus Glyphotaelius; species Glyphotaelius pellucidus. The sequence goes on along the minus strand of OW386545.1, from coordinate 6,507,306 downwards.
CTATTGAACAGATCCAACATCAATGAACAGTTATCAATGAGCACGGTCAACGATTGTTAAAAGATTGATACGTTTTTGCGCAGTATCAGATAAGTTTCGGTTATGTCAATATGCACATATTTTTTTAATAATTTCGTTAGTTATATAAAATTACTGGCTTATTTAATGAGCAGATTGAACTAACGAAGCTCTTAGAATTGAAAGGATTGATCCATAGACTTAACTAATGCATCTAAGATGCAATTATTTTAGTGTCAAAAAATAAATGCGGACTACCAATGCATGTTTAGGCTAATATTTCAATTCAACATTACCAATTTCTTAATATTTTAACGTTGTAGATTGGCGTTTGACGTAAATTCGTGGACAGATCCGCCAGTGTTGCCAGAGAATATAGATTTCTATTTATTCCCTTACAATATCGATTCGGCTGTCAACATTGAATCCGTGCTCGTATATCGATATAAAATCGTCGGAAGTTACGCCTATCGATCTGATATTGTAAAGTTATCGATTTATCTGTGCTTGACCCCCTGAACGAGTAAAAGATTGCAAAAAGGCACATTCTTCTTATAGTTAAGTCGAAGCTGGCAAAACAATGCGTTTTTCTTCTGCTATCGTCTCTTTTCATGAGATGTTTTACTGATTATTTATTATTTACTGCTTTAATATTATATCTTCTGTTTTCAAAATTGCTACATCATTTGTCCTAATCATTCTCCATGGACTCCTCTTGTGTATTTTGCACCAATGCTTCTGGACAGATGATAAATATCATTAGTAGCTCAACAGATGTGGCGAATCATCTCCACAGTGACTTGTATTGTGCAACCAATACACAATATACTGACTGATTCTATTTTTGTAACATTTTAGCAATCTTTTGCGTATTACTTCTTAATGATTTTTGCGTTATCTGTCGGCTGTTTATTAGAATGTTTTTGTTTACATGTCTACAACGAAATATATTTCTAATTTCCCAGAATTTTCGGTAACTGAAAATTTCTTTTTAAATTTCCCTAATTTAAAAACCGCCCGTAATGTCGCTCAAATCGCCCAACAAATAATAATGTAAGAGATTTTCGACGATTAAATTTCTACAGACACGCTTTTTAGTTTTTACTACTAAATCCATACTTAGATCAAATACAGACAATATGGCCAGAATTCACACTGTGAAACAACGCCAAATTGATTTTCAATTTGTTGTTTCACAATTTGAACAAACATTTACAATATACAGGGTGCAACAGCACGTACCTGAAGGATTTCAACCAGTGATAAAAATATATATTTCCGTCACACTTCGCCACTGGGTATTATTCCAGCAGCACGGTAACAGACGCGACAGAACGCATATCACACGATTCATTGCGACGTCTAGTAGCGTGATCAGTGGCGAAGTGTGATAGAAAAACATTTTTTTTTTGTTTTTAATTGTAAAAAAAAAACATCGGACAGCGAAATGACATCTACGTTTTTTCTTCAAATATGCTTAGAAATCGCTTATTAAAATTCTGAACCTGTGAAAATTATTTTTCCTCTGACTGTTTATTTATACTGCTGACTTTCTACAAATAGTAAATTTGGCAGCCATATCTGGCCGGGATTCCCCGTTGATCCCCGTGAAAATTATCTTAATATCACAAAAATTGGCAAAATCTCTTTTTTTACATCAACTCCACACAGGAGGCTCTGAGGAAAATAATTTCCTTCAGGGCCTATGTCATTTTTGAAGATGCTGTGTGGAGGATCTTTTTGAAGAGAGGAAGGAGTGAACATAGACCCGTGTTGAAGGAGGGGGGAAACACAGAGGCCGGCAAATTGTTCCAGCCGAGCTATTGAACTCAAAAACGAGTCGTAGAAGCGACCCTTTTATCATGCGTCAAATGTTAACCGTGTACATATGTTGGGCGCGAATTTGGCGTGTTTCGCGACTGTACACCGGTTCCGAGGGGACCAATGACGCTGATTCCTCGGAGGATCTTCCTTTGAAATACCGGTAAAACATGGACAGCATTCCCACCCGACTCTATGCTCTAAAGATTGCAATTTGTTTGTTAAGATCAAATAATCTACCAAACGGACCGCCCGTTTCTGCACAGAATCGAGGTTGTTTTTCAGGTATTTCAGGCGCCTTTGCGATTTGTATAGAGTGAGCTGTTGTGAACTATTAAATTATCTGCTAATATATCCCGTTTAATGACTGGACAAACCGTGATTGCTGGATAATATATTTTTTTGCTTTATCTTTTACTATGCATACCTATTTCTTTGACTTGGTTTATTTCTGTTTGAATTTATTTACCACGAATACAGCAGTGCACTGTCGGTTGTAGTTCACTACACTTTGTTCAATGCGGAGGTATTCTTTGCAAACTAAACGTTTAATTTTATTGGCCCATAAATTTCATGCGGCGTTTTAATATTTCCTTTGCTGTGCCTGTATCCATATGTCCGCATAGGTTCCTACTCGTCTTCCTATTGAAATCTGTACGTCACACTCATAACAGTTTTGTGCTGGAAACCAGACTTAGGTTTTTTTTATTATTGCGAACTGTTTGTATGTTGGTGAAAGCAAAACTAAAATTTGCACAGATCTGGTTACGGCAAAAAGTACATTGCTACTCGGCTGACGTATTTCAAACGTAAATGATCAATTTATCTTTACAAATTAACAAATGCTGCATCCGTTTTTTGTATCTTTCGAACAGTCACTACTATTTCTTGCATTAGTTAAGTATATGTGGTTACCCACTAACTATTTTATGTATCTGCTTTTTTAACGATTGACGTAACATTATTTGTCAAGAGAATAGTCATCATTACTGTATTTATTACGTGCGAGTTAAATCTGGTAATTTGGACGAAAAGTGAAAAGTTTTTAAGCATTTGTTGCATTTAGAAACTACTTGTATCCTGGTGGGAATATGTCGCAAGACTTTGTATTCATTGAACTTGTACCACACAATTGAATTTTTGCTTAATTCTTTCAGTTTTAAATGCGCTAAAGTAGAGAAGTGTGACAAGGAGTATGGGGGGTCATCAGCTCTGTGACGTCACATGTAAAATTCTGAATTTCGATTATTTTTAGATGTAAAATTGCAAAATGTGTGGTGTCACACAAGGAGGGAGGGGGTCTCACAAATATGACAATGTGTGATGGGGGGGGGGGGGGGTCAAAAAAATCATGAAATTCGTGTGACTTAATTTATGGATGGCCCCTAAGGGAGGACTTGGCATGTCAATATTCATCATCATTCTGTCTAAACGGTTATACAAAGATGGAACCAATATTTATTATTTATATAAACTGAATAATAACAATGGAAACCATTTGAATGTAACGCCATTTTTTTATAACCGTTTGGACAGAATGTTCGGTGTGCATTTGAAACGGTGTACCAAATCCTTTTCTTTTGATTTGTTTTGTCATTGATATTAATAGGTATTATAAAATAATTTTCAAAATTATTACTCACACACGAACACAGGCTAGCCTAGTAAGGCGGGTTAAGGGAAACCCCAACTCATGGCTATTTATTTCTATTCTTTACGTATTACAATACTGTTTTTTATATATTATTTTCTTTACATTTAATTTATAAACCACTATACACCACTATTTTTAACGTGTATTTTTTGGTATGGTTACTAATTTTTTACAATGAAGATATTTTTATAAAATAGTATTCGCAGCACTTTTTGTTCCACGTAACCCTTTAATTTCCAATACAGCACCTCCCAACAGAATACAGTCATATTTAAACTTTCCCAACCCTGTACGTACAGTTTAACCTATTCATATAATTTATATAGTCTTATCTTACCCTTTACAATACTTTACAGTACCGCTCTTCCATATATCCATATTATACTCTTCCACACAGTTCCAGCAAATACTCACTCAGTTCTATGCAGTTCGACACAGTTTAATCTAGTCATATCTGTTCCATATAGTCCTGCAGCCATGTATGTCCTCAACTGGCATGGCGGAAGCGACGAAAGAGAGCACGCGAGTGGCAATAGTGAGCGATCGCATAGGAATTGTCGGTCCTCGTATAAAACACATGAAACTCTTGGGATACTATATTGTGTTTTATTTATATTGCATGACCCATCTTGAGTTTTCGTGTGCACGTTTTTCATAAATTATTCCCCGGCAATTCTTAACATGCCATTGCAAATTTTCTTTTTATTTTGCATTTTTTTTTAATTTTCTCAGATCTGTTGCGAATTTTATTGAGTTTCACTGGCTGTTAAATATTGTTAATTTTATTACAATTTACTATAATATTTCTTTTCTTATGAAATCCAAGGAGTCTGTAAAGCTCTTTGAATTAGATCAATTTCACTTCGCGCGAAGCTTTCAAGAAACTGAAAAACTGTTCTCAAAGCGAAATAGAATTCTCGAATGGAGTTTAGAAGAACAAAGGTTTTAACGAGCCATTCAAATGTAGTACTAGATTTACTGAAATATAGCACAGTTGTCTTTGTCATTTAACTAGCTAATCATCACTTCATACAAGTTCTTGGTGCACTTTCCTTACTTCGTTCACATCATACATTGTATTCCATTAATTTATCCCCTCAGGCCTGATTTGGTAAGAGGGTCAAATATTTCTGCTTTGCAATAAAATCCAAAAAAATTGAATATTTCTGAACGTTTCCGAAAACTAATAACTGTTTTTGAAAGGTGATGAAAAACGCTTCCAAATTTTATAATTCGAAATAAACATATAATTTTTGAAATATAAAAATATTATATGCAAACAATTTTTTTTTAAATGGATCACCTTTTTTCTTACTGAAATTACTGATAACGAAAAAAACAAACATGTTTTATTAGTCAAATGTATTATAAAAGTTATTGTCATCTCACTTTTTTATCGTTCCATGTAAAAATAATTAATAAAAAATTCCCGAAATTTCAATTTTTTTTTTTTAATTGCGATCGAAAACTTTGGTTTAATAAAGGTGTACATTTTACTTCTTTTGTGTGTTATTTTTTTGATTTGAATATAAAGCGTTGTGTTTTCTCTTTCTCACACCGTTAATATCACATTTCTCACAAAGATAGTGAGGGAGACAACGTTTTCTAAGAAACCTATGTTTCGAAAAGCGAACAAATTAGCTTGACGACTGACACTCCTTTTCATTCACCTGTTCTATATATATGCAAAACCATCATCTTATACAAATCTTTCTTTCTGATCTTGTTCGATACGCTTACATCGATTTTGCATTTATTTAGATCTCTACATTTGTAATACGGTCGTACATGGTTTTACTACAAACATACCTCAGTGTGTTGTCAAGATTATGAATTATTTTTCCTTATAAGCGGATATAAATAAATTAAAGATTTATCGTGTGTGTATTCAGCTAATTATCTCGTTGTTAAGTTTGTGAGTTTTCGCACATCACCCCAGGCACAGGAAGACAGCTTTTTTGCATGACTAATAATCCACATATCACGATTGTAAAAAATATATGGAAGCAGGTGTACAGAATTCGCCAAACGCGGTGTTGTGTTCATTAAGGTTGTTTTAAGGGATTTAGAACCAGCATCCTGCGTGAGTTATGATATTTGTTTTAAACTTTTCCGCACTTTGCCTTGTGGCTATCGTTATATATTTTTAATCGAAATTCGGTACAGTTCAGTAAACCCGTTGAATGTGATATTAGATATCTCGTTTGCAACGCAGGATATCTGTGTTTGTGTCCCCCCCCAAAGAACTACCGAACGGTGAGCTCTGCCGTCATGATTTTTTTTTTACAATAGTTTTTTTCTGTCTCGGTTTTCTTATTCGGCATCACTATTTCCAGCAATTTTCAGCACGGAGCTTTGAATTATCATTTAAAAATCATTTTCGTGTAAAAAAGTGCGAGGACTTTGGAATCTGAAAATTATTAATTACCGTTTTAAAGGTCTTCGGTTATCATTAAGAGGCGGAATGCGGAGGCAAAAACGTTGGGAATGTATGGCGAGCGATATGCTGAAATAGGCCAAAACCAAATGATCTTTTATAGCTAAGTCTGTTGGTTCTATAAAACAAATTAGACCGGTCAAATAACGATAATTTAATGGTTTTGCCTTCCATTAACCATTTATTGGGTAACCAACACCCCTGCCGTAGGTCATCCCTTGTGGTTCTTTACGTTTAATGACTTACCAGGGGTGCCCGGGTTTATGGAGGTTTGTCGAGGTCTTGACGGCGAATGCGTTTGCCTACCTACAGCTTGACGGGCCGGATTGAGGGAGACCTAACCTAGACCTCTCCAACCGGACACTCCATCCATCTTCGCCTTGCACCGCAAAGGGAGGAACGGATTCTTACGACCGTCACTCCTGGACGCACTGACCTCTAGAATCTTATCTGACTTAGATCCTCAGTGTGGAGCCAATGTTTAAATAATAAAACTAAAAATAAAAAAAATAAAATTTGTTCCATATTTTCGAACAAAATAACCAAAATTTTCCGAAAGAGTCATACTCCTACTCGAGCGGAGCCAGATTATTGTTTTCATTCCGACTTGTTATTTCAGGAAAAATGTTTATTTGAATAAGTTTTTGTTTGTGCTTTTATTTTTATCAGATTTATAAATCACTTTACGTTTTCTAGTAGCTTTGCTAGTAGCTAGGGACGTACATTGATTCAATCATAAATTAAAACTATTGAATACGTTTTCTGCGCATTAAATTAGTGGTTTATTACGTAAATCTTTATTCCAAACATTTAGCATTGGCTTTAAGCACTATATAGTAGTAAACACAATGATATTACTTTGTTTTATTCCACTTTATTATTTTCTTTTAAATACACTAATATCTGCATTATGTTTAGTATATTTTTATTCATCCCTGATGAAGGTTCAGGTTGAACCGAAACCGGTTGGAGAAGAAAATAATAATAAAGTAGAATAAAACAAAGAAATATCATTGTGTTTATTATAATTATGTATTCCCACAAAGTATTTGCTAAATGTGAAAATTTAACTATATAGTAGACTTATAGACGAGACGAGAAACGGAAGGCCCTGAAGACAAAACACGCCATCTAAAACCTCTGCTCGGAGCTGATATACTCGTATTATGGACTTAATAAGACTGTTGAAGCGAGAAGAGTGAAATCCGTAATCTCGTTTATTATTCTTGCGAGAATTATTGTTGTGTTAATTACACGAGATTTTTTATTTTCTGGTAGTTAATCTGGTAGTTTCTAAACTAATAAATTCGAGGCTCATTGATTGCTGCTATCGTGATTCTCTTCCGAATCGATTTTCTGATTTAATAACTATTGAAGAAATTGGCTGTTTATTAAATGAACATGAATCATGACTTCTGAGCACTTAGGACCAGTTGTTACATAGAATTTGAACAATTCATCCAATCACAAAGTTTAAATTCTAGTTTTTCAAGTTCTATTATTATTTTATCATGGGTCGATTGTTTCTCAGTACTTGAATAATGACAGAACTTGAATAGGACTTTCACACAACTCTAATATTAACTTTGAAATTCGATGAATTGTTCAAATTCTATGAAACAATTGGCCATCAGAAAACATTCGTCCTGTTAAGAACTTACTTTAAGATGTTTTAAGAGGTTAACCGTCTTTATTTTTTTACAATTTAAGTTCTAATGTCTAATAGATAACTTCTTATTCCGGTCCCCTTTGTGAGGTTGGCTATCATCAGGGAAACGCGACCTGTATCAATGTATACAAATTTTTTGCATAAAAAAGTGGGCAAACGAACTTTGACTTCTGAGGTACAGCATGATAAAGCTTGGTGAAAATATGAATTTATTACTTTTCAAATTGAACCCCGAAAAAACAGGATTATCTCGATATCGGTGTTTTTGTGCAGATCTATTCAGATTATGCGCCTCGCATCCATCTACGTTCACATCAAAAATCGTTTTAAACGCAGACCGTAAAACAAGGCCTGCAGTGACGGCCGGTAGCGCGATCTTTTTCCGAATAACGGTAAAGTCAAGTCAAATACGTTGAAACTGACGGTTTGTGCGATCGGCGTTTGGCTTATTTGTCATTATTATAGTGCTAAAGTTTTATATCTGCATCGTGTTATTTGTTAATATGTTGTAACATGTATGGAATTGTTTGTTATTTAAACGAAAAATTATTGTAAGGGAAAAATTACGTTATTTTTTTTAACGTTTTTTTGGGCTCTAAACTTATAAATATGATTTAAATATATAAAACGTAGTGTCTTTTGGTTGAAATACATATATTTGACTTTCGTTTATTATACGCTCACTACAGTGACCGGACAACTCAACAAAGTGGCATTTCATCACTCATTTGAAAAGACATCAAAAGTGATAAAAAAGCACGTAAACCTAATGTAACGTATTTACACTAGTTTTTTTTTCATCACTTTTAATGGCTTTTCAAAGGGGTGTTGAAATGCCACTTTTACGCTAACTACGGTGACCGAACAATTCAACAAAGTTGCAAGCTTTTTTATCACTTTTAATGACTTTTCAAATGAGTGTTGAAATGCCACTTTGTTGAGTTGTCACGAAACCGCTAAATACAGTCAAACGATTTTTTATTTTTTTCAAGCTGTTTTTCCTCAAAAGTGTACAATTCTACATTATATTATTATCCAGTATTTAGATCAAGTATTCAACAAAGTTGCGAGCTTTTTTATCACTGTTGATGACTTTTCAAATGGGTGTTGAAAAGCCACTTTGTTGAGTTGTCAAGTCATACCGCCCACTACGGTAAAACCAGTCAAACGAAATGTTTTTCAGTTTTTCACGTTGTTTTTCCTCGAAAGTGTTCAATTCTACATTATATATTATCCAGTATTTAGATCGAGTATTAGTGTTTGTCACGAGTCACAAAGAAAACCGGTGCTGTTATGTAGATGATAAGCTCTTCTGGCCGAGTCATACCTGTAACACAATGCAACTACCGTTTCTCTTGTTTGCATCACGGAATTGAACTCTAGCTTTGGAAATAGTTACCTACATTAGCCGTCATTAACACATCATCCAAGACGTAGAATTGAAAGCAAATGCGCTGTTTGACATACGAATGGCGTAACAACAAGCGTGACAATAACGGTATACAATAAATTACAGTCGTTAATGGTTTTATTATGAATAATGGCATAGACTATTATAATTGTAGGGTTTGTGAAGCTGAAAGTATTTATAAATTATGCTCCTCGGGATTATTGCCTTTCAAAATTGAATATTGAAATTTCCTTTATAATGTAATTGCCTTTCAATATTAAATATTGAAATTTTCTTTATAAAGTAATTATTTTTATTACAAGCGAATGTGTCAATTTTGATTACTTACTGTGTCTACTAATCTTATTAAAATTATCCGTTTAGTTGATAACTTAACTTATTTATAAAATAAAATCACAAATTCAATAATTGACAGCCCTGAACTATTTATTATACTTGATTTCTCTCCATGCACCTCGTAAACAAACATCGAGGTAAAATCTATCGTTTTATTGTGAAAACTCCAACACGGAATCACAATCGTTTGCCGTGTACTTAATTTGGGTTATGATTATAAGGATGTTGTTGACAGTTTTAACGCATTAATCATTAAATATAAAGAGGTCAAGTAGAATTTATATCGGAAAGCAGCACTACAAATCTTATTAAAAATCTGCCTAGCTCTGCTTCGACATATTTAATTTATTTATTGTACTGTTCCCAATCTACTATTTTCCTCTTGCATGGTGGAGTATTTTTTGTGATATTATGTTCTCTGTTGTTTTTTTTTTTTTTTTTTAATAACAAACATGTAAAAACTCAGCTGAGCGTTAAATTCAAAATAAATAAAAATTGAATAGTTTTGTTGTTGACAAATTAGAAACACGTTAGAAATTTACTTTTGAAATAACATTGTTAGTAAACTTGAAAATCCATCTATGAAAAATTTACAGAAATACACATTTCAAATGAAGAAAAATTATTAATGAATTGATTAAAAAATAAATTACAAAGTTCCCCTTTTTGGAATTAGTATGTTTGATTGTATAGACAACCCAATATTCTCTTCACGAACAAATTAAAAACTCTAACATTGTTTGATAAAATTTTATATTTTCACGGCCAAAAGTATTATCGTTATTTATTCCGTTATGCCGTTTTGCGCTACCTCCTTTTTTAGCCAACGTTTCGAACGGTGACCGGACTACTCGGAATGAAACCAACTTAGAACCATCTCAGATAAGTCATTTAGAGTGATTAAAAAAATATTTAAATCGAGGAATCGAACACGCGACGCCCGGATGGGACCCAAACGCGATGCCCACTCACCCACTGATCGGTCTTTTTTTTTTTTTTTACTACCGCACAAGAGTCTCAACTGCCCCCGTCTGGAGCCAGTGAGACTACGGCATGCCCAATCGGGGTATGTTGTGAGGCTGAAGGTAGTGGTGAGGGGAAGGAGAAAGGGAAGAGGAAGGTGGGGAAGTACCTGGCTATTCAGATCTGGTCACTAAACACGGCCAAAGCCATTTTCAAGCAACGTTTTAATTCTGAATGATTTCTGAATTTCTGATCAATTCTGAATTCTGTCTATTATTGATTTACTGTTCAGCCACAACAATGTAAGGTATCCAACTATTTACTTTTATGAATTATGCACAACAAACCGCTGATGATAAATCCATGTTTTATATATAATCAACTATAAGGGAGATGCATCATACTGAGGGTCCGATCCATCTTGCACGCCGGCGCAATACATCGCGCACGAAAGCTCATATTCAATATATCCCATATCATAACTAATTATTCCCGAGAAGCGTATAAATACATCGAGCGAGCGCGGCTCCTTGTTTTGTTGCTTGCCTTTATTTTGATATGTATCGCATTGCTCGGGGGTCTATGGTTACTCGTTTGTTATGATTCGCCAAACAAAGGAAAATAAACGGTGGGCCGGGTTCACGTACAGTATTCAGGGTTTCCAAAAAACTCCACCTCACTAGACTTAACTGATCTATGTTATTTTTGCGTCAAAGAAACCGTTTTCTTGGAACAACCGGTGATCGCTTTCTTTAACTTTTTATTTTTTATGTTAAATCTACAACAGCAGTTGTTTTCCTCAGGGTTTGTCATCTTTGGGGATGAAACTGAGTATTGAATACCCCCTTTTTTTAAGTTACCGATTTTGTCTGAGGAAAAATAACTTTAAGGGGAGTGGTTGCGCAAATCAATTCGTTCGTAGGCGGGTGCGGTGTGATTCTAAAACAACAATCACTGGAAAACTACTCAAAGGAAAAGGAAAAGGATAGGTATTGCCAAAACTCACCGAGTTCACTCGACATTTGCCGCTGGTTCTGTGGTCCTTTTAATTCTCCCTTGTCTTTATAATAGTTCACTTGTACACATATATACGTCAACACGGTTACTTCTGCAGCCGCGGCGGTGTGGTCAATAAGTTCGCAAATTAAACTTATGGCGTTACTTTTCAATTAAGTAAAATGCACAAATTTCTCCGAACTCGAAGCGGGTGCGTTTTTCCACAAGTCAAATAAAAAACAAGTGAATGAAACAATCGAACGTTTTATTGGGTTTTGTCTTGGCGTGGGATGGGTAGGTACTTGGATAGAGGAACTGGGCAGGTACTTGGGTAAAGCAGTTTTCCAGTAGGTACTAAATCAAACAAAAAGAACATTGATTGGCGCAAACAGGGAGAAATAGGTGTAGGGCGGCGCTCGTATATAATATAAACGCTAGAAATATATCGATTCTCATGCCTATAAAATTTAAAATCGCACGTCATATTTGCACGAGGCAAATAAGCGAAAAAGTGGTTTTTATTTATTTTAATTTTATGAATGAAAAAAAGTAAAACATACATAATCTCAAAAATAGTCTTAGCCATAAAGGGGTATATTTTAAAAATTGTGTCTTATATTAATTACTTCATAGTTAAGTCATGAAAAAACTTATTTTTTTAGTGGTTTACGCTGATATTTTTTGTTATGTAAATAATAATTTTATTGTAATTCCAATACACAGAGAAGCTAGTGAAAGCTTCAATTTATCCGTAACATATTTTTTGATGTTCATTCTGTAAACCGATTTGTCGTAAATTTGAATTTAGATAGTAAATAGTATTTCGCGTATAGCTTCATCAATGTGATTTTTCACAAAAACGGCGCTCCACAAATTATCCAATTATTATTATTATTATTACAAGATAGAGGGTATATTTTTACATGTACGAGATTTTTATATATATGATTTTTACTCGTATCTGCAAACTCAACTCAAATTTCGACTAATCAACTCGATGATCGAAATGTCGACCACATACAAAAACATGTTGATTTTCATTAAAATACTGATAGAAAAAATGTTGATGTTTTCTAAATAACTATTTCATCGGTTACCTTTTGAACCGCTTTGGGAAAACCCTTGGCAATGTTCCCTGCACTCCGTACACAGATGCTGAGCTTTTGTCGAGATTTGAGCTTCGCGACTCCCGGGAGGTCTGAGGCGTTCTGGAGTGAACAATGCAATCATTAATTATTTCTTTAGTCAGAAGTTCGCCTTTTTCATTATATTCTCTCCTCACGGGCGTCTTATTCTCGCCGCGGCGGGCGAGCTTTTTTATTTTTCGCCCGAGTCGTTAATGCATGCAGTGTCTGTCTCGCGTAAAAACAGTGCGGAAGTCCTCCTTTTCAGTTTATTTTGTTTCCTGTGCTCGATTTCCCAATTTCCGCACGGCATAAAAGAGCTACGTGAAAAATGGAATGATATACCAACAGGACTGTTTTTGATGACTGACGGAATTTATTGTGGGAATAAATTCCTTTCCAATGTTGTTTTACTGAAAAAATGTGGTTTATCGATTTCATTTAGATAGGTGTGATATAATATTTATTTTCCTTTAGATTTGGAAACATCAGAAACACGACTTTATTAAACGAAACAATTAGTTCTAAATATTTTTTTAACTCTTTTGGCCTCAGGCATATTTTGCCAGGAGGTCAGAAAATTTTCGCTTTGCAATAAAATCCAAATAATGGAATGCTTCTGAATGTATCCGAAAACAAAAAGAAACTGTTTTTGAAAGGTGATGAAATACGCTTTTAAATGTTATTATGAGAAATAAATAAATAATTTTTGAAATATAAAAATATTAAATGCAAACAACAAAGTTTAAAAAATTTCTCACCTTCCACTTTTTCTAATTGAAATTACAGTTAATGAAAAAAAAAATTATTCGACATAAGTATTATGTCACTTACTTTTTCTGTCGTTTCATTAAAAAATAATTAATAAAAAAAATCACGAAGTTTCATATTTTTTTCTCTAATTGTGGTCGGAAACTTTGGTTTCAATGAGGTGCACATTTTAATTTTTCTGTGATCAACTTCTAGATACGAATATAAAGCTTGTTGTTTTCTCTTTTTAACACCGTTTAGATCATATTTCTCATCTTCATAGTGATGGACTTGACGACGATTTCTATTTACCAATATGAATTGTTTCTAAAAGCGAATTAATTGGCCTGAGGGGTTAATAATATTTGTTTTTATGCGTACAATCGTTGCACAACTCTTTAAGAGGAACGTATGCGCGGCCCATTCCGGCCAGTTTCATACAAATCTTAAATTTGGATTTAAGATCAAAATATCCAACCAAACTGAATTATTTTTGTGATCAAAAGGTATATCAAATATCTAGTACGGATGTGAGCTACTTTATTTATTTTTGCTTTAAATTTTAATATATAAGCCATTCAATATTTTAATGTTTCGTGATTTTAGGGGCAATTTGGGCAATCTTACCTCTTAAAAACACTCGCCAATTTCAATCTTACCTTCGGATTCAGTTCAATTTATCTGGGCTTGGCAGGTATGTCCGTTTTTTTTGGCTCTTGCTTAGAAGTATAACTGAAGGTTTCCACTATGTTGTAGTTTTTATTTATAACTGTCTTTATTGCTCTGTTTTGCTCTAGTTAGATACAAGGCACTTTAAAGAAATTGTTAACGAGAATTTGATACATCGTCTTAATTAACAATAATTCATTTATAATAAACTAGTTCAAATTGAAAACGTCAGATGTATTATCATATTTCAAGAGTTACTATTGCTGATCACGCAGATTTTCTGCTTTTACTGCAGCATATTTTGCATGCACAGCGATAAACTTTAAAAATCAAACGAGTCATATTAATTTTCATTCTCAATAAACTCATAAACTTGGCATTGGCATCCGCCTTGTGTAGGTATTACGGCCGGCAACCAGTCTTTGGCATTCTCGTGCCATCATCGGGTAGGTACCTCTACCTCTACCTGTTTAACAGTTCAAGGCCGTTGTACGACTTCGGTTCACGACAGAAATCAATTTGCATAAAGTGCTGCCACCGTGCCCGTAGATAAAAGATAAATATCTTAGTCATCTGAGTGACATTTCCCGTTCTCCCTGACTGAAATGAATAGCGTGATTATTTTTCTTACGTAAATCTGCCCATACACCTTGAAATTTATTGTCAGACTTGTAGTTATTACAGCTACTAACGGCAGTTGTTCCTAACTTTTCTTTCGATCAATCTGGGTCTCCGATCAGCTAAGTGATTTGTTTAGTAAAGCCTCGATGACATTGAGCGAGTTTACAAGCTACTATCTAGAAAATTCACTATCTGTTCAGTGTCATCGTATTACTTGCTAACTAGCAGATTATGGACAATCTGCGAAAAAAGTTGAAAGGTGGTCAACTTTACTCGCTACTTGCTAGTGTTTGCCTAAAGATGGCGGCCCACCAACAGATGATTAGTCTGCCAGAATTAATTCGGGCGAAAGCTGTTATTGGCTAGCGTATGACGCTAGCTGGGAGCCAAATGTCGACCGAATTGGTTCGCGCTAGAGTCGTTATTTTAGCTGCTACTGTTGCAACTGAGCGAGTAGACAGTTTTGTGTGTCATCATGACAATCTCACTCGCCGATTCACCCGCTTTTAAACTTACCGGCTAGTAGCTTGTAAACTCGCTCTATGTAATCGAGGCTTAACGCTCGATTCGCCCGTTGGTCGGATAGTTGCGTTGGGAAGAGCGTATTTGTGCAGTTGAGGAGTGTTGAGCCAAAATTTCGGCTCAACAGTTGATCAGTAGCATTGGGAACAACGGTTGTAAGTGTAACTTTGGTAACCTGCCCCTCTTAGGAAAAATTCACAAGATTTTTTGATGAATACATTTTTGTACAAAGTTTTTACCTGATAACGTAAATAAAATTGTACATATATTTTCCCAAAAATCCACAATATTTATGCTATCGATTGCACTGATGAATTTGTATAATCTATACTAGAGGATCCTGTGAAAATATTCAACCCGTGAAAAAAAGTTTTTTCAGTTCAGTAAAATACATATATCTATTTTTAAATGGGTTTTAAAGCTTTTTTTTATTGTCCTATGGATTGAACCTTCCTATTCAGTGATCGGAATCAATCGCGCTACCAACCGGGCCAAATCCCGAGTTGGTAAGACCGACATTTATTTGGTATAATAAGTGCTTTAAATTTTTCGAATGTCAGAAAAATGGGCGTGTATGCGTGTGTGTGTGTGTGCGTGTGCGTGATTGCCACCAAAAGTTGATGGAATTATGGGTTACGAATAACCTGATAATATTTGAAAATCTCCTACTACCACAACAGTAAGCGGAAAATGTTACTTGTGTCGTAATGGAGGACTAAGCCAGCTAAGGAATTGAACAAGCGACGCTCGGGTGAGACCCAAACCGATGCCAACTCAGCCACTGACCGGTGTTATCAGCAAATAGTCTATCTGCCGAATTTCAGCTCGATCGGATGTCTGGAAGGGGATTAATTTTCACTTCGAAATTAAATTTAAATAGATTTAAAAAGGACGAAAATTAAAATGTGACATCACTCAATCGTGTTTAGCCTATAGTTTTAAACCATTTACGTTTTTAGGATCCAACTGTGTGTACCAAGCAAAGTGATCGACAGATAAGTTTGAGGATGTGAACAAATTGGGTTAATCAGTCTTCCAACACGTACCAGTTTCACTTGGTATGATTTGGTTTATGAAAAAATTCAACGCATTTACCAACGACAAGTTGGACGACAAACCACACAGGTCTGAGTACGGTTTTAGGATTTTGTTCACAGGTATCATTCCGTGAAAATCCACGGATAAAATGGTAAATACATTATTTATACGGAAAGTAGTAGCATTTCAGAATAGCGCCGGCCATTTATTATGATTGATGGCCGTTTGGCAGGCGTCAATGCCTTTGTGATGCGCTCGTGAAATAATAAATCCGTGTTTTTAAAAGCGCGATCTTCTGTAATTTTTACTTTGAGTAAAGCTCGATATATTTTCGTGCCTCGTCCGTAAATCCTGTAATATAAAATCAAAGGCATTTTAACAATTTATTTTACAATATTTGATCACCTTTTTGTTTACACGTCATAACATCAACAAAAAAACTACTGCAAGTTTATGATTTTGTATAGCTGAAATCATTGTGCACTATGTACAGGATGTGATTGTTCAAACACGGACGAAATGCTGTATTTGTTTTACTGGTATTTCAACGGAAGGTGTCCCAAAAATCTAGTGTCATTGATCATTTTGAGCACATAGGGAGACTCGCCATGTGATTAACATTAAAAGTATTAAAACATAATTTATAAATAATATTATGGCGGCTTCCGTTGTCGGTGGGCAAGGCTCTCGACTGGCAATCGTTCGCGGGGTCAAATCCTGGCGTGCGCAAATAAATTTTATATGTGTTATTTCACCATCAGTCAATTTAAAAATATATATGTAGTATATTTTCCACATGTTCCAGAGTGGAAGATACTCTCAGAATAGCCTTGGTGTAAGACCACCACTCGCAATTGAAATGTTGCTTGAAATGGCTTTAGTCGTGTTTGGTGACCAGATCTGAATAGCTAGATACTTCCCACCTTCTTCTTTCCCTTCTCTTTTCCCTCTCCACTACCTTCAGCCTCACAACATACCAATGGACATGCCTCGTCAATAGATGGTGCGATATTCACATGAAAAATACAAGTTCCTGAATAAAGTTGCTTAGGTTTTAATTTTAAATTAGGTACTACCAAATTTTTTATTGTATATTTTGTTTTCATTATAAATATTTAGTTATGTTTTGATTTTAGCATTTCACAAAAGAAAGCTCTCAGTAGGTACCTGCTTGCGATTTAATTTGTAGACTTTGCCTTTGATAACAACGTTACGTTGCCAAGGACACTATTTTATCTTAATTAAAGTGACATATATTGCAGACTTCCGTTAGTTTATGAGAACCTGCTTCTTATCAAATACCATCAGATAATTGCTGAATGCCCTGTTTTTAACAATAGCGAGATTTTTTACATTATTTATTGCAACACCACACCATAGTCTTACTGTCTGTAGGCGGTGGAACTGTGGTGTCCCCGATCGAAAAATTGGCTAAAAAAATAATTGCACCCTAAAACCGTTGTATTTCGTGCATTATGTAATTTTTTTTTGTTAGCATTGTTATAATGGACGTGCCGAAAATTATCTTCTTATTGCGTTTGCTTGATTTTTTTACCCGAAAAGTTTCAAGTCTTGATGTTAAATGTCTAAACGATATAATCAATACATTAAATTTATTTTCTTATTTCCAAATTCTATCGTTGAAATGCATTTCATACAACTTATGTATGATGTATGCAAATTCATAAAATATTTGTAAAAAGTGTAACATTTAGGAAAACTTAGGTACTATTTCTAATTTATCCTACACGTACATTAATTTGAAAAGATATTCGCCCCGATATGTATTGAAACAAAAGGCCTTCTTCGACCATTGAAAATTTCCTGCATTCGTTTGGACCAGTATACAATTTTTTTTTAAATATTCGCCCAACATTCAGATTTCTTTGCAAGATTATTCGCCCAACATGCGAAATTCTATGGCCCGGTTTGTCTTTTATATACTCCCCGCCCCCGTTTCATCAAATAGTTTTTATCAACAATAAGATATCTCCTGCTACGCAGATTCATTTGCAAATAGTGTTCGCCCAACATGAAGATTCCTTTGCAAGATTATTCGCCCAACATAATATGAAATTCTAGGGCCCCTTCCCGGATCGGAAGAATTTGCTGCCTCAGTTTTCAACCAACAAGCAGTTTGTTTGCGAAAGTATTCACTCATCATGCAGATTTCTCTGGAAAAGTGTTCGCCCAACATCCCGATTTCGACTGTTGAACATTTTTACTATTCCTTCTTCAATTATCGGAACGATTACTGTTTCTGTTAACTTACTTGGTATATTTACCAGGGTATTCGTTCAAAAAATAGATTAATTTGTTAAAACATTCGCCGAAAATGTGAAATTTTAGGGCACCATTTGACTGTTGAACAATAATCGCAACAATTACTATTCCTGTTAACCATCATGCATGGTAGCAGTTTGTTTGCGAAAGTATTCACTCAACATGCAGATTTTTCTGGAAAAGTATTCGCCCAAAATTCCGATTTTTACTATTAATTCTTCAATTTTCGAAACGATTACTATTCCTGTTAACTTACTTGCGAGTTTATTTGCAAGGGATTAATTTGTGAAAAAATTCGCCCAATATGTGAAATTTTGGGGCACCGTTGAACAATAATCGTAACAATTACTGTTCCTGTTAACCAACATGCAGATTATTTTTTGGGGTATTGTCCCAACAGGCAGATTTATTTGTAAAAGAATTCGCCCAACATGTGAAATTTCAGGGCCCGAGTTCGACTGTTGCACAATTACTGTCCTGTTTTAATCCGGCGGGTCTCTGGTAATACACTCCGAGCATCCGAGAGGAATTTGTGACGGCCGTGTCAGGACAAAAGCTCTCAGTAACGAAGCAATTAAGTAAACTACTGAACGGAGGCCTGCGCGGGCAAACAGAGGAGCTAAAGCAACGGTGCACTCAGTTCTGTACTTGGTAGGGTCGACAATAGACAGAAAAGCAAAAGTTAAATAACTCTTGGTAAATAAACAGATCATTTTAATTTGATTGGTTTGCAATTTGTTTCAGTTGTTAGAGATTAAACTGGAGATCTGAAAAGTAAGGCTCTTTTGATGGACGCTTATCTGTATAATCTGCCATACAAAATGAAGTTCTAGAGAATCATTTTGATTAGAATTGCAACGAATGATGTAGGAAGAATAAAAGTACCGGTCTATGCATGATGTCCGGAAATTGGTGGTGGAAGCGGGAAATTGGTAAATTTACAGTATATTTAGAGTGGATTTTGTAGTACATATTTTTTAGTTTTGAGCTTTCGTAATTTTTAAAGTAATTTTTTTTACTTTCGAAGATGGATTGTTTTTGGTCAAATTCAAAATATTCGGTTGTATATATTATATTCGGTTAAAATGTAATATTGAGATATTATTAGCTGTTTATTGACTTTTAAAATACGTCCCTTTTCCCTTAAGTGTTGAAAAAAGTAAAATTAAGAAGAAAATGCAGATCGAAAAGAATAGTTAATTTAAAAGTTTAGAATATTTGAGACGGACAAGACGTGCTCCAACTTACGACATGCAATTATTATGTTATTGTATGCGAGCAGTAGCGTGCATTGAGTTTTGAAATCAGCGAATTCATTGAATAAAACTTACCACTAAAAATCTGCTCCCTTCGTGCAAGTTTTCGCTTAGAACGACTAGGCTGCTGAATGTAGCGAAATTCGTTGGGATTTCATAAACCAAATCATTTATCTATGCATGAAACCAATTTCCATATTTTTCCGCTTAGCACAGATAAAAATATTTTCAAATAAAGCCAACATATCTTTAAATCATTATTTCGTTAGTAAATTGTTCTAATAAAGGTAAAGACAACTGATTGCAATATTTGCTGGCCATCTCAATTTGTTCTGAAAAGCTTTTGCCTTTTTAAACACTAACGATAAAGAAATAGATCTTGAATGCGCGCACAGCACACATAAACATGTTTTGTTAAGTATAAAGTAAATAATTTTAAATACTCGGACATGAGAACGAGAAAAAGTCATTACCTAATATTTATAATCATTTGAGAGAATGTGGTTAAACAAGATATTCGAACTGCTGTGACTTGTTAGTTATTATGTTAATATTTATTGTTGTTAAATTATAGGTAATTTTCGACGCTTTATTCATGACGACTAGGATATCTTCATTTGCCCGAGCCTCTTTTCCGTGTATTTTCTATTCAGTATTTTAATTCAAGCCGTAATTAACAGTCCCAATTAACTTTCCACTGTCACCCCCAAAGTCCAGAGTTAATAACTTCACAACAACTTCCCTGGCCAACCGGGTTCTCGCACCCGGGAAACCCTTTCCTTTTCAGTCTAAGGGTTGGAAGTTAAAGTTGAAGCTATCCTAAGGCCATACAATTACGACGTAAGATTTATTTCTCCTCTACAACATACTGCCTTCCGTTCTGGTGGAAAATGTGAGTTTTTTAAAGGATATTATTTGTGCGGCCTGTGTAAATTCTATGAATATTAAACAAGCCTTAAAATGGAGAAAATACTTTTAGGCTTTATGCGATGTGGTGTTGCGAAAAATCGAAATAAGGCAATATGGTTTTGTTAACAGAATTCTCCCGATGAACGAAAGGGTTTGTTTCCCAGTTGATTCATTATCGTCTTTATCGGGAATTTCAAGGAAGTATAATTATGGAAATTTGAAATGCTGAAGGACAAAAATCCTCAATTAAATATGTAATTTAGCTCCATTTTTCTTCTCTTTCAATCTGCGTCGTCGAAATATTTCTACTAAAATAAGTATGTAATTTACGACATGCATTTTCGTAGGATTTTTTTATTGAAAAATTAAAAAAGAAATTTATAAAAAAATTATAAATCTTTGAAAGATCTTTTCTATATTTTATTTATTATTTTATAATAAAAATTCATAATTATTATAGGTTTACAAAAACAGCACAAATGATATTTTGAAAAAAAAAAAATTTTCTCTCTCCTGAACAATTAACATTAACAGCATTTCGCCTTTTGACATATTTCTAATTTAATTTGAAAATATTTCTATAAATTTTGTCGGTTATCTGAAGCAGCAAATGCTCTCTAGCTGTAAACTACAAGTTATAATAAGTCTAATAACAATGCGAGATGTGTGTTTTTCTTTTCTTTTCTTTTTGTGACCTACAAATTATGCAACTCTATAAAAACTTAAGTAAACATGTTTTTTAATAGTTCCATGTTTTTTTTTAATAGTTTTGTTTGTGAAGCTTTTTAGTAAAACGTGTTTTATTTTTATGTTGTGATTGTGAGTGGAATTTTTCCTGGTTACCGCACTATTAGGCATAGTTTCATTGTGTACTTTAGCAACAATTATTATAAATTTTTGGAATAGGACCTGCATGTTTCAGAATGTAGGTAATTTATTGTGAATCATTTACCTGTAGGTATTTTAGATTCTTCGGAATATCGAAAAGCCAATCCAATTATTGGCTAATGAGACCCGTTCAATGCAGTGTAGGTGTCATCCATTGTAAAGACGCCACAGAGTCGCGTGATGCGTGATAGCTATACCTGTACACTTATGCCCTCCAACCACCGCATTCCAAGCCCCGCCAGATGCACTCACGAATTCCAATCCGAAGAAAAGTGTTTTGGCAAACGTTGCAAAAGGGTAGACATAATACATAATGAATTTCTCCTTTGATTCATCCTAGAGTGAAACAAACAATAAACAGTAAAAGAGTGGATTCATAGAGAGAATATCACAAATTTGCACTTGAAATTCATAGATTTAACCCTTTTTGTTTAGTGGCACTTTCTTTGTTTAAATCCCTCTGCGGGCTTCGACCTCCAGTAGTTTGCATATCATTTCTTCTTTTGGGATATCCAAAACTCTTTGCATGTTTCGTTCGCTTACATTTTATGTAAAAGCGTTTTTTTTTCAAATTCCCTTGTTGAATGCGTACAAATCCTTTCTGTATACAATACTCAGGCTTTTTTAGGTTTCTTTCTAGCTTTGACACAATTAAAGTCATCCAGAACATCATTTTTTAGGAAATTGTTACTCACTTCTTCTTCTTCATGTGCTCTATTCTTTAAATAAATCATATGGTTACATTCTTCGATAAATAATTGGTTCCAACATGTCTCCTCCCATAGTCAGAGCAAGTAAGTCTTCAAAAGTACTAAGAGTCATTATATTATTAGGGTTTAAAGTCAGCTCCAATATTAAATATGCAAGGAATTCCAAAGTAAAAAAATTTAGATGAATTTTCATCTTCTAACTTAAATACCAGTATTTTTCGTATTTTACAAATTTCGATTCCATAATTAAAATAATTTTCAAAGTTTACGTTTTTTAAAACCCGCCCAAAACGATCGAAATGTGGCGGCGGTATACGCGTGACGTCATTTTGTCGGATAAGATCAATCCTACTCGAGTCGGTATAAAATCGACAATTATATATAAAATTTAAATATTTTGCCAGATTTAAAAAAAAAAATCTATAAAAACAATTCGTATTGCGTTTTGCACAACGCACAAAATCGTCCGCATTCTTAATGCACGCAGCCGGGCGACCCGTAGGGTAGCTGTGTAAGTTTTGTCAGAACCCGCCGACCAATCACAGGCCTTTTAAATATATTACGGTTTTAATCGTTTTTAAATGACGATTTATTAATTCTACGTAATTATACACAAAAAACTTATATTTTCAGGCTCGGCGTTTGTCGATCTGTGTCGAATCTATTTTTAAGCCATAATATTTTTCACTCAAGTTCTTTCTTAGAACTTAAAAAAACCTCGCGCTCTATTTTGACGTACTCCTATTCCCATGTTTAGGTTACTCGAACTAGTTATTTTTTCTTCATTGCAAAAGTTTTCGCGTGCTTTTCGAACTTGTGTTGGTAAATTCCAATAGTTCACCATGTTAAATAAATATGAACAACCCTTGTGTGCTTTACCCCCGAGTTTAAAAGTAGGTACTGCCTGCAAAGGTTTGGGCTCTTTGTCCCTTTAAACATGGATTCGCAAGTCACAGCAATCCCTAGAGTAAATCTGTTCAGAAACTTTTTAAATGAATATAATTTACTTGGGAAATTACTGCGGGCGTATGAGAAAATACTATAAAAATATGCTTTAGATTATTTATTCTGGTTTCACTATTATTTCAACTATAGAATATGTTGTACTGCATATTACTGTGCATGTTTGACTTTTGAATCACCTTTACATTGGATTCAGTGATGCCATAATATAACCTACTCGTCCATTGCGAATCATTCAAGAATGCCATGAAATTAAAAGCAGAGTTCGAACGTGAAACAATTGAACATGTCCGAAAGTGCGTTGTTGATAAACTGTACAGAGAATTGAATTAAATGCCTCGAGGTGACTCATGTATGTCACTTGAATCCTATAATTTCTATACCCGCTATATCTGATTTTTTGACAAAATGATCTGAGTATGACATCTTGTTCACATTTTAGCGAGGAAGAAGAAGAACCTATAACTGAATTTCAAAACCCTTTTTTTCACGACCAAAAATCATGTTAAAAGTGCGAGTGAGAAACGAAATCCGCTATATCATACACGAGGTTACTATCAAAACCCGCTATATCAGATTTAACCAATTGCCAGCAGTTATTTTACCATTTTATCTAAGCGCGAGTTTCTAAACCGCCACGTCAGGTCAGTTGAGTTTCAAAAACCTCTATATCACGAAGTGAATATCAAAATTCGCTGTATCCAATTTATTAATATAAGTTACTTAAATATTGCCAGACATACTAAAAAAACGAAAACTTTTCGAGATAATATTACTCCAATTCATAAAATTCGTAAAAAGTAATTGCATTTCAATAAAAAATTGAAATTCAATTACTTATTTATATTACAAATGTGACAGTTTTTTGCAATTTTCTCCAAATCAATGAAAGTTGATATAGCGGGTACAGAAATTACACGAAATTCACTTATCAATTTGTTCATCGTCTCAATAAAACGGTTGTACACCAATATTATTAATTATTATTAATTAATTAATTTGAGAGTACCCACGCGTGATACCCGTTCTAATGCACTTTATACAAATTAAGGTAAGTCGCGGTACATTAGGGGAGATTGATAACCCGGAAAGTCGGGAAGTAAACAGCAGAATGAACTTGCAGATTTTTGTCCACTCGGCCTATCGGTAGGTCGTGGTGTTGCCAAACGGTAAAATTAGTTTTTGTTAATTATATGGCTGTTCGCCATAAAGGGAAGGATTCATACGTCCGTCACTCCTGGACACACTGACCCCCAGGTACCACACTTCATACCCTATTCCCTTCCTAGAACTCCTCTTCTTCCTTTTCTTAAAACCCCTCCACATAACCTCCCCTTAGATGAAATAGGCCCTGAAAGAAATTATTTTCCTCAAAGCCTCCTGTGTGGAACCAATGAAAAAAAATCCCCTTTGAATTTGCTGCAACTTTCCGCACGGCTGGCCTAATATTAATGTGAAAAATCTCTTCAATAAAAAAAAACTAACTTATGTAATATTTTCCCTCTTGTTGTCCCCAGCCGATGACACCGGTTCCCCAGATTTACAAGGTATCTGGCCTGGAATTTGATAAAATGATATATGGCGAGGTGTTCAACTTTTCTCGTTCCGAAGGGCTCTTGTCACTTCTTGACGTGGGTTTGCTCAGTCATAGTTTTTTCCCGCTTCGGATGTCGACGCTCTCCCCCCGAGGTATGTCGGATGTTCACTCCGCGAAATGAACCCTTTGGGTCACATATACCTTTTTGGGACACACTTCACTTGTTAACTTATTTGTGGATAAACATTAAGAAGGCGGTTCTCGACCAGAATTTAGCACAATATCCTGCTAATAATAAGTAGATAAATTGGATAAAATAATAAATATTATAAACAATTCGTCGATTATCCAAGTGCTTAGAAAATGTATCTATAAGTAAAATTTACAAAATTGTAAGAAACCCGACACAGAAAAAGGCTGATAATCTTGAAACGCCTGAACAGATTTTCATGAATTGTATCTAAGAACCATCTCTATTACGTCAGCTTTCAAACAAAAGAAACTGCATCACAATCTGTCCATTCGTTTAGGAGCTACGATGCCACAGACAGACAGACACGTCAAACACCGCTCCTTGCGTCGGGGGTAAAAAATAAATCAAAAGTTAACAATAAACTCTATACTAAATTGCTCTATTTATAACCAATTCCTAGATTTGCAAATAAATGTGAATGTATGAATAGGTATACTTACTTGACTTTGCTCGATTCTTCGATTCTACTTGCTAACAAGTCACCTTTATTTACATTTTTTATGTTAAATTAACAAAACATTATATTTATGCGTAAATATAATGTTTTGTTAATTTAACATGTTCTATTCTATTCCTTAAGTTTGTTTTCACATTATTTTTTTTTTTTTTTGGTTAAACACATAATTGTATCACATACCTATTTACTAGCCTTTATCACACGTACATCGTATTGTTTTATATCAGGTCTTATATAAACCTAGTATGTATATTATTTAAATATTGTATAACTATTATATTTTCGTTATTATTAAAATACTGATAACCCCCCTGTGTACCACCGTATCATGTAACACTTGAATGTAAAAGCCATTTTATGGCGTTTAAATAAATAAATTAAACGACCATCGGGAGTTTTCTTAAAAAAACGTTAAAACAGCATAATGCTAATTTAGGCTGTGTTCGGATTTGCTTTGAATTTAAATGTGGTTTTATAAATTGAAACTGTGATAAAATGCCGTACCCATGACGCAATGTTATAAAAGAAAATTATTTTTATTGTTTTTTTTTCATAATTTTAATTATAATATCCCCTGATAAGTCAATTTTTAAAATTTATGTGATACCGCACAGAAGTCTTAAATGCTCCCAACCGTCTGGAGTCGGTGAGACCATGTCATCTTCAATTGGGTTTGTTCAATTGGCAACGTTACAATTCTGAATGATAGTCCTCTACTAGGGCGATACTGAGAGTACCTTTTACTCATGGATTGTTTATATCGGTGTAGTATACATATACTCTCAGTATCGTCCTACTGAAAGAACGCTGTTTAGAAACGAAACGTTGCTTGAAATGGTTTTATCCGTGTTTAATGATCACATCTGAATAGACGTTCACTTCCAACCTTCCTCTTATCAATCTCTTTCTCCCCCATCTGATTTCTACCTCACAACATACCCCAAATAGTCCTTATGAAAACTAGTCGACTGCAGGCAGGAAAAATTTGGTATGATTTTTTTAAAAACTTTTTTCTGTGACCATACTGTCAAAATTTAGAAAAAATCATTTGATCAGAAATGGTACAATGATTTGTCCATAGTACCATTAACCTGCCACATGGGTTTATATCTAATATAAAATATATATATATATATATATATATAAATATGTATTGACGTGATAACTTCTTATAAATCGATGAACGCCGGCAGCACTCACGAAAAAATATGACTCATTGTCACGTTTCGCCTGAGCCGAGCGTGTAAGCGTGATTGCGGAACAAGCGATAGAGAGGCATGATCGGCCTAAGCGTTCGGCGAGAGCGCGGAACAAGCGACAGAGAGGCGCGATCGGCCTAAGCGTTCAGCTTGTGACTGTAAAATTCTATGTAAAAGTTTTCTTATGACGTTATCACGTAAAATTATCGTCCGTAAACCGACTTTACAGACAACCAATTTTTTTTTAAATTATTTTTTATTTTCTCATATTTATTATCTTTTCTCACATTTATTACCTGAATTTTTCCTATGTCTACTGGAAGGTTTGTTTTACATTTAGTTCGTTAGAATCAATCATGATTATGCCATACAATATCGCAAATCTCGGGAGTGTATTCATTACATTATTGACATCTAAGCTGTGTTCTCGGGAATAATCGCAAAAAAACATGATTAATGGAGGGAAATTGATCTGTTGAAGCAAACATGTTTTGTCATTTGTACGAACAAAATGGGAGAAGAAAATAAAACAAATACGAAGGAAAAAGTTCCAAAGAAAATTGGACCGAAACGTTTTTTGTGTTGGCATCACAGGAGTTCTATCCGTCCAAAGATTGTTGAACTGTGAGGCCCCCAATATTGGAAATGTAGTGATACGGAAGGAATTGAGGGAAACGAAGTAAAATGGAGAAGGATGTTTAGAAACGGTAAAATGAGTTTTTTTGTTTACGAATCGTCGAATTATTTGGCAATCAATCGTATTTTCATCACTTGTCTGAATTCTTCACACATTAAGTTCCAATTTTGAAAATGACACTTAACTTCAAAGCAAACCCAAGTTCCAGAGTTCATTGAACCAAAGTTACACGGTACGCACACGCGGCCGAAATTATTATTTTTTAAAGCTACTCCGAATTCCAGAGTTAATGCTCATTCCATTTCTACCGATTTATTACATATTTTCCTTAAATACTTAAAGTTTTAAAGCTCTTAAAAAATGTTGTTCTTGAAGATAATATAATATATTATCTTATCTTCAAATTGAATATAATGTTTATTATTATTAATGAATTAATCATTCTATTTCTATCCACAAGTCAGCGTGAGTCGGGTTGGAGTCTGGATTCTGGATTGACTCTTTACTCCTAACATCTGTTCGTTGGCCGATTGACCTCGGCGGCTCCCAAATAACTGGTTTGACTATCAATTGCAGACGTATATCATTATTAGTATATTTATTTTCATTTTTTTACCACGTTTTAGGAAAGGATTAAAATTAAAATTACTGGGGTACCCCGTTCTTATTATAAGTCAATACCTATTTTAAAATATCACAACAGGAAAATTATAACGTTATATCTAAAAGAAAACACACTACAAGCATTAATCTTTATTTGGTTGCAAAATTGTATATATATGTTCTTCCTTCCCATGTCCATAATCCATGTCTTAATTCTTCTTTTGAAGTCGTTTATATTGATTTGTAGTTTTTACCCGTTCATATGCTGCTGATATATGAATCCAACAAAATTATAAAATTGTTGAATTATGGATAATTTTTACTATATTTATCATACATTAATTTATTGTTTTTATTTATTTTAACGCCCATTGGGTTTTTACGTTGATATAAAAAAATTTCACATTGATATAAAAAAATGTATAAAGAAAATGAGTATATAATGGGAAATAATAATTTTGTAATCGCAATAACAATAACTAATTAAGGATAATACTATCTGAACATTGTATTTTCTTTTTTAAGAAAGCAATGTTATTCAAATTAAATTCATGATGTTAAAGGACGTAGGTACTTGACTTACTTTAAACAGTGATTCCTGGCATTATTTAGCGTAAAAAATGTTTTTATTTTTGTATATACGAATACCGCACTAGAGTTCCAATTGCTCCCAACTGGAGGAACCAGTGAGACTATGGCATGCCCAATTGGGGTATGTTGTGAGGCTGAAGGCTGAAGGGGAGGGGAAGGAGATGTGAAAGAGGAAGGTGGGAAGTACCTGGCTATTCAGATCTCGTCACCAAACACGGCTAAAGCCATTTCAAGCAACGTTTCAATTCTGGATGGTGATCTTATACCAGGGCGTTACTAAGAGTATCTTCCACTGTAGAACGTGCCGCACATATACTTTATATTATTTTTTATGAATAAATTGTGAAATAACACAAATTAATCAAATAAAATTTATTTCCCACGCCGGGATTCGATCCCGCGACCTTCGGAATGCGAGTCAAGAGTCTTACCGCTGGACTACGCCGGCCGTCAACTAAAAACATAAACATAAAACTAAACGTAAAACTAAAAACATTAAAAAAACAGAAGGTATTGGACAGTTTGGGTCGGGGTGAGGGGTTGGGTGGTTACTCGGCTGAATGACCATTGACGACACGAGGAAGTTTTTTTTGTTTGAGTTTTTTTAAAATGTTTTTGAAAAAAATTGACCTTAAAAACACACCGTACCAAAATATCATTTACATATTCTACTCCAAATAATGTCAGGAATCACTGGTTAAAGAAAGACGAGTACGTTATTTAATACCCTTTATTATGTCGACAGAGCAAGTTTCATTCCCCATACGATACAATCTCTGTGAACAAGAATTGAACATAAAATTAGTGTGAGAAGCAACTGCAAGAAATGGAGCATGTAGTATGACGAAGGAGTTGTCCCGGCTTTGTCCAAGTCTCCTGAAAGGCTAAACAGAACCCCTTTCAAGTACATAAACTTATGACAAATATTTAAGTATTCATTTGAATTCACTGAATATTCGAATTCATAGTAATACCGAAGTTATATTTTGAATAATCAATAATATATTCAAGAAGTTCGTCATAAATATTTTTCTGTCAATAGTTAGAAGCAATGAAAATAGTGATCTCCTTTTTCACACGAAATTAAGCCTTCAAATTTTTTTTGTGTATCTAGTTCGTACAAGCTTTAAACGTTAACTCTTTTGCTCTGTGTAGCGGCAAAAATCGGTTAAAAAAATAACACACCGCTGATTCTCAGTCCGTTGTTTCATATTATTTGAATGAAGCAGTTATTTATTTATGTGATATTGTTTACACCCAACCTTTAATCTAATTTCAGATCTTAATCAGAGATCTGAGGCAGAAACTCTTTGATCGTCTGCCGACTCTCGCAATGGAGAGGGGCAGGTTTTTGCACCGATATCTCCTCATAACAAGGGGCAACAATTCTCACTTAAGCTTCTTGGAAGCTTTTGAAATTATTTATCCTTAATATAAATTTAGAAGCGACCTTGAATATAAGATAGTCTTTATGATAGTGGAGCATACGTAAGAACCTTGACTCCAGACCGTAGGCAGTATCGGATTCGATTCCCGACGAAGTCAAATTTTCTTTAAAGATAAACTTAACATTATTCATAAACCTGCTCGTTCACAGATTGTGCAAGTTATGCTTTATATAATTTTTTTTACCTTAGATTCAATCCAAATTTATATTTGTAAACCTTTTGTTGAAAGAATTGAGTTTATACGGACAAAACTATTTATTCATTCTGTTCATGTTCTCAATTTTCCGGAGCCAGTGAGACTATGACATTCTCGATTGGGGTATGTTGCGAATCAGAAAAGAATGGCGAAGGAAAGGAAATGGGGAAGATGAAGACTGAGGAGTACCTTGCTATTTACTTCTGGTTACCAAACACGGCTAAAGTCATTCCACCAGTATCTTCCACTTGCTATGAATATCGGCTAATAAAACTTCAATGTTATAGCTGTGCAAGATAGTGTCACTTACCTAGGTACACCATTCTATAAAGATCGCGGGAATATGTAGAAATATTAACACTTAACGATTAGTGATTACATTTTATTATCACTTTAGGTAATGCACAATTTACTGAGAAGGTTTTTAAATATTGAGAAGGCATGTGTGGTCGACTCTAGAACCGAAATCGCGCAATGGCGCTGCTAGTAAAACTCTCGAAGCTTCTTGAAATTCTGGGGTGGCCAGTGTATGGAAAATAATGAAACCACTCTATAAATAACCAACTCCCCACAATGTTGTGCCTCTCGGTGTACTAGACGCACGGGAAAGGAATTTTAGCAGAAATCCAATTCAATCATCAACAATCTTTTTCACTCTTTCCTATGAAGCAAAATTTAAAAACCATCACCGAGTAATTCCTGACCTTGGAGAGGCAAATAAGTTAGAACATTAAAATAATGCCTGTGGCTTATACCTGTCATGTATTATGGTTCTGTACCTATGTAAATATCGACCGTCTGGTTGATTAGTCAAACATCTCAAATACAAATACTTTTTTTTCTCTTCTAAATAACCAATGTACAATAACTATTATATAAAAAAAATACATATAAAACTTTCTATTACAACACAAATACTTGTCACACATAATCATAAATAAACACGTAAACACCTCAGCACAGGTTCTCCTAGTGAGGTATTCACGAAACATACAACAATACCCATCCACAGTTACACCTTCACAAACCTACCTTACACCCAACATAATAAAATCGCAAAATATATTATGTAAAAATGTTTTCAAAATTGATCTATTATGTTTAAATGTTAATTAATAGGTAAATACTGTAATACATAGAAATAAATAAATAAATAAACAAAGTTTTGATATAACGAGGAAAGCAACATTCGAATGCGCACCATAAATCAAATATCATTTTCACGTGTCTGTGTTTTACATATTAAATATGCTATAAAACAAATCTGTAAAGCGTGACGGTCTGGTACATTATTAGTATGACATTTTGAATTTTCCTACTAGTAACCCAAAAAAATATTTTTTTTGTTTATTCCACTACAAGTTTGTCTGAATTATAATTGATTTGGTGGTGTTTATGAGTATTGTACCAGATAGAGGGTACACTTTTACGTATAGAACTGCTTATAGATATTGTGTTTTCAGACAATTTTCATAATTCGAAAAAAAAATTCACTTGTTTTAATTAATGACTTTCATTTTGAATGCGTAATTTTTTTGCTACTGGTTATAATTAACCATTCAGTAATACCCAGGTAAACAAATTTAGGTACCAAAAACAAGCCTTGTAAATTTTGATATCCCAAAAAGTCATCTAGGTTTTTTTCCCCAATGTCTCAGACTTTATTTGGCTTTGCGAGTAATAAGATATATTGTCTTAAGCCGGCTGGGGGAAAGTTCCAGAAGGTTTTAGAAAGAAAAACAGCAGGCTGAATGTTGACACCGCAAATACCCCCCACCCAACCCCCCGGCTATAAATCAATAATTGGTGGAATTCGCTCTCTCGTAAGAGAATTCTTCAATTCATTGAATAATGGGAATTCTTCCCCTATCTTTTTTGGTTCATTTCATATGAATACTATGAAATATTGCATTCTATTACCTCTAGCCCTTTTCCTTTCTGTATAAGTCGGCGCCTTTTCGCGCCACCTGAGCCAAATGGTTTTTTTTTCTCTTCATTTTTCATTAGATTTATTATTTTTTTGTCAAAAATACGCATAATTTGTTTTGCTTTTCGTTAAGATTCGTTTATCGTGCTTTAATGTTTTATTTATTTAATTGTGTATGAAATTTGAAATGAAGATTTTTAATTTATTTATTTCTATATTCTATAAAACAGGTTAACCTAATTATTAACATTTTTACATAATATATTTTGAAATTTTATTATGTCGGGTGTAAGGTAGGATTGAATGCTGTGTTTGTGCTACCATCATTTTAAGGGAAGAAACTTCGGCGAAAAAGGCCTTAAGCCCCCGCATTCCGCATTTCTACTGTTTTTTGTCTTTATTTTATTTTTAAATTTTTTCTTTATTACTCATTGCTTTGATGGTTACATAATATGGAGTTATTTTTTATCATCATGCTAGGTATATGTCCGTGTTATTGTGGTTGATAATATCTGATCGATTATATAGTGATCAATTTATAACATATTTCTCTTGAAAACTTTCAGTTCGTAAGTTTCTTTAAAAATATATGTTATTTTTTAAGATAATATTTATATGATAGAAAAAAATCGCGAAGTATACTCCGAAAATTATTAAAAACACATTTTGTTGTGTTATTTAACATATTTAGGTATGGAAAAATTCGCAATGTATCTTTAAATTTATCTTAAGCATTTGTCGAGAAATTTTTGCTCTACTTTAAACAAGTCATGTTTTACTAAACATTTTCACTATTTTCGCTTAATTATAATCTATTTTTTTAATATTAGCGCGCTCCCTCTTTCATTCGTATTTACATATCTCCCTTTCCTCTTATTTTTAAGGTTTACTACCGGGCCTTAAGCCGTCGACTGACTGAATAAACTCAACATTCCACTTTTACCTCTACCGTCTGTTTTCCACCATACGAAGAAGAAGATTAAAGCCGATGACAACATTTGACATTTTCGGTTTCTCCTGTAAGGAGTTATTACGAAAAATCTTGGAAAGTTGGAAAAACTAAACAATAAACTAAGCCTTTGTTGACAGTTTAATATATACAAACTTTGAAGCTATTATTTCTCCAACATTTTCATCATTTGTAATTTGGGAGGCGGGAATGGGTACCGCCGCCCCGGGAACCTTTATTGGATAACCAACACCTCTGCCATAGGTCACCCCAAGTGGTTCGCTACGTTTGGTGATTTAGCAGGGGTGCCCGGGCTCATGGGGTGAGGTTTGTATAGGTCTTGGGAGGCGGATGACCAGGACACACTGAACCCCAGATTCCTACCACACCCCTTAAACCATTTTCCTTCGCAGGACTCTGATTCCCTTCCTTTCCTTAAAAAACCCTCCCCATAGCATCCCCAAAGATGACATAGGCCCTCAGGGAAATTATTTTCCTCAGGGCCCCCTGTGTGGGGCTCATGTAAAAAAAAAATTAAGGTGATTTTTTTTTAAATAGCCCCTAACATAATCTATTTCACCAAGTTTTTTTCATCACCTTTAATGAATTTTCAAAGGGGTGTTGAAATGCACTTGTCGAGCTGTCATTTATAAACCATATATTTATTTTATTTCAAATGAGGAATAATAATGAGAACGTGTCGCTTCTTCGACTCGTTCTTGTGTTCAACTGATCGGCTGTGGAATGATTTGCCGGACTCTGTGTTTCCTCCTTCCTACAACATGGGTCTCTTCAAGACCAATGTTCATTCCTTCCTCTCTTCAAAAAAACCCTCCACACAGCATCTCAGACGACATAGGCACTGAGGGAAATTGTTTTCCTCAGTGTCTCCTGTGTGGAGTTAATCACTACCTCAATGACAATTCTTTTTTCAGGCAGGTAGGTATCATAATATTGAACAAAATCTTAATGAGAAAGTCCAAATAAACACGACGATTTCATATATATAAAAACATAATCTTTTCTGAATCGTTAAAACGGCCGCCATATTGAAACGGAGACGGAACATATAAATAAATTTATATACGGACATGTCAATGTAATTAAAGTTTAATAATTCTTCATAACAATGTAATAAAGGACGTGTTCAGTTTTAATTTGCAGCTGCAAAATGCAATTAAGGAGTGCATTGCAACGATCTCGGTGTAGTTAAAATAATCATCTTTGCTCTTTTAATCACGTCATAAAAGTGCCGCCCCTTGACCGTCACTGTTCAGACAAGGATTTGCTCGTATAATTCAAGACATTACATGCACATTATTGCGTAGTATTTTATCGTATAAACTTTGTATCAGAGGCGGATACAGAAAAAAACTTAAGGGGGGGGGTGGGATAAATCTTGAGCTACCTTTACTTTTATCGTTATAAAAAAATTATCAAGTTAGGTTAGCTAGCTATGTGCCAGACAGAAACGTATAAAATACGATGACGCGGACGCGCGCGAGTGCTACAAGGAAGTATGACTACTCGATAACTCGGAGTCGAATGACGAAAGAAACGAACGAATAGCGGGCGGGCTTCACAAGTAGGGGGCGCGCGCCCCCCTTATGCTTTGTATTATGTGGAATGCATACCTTTTCAATATACCTATTCACGGTACCCGAATACGGTTGTTGCCCTTGAACTTATTTCAAAGCATGCAAAGCATTTGGTACCCTGTTTACTCACCGTTTAAATATATTTTGCAGACTTCTGAATGCACTAACACAATATTCCATTTGAGCGATCGATCTCCACACAGGAGGCCCTGTGGAAAAACATTCCCTCAGGGCCTTTGCCATCTTTGGGTGTAAGCTGTGTGGAGGGTTTTTTTTATTTATTTATTTATTTATTTATTTATAAATAAACGCCCTTTTTCGGGGCTTTTACATATATAGCATAGAAAAAACATTTTATTGTACATAACTGAACTGCCTCAATAACAATATTTTAAATTTATTCAAAGATAAATTGAAGATGTCCACTGACTTGGTATAATTGTTTCCCTCCATTAGTGTTCTGGGCAAAGAGGAATACATATGATAGTTAGTCCCAGAATTTCTGCACTGAAATAAATCCTGACTTCTAGTATTACGAAGTGGAATTCGGAAGCTTATCAATTCAAGTAATACCGGACTATCAACTAAATCATTATGGAAAGGAAGGAGGGTAGGAATTCGGCGGTAAATATTTCCAGGAGTGACGGATGTATAAATCCATCCCTCTCGCTGCGATTCAATGGGATGGGTTGAGAGAGTCCGGCTGGAGAGATCTAGGTTAGGTCTCCCTCAGCCAGTCTCTCTCGATCCGGCCCGCCATGCAAAAGATAGGCAAATGGATTCGCCTTTAGACAAACCTCACTCCCGAGAAACGTGCACCCCTGCTAAGCTTCTAAACGTAGCGAACCACTTGGAGTGGCCTGCGGCAGGTGTGTAGGTTATCCAATAAATGGTTCCCGGTGCGGGCGTCCCCATACCCGCTTCCCAAATTAATTAAAATATTATATGTTTTAATTCGTATTTAACATAATGTCAACATTTCTTTGTTTGATATTGACAATTCGTGGTCGTGGAAATTCCATTATAATAATATACAGGGTGTGATGGAAAAATATTTTTAATGTTTTTAATAGAAAAAAATGTCATCAAACAGCAAAATGACAACTACATTTTTACTCCAAATATGCTCAGGAATCGCTGGATAAAATCCCTCGGGTGCTGTTACACCCTGTATGAAAACAAATTGATTTTTTTTCTTCGTGAGTGGAAAAAACGTTTAAAATTGTTTTACTATAAATTTAACACAATATTAGATTTTTTTATCAGCGTAATTGGAAAATTTTTGTATGAAGCGTGCAATCATTTGAAATCTAAGACAACATAAGTAAAATTTACAAAATTTTAAGAAACCCCCGACACAAAAAAGGCTGATAACCTTAAAACGCCTGAACAGATTTTCATGAATTCTAGCTAAGAACCATCTCTATTACGTCAGCTTTCAAACAAAAAAAAAACTGCATCACAATCGGTCCATTTGACCATTGTCCATTTGACGGCCTCCGTGGTCCCGAGGCAAGACTCTCGACTCACAATCCGAAGGTCGCGGGTTCGAACCCGGCGTGCGCAAATAAATTTTATTTGATTAATTTGTGTTATTTCACAATTTATTCATTTAAAATAATATATAGTATATTTGCTGCACGTTTCAGAGTGGAAGATACTATATAATAGTATCGCCCTGGTGTAAGACCACCAATCAGAATTGAAACGTTGCTTGAAATGGCTTTAGCCGTGTTTAGTGACCAGATCTGAATAGCCAGGTACTTCCCCACCTTCCTGTTCCCTATCTCCTTCCCCTACTACCTTCAGCCTCACAACATACCCCGATTGGGGATGCCATAGTCTCACTGGCTCCAGACGGGAGCAGTTGGGACTCTTGTGCGGTATTAACTGTAAAAAAAAAAAAAAAATTCGTTTAGGAGCTACGATGCCACAGACAGACAGACACACAGACACGTCAAACTTATAACACCGCTCCTTGCGTCGGGGGTTAAAAAGCTATCAAAACAGATTTTTAAAAAACGCTAGAAAAATCTACGTGACTATATTTATGTTCAGTGTTTTAACTTTAAACGGACGATATTTATGAAGCGTTAAGCCGCCGCTACCCGAATTTCTACCGATTTCTTGCATATCTCCCTTGAACATTTGAATTTTTTAAGCTCCTCCACGCCGAAAAGCAAATTATTTGAAATTCTCTCGATAGAAAAAAATCGCAAAGTATGTAAAATGTTTATTTTCACGCCTGTCTCTATTATTTAACAAGTTATATGAATGAAAAAATTCTCAGTGTTTATTTGAACGTCGTTTTAGACAACCCCACGAGATTTTTGTGTATTCTAAACGAGTCGTGCTTTATTAAATATTTTCACAATTTTCGCTTCAAATTTATCGTTTTAAATATTCGCGCGCTCTCTCCAACATTCGTAATTAGTGTAATTACATATCTCTCCATCTTCTTCTTTTCGAAAGAGGATACGGTGCCTTAAAGCGCACACCCGCTTTCTTTAAAATATTGCCAATTTCAAAGAAGGTGGTAAGATTGTAGTCATTTTACTCGTATCCATTAAAATCGACCTGGATCTGAGAAGAGGCCTCTACCAAGTTAATGTACGAATGCACTTTGCTGCATGTGTTTATTGTCAGTGCCCGTCCATAATTCTTATTTCTCACCAGCCGTACCTGTTGCACAAGTGGCTGAATCCTTGCTGCATATAGGATACACATATAATTTATTCAGTGTTTTGATGCTGCACTCACTCACATCATCCATTTATCTCACGCCATAAAACTTGGAACTTGATCAACCGTCTTGTCTACACTTTTATGACCCTTCTCTTTTCTTTGCTTTGGGTTGAAATAGATGGCTACTGCCTTTCATGCCATTTGTTGAATCCCTTATTAGTCTGCAAGAGAATGTTGAATCTTGATTTTTAAATTATATAATTAAATAATTATGAAAAAATCAAAATCTCACATCATATCCTTGTCGTATCCCTGTTTTTAACGATCAGTGACTTGCAAGACTTTCAATTTGGTGGGCGGATACGAGTACCGCCGCCCCGGCAACCATTTACTGGGTAATCAACACCTCTGCCATAAGTCACCCTAAGTGATTCGCTACGTTTGGTGACTTATCAGCCCCGGTTCATGGGGTGAGGTTTGTCTAGGTCTTGGCAGTCAATGGGTTTGCCCACCTACTGCGTGGTGGGCCGGATCGGGAGACGTTGATTTAGGGAAACCTAACCTAATTTCCAGCTGGACTCTCCTGACCCACCGCCTTGCCCCGCGGTGGGAGAAATGGATTCATACGTCCGTCACTTCTAGACGCATTGACCCCAGATTTCTACCCAACCCTCGTATTTTTTTCCTTACCAAAACTGCTTCTCCTTCCTTGCCCTAAAAGATCCTCCACACACTATCCCCAAAGATGACATTGGCCATGCATGATTTTTTTTCTTCACGGCCTCCTGTGTGTGGAGATAATGTAAAAAAAGTCTTGTCCGTGTTGCGCATCTTCCTATTTTCCTAGCATATCGTTTCGGACAGCAGTGTTCATCATCGGATCTGATGACAAAGGGCAAATGATAAGTATAGATTAATACCACAAAAGTGTAATTGGGTCGTTCTTCTTTTTAACCTACATAACTTTTACCACTCTGTCACATTTCCACCACTCTGTCACATTTTGTTTTTACTATAAATGAATTCTCTCTGGATCTCAGAAGCGAAATTGTAGCAAGGGGGGAAGGAGACTAAAAATGCCTATTGGGGTGACAAACACGAGCTGCGAGTAAACCTATTTCGAATGACAACCCACGTTACCTAATTACCTTATTTATCTTGATAATAAAGCGTACTCCTTTGCCTTTCTCACTAATAAATTCCTGATTTTTTTTTGTATAAATTATCTATGAATTATTATTCATGTTCGGTTTTAGATAACTAAAGATTATTTTGGATAACTTTGATTTGGTCTTTCCTTTTGTAGATGCAATCAAGGTGAATTCAAGTGACAATTTTTTCTTTTAGTTTTATCGCTTCGGAAGTTAAACCGGTTCTGTTTCCGGAAGAAATTTCCGCTCGTTGCAGGTGATGAATACACTTACCTAACACGCTTATCTTTCACCGCGATTTTTACTTCACCTTGAACAGGCTCGATTGACTCTGAAGTTCAGACAAATTTGCATTATTATTCATTGCGACTCATAATGAAATCACTGTACTGTTCTTATATTAATAATTTGTAGCCAATTGAATTATGCCAACTTTTGAAAACGGCACACGAAACAAATGGCGCCTCAAACATAAGCATTTGAGCAAACTTTTCAATAACCTATAAACTTTACTGATACCGTTTATGACTAATTCAACACTTTTCGTCTCCTTCCGGCTGTCAGCGGGCAGTTATCAGCCAGTGTAGGCACCCAATGTGCGAATTGTGCGAATTCCACCATTAGGTTTAAATTCTGGCCTTTGCTATGTAAAACAGAACACATCTATCGAGATTCAATTTAGCGTTATGAAACACCGTCCCATTTGAATTTCGAAATCATGTTGAACCTAAGTTTTATTTAGAAATATTGTCCAAAATTGGGCCTGTAATTGGATTACGATACACAGCCACTTCTTGTACTATTCTTTATTCTATGGTATTTATTTATTGCGCTAAACATTATTTGCACGGCGCCATAACTGTCATGTCGACCAATGAAACAAATGAATGGTGTCTCGAATTTCTGAAGCAATAGAATGCCACCACGTTTCCGTTTGTACTTATGAATGGTCCATAAAGCTTTAATTACTTATTACTTATAAATAATTACTAATTTAATGTGAATTTAAAAAGAAATGTATGTCTGTATTAACTAAATGTATTTACTGTGCTACACAATCATTTTCTTACAGGCAACTGCATTATATATCAACTATCAACGTCTGAGTCGAATCATTACGAACAAATTACGATCCGATTTGTTTGAATTTAAGAATGCCACTTAAACATAGTTTTGAACGGCTTATAAACTTTATAACCAATGTTAAAATTTGATTTGCGTTATTTTTTGTAATGTTTGGACTGAATCAGTGACTTGACAACAAATTGCCCAATTTTTTAACCAACTTTTAATTATTTCCTTCTCCAAACTCACTCCTTCGTCAATATTCCTTTCCCCACATATATTTTTCACTCGAAGCTAAAAAGCTCAAAATTATTTTATTGCTACTTCAATCTAAGGCAGATTAACTAATATTCCAACCTACTTAATCTAAACATTGAACCACTTGGCTTGGGCACGTACTGATCACCGAATTCCTTGGAAAATACTGAATGCGATTCCAGAGGGTGTGAAGAGAGGATGGGACTGCCATGGACGAAGTGTGCAGTGGGTCGTCTCCGACCCGAATAGGACAAGGGGAAGATGATGATGATGATGGAAATATTCACTACGTAAAAAATACCCTGCCTTTGTAAAGTACTGAACTTTTGTCTATATAGTAGGAATTTATACACCTTTTTCAGATTGGAATTCCTACACCAACACAAACCTTTCCTTTTACCCTTCATTCCCACTCCTCATAATCTTTTCCTTCCCAGAACTTCCTCTCCTTCCTTTCAAAAGAGGGCGTGGGGTCAATGTAAAAAAGACGCGTTTTATTTGTTCCATGTTTTTTCAATACATATATAAATCAATTTTTTATTTTTTATATGAACTCCACACAGGAGACTCCGAGGAAAATAATTTCCCTCAGGGACTATGTCATCTTTGGGGATGCTGTGTGAAAGATTTTTTTTTAAGAAAAGGAAGAATAGGAGAGTTCTGGGAAGGAAAAAATGTTGAGAGGTCGGTAGGAATCTGGGGTTCAATGTGTTCACGTCATCCGCCGCCAAGACCTAGACAAACCTCACCCCATGAACCCGGACACCCCTGCTACATAACCAAACGTAGCGAACCCCCTGGGGTGACCTATGGCAGAGGTCGATTAAAGATAGTGTAAGTATTTATTGACATGTGACCTATTAAATGGCGTGATTCGATCCCGCGAACTTCACATTAAATAAACGATCTTGGTCCTTTTTTAGTTTTATCTTTTGTTGTTTTAGTTTAATGTTATGTTTGCTAGTTTTTATTTTATCAAGCAGCTCACGGCGAATTCATTTCCCGCTCGCCCCTTCCCTGCGGAAAAGCCCGGTACGCCCTTGACTTGCTCCTCAGGTATTGCGGTTGAGTT
Source organism: Glyphotaelius pellucidus (assembly GCA_936435175.1). Classification (NCBI taxonomy): domain Eukaryota; kingdom Metazoa; phylum Arthropoda; class Insecta; order Trichoptera; family Limnephilidae; genus Glyphotaelius; species Glyphotaelius pellucidus. Next base: position 6,466,642 of record OW386545.1, on the reverse strand, counting down.
TTACGGCAGGTAGATGTAGATTTTTTTTATGAACAATATTCACATTAGGGTCCGCCCTCGTCATTATGTCAAAACGTGTCCGAAGCTACAGTGGCGCATCAAGGGCATTGCACTAAAACGTCGGAAGGTTTAGTTATTTACGAATTTTACATTTTAATATTTGTTACTTTCGTGTTAAACATTAATAACTCCCATTATAATATTTTGTTAAAAGTCCGAAATAATCTTTTGTTTCTGAATTGTGATCTCTTTATCAGGGCAATTAGTAGGCAAAAAAAATCAGAGTGTGCAATTCACACGCGGTAGAAGTGAAACTAGAAAGTCGCTAGATGTCGCTTTCTTTTCTTTTGCCTGTTTATTTCAAAATGAAGATTGCATATTGATTTCTCAAAAATAAAACTTTTTATTTTTTTTTGATTTCGTGGGAATCGAACCTCCGTTCGCTGGTAGTCTGTCTTTCTGGCCGCGATTTGTCGGGCGCCTTAGCCGCTGTGCTACGGGAGGCTCGCGCCGAGGCGCGAATAAACCGCATTATATTAGAACCAACGACCCATCAAATAATAAATTTAGTGACGCACTTCCGTTTCATCCGAATTTCAAATCACTAACGAGGCTAAAGAAGTTTCACTTCAAAACTATTCAAAAATGTAAAGATTTGTCAATGTAATATTTCGATTCGGATCCAAAATTGTCTCATTGTAAGAAAAAAAATTGGCCTTCGTCGAGTTTTGAATTCGAATCGAGATTTGTGGTTTGTAAGAATGATGTTTGCAAAATCTCGTCGGTATGTACTTCTTAAGAACTGTCGTTTTTATTATTTTTGTATTGTAAGGTTCTGTTCATTTTTTACAATTCGTAGTGCAGTGACAAACATTAAGGACGGGTTGTTGCACAAAATTTGAACATTTCATCAATTATTCAAGTTCTGCAAAGTCCTTCTCGAGTACTGCGAAACAACCGTCCCATGATGAAATAATAACAGAACTTAAAAATAAATTTCACAGAACTTTATTATTAACTTGAAACCTGAAATTTTATGAATTGTTTTGTGTAATCTAAGAAAACCCGTCCTAATAATAGTACACTGAATTATTATCATTTATTTATTTATTTTATTTTAGGAAGAATTATCTAGGAAGGAACTCGTTAGTTGCACAACTTTAACTATAACGCGTCTGTATAGAATGTATATGCGCAACTACTACTATTGATATTGTGGATACAAAAAAATATGTGAAAACAAAACGGTTTATTTCTTTTTTGCACATAAAATTTTGTTGACTTTGAGGTAAAAACACCCGAGCACACTGATTAGTCAAAAATCGCATTTTTACCATCGAAGCAAGTGAAATGTGCGCGTTGTTGCCTCCAAAACTGCTTTCGAATTACGGCTTCAGATGCAGTTTAAAATGGACTATAAATACTTTATTTAAACAAGACAAAATGGCGTTTACTGGAATTGAGTAATAATATATGTAGGAAAAACAAGGTATGCAAGGAAAAAGGAATGACCAATCACTTAGCACTTCTCTGCGAAGGAGCACACGACGCAACTACAATATAGTTATGTTGTTCCACCGCGATACCTCGAGGTAATTAATGCCACAATAAAACGAATGATCTCAAAACGATATTATCTTTTTCCGACGTGGTCAAATTCATTCTTTTTACTTAAAAACGATATTTTTCAGACGAAAATACCAACAACTTACTTTCAACTTAGTCTCAAATCTTTTGTTTTCAAAACAAATGCACTCGAATTTTCACTAATTTTCTTGCCGTTGTTTCAAATTTCAAATTTCTTTCCAGCAAGGTAATTGTTAGGGAGAGGTAGAAACTGAATAAATGACATCCCGAGTAGGAACTAAGCTATTCTCATTTCATAAACAAACACGTGTTTTACCAATTAATATGGAATTTCACTCATGATCATCAACAATCACGTTTACCTACAGAAGAATATCTCCTTGTCGGTTACTTGCCTTGTTCAGCCTTCCAGTTGGCATGCTGATCCGTTCCTCGATAGCATCCATCCACTTACTATGAACATTTTGAAAATTCTCGATATATTTTTCACACTTAAAACAAGTTTGGAAAGAATCCTCCCAACTTCAACTCCAAGAGTCGAGTGTTTGTTTGACCTCGTAAGTTCGCACTTCAACTATAAACTCTCAACCTCTGAGATTTGTCCCTCTTTTACTATCATCAGTTTAGTAAACAAAAAAGGGTCGAGTATAAATAATACAATTTAAAAATCTTTGAAAATTTACCCAAGTCTACCAAATTTGCTCTTCTTAAAGGCAATGTCAGCTTTACTAACATAAAATATTCGATACTTTTTGGCTTCGGATAAACTCCTATGGCCTCCATTAATGTTTAATATCGTGGATGAATAAAACGATCGCCGTTTTTTGTAATATTATTATTTCAGCGTTGTGGCCCCTCAATTTATAGAAATGTTTTTTTTTTGTATTTCTTGGACATTAACTATGTATGTATCAGTTTCTAGATATTTTTGTTTTGAAGAGTTTTATTTCACATGTACATTTTTTACTTAATTTTTGTTTATCTGCTTCAGATTTGGACAGTTAGTTTTAAGAGTGCTAGTGAATGTCACGGAAGTGTCGAAACCGGTAGCAGATAAATAAAAATTAGGAACAAATGTGCATTTGAAATAAAACTCTTTCAACAGAAATAATGATATGTTGCTTACAGAATCTTTACTAATATTTTAAATGCGAAACTGCGTGGGTTTGTTTGTTACGCTTTCACGCATAAACCAATAAAATGATTTTTTAAATTCTTTCACTTATAGAAAGCTACATTATATGCGAGGCTGTACGCAATAGTAAACTCTGGCGTTGTGAAATTATAAATATTAATATTTTATATTTATCATACGTTTTCTGTCACTAACAGAAGCTTGAAAAGAGTTATTGCTAACGTCAGAAAACAAATCGTTGCCATGCAAATGCTGTTGATATATTTAAATAAAAATAAATCTCCGAAATGTTGTACTACGGAATTGCAAATTTGAGTATCTCTCCGGATATGGAAAGATTGACGGTAATACATAGAGTGCTGCATAATAGTATCACGTGGCTATATATTACATATGACGTCATTGCCTATCGAGGTTACTGTGTTCCAGTGACTAGCTGTCACCGGAGCACATTGGATCTGAGGATCCGGCTATTTTTGGAACCGGTTCCTATCGGATTTATAAAATGGTCACCAACAATCAAACTGGGCGAAGCAGAATAAAAAGCCGCACGCAGGGCCTAGCAGAAAAAACCTGCGGCGCGGGTTTTCAACTGCTAGTAACATATAATTTCATTAACTTTCTCCCTCTTTTACAAAATTACTTTATATATTTTTGAAGCCGTTATTACCTGCCTTGCATGATACATCCCTTGAGGTGCCTACCAAGTACCATTAAAGTACTCGAAAGTATCTACAGAAAGGGATTTGCTAACAAAGCTTGTTTCTCCGAGTGATTGAACGATATGAATAAACATAAAATATTGTCTCTGGAGTCACGACTTGATGTATCCGATTGTGTTTTGATATTGGCCATTTTTCTTTTTGCATATGTACCGAGGAAGACGGATCGTGCCTTGTAAATGTGTAATTTATTTCCATTGTCGTTATCTTCGGTAATAGCAGATCTTTTGAGACATTTTCGCAATGCCTCGCTGCATGTTTTTTCGTAATAATTCCAATGAACCAGTCCGAAGTTAAATGATGTAATATATAGGATTCGTTAAATCTGAAGCAAGAACAATTCATAATATAACTTTGATAAATCATAATCGAGACGTAATTATTAATGATTGTATTTTTTGTGTTCATACCACATTCTGGCCACTGACCAAAAAATCATCAAAAAACAGGTACATATACGATTTGAAACTGATTTTTCCAATTTGCTTTTAGACTCTTTATTTTAATTATTACTCGCCTTTATTGTCTTTTATACAACAATTTTATAAGTTGTTTTTATCACTCTTAATGCAAATACTTAAAAATTAAACATTATAGAAAATATAATGAAAAATGTGACAACGAAGGCATAAAATAAAATATATAGGTAAAAATGTGAATTGAGAATTCTTTCATAAGTAAACAGTAGGAAGTATACGTCATGTATCTAGATCATAGGTTCTCAACGTGGGCGTTTCAGACTTTCAAGGGGCGGTAGGAGAGGAGGTAAAAACCCATCCAACCCCATCCCATCCCGCCCCATCCCATCCCGCCCAATCCCATTACGCCCCCCCGGTGTGGTAAATATAATCGTGACAATAGCTGGTTCAGATTCACGACGACAGATGGTAAGTAAAAGCAGTTGGGGGGGCTAGAAAAAAATATTATAACGCCCCCATGTGGGCATTTGAGAAATTCAGGGGGGCGGTAGAAGACCCATAGAAAACTGGGGGGGGGGGGGGGGGGCGTTGAGGAAAACTAGTCGGCGTTGAGATGGCATAGTGAGAGTGTGGGAAGGTAAAAAAATATGGACAAAAAAAAACTCGCTTATCACGTACTAAAAATTTTACGTGTATTATTATTGAGAATTGACACTATATCATGAATACAAGAAGGAAGGAGGAGCAACCCGGTAGCCCTCCCCCCCCCCACCCTCGTAAATATAATCGTGACAATAGCTGTTTCAAATTCGCGACAGATGTTAAGTAAAAACAATTGGGGGCGCTAGAAAAAAAAAATTCTCAAAGTGGGCGGTGGACAAAATAAGGTTGAGAACCTAGGATCTAGATAGATAAAATTATTGGAGTAAACAACATTTATTTGATTATTTTTAAGATGAAATATATCTCCCAGATTAGAAAACCGAATCAGGCCAATAAAATTTATTACATACTTATGTACAAGAAATAATTATTTGAAAATGTTTGTTAAATTTCGCCACATGTAAAATAAAAATGACCTTACTTTCTGGCTCGTATACCTTGCCACTAACCTCTTCCATTTTCATCCACGATTCAAAACTGATAGATTTCATTGTCAAACAAATTATGTTAATTATTCTTCTTCTTTGTTTCAGGTATGTTGTCTATTCAAACAATAAATTACATCCCTCGGCAATGGTCTTCTGGCCTGAAAGGAGATTGTAAGTAATTCACATGTTTTTATTTATTTTTCTTTATCTACCCTAGTAATGACTTTATTTATTACTAGCTGGTACCCGGCATGCGTTGCAATGTCTTTCAAATAAATAAATTTATTCTTTCCCGTGCTTCCTCGTAACCTTCCACCTTCTCCGCCTTCCCACTCCCTCGTCTCTTCCCTCTCCGAGAACCCCACCTTCCCCCTGCGTTTCCATGCTGCCGCTAAAATATATGAAATACACATATTTTCATTTATACAAATGTCATCACCCCAGAGCTTACCATTATATACAGTCTATGTTATTCGCTGATAATGTAGCTTTCTATTGGTGAAAGAATTTTTAAAATCGCTTTAGTGGTTTAGGTGTGAAAGCGTAACAAACAAACACACTCACTTTCGCATTTATAATATTAGTATAGGTCATGCAGATGGCAATAAAGCTCGAGTCGTTGAGAACAATAAACATATTAATTATTTTCGCAGCTTATAATAGCTTACATTTATGACGTCGATGGCACGATTATTCACGCTTTCCAAAAAAATGTCTTTTAACAATATTTTTCATGCAATGCGTCTCTTTGTATCAATTTAAAAACATATATATGTGCAAATTATCGGTAGAAGTGAAACCTTCAGAAAACTTAACTTCGAGAGAATGAGACGATTGCAAAGTACCTATCAGGAGTAGGATAATTGTTGGCAAGTTTAAAAATTATTTTACATTTTATTCTGCGAAGCACCGCATAGAGGCCGATAGACAACGAAGCATGGCACAAAGAGAACACCGATAGTCGATCTCATTTTCCTCCAGGCTAAATCGTGTAGATGTATGTGTTTGTCTCTTTTGAGTGCCGCATTTTCGTTTCATCGAGTTTCAAATCACAACGGTGATAAAGAAGTTTTCACTTCAAAAACGGTTCCCGGGCGGAGGTATCCATATCCACCTCCCGAAATGTTAATTACCTACGTACCTACTAGGAAACTAGCACGTACTTAAAAAAGTATTGTTAAATAACAAAAATAACGTTTGATAAATTCTCCCACCTTAACGAACGGATTGCAATCTTTAGAACCCAGGCGTCGGGTGGGAATGCTATCCCTGTTCTACCGGTATTTCAATAGAAGATGCTCTGAGGAACTAGCGTCATTGATCCCTTCGGCACCGCTGCATAGTCGGGAGACACGCCAAACGCGCCAAACACGCCAACATATGCACACGGTTAAGATTTGTCACATGAGAACGGGTCGTTTTTTCTACTACTTTTGAGTTTAACAGCTCGGTTAAGGAACGATTTGCCGGCCTTTGTGTTTTCTCCCTCCTACAACATGGGTCTCTTCAAGACCAATTTTCATTCCTCCTCTCCTCAAAAAGACCCTCTACACAGCATCCCAGATAACATAGGCCCTGAGGGAAATTATTGTCTTCGGGGCCTCCTGTGGAGTTGTAATGTAAAAAAACTAAATTTTCTTTCATGCTTTTCAAAAAATTGCTATTGTTTCTGCAATGTGTGTTTTTGTAGCAAATTTATAGCGATAGCGAATTTGTAAGCAGTTTATGGCGAATTTGTTACGAGTTTATGGCAAATTGCAATATCCCCGTCCTGCGGGTATCGCGCCTGCGCATCTGCAATTATTATTGTATCGGCGAATCGGCCGCCGCGAATAAATCCTCATTACCCTCCCCCCTCCTGAGCCCTCTCCCCCCTCCACACTGCCCGGTTCCCTGGACTGGGCCCCGGCCCGGGTTAACGGCCCCGTGGTGCCCATAATATACCCAATTCTATACCTTTTGAACTTCGCCAAAACAGGGACCGAATTATTGTAATATCAATTTATCGCTTTGGAAAAAGGGTTAAATTAAATAATTTGCTCAAAAACAATTTATTTGTTCAAAAATAATTTATTTGTTCAAAAATATTCCTGCAATAATTCAGCAACTGAATGATACGTACTTTTACAAATTTTAATACCTCACAATAAAAAAATCGAGTGTAGCTCACACCCGGTTGTAGTGAAACCTTTGTCCACACATTCTCAACCAATAGGAAGCAAAGCCTTGAAAAGAGAGGTCATAATCAATGCGGCCAATGATCAAAGTTTGAAGATCGCAAGTACTGTAATGAACAACTGCACCTCGGGTTGACAATACCTAAAAATCAAAGAAATAGTTGGTTTGTTCTCCCCATTTTTTCTCCTCCAAAACTGGACAGATTTTTAAGATTTTTTTACTTACTGTATTAGATATTAGAAGAAAATGCTTTATGTATGTAAGTCATGCTTGATTTTTAAAATACATTGTCTAGTTCGTATACTGAACGTCTGTTGATGGCGTTCAAACCAGGCAAATTTAACTATTTTTGGAGGAAGCTCCTATAAGAAGTAACTTTTCAAAAAAAGCAAAACGTACCGACACGCTGGTGGTCGATATCTATATTATATTAAAAATATTTGCGTTAGGGTCAAAATCGAATTTTAGAAACGACCCGTTCTCGTGAAGCCAAAATCAACTGTGAACGGGTGTTTTGCTCTTGTCTGTCGAGTTTCACGCACGTTCAACGGCGCACCGGGGATCAATGCTGCTAGCTCCTTCAAGCAGGCTCCAGTAAAATATCTGTAGAAAGGAATGAACATGCCATCACTTCGTCTGTGCATTAAAGATGACATTCGGTATGATAACAACGGATTGTCAATCAGACGGACCATCCGACTTAACACAGTATCAAGTAGGTGGTACCTGTGCCGCACACAGCTATAAGAGATAAAAAATTATTTGGCTTAGCCTATTTTAGCAATTGTGCGCCATATATTCCTATTGGGAATGTACGGCGAGCGATATGCCGTAATACGCCAAGCTACATGATCTTTTATCTTTTATAGCTTTGTGTGGCACATGTCTTATCGAGTATTGCGGGGCTCCAACCCAGACTTGGCTCCCAAATTAATTTGTATTGGGCGTGCTTGACATTTGTACGAGTTAGCAGTGTAGTAATAATTAAGTTTAAAAAAAAATCAAATATATAATATCTAACTTTATACTTACACGAAGAACGTTAAAAAGAGATGACAATGAAAGGAAAGTACATATAAATGAAGGGCATTGACAAATTATAATATAAAAAAACATATAGACGACAACTACAAGTCAAAGCTTGAAGATAGATTTAAAAGACTTTAAAAATTACACATTTCGTTTCGACTGCCGAGAGTCATTTAGGCTAACACCAAAAAATTCAATGTTTTGACTTGCGTTAACAAGTTTCGACATTCTGGATAAAGGAGAATGATATCCATAATTAGTAGAATGTTGATTGAGGAACAGCAATTCATTATTTTGGAGTCTACGGGAAGGGATGTAAAGCTGGATGAGTTGTAACAAAGCAGGTGTGTCAGTAATACTGTTGATAATTTTGAATATGCAAATTAGATCAGTGTCCTTTCTACGTTTTTTTAAAGAAGAAATGTTAAAAGTTTGTTCAATTTCATCATTGACGGCCTCCGTGGTCCCGAGGCAAGACTCTCGACTCACAATCCGAAGGTCGCGGGTTCGAACCCGGCGTGCGCAAATAAATTTTATTTGATTAATTTGTGTTATTTCACAATTTATTCATTTAAAATAATATAAAGTATATTTGCGGCACGTTCCAGAGTGGAAGATACTATCAGTAATCGCCCTGGTGTAAGACCACCATTCAGAATTGAAACGTTGCTTGAAATGGCTTTAGCCGTGTTTAGTGACCAGATCTGAATAGCCAGGTACTTCCCCACCTTCCTCTTCCCTATCTCCTTCCCTCCCCACTACCTTCAGCCTCACAACATGGCCCGGTTGGGGATGCCATAGTCTCACTGGCTCCAGACGGGAGCAGTTGGGACTCTTGTGCGGTATTAACTGTAAAAAAAAAAAAAAATACGAGTATTCGCCTCTTTGAAGACCTAATCTCCAAGCGATTCCTCGTAGGAATTGATGTTGTACGGATTCGATGTGACAAATGTGGACAGCATAGAAAGGAGACCAAATAATGATACCAGCAAATACTACCATCCTTTCCATAAGCTGTCAAAAGCACTATTTATAGGATAACATATTTTTAGTAATGATTGCAACGGAATTATCAGCGGCAAGACCACAATACACGTAGGTATACCTATATAAAAACGATCCTTTATTCGGGCCTGAGTCGGTTGGTTATCCGAAAGTTAAAGGAGGGTTGGGACGGGCCGAATGTTGGTTTATCGGCCTTTTACATCGATACTTGCAGGATGGCAGGTGATCGCAGGTGATGAACCTCCTTTGTATCTACCATGCATCCACCATCCATCTACCGTCTGCCTCTGCATTGTACATCTACAGTGTACCTATCTGTACGATGTACATTTTGTGCTTTCTGTGTACGTTAAGGTGGCCGATAGTGTTTGGAATTTTAAAAAAATGTTGTCTATTGCGTATCTTAATATGCATTTTCTGGAAGTTTGAGTCTTGGTTGAGGATTTCACGATACGACACGATTGACTAGGAATGCGTGCTCTGAGGATGGGAAGGAAGTTGAAGTTTAATCGACCGGTATGATTTTAGGTTTTCATCGCCAAAAGTATTTTTGTTATTTATTTTTGGGGTGTTATGCCGTCTTTAGCTACCTTATTCTTTAGCCAACGTTTCGGACAGCGTGGCAGTGTCCATCATCAGGGCAGATGAGTCTCTCTCTCCTGCCTCTCATATACTTGAAGAACTTAATAATCTTAATAAACAAAAATGAATGTTTTTTTGTCCCTTATGCGGTCTCTAAACCATTCTTCCGATTGCGTTGAATCTTTTGAGAGTTGTTATACGCACGCCCGCGATGGTTTCCATATATAGCGGTGTGCTCTGGCATTATGAAATTGATATTTAAAAAAATCAATAGTTGGCATGCGTGCTGTTTGAAAACTGAATGTACCGGGACTGAATGCATGGAACGCGGGAGAGGGATTAGTGCCACGTGGGAAGCGGGAGAGGGATAGGGAAGGCGGGGAAGGTGGAGGGGAACGCTAGAGGGGAAGGGGAGGCGGAAGGCGAACGGGACGAATAGAAAGGACACGCATGGAGAAACAATTTCTTTATTAAGTGGCATCGCAACATATGACGGCCTCCGTGGTCCCGAGGCAAGACTCTCGACTCACAATCCGAAGGTCGCGGGTTCGAACCCGGCGTGCGCAAATAAATTTTATTTGATTACTTTGTGTTATTTCACAATTTATTCATTTAAAATAATATATAGTATATTTGCGGCACGTTCCAGAGTGGAAGATACTATCAGTATCGCCCTGGTGTAAGACCACCATTCAGAATTGAAACGTTGCTTGAAATGGCTTTGGCCGTGTTTAGTGACCAGATCTGAATAGCCAGGTACTTCCCCACCTTCCTATTCCCTATCTCCTTCCCCTCCCCACTACCTTCAGCCTCACAACATACCCCAATTTGGGATGCCATAGTCTCACTGGCTCCAGACGGGAGCAGTTGGGACTCTTGTGCGGTATTTCACATACAAAAAATAAAAAAAATAAATGCCGGGAACTCGTTAGTCCTAAATAAACCAAAAAAACACCTAACATGGAACTCTGTTGTAACGAGTCGGTACATCCATACCCTGACTCTATATATTGTATAGAGGTATCTTACAACTTCTATCTGAGGTGTAGTGCACCTATCATATAATGTAGGTTACTCAATACCTTCTATACACAGGATACCCTGTACCTTTATGTGAAACTTCGAACCTCCTTACTTCCCCGTGTAACAGGCTCGACTTGAACCTGGCTGTACGTTTAAATCGGCTATATCTACGCACCTGTATTAATGTGTACCTGCAGAGGTCGGATGCTCCTTTGTTTGCATTTTATTTTTCGGAATTGGCTCGGTATAAGGACGTAATAAGTAGTCCGGTATCGATGTGCAATATATTGCAAACCTACAGAGTGATACTTTTGGCTAATTTTATTCCGAAGTAGTTTTAAGAACTGGTTTTTCCTACACGGATAAACCGCTGCCGAATAAGGTAGTGTTATAATTTTTTTATTGTGAATAATAATAAAAACATCTGTTAATGAATTGATTTGTACAATTTTATACATTTTGTTTATTGAAGTGAAGCTTCTTTAGCGCCGTTAGCGGCTTGAAACGGAAATGCGTCTCAACTCAGTTCTACACAAATACTCGGTTCTAATATAATGCGGTAAATTCGCGCATCGGCGCGTACCTTCCACAGCGTGGTGGGCAAGATGCCTGATAAATCTCAGCGGCTAGAGAGACAAAGGGTTCGAATCCTACGAAATCCAAAAAAAAAAACATTTTTATTTTATGAAATCAATATCCAATCTTTCACCACTTTATAAAAACAACAAAAGGAAAAGAAAGCGATATCTAGCGACTTTCTAGTTTCACTTCTACCGTGTGTGAATTACAAACTCTGCTTTTTTATCATTGATTATATTGACAGGAAGGTCACTGCTCAGCTATACTATAGGATTTCTCCTGGAATGAAGCTGGTTTTCAGCAGTGCTTCTAATATAATATACAAAATAAATAATTAAATTAACATACAACAAAGTTATTCTTTTTAAAGAGTTATTCTAGACAGTAAAATAGTGTTTTGATGTCTCTAAAAAGACAAAAGTTATGCGCTTTCAAAGTGAACTTCGGTGAAACGAATGCAGTGGTGTTTCTTGACGTCACACGAGACACGATTCGGTACAATTCATAATTCGAAAGGATATCACAAGCTTTTCGGCCGGTCGCGAATATCAACATTTTGACGGCTTATAAGTTCAGTATCTACAATTCGATATTTTCAAAAAAAAATTTTGTAGGAGTCGATCTCACTTTTCTCTCAGGGCCATCTGGGATGCTGTGTGAAGGGTCTTTTTGAGGAGTGGAAGGAATGAACGTTGGTCTTGAAGAGACCCATGTTGTAGGAAGGAGGAAACACAAAGGCCGGCAAATCTTTCCACAACCGAGCTGTTGAACACAAGAACTAGTCGAAGAAGCGACCCGTTCTCGTGTGAAAAATGTCAACCGTGTACATATGTTGGGCACGCGTTTGGCATGTTTCCCGACTATGCATCGGTGCCGATGGGATCAATGACGCTAGTTCCTCAGAGCATCTTCCATTGAAATTCTGGTAGAACAAGGATAGCATTCCCACCCGACGCCTGTGCTCTAAAAATTACAATCCGTTTGTTAAATTAGGAGAATCTATCAAACGGACCGCCTGTTTCTGCACAGAGTCGATGATATTTTTCAGGTATTTTGGGGTTCCACACCAGAGGTGTGTGACTGACTTATTGGAGACTTCGATAGTGTATTGACCAAATTGAGAGTATGGTTAAGAAAGTGACGGTTTATGGTTAATTTTTTTACAAGTTTGGTATTTTAGATAGACGAAGAAAGACTAGCAATAAAAATTTTTTTCAAAAAAACATTTTTATTTTATTTATTTATTGTATCTTTACATTGCAGGTAAAAATGTTTACAAAACAATTTGCAACCTCACTAGGACAAGCCTGTGTTGAGGTTAACAATTCTACAATTAACAAAATAACACAAAATTATACAGATATTGAAAGAACAATATTGTTGCATTTCTTACAGGTTGAGATTAAATCTAAACTGCTGGCGCTAGGTAGTACATTCATGTAAACATGTAGACTTTTGTAGGGTGACCATTTTTTTGAGGACTGATTTAAAGTAAAAGATAAAAGTTTTTTGTTTTTTTTTTTGTTTTAACGATGAAGTTGTAAATTATAAATATATGTATATAATATAATATGCTTTAAATTTGGCAGAAGAATGCTAATACTAATTTGGCTTATTATTACTATAAACATAATCATTTAGCTAATAATTTAGAAAGGACAAAGTTGAAAAAATCAATTGGCAATCCTCGACTAACATAAATAATTTGACAATCTTTTTAAAAGTGCTCAAGGAATTAGATGACTTGATATTTTCTGGAAGGCTGTTAAAAATGAGCGGAGCCTGATAAAAATAATTTCTTTGGCCAAAAGAAGTTTTAGTTTGAATTGCAACAAAGTTCAGACCAGAGCCAATTCTAGTAGTACGAATTTGCTGTGTTCTTTCTGCCATATTAATATTATTAAAAAATCTACAAAGCGTTTGTGTAATATATAACTGTTTTACATTCATGACATTGCATTCCTTGTAAAGTAAACGAGTTGGATATCTAAATTTTTTCTTGAACATAACTTTAAGAATCAATTTTTGGGCAATATTAAGTGGTTCTAAGTAGGTCTTTTGGCAGGATCCCCAGCACACTATATTATAAGAAAGCATAGACTGGATTATTGCAAAATAAACCGTTTTCAATTTTTCTTTGTCTAGTATATGTCTGAGTTCTTTGAAGATATAGGTAAGTCTCCTTGTGGTATTTACCAACATATTGATATGATCGTTCCATCTCAAAAATGTATCTATTATTACACCAAGGTATTTAATGTTAACTACATTTTCTAAAGGATTGCAGTTACAGGTTTGCGAGCAACTGTGTATGATCAAATTACATTGCAACAATCGTTTCATTTCAACACTTAAGTCGGATTATTTTGATAATTCAACTATGACAGAATGTTGTGGCTTTCCAGTCCCTACCTCTACGGAGAAACGGCGTAGTGGTTAGTTATCCTCTTTTAGGGTTATCTTGATGTTGCATGTACCTAAAATTATTATTATTCTGTTGAATGTAGCTATAACTTTATGGTTATCCATTAAAATTAAATTAAATAATCGTACATTGCTTAAAGTAGGTATATATATTTTTTTATATTAACGACTGGTTTCGGAACAGCCGTCCTTTTCTCTAGACAAATTATATGCTAAACTAATATAACAAAATTATTAAGGGTGAAAAAGTGTTGAAATGAAGAAGATGGAACGGACGGTGAATGGGAACATATCAAAGATGGGGCTGGAATGTTTTCTTGAAGCTAGAGCTCACCATCCGAAAAATGTTCATCTTTGTAATTAAGATGGAGCACGCTGTATTTGAGCATAATGTCCTACTTCTTCTCAAATTGCTGCAATGGATCTGCTTGGTTAGAAGCACTCCTTCTTAGTGGGTTTGTGTGATGTTTGAGAAACGCAGCCGTATTATCTGATATTGCTGCATATCTATTTGGAAGCATATATTCGTCACTTCAAATTTAACTACAGAAGATGAAAACCATAAGAAGTGATGTGTTTCGCCTATGTGCCCGATGTCATTATCAATAATAATGAATGCACCACGTAGACATCTTATGTACAGACGAATTATTTTTAAGGCTTGAAATGGTAGACTGTCAATTATGCTATGATGCCGTAGTGCCGCGCCGATGTCAACGGAGTTCAATCCTCTTCAATTAATTAAGTCGTATTTATGAAAATCGTGTTCATCAAACACAGGAAACAACGCCTAACACACTTCAAGCCAGCATTTTAGTTTAGCATCACGATCTTTTTTATAAATTACTAGGTAAGTCCCAAAAGGAATGTCGAAGTCGTACCTCAGTAATAACCCCTTATTTCAATATTCATTTTATAATAATTTGAAAATGTATGCCCATCAGTTCACGCGATAGTAAGCGCGTCAGTCGACCGAAAACGTAGCGCTGACGAGCTGGACCCATGGTCCTCGTATGCAGCCCTACAGCTCTTCATTTATTCACTTACATATTACGATGTACGCGACCATATGCGACCGATGCACGCGACCGACGTAGGCGTCGCACTATTTCCAGTCTAAGAGCGCATTTTTTAATGCACAGTGCATACCAATAGTATTAAAAAGTTTCGATTTCTTTGGAACTACAGTGGAATCCGTTTATAATGACATCGAAGGGAAATGACAAACACGCCCAAATAAGCGGACGTCATATAAAGCATTTTGTGGAAAATAAACAACCTCCTGTTTTTGTTAGGTATAAATGTATGTATTTATTTTAATAGAGAACACAGCATATTAAGACTCGTGACGTGAGAAAAGAGCATTTTAAGACGCGTGACGAGAGAAACACAGCATATTAACGTCGTCGGGCATCACGCGACCCTCCCGAACACTACCGAAGGTGTTAGGAATCATGTCGGTCACTATAACCGACATAATTTTCCATGAAATTAGGACATAATTTATTAAAAATGGGCCGTAATAAGTGACATTATAATATAAGCAAAGTCATTGTATCCGACTTTTTAATATTGAATTTTATATGAAAATCGAACTTCGCTATGTAATTACGTCATATTAAGGGGTTGGTCAATATAGGCGGAGTCATAATAAACGGATTCTACAGAAATGAAATGATGCATTTTTGCATGATTATATCGTTGATCAAATCTTAGATTAAAATAGTACAACATTTGGCCTGTGACTCGTTCCGCATTAACTTCCTCGTCTTTTGTTAGGTAAAGATGTCATCGAATTTAAAATGTCATCAAACTTGAGTTCACATTGTATTCACAAATGTAAATTCAATTTAAAGTTCCGCCCTGCCCCCTGAAGAATGCCGGAGCGCCGTTCCTACATTTTCAGATATAAATGACAAATTCAATTTCTGAAACTTTCCTATGACCGTCATGCAAAAGTCACCAACGTCTGTTAATTAAACTCTTGGAATATTATTAAAACTTATATTTGGACCTAAGCGCTGAATATAGATTTAAGCTTGGATATGTCAGTTATTAAAAAACGATTGTAGTATTTTATTTTATATTAGCTCCAAACATAAGGCCCTGAGGAAAACAATTTCCCTCGGGGCCTGTATCATCTTTGGGGATGCTGTGTGGAGGGTCATTTTAGAGAAAGGAAGGTGAGGAAGATATAAAGGGTAGAGGAAGGAAAAGGTATAAGGGGCGGATAGGGATCTGGGGGTCAGTGTGCCCCGGAGTGACGGACGTGTGAATCTATTCCTCCCACTGCTTTACAAGGCGATGGGTCGAGAGAGTTCGGCTTGGGAAGTCAGTCTCTCCCGATCCGGCCAGCCACGCTGGGTGGGCAAACGCATCCGCCACCAAGACCAAGAGGATTGTCTAAAATAGCATTTAAAGAAACACTGTGAATTTTTTCATACATGTAACATAACTGAAAAAACGTGTTTAGAATAATTTTCGGAGCATACTTTGCGATTTTTTTCTATCGAGGGAATTTCATATAATTGCCGTTTCGGCGTGAGGAATGTACAGTTATTATCTACTTAATATTTAAGGAAAATATGTACTTATGGGGTATTCTAGTCTAGAAGCATGAATTGTAGGTATTTTTTCAGGTGCAATAAAAAAAAACCATAATATTTTTACAAGCCATTTGTTTTACCAAATATTGATTAAACATTAAAGAATACATTAAAGAAATCAAACAAAAAATTCTAAATTCAAAAAGTTACAGGGTGTTAAGTCGGGGGTCTAAAAAAATGGCGCGCCCTGGTTGACACGATTGTAACCCTGCTAGTAATCTAAAAAAAAAAGAAATCCAAACAAATGCGGCTATGGCCCAACTAAGAAAAAGCCAAAAAAATATCTTTCGCAAAATGGCGGCTGTCTGAAATAAAAAAGACATTTTTTTACCAGTTTTTTGACTTTCCCAATTTTTAAAAAATAGCAAAAATTGAAATGTTGTTTTAGTTCTAGTTCCCGCCATAGAGTAATGTATAGAGAAGGCTCACACCAAATTTCAAGCAAATTTGTTTAGTAGAACTTGAGATATCGTGTCAATCGTTTCGAATCAAGTGATTTTCAGAAAAATGCGTTTAAAATTTTTGATTCCGTCTAAACCGCGACATTAAAATGGTTATAACTTTTAAAATAATGCTAATTTCGAAAAATCCTGTAAGATATATTTTTGAATATTTAAACCTTGGAAATATGAAGAAAAAAAAAAGTTTTTTTTTTCTAGACTAGAATACTGCCTTAATAAATCAATAGAAATGCGGGAAGCCGGGCCTTAAGGCGCATTGTAATTATGATTTCAAAACATTTTTAGTATAAGTCGATCACATATTTTCATACTTTTATTTTTTTTTTGTTTGCTTCTAATTGTATTTCCTAAACCAATACACACGAAAATAATGTCGTCCCTAAAAATACCTAAACTTATGTTTATTTTTTTACTGACATCTTTCGGATTTAAACAAAACTTTTTCGATGCAAAATTGTCTCAAAATGTCTACTAAAAACCATTATGTCCGATAGAGTGCGTTGATGTCGTTTTATGTGAAAATTGTTTATTCTTACACTTGATCTTAACTTATACTTCAGAGCCACGTACCTGTTCACTTAAGGTTTTGCAATATAAAAAAAAGATAAATTTTATTGAACACGACAAAATTTGATTTAATTATTTGATTATAACTACTGGATCGACAGCGCAATTTAAAACTTTTTTCTCCGATTGCTCCACATTTTTTGGTGATCATTTTGAATATTTTCCGCCCAAATTAAAAATAATCGTACCTCCTTATTTTAATATGGAGACATACAAACTGATTATAGTTCTACATGGCCAATGAATTTACCTTTCTTTTGTCGATTATCACATATTCGTAGGATTTATAAAAAATATTAAATCGTAAACTTCTACTTAATTACTTACAAATAAGGAAAATTTGCTAAAATTGGCAACAAAGCAATCCGAGGTATTTTAAATAGTGCCATATTGTGGCAAAAAGCGCTCTAGTGGTTAAATTATTGGACAAAATAACGCCTCTCCATTCTTGCAACTTCCCTTCATTACTTCATACTTACAATCTACACTGAATCTTACTATCGATACGCTTCTCATCCCACACAATAAAGTATAGTTCTGGTTGAAAGTTTCCACTGAGTTCAGTGAAGTTTCACCGTTCAATCTATTATCTGATGAACGGAACAGCGCCGGTTGCCGCCAGGCCAGCAGCAGTGTGAAGGGAAAACAAGGAAAACTTATCTCCAATTTCAATTTAAGTTTGTGCTGCGCAATGAAGTAAACCGTTCACTTAGACGAGAAAAATAGCCTCGGTGACACTCACTGTTGATCAATTGATGTAGTTTATATTTTCATTTATCTTCTTCTGCTAAAAATTCCAGATTGATGTTTTTTTTTCTTTTTTTAGTTTTGTGGTGTCTCATTGTAGCGTATTATAAGCAATATATTATGCCATCGAAGACATCTAAACGAAAATATGAAAACGAATTAGACACAGAAAAATATAAAGGTGACGGTTGCAACTGGGACTCGAAACCCAGAAACCCTCGTCTTACCAGGACCAGCGCCTCAATCAACTCGGCCATTGAGACCTCTCATTTTTAAGTTATTTTTATCAATCTAATATTTTAATTCAGAATTAACAATTTTGTCTTCGACAGTTTTTTTTCTCTTATTTTTGGCAGCTATCTTTTTAATGATATTAATGTTCAAAAATAGTGTCAAGAAAAAACATATCCAATTTTATTTATATGGCACACCCTTTTCTAAAAATTTAAATACCTTTTTATTTTTATTTGTTCGTATTTTTGTTTAGATTTATTAGTATTATCTTCTCCTTCAATTGATGGGAATAACCTTCAAAAATTCTTATAAAAAGAGAGTTACTCTAATCAAAATTGTATATATTATGCATTTATCTTTCAGTTGAGAGGTTGCGAGTTCGATTCCTATTAACGCACAATTTTAAAATTATTTGATTTTAATTTTTGTGTAAATATGAGTTACATTTTTCAGAAATTATTTTAGAAAATATTATATTTAAGGGCATTCTTGGTTGCGTAAACCTTACCACAACAAAGAAAAGCTCTTGTGCCTTATACGGGAGCTACGATTCATACTTTGTAAGTAGATAAATAATATTTATTTTGCTTTTATTTTATTTATTTTATTTTAGGAACATTAACAGTTTTAATAATATGATACACATAGGAGGTAGACAAAAAAAACAATTAATATTAAATTTTCACATGTAGCAAACACATTGTGGGAATACATAATTATAATAAACACGATGGTATAACTTTGTTTAATTACACTTTTTATTTTCTTATCCAACTAGTTTCGGTTCAACCTGAACCTTCTTCAGGGAAGAATAAAAATATACTGTATATTTTTATTCTTCCCTGAAGAAGGTTCAGGTTGAACCGAAACTAGTTGGAAAAGAAAATAAAAAGTGGAATTAAACAAAGTTATACTATCGTGTTTATTACAATTAATATTGTTCACAGATTGGTTTTTGGAAATATAAAACTAAGTACTCAATGAATCCAAATTAAAATATAAAAATCAGAACTAAGTAGCAAATATAAAAAAATTCTTAAATATGGGAGTACAACAAACATAATAAACCTATAGTTACATAATGCATTATACAAAATTACTGATTGTAACTATACCAAGGTAGACTGGTAAATAGGAATTGGGGTTGGGACGGATAAGGAGAGAAGGATGAGGGATGTTGTCGCGCAAGGAAAATAAAAATAATAGGTAAAATTAATTTAATCATCATGTATTTGTTTTTCGTACCTGAAATTTGATCCAATGAACTTCTCTAACAATAATTTAATATTTCGTATTAGATACGCGCCATCTATGTTGGTTGTATTATATTGAATTCACCTATGTGACATTGAGATTCAGTGTATTCATGCATTTTCTTACCTCTGTGAAGCATGCAATTACTTCCGACGTGAGTGTTAGTGAAAGCCAAGAGATGTCAGTCCTAGTCAAATCATATTCAAATAATTCACCCATAACTGAATTATTGTCGTATCTAAGATTTGATTTTGGCACGTATTATTAATTTGCAAATTTATATTCATTGTTTGAACTTTCTTCCTGTGATAAACACATGTTGACATTGTGCACTTACCGCCTTGGCAAAGAATCATTAGTTTGAATGAAAACTAGTGTCGTTTTGTGCTGGACATAGTGCATGAGCTGCATTCTCTGAGTGAGTATTGTTTTGTTTTCACTTAGGATTTTGGAATTGCTGTGTAAACTGTTTTGTGTCACATAGGGAAGAATTCAACCTTCCTTAATTTACATAGGGAAATATTCCCTCGTGTCTGGGGCTATTTACACGCCCCGACACGTATTAAATTAAAATAATATACGTAGATATATAAAAACATGTAAGTGTTTAATTTCGTCAAGGTGATTGATCATTAATACGGCGCAATTCAGTTAGGAGGTTAGTTTAATTTTTTATGGCTTGGTTAATAGTAAATTATAGTTTTGCATTTGGGTTATTTTTAAATTAGGTGTTATAAATTGTTCTTTATCTTCCTATTCATTGCATAGTACTACCCCCGCTTGGTTCCTCAAATAAAACATTATTATAATTACGTCATACAAAATATTATATATTTCCAAAATAGAAATTTTCCTCTATTTTTCTTAACATAGTATTATTTTTACAAGTTTCTTTCGGTCCTCGCAGACTGTTGGTTAATACGTTCGGTAATAAAAACTGGCTTTGAGGTGCATCTCTCACCCTTAGCCGTGGTAATCCCTCGCTCAGGGGCCAATCTTTTTTCTTCAGACTGCAATATACCCACATCAAACAGAGGGGCCCGGGCGGCGCCGGGTGCTACCGCCATCTCCGACATCTTTCACTGGTTGAGACAAATAGATTTCTATAGGGCCATTTTCTATTACACTCGTATATCAAATGAACTGAACACGTAAAAAAGACCAAGTTTAAATACAAAAATACCTTCCCTTTCCTTTGTTCTTTTTGTAGGCATGTATTTAATATACCTACCTCATTGTTGTGCAGGAAATAAATAAGCAACCGACCATTTTTTTTTTTTTTTACATTAACTCCACACAGGAGGCCCTGAGGAAAATAATTCCCCTCAGGGCCTATGTCATCTGGGATGCTGTGTGGAGGGTCTTTTTGAGGAGAGGAAGGAATGAACATTGGTCTTGAAGAGACCCATGTTGTAGGAGGGAGGAAACACAGATGCCGGCAAATCGTTCCATAGCCGAGCTGTTGAACTCAAGAACGAGTCGAAAAAACGACCCGTTCTCATGTGACAAATGTCAACCGTATACATATGTTGGGCGCGCGTTTGGCGTGTCTCCCGACTATGCACCGGTGCCGAAGGGATCAATGACGCTAGTTCCTCAGAGCATCTTCCATTGAAATACCGGTAGAACATGGATAGCATTCCCACCCGACGCCTGTGCTCTAAAGATTGCAACCCGTTCGTTAAGATGGGAGAATCTATCAAACGGACCGCCCGTTTCTGCACAGAGTCGAGGGTATTTTTCAAGTATTTTGGAGCTCCAGACCAGAGGTGGCTGCCAAATTCAACCGTGGGGCGCACTTGCGATTTGTACAGGGTAAGCAGTTGTGTACTATTAAAGTATCTGCGGGCCCTGTACAGTACGCCCAGTTTTTGAGAAGCTAACTTTACTCTGGCTTCGATGGAGCCCCCATACCTGAGCTGGTCACTTATAGTTACACCAATGCGTCATATTAAAAAAATATAGTGTCTTCATTCGACAACAAATATGTACATGTGTGTGTGTGATGCTCATGGAACGACGGCTCGTTTCTTTCTAAAAAGGCAGTGCCTTTTCGTACAAATCACAAATGCAGCTATCACTGCCATCTATAGGTACCTCTATTAAGTTTGAACCTAAAAATATATTAACGAAATAAATATTGTTATATATACTTGTCATATTCCCTGGCGCAGCCTGGGTGTAGATATCTAGGTATAGCTGGTATCTCACATGGGAGATTTTAATGAAAATGTGTACGTGCTTTGCCTTTTTAATTTATTTTCAGATAATATCATGTCATTCGCATTTCAAGATAAAAAAAAATCACTTTTTACTGTCACTCACAAAATAATAAACCTCTGACTTTCACTTTTAACATGTTTTTCATTAGCATCAAACATTTTAACCGAATCTTTATTTTCGTCAAGAAAATATGTTGTTTTTACTTTTAAATATTTTTTACACCGACGTCGCGTACTTTCTACGTCAGCGGAAATAATTTTTTATCAATATCAATTATTATAAATAATAAAACCCTTATATATTATAATTATCATAAAAAAATAAATAAATAAATAAAACAAAGTTCTTATCGAAACTAGCATTTCTACCAGAAACGTAAGCGGTTTCCACCGCTTCAGATAATTCAGATTCTAAACCTTTTTTTTGCAATAGTTTTTTTGCTTTTTTTTTGCAATTGCTCCACACAGGAAAATAATTTAACCTCATGGTCTTTGTCATCTTTGGGGATGCTGTGTCGAGGGTCTTTTAACAGAACGAAGGGAGATGAAGTTCTGGGAAAGAAAAAGATTTGAGGGGCGATCTGGCCCGCCACAGTCATCAGTAAGTGAGCAGACCCATCCGCCGCCAAGACGCCGTCAAACCTCACCCCATGAACCCGGGCATCCCTTCTAAGTCATCAAACGTAGCGAATCACTTGAGATGACCTGTGGCAGAGGTGTAGGTTATCCAATAAATGGTTCCCGGGTGGCGATACCTTTACCCGCCTCTCAAATGGTTAAACGTTTTGCAAATGCTTTTCAGGAGTCTTAAGAGAACCTTCTGCGCGTGTCAGAATAATTGTTACGGCCATTTTCCAAAAAGCCTTGGGGGATCGTTGAAAGTTCAAATTGATTTACAGGTAGAACAAATTGTAGATATTAATCCTACTAAATATTTCCTTACTTGAATTAATTCTATTTATTTATAGTATACAATTTATTTCCTAGCTTCTAGTAAAAATGATAAGTTATCAGTAGTAAAAGCATTGTCGCTTTGGCTTAATGTGTCATTTGATAAAGCTTGTAAAATTACTATCCCTTAACATGATGCCCAGAATTCTTTAGCAAGCTCAATACTACAAGAAAACCTTTCTACAGATATCATCATCATCGTCATCATCATCTTCATCCCCTTATCGGGTCGAGGACACCCATTGCATCGTCCATACGTCCCTGTCTTGTGCTCACTGGTCGGCCTCCGTCCATGGCAGTCCGACCTCTCCTCACACAGTTTCTTGAGTTGCTTCGCCCAGATGTGTCTGGGGCGGCCCACTGGACGTCTACTCTCTGGAATCGCACTTAGTATTTTCCTCGGAATTCGGTCATCAGACATTCTTAGTACACGCTCAAGCCACCTCAGTTGCGATTTTTCTATGAATAGTAGCAGTGGTTCAATGTTAAGATCGTCTCGGATCGTCGAGTTTCTTACATGATCCCATTTCGTAACCCATGCCACTCAAGTACCTCATTTCGGCAGCTTGTACTCTAGAGCGTGTTCGTTTGCTTAGCATCCATATCTGGTGGCCGTAAGTGAGCATCGGGCGATATACCGTTTTGCACACTGCCATCTTTGTCTTGATACTGAGCTCGGCTTTTCTTATCACTGAGCTGTAGAGAAGACGCAACACACCGCTTGCCGCACTAATTCTTCGATCAATTTCTCCGTCTTGCCGTCCATCGCTGGAGAATTCAACCCCGAGGTATTTGAATCTGTCCACCCGTTTCAACTGAGTCCCATTAGCGAGTATGTTGCACTGAGTTTGGTCCCTCCCTATAACCATCACCTCTGTTTTTGAGGTAGTCATCTTCATATATCACATAACAAAATATATGTAATATAATATTTTCTTTTTACACACTTAAAAAAATTGTTATACGCTGTATTTTTTTATGTTTCTCTCTCGAGTCACGTTAACGTCTCCAAAGCCTGCGACATCTGTAAATAACATATTATGTAAATACCATATTTTGATTATTACAACAAGTTTTTTTTAATCAACTTACAACAGCAAAGTATTTTTCACGTAGTTTTATATTAGTTTTATGTTCTATTCGAGTTATTTAATATGCTAAATATAATATTATATACATTATTGTTCCGCATGTGACTTCTCTAGTACTAATAACAGTAGTAATAGAAAGAAGGCTTAACCACTCAGGTATTTTGCCATTGTGCAAGTTTTTTGTCTTAAACGAACTGTCAGATTTGTAAAAACTTTGTGTGTTATTTCCGCTTCGCAATTAAAGCAAAATAAATGAAATATTTCTGAACGTAGCCAAATACTAAAAACTGTTTTTGAAAGGTTATGAAATAAGCTTTCAAATTGTATTATTACAAATAAATAATAACATTTGTAAATATTAAAATTTAGAATGCAAAAAAAAAAATGTAAAAATGACTCACGTGATGTTTGTATGTGAAATCGGTACTAAAATCACGGATTATGTAAAAAATAACACTTATTTTATCGTATAAATGTATAATAAATAATTTTGTCACCTCACTTTTTTACCATTCCAAGAATATTGAATAAAAAATTAACAATGTCTTACGGCGCGTAGGCGATTTTGCGGGTCAAGTTTGAATATTGATGTGAAGCTTGATTTAATATGGATCTTCTACTTTTTGTTTTAGGATTGTCACTAGAACAATAAAGGATTTTTTACGATTTCTGTGGGAACACACGCGTTAGCTTGAAAACAAGCTTATTGGAATTAACTTCTATTGTTATATTTTCGTGTAAACAAGCTTTGGGGTCGGAGTGGTTAACACTGAGCTCCATACTTAATAAATTCATATATCAAATATTTTTTCTGCTTTTTGTGATTTGGACGCTACACTAATAGTGATAAAAATTCTCCATCCTTTCCTTCTAAATCCTTCCAGTTCACTTGACCAGAAAAAGTTGAATAGGATTATTTTATGTTTAATCTAAACTAAACCTTCGTTTCCTTCTGAAACAATGATGAGTTTCGTTGCGGGAACATCCGCGAATTGCCGGAGCTTTTCAGATCGTGCGATTTAATCATCCGAGGGATTTCCTTCAAGAGGATGGCGGTTTTCTTTTTTTGGATAATAACTCTATTTTGCCGTTTCAAAATTTGTATTTTATTTTGATAATCATTATTTATTAACCTTTTGAAGTAAAAACTCCTTTAGCAACGTTGTGATTTGAATCTGTGAATGAATTCGATGAAACGGAAACGAGCGACACTAAAAAGAGACAAACACATACATCTGTAGGATTTAGCCTGCGGGAGAATGAGATAGCAAAATAATATTTATTGTCCAAATATAATACGATAAATCCCCAGTCCCACGAAAATATCCTTTGGTTCAGTGGTATAAAGTGCCTGGCGGACCTCAGCGGTCAGACATTTAGCGAACGAGAGATCGAATCCTACGAAATTCAAAAAAAATATTTTAATTTTTGTAAAATCAATATCCAATGTTCAAACCATCCAAAATGAACAGACAAAAGAAAGCGACATCTACCGACTCCGAAGAAGAAAATACAAATACTAAAAAGATGATCAAATGTAAAGAAATTCTAGTGCGGAGCTTCGTAGCCTCTTGTCTACTTCAGTTTTTTTGGTTTCACTTCTACCGCGTGTGAATTGTTCTCTACGATTTTTTAAAATTTTAATATTTATTTGGACAACCAGACGTACAAATGTGTTCATTTTGGAAGAGCTAGGCGTTCACGATAGGCTCTCAACTATCCCACTAAAACAAATTTTAACATACAACATATTTTAACATACTTTGGACACGTTGCTCGCCAATGTGAGTAATCCAACATGACGAAACTCAAAGGAAGGCAGATGAAGCAAGAGGAGGGTCATTAGTGCGCTGGACTGATCAAGTACACTGGCGACCGGTACATTGGTGTCCGCAGCCCTTCACGCAGCGCATAACCCTGAGGAGTGGAGGAGCTTTGTCCGCCATGGAAATTGGAGTAGGGATCACGTTCCTCAGCAATGAGGAACAACTGACTTATATCATGACTGATTAAACATTCGACTTCTTGGTTTATAAATCACTAGATTTTACCCGCGGCTTCGCTCGCATGGTATTAGGGGAAAATTACTGTAGCGCTTGCACTAATCAATTATCCCCCTCTCCCACCACCCTTTCCCCCCTCCCACTTTGCCCCCTCCACCTCCCCCCCGCCCCCTCCCGCATTCCATACATTCATTCCCGGTACATTCAGTTTTCAAACAGCTTGTGTGCCACTTAAATTTCATAATGTCAGAGCTCACCAGTAGTAAAAAAAGAATTATCCAATTTGATGCAGTCGTTCGGAAGTTATGCGAGTACAAACATTTCGGAGATTCATTTTTATTTATATAGATAGATATTAACTACGATTTCCCGCAAATATATCGACATCGTTTCCACGGCAACGATTTGTTTTCTGACGTTAGTTGTAACTCGCTTTTGTTAGCGACAGAAAACGTATAATAAAAATAATATATTAGTTTTCATAATTTCATAACGCCAGAGCTTACCATTATATACAGCATATATTACTCACATATACTGTAGCTTTCTATAAGTGAAAGAATTTTTAAAATCAGTTTATTGTTTATGCGTGAAAGCGTAACAAACAAACACACGCAGTTTCGCATTTATAATATTAGTATAGATTATTCTTTGTGGAAAAATAAAAATAAAGCCTTCTTTCGAATATACTCTGTATCTATATTATTATTTAGGTACTGAGCTTAACGTTCGAAGAAAGTCTTCCTTTCATTTAATAAATGTAATTATTTTTCGTAGAAATAATGGCCAACAAAAAAAAACAGCGCAGGTCATTTAATAAACAAAAAATGCAAAAAATTATTCTGTTTCTCGGGAACACATCAATACGGATTACGGAGGGGTGGCTTTTTTGTTTATTCGTAAGATGAGAATCGTACCTACATCATTAAAGTACCTTGAATATACGATCCATTTGGGAATTATTCAGATTGGGAATAACATTATTTATTTTTATCTCTCTGATTGTTTAGCCCGGCTCTAGTTTTCCGTTTTAACGAATAAAGCGAGGCAACCCTTTGGCTGGGTCGTATTTATTCAATTGATAACGTTTCCAGCTCTCTAACGAATCTATTCAAACACTATGAGTAAATCTTCTCTTTCAACTTCCTTGCTACATTGAAGTTTCATTTATTTCACTTTTTAAGGCATTCATGGACATCATTTATACCAAAATTAACACGCAAAACTTTTATATGCACGGTTTTATAAGAGTACTGGCGCGGACCCTTGAAAACCACGGGATATTATAAAATTTAAAAACGGCAAAGTAGGTACCTACTTTATCGTTTGTTTGAATTATTTGTCACACTATCAGTTCCAATTTTGAAAAATTACACTTACATTGAAAGTAAATTCTAGTTCAATGAACATGAATAATGAATGAACCGAAATTTGTATGTTTGATTGATTTTATGTAGTTAGCCTTCTATTTCGGGAGAGTTTTTTTTAATTTTTTTTTTATATGAGTACCGCACAAGAGTCTAAACTGCTCCCGTCTGGAGGCATGAGACTATGGCATCCCCAATTGGGGTATGTTGTGAGGCTGAAGGTAGTGGGGAGGGGAAGGAGATGGGGAAGAGGAAGGTGGGGAAGTACTTGGCTATTCAGTTCTGGTCACCAAACAGGGCTAAAGCCATTTCAAGCAACGTTTCAATTCTGAATGGTGGTCTTACACCAGGGCGATATTGAGAGTATCTTTCACTCTGGAATGTGCCGCAAATATACTATATATTATTTGAATGATTTAATTGTGAAATAACACAAATTAATCAAATAAAATTTATTTGCCACGCCGGGATTCGATCCCGCGATCTTCGGATTGCAAGTCAAGAGCCTTACCGCTAGACCTCGCCGGCCGTCTTTAAAGACGAATCGCTGTCCGATTGGGCAACATTCTGAGGCGGATTAGAGAAGGGCCTTTAGATTGGGATTAGTTATATTTCTTCAGAAAGACAAACATTCCAGGATTACAAATAAACTGTCAATAATTTAAAAAAAAACTCTTATTATCATCACCACAGTAATTGAAAAATATTGCTTGTTGTGACGGGGGACTTCAAGGAATTGAACTCACGAAGCCTGGGTGGGATCCAGACGCGATGCCAATTCAGCCACTGACCGGTAATGGCAAAAGCAAATATGCTCTCAGGATATCGATGTTAAAATTAAACGTTTTTTACAACAATATGTATCAATTCAGTTTCAGTGCCGACAACCCGGGCGTTTATTTTATTTCATTTATGTATCTACATAGTCTTCTTTTACCTACCTAACTAGACAAAATATGTTCTGAGATGGTTAAATAACATTATAAAAAAGATATATGTCAAAGTAGACATAAACATAAAAAGTTTAAAAAAAAATCATATAAAAAGGTAAATGCCTATATGTACACACATGAACGTATTTTTATCCATATATGTATACAAGCATATAATATATACATACACAAATAAATTTTGTTTTTGTTATAAATATGACATATTTCTATTAAAAGATTGCAAACGTAATTTAAAACGACACATTTAATTAAGAAAATATAAATACAGTAGGTACATTTTTTTTTTTTTTTAATTTATTTATTTATTTTATAAATCAACAATCTTGTCCCGCTAAGCCAATTGCAATTGGCTTGACAGCAGGTGCTTATAATTACTTACAAATATATTTAAAGTTATAATTTACATCTTTTATCTACAGTTTAAACATTTTTTCATAAATTTTATCATAAGTATCAAAATAAAAATTCTTTTTCCAATAACCAATTTTTTACCATATATTCCGAACGTGAAAATTAACTTCAAATATTTGATGAATCCATCAAATTTTTTGAAACAACCCGTCCTAAGTACGATGAAAGGTTAGTGAAAGTTTATTAATTAAATAATGTTTTAACTATTTAGAACGATAAGAGATTTGACAATATAAACATAATTTTCATTTTAATTCTAAAGTACGTAAGTCGATTTCAATTAGAGTTTTTTCACTAGAATCTCGTAAATATAAATCTGCTCGGTGATTTTTGTGTACGTGTTTTTTGAATCAGTCATTGCTGGCAACATTCCGAATTCAGTCAACAATCGTTCCTAACGATTTTGTGATAACATTGAAGTTCCTGCATATTTACCCTTCAGAGCTCAGATGGATTCTGGAAAACTCTTCAGAAAAATATGCCAAATGTCGCAACATTTCCTAACTTTGTTAGAGATTGTATGAACGCTGCCATGTTTGTGGACCCTGGTAGTACTGAACGTATTCAACGTATTCCTCAGGGCTACGTACGTTACATGCTGCAGATACTACGTGTATCTAGTTACAAAGTACAACGCAAACATGGTTTACTTTGCCCCTTACGGGGTAACTTTGACCTATTCTTTCATTCATAGTTTTTTTTGTTTTAAAACATTTAAAAATATACTTCTTCTCCTTCGTTTTCTAAAAAGACTTAGACCCTGTGTAAAAAAAATCATTGGTGGCACGTGATAAGTGTGAAATTTGATAAATTGATTTCGAAAGACTGTTCTTTTATCTACTAAAGCTCTTTTTTAAATTTTGAGAAAATATGTTTATTTTTAGTATAATTAGGTTTTACCGTAGGTCGATGACACATTTGTTAAATTTTCAAACAAAATTTTGTATTATACAACATAAATTTCAAATCGTATAATCATGCAGTTAAATAAATCAATAAATTATTTGGGAAAGCTACTTTTCGGAATTTTAATTTTAGTTCAAATAAAATCATTAAAAAAAAATCTGTGCCCTTGTTTTGTGACGAAAAACTTCAGTTTGTCTTTTTATTTCCGCTCTTACAATTAAACATATTTCAAAAAAAAAATCTTATTTCGCTTAGACATTATTGAAAAATTATAAAAAATTTGTAAATAATTTGAATTGTTTTATCATCACAAGTTTGAGCATTTTTGAATGTGGGTATTTATCAAAGCAAATTTCGAATGAAATAAAATCGATATTGAGATATTATGTTAAAATGCTGGTATGGAGAATAATTAATCTTTTTCGTCGGAACCGCCCTGTACCGTTGCAAAGGGTGCGATCGCAAGATCATCGTTCTTCGAAATTTAAATTCTCGGCCGCTGATTAATGGCTCTTAACGGTGCAAAGTTGTACCTTAAGGCGTAAAGTAACATTTTTACAATGCCGATGTAGATTTTCCCTGTGTTGGGTACATTTTCTGATATTCGTCCCAACTCCTTCTTTCAATCATTGGCGTTCGGATTCCCCTTCTCCGTCTCTGTCCCTTCTCTTCGGCCTGGTCCTTCTGATCGTTCTATTCAAATATTTTCATCCGTCGCTATTCAAACACGACTGTTTGCATCTTCATATTCCACTGGCGTACCCCCCTTTTTATATTTCCCTGTACACATATTAAAGGTACAGGGTATTTCCAGACGGAGGTAAACACCGTTTTACAATTTCAGCAGCGACACATTGTACGCAGAATGCCAACGATTTGGAAATGTATGCATACTCGTTTTGAGACTGTTGACTGTTAAACTACATTATATAATATCGCGTTATGGTATTGTGGAAACCTAAATACATTTTTCTCGATACAAGCTCTTAGGTTCTTTTAAAATTTTAACCCTTACTGTGCCAGCTAAAATGCCTAGCGGCCCACCAGCCTCGGCTGACACAATTTTCGTAATTACGTACTTATTTTTTGCAAAATGATGTTTTTGTAAATTGCATCATCTTGTCAGATAACGTGGTTTTATATTTATAAAAATTATACATGTCTATCATACGTAGTTTCCCAATGATAACTACTTGTATTCAGAGATTTTTTTTTATCTCCTTGAGTTTTTTTATATTTTCTAGCTGAATAAGCGTTCTTCAGAAAAAAAATAATTCACATTTATAATAAGGCTTTCCTGTACTGATTTTTGAATCTGAAAAATTTGCGATGCGCTTTTTCACATGTGTAAAATCAATATTTGCAAGCGACGAAACGACAAGCTAGAATAATATTAAGATGCATTATTGCATTGCCAAGCGAATAAAGTTTATTCTAGTATGCTAAGAGCATTTTTTAAGTTTCAAAATGCCTAAAGTCGAAGCAAATGCGTTGAGTTCCTAGTTACTCCGCTACGGATTCGCTGGTGTTCTAATTGTTGAAGGCAATTGCAATGTTTCAAAAATAGTAAAACTTTAATTGCCATCTAATGATGCCTCTAAAGGGCCTGGAAAAATAAATCATTTTCAAATTTGTTTTAGGATAATATAGCGATTAAAATGCAAAATCTGATTGTGATAATATGTTTAACACGTTTTTAAACATTTTTTTTAATTTGACGACGCCAGAGCTCATCAAAGGAAGGCTCCCTTCACGGATAGCGATCTGACCCCGGAAAGGTTTGTTTTCCAATTTTTTTAAAAATAAATAAATATTTTTATTAATTTATTTTTGCATACGTTTATCTCGGTAAATATGTTAAATAAAAATAAACCCTTTCTTCAATCAAGTCAAGTTTTTCATAAAGTTATTTTTTTCCACAAAATTTCGCAAAAATAATTCACACG
This sequence comes from Glyphotaelius pellucidus, assembly GCA_936435175.1. Taxonomy (NCBI): domain Eukaryota; kingdom Metazoa; phylum Arthropoda; class Insecta; order Trichoptera; family Limnephilidae; genus Glyphotaelius; species Glyphotaelius pellucidus. Next base: position 6,435,149 of record OW386545.1, on the reverse strand, counting down.
TGGAAAAAGGATACAACGAAATTCCCAATATATTTTAATTTAAAAGCTGTATTCACGTCATTAAATAAATGTACGTCAGGTTTTCAATTATTGTTATTCAAAATTATTCCCGTGTTGGAATTCATTATTATTTTTTATTTACCTATTTTTTTATTTTTATTTTTTTTTATTTATTTATTTCTATACATTACAGTATTTACCTATAGAATTTCGAAAACATTTTTACATAATATATTTTATAATTTTATTATGTTGGGTGTAAGGTAGGTTTGTGAAGTACCTATGTAAAGTATGTTTACATGGGATTTATCGATGTCTGTGTCACTAGGATGTACCTACCTGTGTCGAGACATTGGAGTATTTTATAAAATTAGTAATATTTACATAGTGAGGTTCATATCTATATTGAAATATTTAGTTTTACGGAATAACTGTTCACCCTACGCCAACTTGGCTTAAAAGCTGTCGGAGTGGTAATGTTTTTCTTAGCGCTCTGTATGTATGTAAAACCCCTTAGCAGTATTTCTGCCGCCGGTTTTCCGAGGCTTCGTCTTGTACAAGGCAGTTTAGCCGCGGAATGGACTAGTATAGGGGTCTGTATACTTATACACCGTACTTATACGGTCTACGTCTATTCACTATATAGTATTTCCTCTATACACGGTCGGGGCCCGTTCCGTCATATCTGGTAGTCGATCTTAGAACCCGGGCGCTGAGTACTTTGTACATCAGAGCCTTAACCGTTAACTTGCTCCTGGCAATGCTATGTCTACCCGATATCCTCACTTTTAACCTTCCTTTAACCTAAGTAAGGTTTTTGCTTCTACAATAGGCGAAAAGTTGAAAAGGTGTTTTCTTGGCAGAATTTAATTTTAGTAAATTTTTTTTCGGAATTGAAAAGATCGTTCAGTCAGACATCAGCAAAATCTATTCTATGCTCAGATTTCTCTTAAACACCATCAAATCAATTATAATGCACGGAAACATGGGGTGAATTAAACAAAATGTTGATATTTTCTGGGTCAATAGTACTAAGATATTTCAAAATGTCATACTAATGTACCTAACCGTTATGCCTCCCGGTTTTATTTTGTAGCACATTTAAACATAATATTTTTTTAGAGCATATAAATTACCCGTTTTTAATATTTTAAATATTCCAACTCTAGAAAACAGACGAAAAATAAACGACATAATCTTTTTATTAAAATTATTTAACTCTAAATTCGATTGTTGTGAACTCCTGCAGTTAATAAATATTCTTGTACCTACACGAATGACTAGACAAATATTAACATTCTATACACATGCATCTTATTCCAACTATAGTTTGCATTCTCCAATACAGCGTTTACAAAGTCTTGGTAACAAATATTTAAACAATATTATATGATAATAATTTGAATTTGTCAAACTTCAAACGACGTATTTGCCAACTATTTCTTCCCACTTCATAAACTATCTTTACTCTATTTTTACTTAACTTATATTCTATTTTACCCACTTTGTGTCAACTCTTGTACATACATTTGTTTCTTATATTTTATATTATTTCCTATATTTTGTCAAAAACACGTACTGAACTACATGTAAAAGCCCTATGGGCGTTCAAATAAATAGATATGTAGAACACAGAAACGTATAAATAATATTTGTTTTATGGTTAGCATTCGAATATTTTTTCATCGTTATCTCAAAACTTAGTATTTGAAGATGTCTGACTAATCAACTGGACGATCGATATATAATAGCACTACAAACAGCTCTTTTTTTTATTCGGAACAAATTTAAAGTAATCGGTTAAACTAATTCGATTCAAAAATAATCAATTAAAAGTTTTTCGAACCATTTCGTTTTTAAAAACAATTTAAATTCTTCGGAATGATTAATCAATCCCTAAGCAATTAATCAAATAAAGGTCGAATTATAATTCGCCAAGACCGTTTTACTGCAAAAAAACGATCAACGATGTCGTTAATTTCAAAGTTGTCGTTTATTAAGGAATGAAATTTTTGCAAGGTTTACCGTTTGCCTTTCCGAGCGTTTAATTCTTACTATCATAACACTATGAATAAATTACTTAAGTCGTGCCATGTCAAGAGTCAGAATTACAGAAATGGATGAATGCATGTGAATGAAGCAAGGAATATGCCAAGTAGTTTTGTGGCGGTGTGTCCTCTCTGCATATCCTTGCGTGAAACGGCGTGATAATGAGCATATCTCTTAAAACACGCGTAAGTACACAGTTAAGATAACCAATATGCAGAAGTAGCAGATATTTTCATATTTTCGAAAAAAGCATAGATATAATATATTTTTTAAAAACAGTTATTATTTTACGTTTTTTTTTGCTATTGCCTCAATGTAAATTTTACGTAATTTGTATCATATTAGTTTACACCTATAATATTGTTTGTAATCTTTTATTTAAAAATGTTTTATTCTGTGTGTTGTAGGCACTTGTACCGTAAAATTGATAAAAAACTTTGTTAATTTTTGGAATCAGTTAATGAGTAAAAAACATCAAATTGCTGTATTTAATCATTAAAGACAGTATTAGCTACGCTACTCTCATTTTCCTGTGAAGAGTTTTACATTAATTACTTAATTTTTTTTTTTTTAACTTATTTTTTAATTTTTCTTCTGTAGGTTTCAACATATCCGTGCAATTCACTAGCGAACTTAAAACTAACTCAACCTTTATACAAGGACAGAAATGATAACATTAGGTGGGGGTGGTGGGAGGTGAGAACGTGAGAGGAGTCAACACAACATGGGAACATTGTCAATGAGGGTGATTTACAGGGTGCTATTATTTTGTTAATAAAATTAATTTTTTATTTAATTATTTTGTTTATTTCTAAAGTTTCTAAAGCGCACAAATTAAAATATGTATTTGTATTTGAATGTTTAAACTTGGTTTTTTCTTTGTTGAAACCCCTATTAAATAATTAGCTAACTCGGAATAATTATTATTTTATAAACAGAGTTAATTCTCCCTGATTCTAGTTTTAAAATTTCTAGTGGTCATACCTCTATATACTATGCGTCACAATCATTAATTACATTCTAAAATGTATGAACTCGTTTTTTTTCGAATTTATTAGAAACATCTTTTTCTCTCTTTTAATAGGAACATTCTCATTTTATTTCAATAACTTTGCTCTCCTGAAAGATTATTTGTTATGACTCCACTAACTAAAGAAATCATCTAAGCCCAAAACAAAAGCTCCGTATCATCAAAAAATTCACAAAGAGCTCGAATGGCTATCAAATCAAACCACATTGATGGTTTCGATTCTCACTGTTCCAAAATTTTCTTGTAATCGTCAGCATTCTTGTACGTCTTGTAATAGACCTATATTCTCGTATCCCTAACAGCATTTTATCTTACGTTCTTTTTATCTTTTAATGATCACCTTTTGGGCTTTATTTAAACACTCAAGTCCACTAAGCTGGGCAACTCGGCCGTACTACAATGGAAATGGCACAATCGCTCTGGGCGGGGGCGGGGGCGGGGGTGGATTCGGGCTCGTAACTCCTTTCCCTTCACTCCCTTATAGGAAGGGACGCGCTATAAGCAATGATTGAAGAATTAAACTGGATATTGAACTTTTTCAACTGACAACAACGCTTTTCTATTACACAATTCAGACACATGTTTACATACATATTCACAAACACACACATAAAAACACTTAATTATCATATTTTCATTTTACTTAAAATCTTTCTCTGACTTTTACTTAACAAACCCCACCCGGGAAGTGTATATTATATTCACTCACCAGATAGAGACATGTCGGATCTATGACAACTCAAGAAAGTGGCATTTCAACACCCCTTTGAAAAGTCATTAAAAGTGATGAAACTAAAAATAAAATAGTCCATACGCTAACCTAACGTTATCTTGTTTTTTTTTCATTCATTTTAATGTCTTTTCAAAGGAGTGATGAAGTGCCACTTTGTTGACTTGAGTTAGTCATCGGCAGGAAAATTGTATTGCAAAGCTAAATACGAAAATGTTGTTGACTGTGCCAAATTTTTCATCTAAGATGGCTAAAGACCAACCAAAATTGTTCTATGTCCAATTGTCGATTTTTATGCTACTTCGTGTTTCATTTGTGTGCTTCCTAATCTACTCTACGTTTCCCCCCTATTGGCAACAAATTTCTCTGTGTCATTAATTATGTTGTCTATCTGTCTGTTGTTACGTGTAAATGCTTGGTCAGAATTTTTGTGAAATTGCTGAAGAACTTACCAGTTTTAATGTCTGGTAAAATAAATTTTCAAAAATAGACACACGTGCTGACATATTTACCTCTAGTTACTGTCGCTACAGAACTTCATTGTATAACATTCTAGGTGCGAATAACACATATTCATGACGATTAAATTAATTGTATCTAATATTTTTATATTACTTTCGTGGCAACTTTCCCTTAACTTTCCCTCATCCTTCTCCTCCCCTTACCCTTCCCAACTCAAATACCTATTTTGCAGTCTATTGCAGTTATAATCACACTTATTTTTTTGTTGTGTATTGGTTTATCATTTGTTGAATTTAGATTTGTACTATTATTTTTTTTTTAAATTGCTGCTTAGTTCTGCTTTTTCTTTCATTTTTCTTAAATATTCTAGTTTACATTCAGTTAGTCTTGTTTCTAAATACCTATCTGTGAACATTAATAATTGGTCTGTTTTTTATCATCCGCTTATGCATATTATATTACTAAGACTGTTTATGTTCCTTAAATAAATAAATAAACAGCGTTCTTCATCACAGCGCCATGTCCTTACAGTTACACTGCAAGGCTCCTTGGAACAAGAGCCTCCCCGTTCCACGCCTTGAGATGTGTATCCTCCGGTTCCGCGCGCCGGTGGTTGTTCTCCGCGCCAATCGCACGTGCCATCGCGTGTGCGAGCACCCATTAATTACGCCCCCCCCCCCCGCAAAACGCGGCCAACTTAATCTGCACGCTTTATATTTATTTGATAACACCGATGTGGAGCAGTTCGTAGACAAACCACGTGCATCCGAATCTTTTAACTTGGCTGAGTTACCACAAAAATAAGATGGAGGGTCAGTAGGAATTAACCTCAAACCAAATTTAATACGCTGCTTAATATAAATTGAAATATTTTGGGATTAGATTTGAAAAGCTAAGTGCATATCTCAGATCATGATGCGCCTTACCACGTCATGATCTGCCACCATTTTATGATTTGGCGAGGAGCATCATGATCTGCCTGATTTTACGATCGGTCTACGGTGTATATATCAGCTTATGATAAGAAGATTCTGAATCACTTAACAAACGCTACGATTAGATACCATTTTTTTAAATATTGATTGATATTGGCGAAAGGTTGGCACAACTTAATTGGGAATGGATAGGCTACTGAGACGGAAAACTGGCAAATCGTTTAAAAAGCATTCCATTCAGCAGAATTGAGCTAATGAAAGAGAGACCAAAGATTTGGAATTGTAGGCCCCATCATGATGCACCTTGCCACATCATGATCTGCCACCATTTCGCGATGTGCCAGGTCATGATGTGGCGAGGAGCATCATGATCTGCATGATTTTACAATCGGTCTACGGTGTACATATCAGCTTATGATAAGTATAAAGATTCTGATTCACTTAACAAACGCTACGATTAGAAACCATTTTTTGTTATATTGATATTGGCGAAAGGTTGGCACAACTAGGGATTGCAATCCCGCAAAACGGGATCACGCATTCCCGCGGGATATATATATCCCGACGGTTCAGCCTACTAGCGTAGAAGCCGAGAGAGCGTTTTCAGCATCAGGATATATTTGCAGTTCACTCAGAAGAAGGCTCGGAGATGATACAATAAATGCCATTTGGTTCTTAAGAGCGTATTTTCAAAAGTTATCACCATAGGTTGATATCATAGTAATAGCATCTAAGAGAAAATTGTGATTTGATTATTAGGAGTAAGGGTAAAATTAAACAAAACTATTAAACTATGCCAAAAATTTAAAGATGAATCTAAGAAAACAGATTACTAATTACTTATACTAATTACTTTACTAATAAATGTTTAATAAAAGTTGATTTTTACACATTAATCTGTAGTTTCAATTTGATTTTATAACATAATTTCAAATATGCGGGATCCCACGTGATCCCGCGCGGGATTGAGTAATCCCTCATATCAATCCCGCGGGATTCAATGAGCTGAGGGATTGCAATCCCTAGGCACAACTTAAATAGAAATGGATAGGCTACTGAGATAGAAAACTGGTAAATCGTTTAAAAAGCATTCCATTCAAACCACAGCATAATTATTGAGCTAATGAAAGAGAGACCGAAGTTCTGGAATTGCAGGCCCCGTCCCAATTGCGAGAATAATGGGTGAAGAATAGGAAGGATGTATACGACTATAAAAAAGAACAGTGATGAAATCTTGGGTTTTTTTCTTACCATTTCTTGTTCGCCTCACTAGTTTTACTCTTCATTGCGGTGCCGTAGAACCATTGTGATGAAGAAAATAGGCTTGTACTAAATTTGCATCTCTGTAATACAAAAACACCCTGAGACTAGTTGTTATCTGTGGATTCGTGCCGTCGTTCTGAGAATAGAGTTTTTATTTATTATATTACTCCATCAAGAAGGCTAGTAGGAATTTCCATCAGAAAGTGGAAGAAGTCACCTTCAAATAAAAATTGTGACAATTTATGCACCGTACGTGATTTTTACAAAATTCGAGGTGACTTTTCTTGGAAGTTTTCTACATACCTAACTTTAAACATTTTTTGTAACGAACGATGCAACATCTCAGCACAAGTTTCCTCTGAATGAAATCGTCAGCATTAAATTTACACGAATATCTTGATTTTCAACTTTCGTGATGTAAAGCTTTTTTTCGAAAGTTTCAAAAGTTCGCTCGGAGCTTTGAAAGCACGCAAGAGTTGATCGGTTCCTTTTGGCGTTTTAGTTAGTTTAACATGATTGTATTTGCTGAAATCTGTTCCCGTGTGGATGCGACACGATGAAAACTATTTGGTACTAGTCCGTTACGCCCACTGGGAGTTTCAATAGACTTGCTCAGGCCAACACGCCATAACGGCCTTTACAGGCCCGACTTTAATGTAAACTACGGCGTAACTGCTCCTAAATTTATACCGACATAGGTTTATTCGACGTAACACCCCGTGTGGGTGAAATGCCGACAGTCAAGGGTATGTATTATCTAATTCTGCTGAAATTCGGTGATTTCGTTGAGGGTTTATCATCGATAAACATAGAATAAACAAGAATGACTTTCGTGATATAAAAAAGCACCAAGTATACCATTTCAGATAATCGCCCCAAGTTTAGTATAACGTAATCTTAACTAGGTAAAAAAGCTGGATTGATGTCTAAAGTAGCCAAAACTCGAACTGCTAATTCTTGGGTTATCGAATTTGCACAGCTTTTCTGTCTTTATTTTACATGAGCTCCACACAGGGAGGCCCTGAGAAAAATAATTTCCCTAAGGGCCTATGTCATCTTTGGGGATGCTGTATGGAGTTTTTTTTTAAGGAAAGGAAGGGGAGGAGAGTTCTGGGAAGGAACAGGGTTTAAGGGGTGGGTAGGAATCTGGGGTTCAGTGTATCCGGTTCATCCGCCTCCAAGACCTAGACAAACCTCACCCCATGAACCCGGGCACTCCTGCTAAATCACCAAATGCAGCGAACCACTTGGGGTGACCTATGGCAGAGGTGTTTGTTATCTAATAAAGGTTCCCGGGGCGGCGGTACCCATTCCCGTCTCCCAAACTGTCTGTTTTTTTCAAGTAAACAGCTATTTTTAGCTCGCAACGGCGTGGTAAGATCTAGTCCGGACTACACGTGCTTAAAATGCTGAACGTTGAAGTTGAATTAAAAATTTCTCCTGATATTTTTTTATTAATAAATCAGTGATTATATTTCATTCTGGAGTGGACGATTCTTTCAATATCGTCTGACGAGAAACCTCTTTGCAGAAACGAAAACACGAAATGGTTTCGATAAGTGCAAAGGTTTCAATAGTCGGGTACCTCTCAGCGTTATTTTTTTTAGTTTTCTTTCCCATTTTATAATTTACTTCAGGCTTCCCACTGAGCCGGAAGTGGGGTCGTATTTTTGTCACATAAAATGTTATTATATTATGAATGGGGACAAATACAATTTCATTCCTTCCGATGATCGTCAACGAAATTTAAACCCCATTTCAAAAATATGTATTTCTGTTAAGTCTTCCTTTTTTATTTTTGCGAAATATTATTTTCTATAAGTATCCCTCGCAAATCGTTTTTGACGCTTGTAAATAAATTACTGCGGAAACATTAAGGGTGAGCCCTTCAAGATTTCACCATTAAGATGCATATTTATGCATGCTTTTCGAAGGGATCGGTTTTTCAGCGTAAATTTTCTATACACAGAATGGCGGGGGGAATGGGAATATTTTAGAATTAAGGCCTTCCGTTCTCTGAGGCCCTGGCCCGGTGCACTCTGCAGTACAAAAGCTGAATAATTCCACAAAGGCTCTACGTGTAATTAAATTCTTTATCCGCCACGTGCCGCCATCGGATTCGCCCGGGGGTCCGGGAGACTTTGAAGCCACTGGGATTTAGCATTGTCAACTATATCTGCGGATGATTTTGACCCGAATCTCATTTATGAATAGATGTCCGAGTTGAGATAAAATTTTGTACAAAAACGTGAGCGTTCTAAACAAAATTAAGGTTTTTTATAAATTTAGTCCAGTTTGTAGTATTTCTCTGCGTGGGGCCCCGGTAAACAAAATAAACACATTATAGTTACTTTTTTCGTTACTCAGTTGGATAGGGTTCTTGCTTCGCTTAATGTTGTTCTGAGAAATGAGGCGTCAAGGTTTGCAAAGAGGAATTCTCATAATCTATTTAGCGATTTCTGATTTTGAAGTTGAATCTTTTGTAATGTGTTTTAGTTTTACAGATTTTAAAGGAAAATATTTAAATAGGACGTATATCTACCATTTTAAAACATACTGCAGATATAAACTTATACAGCCAGATTGGGCGTAATAATCCATTGCATAAGGTTCTAACTACATTTATCTAATGCCATTACAAGCTTGGGCCACGTTCTAATGAAATATTTTCCTAAGTGGGGTATGGTTTTAAAGGCCAAAAAAGGGCATATTTTCATGTTTTTTATTTATTTATGAATAATGGGATATATTTGGGATATGAATAATGTTCGTTTATTTATTTAATATACACGTTATAGTATGATACCTGAAGTATCTTTGAAAAAAAAAAATTAAAAATATAAGTAAATAAGTCCGTGAGAGCGAATCTCCGGAGGCGTCTCGAAAAAAAGTTGTTATGCGGTAAACATTAGAAACAAAAAAGTCGAAATGCATTGTAAAATATATCGAAATGCATTATATATTATATCAAAAGTATTATAAAATGGAAAAAAATGGTAAAAAAAACTTTTCGCCACTACCTGTTGATTTACGTGTAGACATAGTGTACAAAATTTCAAAAGGATCGGTCAAGTAGATTTTGAGTTATGATGTTCACGAACTTCAAAAATTTGTTTGCGAGAAAATCGATTTAAAGTTTTTTTATACTCGAAATATACTTAAGGGGATACATGGGTTTCACGGTTTCAAAAAATCAATTTTTTTTATTATTGTCTTATTAGGTTCTACAACATCTCTAGAATATTGTCCTAAATTTTCAAGACGATCCGAGAAATAGTTTCGGAGATACAGCCTTGAGAAGTTGCGCGCTCAAGGCTAAATAATAATGAAAGCTTGAACCAGTTAATCTGGAAAGTTAATCCAAAAATACTTCCTGCTTGTTCAAAGGTCGTTGATATTGCTGCATTAGTTTCTGCTTGCACTTTTAATGAAGGAACATCAGCTTCATCAACTTTATGACCCTGAAATCGACGATTCATTGTAAGTTAAAAATAAAAATAAAATTTCCAGTTTTATTGTCACTCAAAACTTTAAACACATTTTTCTCGAAACTGTGTTTTCAAAGTCGGTTGTCAAGATTTCTCGAGAACTACTCAACCGATTTTGATGAAATTTTACATAGATCTTTGAAATACAATTCTTAAGAACTTGGACGAAGGATTGATTTTTTTTCAATCACAACTATTTAAAAAAATAAAAATGTAGAGCAAATTTCACCGAAATTTGCATTTTTTTGTAAAAAGGCTTACCAAAAATCCAATTTTTTTTACCCTTCGTCCAAGTTCTAGTTTATGGTCTTAACTAAAATACGTATTTTTGTTTTTTACTTCAAATGATCCTGTCATGAGTTATGCTGTCAACGCGGACGCACCTTTTTTCCGAAGGGTCACCGGAAATGACGTCGCAATGGCGGAGTTTTAAATATTTTCCTTCGAAAATTTCAAAAAATTCTTTGTCGAATGTGTATGTTAGAGAGATATGTAATTACGAATGTAGGAGAGAGCGCGCTAATATTTACATCGATAAAATTGAAGCGATAATTACGAAAAAGCTTACATGACTCGTTTAAAATAGAGAAAAAATCTCGTGGAACGTATCTTAACGTATATCATTTAAAGAAACATTGTGAGTTTTTTTCACAAATATAACTAGTAAAATAATAGAAATAGACTTGTTTTAAATAATTTTCGGAGCAAACTTTGCGATTTTTTTCTATCGAGGGAATTTAATATAAATTGCGTTTCGGCGTAGAACGTATCGAGATATTATCTTAAAAAATAACATATATTTTTTTAAGAGCTTAAAAATTTCAAATGTATAAGGGAGATATGTAAGAAATCGGTCGAAATTCGAATAATGGACCCCTAAATCGAGCAAGAGGGCCGGTCGCTTGAAACGCTATATCTTGATGATTAGAAATTGTTAAAATGAGAATTCGTCTTTGCAAACTTTGACGCCTCAGAACATAGTAAGGCGAAGTTAGAACTACTATGGCAAAATGGCTACAAAATGGCAATTACAAAAGTTTCAAAGTTCACGTTAGAACATTGTCAAATAAATGTAGCTTTGAAAAAATTATTTTAGAACCTCGTCATAATAGTATCTATTGAAATACAATTTAGATGCCTCTGAAAATTATTTTGGTTTAGAAATGGGCAAAAGAAAGGGTTTTGCATTCAAAAATCATCAAAGATAATTTTCTCGATTTTGAGTTTCGTCTTTGAAAACTAATTTTTCATTTCAGCATCATGAAACCTCAATAAAAATTAAAAAAATTATTTTTCATTGAAACGCAAAGTAGAAATTAAAAACTACTCAAATCAGTTTTCCTCTTGTCTTTTTTTCTAGGACTTTTCTTCAATATCCGTAAACTTTTAATGCGATTAAAGTCGGGAGAGTTCCCTGGATATTTTAAATCACACATTTAGCTCCTTTCAAAGAATGTTTGCGTTTTAACATAAGTTTGGAACTTTTGGCATTTTTGTAAGGAAATTCTCTTTCGAGTAAACGACCCTCCCAAAATGAAGTTTTAGGGTTCTGGAAACTTAAAATCAATTTAGGAGACGGGTATGGGTGCCGTCGCCCCGGGAACAATTTATTGGATAACCAACAACCCTGCCTTAGGTCACCCAAAGCGGTTCGCTATGTTGGTTGGCCAAGCAGGGGTGCCCGGGTTCATGGAGTGAGGATTGTCTCTTTGGGTCGTGGTGACGAAGCTTTTGCCCAACTAGTACGTAGCGGGCCGGATCGGGAAAGACTGGTTGAGAGAGACCTTTTGACCTCTCCAACCGGAATCTCTCGACGGATTCATACGTTGTCACTCCTGTACATCGACACCCAAATACCTACCCACCCCTCATAACTTTTTCCTTCCCGGAACTTGGGCATATGCCCTGAGGGAATTAAATCTTCAGGACATTATCAATTGTTCTGAGGAGTACCTCCGAACTGCTGCTTCTGACACTCGAAAGGGAAAAGAATCTTGTAACTGAAAATAACTTTAGTCCCTTTAACATAAAAGTGTCATTTTTGTCATGTCGTTGTATGAATGACACTCAATTTTCAATCCTCTCACGGCAATGTTCAATGCAAAGTAGGTACTCCGGTACGCCATGTAAAACACATCATTGACATAAAAGCTCAATAAATAAAACACTTCAACCCTCCAACATCCAAACCGTAAACCATCTGTTATCTTTTCACACTTACTCCCACCAACAACGGCGAAATTAATAAATGACCAAACCGTTGCCCATTTTAATTCATATCCTGATAAAATGTACCCTTTAATTTAGATTTAGACCCTTTATTAATATTGTTAAGTGCCGGGTATTACGCATGACGTGTAAAATACTAAAATGATTTAAATAATAACAAAATATAGTCGATTCAACCTGTTTATAATGGCGGAATCATTGCTAAAATGGATTTCAAAATTGTAGATGCGTTCAGTATCGCCCTGGTAAAAGATTTTTAATTAGAATCGAAAACGTTGCTTGAAATTGCTTATGTCGTATTTGGTGAAATTTCTGAAAAGCCGGGTACTTCCCAACCCCCCTCTGTCCCCTCTCATAATCTTCTCCACTACCTCCAGTTTCATGATATATCTACCCCTTTTGGGGATATCGTAGTTCCACTGATTTCGGATAATAAGAAACAGTTTTTTTTTATATGAGAATAGACAGAGCCTCTGTGGTTTCCTATATGAAATTTGTATTTATACTTTTAACCAATCATGAAGTCAGATTTATGACACAGATTGCAAAATATACGTATTTACAATCGTATTTACTAATTAAACATTCAATATGAATATGAATATGTCCTAGTTGGACCACCTTCCCCATACTGAATGTATTTTTATAACAAATAAAATAAATAAATAAATAAAATATGCGTACTGATTATTCACGGTGGTGTACAGATAGCCTCAAAAGCTTCGGTTGTCTGTGCGTTCTGCGTAACTCTGGTTCAATCAACTCAAATTTGATTTGAATTTAAGATGTAAATTTACAAATTTGATTGTTTGGAATTAATGGCACAAGTGGCAACCTTCAAATTCAACATTAACTTCGAATGCACATTTTAAACTTTGCAATAAAGGCGTGCAATAGCTGATTGGACATTTATACCAAAAAATTGAAGGTACCGAACTTCTTTCCCTAGTTAACTTTAACATACCCTTAAGACGTACACGCCATAAAGAACTATTTCATACGCTTAATTACAAGACAAATGCAGCAACTAATTCGCCAATCAATCGTGCTCTTCATACGTTCAATAATATTTGTCTAAATTCTAACATCGACATTTTCTTCGAGTCACTGCCCAAATTAAAAATAATTTTTTCAATGCGCATACATACATACATATACTCACACATACATACATACTCACACATTCACACACACACCTACCCACTACGCACATCACCCGGTAATTACTTAATTTACATAGACACTACAAAGAAACATATACCCATCATGAAATATACTTAATAATTGTAAATTCTTTTCGCCATTGTAACTAATGTACTGTTTTTTCTGTTTATAAATAAATAAAAATAAAATAAAAAAACAATAAAAAATTTAGAATTTAAAATTGTAACCGATTTTTCAAGAATTCAGACTATCCAGTGATTTTTCACGGATCTTTGCTAATATATAAATTGGCAGATGGCCCCGGAGTTTTAATCCTTTCCCATGTTTTCCAATGCAAACCTATATTTTAATACTTTAAATTGTTTAAATATTTGATAATCGTTAAAATTATCTTATCCCCTTTTAGTCCCATGGACAAAGTCAGCAAATATTAACAAAGCGGCTTCAGCATTAATTCGCGCACTGATAAAGCGGCCGAAACGGGTGTGGAAAATTCAAACATGTTTTAAATACTTTTACAAGAAGCCATTCCCGCCTCGCCTAATGAGATGGTGATTTAATTTTCATTACGTTTTCAACCGAAATGGCATTTTCAGTAATAAATAAACGCAATCACCCGCTTTCGTCGCTTGCTCCCGCTGCTCGGCTTATGAATGTTAATGAATTCATTTAATTCTTATTGCGTTCTTAAACCCTCTATTCAAATTGTCTTTGCCTGTTTCTACACAGCTTTTTAAAGTCGCCAGCGCTGAAAAGCTCGCTGAAGAAATCATTTTTACTGGCTGTCTCACCAAAGTTATGAGGGGTGTGATTTCTTCGCTGAAAGTTTTCACTATGTTGGTAGGTGCTTACTCTTAAGATTTATTTTTTTGTATTTCTTGTATTTCTCAACTGTCTGAGGCCAGTGGCACTTTATTAATCACATTTAATTTTTATTTTTTTAACAGGTCAGCGCATTGGTTATATGCAATAACCTATCCAACAGTTATTATTATTTTATCAGAATGTTATAATTCAAAATTCAAAAACACTTGCACATAAATACAGAAAGTACGAAATGTATAACTGGATCGTCTTAAACCATAGTGAACTAACTCACTTTGCAATTTTTGAGTTAGAGCTTGCATTGAGGGCTCCAAATCACCATCTAGCTATGCCAGAAAGAAGAAACAAATAGAGGAAAACTATCTATGATAGGTCAAGACAGTATTTCTCTGATTGGTTCTCTCTGGCAGAGCTAGATTATGATTTGGAGCCCTGATTTCAAGCTCTCAAACTCAGAAACTGAAAAAAGTGAGTTAGTTCACTATGGTTTGACGATCCAACTTATAGGTACATCATATATATATATATATTTTATATATTATATTTCTTCCAGCTTTCTTTCCCAACAAATACTTGTTGTATTATAAAACCCAACAATTACGTGTTATATTATTCGCAAATAAAAAAGAGAGGTAATTTATTTATGAAAGATTTTCATTTTTAGTGTAATGACGTTTGTTTAAAAGAAATGTTGTTAGTGATAATTTCATTTTATCCCCCCATCAAACACCATTTCGTTTAAATTGTTTATAGTCCACTTTCACGTTCATCTGAAGCTGTGTAATTCTTATGCAGTTTCGGTTGCAACAAATTTAGATACTTATAAGTTTTACTTTTGAGACTCAGGATTTGAACCCGCGATATTTCGGCCCGTAGATGGAAAATTTAACTCGAGCTATGTAATTATATTACTAATTTAATTTTTGCCTGGTGTTGTTAATATTTGTTGTTGAGTGTTACGATTCTGTTTTAGTCAAATCACTTTCTTAGAGGATTTGTAATTTATCTACAGGAAGTAATTCTGCAGCAATCGTCTAGGTGCCAGAACATCCAATTATTGGCTACGTTTTCAATTACTGGACATGTAAGTGAAACGTTCAATTGCATCCAGCGCGTTACGCTAACGTCATCATTACAACTTCCACGCCAATTTCATTTGCAGAATACTCTAATAATTTAACGACTATTGTAAACCAAAAATATATAATTTCATACGTACCAGATTGCCATCATTAAATGCTGTCACTATATCGATGTAGGACGGCTAGCTATCTAGAATTTTTCCTGCCACCCGAGGTTTTGGTTTCTACATAGCTATTTTCCCCTTCACGATCAATCTAATAACTAAATATGGTCTTCCCTTTAGTTGTTTTAAGAA
This sequence comes from Glyphotaelius pellucidus, assembly GCA_936435175.1. Classification (NCBI taxonomy): domain Eukaryota; kingdom Metazoa; phylum Arthropoda; class Insecta; order Trichoptera; family Limnephilidae; genus Glyphotaelius; species Glyphotaelius pellucidus. The sequence continues at coordinate 6,419,596 of OW386545.1, read as the reverse complement.
AGTTATCTTCCATTTCAATATGCTTGTCTTCAGCTCCTGTATGAAGTATGAAGGTATTTTGTTTTTACCTAAAGTTGAGTTCCGAAAAATCTAGATCCTCTCATCTAGATCATCTAGAAAAATCTAGAACCTAAACATCTCGGATCCAAAGCAAACCTTTACTAAAGATTCAATTCTCAAATTCTTGGATTCTGATGATTATTTCATTTTTGAAGCCAGATTTTGCACCCTTGTTGAAGTTTTTTTTCCGTACAAAGTGGCGAATACATTCTACATTATTTAATATTCAATTAATTACTAACTACCTTTTTCATATCCAAGTAGGTTGGATAGGATGCCTTAGTATGGGCGTATCTTTTTAAGGGGAACGGCTGTGCTGTGCAGTCCTTTTCATACAATATTTAATTTTGGATTTGAGGCCAAAATACTTGTAACATTTTTTTTAACCAAAAGATTTACCAAATATGTACGGATGTGTGCTCCTTTATTTATTTTTGTTTTAAATTATAAAAAAAAGTTAATTAGAAATCAATTTTCAAATTTGGCAATAAGTGTGACTTTGTGAGATAATGATAATTATTTAAAAAAAATAATTTGGCTTTATTTACAATATAAATATATATATATATATAAAATAAATAAATTTTTTTTTTTAAATGATGAAAAAATCATTTTGATTGGCGTGAACGCAAATCACAAACCTCCAATTTACGTAGTAATTTAATACAAATTTTTCATATATAAATTAAATTTCTACCCATAGAGATGCGTTTTTGATGATGTGTATTTTTTTACTTTTCGTTATATCATCTCAGTAGGGTAATATAATTTTGTATTAATTATAATTAACTCACAAAAAAATACCAAAATTACATCTAATGTTATAAAAAAATTATATCTTTATTAACCTTTAAATGAAAATAAATAAAATGACACATATCCTTACTAGATATTTGCAAAACCTTTTGATTAAAAAAATATTAGGTTGGTTTAATATTTTGGCCTAAACTTCGAAATTAAGTTATGCGTGAAAAGGGCCGCGCAACCGTTCTTCTTAACAGCTTCCCTAAATAGCATTCTTATTCTTATTATTCTCATAGATTTAAAGAGTTTTTTAATAATTTTACACTGCAATAAATTGCTTGTAAATCAGCTGAAAAAAATCATACTGCTCACTATGAGTGTCTTGACTATTTTTAACATTAAAGAAATAACGTAGATCCTCTTCGAAACCAGCGATAAATCTGTTAGAATCATAACAATGCTGTTAGCTGTTGTGCTTTTAAATTGATTTTCTATTCGCCTCGAATTCAATTCAAAATCTGACAACAGCGGCTCACAGTTTAGCCTCAACTATACGTAATAACTATAGTAACGACGTATTCGAGCTTCGTCTCGAGAGTCCCGTTAGCTGTGCGCAACCTCCGTAGTGGACCGCCATCTCCCGATTCTTCCGTCTTCTCAATAATTGAGAAAAGTGGCCAGTAAACTTTTCCGTCTCGTTATACCAAGTAATGAGGCTATTTCTTCCGATCCGTAAACGCAGATCGGGTGAATAGTTTTTCTTTTAAAAAATGATGAATATCGATCCGGTTATTGAAAATGAATAAAGCCCCAGTGGCCGTTTCATCTAGAATGGTCGCCACAGTTCTGTGGATTGGATTCAATATTTTTCGCCAATTAAGGAAATCGTTATAAAAAGCGTAAAAGATGGTGTTTTTCTATGGGTTGTACCTGATTTTACCCCTTTGATATTATCTTCAATCGATTTACACAACAATATATAAGATGTATTTAAGGGTGGGCACGGCGTTTTAGTGTTGTATCTGATTCATGTCGTGTTTAGAAACGAGCGCAGTCGCCCACCAATTGGTTTGATTCAAAAATTTCGAATTATATCGAACCTCGAGCCCGATAAAGATGATTCAAATGAAAACAATATACTAATCGCTAATCTGGACCCATTGGTCAAATAAGGTGCATCAACATATACACATTGTGGGCCTCATCACGGGCAAAGTAAAAGTTCCCAGTGAAGCCCACATTTTTGTTTTCATAAGAATTAAAAAATAAATAAACTCTCTCATGTTGCTTCGGTGGCCGCGGTCAACTGCATGTTTTGTGGTTTTACGATGCTTTTAATTTTTAATAAGTTTTTCTGTTTTCCCGATTCGTCTTTCTAAATCTCAAAGATATACCTAGTACCTATTTGCTCTTTCCATAGCTCTGTGTGTAGTGACCATTTCCGTTACAACGTTCTTGTCAGAATCCATGACCTCGTGTACTTTGGAGGTTATCCACCACTTATCCGCCCTGGTATAAGTAACAGATGGTTACTCCTTCAAGGCTATCGCAAGATTCTAATTTTTTTGTTAAACGAAGCTACATTTATTTATTTTGAACGAATCTAGACCTCCAGTTCCTCCAGTTGTTAGAAAGCAGTATGAAAGTGCTTAACAGGAAAAAAAAACAATACAAGGCGGTATGTGGAGGATGCCGTGTTTGGTGACTATATCTGAACCTTCATCTATCCCATCTTCTTCCCTTTCTCTCTTCCTTTCAGCCTCGTTACATACTCCGATTGGTGATGCCATAGTTCCACTCGCTCCGGACATACGGTGCTGAGTTTGCTAAAACCGAATAATCCAAATCTTCGCTGAATTTGGTTGATCTCCTTTTTTACGTGTTTTTTACCACAGAATAATATTATCCAATATTCAGTCACATAACATTTTATCTCTACCTTCACATGCCACGTTCCGCCTTCAGGCCTCATCAATTCAGTTTCAACGAGAGCTAAATCTATCGCCAGGTGTCACAGCTAGCTCGGTGGCGGGGGTAATTTTAGTGACAAAGCGCTTTCTCGACTTGGAGTGGACTCAAGGTCGACTTAATGCACACTTAAGCCACCGGCAGAAGAACCCTTCGGGTGAGTGATCGCTGGATAGTCGGGTCGCTGCCGTTGTAAAGAGAAATTTTGTAGAAAGGCTTTTCCCACTGAAGTTTTTCTGATATTTTCTGCGATTTCTATATTTTTTTAAGGGTTTTCCATGTTTTCGAACTTTTTCCCTTCGTGTAGAATCGCTTTCATACGGTTTTCTTTGTTTTTTTAAGTTTCTCATTGTAATTTATTAAAATTTAAAACGGTTTCCTTCTGTTTTGGTACGGTTTGGCCTTTCGATATTTTCGGCGTTTTTTACGGTTTTCCTTGTTTTATAACGATTCTCCTTTATTTATAAAACGATTGTTCTTGTATTGAAACTGTTTCCTTTGTTTTTGGAACACTTTCTTTTGTTGTATAACGGTTTTCTTCGTTTTTTATATTATTTTACAAACAATTTTACATTGTTTAGAACACGGTTGGTTGCTCTTGATTTGAAACTGTTTCCCTCGTTTTGTTTATTTATTCACGCCTTTTGGACTTTTACACGGAAATTTACATTTATTTAGTTACGATGTGCAAGTGTGACAGTATAACAAGTGTACAAGGATAAATATGGATGTGGTACACGGATTCATTGCTATCAAGTATAATTTGTAGAACTCCATTTTAATTTTTAGTTCTTTTATATATTCCTTCATAATTAAATAGATATATAATTCGCTCGCCATTCTTAGACATGTTTAAGCCAATTTCGAATACTTAATTACGCTGGAAAATAAACCCATGAGTCATCATTTTAGACTCACATCAGAAATAGACTAACGACCGTCAGTCAAATTTAAACAATACAGTTATTGGAGAAACTTTAAAACCATTAGTGTTTTCTCTCATTTTACTAGGAAATTAATAAGGGCAATAAAAATAAAAGCAATAAAGATTTTAATAATAAGTAACTATCTAAAAATGATATAAATGTATCGTCGGTGAGTTGTACAACCACAGTTTGATAATGCCTTCAGAGGGCGAATCAGCTGTCAGCGTAATTATAATCACACAGCAGAATTTGTTTTTAAATAAACTGTTTTTATTAATTAAATAATAATATCATTGAACACATAAAATAAATTAAAATTAAAATGATACTCGTAATATAACCTGCATAACATAACTTTTAAGATGTTTTCTACGTTCGCTTTTGTCTGCTTTTCCTTTACTCTTGGTACGTACTTAGGTACGTAGGTACTTTTACTAGGTACGTAGGTACTTTTAACAGGAAAAAACGTAAAACAAATTAAACCTGTAAATATTATCTCACCCACGTATAATTTTTTTTGTTTTTTTTGAGTATCGCTGTAATTTTGTTTTAAGAAAAAACGGGTATTCATTTCGCCCAAACCCACACATTTTTATTTTTATTTTCTCTAAATATTTTATTTCACCTTAGCAGAACGTTATCAAAAGGCGGTTCTATTCTTGACAGTCCTATTTACGTCAATCTTCTTAAATTTCCGAATATATCTTCACTCTTGTCTGTACCGTTCCGAGAAGTTTTGTAGAAGAATCGTAAATCCCTTTTTATTGCCTTTCAGAAATTCAAACTAAGATTTTCCTTATTCTTGCTGTGAAAAACGCACCAACTTTTAGAAAGGGCCGCGTATCGCCATTAAACCATATTTATTTGAGTTTTACTTCTATTATTAATGTGAAAGGGCAATTATTATGTCTCGTAATTTATACGTATTAATATCCTAATACTATTATATCTTGATTAGTATTTTATAGTGGTAATTAAAAAAAAAAAGAATTATTAAATTTCCTTCATTTTAATAAGTCTACAGCTCGTTCTGCCATTAACCAATACAAGTGCTCACATTGGCCATCTAACGTTGCTTGAAATGGTTTTAGCCATGCTTTTGACCAGATCTGAAAAGCCAGCCATTTCGCAACCTCCGTCTTTCCCATTTCCTTCCTTCAGCCTCAAAAAATATCTCAATTAAGGTTACCATAGTTCTTCTGGCTCCAGGCGGTTAGTTTGGACTCATCGTTTATTCAATTCCAGATAAGTGATAATGTAATTACTACCTATGATATATTTTGCAAGTCGATTAATTTTTTTCTATACCTATTTCGAAAGTGTATCTAATATTTTTTCATTCTGCAAAAACCAAATTTCTTATCAATTTGGAAGGCGGTTGTGAGTACTGTCGCCCCGGAAACCATTTATTGGAAAATCAACACCCCTGTCGTAGGTCATCTCAAGTGATTCGCTACGTTTGTACCATGGTTAATGGGTTGAGGTTTGACTGCATATTGGCAGCGGATGCGTTTGCCCACCTACTCTACTGCGTGGCGGGCCGGATCGGGAGAGAGGATGGGGAAGACCATTTGATCTCTCCAGCCGGACACTTTCAACCCATCGCCTTGAACCACGGTTGGAGGGATGAATTCATACGCCCATCATTCCTGGACTCACTTCCTAGATTCCCACCCACCCCTTTTCTTCCTTTCCCTAAAAAGACTCTCCACACAGCATTCCCAAAGATGACATGGTCCTGAGGTTACATCCCGTGATTTTTCAACCACTTTTGATTATCTTTCAACATAACTTCTAATGCATAGTAATGTAGTAAATAATATTATGGTCATATTTTGTACCGCATTACAAATATATTCGAAATCCACAATGAATTAATTAAGATATGTAGTTTTTCTTTAGTAATAAGATTGTATCTGTTTTTATAAATTATAATCCTGCGACGGACAGTTGTAATTTCGGCTATTTATTTCCTTACGAAAGGGAGTTTCCACCGAAAGCGGTTAATACATCACCCGGCCAGAGTTCCACCGGAATGATAATGCCTCGGTTCAGGATCTCTCACTTCCGGCTATGTGTTCCGGAAGTGTTTTCTTAAGTGCTATTTTCAGGTGGAAAAGGAAAGACAGGAAGTGGCGTGACTGCTGCGGTCCGTTCGACAACCAGTTTCTTTGGCTACACAATAATTTTGTTTTAATTATTTGGCTTAGGTTTTTTTAGAAATTATTTTTTACCCATGAAAAATCACGGGATATTATAATTGTAGAATTTGTGATAGTTTTTTTTTTTAAATCAGCTCCACACAGGAGGCCCTGAGGAAAATAAATTCCCTCAGGGCCTGTGTCATATTTTGGGATGCTGTGGAGGGTTTTTTTTAGGGAAAGGAGGAGAGGAGAGTTCTGGGAAGGAAAAGGATTTAAGGGGTGGGTAATCTGGGGTTCATTGTGTCCTGGTCGTACGCCTCCAAGACCTAGACAAACCTCACCCCGTGAACCCGGTCACCCCTGCTAAATCACCAAACGTAGCGAAACACTTGGGGTGACCTATGGCAGAGGTGTTGGTTATCTAATAAAGGTTCCCGGGGCGGCGGTACCCATTCCCGCCTCCCAAATTGTGAAAAGTATTTATTTTAACAAAAATATTTGTCCAGGTTCATTCCAAAACAAACATTGTTATTTTTAGAGGCGATCGAAATTTAACGTTTCGAATTCACTAGTAAACTTTCACTTCATAGTAAAATTACGACATCTGTAAAAAATTTCAACAAACGATATACGCATTTAAAATAAATAATTATTAAATAAACAAAAGTAAAAATTGTACCTACTATATCGCTTGTCTGAATCGTTTCAATTTTGAAATTAAACCAAATCCCATTTCTGGAGTTCATTGAACCGGCGTTACATACACAGGTACATTCATACCATCTAAATTAACGTTTTTAATATTAAATATTACAATAACATCTCGGTTAGCGAAACTCCTGATCTAATAATAATAATATAATAATTTTTCGCCAGCTCCCTGGGAATGCCCCTGCTACAGCAGGATCTGCGAATGGTGACCTCAACACAGGACCGGAGACACAATACCCCGGACAAACTCCGTGCTACTTTCCACAGCCTGAAAACTAGGGATTCCTTTTTAACACTAAAAAACGCGGCCAAAACATTAATTTCAAACTCCCCCATATTCATAAGTGAAGTCCTAACACCGTACTATAGAGAATTACTTTGGAAAACGAAGCAAACAGCAAAAGACAAAAACTTCCAATTCGTCTGGTTTAAATACGGAAAACTGCTAGCCCGGAAAGGGCCGGGGGAAAAAATTATACAAATAAAACACGAAAATGACTTAAAAAAATTATGTAACTAATGAAGGCCACTCAGACCTCGAAACAAAACTATCCGGCTTTATACAACATCATGGCTGATCTACTCTCAATGAACTTAAATAGCTCTCACCATCATCATATAACCAATGACCCAAAACTATGCGATGATATTTTTAACAATCCAGATTCTCTGACACTGATTAACCAAAATATAAGATCACTTAATCGTAACTATGACGAACTTGACATACTCTTACACAACTTTAATACAAACTTCAAAATTATAATTCTAACGGAATGTTGGATATCAACCGCTTTTACAAAAAAACATAAATTAAATTATACTGAGTATCACACACTAAAAAACAAAAATCAAAATGATGGGATTGTTGTATACATACATGATAGTCTTAACGCCTCTGTTTCAGAAATCGACTTGATAAATACTAATTGTCTACAAATAATCATCGACTCAGATACGTGTGTTCTCGCCCTATACAGATCACCATCCACACATAACGTTACACCATTTATAATAGCTTTAGATACTCACCTAAAAAAACTCACTTCATACAAAAACATCATTATAGCTGGTGATCTAAACATAAATATACTTCCTAATGGCCACCCTCAAAATATCGATTACCAACTGATGCTTCTGGAACACGGCATTATTAGCATCATTAACACTCCTACCAGAGTAAGCAAAGACTCAGAATCATGTATAGATCACTTTATGGTAAAATCAAAAAGTCCAATATGTAGTGCAGTATACGAATCCACAATCACAGATCACTACACAATTATGATAGGCCTAACTTTGCTAACTAGAAACTCAACTCTCCAAAACAATACCACAAAAAAAATAATTGATTACGTTAACCTAAAACAATGTTTAGAAATAAAAACGTGGGAACATCTTAGAAATTATAACTCGGCAGAAGAGGCCTGGAATTTATTTTTAACTTACCTACAAACTCTCATTACCCAAAATACCAAAACGGTATACATACCTATTCCACACCGTAAAGTAAGACTTAAAAAATGGATTACCCAAAGCATCATAAATAGCATTAAAAAAAGGGACAAATTACACAAACAAGTCAAACTGAACCCATATAATACCTCGCTATATTTCTTCTACAAAAGGTACAGAAACATCTGTTCTTTAACAATACGTAAAGCCAAAGAATTATACTATAGAAACAAACTGATAACATCAAACTATGACCCTAAAAGCGTATGGTCAATACTGAGGGAAAGTTCGCATTCACAGAAGAAAAAAGACGATACCATAAAAAATCTACTCATTGATGATAAAGAACTCCACTTTCATGACAACCCTACACGTATCCTTAATTACATCAACAAACACTACACAAATATTGGAGCTAGCCTAGCTGAAAATATCAAAATTACCCAGCCTCCCCAAGATATTCAGGAACCTCAAAACAATACATCTAACATAAGCAATGAAAATTTTAACAGACACTTCAAATTACAAAATATTACAGAAGAAGATACCAATAAAATAATTCATTCACTAAAGATTAACAATACTGCGGGTCCTGATGGAATAGACTCTAAAACTATCTTAAAATTAAGCCAACAACTACTTATACCACTCACATATTTAATTAGTCGTAGTCTAAAAGAAGGAATTTTTCCTAGCTTACTAAAAAAAGGCCTTATTATTCCAATTTTCAAATCAGGACAAAAAAATAATGTTAACAACTACAGACCCATTACGCTACTAAATACCATTTCGAAAATCCTGGAAAAAACTATTAAAAAACAGCTCCAACACTATTTAGAAGCAAAACAAATACTCTCGGTAAACCAACATGGCTTCAGGAAAAACAGGAGCACAGAACATGCAATAGCTACCGTAACGGACTTCATTACACATAATCTAGACGCAAAAAAAAAAGTTATCTCTATTTATTTAGATCTATGTAAAGCTTTCGACACAATTTCACATAAAAAACTTTTCAAGAAGTTAAAAAACATTGGCATTAATGGAGTAGAATTCAATTTAATTAAAAGCTTCATGTCTGACAGAACGCAACAAGTTAAAATTGACAACAAGACAAGTGAACCACTTTCAATTACGTACGGAGTCCCACAGGGGAGTGTACTTGGCCCTTTATTATTCCTCATTTATATAAATGAACTGTGCGACATTAAAATTGAAGGTAAAATCGTGACCTTCGCTGACGATACAGTTCTTCTCTGTCAAGCAGCCACATGGAAAGATGTATTTATAATAGCCGAAAAAAGTTTATCAATCGTCAAAAAATGGCTAAACAATAATACTCTTACAGTTAATACAATCGAAACAAAATATATAACTCATAGTATTACACAAAGAGGGCAACCTCCATCAAACATAGGCTTGATTCTACATGACTGTACTTTATCCAACTGCCAGTGCGAACATATAGAAAGGGTAAAACATACAAAATACCTGGGGGTTATTATCGATTCACACTTACGCTGGACTGACCACATTAATTTCATCACAAATAAACTGAAACGAGTAATGCACCTAATAAAGTACGTTAAAAACATCTTCCCACTAATAATACTAAGATCGATCTATTTTGCACTTTGTCAATCCATTGCCACATATGGAATACTAGCTTGAGGAAGTGCTACAAACATAGCAATTGACCCAATTCAAAAAATACAAAAAGCAATAATTAAACTCATCCTGCAAGTACCATTTCACACAGATTCTAGCGAAATCTACAAAGCATTAGAAGTCATGTCAATAAGACAACTTTATGCCAAATCTGCTATAATATACCTTGTCCAAAACAAACAACACATTCCAATTCAACCAAAAACCATAACAAAAACCAGGTCCTCAACAAATAAAACACTGAACATACCGATAACCCACACCACACATGGACAAAGACACTTTCAGTATTATGCAACCAAACTTTTTAATTGCATGCCCATTACTTTGAAACAAATACTATCTGCAAATACATCTACAAACATTCATAAAAAACATATCACTGACTGGATTAAAAATCAAGATATTAACTTTATACAAAACATTATTATTCCCAACCAAACATAACAAAACTATAAAAAGTATAAAATTAAATAAACCTAAAAATTAAGTAGTTTTTCAAGTATCCAATAACTATACATACACTTACAATTTATATATGTGTGTACATATATATATGTGTATGTGAATGTGTATGCGGATGTATACGTATGTATATATATATATTTATATGCATGTGTGCAGGTACATGTATTTATATGGATGTGTATGTATGTGTATGTTTATATATATAATTTTTTTTTATATTCCTCTAATATATTTAAATACTTTTTTTTTCTCTTCTATACAACCAATGTACAATAACTGTTAAAATCTGAAAAAAAATACATATAAAACTTTATATTACAACACATAAATACTTGTCACACATAAACATAAATAAACACGTAAACACCTCAGCACAGGTTCTCCTAGTGAGGTGTTCACGAAACATACAACAATACCTATCCACAGTTTCACCTTCACAAACCTACCTTACACCCAACATAATAAAATTATAAAGGTAAATACTGTAATGTATAGAAATAAATAAAAATAAATAAAAAAATAAAATGGCTTGTTCGCATTGAACAAGTAGTAAGTCAAGTAGCGAGTATACTTGCTACTTGACTCGCAGAAAATGGTTCGCATTCAAGTAGAGTACATAATTGCCCGCCGCCCGTTGCAAGATGACAGGCTGCTACACGACAAAGTAAATACGCTAATTAAGGATATTGCTTAGAAGAGGTGAAATTTTAGAAGAGGTGAAAGAATAAATTAGTAAGATCAAAATAAATAAACAATAGACACGAAAAGAGATTAATAGCAGTATCAATAAATAATTTTAGCTTCGCTCTATCGCCACGACAAATGAAGCTAATACGACGGGTTTGCGCATGTCACGTGGCGGGGTCGCCACTCGCCGGAAAAATAAACGAAATGGATTGAATCTACTAAAGAGCTGACTGACCCACTCTACCAAAATTGTGGTGTTCGGGCGCGTTTAGTTACTACCATACTCTCCACTCGACTAAAATACTTGGCGTGTGCGAACGGCTCAAATCATTACCGAATCCTATTCATAATTGGTTTCATGCCTGAGACATATACACCTTTTTAACGTAAATTCTGTACAGTTCTTCGGCTAAGCAATTGTGTTAATTTTTTATTTCGTAAAAATATCTTCAATTTGTAATAGTTTTAATAATGTATAAGGGTTTAACCGCACTTACCCGAAGGATTTTAACCAAGGATTCTTGAGCACATTTCGGGTAAAAAACGCTTTATTTTTTTCCAATTAAAAACAAAAAAATGTTGCCACTGATCATACTGCTACGCGTGGCGACGGGACTACGTGACGCGCGTTCTCTGTACTTTGTTACTGCGCTGCTAGAACGAGATGCAGTGCGTATCACGTGCCCCGTGCTGGCTGCACCCAACTACTCAGTTGCGACCTGTGATGGAAAAATTGATGTTTTTTTTATTGAAAAAATAATTCATCGGATAGCAAAATCACATCTTTATTTTTTTACTACAAATATGATTGATCTCGTTCGGGTACCTACGTGCTACTAGACCCTGTATGTTAAATTTAAAAACAATCAATATCTCATTGAAGAAGAAGATAACACTTATAATCTAAATGAAAATATGAAAGAAAACAAGACACAGAAAAATAGAAAAAGACAATGGTCGCAACTGGGACTCGACCGGTCGCAACCAGACCTCTCGTCTAACCGGGACGTGCGCGTTATCCAATTTCGCTATTGCCACCTTCTGTCAAACCGTCATATTTTTCGATCTCATATTTCAAATATTAAAAATCAACAATATTATCTTCAACTAGTTCTTTTTTCCATATTATAGGCAACTACTCTTTTTATTGGAAGCAATCTTGCGACCATTGTCTTTTTCTATTTTTCTGTGTCTTGTTTTCTTTCATATTTTCATTTAGATTATAAGCGTTATCTTCTTCTTCAATGATATATTACGTTGATGGGAATAACCTTCAAAAGTTATAAAAAGAGAGTTTTTCTCATAAAAAAATTGAACAATCAATATCAATTACAACATGTTCATACAAACAAAGCTCTGATATATTTATGGCCTGGAACAAACAGATTCAGGTGCTTCTCATTAATAATTAATTTAATCATGATAATGTACAAATTTATCATGATTTATCATTTTCCAAAATTCGAATTTACAAATCTGTCGGAATAATTATTCCAGGTTTATATTAAAGCTTTGGTTATCATATTTTGAACTAGGCGAAAATTTTATCGTCGGAACTGATTTCCATTCGTACGTGGAAGAAATTCTGTCTGCAAACAATCATTTATTACCAGTTTTTATGCTCACAATTCTCTACAAAACCTTGGTACAAAACTTTTTATTCCTCCGCGCAGCATCCCCAATCTTACACCCGTTTAAAGTATTTGACATACTAACTGAAGTCCCGGAGTTTCCCGAGTTTTGAGCAGAGATTTTTTTTAATCCCGTGTAGACAGCGACTTTCATCTTGCTTTGTTCATGTTCAAGTATGCAAATTTTCATTATTCTCTGAAAAATACTGTGGATTAGTGTAAAATCAAATCCAGGCAACCAGCCCGCCAAAGACACTCCATAATAAAAATAGGTGTAAATAAGAAGATACTCAACACCTCCAGTTCTAGCAGTAACGGAGTAACAATGAAAATAATAGGTACCCTTCCAGTCCTCTCCTGACATCTTTTCACGTGTTTTTTCTTGTCATCTCCTGTCCTTCTGCACGCCTTCTATTCTCAGAAAAAACTGTGGATTAGTATTAAATCAAATCCAGGTAACTAGCCTGCCAAAGACACTATCCATAATAAAAATAGGTGTAAATAAGAAGATACTCAACACATCCAGTTCTAGCAGTAACGGAGTAACAATGAAAATAATTGGTACCCTTCCTGTCCTCTCCTGTCCTTATGCGCGCCTTTTATTCTCGGAAAAAAAACTGTGGATTAGTATAAAATCAAATCCAGGCAACCAGCCCGCCAAAGACACTCTCCATAATAAAAATAGGTGTAAATAAGAAGAAACTCTGCCTTATCGTGATTAATTAATTGGATTATTATGCCGTGTTGCGCTTCCTCCTTATTTAAGGCGGCACACAACCCTAATAATTTTTGTTTGCTCAAAACTCACATTTTAATAATTTACTGCGAATTCGTAACTAAAATAATTTTTATAAACCAACAGACCCCTGGGGATGTAAGTTCTTTATATTTAAAATTAATGAAAACAAATACCTTACCATTAATATACATATTTAACGTACTACTATTTAAAAACTTTATAACAAGTTTTTCAACTACAAAGTTAGCGGTGAGCACCAGATTTTATTTTTCTAGACGATGAATTAATAACTTCGGAAGGGATTCATAAAGAATCATCTTAAATATTTGTTACACGTTCTTCAGTATTAATTAAAATGAACGCGGCGGAAAGGTCGAATCTCCATTCGTCGTTAAGATTCCCACATTGTTTGTCTTCTTCTTCTTTTCTTTGATAGAGCAAATTCGACAGTAGGTCCGTCCAATACACGGGTCGCGAGTCGCAATTTGTGTACACGGCTCCTTTACTTACGTCATTAAGATTCTGAATATATTTTAGGGTATATTGTCATCTTAACCAACTTTGCGGTCAGCTTTACAGTGTTTATCAAGACAGATGTGTAGACTGTGGTGAAGTTTGTGGTTTGTTGTTTTTATTATTTTTTATGTGAATATCGCACAAGAGTTCCAACTGCTTCCAATCACATGGAGCCAGTGAGTATGGCATCCTCAATGGGGATATGTTGCCGGCTACTAGAAGCGCTTATTGTCAATGCGACAATCCAATCGTAAATAGCGACAGTCTTTAGGCTGTTATTATACATCTGAGTATCAATAAATAGGCTGCAATCACGTACAACCTTAGTGCATGCTCGTTCCAAGTAACAAAGCACATCCTAAATTTTCTTGTATATCTCCAAACAGGTGGCCAGAGTTGTGATGACTAAAGGTAGAGGGAAGGGGAAGAAAATTGAAAAGAAGAGTGGGGATTTAGAAGTGATACCTTTGTGTTGCCCTAATCGCTTTACCGTTTTGTTTATCATCTTAGGACCGATATATCAGTATAATAATTAGTGAAAATCAAGTAGTTTTGGCAATTTTGCTTTGATGTAATAACCCAAAATTTAATCACTGTAAAATCTAAAATCGTACATGATACTATGCCTATTTGTTAAAACTTTGCTGTGAAAAAGCAAACTCCATCTTATGGTCGATTTCGTAGATCATAATGCAGCAAAGGCCGGAGAATCTGGCGAAGAGTTTTATTTTATTTCTCCTGTGGGATGATGTTACTTCTTTCCTTTCGTTCGACGTTGGCTTGGAACTAGAGGTCTGTAAAGTTAATTTAAGTATGGCAGAAATGGCCCGGAGTATCACCGCTGAAGCATGGCCACGATTTTAATGGCTTTCCCGCGCTGAACTTTATTTATATCGCGTCTTTCCGCCTTATTTTATCTTCCCTCACCTCAAAGCCATGTACCTACACTTCAAACATGTACATTTGTACATACATACTCGTATACACCTATTTTACACGCACACAGACGTTTGGAACAGTACGTAAAAATATAGGCGACATCTGCAATAATTTATAACTAGGCTAACTAAAAATTTTAATAATATAAAGCGTATTAAACTTTTTTTTTGCCTATGTAAGAAGTCAACTTGAGTTCAATTTTCCCGTCTGGAACCCACATTACAAGCTGTTGAAAGAATACAAAACAAATTCTTACGTTTTCTAAATTTTATAATGGGGATTCCAGCAATTATGTTGAACTACAACACTCTGTTAAATAATATGAATATGCTCAAATTGTCAGAAAGAAGAATTTTCATTTTGGTATTTCTATATAAAATTCTACATGATTTAGTTGATAGTCCGGTATTGCTTTAATTGATAAGCTTCCGGATACCACAACGTAATACAAGAAGTCAGGATTTATTTCAGTTCAGAAATTCTGTGACTAACTACTATATGTATTCCTATTTACTCAGAATACTAATGGAAGGAAAAAATTACCAAGTCAGTGGATATCTTCGGTTTATCTTTAAACAAATATAAAATATTGTTACTGAGACAGTTCAGTTATGTACGATAAATATTATATTTCTTACCATTCATATGTAAAAGGGCGTTAATCAATAAATAAATAATTATTCACCTAGAAATTTCTATTTTCAATATGGTCGTCGCTTCTATGGATCCTGGCCCGTACTATTTCTTCCTTCTGTATTGATCAATAATTTATTGTGTTTTGAAAATAGCAAATGTATAATCTCTTTGTTATAACATATATTTGTAAAACTTTGATATAAACA
Organism: Glyphotaelius pellucidus; assembly: GCA_936435175.1. Classification (NCBI taxonomy): domain Eukaryota; kingdom Metazoa; phylum Arthropoda; class Insecta; order Trichoptera; family Limnephilidae; genus Glyphotaelius; species Glyphotaelius pellucidus. Next base: position 6,404,098 of record OW386545.1, on the reverse strand, counting down.
ATATTATAATGAACATCTTTAAACTGCACGGGTAACAGAGAGGATGATCCGCCAAACTACGCTATCTTCTCCTATCACATTCCTTGCTTCATTCACATTCATACATCGTCTCATACGTATTCGTCTGTTATTTCTCTTGGGGCCGACGTAAATATTTGATTTGTTTGGTCGTGCCACGTCTTTCTCGGGCGTCCCCGACTTCTACTGTCATTCACTTTATACTATCAAGACAAATTTCCCTTTTTTATATTAACTCCACACAGGTGGTCCTGAGGACTTAATTTCCCTCAGGGCCTATGTCATCTTTGGAGATGCTGTGTGGAGGGTCTTTTTGTGGAAAGGAAGGAGTGTATCTTGAAGTGACCCATGTTGTAGGAGGAAGGAAACGCAGAGGCCGGCAAATAATTCCACAGCCGAGCTGTTGAACTCAAGAACGAGTCGTACTGTTCTCATGTGACAAACGCCTACTGTATACAAATACTGTATACAAATGTGTTCCCCGTCTGTGCACCGGTACCGAAGGAATCAATGCATCTTCCATTGAAATTCCGGTAGGTGGCGTTCACACCGACGCCTGTGCTCTAAAGATTCCAATCCGTTTGTTAAGATTTCCTTACACCCTTTCTCCATTTATTTGCTCTGTATGCCGAAATCATCTAAACGTTCCTTTCTTTATCTCACTCATTACGCCTATGTTAGCCTTGCATTATTTATGAATCTCTACATTTATGGGTAAGTTGATATCATTAATTCCTTGAACACACACTCTTTACCAACTTATAATTCTCAATTTAAACTCTAAAACGTACATAAATAACACACACACACACACACACACAAACATTCTTCCATTCACACTACAAACATAAGTAATATTATATACCTGCTCGAGCGTTGCGCTTTTCTTTTACTATTGTACGGAAAATCCTCTCAAATGCAATTGCACCCGAACGTCACACTTTAACTAGACGCCTGCTCGAAAACCGTTATTCCCTTAAACCCTTATTGGCAACTGTGTTTCCACCAACCTTTTACATTACTTAAGGGGGTATTCTAGTCTAGAGGCATGAATTGTAGGTGTTTTTTCAGGTGCAACAAAAAAAAAACAATAATATTTTTACCAACTTCTATTTTATGAAATATTCATTAAACATTCAAGAATCCATTTAAAAAAGAGTCGAACTAAAAAATTAAAAATTCAGAAAGTTACAGGGTGTTGAAGTGGGGGGTCTCAAAAAAATGGCGCACCCTGATTGACATGATTGCAACCCTTCCAGTAATCTAAAAAAAAAAGAATTAATTCTTAATCCAAACAAATGCGGCTATGGACCGAACTAAGGAAAACTAAAAAAAAAATTTTTCGCAAAATGGCGGCTGTCTGAAATAAAAAAGACGTTTTTGTACCAGTTTTTTTGACTTTCCAAATTTTTTAAAAATATTAAAAATTGAAATTTCGTTATAGTTCTAGTTTCCGCCATAGAGGCATGTATAGAGAAGGCTCACACCAAAATTCAAGTAACTTGGTTCAGTAGAACTGGAGATATCGTGTCAACCGCCTCGAAAAAAGTGGTTTGTAGAAAAATGGGTTTAAAATTTTGTTCTATTTAGATTTTGGTTAGATTCCGTCTAAACCGCGACATTCAAATGATTATAACTTTTAAAATAATGCGAATTTCGAAAAATCCTTTTAAGGAGATATTTTTTGAATATTTAAACTTTGGAAATGTGAAGAAAAAAAAATGAACCTTTTTTTCTAGACTAGAATACTGCCTTAAGGGGGGAAATAGGTTTAGAGGCTTAAAAAAATTCCATTGTTTTTTTCATAAATCAAAACCTACCTACTATTCAAAAATATATTCTGAAAATTTTAAACCAAGATTCCACACTGTTTAAAAGTTATAAGCGTTTGAGTGAGTGTCCCTCGGTCGAAATACTACTACTTTACTGCCACTCTTATTTTCAAAAGCGTTTCTCTCAAAACTGTTTTTTTCGAATTTGCGTAACCTCTAGTTCCTACAGTTTTTGATCAATCGTTATCAAACTTAGCACATAGTTTCTTTATATAAATGCGCTCTATTTGAACCCCAATCCTAAATAGTATATTTATTTTAACTATTTTGCAAAAAACGTTAAAAATAATGGTAAAAAATCATAATTAATTTTCGTATATTTGTAATGATGTATGTTTGTCTCTTTTTAGTGACGTTCGTTTCCTTCATCAAGTTTCAAATCACAACGGTGCTATAGAGGTTTTCACCTCAAAAAACAATTGAGGCTGGAAACTGCTCGCTGACTATCGCCCTGACGAGAAACTGCCCTTCAGAATCCAATCGTTGTCACTCCTTCAGCCCCGCAACATTCCCCCACTGTAGATACTTTTCCTCCACTTGATCCGAACAGATATCACATTAAACTAATTTCACTGAACAGATCTGAATAGCCAGGTAGATACCTGCTAACGTTCCTCTTTCACATTTACTTCCCATTTCTTACATTCTTCAAACTTGCAATATTCCCCAAATGAATTCCCCAAAGATTCCCTAGGTTAACTGGCTCCTTGCAGTTAAAAAACTCTTACACGGTGTTACATTATACAATAAGCCAAAAAATGTTTAGTGATTCGCACAGCCTGGTGATCCTTCCTAACCTACTCTCTCTTCTCCATTCCTGCATCTTCACAATATTCTACAACAGGGAAGATCCCACTGGCTCCGACCAGTTGCAATTCTTATACGGCATCACAAAAAAATATTCTTTTGTAATAAAGTGCCAAAGAGTCAAAGCCAAAGAGCACCAGAGCATCACTAGGATACTACCAGGAGACTATGTTGTATAAAGGGTAAGGTTTTAACACCTCTAGTTCTAGCAGTAGCGTAGTAACAATGAAAATAATAGGTACCCTTCCTGTCCTCTCCTGTCCTGCTGCGCGCCTGGTATCTAATGTGGAACTGTGGCCGTCAATCGAACCGTTAAGTGCAAATTATAGCCTCCAGAGATGTGTCGACTGCCTCTTAGGGATACCCGTTACGGTGGGCGGCGGGAGGAGAAGGGGGAGTGATGGATTGTGGGAAGGAGGGAAGACAATAAAAAATCCGGATTCAAGGAAGACGAACGTCGGATCCAGAAAACGGCGCACGTAAGAAGTAATTTTGTTACTCCGTTGATGGTTAAATATGCTCGCGAGCGGAGAATACTATCTCGAACGATTTTCGTCGTATGTTTTTGTTTGTTTGTTATACCTACGACGCATGCGGTTGAATACTCGATTATTTTCGTTATTAATCATGAGCAAAAAACTGAATGCTTCACTCAAACCTGATATCATTTCCTAATACATAAAAAGTGCGAACATATTCAATTACAGTAACTTTTAGAAAAATATATCTTTATCAAAGCCATAAAAAAAATATTCCGTGTTTACAAGAAGAATAGTGTTAGGTATTTTTTCTATAAATAAGTTAATTTAGTTGTGTAATTCACGACTGAGTAATGAGATTAATGTTTTTTTTGCATTAGCTCCACACAGTAGGCCCTGAGAAAAATAATTCTCCTCGGAGCCTAAGTCAACTTTGAGGATGCTGTATGGAGGGTCTTTTTAGGAAATGAAGAAAAGGAAATTTTGGAAAGGAAAAGGGTATTAGGGGTGGGTAAGAATCTGGAGGTCAGTGTGTCCAGGAGTGACGGATTGTGGAAAGACCATCCCTCCCACTGCGGTGCAAGGCGATGCGATGTTCTGAGAGATTCTGCTGGAGAGATAAAAACGTCTTCCTCAACCGATCTCTCGATCCGGCCTGCCACGCAGTGGGTGGGCAGACGCACCCGCCGCCAGAAAAACATCACCCCGTAAACCCGGGCACCCATGCTAAGTCACCAAGCGTAGTGAATTACTTTGGGTGACCTACGGCAGAGGTTTTGGTTATCCAATAAGTGGATCCCGAGGCGGTGGTACCCATACCCGCATCCCAAATTAAGTGAGACAGTAGTGTGGCATTCTATCTCCTCTACCTACCCCTGCGGGAGACGGTATGATAACTAGTAAATTCGATGTACTTTTCACTAAATACTTAAAAACAATTTCGTGTAATTATTTTCTTTCCAAAATATTATATTTATTTTATAAGCGATACACTTTATTAATAGTGAAAAAATAGATCGGCTTTCATTGATTCTAAAGCAGTAGACCAAATTTACATTTCAAATACAAAAAATAAAACCTGAACGTTTTCAGCGTTCGCTCTGTTTCCCAATATTACAAATTTCATAAAATAGCTCGAATGTAAAGTAGTGTTTTTATTGAAATTTAACCACCCACATATTTTTCATGAACGTATTAAGGAACGCTGCTGATGCGAACACGGTTCCTTTATATTGGCGTGTTTTTCAATATGAAGGTATATTTTTACATAGGAAAATAATATTTTTCAACGAGACCTAAAAAAATGAATTTAATTTTGTGGAAAATGGTTCATGCTTTCATAAATTCGTGCTGTATTAAAAAGGAGTAATATATAAGGTAAAACCATGTATCTATAACCGTATAACAAAAAAAATTCTTATCAGGTATTAGTCCAATAATCATTATTATGAAAAGGACGCGGAGACGGTTAGAACATTTAGATCGCATGTACGGAGTGAGGGTTCATGGGGTGAGGTTCGTCCAAGTCTTGGAGGCGGTTGACCAGGACACACTGAACCCCAGATTCCTACACACCCCTTAAACCCTTTTCCTTTCCAGAACTCTCCTCTCCTTCCTTTCCTTAAAAAAAACCCTCCACACAGCATCCTAAAAGATGGCATAGGGCCTGAGAGTTTCCTCAGGGCCTCCTGTGTACAGCTCATGTAAAACAAAGGATAAATTAATAATCCGGAGAATATAATATAATCACAACCAACGATTCAATCTTGGGGTGAGGTCTGTCTGGGTCTTGTTGGCGAATGCGTTTGCTCGCCTACCGAGTGGCGGGTCGGATCGCTGAGAGACTGCTCTGCCAGACATAATCTAGACCTCTCCAGCCGGACTCTCTCGACCCCATCGCCTTGCACCGCAGTGGGGTGGATGGATTCGTACTTCTTTTCTTCCTGGACACATTGACCCCAAATTCCTACTCATCCTTCATACTTTTTTCCTTCCCATGACTTCCTCTCCTTCCTTTCCGTAAAAAGACCCTCCACACATGAATCCCCAAAGATGACATTGGGACTGAGGGATTTTTTTCCTCAGGGCCTCCTGTGGCGCTCTTGTAAAAAAAAAGTTACGTATATTTTAGAATATGATTTTATGTAGTTCCTTTTTTAATCGGTGCTAAAGCACTACTGCTGTCCGAAAAATAATGTGGAAGTCGAAAGACGAAGAGGTCGGGGACGCCCAAAGTAGACGTGACACCAGATTTAAGTATTCAATACTTAAATCTTGTCATGTAGAGTCAATAAAATCAGAATTTGTAGAAATATTTTCATATATTTAAGTAAGTGCCTACAATGTAAACTTAAGTATCTACAGATAATTAATTCCTTTTGAAATAAAATAATTTCGAAGGCCGTAATCGTCGATTGTCGATGTTTTGACGAGATGTGTGTACCATTCTAAATGTGTGGATTGTTTGAAATATTTTAGTTATAATTTATAATCTTTTGAAATTCTAATAATGACCCAATCGATTCCTTTGATAACAAACCTTTTTACTCATATTTTTACGCAGTGAAAATGATTTCGTATTTCATGAATAACGTTCAACTTTTCGTTTGTAGGTTTAGAAATATCTTGTTTTGCTAAGGAAGAAGGTCTCTTGTACCGTATTTTAATAATATACCTCATTCCCTTCCTCTTCGCTCGTAAAACAAAAAATATTTTGATTTATTTTGATAAATCTCTTTCGGTCTACAATAAATTTATTCAAATCTACTACGGTTCTTGCTTCGGGTACCGAAATACCTTCTCTAACTGGGGGATTGATGCTGACGTTAAAAAGGCAAGTGGGAATAACCCACACTATGTATAGTCGTATTTAAAAATTACCCAAAACAGACTGTTGGTAAAAATCCATTTACCTAATGAGTTTATTTGATATTCGATCAATCGAATGTAGTACCTAACATAGGTACCTATTTAAAATATCTATAATTCTTGATTCGATTCAAAATATGAGGTGAGTACTTTAAATAAATTCGTTAATTAAAGAGTTTCGAAAATTAAATTTTGATTGAACATCAAAAGATTTAATCATAATGCGTAAAACCTCAAATTGTTGTATTTAATTTATGAAGACTATTAGCAACACACAATCGAAAATCTGAAACAAGAAAATCAGAAAGAGTTACGGTTACATCTAGGAAACGAACCCAGGACTTTAATCTCGCCGGGTCGGAGCTCTACTACTGAGATAATATGACCCTCTCCGATTCGGCCATATTTAACTGACTTCGACCAAGAATTACGAACATTATCTTCATTTTCGTAACGCATATTTTTATTGGCTACTATCTTCATGTATGATTGCAAGATTCAGCTTGAATTAAAAGCTACCTAGATAGTGTCTTTGTTTCAATTTCGATTTTCGATTGCATGTCGCTAATATTGTCTTCATTAATTAAAAAAAAAAAAAAAATTATTATGAGTACCTATCTTTATAGAAATAATATAAATATAATTTCTGTAAGTGGCTTATCACCACAGTTTGATAAAAATGTAATCATTACACAGCCGAACTTTTTATAATAACATATTTTTATGATTAAATAATAATATTATTAAATATTTAAAACAAATTAAAATTGATAACAATAACTGATAAAATAACAAGTCCGTTAGTCTCAAGGTTAATCTCTTTTTTTCTGTTCGCTATCGGAAAATTCAGTTTTTATCCTTCGCCGATGCGGTGTTATTTGTGCAAAGTATTGTCATATTGAGATGATTTATTTATTTGCGGTTTTTGTCATATTGAGATGATTTATTTATTTGTGGTTTTTGTCATATAGAGATGATTTATTTATTTGTGGTTTTTGTCATATTGAGATGATTTATTTATTTGTGGTTTTTGTCATATTGAGATGATTTATCTATTTGTGGTTTTTGTCATATTGAGATGATTTATTTATTTTTGGTAGGTACATATTTACTTACATCCTATTACAATCCTTAAACAAACGCTTACTTAGCTTACTAAAAAACGTGTTTCAAATTTTACACAACTGATAAACAACCATTTGCTCTACTTAATTGTTGCTTATCTGTTGCGTAAAATGTAAAACACGTTTATTAGTAGAACCCATATTATGAAAAAAAACATTTTTAAAATTTGAATTAATCACATATTTTCGTAATTTAAATTCAAATTTGTTTTAATTTCTTCAACTTTTTTTTTTCATTTGGTGATTCGTCAAATATCTTTATTGCTCCATACATCAACTACTTTTGATTGTACTTTTGTTTCTGAATTTTTATAACATTGTTAATTGTTATATCATTTTGTTTGGATTTGATTATATTATTGTAAGCAAATAAATAGGAAAAATGAGATATTTCTTAAAAACAAACTGATTAATCAGTCTTGTAAGATTTGAGTAAGATAAAATATTGTACAATAAAAAAATGAAAAAACATATTTAAAAAAAATCAATAATAATTTTTACTTGACTTTGAAGCTTATTTCATTTGACGAGATTTTTATTTTTTTATCAATAAAACAAACCACTGAGGATTATTTCCTTATCAAATTATACATATCACTACTCACCAATCACCACTTCCCAAAAAATACCACATTTTCCTTTTCACATTACCCTTCTAAGTAGTTATCATTTATTTGGAATAAAGTATCCTTTTTCGGGCGCTTTCCACAACGACCGTTCAATTAAATATAATACATTATAAAAACGCTTTCCACTTTCCCGCCCCTAAAGGTTGACCTTTTGCCGCTTAATTGTGTTTGCTTTAAAAATAATTAAGGACCCATCTTTTACGAATTTCCGCGAATCTCTCATATTTTGTAATTATTATTTGAAGTGCGCATGCGGCGAGGGTAGTCTCTTTATTTCCATTGATTTTTTTGTTGCCCTGTTCAAAGCAATAACGTTTTTACTTATATTTAATATAAAACTGCGTTCCCGGCGTTGCACGGGCTTTATCCTGTTTAAGGGGCTAAGAAAAGGAGATAATGTTTTGAAGGTCAAGTGTGCAAATTTCATCAATATCTGAATAACAGTGTGAAATTCTCTTATTTTTTTTTTTTTTAAATTTAGTTACTTTATTTTAATATTTACATTTGATACAAGTTTTTATTTAAATTTAGTTACTTTATTTTAATGTTTACATAAGATACATGTTAACTATAAAATAGATGTTGATTATTTTCGTAGTCCTTCTCATTAGGAGATCTTCTGCTGAGGGGGACAGTGTTTTGAATAATTTTTCAGCTACTTTTGTGGGACAATTTCATGGTTTGGGTAAGGTTTTTTCAGAAACTTCTATGACGAAGTTTTCAATGTACTAGTAAGTTTTTTTCCCGATAGTTCCTTATAGATATTTTACTGGTCAAATTAGAATCTTGGTAAAGTTATCAACAATTCCGTTTTTAACTGTTAACAATATTCCTAAAACTGCTCTAGAAATCTTCTAACGTGATGTTTTTTTCTGAGGCCGAACGGAATACACATCTCTTATTTTATTATATATATATTACCACTCTTTACTGTCATTCATTACCATTTTTTCATTCTATTATCCTTGACAGTGAATCAATACGTTGCGTGTTTATTTGTTGCTGATTCCTTTGTTGGTAGCTACTGATGGCGGTGGATGTTTTTCCATATATTATATAATAATTTTATACAAGCACTTAGGCTTATTGTGCGTGACTATTGTGGTAGGCAATCTGATATTTGGTGTGCTTACATAGTATATGTTTACCAATAATAAAACATGCTAGAATATTTTGGAAAATTCAATAAACCTAAACCATGTTGGTACTTACTTTTCAGAAGAGGTGTAGTAGAATAATTACAATTTTTGTCTCGTTTTAATCATAAGATTTATTTAAAAGAAATGATCGAATATTTTCTGTGAATACCGTACAAGGGACCCAACTGCTTCAAACCGTCTGGAGTCAGTAGCACTTTGCTTAAGGTAGTGGGAAGGAGAAAGAGATGAGGGGAGGAAGGTGAAGAAGTGCCTGACTATTGAGAGCTGATCATCAAACACATCTAAGGCCACTTCAAGCAACGTTTCGATTCTGAATTGTGGTCTTTCACCAGGACTATACTAACTACACTTCCCAGAAAAGCCACATTTTCCTTTTCACATTACTTTTCCGAGTAGTTATCCTTTATTTGGAATATATAATATTAGAATGTTAAGTGTAAAACACTGCATAATATTAGAATGTTGGGTGTAAACCACTGCGTAATATTAGAATGTAGAGTGCAAACCACCGCATAATATTAGATGTTGAGTGTAAACCACTGCATAATATTAGAATGTTGAGTGTAAACCACTGCGTAATATTAGAATTTTAAGTATAAACCACTTCATAATATTAGAATGGTGCTATGTCTTCGCCAAAAAACATCTAGGAATTTACACACAATCTGCTTATACTCAGAACAAATAAATATCATGACAAGACCATATACAAGTCTATGAAAGCCTTCCTCAAACATCAAGCACATACATGAGCCATCGTCAAAAACATTCAATGAACAAACATGACGTCACACATCTTACTTTTAATTACTTTTATCACAAATTCAACATCAACAGATGTTCTCATGTGACCTCTCTGTGTTTACGTTTTTACGAAAATTTGTGATTTGATTTCCACCCATCCCTTTCAATTTGCATAAGATTTTGTTTACAAACTTCTTTTACATACTATTCAAGGTTATAACGGTTCAAACGTTTCAATTTTAGTTTATCAATTTTTTATTGAACGACAAAATCGTACGAAAAAACTTGTTCAACTTTGTTGAAAAATGGTTAACACTCATCAATATGCGTTCAAGTGTCGAGTTGATCAACTAAAATCGAATCGTCTGAAATAGCTATTAGCTGTAATAACTTGTAAAATCATATCAGTCCAATTATTTTTATCTTGCTAACGGAAAAGGAAAATAGGATTCTATTTAACGATCAATTGGAAAGCAATCTCAATTCTTTCGCGATCACTGCCATCGACTTCGAATCAATGCTACAGTATTACATATACGAGTAGTACGTTTACAGCGCTACAGAATGCTTGGTATAATCTACTTTGCATAATATTTTATCGGTAGGATATCTTCGCCGTTTCTTGGTTAATGGAGGCACTCCGCCTACAATACACCGCGTGGATTTTCAATAAGCTCGGAGGGAATACGCAAATGTACAAACGTACCCTCGTCGTTTCGCTTCCTATTGCAAGAAAAGCTATCGAGAATTTCGGTTTTATTAAGCCTCCACTCATGATCAAAGAACTTAAGGCGTGTTGCATTGTGTACAGGAGGAGATCTTTCGTAAAAGCAAATATTTCTCGTTATCCGAAAAATCTAAGGGGAAGCATTCATTGGAGCCCCATTTTCTCTACCACTTGATACATATTACTCAATTTTACTTGACTTTTCCCCTCCTTTATTTATCATCATTCTGCAACTCTAGAGGTTCTCGTAAACGAGCAAGTTTATATGGTAATTTCTTACTGGAAAGGTATTGCCGTTAAGATTTCCATATTTTCGGGCAAGATTGTCGAGTATTGCCTTATCTTGTCGATGTGATGCCCTGTCTCGTCGTAGTAGTTCTGTGAATTCGTCCGGCTCCCTGTATTACTATAATTTTGCTGGGCTAAATTTGTTTTCTTCTCCCTTTATTACATACTAGCTGGTACCCGGCATGCTTTGCTATGCCATTTAATAAAGAAATTGTTTCTCCCTATAAAATTTCCCGCAAATATATCAACATCGTTTCCACGGCAACGATTCGTTTTCCACGGCAACGATTTGTTTTGCGTAGCAATATCTCGCTTTTCTTTGGGACAGAAAACGTGTGACAAATATAATTATATTAATATTCATAATTTCATAACGCCAGAGCTTATCATTATATGCAGCCTATAGTACTCGCATATAATTTAGCTTTCTTTTGGCGAAAGAATTTTTAAAAACGTTTTATTGTTTAATGCGTGAAAGAGTAACAAACAAACACACGCAGTTTCGCATTTATAATATTAATTAATAATAGTATAGAAGTATAGATATACCTCCCTGTTCACCACCTACCCGCTACCAAAACTGACAATTTCTTTCTTTCACCAGAAAAATCCTGACCAATTCTAGGAGACATCTACACTCCTTTAAAATTGCGTACATAGCTTTCGAATGCTTCGAATTGAACGATTCTACTGCAGTTAGCCAAACATAATATGTATGATGTATTTGAAGTCTATTATTTTCTTCTGTTGATGCGGCATCTTCCATATTCCTATAATCCAAGTCTTCTTCTCAAACTGCGGTGGGATTCCACTATCTCCGTATCTTGGCATCCTTTGTCCTCAACAATACTCTACGTGTGCAGCTTCTACGTTTGTTTAGAATTTAAAAAGCCTCTCTTCCCACGTACATCGCTACAACTATCCTATTCGCCCTGGGAATATTTTTACAGCCCGGGAATGATCGACATCGAAGCCGCTGCTTCGTTAGAGCCCGCTTTATTGTCGAGAGAACTCCGGAGATTTTACCACGATTGAAATTCGGTCCATTGCTTTGCACTTACTCCAATTTTAGAGTTTCGTCTGCAGCTTTTGTTAGTTTTGTTATTCGCATTTCGAACTCCCGCGCCGATTGAAACGATGTTCATAAATTGTTATTTTTTCAGATATGTGCACATTCGAAATACAAATTTTATTCTAAGGATTATGGTATATTGTTTGAGTTTTGGAGGGTAGAGTCGTGTTGTAATAAATTAATCCTACATCTTGAGCCGACGTTTCGGAAATCCTTAATCCTCATCAATGTTTGAGAATTGACTTGGACACAGTTACAATGACATATTATCATTAACAACTTTTTTATGCTCTACACTTTATTCACAGTTTTTTCAGGCAAGGCAGGTTTATCCGAAAAGTTTGCCTAAAAAAAATGAGGAAGGAATTCAACATGATTAAACATTCCAAAAGTCAACCAACATAACTGAGCGTAAAGAAGTCTTATTTTAACCCGACCGTTATGCATTTCGTTTGTCTTTGAATTTGCTTGAGCGTTTTGTTACCATTTCAAGATGATGGCCGTTTTTATGGTTTAGTTAAGATTCTTTTTTCAAATGTGAAACCGTCTTGCTAATTTGGACTTTCTTATTCGCATTTTTTCAATATTATGGTTCCTACCTGCTTGAAGAAAATTTGAAAAAAAGAAGAGAAAGTCGTTGAGTTAGTGACTTTTCTTCCGACTATAAGTTCTTATTTGAAATGAAAAAAATTTTATGGTTACCGGACATCTCAGAATGAAACCAACTCAGAACCACCTCAGAAAAGTCATTAAGAGTGATGAAAAAAAAAATTAAAATTTGTTTAAATAAGTTACGTTAGGTTAGGGTTATGGGCTATTTTAAAATTATTTTTTTCATAGCTTTTATTGACTTTTCGGAGAGGTGTTCGGTTGACTTTATTCTCAGTTGGTATGGAATTGCTTGGTGTAACTATAAGTGACCAGCTCAGGTATGGGGGCTCCATCGAAGCCAGATTAAAGTTAGCATCTCAAAAACTGGGCGTACTCTACAGGCCCCGCAGATACTTTAATAGTACACAACTGCTTACCCTGTACAAAACGCAAGTGCGCCCCACGGTTGAATTTGGCAGACACCTCTGGTCTGGAGCCCCAAAATACCTAAAAAACCCTCGACTCTGTGCAGAAACGGGCGGTCCGTTTGATAGATTCTCCTAACTTAACAAACGGGTTGCAATCTTTAGAGCACAGGCGTCAGGTGGTAGTGCTATCCTTGTTCTACCAGTATTACAGTGGAAGATATTCCGAGGAACTAGCGTCATTGTTCTCCTCGGCACCGGTGCACATTCGGGAAACACGCCAAACACGCGCCCAACATTTGTACACGGTTGACATTAGTCACGTGAGAACGGGTAGTTTCTACGAATCGTTCTTGAGTTCAACAGCTCGGCTGTGGAACGATTTGTCGGCCTCTATGTTTCCTCCCTCCTACAACATGGGTCTCTTCAAGACCGAAGTTCACTCCTTCCTCTCCTCAAAAACACCTTCCACACAGCATCTTCAAAGATGACAGGCCCTGAGAAAAATTATTTTCCTCAGGGCCTCCTGTGTGGAGTAATGTAAAAAAAGCGCCGTTTTTTGTGAAAAATCACCTCAAGGGAAACCAACATTTTGATTCTGTATGAAACATCACACCTGAAAATCACACTTTCTATCTTGATTTCAAATTCACGATATGAGCCAAAATACCATGTAGATATCCAAAAAGACGCTTCAGATACAAAATACACAACTTTTCTGTTTTTACAAGGGTAAAATATTCCACCCCTGTTGACACTTATTGAGTTCTCCAAACCGAGTTATTTACTATCGTAACTCTCGGTTCCCATAAAGAGTATCTCCCCGCCAGATAAGCGGGAGATGCCGAGAGTGGACCGGGATGCTGAGTGGGGTGCTGGGAGTTGGGTGTTGGGTTGAGATTAGCGACCGCCGAACTGAAAGACGTCGGGAGATGAGAAAACTTAGCCGTCATAACCACAGGGATCAGAATCAGGGCTCGATCGGAAAACGTGCTTGTTTTGTCTAGGGATCTCTGCTGTATTGTTTTTACAGGGATGTTAATAAGGGTGGAAAATGATTTTGTATCATCTATACATAATAATCATAGATTAGGTAGCCCTCTCTAATTTTAAGAAACCTAACTTTAATCTAAAAATAGCATCACCTCAGAGTAATTTCATCATACAACTCCCCTCTTGATATGAACTTGTTCTACAAGCTTCTAAGAAGATCGTTCACTTGTGACAAAAGTGTTGTCGTAATTTGTTGCTTGTTGTACTAGAAGTAGAATTTGCTTGTTGTAGAATAAGGAACTCCAGTCCAATTTTTTTTATTTTTTAAAATGAATAATGACCTTCTACCTTAAATAACTGCATATTTATTTTTATTTTTATAGTTAGTTTTAATAGTTAAAATAAATGTTAAAGTTTAAATTTTTCAAGATCCCCGAAAACCATCGTATCTAGTGTGACGTCATAATGACCAAAAGCATTGGTTATTTTCAACAGATGTCAGATGTTGTCATTTTGTATGAAAGAAGCTATGAAACTATTCAATAAGTAAAACGTTATTTAGGTGGAATTATTTATTTATTATATTATAGTTATTATATTATTATATTTTTCAATATTATTACGTGAGAGTGGTATAAAAATTGTTTGAAATTATTATTTTTTTAGTTTTACGAATCGAAATCAATATTATGGAAACAGAAGCATCAACTTTGTAGGCAACTGGAATCAGCTGTTGGTCGCCCGCCATTTTGAAAACAAGCATTAGTGGGCATTACGATCGTTTTTTGTACAGTTTAAGTTTTTTAATATTTTAAATAATATAGAAAAACTAATAGAGATACTCTATATTTGATACTGAATTATTTAGGCCTAAATAATGTTTCAATTAAAACAATAACTTATATGTCTAAACCTCTATAAACCAATAAAACAGAATGTTGAACGGCTTGTCATTTTCCAATACAAATATACCAGGTGACTGGAGAATTATGAACATGGTGACGTCACGCCGCACAAATTCAATAATACCAACTTGAGAGGGTGTTTTAATGACGCCTTTTAAAATGGACTTTTTAATAATTTTTTTAAAATCTTCGTTCAATATTAAATAATAAAACTTATTATTTCAGAATCAGCGTTCATTGGCCTATATGAACATATTTTTTAAAGCCATAATATTTTTCACTGGAGTTCCTTATTGCTTGTTGTAGAATTTGCTCCGTGCAAACCAACAAAGGATTAAAAGCGATCCTTCTTCTGTTTCGACTGCAAGATAATGCACTTTCTTTTTGAAAAATAAGTTTTGTTTAAGTGTTAATTTTAAGGTTTTCACGCTCTGCCTAGATTACGTTTACGTACATTTTCGTGTCCCTCACTAAGGAACTCCTGTCTCGGAGCCATTGGAACTTGCTCGATTAAAAAAATGTTTTTGTTTGTACATGTCTAGACTATGTCATAATTTATCTAGGTTTATGTCTGTGCTTAGGCTGTGGTCATTTCTGTAAAGAACGCTCTACAAATGTTAACCATCCTAATAAATAATGTCTCAAACTAATTAGTTTTTTTTTTAATTAAAACATTAAACATTAAAGTTTTGAGAATGAAAGAAGTTGGGGAATTTTGGGAACTAATAATTGTGCTTGCGAAATAAAAAGAAGCCAATTTGGCTCTGACTTTTAATTTTTTTTATCTGAGTATCCCACAAGAATTCCAACTTCTACCAACCGTCTGGAGCCAGTAATACATCTCCGATTTGGGTATCTTATGAGGCTAAAAATAGTGGGGAGGGGAAGGAGATGGGGGAGAGGAAGATGGGGAAATACCTGGTTATTCAGGTCTGATCACCAAACACGGCGAAAGCCATTTCAAGCAACGTTTTGATTCTGAATGGTGCTCTTTTACCAGGGCTGAATTGAAAGAATCTCTACCACTCTGGAATAATATACTACCTGCGCATTATTTTTTTTTTTAATTATTAGACTGAGAAATAAAAAAAAATTGGTCAAATAAAATTTCCTTGCCCACCTAGAGATTTGAACCCTCGACCCTCTGATTTGTAGCCAAGGATCGTAATCGCTCAACCACGGTGACCGTCGTCGGTTGTTTTGCAACAACTCAGCAATGTGTAGTTCCAAGGTATACCCAATTTAAAAACTTTAATTAGTTTTGGTTGAAATTACTTCGAAACATCGGTCTGATCGGTGTTTGCAAGTATTATCCACACCTCTGTTCCAACACTCAAACACTTCTTACAACATAGACTTACCTCAAGCCGAACCAAGTCAACCAGTCAAACGAACTCCGCCGAGCCGACTCCCGTGTTATTAAAGTTGAAAAACTAAGATTGTGTTTCAAAAGTTGTGCGATAACGTCTTAATAACTACCTTATTCGATGGGTTCATATTTTGTAGCTTCGTGATACAACCTCTTTTGTCGAATAGTGTTTTAATACCAGCATATTCCAGTCTTCCCTTTTCATGAAGTGGGCAATCCGTCTGATAAGTTTTCTGTTTTGTAACGGACAGAATGAATGCATTTATTGGAACACAGAAAGCAGGTTGAAATTCAGTGTTTCTTGTACTGTTTTTTTAAAACGCCGAAGAATCGGCGACATTAATAATCTCTTTCTTCAAAATAGGCATATTTACTTTGGGGTGTCATCATTAATTTAATGAAAAACAAATACCTTTGTATAACACCACTATTTTATTAACTATATCAACATGTTTCGAAAACTATGTTTTCTTCGTCAGTTTTTCATTACATTAATAATCACTTTAGCAAAGTCCAGAAACACGCGAACGTGCGCCACACTTGAGTATTCAATTTTGAGGTCTTCTTCTCAAATCGGTTCCTCATTGCTGAGGATCGTGACACCTATTCTAATTTCCATGGTGGACAAGGCTCCTCCACTCCTCGCGGTTCTGCGTTGCGTGGAGATCTGCGGACACCGATGTACCAGACGCTAGTGATATTTGGTCCCTCTAGCGCAGTGGTACCCAACCTTTTTATCGCCGCGGACCGGTCAACGTTAGATAATTTTACCGCGGCCCGCTGAGGGGGGGGGGATGTTATTAGTCACCTAAAAAGTAAAACTAGTACACATCGCTATAAATATCTCTTAAAATATAGAAAATACAGGATTCAGATTTTGGTTAATCCATCATTATACAAATTTAAAATAATAATAAGCTCTCATTTTGTTGAAAAACTGAATAAATTAACCAATACAATCAAACGCGTGTTAGTTCCTTTGTCATGTATTCTCAATAAAACGATTCCAGTTTTGGGCAAGCAGAATGTAAGAGCGATGAAGCACGTCATTGCGTCTCACTCGAGCTCTTTACTTTATATTTGCGAATGCGCAAGATGAAAGCCCAGTGGTATTCTGTCGGCGGTAACTTGGCATGAAGGGGTTCTCAACTGAATAATTATTTTTGTTATTTATTATTAAAATTTTTTATTGAATACCTATTTTCGATTTTTTTACATAATTTTGACTTTTAAGCGGGGTCTCGCCATGGCCCGGTACCATTTGATCCACGGACCGGTACCGGTCCGCGGACCGGGGACTGGGGACCACTGCTCTAGCGCATTGGTGACTTTCCTCTGCTTCTTCTCGATTTCACTGGTTCTTCACTTTCTTCACAAGTTGGAGTTCTCAGTTTGGCAAGCAATGTGTCCAAAGTATCGATACTTTGTTGGCAGATAGTTGAAAGCCTACTGAGGATGTCCAGCTCCTCCAGGATGGAGGAGCTGGACATATTACATATTACACAGCTGACATATACAGCTTTGAGATATTCAATTATAAAGTTATTTTTTTTTAGCTGAAATGTGTAATTCTTTAAACGTTAGTAGCTACCTAATAAATAAAAAAGTTTAAGATTTATAAATAATTAATTAAAAAAAATATATATTTTTAAGTAATGTGCTGAGCCTATGTCGTTTTTTTCCCATCCGTACGTTTACAACAGCGATGATGATATTATTTATGCTTTTGTGAATATGTAAAAATACATGTTAATGATAAATTATTTATTCTTCGAATTACCAAACAAAATAGATAAAAAGTATTTCTTGGTAGAGCACTGCGAATAGTAATATCAAATAAAGTTACAATTGAGTTCTACAAAGTAAACACAAATCAGAAAACAGTTTTTCACAGAACTTCAGGTTGATATTTGTACACGCAGAGCCTCCGTTCAAGTTTGAAAAACTATTTCTTTGATTCGTTACTACGGTTTGCTTATTGAAAGGTAAGGAATGAATTATAATAAATACAATATTATAATGTTGTCAGTAAGACATTGATTTTCTATTTCGCCTGCACACGCGTTCAAATCCATTCCTCTTCGCCCAGGGAATTCAGCGGCAACTAAGCGATAGTTAAATATCAGGCAGATGGCGGGTCGAATTAATCTCATCCTTCAAATAATCGTGACTCGTGATAATCTGCAACCTTCTACCGATGTGGAAGGTAGAAGGTAGAGATTAAGGAAGCCAGGACGAGGAACAAGGGGCGAATCCAATTAGCGCTATCGGATTAGCGTCCCTTGGCGCGCACACACTCGGCCGTTTGATCAAATTATCGACTTTATCTCGGGGGCGAGTCAACAAATTTCCAAAAGATTTCTCCTCACTGCGCCTTTATGCAAAGGCTTGAAAACAAATTTGCCGAAACAATTATGTAAATCCGCCCGCAGACGGGAATGTATTTCTTTTGCTCTGACGTCAATCAAATTTGAGTCGAATTGTTTTAGGGAAAAAGTGTTTTCATCCCCGGAACAACTCGGAGGGGAGCGGAGGGGAGGAGGGTCCCCGGTGTAATCAGAGTTAGGATCAAATTCGTTTTCTTTAAAATAATAACGTCTCGTTTTCGTTTTTGTTTCCATCCGAGCCCACTCGTTTTTTTTATGCTTTTAGAATGGATTCCCGCAAGAGCGTTTTTTATTTGCTAAAACAGATTTATCGATAAACGTTTTCGAGCTATAAATATAAATAATATAAAAGCTACCAAGCGGTTAGCTGCGATCTCTCGGTGGATATTAAAATATTTGTTTATTCAGTTTATAAAAGTTTTATTTTTAATTATAAATCTTGGATAAATTTGAAATTTTAGAAATTAGGTAAAGTGTTAATAGTCTAAATATTGTTAATAACAAACTATTTTTTTAAAATAATAATAAGATGTTTATTCCGGTATGGGGGAGGTCGGTGCAATCCCACACATTCCATAAGGACAAATAACCCTATTCTTAAATGACTGTATTTTCACACTTATACCTCTATTCGTATTTTTTTTAGTATTGTTCAAGTATCTTGGTTGCTCCATGATTTTGTTGTTTTAATATTTTAAAGTTTTTATAATAAATAAATACAATAATCTTTTTATAATACTTTTATTTATTTTTAATGATTCATTTAAAAAAATCATAAATAATTAATTATCTTCTCCCACCGCTTATTAATTGTTATATTTTTGTCTATATATTATGTCTTTATTTTGATGAAGAAACTTTTGGTTTTGAAACATTCTGATAATAATAATAATGTCAACATTATCAAATCGAATATGATATAAATTTATTTAACAAACATATGCTCTATTGATAAATAAATGTTTTGTTATTATTATTAAAAATAGTGGCGTAAAGAAAGTTGCTTATTTTCTTCTAATTATGTTGGTCTCAAATCGAATTTGTTTTCAATGAATTTTTCATCCGAATGCGTTCAAAACGTTTTACCTATTTTTCTCAAATGCTTTTTCTTGACATTAGAAGGTAATAATAATAATAATAATTGGACAATTTGTAGAGCGCCGTTTTTGTAAAAAATCACCTCAAGGGCGCTTTACAATTTTATTATTATTATTATTATTATTTTATTTTTTTATTTTTTTTTATTTTTTTTATATTCTTATAATCTATCTAATTTTATTATTTACAAAAAGATACAGAGCCATACTTACCTGGCAGGTCACTTCCGATAAACACACTTTTTTAGAAAGTTTTTGCTTGGGGATGATACGACTTTGCACGTGGAGGACATTATATTGAAAACACTGGACATAAAAATAAGGTACTTAAAAATATTTAACAAATATGTTATTCTCAAACATATTTTTTTCTGAAATATAACTTATTATTCAATTTATTATATGACCATTTGACTAAGAGGGGAGGTATGTGGCGGTTACGTCACATTTCGCTCATCAACCTAAACATTGTCCTGTACAAATAAACATTGGTAACCACCAGCAACGTGTAACGCTTAGTAAAGGTACAACACTTTAAAAAGAAATTTTCTTATTATACGTAACGTAGGACAAAAAAATTATTCATTACTTTTATTTTAACAAAATCTCTAATAGTTAAAATACAAGAATTGTTGCAAAACAATTATATTATATTTTAAATTAAAACAAAACCAGAACATGGACTCTAATATCTTAAATAAAATAACATTACTCTAATATTTTAAACTCAGGGTCGTGTTTAGCTTAAAAGAAAATTATTTGAAACAAATAAAAATATATCGATAGCTTGTATTGTTAAAATAAAATCGAACCGATAATCTAATCAAGTGTTTTAAATAAGGATCGTCACGCTGTAAAAATTAGGCAGGGCGCCAGTTCAAGAAATAGTACAAATGATAAATCGATATTAATATGTTAAACTCAAAATTAAACGAAGAATTAGCTCACAGGTCGACGGAGATCCACCGTGGTATTTCTTCCTCGTCAAAACACACGACCAGCCTCTCTGACTCTCTATTCGGAACTCTTTGAAAAATTAGCTTGCCGAAAATAAATTTTAGGCAACAGAAGAACGCAGATTTCCCTTTGTTCTAATTTTGGCTTTCCAAATAGGAATTAAAAATCAATTTGAATTAATGCGTAGCAATCGACTTTATGAATGAATGCTTACTTAGCATTATAATTTTAAACTGTTACAAACGTAGCAACCTCAGTCAATAAATGAACTATCTCCTAAACAGACGTCATTTATATTACACCCCATTGTGTGTTGACTCACACACTTTAAAAAACATTCCAGGCCCGCAGTTATCTTATACTCCTGTCCTGCCCGGCCAATATTTGTGCCCTTTCCTATATTTTTTCTTAATGGCTGGGTCTAGTTTGTGCCCTAAACCAACCATAAAACGGAAAGGTTTTAAGTTGCCATTCTTTCACTGCAAAAGTCAATGTCTAAATATTAGTAGTTGTCATCAGCAACTAATATCTCAATTCTGCAAACTGCATGAGAACCTCCAATCCACACTTCACAATAAACCGTTTTGGCGCACTCCTTCTCAGTTCTCTGTTCCCTGTGCTCCGGATTGATAAATCTCCCGCCTTTGATTGATGGCACCCCCGGGTGAATAATACGACCTGTCGAGGCCCGAATAAGAAAAACACGAATTTTAAGCGTAACGGGCAAATAATACCGCGAAGGAAATTATTCCGTGGAGAAAATAATAATAGTATCACTTGTGATCGCACCGTTTTTCGGAACCTCTCGGGGAGGGGGAGGGGGATGAAATTGCTTCCGTATAATGCGATTCTTATTATTTTTCCTTTGAAAAACTTTGTAATTTCGGCAGATTTTTCAACATTAAGAGGCCGTATCTTGTACGATTTTTCTAATAAATAACGTCTATTTTTCATAGAAAACATGTTATTTTATGCGATCGTATCAATCGAATCTTTACCTTTTTTTCCATCAATGTCTCATTAAATTAGAAATAATAAAACATGTCACACACATAAAAATGCCAAAGCTTCTGAATTCATGAAAGGAAAATATCTGATTAAACTGTTATACTTAAATCTTTATTTTGTCATTTTCTTACATTATATTCTTTATTTTGAGGTAGATAGCATTTTAATTTAAGTATTTTTCTAGATAACTTGTCTTGTCTCTTCGCTTGTCAATCTTCTCCTATAAGATTATTTTGTTTAGTTTATCATAATGGAAATTCTTTTCTGAACCAGTTTTAGGAAATCATTTATTTCTAACCTCGTTTTTTGACCCAGTTTTACGAAATCCCTCTCGGCCTTTTTTCAAATCAAGTTTTCTGATTCGCCTGTGACATTATTTTTTTTTAATGAAATTCTTTGTAAGACTCGTTCCTTAGATATCATTTCATAATTTCATTTTATAATCTCTGTCCCTACCTGTGATCCATCTCAGTTTTATTTCTAACCGGGTTTCCTGATGCGTCCTTGGCGTTTGCACCATTAATCATTCTCCTCGTTAATAACAAATTGCGTTTACTAATTTTTTATTCGGTAAAAAAATCACTTTTGGTAAATAATGTAATTGTATCCTTTTCCTTTTCATATTTTCAATTTTTATTGTTTGAAAAGTAGTGATGTTACTTTAATTTTCCTATTTTTAACCAATTTAACCTCTTAGTGCACCAGATGCGCATTACATGCGCATGCGATGATGGACAGATGCCCGTCATAGGAGAAGCGGGTTCGGTCATTACTAAAAAAGTATAATAATTTGTTAAGTTATTTTGATCCACACAATAATAATATTAAAATGGAATTCCA
The DNA here is from genome assembly GCA_936435175.1 of Glyphotaelius pellucidus. Classification (NCBI taxonomy): domain Eukaryota; kingdom Metazoa; phylum Arthropoda; class Insecta; order Trichoptera; family Limnephilidae; genus Glyphotaelius; species Glyphotaelius pellucidus. The sequence goes on along the minus strand of OW386545.1, from coordinate 6,381,778 downwards.
CCGCATAATTAAAAGTTTATAAATTGTGTTTTTTTTCAACTTATTTTTTATTAACTACTATAATAAACAGGATGTACCTATTAGATGTACAAGGTGGTAAGGGATGTACTTAACTTCTTTTAATCAGTTAATCCTGACATTATTTGGAGTAAGAAAGTACACCCCCTAACACACTGTATGTGCCTTTGTACTTTATACTTTTATTTGTACAACAAAGATTTTTTAATTTTAATGTGAATATTACAAACCCATAATCTACCAATCTACCATCTATAATCCATAATCTACCATCTAATCTTAAACCCATAAAATGTTAGTTCCGTTTGTCGTATATAAATTGTTACAGATTCGGTTTGAGATGCTCGCATGTTGTCTGCATTCGGCTTGCAGATTGGGAGAGCCGTCTTTTGGTAAGACCCTATCTCAAATGCCCAGGAATCCTAAACTGCTTTCGGAGACAATGCATCGTTGTACGCGTTCTCCGGATATTTACTGCACTTGGAGATGCTGTTATTCGTGTATAGCTTGCATTTAATTGCCCGGCAAACCGTTTTGCTCTATCGCTTTTTGCAGAGACTTCGGATATTTTGGATCGCGTAGTTTTATTTCTGTGAAATGTTGTTTTAGATAAATTTTCAATGGAGTGTAAGCGACGACACAGAGCTGTCTCGGTAGTCAATTATATCATCCCGTTTAGTTTAGAATAAATTTAAAACTTGCTTTAGTTTTATCCAAAGGATAAAGGGGTAGGCAGTGAGGACGGACCGCCACATCTCGGTCTTGGCATACACTCCTTGCTTGATTCACATCCATACACCTTACGATAGCCACCCTTATGTTATTTGGACCCTTGATATGGTTCGAATCATTTATTTGGTTAACTTGATCGCGTCATATTTTCCTCGGGCGTCTCCGACTTCCTCTACCATTCACATTCTCCCTATATTCCATATAATATTCTCCTTACATCATTTTCTTCGTGTATTCGCTGTACATGCCTAAACCATCTAAGTGTCCCTTTCTCAATCTTACGTATTACGCTTACATCAGCCATGCATTCTTTGCGAATCTACACACTTTTCACACGTTCGTACGTGGTTTTACCACACAATAATTCCAATAAGATTCTTGAAAAAAGGGACTATTTTATGATTGACATTGAAAGGGGTTCTATTAGGAAAATGTATGTCAGGTTATAAAGGGGTAATAGCACGTACCCAAAGGATTTTAACCAGCGATTCCTGAAGATATTTCGAGTAAAAAATTTAGATGTCATTTTGCTGACCGATGTTCATTTATCAATTTGGAACAAAAAAAATATTTTTATCTCCACGTCACTGTACATGTCGCAACGGATCACGTGATACGCATCGCCAGTTATCGTACTGCTGAAACGAGACGGAGTGTCTATCACGTGACCCGCTGTATCCAACTATCCAGTGGCGAGGTGTGGTGGAATTTTTGTTGTTGTTTTTAGTTGATAAAAAATGTGTCTTCGAACAACAAATGTTTGTTTTTAACTTAAAATATGCTCAGGAATCGCTGTTTAAAATATATTGGTTACGTGCTTTTATACCATGTATAGAGGAGAGGTAAAATAAGATTTGGATCTAGCTGGAATAACTCTTCAGTCGGTTCATGCTAAAATAATTGACCAATCTGCATGAATATGTAGTTTGAATAAAAGAGGGGCTATGAGCCACGGCACAGGAGTGTGGTTTATTCTGTACAATCCTATTTGAAATCTGTCTACCCCTGCTGAGATACGACGTTGTTAGTTATTTATTAACAACTGTGAGAAAAGGGTTGCTTAGAATTTGTATATGAATGAAATGCGTCCTTTGTACTCGTATGTCTAAGACTTACCACTGTCGACATTTTCCAGGCATGTATATATTAGATTATTTATTTTATGCTTTGCTTTTATACATTGAAATCGCGCAAGTTAATCATCAGAGAACACCAAGCAATTTATTAAAATTTATTAATACAAACTTTATTTTCTTCGCGTGGTTTATCATTTTGAAAAAAATTAGTATTTTCTTCAATGATCGCCATTTTCCAGTGGCCACAGTAAAGATTATTCCCAGGTTTTGAGTTCCATAGAATTTTTTTAATTAACGCTCGTGAAAGGAGCATCTCTATGTAAAGGACGCCAAACCCCCAGTTGGTAATTTATGTGGTCCCCGGGAAATCTTTTTCTTTGCAGATTTATATGGTCCCGCTTTACTCTGAAAAATGTGAAAATGTTATTCAGTATTAGCCTTTGTTTCTGTTACGAGAAATCCATCCCCCGGGGGCTTAAATAACGCTAACCCTTGTGTTATTTACTCCGTGGCCTTTTGTTATTTATAAAAAATAAACGCTTTTCCACATTTCTTTGTGTTTTTTTTGCAGCTATTTAAGTGCTTATACATAATTACATAAACAAATTTCTTTACAAATTTTAAGCTTTGTTTTATTGTTTTCATGGCGTTTATTAAAATTGTGAGGGAGAGAGGTATCTTCTCAGAATTAAAATCTTTATTAAATTTCATGAACTGCTAAAAAAAATATATTATGTTCAAGTTCAGATTCTAATCATTCTTCTTTATTTATGTTTAAATTTACGAAATTTTTTGTTGTCTTTTTTATTTTTGATTCGGCTTATTAAACTACTGTCTAAGGATTTTGTATTCCAACAAACCCCAAGTTTTTAATATAGCACGTATTGCATTTTTTTCTTCATTTTACTAATGTTTTTTATTTGTTTGTTTCAGGTATGTGCTATTTCGAGTAGGAACTACAAGTAAGTGAGGATCTTCTGGCTGTGTTAAAGGGTGATGACATATTACTTTATTCTAATTATTAAGTTTAAAAATATTGTTGAAACAATTTACTCACGACTGTTTTGTTTGTAAATGATAAATGTATCATTTTTTTCAAAAGAAGCAAACACATTGTTTTAAATAAATGAAAAGAAAATACTAGGCTTTAAATTACGTTATTGATATATTTTCACTGTCTACCGGTTTCAGTACCTCTGTACCATCATCAGGACTGTTATAAAAAGTAATGCTATCAAATACAGAAGTACACATATATACATACATATTGTCACATTGTCAAGAAAGAAATGGTCAGTTTACTAGAGTGGGATTTTTTTTATTTCCAAACCTTCTAAATTGTTAAGTCCTCAACCAATCCAATGTTTATGTAGGATTTTTACTCCTGTAACTAACTAGGTTTTAACCTAGCGGTTAAAAGAATCAATTAAATGATCAGTTCTTTTGTTCTAGTTTTTATATTACGTAATGTTTGTCCAATGTAGAAGGCTGGACAATCATTACAACTAGGTTTATAAATGCCCGAGTGGCTTAAAATATCCTCTTTGTTTTAAGCGTTTATACATTTTTTCCTAAGTTGTTATTAGTATAAAAGGCTAGTTTAATTTCTGGTGGAAATTTAATTACACGTCTAGAGGAAAGGCTATTAATATTTAAAAACCTCCGCCATCGGTGGTTAAGGTTATTATTATTACCAGATGGTATTGTAAATGTGTTTGTTTATGGAAATCAATCTTAATTTTTTTGCTAGGATTCTATCGATATGGCCCGTTTTATGTACATTATTATGAGCTATTAGTTTAATTGTGCTTAATTCATTCGCATAATTCATATTTTACAAAGGAGTAGTGACTGAATCAGTGGACAGTTGATCATAGAGTGGATCATTAAGATATCGTTGATATAAATTATGGATATCGTTTATATAAATTAACGTTCTAACCGTAATAACCATAAACCCAGATATTCTCATTTAGGGAGATGTTAAACCAAGTTCATCCTGATGAAGTCACAATAATTATTTTTTAAACCATGCAACAAGTAAGTAAAAATATTCTGAATCTATAAAAGTGTTGCTGCGAAAATAAATTTCCAACTTACGCCAGTTTTAGGAAGTTGATATTTTTTCACAAATATTACTCCTTGAACGAAAAAATTGAAATCGATTTGTGTTTTCGAACCACGAAGCTATTTAGTCTGGGCGGTAAAAGAGGCCTACTCTAAAACTATTTTACTGCTGTAGCTACACGCTTTGACAATATTTTTAAGTCTCGTGTTTCATGTGTCGAGACATTTCGTTTAGTATACACTTTTGTAACCATCAAAAAACTATCTTTGCTCTTTTTCAATTTTTTTCAATATTCACATAAAAGTTACAGCTTTGCTTAAGGCGGCGCTTCTCGGCGGAAAAAGAAAAGGATGGAGAGATATGTAATTACGAATGTTGGACAGAGCGCGCTAATATTTTAAATGATAAAATTGTGGCCAAAATTGTGAAAAAAGCTTAATGACTCGTTTAAAATAGAACAAAAATCTCGTGGAACGTATCTTAAGTATCATTTAAAGAAACATTGTGAATTTTTTCACAAATATAACTTGGAAAATAATATAAATAGACTTGTTTTAAATAATTTTCGGAGCATACTTTGCGATTTTTTTCTATCGAGGGAATTTCATATAATTTGTGTTTCGGTGTGGAACGTATCTAGTTCTAGATATTATCTTCAAAAATAACATATTTTTTAAGAGCTTAAAAACTTTAAATGTTTAAGGGAGATGTGTAAGAAATCGGTTAGCGGCGGCTTAAGTGTATAATCATTTTTTAAGCGTTTGTCTTTGATTTTGGGTTCGATCCGTTCTGAACAAATAGCAAATAATATTACTTTTCCTTTTTGGCCATAAATGGGCCATTTGGGTTAAATATCATATTTAAAGCGAATTACAAGCAAACAAATCTCGAAAACAACTTTGATTGAGCCTTGAAATTACATTTAAAGATGTCCTACAATAGTATAATAATATGTAAAGGTTCAACCCATATAAAAATAATAAAATATTTTTATTCCAGGATGTGGGGAGGTTAGTTCAATCCCACACGTCCCGTTTAGTTATACATATTGATAGGATAATATGTAAGATTATGAATACAATGAAATTTAAAAAAATGGTGTTGAGTCAGCTTGAGCCCAACGCATGCTCAGAGTGTCGCTTGGTGCTGGAAAACTTCGGTCACCACCGTGTTGTCTGAGGCCATTAGCCGCATCCTGGCTCCAGTGACCCTGTGTCTCTCAGGCCAGAGAATCCATTCATTTGCTGCTCTGTGAACATTATCGATATGCGTATGTATCTTCCGTATCCATGTATAATTCCGCAGGCGTTATTATATTAGGTTCGGATATATAAAAGTCGTATTGGGATATATAAGACGGCCGGCGTAGTCCAGCGGTAAGGCTCTTGACTCGCAATCGGAAGTTTGCGGGATCGAATCCCGACGTGGCAAATTAATTTTATCTGATTAATTTGTGTTGATTTCACAATTTATTCATTTAAAATAATATATAGTATATTTGCGGCACTTTCCAGAGTGGAAAATACTCTCAGTATCGCCCTGATATAAGACCACAATTCAGATTAAAACGTTGCTTGAAATGGCTTTAGCCGTGTTTGGTGACCAGATCTGAATAGCCAGGTACTTCCCCACCTTCCTCTCCCCTATCTCCTTCCCCTCCCCACTGCCTTCAGCGTCACAACATACCCCAATTGGGGATGGCATAGTCTCACTGGCTCCAGATGGGAGCAGTTGGGACTCTTGTGCGGTATTCATATATAAAAAAAATAAAAATAAAAATTTTCTCTTGTATTGGGGATAAAAGTATTAGGATAAAAAAAAATTCTCCAGTCATAATGTGTACATTCGTATACCTACAATATTTTGTTCATTTCGGCCTTAATGAACACATAGATGTGTCGAAACCGCTTTGCGTGTTCGTATAAGTAAAGTTACAAAACAAAGTCATAAAGTTACTAATTTCCAAAATATATTTAACCACATAATATTTCATGAAAGAGAAAACTGGAAACGTCGTTTCTGCGAAAAGCCGCCCTTCACAATGATCGCTCAGTTGAGTTATTCTGCCAATTCACTGAAATTATTCCGCAAATTGACATGGGTACATTTCTCCTTTATTTCTCCGGAAAGCCTATACTTCCCAAACAGTAAACAGTCCCTTCTCTCGTCTAACATCTTTATAATAAAATCGATTATTGATGAGGGTAAACTTTGTTTTGTTTTACCTTCCTCCGTTCCCTTCCCTATATATATGTTTGTATTCCATCGTGACCGGAATACATTTCCCAACATGCTCGATACTCTGTGGAAAAATGATAAAATCCCATAAAATATCATGTCAAAAGAGTCGAAGTATAAACACGCCGATGATTTTGGAATCGGTCGTCAGGATTACGCTTTTTACATATTTTTTTATTCGGCTTTTTTTTCTAAAGCTTCGCTTTTTCGATGTATCCTTCTTAAACCATAATAATATTTCCACGCCTAATCCAGGGATAGTCAACACGGTCAATGGTATTTTTTATCTTTGAAGAAGGACCTCCAAACAACACAAATACGATCAAAATAAGATTATCTTTTCAGGAGTGTTTTGATGGGTACATAGGACCGTGGAGGCGTAAGGTCAATCTGCACGGTCAATCTTATTTGCGTAAAATTTAATATGCACAAGTAAGCATGCATGTTAAGCCGCCGCTATTCGAATTTCGACCGATTTCTTACATATCTCCCTTAAACATTTGAAGTTTTTAAGCTCTTAAAAAAATATATGTTATTTTTTAAGATAATATCTAGATACGTTCCATGCCGAAACGCAAATTATATGAAATTCCCTCTTGATAGAAATTGATAGAAAAAAATCGCGAAGTATGCTCCGAAAATTATTTAAAACAAGTCTATTTCTGTATGTTTTTAGGTTTTCACGGCTAAAAGTATTTTTGTTATTTATTTTTGGGGTGTTATGCCGTGTTTCGCTACCTCCTTCTTTAGCCAACGTTTCGATGACCATCATCAGGGCAGATGATGGACACTGTAACGCTGTTCGAAACGTTGGCTAAAGAAAGAGGTAGCGAAACACGGCATAACACCCCAAAAATAAATAACAAAAAAAGTCTAGTTCTATTATTTTACGATACGTTCCACGATATTTTTGCTCTATTTTAAACGAGTCATGTAAGCTTTTTCGTAATTATCGCTTCAATTTTATCGATTTAAATATTAGCGCGCTCTCTCCAACATTCGTAATTACATATCTTTCCATCTTCTTCTTTTCGAGAGCGGTTACGTGGCCTTAAGACGGCAAAACGGAATACCGTGCTAACAGCTAGCACGAACTTTCATTTGCGAAAACTAAGCTCTGATTTGCACTAGTAACAAATACGTTAAGAAGGTAAAACAGTATAATGACGTCGCAGTGTACAGTATACCGTGTGTTTTGCACAACATCTTGCACACACTGATTGCGCATGCAAGTCGCTGCGTGTAGATGGACCTACAGAATATGAATCGTCAGATTTTAATAAAAGCCGTATGTTGGGTGTTTTATGTTTCCCGACGATGGGATGGGACGAAGAACTTGACTTACTTTAACTAGTGATTCCTGACATAATTTGGAGTAAAAATATGAATGAAATTTGGGTCTCCTGTTACATTTTCTTCACGTTTTATCATGGTGTCGGCCGGCATTGTAATGCTGTCCGAAACGTTGGCTAAAGAAGAAGGTAGCGCAACACGGCATAACACCCTAAAAATAAACAAGGAAAAAAAAGTCACCCTACATGTTTATTCTAATATAATGTACAACGGGTGGGGAAGGGCAGGCGGAAGGGGAACGGGAATGGGCTTGCGAACGTAAGCCAACATTACAGTTTTATTACGAAATTGATAAAATTTTGCACATTTGAACTTCATAACAAGAGGAAGGTCACTGTCTGCATGACATTTATAAAAACTACCCCCTCTTCCCACCCCTTTAACCAAATTAAAGCCCTGGCAACGCTGGATGCTTCATGTATTTATTCATCGGGCAACATTTACAGTTTTTAAACGATAAAATATTAACTGTTTAAAGTTTAACAGTAATCAATGAATACACCTGGTCTCCACGAGTTGATATGAAGGGTATTAAAAATAAAGTTTTGTAGTTGGAAGTTTATTCCTTAAACGAAGTTTTGGCAGTAATTACAATATGATATTGAAGGTATTTACTTAATTACGATTCTAGAAAGATTAGGTACTTTGAATAACTTTTCGAAATAATAATATAATGTTCGAGGTTTCCATTGGGGTGGATTAAAGAAAATTATCTTTGTGCTACGCGGCAATGGGTAATTATCAAAAGTTGTGGTTATGCTTCACCGACAACCGTAACATTACAAAGCGTGACATTATTTATTAAATATTTGCAAATTACTTTTTACGATATATTTTATTTTATCACATTTTTGTGTTCTACCACGTAAACTTTAAAATTACCTTCTTAATTTACAGCAATTATGAAATTGTTTCTTGAAAATTTTATCGCTCAATAATTTGTTCCTTTCTACATAAGAATTCCACTCGGACGCATTAGCTTGTTTTCACGATAATATAACATTAATAGACATTTGTATGACGTATGGGGCGTACCTGACTTATTATATATTTTTAGTCAGTTGTGTGGGAGTAAAAAATTATGTTATAATTACACAGTAATTAATAACACCTTTTGATAAAAATGTTAAAATTCTAACTGACCGATGCCAGTGGAGCTGCGGCATCCCCATCTGGGGAAGGTTCTGAGACTGAAGAGAGTGGGAGGGGAAGGAGATCTGTAAGAGAAAAGTTGAGTATTTAAATCTGGTCGTTGAACACGGATTAGGTCGTTTCGAGCGAAGCATTTCAATTCTGAATGATGTTGTTTCAACACATACTTATAGTATCGCTTGGTTGAAACAACATCAGAAGCGATACTTATAGTATCGCTTGTAGTACCGATACTTATCGATGTATATCTATACTATGTATATCGGTACTTATAATATCGATAGTATCGCGTACCACTCAATAAGTTTACAAAATATAATAAACAAGCTTAAGGCGGCGCTTCCCCGCTCAATAAAAAAGAAGATGGAGAGATATGTAATTACGAATGTTGGACTGAGCGCGCTTATATTTTAAATGATAAAATTGAAATGATAAAATTAAAATAAAGTGAAAATACTTAATAAAACATGACTCGTTTAAAATAGAGCAAAAATCTCGTGGATATCTCAAGTATCATATAAAGAAGTATTGTGAATTTTTTCACAAATTTAACTTGTAAAATAATAGAAATAGATTTGTTTTTAATAATTTTCGGAGCATACTTTGCGATTTTTTTCTAGCGAGAGAATTTCATATAATTTGCGTTTCGGCGTGGAACGTATCTAGATATTATCTTAAAAAATAACATATATTTTTTTAAGAGCTTAAAAACTTCAAATGTTTAAGTGATATGTGTAAGAAATCGATAGAAATTCGGGTTTAATGAGTAATCTGAAAGTAGGTATGTTGGCTGTTGTATGCTGGTGATGGGGTGCAGATTTTAGCATTATGGAAGATCTACGGTCTCGTGTATAGGATGAACGAAGTACGTATTAAGAGATGAGTTCATTAACAATTTAAGCAGGCAGTATTTGAAAAAATCACGAAAACAGTTTGCAATATAATTCTGAATGATGAATACTGTGTATTTGGGAAGTACGTTTACGAGAGGTGGAAAGTCTGATATTGAATGAAGGATGAACGCATGAAAACTCCTGAAAGACTGAACACGGTTGGAGCGAACAAAAAATATCCAAAGAACCAAAGCTGTCGGTCCACAATGGAGTGCTGGTACCTACTCTGATGTATGGTGGTGAGGCACGGACCTGGCAGATGATGGATGGAAATAGACTGAATGCTGTACAATTTTGATTTCTCAGACGTTCATGTGGTAAAACCATATTTGTATGATCGTGTAAAAAAAGTGAGATATATGAAGATTCGCAGACAATTCAAGGTTAATGTAACGCAATTAATGAGTAATGAATTACGCTTAGATTGTTTGGGCAATTAGATCGAATGAACGAAGAAAGAAGTGTAAGAAGAATATATAAAGGGAATGTGAATGGTAAAAAAATCGGGGACGCCCGTGGAAAACATGACATGATCGAGTGATAAAATACTTGTGTCGGGCCATGTCAAGAGCCAGAATAACAGAAGGTATGTATGAGGCAATTTATAAATGTGATTGAAGCAGTGAAGGAGTGTGTGCCAATACTGATTAGTTTGGCTGTTCATCTTCTCTGCCTACCCCTAGGGAAACGGCTTTATTATTAATTAGATAGCTACGCAGTTTGGTTACTTTTCTCTGCCCTATTTCACAATTTGGTTGGACGTTAAAAAATAGACCTTCTTGTAATAAAAATATATAATAATGATTTATTTCGGGTTGACTACCCCTGTCCGGGTTTGTACGCCCCGGCCCGGCCGTAACACTTCCGGCGCCCAGCTCCCCTCACACGACGTTCAGCTCCAAATCGTATCTTAATGCCCCATCTTTTCAGGATTTCTTCAGTATCGCTCTGATATTGATGCGGAGATAGAAGCGTGCATGCTTTATTTATGGTCCCATATTAAAACGCCAGATTGAAATATACAATAGCTTCTAAAAACACCTTTCAAACTCTTAAACTTTACCGAATAACTAGAGCTTTTTCGTAAATATTTGCATATTTAGGGTAAGTATATTTGCTAATATTGTGCTATGTAAAACTAACAAGGACCCTCTCGACAAATCGCAATTAGCTTTAGTTATTACAAAAATACCTTTTAGATTCTCGAAAATATAGTTAATTAAGGACGTCGCTGTACTGTACGTCCAGTAACTTCAGACCAAAATTATATCTTTAAATTACCAAAAAGACAAACTAAAACATCACGCTGCACAACACAATGGGGTATTTCCACAAACCAGGTATACCGCTAAAAACATGTGGAAGATTTAAAGATTATTTTTCTGAACATGATTATCGCATTAAAAATGTTTAATTTTGATATTTTCATTCATAATTATTGATTTCAAAATACGCGTAAACGGAACGAAACGTAAACGGCCCATAACTGCTTGTATGATTCATGACGTCGCAAGAGTCGCCGTTCCGAGGTTTATCACCGTGTTACTGTCAAAAATCTAAACATCCTAGACTTGTTCGGGGTTATGGACGGTTTTATTTCATATTTAAGATGATTGTTTATGTTATGTTTCTACAGTTTTATATAATATTGTTCAGTTGTAATGACTGACAGTAGTATTTTTAACGGCGTAATCCGACAACTTGCCTAAAATAGACGCTACAATGAATAACAATAATTTTCTAAGCCCTAAATTTCGGGATTCTAAGACGATATGGTAATGAAAACATTTTTTTTACACAAACTCTCATATTATATACGTTATATACTGGTTTCAATATTTTGACAAAATAGAATTAATTTCGGCCCTTTTCTTGTCTTGATTTAAAATAAATAAAAAATATTTTTTTTAAACGTTTATTATAAAATTTATATATACAATTTATATATACATACATATACATATTAACGCTGGGATTGCTAGTCGAGAGCCTTACCCCTCGACCACGGAGGCAGTCATTATTGTGTAGATATCCATCTTACGACTGTATACAAAGGTGTTTCCACGTTTAAATTATGAATTTAAATAGTCAACAACGAAAGGGTTTTTTTTAGCTTAAAATTTAAATCTGAAAAAAAAAGGCACGGGGGCTCCATCGAAGCCTCCTTCTTCTTCTTCTGACTGTACTATAGGGCCAATATATACTGCAGATAGTACACAACTGCTGACCCTGTACAAATCGCAAGTCCACCTGTTGAATTTGGCAGCCACCTTTGTTCTAGAGTCCCAAAATATTTGAAAATTCAGAAAGCATAAACGGGCGGTCCGTTCGATAGATTTCCCTCTCTAACAAACGGATTGCAATATTTAGCGCGCAGGTTTCAGATGGGAATGGTGTCCTTGTTCTACCGGTATTTCAATAGAAGATGCTCCGAGGACCTAGCGTCATTGAACCCTTCGGCGGTGGTGTCAAACACATTAAACGCACTCCCAACAATTGTACACAGTCGATATTTTTTGTCGCCTTAGAAATGGTCGTTTAAACATCTTATTTTGGGTTTTTCTTGTAGTATTTGTGAACATGTGTACTAAACTATACATGTTTTGCAAGTGGGAAAATATAGTTTAAATATAAAGATATAATTCGAGCAAACTGGAAGTCAATAAATAACACCAAGTACAACTTACGGACTCACTACAGGCGGCGATCGCATGATGAGAGGCGCCTGTGACGTCACAGAGTGACTGGTGGCAAAACCATCGTTTTGGTGGCATTTTAAAAAGGCGTATTTTAAAACGTTATAGAAAGTTAAGTCGTCGTCATAAAAATAAAATAAAAATTCCGTTATCATCGTAATTTTTTGCTTAATTTTTTTCAATAATAAAAAAATTGTGGAAATACCCCATTGCGAAATAAGACAACAACAACCAACACACGATTCAGCAGACACATATCATTTACTGACAAAGACATTACATCATAATGTGACTCCAATTTTTAAAAAAAATATTGAAAAAGACTCTCACCTGACATAAAATGTTAATCTAAAACACAAAATTCTACAACATAACACACTGATACTCTGAATTTTTCTCTTTTCTTATTTCTTTCTTTCATTTCTTTTCTTCCATATTTTTTTTATTTTTTTATTTAATTTTTATTTATATCTTTAAATTTCTCAATTTATTTTCTCTTCTAATTTTCTTTCGAAATTCTAAAATTAGATTTAATTTCTGCCACCTTGGAACAGGTTCAGCCTAGGGAGGTAGTTTGTAAAAAATGTGTTTGTATCTATTTAAAATTTAAATTATAAAAAATTTTACTTAAAAAAAACTTACGTTCGTGTTATTATATACCTAATAAATCGAAACCTCAACCTCTCGGCTCAAGGTCAAATAAGTAGACTGTTCCTCAGCAGAATATACTCTCAGTAATGCCCTGACTATTTTACCAACGTTTGAAAACTAAAATTGTGTCAGTTAAAATGGTGTTAACTGTGTTTTCCAAATATCCAAATTCAGGGATCCCAACCTGCATCTTCTTCTTCTCCGTCTGATATCTCATCATCTTCCGCCAGAAACATTTCCTAATGTTAAGGGTGCCATAATCCGGGCTTATTTGTAAAATATATATAAAAAACTTAATAAATGTTAGCACTTTTTTTATCAAGCTGTGATATTTATGTGACTGTCTATGTATTTTTTGTCTTTGTATTGTAGATGAAATATTATTTTTCTGTATCTATTTTCTATATTGCGGTGTTTCATTATATGTGTGATTTAGTGTTAAATTAATATTGCTTAATTGACCTGCTATCAAACTGCTTTGGCAGTTTAGCGGGTGCTTAAAATGAAGAATAAAAATAAAATAAATTTGTATTATTATTACCATTATAATTTTTTTAAATTATATTTATTTACTATAAGAAGTTAATTTTTAACGTCCGATATACATTTATATGTATATCTTTATTTAATATAATTTTTAATGTTGTATTTAAGTATAAAATGCTTAATTATTATTATGCATAACAACTGTTCCGAAGGCATATTTCGTTGATATGCTTTTTATTCTTAAAATATGCTTAAATAATGAATTAATAAAAAATAACCAGCTTTAGCGAACTAAATAATTTTTTTTTTTTCTAAAACACGATCACAATAACTTTCGAAACACATTTTTTAACTCTCTGCAGTCATTCGCCAGCCATTCTTTATTTTACGTACTCCAGTTTCACGCGTGTTATAAACACTGTTGAAAATAGGCACTAGTAACATATCACGCCATCAGTGAATATCTCACGAAATAGCCCGAAGTTTCGTATCCAAAGCATGAGTGTAACAAGGAGTTGCCGGGTCATTGGCGCTCCACAAAGGGCCGATTCGCATATTTACCTGGACAAAAATATTTAGTGCATACGTGTATAAAAAATGAGATATTTTCCTTGTAATTTTATTTCGTACATTATACCATATAAATATGTAAAGTATGACACTTTTTCCAGCGCATTAGTTGCTTCAAAATAATATTTTTTCCATATCAACATTCCATGGAGGTCGAAGCATTTTTCCCCATTTGTTAATCCAGATCTTGGATATCAAAATCGTTCGAAAATAAATTTGGTCTGAAAACAATTGAATGCAATATCACAAAACACAAAAAGCACGTGAATTTTGAACTGAACGTAATTTTTTTAATATATTTTATTGAGTGGCATTTTTGTTTTTTCCTATTTAATATTTTGTCTCCAGGAATATACCTTCTGGACTAGGATAGTATTCGTAGAAATTAGATCATTTAAGCCACTTATTTCTGTCGTTTGTCCCACGTTACGAATAACCTGACAATATTTTTAAATCTCTCTAAATGGTTGTAGGAGATACGTACGTACAATGATATATATAAAATGAAAATTTAAAAAAAAAAATCGCGGTAGGTGGCACGCGAGCTGTGTGAAAATCTAATTGTACCGAGACTGAATATATTGAACGCGGGAGAGGGGAGGGGATTGCGGGAGAGGGGTTCGCGGGAAAGAGGAGAGGGAAGGCGGGGGAGGTGGAGGGGGAACGCATGAGAGGAAGGGAACATGGGACAAATGGAAGAAGACACGCAGGGAGAAACAAATAGCATTGTAACGTAGTAGCATTGCAACGCATGCCGGAAACTGGCTTGTATTATATATTCATATATGTGTGTCGTTCATTGTAAACGTGAATTATCTCCTTGTAATTGAATTTTAAAATAATGAGCTTTTTGCGATTAAAGTGTAGGAAAAAAAAACATTCATTCAATGTTTTCTTATTTTATTGTTTAATACAAATCAAAGAAAAATAATTTCTAGTAACTTGATATGACTAAATGAGAACCATTAAACAAAAAATATGTATTTAAAAAATATGGAGTTACACCACTTTTACAATAAACGACACCTATGTTTGTATGTACATATCTGATATTTGACAATCCTTCCATCAATATGTAAAGTTTTTATTTAGGTGTTACTGTGGCCAAAATCGATTTTTGTCCAGCTAAATTTGTGATTCTGTCGTTGTGCACTCTTTACTTTCCCCGTTCCATACAGCTCCATACAATTCCATACTTGCACCATAACCGTTCCTGCTACTTGCTATGTATTAGATAAATTATGGAGCCATTTAAACCTACTGAAACCTCGCCTTTTTACAAAGGATCTCGGGGAATGTTTTCCATTTCACCAGAACACCCGTGGAATAAGAATGGAGCAGTTTTCTTTTGAATATTTTTCTTTCAAGAAGACATCCAGCGTTCTTACCATTTTTTCTGGAAATTAAGGATGGACAAGTTTTAATGTTTAATACCGTTAATTCTGTTCAATTTTAGACTTTTCTGCATTTTAAATTACGTTCAGGTTTTCGTATTCACAAGTCATATCTTATTTTTAAAGTAATATTTTAATTTAATTAAATTTCTAAAACAGTTTATATTATTTGATGTTATTTTGATTTAGGAACTTGTTTGAGGTTAATAATTTTAAAATGTAGGTAATGAAAATAACACAGGTATTGAAAGAACAATACGTTACATTAATTTTTCCCACTAATAATGGGTATCTACGAAGCTGATAGAAGCTTATTAATTGTTTTTGTGTTTAAGGGGGTATTGTTGTCTAATTATAGGTGTTGTTTCGGGTGTAATAAAAAAAAACAATGATATTTTACCAGCCGTTTACTTTTCCAAATATTTATTAAACATTTAAGAATACATTAAAAAAATCAAACGAAAAAATTCAAAATTCAAAAAGTTACAGGGTGTTGAATTGGGGGGTCTCAAAAAAATGGCTCGCCCTGGTTGACACGATTGCAACGCTCCTAGTAATCAGAAGAAAAAAAACAAATTAATTCTTAATCCAAACAAATGCTGCTATGGCCCATACCTCGGAAAAGTAAAAAAAAAAATCGCGAAACGGCCGTCTGAAATTTTTGTTTTTAAAGACATTTTTTTACCCCCTTTTTTGGAATTTTAAAAAATAGTAAAAATTGAAATTTTGTAATAATTCAAGAAGAGGCGATCGAGTAATGTGTAGAGAAAGCCCACACCGAATTTCAAGCAAATTGGTTCCGTAAAACTTGAGATATCGTGTCAACCGTTTCGAAAAAGGTGGTTTCGAGAAACGCGTTTAAAAATTTTTTTTTTCTAGACTAGAACACTGCCGTAATTCGTAGAACTCAATTTATTTACATTTCAGGGTGTAAATTGCCATCTCAACACAGGTGTTTCATACCTAACGAGATGGGCAATACGTCATTATTCATTACTGTAATTAAATGTAATATTAAAATAACGAAATAAAAAAAGTGATGCTTATTGTGTTAAACGGGCGGCTATAAAAAAATAAATATTATCTATATTTAGTTCTTTTATTGCATTTGTTGTCTGAAGAGGTCTCCCATGGCAGTCGTCACTCTTTTTCGTACAGACAACTCCCATTTTCATTAGTGGCCCTCCGTACGGGGAGCATTTACAGATGTACACATTTTCATTATCACCTTCGGAGTCGTTGCGTTGTATGGAACCGTTCTCGATTTATACGCCCCGCGCCTTTTAATTAGCTCCCGGAGAAAAGTTAATTGTTACGATCGGAGTTTCCCGGAAATTTATACCCGTTGGTTTTTCTCCGCTCCTGATAGCAATCTCGGGATTCGGGTTCCTAGTACGGCAATTTATTGGGCGAACAAGCCGCCATATGGAACCACTTTATTGGAATTGTTTTGAGCGTCGAAGTATCCCACGGAATAGGCGTAAAATTCCGAAGTGTTCTGAGACTTTTTCGATTCTTATATTTTATATATTAAATTTATGCGGTAAACTTTTTTTAACAAAATTCTGAACATTTTTTATGCATTACCTATACAGTGTCTTGGCGGGGACGATAAGAAAGAAGACATGACACATTTAAATGAATCAAAATTTGAGTCGGGTCACGAATCATATTAACAGATCAGTTCTTACGTATGAGACAATATGTTATAAATATGAGACAGATTATGTGGCGGTCTTCTCCACCTAACCCTGCTGAGAATCGGCTGAGGATGGTTCAGTATCATGGAAAATGAAAATCAAGCATATATATCATGTTTTTTTTACATTAGCTCCACTTTTTTACATTAGGAGGCCGAAAAGGAAGAAGAAAGAGGCCTCCCTGAGATAAAAAAAACCCTCTGGGCCTATGTTATCTTTGGGAACGCTGTGTGAAGTGTTTTGGGAAGGAAAAAATTATGAAGTGTGGGTAGGAATCTGGGGGTCAATGTGTTCAGGAGTGACAGACTTATAAATCCATCCCTCCCACTGCGGTGAAAGGTGATAAATCAGAGAGCCAGGCTGGAGAGGTCTAGGTTGGGTCTCCCTCAACCAGTCTCTCCTGATCCGGCCCGCCACGCAGTAACGCATTTATTTATTGTTTGAAACATTTACAGAGTGTACATAGGTATTAACACCCAATTATAAATGTTCACAGCATTCGTAATGAATGTTTATTTGTTACGACAAAATGAAATATAAAACATAGTTGTGTCAAATATAAAACATAACCTGCAGAGAAAGAAAAGAAAGATAATTAAAATAAAATAATAATAGACCAATCACATAATTGTTCTCCATGACATATCATGGTAGGAGATCGTTAATTTGCTTTTTGAAATATGTGAGACTGTTTGCATAGATCTACATGGTAACTTTCAATGGTATTATATAGGCGACACGTTCGAGACATTCGCCGCCAAGACCTAGACCCACGAACCCGGGCATTCCTGCTAAGCCACCAAATGCAGCGACCCACTTGGAAAGCCCTGTGGCAGGGGTGTTGGTAATCCAATAAATGGTTCCCGGGCGGCGGTACCCATACCCGCCACCCTTTTCTAGTAAAATAATTTCGGTTGGTATCTACCTACATCATTTCATGTTGCCCAATATGCTAATTTGATAATTTCAGGCGCACACGAGCATCTTTAGTTGCAGGCAACACTTGCGTCAACGCGACACTAGGGAGACTTTAAAAAAAAATTGTATGGTTTTTGAAGTAGTTGCTAGTTGCTAACATTTAGTTGTCGCCGCATCTAAATGTTTCCCGCGTGCAGGAGTTTCTCAACATTTTCAATAAAACGAGGAATAAAAGAAAAAAATATCCTACAGAAATTTCCCGTTGAATAATGTCAATTAGCATATTATTGGGTTTGCCCACTAATTATTGTGGTCTAACTATCGTGAACAACAATAAATTTCAATTTGGGATTATCCACATTGTCGCTTACTAGTTGTCCCCGTGGGGAGCGATTTGTTGGGGTCAGCCGCTCGTGTCGGGTCACCGATTGCCTGCGCTGAGCTCTCTGCACTACTGCTCACCGCGTACTATGTACCCGCCAAATAATACTTACCTATCGTATTCTAGATACTAGATAGCAGAGCCTTACCAGGCACCCAGCCCATCCAAAATACATTCCTATTGGGTGACCTGCAATCCTTCAGTATCAGTACCTATCCTTCGTCAACTTTATCCGTATATCCCCGTATCCCTAGCCGATGAAAACCTTTAAATATTTTATTTTTATGCGTGAGTTCCACACAGGAGGCCCTCAGGAAAATAATTTCCCTCAGGCCCTATGTCATCTTTGGGGATGCTGTGTGTAAGGTTTTTTAAGGAAAGGAAGGGAAGGAGAGTTCTGGGAAGGAAAGGGGTTTAAGGGGTGGGATAGGAATCTAGGGTTCAGTGTTTCCTGGCCATCCGCCTCCAAGACCTACACAAACCTCACCTCATGAACCCGCGCACCCCTGCTAAATCACCAAACGTAGCGAACCACTTGGGGTGATCTATTGTAGAGGTGTTGGTAATTTTTTGGTGTTGGTAATCAACCCTGATTTTGATTAGTGTTTACCGTATTTCCTCTTCCATCCATTTTCGAATCCTGTTGTTCGTTTCGCACAACGCCATAATCAATACGCAAATTATATACATTTATTTCCATTAGCAGTTGTCTCCTACGTAAAAAAAAAAATAAATTAATTAATTATTTTCTTCGGCCTCCTGTGTGGGGAGGTTAATATTAAAAAAAATGCAGTTGTCTGTTTCCTAATATTATATAACTATGTAGGTTCTTTATCCAGGTGTATGAAGGCCAAGAGCCTTCCACTTAATCTCCCTGCTTTGTTTCTGGCCGCCTCCATTTTCAGAACTTTTCACAAGTCATATAAATTAATCCCCCAGCCCCAAGCTGTTATCAGGCCCACCGCCCCCACCTTTGCCCCCCCCCGCACCTAAACCACCCCCATCAACCCTTTGGCACATTCTTTATTGGTCGCAATAAATATAACCCACGTAAGGGGCTACAATTCGGAATGTATTAGATAGGTAAGAACTTACTTTTAAAATAGTGAACAGTTAACAATTATTTAATGGTAACATCCTGGTTTATTTCTTTTGCCAAAGATATTTTTTTACATTAACTCAACACACGAGGCCCTGAGGTAAATTATTTTCCTCAGGACCTATGTCATCTTTGAAGACGCTGTGTGGACGGTCTTTTTGAGGAGAAGAGGGAGTGTGAATATGAGTCTTGAAGAGACCGACGTTCTAGGAGGGAGGAAACACAGAGGCCGGCAAATCGTTCCAAGCTGTTGAACACCAGAACGAGTTGTAGAAGCGACTAACGTGTTTGACTGACTGACGTTCGTTTGACGTGTTTCCCGACTACGTACCAGTGCCGAAGGGATCGTTGACGCTAGTTTCTCGGAGCATCTTCCATTGTAATATCGGTAGAATAAGGACAGCATATCTACCTGACGCCTGTACTATAATTGAAATCCGCTTTTCAAGATAGGGGAATTCATCAAACGGACCGCCGTTTCTGCATAGTCAGGGGTGTTTTCAGGTATTTTGGGGCTCCATATCAGAGTTGGCTGCCAAATTTGACAGTAGAGCGCACTTGCGATTTGTGCAGGGTCAGCAGATGTGCACTAATAAAGTATCTGCGGGCTCTGTACGAGTACAGTACGCCCAGCTTCTGATTGGCTTAACTTTGTCTTCTGGCTTCAGATACACGGTGTCGCGAAGAACGTGGAGTTTATTCCATTCTGTCTTTATTTCATGATATTTATTTTTTTATATTATTAACACCCTTTTTAAGGGCTTTTACGTATATATCGCAAAGCAAAATTTTATACATAACTGAAATATTTCAGTTACAAAATTTTGTATTTGTTTAGTGATTAATTGAAGATGTCCACCGACTGGGTATAATCATTTTCCTCCATTACTATCCTGGGCAAAGAGGAATACATATGTTTGTTAGTTCCATAATTTCTGTACTGAAATAAATCCCGAATACTAGTATTATGTAGTGAAATCCGACATCAATGCAAGCAATTCTGGAACATCAAATGGATAATTTAAAATTTTAAATAGAAATACCAAGTCAGTGAAAATCCTTCTGTCTGACAATTTAAGCATATTGATATCATTCAAAGGGGTGTTGCGGTTGAACAAAATTACTGAAATACCCATTTTCAAACGTAAGAATTTATTTTGTATTCTTTCAATTTCTTGTACCTACTTGAATATTATGATGTGGGTTCCATATGGGGGAATTGTACTCAAGTTTACTTCTAATGAAAGGCAACAGTATTTATATTATATTGTTTCTTTAATATTTTGTACGTTTCTAGCCCAAGTTTTAAGTTCAAAGTTTCTAAATGTTTTTATTGTTCACATTCTTTCGAAAATCATACAAAGGCAGACTTTATTTATTCATTTATTTCTATGTTTTTTTTTTTTTTTATTTTTTTTTTTTTTTATTTAATATAGATATATAAGTTTACAGTGGGTTAATATAAATTACATATTTGTTCAGAAATTCTTTAAAATTGCAGTCTCACCAAAGAAGAAGCTAGTTCTTGTGCTTGATGAGCGAGTTACACTAATTATGACAGAAATAGAATGACATTATGCAATAGGTAAGTATATAAGGGAACAATTGAAACTTCTGGATCATCTATATGTGAAGATGTACATACAATGGGATATAGTTACATACTAATATATTGTGCACTTTAGAGAAATTAGAAAAATCTAAATTAAATAGAAATAAATATAGATTGCCAATAAATAGAAAGAAAGAGAAAAACAGGTAATTATTTAATTAATTATTCCTGATGAAGTGTTGCTTCAGTTTGAGTTTCAGTTTATTGATGTCTTTGATTTTTTTTATTTCAATCGGAAGATTGTTGAAATACTTTATTCCTAAATAGATGTAATTGTTTTGCATTAGTTTGGTATTAAATTTTGGTATTTTGATGTTGTCTTGATATCTTTTTGATTGGTGGGTTTCAAATTTTTTGATGATATTATCTTTGTAAATTTGGATAATTGCATTTTTCTTGAAGATATTCTCCACTCGAGGCACCGTGAAATCTGCGAAAAGCGTTTCTGTTGGATATGTGGAGGGTTTCTTTAGGATTACTTTAATGATTAGCTTCTGGATCACTTTGATCGGGGTAAGAATATTGTTGTATGAACCCCCCCATCCAATAATTCCATATTGAATTAATGACTGGATTAGTGCATAGTATACTCTTTTTAGATTGTTGGGTTTTAAAATATTTCTTAATCTTATGAATATATATATACACTTTCTGATACGCTTAACCAATTCACAGATATGGCTCTTCCACTTCATATGTTGTTCTATTATCACTCCGAGATATTTAATTTCTGATACTGATTTCAACGTTGAACAGCCTTGGATACATGTGATTTTGTTGCATTTGTTATTGTGGATATATATATTATATATTACAGTATTTACCTATATATCAATTTTGAAAACATTTTTACATAATATATTTTGTAATTTTATTATGTTGGGTGTAAGGTAGGTTTGTGAAGGTGAAACTGTGGATAGGTATTGTTGTATGTTTCGTGAACACCTCACTAGGAGAACCTGTGCTGAGGTGTTTACGTGTTTATTTATGTTTATGTATGACAAGTTTTTATGTGTTGTAATAGAAAGTTTTATATGTATTTTCTTTTTCAAATTTTAATAGTTATTGTACATTGGTTGTTTAGAAGAGAAAAAAAGTATTTAAATATATTAGAGGAATATAAAAAAAATAAATATATATATATATAAACATACACATACATACACATCCATATAAATATATGTACCTGCACACATGCATATAAATATATATATACATACGTATACATACGCATACACATTCACATATACATACATATATGTACAGACTATAATGAGTATTTAATTATTTTGTTCTTTATTAGAATCAATGATTTTTGTTAAATCGGAAAACGATTTGTGCGTGACTCTGAGAATTATTCGATAATAGATGCTTACTAATCGTACCAACAAAACAATATAGATTATTGAATAAAGTTTATTCACAAAGATGAATATTAAAATTTATGGCTGAGGCGGTTTATGAACTTTTGAAAGTTACCGATTTGTAAAAATAATAATATAAAAATTATATTTTTAGTGGCTTATTTAGAGTTCGCAGTTTTTTACAAAATTATTACAAAATATTTAATTTTAAAGTTTTTATAGCAGTGTGGACGTTTCTTAATAAAATGACGTACATATTATAATGTTGTCTATTTCTCGCGGTATTACGTTGGTATTTCGTAAGATAAAATGTGATATTATTTTTCTGTTAATGTCACCGTATCAAGTTCTTATTGTGATATCAAATATTATATTAATAAGTGACCGTATCCTATCCATGTGTCGTCGTGTTGTGAAATAATTTAAGAACGAATAATTTTTGTTGGGTTTATATTTATCCAGTCCAAATAACGTGACCAAATAATGGACCAAGCTGGAAAATAAGTCGGTAGGTAGTACTTACAAAAAAGTTTATAAATGATAAATTAAATTTAAATTCTATAAATGAGAGATATGTTTTATCGTGTATTTGCGTCATTTTAATTTCATCCAGAGCTTCCTCAATTAACACTCTGATAATAACAGAAAATATTAATGTTATGACGGAATCTTTGACTTCTGACAGTAGATTTTTAGAGCACAGGCGTTGGGTGGGAATGCTGCCTTTGTTCTACCTATATTTCAATGGAAAATGCTCCGAGGAACTAGCTTCATTCTCGAAGTGCGCAAGTAATTTTTATTAGATCAATTTGTTGTATTTCATAATCTCATAAAAAAATATTATGTATATTTACGGCACGTTCCAGAGTGGAAAATAATCTATATGTATCGCCCTGGTGAAAGACCACTATTTATAATTGAAACGTTGCTTGAAATGGCTTTAACCATGTTTGGTGAACAGATCTGAATAGCCAGGTTTTTCCCCACTTTCCTATTCCCCATCTTCTTCCCCTTACCGCTATCTTCAGCCTCACAACATACAACAATTGGGGATGCCGTAGTCTCACTAGCTCCAAGCGGTTGGAAGCAGTTAGGAATGTTGTTCAGTATTCACATTAAAAAAGTAATAATGAAAATTGTAAGATTTATGAAGCTGAATGTTTTTAAAAAATATTGGTCTAACGAATATTGTCAATTTTCTTTATAATCAATTTTTTTTTGTTGACAAATAATTATTTGTCAACAAAATTGTAATTATGATAAGAGAGACTGCACGAATCCCCTTAGAATGAATTTCGAATTTAGTAAACCTTAAAAATCAGTAGTGATTCAATTTAGATCTGTTAAACATTTAAACGAAATAAATGCACGTTTAAAAAACTAATTTTAAATTTATAAAATGGTTAATTTATAATCATGTCTGACAGACGTTATCGTCTGTCAGACATGATTAATTTATACTTATTATTTCCAATTTTCAAAATTTAAAGTTCATTGAACTTGAATAATTTTAAGCTTTACCTAGGAATGCATTTTCAAATCACGAATGTACTCATGCACCTACAACCGAAATTAGTATAATGTTTAATTGAATCTTGACTTAAAATTTTCATCATGATTTTAGTTTTATTTTGTGAATTGTTGACGGAGTTAAGATGAACGACTGTCCGGTTTTTTTATGCAACACTTAATTTTGTATCTGTGGCCAAAAATTTACCAAACTGAATAATTTCCTTATAAATCAAAAGGAATGGCAATTTTCTAGTACGGATGTGTGCTACTTTAGTTTTTGTGTTTTAAAGTATAAAATACAATTCATTAAGAAAATTCATATTTTCGTGATTTTAAAGACAACTTCAACATTTTTTTTGAGTTTACGATCGATTTACGTTGGAACACAATCCAAAAAACGCTTTTTTCGTTTTATTTTATATTTCATTATATTTATCAATGACTTAACAAAATATTATCTAAGGAATGACATGCTGATCCAAATACATACCGAAAATTCTGTCAAAACGGTTATACGAAAACGGGGGCGGTTTCTATGGTTATTATTCAGTTTATACTATAAGTAAAAAATATTGGTTCCATCTTGGCCGCCATTTTTGTATGACCATTTAGACAGAATGTTTTTTTGGTATGCCAAGTCCTGATATTTTATTTAGTCATTGATATTTGCATAGTAGATTAAGTAAGTTTTTTTTTAATAATTACCCATTAACTGACAAAAAATTGAATTAATTTATGGCCTATATTTTGAAATTTAAAACGCAAATAAACCAAGTAGCGTACATCCCGTGCTAGATATTTGCTATACCTTTTGATTAAAACACGAATTATACAGTTTAGTAAAGTATTTTGGCCTCAAATCCAAATTTAAGTTTTGTATGAAAAAGGTCTCGCAGTCGTTCCTCTTAAGTCGGACATTAGCGGTAGATTAATGAAATTTGTAGCCTTCTTGTTTTATAAATCAGGTTTTCAAGGCCGGGTGTTGCCAATGTCAATGGCCGTGCTGTGTTTTTTAAGGTAACTGGGCTAGACATTCTCTGGTAGGCAATTATTATAGTAAGACAGACGTCAGACAAAACACAAATAATGTTTGCAAGGTGAATCGTTGAATTTTAATATATTTTTTTTAATATTGACTTTCTACTTCTTCTCGTGCTGTGCATTTCCCAGTGCAGTCCGCGATGTTAATATTTTTACATATAATTATATCTGTGGTAGTAATCCTACAGTTAAACCCCTAATAAAATTAATTATTTTTACATGAAACGACAAAAAAGTGAGTTCACGAAAACGTTTACAATACATTTGCTTAATAAAATGTGCAAGTGTTTTTATTTTTTTCGTTATCAGTAATTTTAGTTAGAAAAAACGTAAAGTGAGCAATTTAAATTTTTTTTTTATATTTGCATTCAAAATTTTTGTATTTAAAAAATTATATGTTTTTTTCGAATTATAAAATTTGAAAGCGTATTGCATCACCTTTCAAAAACAGTTTTCTTTTTTCGGATGCGTTCAGAAATATTCCATTTATTTGAATTTTATTTATTTCAAAGCGGAAATATTTTAACTTCCGAAAAAATAGGCCCGAGGCCTGAGGTGTTAAATTCGTTTCGGGGGACTCGTTTGAGACTCGAGTATAGAGGCAATAAGTTTGTAAAAGCGGCAGTCGATTCCAAATGATCATCGTTGCTCTTGATTCATTGACTTCGCAAGAAACACACATGCGTTCGACGAAGTTACACCATTTAAAAAAAAAATTGGTTCGTTTTGATTTTTCTCCCTCTTTCAACTGTTTGAATTTTCAATGAAATGTCTCGTATTCAATGTCGATTTATCTACTGGTTTATAAATAAAAGTAAGTACCTAATCAGGGAAATAGATTTTCTTAGCGATTTTGCAAGGTGAAGAATTGTCTTGTCAGCTCATTCAATCCCGCGGGATTGATATGCGTGATTACTCAATCCCGCGCGGGGTCACGCGGGATCCCGCATCTTTGAAATTATGTTATAAAATCAAAAGGAAACTACAGATTTTTGTGTAAAATCAACTTTTATTAAACATCTCTTACATTAAGCAAAAGAAATTATTTCTTTTCTATTAATTAAGTATAAGTAATTAGTTTTCTGTTTTCTTAAATTCATCTTTAAATGTTTGGCAAAGTTTAATAGTTTTGTTTAATTTTACCCTTACTCCTAACAACAGTGTTATATTTTTAATTCAGTCTTATTCGTGTAATGACTAATAATCAAATCACAACTTTCAGATGCTATTACTATGATATCAACCTATGGTGATAACATTTGAAAATACGCACTTAAGAAGCAAATGGCATTTATTGTAACATCTCCGAGCCTGCTTCTGGGTGAACTGCAAATATATCCTGATTCTGAAAACGCTCTCTCGGCTTCTACGCTAGTAGGCTGAACCGTCAGGATATATTCAGAGGCGAGCGTCAGGTACTTTCCTCTGATACCAATGGACTCAAAGAACGTCATTTCTTTTCAAATTTTTAATTTGCGGAATCCGCGGATCCGCGCTTTGAAGGTGCGGGATCCAACAGATTAATAAAAGCGGCGGGATCCCGCGGGAATGCGTCATCCCGTTTTGCGGGATTGCAATCCCTACATTGTATTCACCAAAGAAATTTCGTTTTGATTTCGTCTGTTTGTGTGATTCAGCCTTATGTATTTTAAATGAGGTACCCACCACCCATATTATTACAATCAACCTAAAACATAATTATCTCCAGTTTATCTAAAGTGGGTATGTGTTTATGAGTTTATTTTTTAAAACACATACAAAATCGTTAATGTTTTTCTCCAGCGGTCGGTTTTTTATCAGACTTCGAGGCGGTCAAACGAGTCGTATAAAATGGGCGCATAAACAATCAGCGAACATTTGCAGATTACAAAAAAAAACCTAAGTGCATCCTGTGGTCTGCAGGAGCCAAAAATATTCCGAATGAACATAAGTTAAACACATGCAGCCGGATTCTTTTCTCGGATGAATGTCCCTTGTCACAGCTATCTTTGATGTTATTTTAATGCACGAGAGGTCACGATTTCAAAACACAAAATAAAATGAGAACGATTTTATGTTTTCGTGAAGAGCAATCACTCAATTCAATTTGGAAGGCTATGTGTAGATACCGCCGCCCCAGGAACCATTTGTTCGATAACCAACACCTCTGCCATAGGTCATCCCAAGCTATGTTTGGTGACTCAGTAGGGGTGCCCAGGTTCATGGGCTGATGTTTGTGTAGGTCTTGACGGCACCTGCGTTAGCCTCTCTTTCGATCCAGCCCACCTAAAGCGAGGGGCTGGATCGAAAGAGACTGGTTGAGGGAGGACTTTTTACCTCTTCAGCCGGACTCTCTCGACCCATCGCGTTGTACCGCAGTGAGAGGGATAGATTCATACGTCATATTGACCCACCCTTAAAACCATTTCTTAAATTTAAAACTTCCCCTTCTTCTTTTCCCTGAAAAAACCCTCCACACAATATCTCCAAAGATAGCAGAGGCCCCGAGGGAAACTGTGTAGAGCAAATGAAAAAAAAAATATATTTTGCCTAGTTTGTTTTGTTTTGACTCGGGCTCTTAGGACGGGTTGTTTAAAAAAAAATTTCATCAAATATTTGAAGCAAATGTTCACATTCTGTGTAAGTTCCATTCAAGTTCTGTCATTATATAATTACCGGCCAGTTGCTCAATAAAACTGAAATAATCACAGAACTTGAATAGAACTTACACAGAACGTGAAAATTAACTTCAAAGATTTGATTTATCCGTCAAATTTTTTGAAACAACCCGTCCTTAGTTATTTAGGGTTATATCAAAAAATTTGAACAATTCATCAAATATTTGAAGTTAATTTTCAGGTCTGTGAAAATTCTATTCAAGGTCTGTGATCATGTCAGTTTTATGAAGCAACTGGCTTATGATGTTATAATAACAGAACTTGAATAGAACTTACACAGAATGTTAAAATTAACTTCAAATATTTCTGAATTGTTAAATTTTTTTTAAACAACCCGTCCTTAATAATTAACTGTTTATTTACAATAAAACATGAGTTTTGCTCATTAAAATTATGATAAAATTTTAAAATGCTTTTTTTTTCTTCATCCGGAAGAAACGCACACAGAATTAATACTAAATACCTGCAAAAATGTAGCTTATAGTAAATAGCTCAAAGAGGGTCTCTTTTGGTATTATTTGATATTAGAGTTGTACTTGAATTTTTTTGTGAATCTTTTTATAAGTTTCACGTGAAAAAAATATCGGAAATAACTTTGCGTGTATTTTTTTGTATTTTTCTGCCATGCCGCCGTGCAACATAATATTCGAACGGGATATTATTTATTAGCAATAATCGAAAATCGAATCCCTCCCTGCTGAAACCACCCACGGAAGCAGGCGGAATATGTAGGCATACGTGGAAAATCGATTTGCCTCCACACACGTGTTAACTAATGTAAAATTTACCAGGAAGGTATAATGTAAAAACGTTCATCCTCCTGCTCCCTTGCGCTCCTGATATCTACCCTTATTGCCCCAGGACATTAGCGAGTCTCTTTTATCAATACTTAATCAGAATACCTTCCTCTCCCCTTTTTCATATTATCTATCCCTTGCAACTCAACCCGCATGTTCTCAAAATAAATATAAAACGTTTTCGTTTTATTTTTTTTATTATTTATTTCCTTGACGCTGATGCTTTTTTTATTCCATCTCTTCCGAGTTATTTATAAAAGCTCGGGTAAAGTGTTCCGGCTCTTTTCCATTCAAAACTCTGACGCAAGCCATAAGTATTTAATAATATTCTGAGTTACGAGTATATGATTCAAAATCACAGCTTAAAGCAAGGCTTTACAATTTGATTTTTTGTTTCACTTAGGCTACGTCCGCATAGGCAGGCGGCTTGCTTAGCGCCTAGAGCCTAGCGACTAGCTTAGTAAAACGAACGTTCTAAAATGTTCGCGACCGGCCGCACTGCGCGCTCGGCGCCTAGCTAGGCGCTAGGTGACTCGCAGTGCGGCAGACATTTTAGAACGTTCGTTTTACTAAGCTACTCGCTAGGCGACTCGCTAGGCTCTAGGCGCTAAGCAAGCCGCCTGCCTATGCGGACGTTGCCTTAACCCATGGCTACCATTTAGAAAATTGAAAAGTCCTGGCAAAAAGCCTGACAGTCCAAAAGAAGTCCGGACATTTTAATCACATTTTTTATTTTTTATTTTTTTTTTTTTTTATTCTTCATTTTAATCACCCGCTAAACTGCCAAGGCAGTTTGTCAGCAGGTCAATTTGACAATATTAATAAAACACTAAAACATAAAATATTATAAGAAAACACAATAGCAAAATAGTTCCAGAAGAATAACTTATAAGTACCTACAATACAAAAGCATAAAATATACAGACAGACAGATATAACACAGGTAAATTACTGATAGATTAAATTAATTATAGATAGTATTTATACATAAGATTACAAACAATATCAGTACAAAAAGTTTTGACCCATTAGCCATTTTTTAATTTTTCTTTTGAGATCAGTGGGGCAATTGGATTCGATTTTGAAATTCATCGGCATCTTATTAAATATGGTGGGGACAAGATAAGTGAATGTCCGTTGGCCGTATTTATTTATAATTTTCGGAACGGACAAACCCTCATTTTTACTAAATCTAGTGCCATGTTCATGATCTACTTTTTCTTTGTAAATTGAGTCCGACAATAGGTTTTGGCATACAATTTTAAACCATAATATTCCTCGCACAGGTAATATGTTAACTGATTCATAAAGTAATTTTATGTCCCTTCTTTGTGCATAAACACTTTTGCTTACCAAGAGCTTAGTCAAAGAGTTTTGAATCGTTTGAATATAACCTATATTTGTCTTGCACGAGTTTCCCCAAGATGTTATTCCGTATCTGATAGTGGATTCCGCTAGTGACAAATAAATTATTTTTAGCGTACTAATGGGCATAAAATATTTTATTTTGTAAATTCGCCCCGCAATAGCTCTTAGGCGTTTGCAGATGTTGCTTATGTGGGTATCCCATTTCATGTGCATATCTACAGTTATCCCCAAATATACATATGTTTGTACAAGTTCAATGGTTCCGCATTTGCAGGACTGTGACGAATTGTGTATGCACTCAAATGTATGCGACTTTATTACAGGTGTGATGGTATATTTGGCATGTGGAGATCGTATATGCATTAATTTAGTTTTTTTTAAATTTATTATAAGACCCGCATCATGTGACCATTTCTGTAAGGATAAGAAATCGTGCTGCATGAGTTTTATTGCAATTTCTAATTCTTCATGCGAAATAACTAGTGCCGTATCATCAGCATAAACGTAATGTTTAACAAATGTGAAAATTTTATTCATGAGTGAAACAAATATTATGTATAATGTTGGACCGAGGATTGACCCTTGCGGGACTCCTGTTGACATAAATTTAGCTTTGCTGTAAGTTTGAAAGAGTTTCACTTTAATTTGTCGATTTTTTAAATAGTTTTTGAGTAGTTCTAGTAATTTTCCCCTAATTCCAATCGCCTCCAATATCTGTAATAGTTTTGTCGGATCAATAGTATCAAACGCTTTAGAGTTGTCTATGAATAAAACCAGAATATGTTTTTTATCATTGAGTTCTTGATTTGTGTAATTCGAAAAGTCCTGCAGTAACATTTCTGTACTTTTCTTTTTTTGAAATCCGTATTGGTTGGGATCAATAATGGAGAAACTTTCTAGGTATTTTATTAAATTTACGGAGATGTATTTTTCTAGAATTTTTTCAATAGCTGGCAGTATACTTATTGGTCTGTAATTTTCTATCTCGGAATGTTTTCCCCCTTTGTATATTGGCCTAATAATACTACATTTGAGCTCATCCGGTATAACTGTCTGAGACAAGATTTTATTAATTAGATGGGTAATTACCGGACATAGAATGGTTAAATGTTTTTTAATATCGAACATTCGAATATTGTCAATCCCCGGTGACTTGGAATTATTCAGTTGACTGATAATCTTTCGTATATCTTCACAAGTAGCTCTGGGCAGGTACATACTATGCGGCAGCTCAACGGGAGCTGTATTAGACGCTTTGTAGTCGCGTTTGTGTAACATCGAGCTAATACTGTTTGAAAAGTACTCTGCGAATCTATTTGCAACTATTTCCTCTGTTTGCCCATTATTATTTAGCATATACTTTGAAATAGTTTCATCGCAGTTTGTTTTTGTTTTACGTCCCAATAATTTGTTAATTTGATCCCATGTTTTTTTGGAATTGCTGAAATAGTTTTTAAATGTTTCATTAAAATATGTTGTTTTACTTTTTACGATTAATTTGGAAACAGTATTTCTGAATGATTT
Source organism: Glyphotaelius pellucidus (assembly GCA_936435175.1). Classification (NCBI taxonomy): domain Eukaryota; kingdom Metazoa; phylum Arthropoda; class Insecta; order Trichoptera; family Limnephilidae; genus Glyphotaelius; species Glyphotaelius pellucidus. The sequence continues at coordinate 6,350,477 of OW386545.1, read as the reverse complement.
GTATTTTTTTTCGAATGTTTTATTGGTGGGTGAATTTTTCCATCTTCTGTATAGGGAGTCTCTTATTTTAATTTTTTCTAAAATGTCATCCGTTATCCACAATTTTGTTGCAAATGGTCTTTTTTTTGGTTTTGGACAGAAAGTGATTTTACTTTTTTCATATAGGTCATTAAAAACGTTTTTGAGTTTATTGTATACGTCAGCGCAATCTTGTTCCGCAAGCAGGGCATTCCAATTATAACTACGTATGTATTTATCAATTCGTTTTTGAGATAATATTGAAATATTTTCCCCGCAAAGTTTGATTTTAGTAATTGCACTACTGTATGTGATGTTGAGAGCTGTCGCGAAGTGATCAGCTATAGTAAAATCACAAATACAAGATGAAAGAGCGTCAGCTTGTTGCTGCCTGCTATTAAATCTAATAAAAATGTGATCTATGCATGTGCGTGTAACATTTCCGGCTACTAATGCTTCCCTTGTCACATCGTTGATACACTTTATTAAATAATGGCTAGATAATATGTTTTCGTATGTCATAATAATCGGGTTTTGAGTGTTTAATAAGTCTAAATTAACATCTCCAAAAAATAAAATATTTTCCAGGGGGTTAATAACATTTGATAAGATGGATGAGATTTCATTCAGAAACAGTGGTTTGCTATGATTTGGAGGGCGGTATATCGCTAAAATGTTCATTGATATATTATTGGGTAAAGTAATAATGCCAAATACACTTTCAAAGTGTTTAGTTTCTAATGATTTTTGTAGAAAAATGATATCGTCTCTAACATATAATAATATACCACCTCCCGTTTTGTTTATTCTACAATAGTTATAAGATTTGAAACCGGGAATTTCGTAGAGACAAGTAAGGTCATTTGGAATTGCTGTTTCACATAACATCAAAATATGTATATGCTTCCAGCAGGTATTAAGATAGATGTTAAGAGTGTCCCAGTATTTGTAAATGGATCTTACGTTTAGTTGCACAATATTTACTTGTTCCTTTTTACAATCCTTATAAAAATTGTGTGTTTTATCCTCAAACCATTTTTGAAGATCACTGGTTTTGAGAAAATCAACCTCATTGTCCTCCTCAAAATAATAATCATTATGCAAATAACTCCATGAGTTGATAGTTAAAGAAGATTTATATTTTGTCTTTAGATGAGTGGGGAATTAATAAAGATTAAAGACTTATTTGATATTACTTATGTAAGTTTTATTACTCACATTCCATCTAAACCAAAAAATCCGGACAAATTGAAGGGCCGGACAAAGTCCCGACATGAGGCTTAAAGTCCGCACATGTCCGGATTAATCCGGACGGATGGTGACCCTACCTTAACCTAAATATAAAGGACATAATTCTTAACCTAAATATAAAGGGCAATAAACCAAAATATTCTAGCTACAGCCAGTTTGAAAACATCTTTTGGACAAAGAAATATGAAATTCAATGCGGCAAAACTATACAACGCTCTACCAACTCAAACAAAAAAAATAACAGAAATAAATAAATTTAAAACAAAAGTAAAAATATGGTTGAGAGAACAAAGTGAAAATGAACTATCAAACATACTGAAGACCATGTAAAGACAACTGGATACTAAATACAAATGTGGAAAAACTACAGGCCGCCTCAGAACAGGAAACCCTAGTGAGGAGGGCTGTGAAAAAAAAAACTTTATTATACTTTAATATAATACAATTTATAAATACATTATGTACAAATTTTGCTATAGATACTAATAAAAAAATTTAAAAAAAAAATAATGGAAAGTAGTCGCAGATACTGACTGTAATCGATGAAATTATCGGTTTTTAAAATGACACAATAATGGGAATATGTGAATGGAAACACTGAAAAGGAATCTGATTTATCTTAATTTCACACCTTATCTTAATTTCACACGTTATCTTAATTTCACCCGGCACGTTATTTTGAGGTTCGCGAGGTTCGATACGTCACCGAGGCGCTTCACGAGGTTTAGCACCGCACAAGTTTCCATACGAATCGATATTAAAATGACCGAGGTACCATAAGAGGTGATTACTGCACGGGTTACTTTAATAGATTTTAATCAAGAACTCTGGGAGACCACTAGATTGGTGATCATTGCACAGATGCTTCTTTAGCATAGTTGATAAAGAACTGAGAGATCAGTTGATTATTGCACTAGTTACTTTAACAGACTCATTGCTCCTTGAAGTTATTGTTCCACAATGTCACAGGTTGGCACATTTGTCAAAGCGAATAGGTTTGGAAAGTAGGTTGGATGGAGGAAGGGAGATGCACGTAGTTGCGTCAACAGAGGTTGTATATACGATTTCTTATTAAATACTCTAAAATAAATTAGAAGACAGACGTAAAATAAACGACTAACATTTTTATTCAAAATACTTAACTCTAAATTCGACTGTTGTGAACTCCTGCAACTCATTTACTTACGAACACCCTCAGTAACAACACGACGAAATACAATATTCTACAGCAGCACTAATTAGCGCAACTACATTGCCCACTCTCCGATACAACGACTTCACACCATGGAAAATCAGCACTTGGGTGATGTTGACATATTCAATATCAACTTGGCGAGTTTTGTGGATCATCTAAAACATTTGTTTCAACACTATTACTTATTACACTAACACAGTGTTCCGCAAAGTGTGTGCCGCGGCACAGTGGTGTACCGTGGTCGTGAGGTGGTGTGCCTCATCGCAATGCTACATTGTAACAAGGTAACATTGCGACGCTGCACCAGCTTAGGCGATCCGACTATCGGGTCGGTAATAAAATAGGCCAGGCGGACATATTCGCTCATTTAAATAAGCTCAACCAAAAAAGCAAGGCAAGATTTCTAATACTTTAACGTCATCGGATAAGATTGAAAGCTAAGTTGGTGTTATGGATCAGTCACGCCCAATGATATGTAGTAACGAAATGTTCCCAAATGTTACGGCTGCCTATTCAATAAAAAAGTGCAGGCTTTGATAGAGAAACACTCTAAGCACAGGCTAGCGAAACACAGCAGAAAAATGATCTCGTATTTTCCTAAGTGTGACCTGCAACCTATGAATTGGGTTCGAAATCCATTCTCAGATAGCATTTTCCTTGGACACTTACCAATAAACGAGCAGGAAGAATTCTGAAGGCAAAATCAGACATTAAAAGTAAAAAATTTCCGAAACAGAGCTAGCAAATTTTTGACTACGCATAAAAAATTGGTATCCAGTGCTTTCAAAGCGTGCTATTGCAATCATCTTACAATATGCCACGATCTATTTATGCGAATTGGGGTTTTCAACTCTCACTACGATAAAAAAAGAGAACGCTTGAGGACGATCGAAGAAGAGATGAGAGAAGCATTATCAACGATTGCTCCAAATTTTGATCGCCTGTGCTCAGATAAGCAGGCTCATATTTCTCTTTAAACTTGTTTTCGGTGACCGGATAACTTGGAATGAAACCAACTCAGAACCATCTGAGATAAGTCATTTAGAGTGATAAAAAATATATTTAAAAAATTGGTTAAATAGGTTACGTTAGGTTAGGGTTATCGGCCTAACTTAAATTATTTTTTTCATGGTTTTTCATGATTTTCTAGGAGGTGTTGAGTTGCCTTTATTCTCAGTTGGCATGGAACTCATGTTTTCATATTATATTGATTTTAACAATAAATATTAAATAAACATTGTTTTTTTCTTTGGTGCACCTCTAAAATTTTTTGTTTTGGTAGGTGTACCTTGGTCACAAAAAGTTTGCGGAACACTGACTTAACACATCTTTTAAACCTATAAAATAGCTGTATTTTTCTGTGTTCGTATGACTTGTTGTATGACTTTTATCTAATGTAATTTTATTTTTATAATTTCCTAAGTTTCAAAGTATCTGTCAAATTAAAATTACACTACAAATCACGGAAAAGCTCTCTGGGCGTTAAATAAATAAATAAATATGTAGAAGTCAAAATGATCGTAGTTTTCATTGTTGTGAATATTTATGTTCCACCCTTATTGGTTCATTTATTGCCCCTGACGTTTTTCTGAAACAATTTCATGTTTCCACCTTTTATATCGAGATTCAATCTGAAAATAATATAAATTGCTCACTTATTTTTTATGTATTAACCGCCCATTTAATATTTAACGATTTCCGTTTCCATTTGTATACGGTTAATCTTGTTTTGATGAGCGATCACCATCAGTTTTGTCAACTCAAATAATATGTTTGTGTTTAAAACATTTTGCCAAAAAATATGGCTCGATTAGTTTGTCAAACCTCATATCCTGTTTGAATAATAAGTTACTGTTGAACAATTATTCGTTTCGAAGCAGTTATATTTAGTGGGGCTTGGTCATAATTATTTACCGCAATGTCATCTGTGCACAATGGCCAAATTCACAATGCGTTGACCGATCTATTGAATTTGGAAACTAATCACAAATAACAATAAAAACAACTTCCTAAATCCTGTTTCAATCCAATCAATTGATATTTTTTTACCAACTATGCGACACCGTGCCGTGGTTTTTTAAATTGGCAAATCTTTATTAATTTTTATTTCATTTCCGGACGTCACCACATTACTCCGACAACAGGTAGAACTTATTTTAAAAATATTCAATATTAAGATTGATTCAAAAGAAATTTTTTTCCTTTTAAATTTATTTTATACTAGCTTTTGCTCGCGGCTTCGCTCGCATGGTATTAGGGGGAAATTATTGTAGCGCTTGCACAATAATTTCCCCCCTCCCCTCGCGCATTTCATACATTCATTCCCGGTTAGTTTTTTTTTTTACATGAGCTTCACACAGGAGGCTCTGAGGAAAATTATTTCTCTCTGGGCCTATGTCGTCTTTGGGGATGCTGTGTGGAGGTTTTTTTTAAGGAACGAAGGGAGAGGAGAGTTCTGGGAAGAAAAAGGGTTTAAGGGGTGGGCAGGAATCTGGGGTTTAGTGTGTCCTGGTCATCCACTTCCAAGATCTAGAAAAACCTCACCCCATGAACCCGGGTACCCCTGCTAAATCACCAAACGTTGCGAACCACTTGGGGTGACCTATGGCAGAGGTATTGGTTATCCAATAAAGGTTCCCGGGGCGGCGGCACCCATTCCCACCTCCGGGGTACATTCAGTTTTCAAACAACTGGCGTGTCACTTAAATTTCATAATGCCAGAGTTGATTTCAAAGAAGAAAAGAATTATCTAATTTGGTGCAGTCGTTCGGAAGTTATGCGCGTACAAACATTTCGGAGATTCATTTTTATTTAAATATATCAACATCGTTTCCACGGCAACGATTTGTTTTCTGACGTTAGCAATAACTCGCTTTTGTTCGCGACGTGTAATAAAAATAATATATTAATTTTTATAATTTCATAACGCCAAAGCCTAATAACCATTACATACAGCCTTTAGTACTCACATATAATGTAGCTTTCTATTGGTGAAAAAAAAAAATCGGTTTGTTGGTTTATGCGTGAAAGCGTAACAAACAAACACACGCAGTTTCGCATTTATACTATTAGTATAGATGTGAGTCATAATATTTTTAATATATATATTTTTTAATCTCACGTAGATGATAGTGACCTTTTTAGATGGACGATCGGGTGCAAAATTTCATCGATCTCAGAATAAAACTGTAGATTTATATATAAAAAAATCAAGCCACACCGGGAAACTTCTTTCAATAATATTTTATGTCTGATGTCTGTATTAAAAATATATATGTCTGATTTCCTCGGCGCAGCCCGGGCTTCAAATTTAGACAGTCATTTTCGTCTTATTTTGAACGTCTATTGTGCAAAATTTCATTATCAAGTATCGGATTACTGCTTTAAGTGATCGGAAAAGGGGATGGGGTGGTTTTTCATGCAGACAAAATCTTTTCCTCTTCTTTTGAAGGTCAAGTGTGCCTTCATAAATCTCGGATTTTTTTTTTATTCTTTTATACAAATCAAATCAACGCCGCCCGCAACGAAGTCACAAACAATCAATTAGAAAATTAAATGTCGATGGATTCTTATACCATAATTCTTTATTTTAATTTTGATATAGTGTTGTTGTTGTTATTTTATCACGATTTCAATCAGTAATTTACAAATAATGATGCTTCCCATGAACGAAAAACTGGTACCGTATTAATGATGGCCTCCGTGGTCGAGGGAAAGGGCTCTCGACTGGCGATCCGGAGGTCGCGGGCTTAAATCCCGGCGTGCGCAGATAAATTTTATTTGATTTTTTGTGTTTTCAGAATTTAATCACATGTAAAATAATATAAGTTGTATTTGCTGCTTGATTCAGAGTGGGAGATACCATTAAGTACCAAGAACCGTAAGTCAGAATTGAAACCTTGCTGAAATGCCTTTAGCCGTGTTTGGTGACTAAATCTGGAATACTTCCCCACCTTCCCCTCCCCCATCTTCTTCCCCACCCACTTATTTTCAGCCTCACAACATGCCCCAATCTGGGGATGCCATTGTCTCACTGCCTCCAAACGTGAACATTTAGAACTCTTGTGAGATATGCACAAACAAAATAATTATTTGTTCACTCGTACAAAAATCAAACCCTCTGCCGGTTTCGATTTTATTTTAAGGCAACGCTTCCCGGCCCAAAAAGAAGAAGATGGAGAGATATGTAATTACGAATGTTGGACAGAGCGCGCCAATATTTTCAATGACAAAATTGATGCGAAAATTGGGAAAATGCCTAATAAAACATGACTCGTTTAAAATAGAGCAAAAATCTCGTGGAAGGTATCTAAAGTATCATTTAAAAGAACATTGTGAATTTTTTCACAAATATAACTTAAAATAATAGAAATAGACTTGTTTTAAATAATTTTCGGAGCATACTTTGCGATATTTTTCTATCGAGGGAATTTCATATAATTTACGTTTCGGCGTGGAACTTCAAATGTTTAAGGGAGATTAAGAAATCGGTCGAAATTCGGATAGCGGCGGCTTAATATTAGCAAAAGCAGACAATGTATTTGTGCATTTGTTAATAAATTCTCCATAATCCGTACGATGGAAATATATATTTTTTTTATGCTGTGATAGAATCAAAACTCGATTTGTTGTTCCCATTGTATTGTGCACGCGCTGGCGACTGTCTGTATAAATGACCGCATTCAGTGGTCATTCACATAGCTCTGAAATTTATTTTCCAAATTTGGTTGGACCAACGTTGGAAACAGAATCACACGGTTGTCGTCAACCGCAGAGGTACGTGACAGTTGGGAAACTGTTCGAAATGGAAGTATGGAGTTATGGCGTGTACTATCAATGTTAGTATTTATTCTATGGCTATTAATCTGTAGAGGCTTGTACTTTGTTTCTTAGCTTCTTACATAAATCAGTCATGTCGCACAAAAATGATTGCGAAAGCTATACTTTATTTTCTTGATAATATAACTGGATATCCAACAGAATATGAAAGGTTCATAATGTTGTATAAAGGTGTTTAAAAAAAAAGGTTTTATGAGAATACGGCAATGCGCGGTTTCATCCCGTGACAAAATATCCTTCGACAAAATATCCTCGGACAAAACATCCTCCAATAAAATATCTACTAAAACATAACCTAACCCAACCAACCTAACAAAAAAATGGGACAAAATAATACAGACCTGAAAAGACAATAAATTATTGTTCAAAAATAGTAAAATGGGTCAAAAATAATACAGACATCCTATAAAAGCAATAAATTTTGTTCTAAAATAGTAAAATTTAAAAAAAAAATAATAAAAATGACAGAAATAGTAAAACGGGATAAAAATAATACAGATGACAATAATTTATTGTTTTTACAGGATGTCTGCATTATTTTTGTCGCATTTTTTTTGTTAGGTTAGGTTAAGTTTTAGTAGATATTTTGTTGGGGGTTCCATGCCAACTGAGAATAAAGTCAACTCAACACCTCCTTGAAAAGTCATTAAAACCCAAGAAAAAAATAATTTTAAATTAGCCGATAACCCTTACCTAACGTAACCTATTTAAACAATTTTTTATATATATATATAACCCACCAATCAAAAAGATATCAAGACAACATCAAAATACCAAAATTTAATACCAAACTAATGCAAAACAATTACATCTATTTAGGAATAAAGTATTTCAACAATCTTCCAATTGAAATAAAAAAAATCAAAGACATCAATAAACTGAAACTCAAACTGAAGCAACACTTCATCAGGAATAATTAATTAAATAATTACCTGTTTTTCTCTTTCTTTCTATTTATTGGCAATCTATATTTATTTCTATTTAATTTAGATTTTTCTAATTTCTCTAAAGTGCACAATATTTTAGTATGTAACTATATCCCATTGTATGTACATCTTCACATATAGATGATCCAGAAGTTTCAATTGTTCCCTTATATACTTACCTATTGCATAATGTCATTCTATTTCTGTCATAATTAGTGTAACTCGCTCATCAAGCACAAGAACTAGCTTCTTCTTTGGTGAGACTGCAATTTTAAAGAATTTCTGAACCAATATGTAATTTATATTAACCCACTGTAAACTTATATATCTATTAAAAAAAAAATATATATTTTTATCACTCTAAATTACTTATCTGAGATGGTTCTGAGTTGGTTTCATTCCGAGTTGTCCGGTCACCAATTGGGGGTATATTGTGAGGCTGAAGAAGAAAGGGAAGGAGATTGGGAAGAGGATTATGAGCATATATTATTTAATTTAGGTGGCGGTTATGTTTACAAAGAGAACCGGGGCAACCTGGAAAAGGGGCCGCCCAGGGAACCATTTATTGGATAACCAACACCTCTGCCACCGATCACCCCGAGTGGATCCGTGGAAGGACGGATAGGGAAAGACTGGTTGAGGAAGACCCTTTGATCTCTCTAGCAGGACTCTCGGAATATCGCCTTGCATCGCAGAGTGAGAGTTGGATTCATACGTCCGTTACTCCTGGACATACTAACCCCCAGATTCCTACCCACCCTCATACCTTTTTTTCTTCCCAGAACTTCCTCTCCTTCTTTCTCTAAAAAAAGACCCTCCACACAGTAATCCCAAAGATCACATTGGCTTGCGGAACTATTGTAAAAATGTTTAGAATTTTCATGTTTATTTTGTGTAATTTTTATGTACTACTTTTTAATTATATCACCCGATTCAGAACAGATATCGTCTCGTGAAGCGAGTAAATTATTTGCATTAACATAATATTTTATCGCAAAAAATAACCCGGGTTGCCGGCAATTAAATTATTTAACACTAAAATCTTAACTGTCGAATTTCGGTGTGTCTGTGTCAGCCCTTTGGGAATTTTTTAAAAATGTAAGAAAAATCATTGAAAAAACTACCCTTATATTGAAAAATTCATTTTCCTTTCAATAATATACAGTATTTGTATTTTCTTCCAGCATTGAAACATGTTCTGTTTATTTTTATCGTAGTGGGAGGAATTCATGAATTTTTGTGCTATTGGTAACTTGAAAATGTTTGTCTTTCTTTTAAAAGAAAAATCACGGTTTGTCCTTCTCTAAACTTTATGTTAACAATTTATCAAATTATTTCTAAATTTATTTGTACTTCTTGATAAGCCTTGCAATTTTGTTTTTGTCTTGCCATATGCCATATATTAGTCGTTAGGATAAAGGCGGCACACGGCGTTGAACATTACCTCCCGTAGGTAACAATACCTGTCCGTAAATAGAGTTTCCCCGACCAGGATACGGTCGTGCCGCCCCGAACAAGTTTACACTGACCAACTTTTAAAAGCTTACAGGGCCAGTGCAAGGAGTGTTGAGAAAATTTAGGAATGAGGTACTGAATTTCAGGAGATCCTAATGAAATATTAAATTCATTCGTTATTGAATCTGTTTTTAATAATACCTATTACAACCTATTTACTACAAAGTACAAAATTTGTTTAAGGGGTTATATGTATACAGTTAGGAGGCCCAAAAAAAGCGATTTTTCAAGATTTTTTTCTGAGAATACCTTTATATTTATTTATGTTAAAGTTTGTACATATATTACGGTAACTTTTAACTGTATTTTAACATTTTTGTATTTGTAAAAATAATAATTTTGAAAGCTGCTATAGCTGATCTCCAGAAGCTCCTCTCAAAAAAGGCATCTTGCGGTGACCACCATAAATCAAAAAACCAAGCGGATTTCGTATAATCTTCTAATTAATCGAAGGACAAAGCAAAAAATATTTTTTTGACAATATGGGGGCTTCTCAAAAAAAAAACTATTTTTGACCAAAATTTTGGCCTTAAATTGTTTATAAAAAAAGATTTTAATATTTGAGAACTGACCTTCGATTAATAACTAAAAATATACTTGACAAGCTTTTGTTAAAATTTGAGACTGATCGGTTCAGCCGTTTCCGAGACATCTTGGTCACCGACTTTAAAAACACAGTTTTGAGAAAAACGCGTTTAATATGCGTGTAACTTCTAAAATAATCACCGGATTGACTTGAAATTTTCTATATATGTACTTAAAAATATGTACATTACGAAAATGAAATAAAAAATCGATTTAATTTTGAATTAAAAATGTATATAACCCCTTAACTCACTAAAATCTCGCGTAAGGCATCTGCATCGAATTATTACCCCACTTTTTTCGGCTCGCAACTTCATTGCCAATCTGAGTTATGAATCTTTTACATAATATCAATTTGACTGTAAGAAAAAACGCCATATTGTTTATTTTTCAATGAGTGCACGCCTTGCAGGGCCTTGAGGACATCCGTATTGTAAGAGGGGGGATACACACAAGCTGGCAAGTTCCACAGCCGCTGGGCACATTAACGAGCCGTAAAAACAAATTTTTCGAAGTTGGTTTTAAAAAATATTTTAGCTCTGTTACTGACAGTTCTCTCTCTCACTCTCTTCACATCACATTAAAATATGTACCACAAGGTTTATAAAATCTGGGCGTTGAAAATAAAATAAAATAAAAGTTATTTCTAATTTTGGTCTTGATTTCCTCAGATTTGATCTTATGTTAATCTTGTTAATTAGAGTAACGTTAATTTGCTTTTCGTTATGTTTGCGATTTCTCTTCTTCAAAGGCTATTTTTTTTTCAGAAATCCTACGTTCGTATTTTATCATAATTATTTTTCCAGGAAAACACTTCCACAATTAAGAATATCAAGGAAAAAAGGTATCCACCTTTTAAATTAAGTTACAATAATTACAACCTTGAAGTTCCTTCCTACCTAAAATTCTTTTCAAATCTATCAGTAGTATGATTTTAGTATTTTTTACAATTTGGGAAGCAGGTATGGGATGCCGCCCTGGAATCATTTACTGGATAACCATCAAGCCTGCCATAGGTCACCCCAAGTTGATCGCTACGTTTCATGACTTATTTGTCCGGGTTCATGGGGTGAGGTTTGTCTAGGTTTTTGCCCAACAACTGCATCGCGGGATGGATCGGCTGAAACTGATTGAGAGAGACCTTTTGATTTCTTCAGACGGACTATCTGGTGGACAAGGATCAACTAGGAACTGTACCAAGTGTTTGAAGAGTCGTCAATGACAAGATTCATAAAACTGGTTCGGCTCTGCAGGACTTGTTGCAACGATGGAAGATGACCAATTTTCAGCTTTTTCCATTAAACGAAACCCTGTATTGACTGGACTATGAGTGTTTGGAAAACAAAAAATTCTGAAGGATGTGGAGGTCTACACCATATCGCTGGGAATAAGAAACTAAAGAGAGACCGGCAGAAGTAATGACTTTTCCAGATGCAGCAGACGTTTTCAAGAATTGTTGGCGATGACCAATTTTGATTGTTTCAGGACCGATTATTATGATATTATCGAGATTCTGTCCTTAGTGACCAATTATACCAATATTTTTATAATTTATTTAAGCGCTGCCTTTTTCATGATAACCTACAGGGAATTTTGAAATGTAGATTTTTGTAACTGTCATAACATGAGAGACCGTAGATTTATGTGGTTTCAGTTTTAGAATTATTCCTGTGTTGCCCAACCTTAACGTCCCACGGCACGAGAAGAGTTGACAAACTCGGGATAATGTATGAATATTTTAAACATTAAATTCACACTGGAGGCCCTAAGGAAAAGAGGCCTATGTCATCTTTCTGGTTGCTTTGTGGAGGGTCTTTTAAAGGAAAAGAAAGCCAGGAAGTTCTAGGAAGGAAAAAGGTGTGAGGGATGTGTCGGAATCTGGGGGATCAGTGTGTCCAGGGGTGCAGGACATATGAAACCATCCCTCCCACTGCGATGCAAGGCGATGGGTCTAGAGAGTCCGGCTGGAGAGGTCAATGGGTCTCCCATAACCGGCCTTACGATCTGGTCTACTCTGATGGGTCGCCAAGACCCGGACAAACTTCACATTCGCGTACTCGCGGTACAGATTTAAAATATGCTTAATCACTTTAGTTATTTATTTTATTTAAGAACATAAAACAGGCATGTTGCCCAAAACTTTTTTATTTTTTTTTAAAGAAAGATAAACATTCCCGAGCTACGAATAACCCAACAATGTTTGAAAATATCCGAAAATGTTGTGTTGTGATGGAGGACTTAGCCAGCTGAGGAATCGAACACGGGACGCCCGGGTGGGACCCAAACGTGATGCCCACTCAACCACTGACCGGTCAAACACATTTCATATAAATATATTATATACATGGATGATTTAAATACAGAAATTATAACAAAAATAGTAACAAAAATAATTAGCTAAATATGCAAAAGTGAGTGACAAACAAGAATGAGTAAAATATAGAATAGGTATAAAAGTATCACCAACAATATATTATTGGCACCTGTGCTGATGGGACAATGATTTAGTAGGTACAATATTGCCTGTCTTTGAATAAAGGGCTTCATCACAATATCAGCTTTATATGATTGATGGTAAAATATATTTTTTGAAGTGTTTGAATGGGTCATTAAAAATGTCAATTTCATTTTATGGAAACAAAAAAAAAATTTCTTTCAACGTTATGGACATTAAACAACTCTACGCAAGATCCATATTAGTTAATTTACACAAAAACAACAAAACGTCATACAAAACAACACAAACAACGCACAATACCCGAGCCAAAAACAAAGAACTTCTCCAAACTCCTTTTTCCAAAACTACCTTTGGACAAAGACACTTCAAATACATAGCTTGCAAACTATACAATACACTACCAGCTACAATCAGACATACTGAATCCTTGACAAAATTCAAACAAGACGTAAAGAAATGGATTGTTAGTATTGGACGCCACACCACTGCAAACATCTGTAAAGTAAATCATTAATAGACAGTAAACAATTTGCATACGACCTAATCCATGTAAAATAACTTAAAAATAGAATCATGTCAAATTAATTAATCAATCCCATAAAAAGATTTGACAGGATTTACTATACATCATCATTTACTGTACATCATCTCTTCCTACATTTACATAACTCTCTTTAAAGTGAACCCACACTTCCAATCACCTTTCCATTTTTATAGTATTCAATTGAATTTGTATGTTACTTAAAATATTCTTGTAATTTTAAATATGTACCTCTAAGCCTGTCTCAACACAGGTAAATCCTAGTGAGACAGGCATCAATTAAACCCTATGTAAAACCCTATGTTTATAGATTAATAAAAAATAAAAATAAAAAATAAAAATTATTAGAGCAGTTTATAGTGTTATAATGTCTTAATGTTCGTGGTATAGGGGAGAAATATCCTGTATTTGTGTGATAGGTAGATATATAGGAAATATCTTGCATCCTCCTTGTTGAATTTCTTGATGGTGTATTGATGTTAATTTGGGATAAAATGTTTGGTGTATCAACTGATGCATGTATAATTTTGTGTATCCAATACACTTCTGTTACTGTTTTCTTGGCAGTGCACCCTGACTTCCTCAGGACCGTAGCTAGCCATAAAAATATGCCGCAGTCACACGCGATGCATTGTATGGCCGTCTTGGTCAGTATTTTATGGGGTCTGCTGCCCGTTCCTTCGCCCCTCGCCGTGTGTTGCCTTCGATCAAATAATAAACGTTTTAGTGCCACTGAATGTCAGTCTGGCAAGGGATAGGCGTATTTCTTACCGTACTTTATGCCCTAGCAATTTTGTCCAATAAAGATACGGAGGTTTCAACGCATATGTTTACACCTCACCCTTTGATAATTTACATGTTTTCACTGCGTTGAGGATACACAGAGGCAACGTAGTTTTTTTTACATGTATTTCGATGATGCCTGTTTAGAAAATCTTGCAACATTGATACCTGCGTACCTGCGAGAGACTCATCGTCGTACAAAGGCGTTTACGGTTGAGAACGGGTAGATTATCTGGTTCATTTAGATGTAAAACGCCTTGGCATAGTGTTTACGTGCAACATGCTCTAAATAGTCTAAATGTCACTATATACTGTACCTATACTTTTATTTTTATTTCATCGTATTTTTATAATAAATACAGTAAAATTATTTTTCTTAAATATTGAAATCCTTAATGGCCTTTACACTATAATAGTAGCACGTGCGCTACTAGATTTGATAGTACACTTTTTGATTACAAAAATTATTTTTCAGTTTGGATGGGTATTTTGGCCCCAAATCCAAAGTTGTTGATTTGTATGAAACGGGCAGCGCAGATAAGAGCGATGATAAGATTTATTACATTAATTTTATGTATTTCGCCCATTCACCTGTTGCAAATAATCTGACAATAATGTCTACAATCTCTTATCTTTCGTGAGTTTTTTTTTGTTTTTGTTTTTAATATTCGTTGTCGTTACTAGATATTTGTATTGTAGTATGTAGTATACCTTATACCTTTTGCAAAAATTATTTTTCAGTTTGGATGAGTTTTTTGGCCTCAAATCCAGAGTTAAGGTTTATATGAAACGGGCCGCGCAGATAAGAGCTGTGCTAAGATATATTACATTAATTTTATGTTTTATCTACTATTTAGCGTCATCTTTCATTATAAAATATATTGTCACTTTGAAAGTGTAAAATACGTTTATTTGTTCATCTGATATTTATGTCTACAATCTTTTATGTTTCGTGAGTTTTTTTTTCAATATTCGTTGTCGTTCAAAACACATCGATTATCGCAAAACTTTGCAGAGCGTTCGGGATTGATTTAATTGCTAATTTTCTGTCTGGTCACAGAAAAACTGAAGCCAGTAGTGTTTCACTCGAGTGTCCCGAATCGAACTAACTGTACTCACTGAACCAAGAGAGTTTGTTGATATTTTTTCCAATCTTCTGATGTCTGCGTCTGCTCCATATATCCTAGAATGAGATGTCCTTGCTGCAGCTTGTATTCTTTTCAAACAGCCTTTCTGGTGGTTCATGGTATTACACGTCCTGCCCAGTTGGGCCGTCCCTTGTCCCTTTTTGTAAATTTAGTTTTTGAAGCACGTTCAAGCATTTTCTTGTACTTTTATGTGTCTTCACCCCTAAAAATTTCCATTTCTTTCTCCACTGCTCTGCATTTGCGCTGATGCTCTTATGAAGAATTTATAAATATTTTATTTTGAATTTGATCTTTCTCCAGCGGGGTTTCGATTTGAAATGTCTTATCCGAAAAGTTGAAATGCTCGAAAGTGAGTTGGCAGAGGGCACAGTTCAATTTAAAGCAGTCGATTTAGTAATAAAATAAAGCTTAATAAATTTAGGTCGGTTTTTTGTTATCAACGTAAACAATGTTATCAACATGTTACCATGCTGTGCTAGAAACATCTCAAGTGGCAATTGATGTTCAAAATTTACCTACTATTTAGCGTCATCTTTCATTATAAAATGTATTTGTCACTTTAAAAGTGGAAAATATGTTCGTTTGTTCATCTGATATTTACAAAACCTCTTGAACGGTTCAGAAGAGCCGATGAAACTTAAAAAAAGGAGCTAATAGTTTTTGTTAAATAAAGTATATTTTTTAAACAAAATGTTTGGTAAAACCTTCTTTACAAATCGCAAACAGAAACTCTTTTAAGAATGAGCTCTTGTGTCGTGAAATTTTTATCATAGTATTTTCTGCCTTAAATGCATAATTCAATGTTACTATTATCAGTTAGCAAAGTTTTTTTTCCATTATCATTTTTACATACAAATGCGTTGGGTAATTTTACATTGTATTTTTACGTATATACATATTTTTTTACTAATGACCGTTGTTCTCAATCGTGCTGATCAACTGTTGAGCCAAAATTTTGGCTGAACACTCCTCAAATGCACAAACACGCACTTCCCAACGCAACTCTCCCAACAGGCGAATCGAGCGTTACTAAACAAATCACTCACCTGATCGCAGGCCAGGATGACCGGTCGAAAAGTTGGGAACAACGGCCGTTAGTGTTAATAGTCAATTAAATATTATTTATACCCAATATATATATTTTTTAAATAGGCATCTCTTATGTTGTTTTGACATTAATACTTATATCGGTAATAATTTATTTTTTGTTATTGGACATTTTTGTTACCTTCATTATTTTGTGTTAATTTATAAAAGTTTTTAATATAATAAATGCAATAGATTTTCATTAAAGTAGATTTATTTATTGTTATATTTCTTCATTAGAATATTGAATATTTTTCGTGAAGAAGGGATATTGTTAATGATCCCGTGATATTGCGAATGGGAATGGTAAATTTCCCGTTTGGAATCAACAAAATGGGGTGTCATCCCATTCAATCCCAACCCAAGCCAACCGCTGTCAGGTTTTGCAAATACAGCCTTATTTTGGCCAGGGCAACATAGACACGATTTTAAAAAAAACCCTTAAAAAAATAACCTACACACCAAACGCATAACTTCTAGTGGCACTTCTGAGCCGCTTTGATAGCCCGTGCAATTTGGTCGTAGCTCGGCGACGGTCGCCACGCTTCCATGCCTATCTATCCTTCTTTACCTACACACCAAACGCATAACTTC
This sequence comes from Glyphotaelius pellucidus, assembly GCA_936435175.1. Taxonomy (NCBI): domain Eukaryota; kingdom Metazoa; phylum Arthropoda; class Insecta; order Trichoptera; family Limnephilidae; genus Glyphotaelius; species Glyphotaelius pellucidus. The sequence continues at coordinate 6,333,538 of OW386545.1, read as the reverse complement.
TAGTGGCACTTCTGCGCCGCTTTGATAGCCCGTGCAATTTGGTCTTAGCTCGGCGACGGTCGCCACGCTTCCATGCCTATCTATCCTTCTTTACCTACACACCAAACGCATAACTTCTAGTGGCACTTCTGCGCCGCTTTGATAGCCCGTGCAATTTGGTCTTAGCTCGGCGACGGTCGCCACGCTTCCATGCCTATCTATCCTTCTTTACCTACACACCAAACGCATAACTTCTAGTGGCACTTCTGCGCCGCTTTGATAGCCCGTGCAATTTGGTCTTAGCTCGGCGACGGTCGCCACGCTTCCATGCCTATCTATCCTTCTTTACCTACACACCAAACGCATAACTTCTAGTGGCACTTCTGCGCCGCTTTGATAGCCCGTGCAATTTGGTCTTAGCTCGGCGACGGTCGCCACGCTTCCATGCCTATCTATCCTTCTTTACCTACACACCAAACGCATAACTTCTAGTGGCACTTCTGCGCCGCTTTGATAGCCCGTGCAATTTGGTCGTAGCTCGGCGACGGTCGCCACGTTTCCATGACTATCTATCCTTCTTTTTAAAGTGAAACTTCTTTAGCGGCGTTAGTGAATCGGAATTTGGATGAAACGGAAATTAAGCATTAGCACCTGCGAAGCGTCACACTGCGCTCATTGGCCGGTTTGATTATTATGTCACTTTTAAAGGCTCCTATTGGTTGAGATATAAAACGGAAATGACGCTAGGTCCTAGGTCTACGCTCATTGGCTGCTTTGATTATGACCTCTTTTTTCAAGGCTTAAGATTGTTTTGGTAAAGTTTTGCTTCTACCGTGTGTGAACCGCACTCGTATTTTTTTATTTAGTACCTACAGGTAAGAGATGGTTTGATAAATGACAAAATTCGTGCATTCATGAAACTTTTATGATGTATTTATCAATCTTGACAGTATAAATGAAAATCGATAAAACAAATTATAAAACACCCCTGTAGAGGGTTAGCCATTGTTATTTTCTTCACTTTTTAAGTTTCTGTTCTAAAAATCTGTCTCACCAAATATTAATGCTATATAATTTTTTTTTTCGACTCAGCAGGAATGAAAACATAGTGAACAATTCCTCACTCGTTTATAAATACATATTTTTCAAAAATTCCCCCCCCCCCAGCTGGAGCGGCGTTCCGCCACATTTTTCAGCGGACTCAATAGATTTACTGCCAAAATGAACGTATGACGAAAGTTAATGAATGCATGAATTTTGTTACTTAGTTTGTTCATTTTGATACTTTTTTTTTATATGAATACCGCACAAGAGTCCCAACTGCTCCCGTCTGTAGCCAGCTAGACTATGGCATCCCCAATTGGGGTATTTTGTGAGACTGAAGGTAGTGGGGAGGGGAAGGAGATGGGGGAGAGGAAGGTGGGAAGTACCTGGCTATTCAAATCTAGTCACCAAACACGGCTAAAGCCGTTTCAAGCAACGTTTCAATTCTGACTGGTGGTCTTACACCAGGGCGATACTGAGAGTATCTTCCACTCTGGAACGTGCCGCAAATATACTATATGTTATTTTAATTTGCCACGCCGGGATTCGATCCCGCGACCTTCGGAATGTGAGTCAAGAGCCTTACCGCTGAACTACGCCGGCCGTCATTATTTTGCCTATGGCATGGAATCAATGGGTTATGGTTATGCAAACTGTACATTATGAATTCATTTATCGTTAATTTATTTTATTTATAAATATATCAATGAGGAATTGAATTCATATACGCAATGTTTTTTGGTTTATAACTTAATATTATTAGAAATGTATTTATTTACAATTTTTTCCTTATAAGAAGATAAAGTTGCTACTTTTATTAACACTTTTTATATTGACAATAAATTCGTGCTCGAATTCCATTTCAATGATTTATTTAATCTCTTATCCGCTTTAATTTTTATTTTTGACTGTTTCCGGTTCCAGCCAGTCTTCGCCGTGATAGGCTGAAACTAGCTGATCAAAAATATATATTTTTAAATACTTATGTGAATACCGCACAAGAGCTCCAACCACCTGAAGCCAGTGAGATTATGGCATCCCCAATTGGCATATGTTGTGAGACTGAAGGTCGCGATGAGGGGAAAGACATAGAGAAGACGAAGGGAGGGGAAGTACCTGGCTATTCAGATCTGGTCCTCAAACACTGATAAATTCGGGTATGTTTTTAGGTTTTCACGGCCAAAAAGTATTTTTGTTATTGTTTTTGGGGTGTTATGCCGTGTTTCGCTACCTCCTTCTTTAGCCAACGTTTCGGACAGCGTTACAGTGTCCATCATCAGCCCTGCCCTGATGATGGACACTGCAACGCTGTCCGAAACGTTGGCTAAAGAAGGAGGTAGAGAAACACGGCATAACACCCCAAAAACAATAACAAAAATACTGATAAATTCATTTCAAGCAAAATTTCAATTCTGGATGGTGTCTTTCATTATCGCGATGAGAACATCTTCCATTCGGGAATGTGCAGCAAACATACTAGTAAGTAAGTAAGTATTTACAATTTTTTTTAAGGAATTAATTATGAAACAATTAAATCAATTTTCAATAAAATTTTCTTCGCACGCCAGAATTTGAACTCGCGACCGAATTTGAAGTCGAGAGGCTTACCTCTCGTCCACGGAGGCTACAGAAAAATTGTACTGTACAAAAATTGAAACCACAATCTCTCTACTGCGCAGTCGAATGCGCAAGTAGGCCATTACTGAATAGATAATAAAAATATTATTATTGATATAAAAATAAAACGATTTTCATTACATGTTTCGCATTTGTTTTGTTATTTTATATTAAAATGCGTGTGGATATAAAAACAATCTTTTAATTGGGTTAATTTCGCATGAACCCGCTGATGTTTTATCTCATTCTTGTATGTACCTATCGTTTTATCAATCATTATTAATATATTCCTGTGTTATTTATGTATTATTATTTTTATTTAATTCTTGGATACATTGCTTTGGCTCCTTATCTAAAACTAGGTACATAATACATACGTGTCGGCTTTACACTGTTGAATTGCAAATTTATCCGTCAAGTTGTTATCAGTCCGATGATTGAACTAAAAATAATAATAAATTCAATCAAGAACACCAGTATGAAATGGATATCTGCGTTACACTGTAACGGGCCTCGGTTGACACATTACAATAACATTTAAATAATTGAGTATTCCGTTAAATGCGGGTGTTTAAAAATAGTTTATTTTCACTAACGAGTTCTAATTGCAAAATGAGCAACTTTGGTACCCACGTACATATCCATAGGTGTAATAATTTCGTCCTCAAAATTGAAACTGTAATAAACCATACAATTGTTACGCATATTTCCGAGCGTACATTGATTAAGGCGGCACTATCCGAATTTCTACCGATTTCTTGCAAATCTCCCTTGAACATTTGAAGTTTTTAAGCTCTTAAAAATATATATATATATATATATATATATATATATTTATACCCTCTCGTACTAAGTTGATCTTTCGTGACGGTAGACCAGTTTTTAGTTGATCCGTTTGCTCTTGTTGATCCAAGCGGATAAGTTGATCTATTACCGAAGCTGGCATACATATGTGGATCCTTATAGATCAACTTAAGTCATCGAGATTTTGCTGTAAGCCACGCCCATTTTTCGGTGGCATATACATTTTACACGTTTTGTCTATGTTGATCTTATATAAATGACCAATCAGAGAGGGAAGCATTCTGATTGGTCATAAAAACATGTACCTATATGGAACATTACGGTCAATATGTTGATCTGATATATATTGCGCGTTCTAGGGCTACCAAAGAGTTGTGAGATTATTGCAGGGCTGTGACATACTCTAAATTATATATTATTATAATTTGACAATAAATATTTTCGGTAGTACGAAGTGCGGCAAAAAAATTTACGGAGAGGGAAGAGACGAGGGAGGGGGAAGGCTGAAAAGGTGTAAAGGAACGGGGTGCACGGGAAAGGACATGCAGGGAGAAACAATTTGAGTGAGTGAGTGAATTATACCACCACCCCAGGAACCATTTACTGGATAACCAACACCTCTGCCATGGGTCACTCCTGAGAAGGGGGGGGGGGGGGGGGGGGGTAGGGGGAGGGGGGGGACAGGGGGTGGGGACAGGGGGGGGAGGGGGGGGGGAAATAGAAATTGCTTAAGTCAGGACTAATTGGAAAATTAAAAACGAGGAATTACAATTTGGGAATACAGGGTAGGGGGGTAGGGGGGGTATGGAGGGGGTGTAGGGGGGTGAAGAAATAGCTTTAGCAAAGACTAATTGTATGATTGTAATTGCAGCGGAGTGGGAAGGGCGGGGGTGGGTGGGGGGTTAGGGGGGTAGGTGGTGAGGGGTAGGGAGCGGGTAGGGGGGGGTGAAGAAATGGCTTTAGTAAGAACTAATTGTATAATGGTAGACGAAGAATTTCAGGGGAGTGGGAAGGGCGGGGGGGGGGGATCAATCTGGGAATACGGGGTACCGCCTCCCCGGGAACCATTAACTGGATAACTAACACCTCTGCCATAGGTTCAAGCGGATCGTTGCGTTTGGTGACTAAGCAGGGGTGCCCGGGTTCATGGGGTGAGGTTTGTAGAGGTCATGGCGGCGAATGCGTCTGGCCACCTGCGACTGGTCACAACTTTGGCCCTATGGCACCAAACAGACTGAACTTTTGGATTCTTACTTAAAATCACGTTCTGTATAGGAATCAATCAAAAAATCTACCAAAAGTATAGTTTTTAGAAAAACTCATCGTTCGTAGGTATTAGTTTTTACACTTGGAATCGGTCACAGCTTTGGCCCTATGGCACCAAAAAGGATGATTATTTTGGATTCTTACTTAAAAGCACGGTCTGTACACGAATCAATCAAAAAAATTTCCAAAAATATAGTTGTTAGAAAACTCATCGTTTTTCAGGGCACGTTTTGCACTTGGAATTGGTCACAACTCTAGCCCTATGGCACCAAACAGACTGAAATTTTGGATTCTTACTTTAGAGCACTGTTTGTACACGAATCAATCATAAAATCTTCCAAAAGTATACTTTTACAAACGAAAGTTTTACGCTGTATATAAGTTGTTTTTTTTAGCAAATACTCAATAATTTGGGCCATCTTAGAAAAACTATTAAGTTACCGATCTGCATTAAATGAATTAATATCGCATTACTACTTTTCTTAATATTAAATAATGACAAAAATTATTTCTCTTATGAAAATTGTCTACTTAAGTTTTCTGAAGGTTTCACTTCTACCGGTACCGAAGGATTTATTTAATTATGTATTTATTAATTAATAATTACATATTGTACTTAAACAAAGTAACTTATTACTAGAATAAATAATTACTAGAAATACACTCAAAAAGAAGGCAATGTGTCCGCTTTCTTGTAGTTGGAGACACTCAGATATGTTTCTACATGTTTCCTTGTTTTAGAACCGGCGGGTTGAGGAGTTGGGGGGAGAGGGCCCGCCAAAGCGGGTATGGAGGTAAGCGGAGAGGGAAAGGACATGGAGAGAGGAAGGTGGGGAAGTACCTGGCTATTCGGACCTAGTCACTAAAAACGGCTAAAGTCATTTCAAGTTAACTTGGGGTACCTTTTTACTAACGAGAGTTTTACGCTGTTTATAAGTTGTTTTTTAAAGCAAATACTCAATAATTTGGGTAATCCTAGAAAAACTATTAAGTTATCTATCTGCATTAAAAGAATTAATATCGCATTACTTCTTATCTTACTATTAAATAATAACAAAAATTATTTCACTTATGAAAATTGTCAACTTAAGTTTTCTGAAGGTTTCACTTCTACCGGTAACGAAGGAGTTATTTAATTATGTTTTTATTACACACATTGATTACATATTGTAATCAACAAATAACTTAGTACAAAATAACTTATTACTAGAATAAATTATTACTAGAAATATACTCAAAAAGAACGCAATGTGTCCGCTTTCTTGTAGTTGGAGACACTCAGACATGCTTCAACATGTTTCCTTGTGTAGAGCCATCACAAAGAGGAGACGATTATACTCATTCTCTCGAAACTCCTATAAATGGATGTTTTTGTCTCTTTTTCGCTATTTTTCGTTTAATTGAGTTTCAAATCATAACAATTTTTTTGTTTTTGTTTTCTTTATTCATTAAAATGTTTGTTACATGAATTTTATGATTTTTCGACCACCATGCTAGGCACATGCCCGTGTTGTGCAATGCTAAAGAAGTTTTCACTTAAAACTGTGAACTTTTAATATCGAAAGTTTTACGCTGTATCTAAGATGTTTTTTAAACCAAATACTCAATAATTTGGGTAATCCTAGAAAAACTATAATCAGGACCTCTCCAGCCAGACTCTCTCGACCCATCACCTTGCAACGCAAAAAGAGGAGTGGATTCATACGTCTTTTTGCCAAGTTTGATGTTAGCCAACCTCCGACAAGAAAGTGTAACAGAAGAATAACATAATAGTAGGAAGACTAGCAGCCTGCAGGGTGAAGATTTATTGATTATAGCCAACCTCCGATAAGAAAATAAAATAGAAGAAGAAGATAATAATAAGATTTGTTCCCTGTACCCGGGTTCATGGGGTGAGGTTTGTCCGGGTCTTGGCAGCGGATGCGTCTGCCCACCAGCTGCATGGCAGGCCAGATCGGAAGAGAGTGGTTGAGGGAGTTCCTTTGACCTCTCTATCCGTACTCTCTCGGAACATCGCAGTGGGAGGCATGAATTTATACGTCCGTAACTCCTGGACACACTGCCCCCAGATTCCTACCCATCCCTAATACCCTTTGCCTTCTCAGAACTTCCTCTCCTTCCTTTTCTAAAAAAGACCCTCCACACAGCATCCCCAAAGATGACAAAGGCCTTGAGGAGAATTATTTTCCTTGATTTATTATAAAAAAATGATTATATCATATTATATTTATGCAATATATTATTACATTATAGTTAAATGAGTGTTTGAAATATTGAAACCAAAAACGCTAAAAACTTGGCAAATCTGAATACTTTCTAAGGCAGCCAAAAAAAAAATGAAAATGTCAAACTTGTGTTTCAACTTGTAAACAAACGATCACGTGATCATTGTATTCAAAACATGTAAAACGTCACTACGAACGCGTGATCGTACTAGGCCCAGGTTACCCCGTATTCCACTAAGCCGGTCGGTAAAAACTGCATTTTGATAGAAAGGGCTGTGTTGTAATAACTGAGTCAGGCTCGCTTTCCTACTATTGCATTTATCATTTTGCGTTACTCAATGATTGACTTCAGTTTAAAAGCGCGGTACTATAACCAAACAATTTTATTCGGCGGCAACTAATTTCTTGGTTATTACTGGAAAGGGCAAAATTTTGGTCGCTTACACTGTGCATCTCATATGCCCTTCTGCAACGCTAAGATATTCATTTGCTGGCCGAAGATGGTTCCGTCTAGGTTACATCCGGTGCTTTTTCTAGAAACACTTTTTTGAACAAATTTAAATTGAATAGGTGTAGGTCTCTATTTTTCGGATGAAATACAAACAGATTAGGTAGGTAGACAGACATTTATTTAATTTATATTTGAACTTGAAGAAAGTACAGCATGGAGGGTGTAACGAACATGCGAAAATGTGTTATAGGTTTTAGTTGCACTATTATTATTATTATTTCAAGTTAGCTTGGGAGCTTGGGAACCGCCGCCCCGGGAACCATTTATCGGATAACCAACTACTCAGCTAAGAATTCAGAAGTCGCAAGATCAAATTATGGCATGAGTAAGTAATTTTTTTTTGATAAATTTGTATTATTTTGCGATAATGCGTTTCTTAACGATCCTTGACTAAGAATTCAAAAGTCGCAAGTTCAAATTATGGTGTGCGCAAGTAATTTTTTTTTTGATAAATTTGTATTATTTTCGGTAATGCGTTGCTTAACGTTCCTTGACTAAGAATTCAGAAGTCGCAAGTTCGATTAACAAATAATTAAAAAATATATATAAAATATAAGGAAGAAAATCTGTGATGGGCGGGCGGTGTGGATTTGATTTGTAGGCAAATCTATAGTTTTACTTCGAAATAAAATTTGTTCTCTTTCATATTTTTCAATTTCGGATTAAAACCATAGATTTGCATACAAATCAAATCCACACCGCCCGCCCATCATAGATTTTCTTCCTTATATTTTATGTATATTTTTTAATTAATCTTAAGTCGAACTTGCGACTTCTGAATTTTTAGTCAAGGAACGTTAAGCAAAGCATTATCGAAAATAATACAAATTTATCAAAAAAAAAATTACTTGCGCACACCATAATTTGAACTTGCGACTTCTGAATTCTAATTCAAGGATCGTTAAGAACGCATTATCGTAAAATAATACAAATTCATCAAAAAAAAAAATTACTTGCGCACGCCATAATTTGATCTTGCGACTTCTGAATTCTTAGCTGAGTAGTTGGTTATTTAACTGTTAAGTTACTGTCGTAAAATAATACAAGCTTATCAAAAAAATGTTCTAACTCACGCCATAATTTGATCTTGCGACTTCTGAATTCTTAGCTGAGTATTTGGTTATCCGATAAATGGTTCCCGGGGCGGCGGTACCCCGTATTACATATACCCAAATTGGAGTGACTCAAAATGCAAATCTATAGTTTTACTCCGAAATTGAAAAAATGAAAGAGAACAAATTTTATTTCGGAGTAAAACCATAGATTTGCATACAAATCAAATCCACACCGCACGCCCATCACAGATTTTCTTCCTTATATTTTATATATATTTTTTAATTAATCGTAAATCGAACTTGCGACTTCTGAATTCTTAGTCAAGGAACGTTAAGCAAAGCTTTATCGAAAATAATACAAATTTATAAAAACTAGAAATTACTTGCGCATACCATAATTTGAACTTGCGACTTCTGAATTCTTAGTCAAGGATCGTTAAGAAACGCACTATCGTAAAATAATACAAATTCATCAAAAAAAAAATTACTTGCGCACGCCATAATTTGATCTTGCGACTTCTGAATTCTTAGCTGAGTAGTTGGTTATCTAACTGATAACTTACTGTCGTAAAATAATACAAGCTTATAAAAAAAAATGTACTTACTCACGTCATAATTTGATCTTGCGACTTCTGAATTCTTAGCTGAGTAGTTAATTATCCGATAAATGGTTCCCGGGGCGGCGGTACCCCGTATTACATATACCCAAATTGCAATGACTCAAAATGCAAATCTATAGTTTTACTCCGAAATTGAAAAATATGAAAGAGAACAAATTTTATTTCGGAGTATAACCATAGATTTGCATGCAAATCAAATCAACACCGCCCGCCCATCACAGATTTTCTTCCTTATATTTTATATAAATTTTTTAATTAATCGTAAATCGAACTTGCGACTTCTGAATTCTTAGTCAAGGATCGTTAAGAAACGCATTATCGTAAAATAATACAAATTTATCAAAAAAAAAATTCTTGCGCAAGCCATAATTTGAACTTGCGACTTCTGAATTCTTAGTCAAGGATCGTTAAGAAACGCATTATCGTAAAATAATACAAATTTATCAAAAAAAAATTACTTGCGCACACCATAATTTGAACTTGCGACTTCTGAATTCTTAGTCAAGGATCATAAAGCAACGTGATGTCGTAAAATAATACAAACTTATCTAAAAAAATGTACTTACTCACGCCATAATTTGATCTTGCGACTTCTGAATTCTTAGCTGAGTATTTGGTTATCCGATAAATGGTTCCCGGGGCGGCGGTACCCCGTATTACATACCCAAATTGGAGTGACTCAAAATGAAAATCTATAGTTTTACTCCGAAATTGAAAAATATGAAAGAGAACAAATTTTATTTCGGAGTAAAACCATAGATTTGCATACAAATCAAATCCACACCGCCCGCCCATCACAGATTTTCTTCCTTATATTTTATACATATTTTTTAACTAATCGTAAATCGAACTTGCGACTTCTGAATTCTTAGTCAAGGAACGTTAAGCAAAGCATTATCGAAAATAATAAAAATTTATAAAAAAAAGAAATTACTTGCGCATACCATAATTTGAACTTGCGACTTCTGAATTCTTAGTCAAGGATCGTTAAGAAACCTATTTTCGTAAAATAATACAAATTCATCAAAAAAAAAATTACTTGCGCACGCCATAATTTGATCTTGCGACTTCTGAATTCTTGGCTGAGTAGTTGGTTATCTAACTGATAACTTACTGTCGTAAAATAATACAAGCTTATAAAAAAAATGTACTTACTCACGTCATAATTTGATCTTGCGACTTCTGAATTCTTAGCTGAGTAGTTAATTATCCGATAAATTGTTCCCGGGGCGGCGGTACCCCGTATTACATATACCCAAATTGCAATGACTCAAAATGCAAATCTATAGTTTTACTCCGAAATTGAAAAATATGAAAGAGAACAAATTTTATTTCGGAGTAAAACCATAGATTTGCATGCAAATCAGATCCACACCGCCCGCCCATCACAGATTTTCTTCCTTATATTTTATATATATTTTTTAATTAATCGTAAATCGAACTTGTGACTTCTGAATTCTTAGTCAAGGATCGTTAAGAAACGCATTATCGTAAAATAATACAAATTTATCAAAAAAAAATTACTTGCGCACGCCATAATTTGAACTTGCGACTTCTGAATTCTTAGTCAAGGATCGTTAAGAAACGCATTATCGTAAAATAATACAAATTTATCAAAAAAAAATTACTTGCGCACGCCGTAATTTGAACTTGCGACTTCTGAATTCTTAGTCAAGGATCGTAAAGCAACTTACTGTCGTAAAATAATACAAACTTATCAAAAAAAATGTACTTGCGCACACCATAATTTGAACTTGCGACTTCTGAATTCTTAGTCAAGGATCGTTAAGGAACGCATTATCGTAAAATAATACAAATTTATCAAAAAAAAAAAAAATTACTTGCGCACGCCATAATTTGAACTTGCGACTTCTGAATTCTTAGTCAAGGATCATAAAGCAACTTGATGTCGTAAAATAATACAAACTTATCTAAAAAAATGTACTTACTCACGCCATAATTTGATCTGGTGACTTCTGAATTCTTGGCTGAGTAGTTGGTTATCCGATAAATGGTTCCCGGGGCGGCGGTACCCCGTATTACACCCAAATTAGAATTACTCAAAATGCAAATCTATAGTTTTACTCCGAAATTGAAAAATATGAAAGAGAACAAATTTTATTTCGGAGTAAAACCATAGATTTGCATGCAAATCAGATCCACACCGCCCGCCCATCACAGATTTTCTTCCTTATATTTTATATATATTTTTTAATTAATCGTAAATCGAACTTGTGACTTCTGAATTCTTAGTCAAGGATCGTTAAGAAACGCATTATCGTAAAATAATACAAATTTATCAAAAAAAAATTACTTGCGCACGCCATAATTTGAACTTGCGACTTCTGAATTCTTAGTCAAGGATCGTTAAGAAACGCATTATCGTAAAATAATACAAATTTATCAAAAAAAAATTACTTGCGCACGCCGTAATTTGAACTTGCGACTTCTGAATTCTTAGTCAAGGATCGTAAAGCAACTTACTGTCGTAAAATAATACAAACTTATCAAAAAAAATGTACTTGCGCACACCATAATTTGAACTTGCGACTTCTGAATTCTTAGTCAAGGATCGTTAAGGAACGCATTATCGTAAAATAATACAAATTTATCAAAAAAAAAAAAAATTACTTGCGCACGCCATAATTTGAACTTGCGACTTCTGAATTCTTAGTCAAGGATCATAAAGCAACTTGATGTCGTAAAATAATACAAACTTATCTAAAAAAATGTACTTACTCACGCCATAATTTGATCTGGTGACTTCTGAATTCTTGGCTGAGTAGTTGGTTATCCGATAAATGGTTCCCGGGGCGGCGGTACCCCGTATTACACCCAAATTAGAATTACTCAAAATGCAAATCTATAGTTTTACTCCGAAATTGAAAAATATGAAAGAGAACAAATTTTATTTCGGAGTAAAACCATAGATTTGCATACAAATTAAATCCACACCGCCCGCCCATCACAGATTTTCTTCGTTATATTTTATATAATTTTTTTTTATTAATCGTAAATCGAACTTGCGACTTCTGAATTCTTAGTCAAGGAACGTTAAGCAAAGCATTATCGAAAATAATACAAATTTATCAAAAAAAGAAATTACTTGCGCATACCATAATTTGAACTTGCGACTTCTGAATTCTTAGTCAAGGATCGTTAAGAAACGCACTATCGTAAAATAATACAAATTCATCAAAAAAAAAATTACTTGCGCACGCCATAATTTGAACTTGCGACTTCTGAATTCTTAGTCAAGGATCGTTAAGAAACGCATTATCGTAAAATAATACAAATTTATCAAAAAAAAAATTACTTGCGCACGCCATAATTTGAACTTGCGACTTCTGAATTCTTAGTCAAGGATCGTTAAGAAACGCATTATCGTAAAATAATACAAATTTATCAAAAAAAAATTACTTGCGCACGCCATAATTTGAACTTGCGACTTCTGAATTCTTATCAAGGATCGTAAAGCAACTTACTGTCGTAAAATAATACAAACTTATCAAAAAAAATGTACTTGCGCACACCATAATTTGAACTTGCGACTTCTGAATTCTTAGTCAAGGATCGTTAAGGAACGCATTATCGTAAAATAATACAAATTTATCAAAAAAAAAATTACTTGCGCACGCCATAATTTGAACTTGCGACTTCTGAATTCTTAGTCAAGGATCGTTAAGAAACGCATTATCGTAAAATAATACAAATTTATCAAAAAAAAATTACTTGCGCACGCCATAATTTGATCTTGCGACTTCTGAATTCTTATCAAGGATCGTAAAGCAACTTACTGTCGAAAAATAATACAAACTTATCAAAAAAAATGTACTTGCGCACACCATAATTTGAACTTGCGACTTCTGAATTCTTAGTCAAGGATCGTTAAGGAACGCATTATCGTAAAATAATACAAATTTATCAAAAAAAAAAAAAATTACTTGCGCACGCCATAATTTGATCTTGCGACTTCTGAATTCTTAGTCAAGGATCGTAAAGCAACTTGATGTCGTAAAATAATACAAACTTATCTAAAAAAATGTACTTACTCACGCCATAATTTGATCTGGTGACTTCTGAATTCTTAGCTGAGTAGTTGGTTATCCGATAAATGGTTCCCGGGGCGGCGGTACCCCGTATTACACCCAAATTAGAATTACTCAAAATGCAAATCTATAGTTTTACTCCGAAATTGAAAAATATGAAAGAGAACAAATTTTATTTCGGAGTAAAACCATAGATTTGCATACAAATTAAATCCACACCGCCCGCCCATCACAGATTTTCTTCGTTATATTTTATATAATTTTTTTTTATTAATCGTAAATCGAACTTGCGACTTCTGAATTCTTAGTCAAGGAACGTTAAGCAAAGCATTATCGAAAATAATACAAATTTATCAAAAAAAAAATTACTTGCGCACACCATAATTTTAACTTGCGACTTCTGAATTCTTAGTCAAGGATCGTAAAGCAACTTACTGTCGTAAAATAATACAAACTTATCAAAAAAAATTTACTTACTCACGCCATAATTTGATCTTGCGACTTCTGAATTCTTAGCTGAGTAGTTGGTTATCCGATAAATGGTTCCCGGGGCGGCGGCACACATACCCGCCCCAGAAATATTGAAAACCCCATTTCGGTGACGGTGCGAGAGAGTCCAACTGGAGATTTCAAAGTAAGATCTCCCTCAATCAGTCTCTCCCGATCCGACCCGCCATGCGGTAGGTGGGCAAACGCATTCGCCTCAAGGACCTAGACACACCTCACCCCTCGAAGCCGGACACCAATCACTTGGGGTGATCTATGGCAGATCTACTTCACCAAAAACGGCTAAAGTCATTTCAAGTTAGCTTGGGGTACCGCCGAGATACGGTAGCGGTAGAAGTAAAACCTTCAGAAAACTTAAGTAGACAATTTTCATCAGTGAAATAATTTTTGAATCTTTAGATGCTGTGTGGAGGATCTTTTTAGAAAGGGAAGAAGACGGTAGTTTTGTAAATTCTGGGACGCTGCCCCCCCCCCCCCCCCCCTCTGGGGTGTCCTATGGCAGAGGTTGGTTTTCCAGTAAATGGTTCCCGGGGCGGCGGTATAATTGATATCGCCTCCTTCATTCACTCACTCACTCACTCACTCAAATTGATTCTCCCTGCATGTCCTTTACCGTGCGCCCCGTTCCTTTCCACCTTCCCCGCCTTCCCCCTCCCTCGTCTCGTTCGTTTCCTCTCCATGAAATTTTTGGCCGCATTTCGTAATACCGAAAATATTTATTGTCAAATAATAATAATACATAATTTAGAGTATGTAGCAGCCCTGGAATAATGTCACAACTCTGTGGCAGCCCTAGAATGCGCCATTATATATCAGATCAACCAATTAACAGTAAAACTCCATATAGGTACATGTTTTTTATGACCAATCAGAAGGATTCCTTCACAACCTCTCTGATTGGTCATTTAAATCGGATCAGCAAAAGAACTGTAAAACGACATATAGGTACATAAGTTATACGATTATGTAGATCAACGAAGTATGTTAATTTACAAGCGACAGATCAACATAGCACGTTAATTTGCAAGCGATTCCCATACAAATTTTAAAAATTTTATGATAAGTACATCAAATATTTTTACTTGCAAACTGGCAACCTTGGTAACTAATGTAATAATGTTGCAAAATCATACAGATGTATTCCATCACAGCCAAGTTATATGGTGTTAAAGGTGGATCAACTTGGCTTATAACTTCTTACTGGATCAACACACTACGGGAAGAGGCCAATATATATATATATATATATATATATATATATATGTTATTTTTTAAGTACTATACAACCCCCACGCCGAAACGCAAATTATATGAAATTCCCTCGATAGAAAAAAATCGCAAAGTATGCTCCGAAAATTTTTATTTTGAAGCCTGTCTCTATTATTTAACAAGTTATATGTATAAAAAAATTCACATTGTTTCTTTGAACGTTGTTTTAGACAACCCCCACGTGATTTTAGCTATATTCTAAACGAGTCGTGTTTTATTAAATATTTTCACAATTTTCGCTTCACTTTTATCGTTTGAAATGTTAGCGCGCTCTCTCCAACATTCGTAATTACATATCTCTCCATCTTCTTCTTTTCGTGCTCGGGTATGGGGCCTTAAGTCTACGATCTCGAAAACTTTCTCATTTACGCTTCGATTCGTCCCTAACTAATTAAGGGCGAGTGATGCTAACGGTTAAGAGCAAGTCACACGATTCATTCATCCTTCATTTCGTGATTTCATTCCGCCTCTTTCCCTCGAAATGATCCGTCTGGACATGCGATGAAACGAAAGTAATGAGAGACAGTGCCGAATGAAGCGTTCCAACATTGTTGGATATTGGTTTTCATTCGCCCGCTGAACG
The DNA here is from genome assembly GCA_936435175.1 of Glyphotaelius pellucidus. Taxonomy (NCBI): domain Eukaryota; kingdom Metazoa; phylum Arthropoda; class Insecta; order Trichoptera; family Limnephilidae; genus Glyphotaelius; species Glyphotaelius pellucidus. The sequence continues at coordinate 6,318,009 of OW386545.1, read as the reverse complement.
TCACGTGAACGTCACGTGGCTGTGTGAACAGGCTTTTAGATTTTTCACATGAAACGAAAGTGATGAGAGAAAGTGCCGAATGAATGAAGTCCTAGAACGGGAGTCCTTCCTAGATGGAAAGTCAAGAGCTTCCTTATACTTTGTATTTTTATAACAAAAAATAAAATAAATAAATAAAGCGTTCCAACATTGTTAGATATTGGTTTTCATTTGCCCGCGGAACGTCACGTGACGTGACGTCACGAAACGCGCAGTGGGGCGAATGAACTGTGTGAACAGGCTTTTAGATTTTTACCCCGCTCAGATTTACAGATGTGATCCTTCGACACAACTTGGATGACCGATATAAGGTCATACTTTAACTCTAGAAAGTAAATTGCTCTCCATTTCTGTCCGCGCATCTTCAGGTAAAACTTTGGCAGGAATGAAATGATTTCAGCTAACTGAGAGTGAATATACTCGTTGAAGCCTTTTGACGTGTTAACGTCTTATAAATCGATGAACACCGGTTGCATGCACGAAAAAGCATGACTCATTGTCACGTTCCGCCTGAGCCTAGAATGCAAGCGAGAAGGCGGAACAGGCGATAGAGAGGCACGATCGGCCTAAGCGTTCAGCTTATGATGCATCAATGCAATTTTTCATCAATGTTTTCTTATGACGTTATCACGTAAAATTATCGTCCGTAAACCAACTTTACAGACAACCAATTTGTTTTTGTAAAAGGTTAAACGAACGGTTGGGGGAACAATTAGGTTTCATTTGGAAGTGAACCCGTAAAGTTATTTTTGAAGTTTTGCTATTATTGCATCTGTCATACTTGCAAACTACCTATAATACCTATAATAAAGACTTATAGTTTACCATTAAAGTGTGCATTTTTTTATATTTTTTATATGAATACCGCACAAGAGTCCCAACTGCTCCCGTCTGGAGCCAGTGAGACTATGGCATCCCCAATTTGGGTATTTTGTGAGGCTTAAGGTAGTGGGGAAGGGAAGGAGATGGGGAAGAAGAAGGTGGGAAGTACCTGGCTATTCAGATCTGGTCACCAAACACGGCTAAAGCCATTTCAAGCAACGTTTCATTTCTGAATGGTGGTCTTACACCAGGACGATACTGAGAATATCTTCCACTCTGGAACGTGCCGCAAATATACTATATATTATTTTGAATGAATAAATTGTGAAATAACACAAATTAATAAAATAAAATTTATTTGTTCAATCCCGCGACCTTCGGAATGCGAGTCAAGAGCCTTACCGCTGGACTACGCCGGACGTCAAAATTTAATTATCCCGTTGCAAAACAACTTGCACGTATTAGAAAAAGCACTTTTTACGAAAAGATTATTTCACTAATCAGGGGTCTGCTTTTCTTTAATCATTAAGTTATCATTTATCACGGTAAATTCAGTCACGCCGTGAACTTTCATTACATGTAGGTTTGAGTATCCTCTTCCAAGCGTACTTAGTATAATCGATAAATCCAAGCTAGCTGATTTCTTAGAATTTCATTCCCGCTTTGTCGATTTGTCTGATGATATTCTATTTTTACTTTTTAAATAAGAATATTTAAAAAAATCTTCGTTTACCTGATGTAAAAGTGTGTTGTCGAAATTCAGGAAGTTGGAGAACGATTGTCATGTTTGTTGAAGCTAGAATTTAAAATGGAAATTTTCATTTTATTTACCGTTAGGGAAACGCTTTCGAGGACATTTATTATTCACGTCGCCCTGAATAATAAACTTTAGGTGTGTATTTTTAAGATTTCACGAATGATTTTTACCGTGCGGGGAAAATTTTTCACCAGTGCGCCAAGAAAATCGCTCTCCTTTTGCAAAGAAAATCTTCCTTAATAAAGAAGATAAGATGTGCCTTAATTGAGTAATCCGGCTTTTTGGTTAATTGCTCCGAGTCTCTCTGATAAAGAGTTTTCAGATTTATTTCCAGCATTTAGAACTTTGCAAAATTAAGGGAAAAAGAAAATCCTTACATTTGAAGAAAATTGTTTTGGCTGGAATTAATTTAATGTTGTGGGTAGGTCGTAACGCCCTGGGCTAAAACATGTAAAAATGTTTCTTTTCTGACAGTTTACACTGTGTAGTAAAGTTCTCTGTTTTTTACAGAATATACAAATGGAAACGCTAGAATAGAAAATCTAAAAATGCGAGTTTTTTCATGTTTTTGTTTGCCTGACCTTTGGCCAAATTTAATCAAACGAAGTTTGCTCAAATCTCTGTAATTCACTGATATGGAAATATCACGTATTTTCTTTAAATTGGAAAGGTTCAATTGTATGTTTGTTTGTGTAGCTGAAAACTGAAAATATAATCAGATTGCAAATGTTTGACTCTTTGTTATATTCTAGATCTAATAAAATAAATTAATAGTGGGCAGTACTGAGGGCCCTTCTGTTATTACTACGTTATGGGCCAGTTTTTTCTCAGAACATGAATATTAACTTTGAAGTTTGATCAATTGTTTCAAGTTCTGTGAAATGACTGGCCCTAAAATGCGTAGTCACAGTACGATTCATCAGTCTGAGATACAATTTTTTTAATTATAATAAATTTCTTACACCGGAGGAAATCATTATTTTAGCTTTGCATAACCAATTTCATCAGTTTTCAGAAACACCTTAGTTTTTTTAGGATTCAATATTACTTTAAAATCGTATAATAATATTAATATAAATAATAATATAAGAATCTCGATTGCGATGTTTTGGTAAAATGTATGGAGCTTCCAATTTACTTTACAATATTTGTCTGCCGAAAATAATAAAGTAGCCTTTTCTTCTGATATTTTCATTTCATTTTCTCTAAAACCTTAAAAATCACTTAATTCGATAAATATTTTAGAAATACCACTGAACTTTGACGATTCAACATAATATAGGGTCTTTGAATAGGGACTTCCGAACTTTGACAGTTGATAGCGGCCATATTGTTGAAGCGACATCTGTCAAATTGGCTATCATTTATTCAGTCTGTGTTGCCAAATCGCCATGGACGAATATAGCTTTCAACAACACGTGCAAATGATAAAATTGTTTAAAGTTGATAAAATCTCACGTAGAGGTGATGTGAACTGGCCACCAAGATCGTGCGATTTGACCCCGTTAGGATTTTTCTTGTGGGGTTTTCTTAAATCGCAGGTCTATGCGGATAAGCCACAAACCACAGCGGCCCTCAAAGCCAACATAACCCATGCCATCGGTCAAATCAGCCTGATTTAATAGGGTCAGAGTCATGGAAAATTGGACATTTCGGATGCGCACCATGCAGAGAAGCCGCGGCGGACATTTGAACGATGTTATATTCCATACATAATCGCATCGACGGGCCTTTCAAACGAATAAAAAATTTCGATGATATCTCACACACACTTTGTTTTATTTAAACTTAAAGATAAGAAGCGCTTAATGAAAGACCCTTTATTATATTTATTTGCCTGCCGTCATATTATTAAATAGGATTAAAAACAGAATAATGACAAAACAGAACATCATAAAAACTAATAAGTTAGATTAGATGAGTTTAGCTTGGGTTTTGTATTAGGTTAGGTAATATTGGGTCAGGTTAGGTTGGGTTGTGTTTGATTTGGTATTTATTTTTGGGGTGTTATGCCGTGTTTCGCTACCTCCTTCTTTAGCCAACGTTTCGGACAGCGTTACAGTGTCCATCATCAGGGCAGATGAGCAAATGATATTGGTGAAAGTGTATGCTTATGTATGTCGAAGCGATACCGTGCTGCCAGCTCCATTTCTCTTCGAGCTGGTGTTAGAAAAATTCAGCATGGTTTTTTTGCGTTTAGCTTTGGTGTAGCCGTCAATTACTGGATACCAAGAACTATTGAGCTTAGCTCCGTCGTCTCTATTAATGTTGATGGGGTTTTTATGGATTTCAATTGCCAGGACTTCAGGAACAAATCCAAAGTAATGGCTTGAAGAAACGTTGGCTAAAGAAGGAGGTAGCGAAACACGGCATAACACCCCAAAAATAAACAACAAAAATACTTTTGGCCGTGAAAACCTAAAAACATACCTGGTTAGGTTTGGTTTATTTATTATTTTTCTTCAACGTTGTCACGGAATCTTACATTATCAGGACAGATGTTCTCTTGGACGTTGCTATCAGTGATTTTTATTTCATCACTTGCTGTTTCAATTTACGATGTCCATAGATGGCGTGTGGTGCTCATTATCTCGTGTCGGCTTAGTGCTGGCGATGTCCGGTCGTGGCGCTGAGGTTATTATTGGCGGTATTGATAGTTCATTACAGTGTGTTTTATCGTTTCCGCTCCATTTTGATTAGCTGTTACCAACTTATATAAAATACTAAAACGTTCATGGTACGTGGTAGCTATTAGCAACGTGCTAATTCTTGCTAATGTTTTTTATATTTATTTATGAAATAATAACAGCGCTGTGAATACTAATGGTGTTATTAATTAAAATATTTTTTAAATTTTGTAAAAAAATATATTTTTTTTATTTTTTATTTTTTTTACGCCGCACAAGAGTCTCGCCTGCCAGTGGTGGAACATGGCATCCCTGATTGAGTTATTTTATCAGATCAAAGGGAGTGGGTGGGAATGAGATGGGAAAGAGGAAGGTTGGAAAATATTTACTTTTAAGGACACCGCATACACGGCTAATGCCATTTCAAGCAAAGTTTCGATTCTGAATGCTGGTCTTGATTTTTAACCTAAGTTTAGCCATTGGTCTATCGCGGCCCATAGACTTCTGATAATATGTATTTATTGAATCTTAAGTAGGTAATAAATAAATAATTTAAATTAAATTTAGTTAAAAACGTAAATAAATGAAATCCTTAATTGCTTTGTTGTTTTGCTTTTCTTTAATTAAACAGCGCCCTTGAGATGATTTGTTCGTTTACCTAATTTTAAATATCCCCATTTATAATAGAATGGTATTGATTTGAAGCTTTTTTTAGCTTTAAGAGGAAACCGGGTGGCATTTTGTCTTTACAAATGTTTTTTTTTCTTTTCAATTTTTAGAGTGAAACTTCTATAGCCCCGTTAGTGATTTAAAATTCGGGTGAAACGGAAGTACGTCACTACAATTTATTATTTGATGCTTCCTCAGTTCTAACATAATTTTCTAAATTCGCGCTTCGGCTCGAACCTCCAGCAGTGCAGCGGCTAAGGCGCCTGACAAATCCAAGCGGCCAGAGAGACAGAAATCCAGCGAACAAAGTTCGAATCCTACGAAATCCAAAAAAATAAACCTTTTTTATTTTTATGAAATTAAAAGCCAATCTTCAAACCACTTTAAAAACAGGCAAAAAAAAGAAAGCGATATCTAGCGACTTTCTTGTTTCATTTCTGCCACGTGTGAATCGCACGCTGATTTTTTTTTTCTTCTTTTATTTTTCAATTTTCTTTTCAATCCCAATTTCCTTTCTGGGTGTGGATACTTCTGCAAATGTTTTTTTTACTATAATATAGATGTCGACTACTAGCGTGTCAGTACGTTTTGCTTTTTTCGTTAAGTTACTTCTTGTAGGAGTTAGGACCCTCCAAATATCGTTTAAAAAGCCCGGTTCGAACGCCATCAACAGACGTTCAGTACACAAACTAGACAATGTTTTTTTAAAGCAAAACGCACATAGAATATATTCTTCTAATATGGTTGATAAAAATATCTTTCAAATCGGTCCAGTTTTGGAGGAGAAAAATGGGAAATACAAAACCTCAATTTTGATGATTTTATTTTGGAATTATCAGCCTGAGGTGCAGTTGTCCCTTTCGCTCAATATTTGGGGGAGTAAGAGCAACAATGATAGCAACAGTTTGATGAAATACCTATTGTTCAAATTTCTCGGCGTTCGGGTTTCCTCTTAAGCATTCGTTCCATCTTACGCTCAATTTTTACTCACAGGGTATAATTACTGGTCGTCCAATTTGGCCATGGTAAAACTTAATAACTGCATCTGGGTAGTTTTAATTTATTTGAAACTTGCATTTTGAAAATGATGTTGATTTGTTATCATCGCTAATAATCACGAGTAGGTACTTAAAAATATTTTACTGTCATCAACTATTTTTACATAATATCATTGTAATATCAAAACTACTTACTAGCTAGATTTGCTAACATAATCTACGTGTTTATATCACGTGATTTTAATTTAAGGGGACCCGGTGGTCTAGAATTTATTTTTTTTTTTCAATATTGCGAAAGTATAGTCCTTAAAGAATATACTGTAAAATTTTTGTAATGATGTTGACGATATTAAAGTTCTACAGCCCATTTAGCAGATCAGCGCAGAAGCAGGTAAAAGGGCCGGGTGAAACTTCAAACTCATTTATTTCAAAACTTCTTTTTTCTGCACGGTGTGAGACAAAAAAAAACTACTCAGCCGATTCGTCTCAAATTTTACTATGTTACACCAGTACCTATCGTAGGAACTAAAACAAAGTTTTAACGTTGAATACTTCTTATTTTTTACATACAAAATATGATGAAAAAACAGTCTGTTTTCTGTATTTAAATTTCAACAACGCGCCATTTTGTCATTTTTTTTATTTATTTCTAGTTCCTGCAATAGCTACACTCATACTGATCGGAATTTTTTTGTTTGTTTTTGTTTACGGATTAAGTGAAAGAGCCAAAACTGGACCCACCACCAAGGTCCGTATTTATGAGGAGGACAACTTCCTTAACTACTTAGAATTTTATTTTTTTTCAAATAACAATATTTTTGTATACTATTAAAGTCATTAAATATAACTTTAAAGTTTGAATGGCATTGTTCACTGTTTTCATTTTTTTTTAAATCCTAAAAACTCGTCGAATTTATGGGGGCTAGACCACCGGGTCCCCTTAAAACTGCCCATTTTTAATGAATGTACTTAAATATTAATGGTTCAGAAGATGTTATCCCCTTACAAAACTTTTCCATATCAACAACCGTCCTTGAAAACTGCCTGAAAATGCAACGGGCATTATAAATTAAATCTTCCAACGGGAAACAATCATTACCTAGAACCACATTCTGGGTGATTTTATTGAAGCCTCCTTTCAGCTCACGTCGCGCTTTACTGTCTTTTCTTACTTGCCCCTTCTCGATGATCTGTTACCGGCATCACTGTCAAGTTGTCAATCATGATATCGCTCTACGGCACAAGCAGAGAACAAATCTCCTCGCAAAACACGCACACCTAATCAAAAGGATTACCTGATTTGTTTAATTGGTTTTGTGCGGGAAGCGGCTGAAGTGCACACCGCGATATCGATTAGCGAAACGGAGGCTTCGGTACTTGATAACTGGTTGATTACGGAAATCGAGGGAAAATAATACTCCAACGATTGGCCTTAGTAATCTAATCGTCGATATAGCTTAGTTACTATTTGCTGTCAGTACTCGACGGTCTCGACGCGCTCTCGGCAGGAGCGTTCTTGTCGAGTATTGTCTCTTGTAGTTTTTAACATTCATTTTCCTCGTTGTTTTTATTTTATTATTATTTGTCTCACGTTTCGCCGGTGCATCGGGTTTGTGTGGAAATATTGTGATCTCTTTGCTAGTCGTACGTACGTGTGCTGTATATTTTAATGTTTTCCTCGATAAAAGAAAATGTGTTTAAAATGCTGAAAAAGTAGTGTGTTTGAAAATTTTGTGAAGTGTTATAATAATTTTGTTATCAAAAAAATTCTACCGCTTGGTTTTAAAAAAATGATTATCGGAGTAAATTCAGTGTCTTTTCCTGAATTACGTTAGCTGATACATTTAGGCCTTGTGTTATTGGGTGACCTGACAACTCAGAATCAGCTCAACTCAACACCTCCTTTTAGGAGGCGTTAAAAGTGATGAAAACAATATATTTAAAAAAAAAATTGGTTGTCTGTAAAATCGGTTTACGGACTATAATTTTACGTGATAACGTCATATAATAACGATGGAGTGGAAGAAAGATAGATGCGTCACAAGCCGAACGCTTGTTCCGCGCTCTCGCTTGCACGCTCGGCTCAGGCGGAACGTGACAAAGAATTATGCTTTTTCGTGAGTGCTGCCGGCGTTCATCGATTACAAGACGTTATCACGTCAAAATGTTTAAATAGGTCAGGTTATGGGCTATTTTTCAATATTTTTTTTCACAGCTGTTAATGACTTTTCTAAGAGGTGTAGAGTTGAGTCATGAGCTGTCATGGAACCGTGTTATCGGTTTAGCTTTGCTTTGGTGTCAAATAAAAGTTTTCTTTTACTTTCCACGTGGAATAAAACAAGTTTTACTTGACTTGTTCGTTTTTCATCGGCAGTTCCGAATCACTTACCGTATCTTATTATTTATTACTTACGGCTATAACATTTCACCTTGCATCGAAACGTGTCGGTCTTTTATCAATGTTCATGATAAACTTTAGTAAACATTTAAATAACCATTTTTCATTAAACTATTTTCATGTTAGATTGAATTTAGTTTTCTAGCTTACTTCTTTTTCACTTTATAGGCAATAAATTTTCTATCTGCAAAAAAATAATTTTCAGTCGTAAATCAATTTTCAAGCTATTGTGGTGAAATTGAATTTAGTTTTATATCTTTTCATTGAATTAAGTTTTTTTGTTTTATGGGCAATGATTTTTCCACCGCATAAAATTTTCAGTCATATATATCACCCAAGGCTGAAAGGAGATCCTGTTTTATGAATATTCATTATATTAAATTGATAATGAACGATGAACAGCACAGCAATTGCCAGTATTTTCTCGTATCTCTGTATTTTAGTAATACGTGGAACCAGTATTGTGATAAAGATTACATTTATTATTATGCAACGTTGCATAGTATTTATTATCTCGTATCGTGTTGTAGAACTTGTCAGGCCCCGTTCAGATTGGGAGAAAAGGATTGGAGGACTTTTCCGAGCGGTTTTTTTGTAGAGACTGAAGTGAGCTGCATTTTGAGTATGATTTTCTTTTTTTTAAGAGAATATATTTCAGGGTTACGAATAATCTGATATTATTTAAAAATCTCCTACCACCATCAACATAAACGGAAAATGTTGCTTGTGTCGTGATGGAGGACTTAGCCAGTCGCGGAATTTAACCTCTCAGGCTTCGCTTTTCGGAACAACTTGTATAGGTTTCATAGAAATCGATATGACTCCCTTAATATCATAGTGAGAAATATGATCTAAACGATATTGTAACTACACGTACTCGCTTTACATTCAAATCTTAAAGTTAACCACAAAACATTTTAAATGTACACCTTTACGAAAGCAAATTTGAAAAAAAATTATGAAACTTTGTGAATTTTTTATTTATTATTTTTAATGAAAAGACCAAAAAGTGAGGTGATGATAACGTTTGATGTCTAAATATGTTTTTTTTGTTACCAGTAATTTTAGTTAGAAAAAAATTGCGGTGAACCATTTTTTAAAGTTTGCATTAATTTTTTTTTATATTTAAAAAGTTACGTGGCTATTTCTAATCATATAATTTATAATAAGCATATTTCGTCACCTTTAAAAAACAGTTTTTAGTTTTCGGATGCGTTCACAAATATTCAATTTATTTGGATTTCATTGCAAAGCGGAAATATTCTGACCTACCGACAGAATATGGTTGAGGCCTGAGGGGTTAACTCACGTCGGCTGGGTGAGAAACAGGCGCGATGCCAACTCAGTTATTGACCGCTCAACGTGTAAATAATATTAATTATAATAATTCGATAATTTGTAGAGCGCCGTTTTTGTGAAAAATCACCTCAAGGGCGCTGTACAGCTTATTAAAAATTCCTAAGTTCTATCTAATTTAACTATTTACAAACAGATACAGAAACATACTTACCTGGCAGGTCAATTCCGAAAAACACTATATTTATTTTTAGAAGACTGGAGAATTTAGGACTCTTTAGGGTTGGATAATGTTCCTGAAGTGACCTTTACTATTATTTTTTTATTTGAATTTTAAATATATATATATATATTTTTTTTTTAAATAATTGTTATTATTGTCTTATCACCTTTGTTGATAATATATGCATGCATTATGATATTAAGTAAAAAAATAGTTGAATTTTGATATCTTGACATGTTGATCTTTGTTTTATCGGAAATCCATGATAACAACATTGGATCAAGTTGCTCTCAACAGGTAAACGTCAACAGCGCGTTTGTAGCAAAGAGCGCTTAGAATTATCGCCGACTCTTCGAGGTCTTTTTAATCCCGCTCTGAACGGGGCTGCATCGTTCTTAACAGCTGGAATTATACATATACAAGATGGTTTTGCATTAAGCGCGGCGTCAGAGATGTCCTCGAAGTGTTTTTTTTTAATAATTTTTATATTTTTAAGTTCTTACGGGTACTGGACCCTTACTTTTTTGTTTTACTTTTTAATTATAATTTTAATTATGTGAAAATCTATCATTGGATATTATGTATATTATTAAGGTTATTATTATAAGTGTAATATATCTGTTGATTTTCCAAAATAAATAAAAATAAAAATAAAATAAAATAAAGTCGGGTTTTTAAATTTCAACCGTACAGACGCTAGCATATTAATACAAGCAGATTCTAGTTCCGGGAAACTGGGCCAATATTATCTATGCATGCATATTGCATTATCAAACGCTATTTACTTAGTTACCACAAAAGTATTAAACGTTTTATTTTTGTTTTCGGGGTATTATGCCGTGTTGAGCTACCTCCTTCTTTAGCCAATGTTTTAACATCATCAGGGCAGGTGTGTAATGTGACTTTCAAGTTTGCCCTGATGATGAACACTCTAATGCTGTCTGAAACATTAGCTAAAGAAAGAGACGGCAACAACACGGCATAATACCCCAAAAATAAATCACGATAATACCGTGCCGTGAAAATCTAAAACAAACCTTATTTCCGTTTATTGTATTAGTTTAACCATGCTTTTGGTTTTGGTGAATAGTACCTATATAATTGGTGTGTAATTTGCTTTGTTTCAATATTAGAACTGTAGAACGTTTATTCCAGTTTTTTCAGTAATGGCCTATAAAAATAAGCCAAAAAGTGGATGCAAAAAATAATCATTCTGCGAAAATTATTGTATTATTTCACTTGACGAGTTTTTAATCGTTTAAGGGCGTTCGCCCACCGCCGCCGTCGCCGAGAACGATGTGACTTTGCCAAAGGAGCGATACATACATTACTATGGCCGGGTGTCCAACGTACGTCCGTTATCCGAGCGCGGTCATCTCGGCCATCGAGATTGTGAATTCGGCCCTACCGCTAGAACTCGGCCCGAGAGTGTCAGGCGACAGGCCGAAATGCCAAACAATACATAAATTCCGGCAATACAAAACACTTCTGAACTTTTTCGCTACACCGGCGCGGCGCATGGGTTTTTGTATCATGTTGGTTATGCATCGAAATTACCCGTATAAATTAAAACCACCGCGATCAGTTGCGGCAGAGGATAAACGTCCTATTGGAGTGATTCCCAACGTAGGCAATATCGCCTACTGGTGGGCGATTTAAGTAGCTTGAGGGGCGATCAAGAGTTAAAAATGATTTGGTGGCGATTTTATATTTGGTGGGTAATGGCATTCTTTGTGCACTTCTTAATTATAAACACTGCATATAAATCATCGCGCTTTATTGTCCAGATCTAGTTTTGAAGCGATTTAAAGTTTTCTGTTATAAAATTCCAAAAGATTTAATCTTACTTTTCGAGCGAAGTTGAAGGAGACCGTCTACAAGAGATTTTGAAAAAACACCCCATCCGCTTTTCCCACTCCTCAAAGCAGAATTTTGATAGGTACTTCGTGTTGAAATTTTACATACTACTTACTCTTCTTCTTCCTTGCATTGTCCCAACTCATTGCCTAGGTTGGCTGTTGGGGTCGGCTCTTCTCGTTATCAGGCTATATCTTTTTTGGTTCTGGGTATCGCTTTCGTTCAGGCCGTTTCTTTGTATTATTTTGGAGCATTGGGTCATCCCGGAGTTATTTGGTATTCCTCTGAATAACTGTCGATAAAGCTCCATAGACATTGCCTGCTTTACGTTATGGTCTGTTGGTCTCCGTCTTATGTGCCCATACCATCTCAACTGTTGTTCCTCCAGCTTACTTGTTTATGTCCGTGATACCCAGGCGACCACGAATGCGTGAACTTTTAATCCTATCTTTTAGTGATACTCCTGCCGACCATCTAAGCATTTGCATTTCTGCTGTTTCGAGCTGCCTAGAGTAGGAGTTGTACATAGTCCAGCATCGAAGCCAAACCTTATCGCGGGTCTAACAATAGTCTGGTATTTCTTTCTTTTAAGTTTAATAGGCATTTTCGGGTCACACAAGATTACGGATCACTGTTACGGATCTAAATTTCATCCATCCCACACACATCCATTTATGCACCACTTACTGCCTACATCTTATTAAAAAAAAACTTTTTGCAAAGACGGGGACCTCATCTAGCAATTGGTAAATCACCGTAGAAGGGTATGAAGCAATATCTTTGGTATGAAGGGTGTGAGAGATCGACTGAAGATTTTATTATTTGTACAACTTAATAATTTGTTTTGTTTTGTGAATAATATTCTCATTTTGTCCCCTCGTTTCATAAACAAGTGCTAAAATAAAATATTGTTTGCTTTATTATGTTCATAGAAACAATTCAATAAAATACTAATGGCTTCTCGCTGATAACAATGGGTAATTCCAATTCGCTATCAGTACGTCTAATTAAAATACAAACGCATCGTATTTTGCGTAACTAATCTCTGCATACAATATTCGGGACTTCAACTATTCTCTCTTTTATAATATAACTCGTATTTAAAAAATTGAAATATATCTGGGCTTAATGCTAGAAATGCAAATGTCAAACTTGTAAATCGATTTACTGGCGTAAATAACGCCAAAACATGTTGTGTCTTCTACATCAGTAGGTCACAATTTTATCAATCTGGTGCACCTGACATGGATATTTATATTGGTATCATTTTAGTGTGCTTTCTGGTACCTAAATCTAATTACTATAAGCTAACATAGGCACTTCTAACATTAACCCCCGATAAATACATATTTTTTTGTAATTCTCCAAATAGGCTTTTACATATTTAGATACTATTATAGTCATACAGGTGTTTTTATTTGATTATCTTTCATTCGTATTTTTTGAAGAGATGTTGTATTTGCATTTCAGTGTAGTTAAGTACATCAGCCACTTCTGCGTACATGAATTACCAATTACCTGAAATCTAGAATCTTGCTATGATCGAATATATAAAAGGTTCAGTTCTGGTATTAGAAAATTATACAAATTTTTATTTGACGATGTCTCGGTATGGATCCTACAATGACTAGCTATGTTTAGTGACCAAATCTGAAGAACTAGGCATTTCCCAACCTTCCTCCCCCGCTTTTCTTCCGCAACTTTAACATCATTAATACAGATCCCATAGATCAACTTGATATCACAATACCAATGTTTACGTCGGTGAACACTGTAATACAATCTTAGGTCATGATTTCACGAATTGTCCTTTTCTGCCGTCGATGTTGATAAATCTAAAATTGTTTCTTTTCACAATTGGTTTGGGTCTATCAATTTTTGTTCTTCAAACTTTCTCGCCGTCTGATTTGGCATTATTTCACGAGTTGAGTTTTGTAGTTTAATATTTCTTTATTTGCTGATTCCGTTCCGCTCTGTATTAGCGAATCAACTTTCTCTTGCTTTGCTTCGACCATTTCGTCTTTCTTGTGTATCTGTACGACATAATAGAAGCACTGACCTAAAAATCCAAGGAACCACGCGCTCTCAGTTCTCACGGTAAATCCACCAAATAATGTCAGCGTCGTGGAACGGTAAACGGTTTAGTAACTGGACCAAAAAATGCGTTTTTGCCATATTATGTATACAGGGTGCTAAGGGACGTACTTGACTCATTTTAAACAGTGATTCCTGACATTATTTCTAAGAAAAATGTAAAAATTTTGATCTCCTGTGACTTATTAGGCTTTGCAAAAAATATTTTTGAATGATTTTTTTTACTTAGTAACGTAGTAACAAAACATCTTATTATTATTTTTATCTTACGTGTTACGCAAAATAAAATTGGTTGCCAGGTTCTTGATAAACTGGATTGCGTTTTAATAAAGCTACATATTTTAATATTTGCTTGTAGTGTTTCGGTCGTTATTCTTATCTAAGACGAAATAATTTGTGTTTTTTTATCGCTGTTGAAGCATATGCTTTTAAATAATATTTTTTTGTCTAAATATAATTTGCTTTAAAATAATGTATGGAGGGTACTTGATCATAAAATGATTCTTCCTGGTTTCTGGTCCCGATTTCGTTTGGAAACTAGCAGGAGTATAATAAAGTTTCATAGGTTGAAATTTGTTATGCATCTGTCGGTTGACGTTTTAAAATGATTTTTTTTATTGTGAATTTTGTTCATGTTGGTGCACCAACGTTTGTCTTCTTAATGACATTGATGACTTCAACGTTGCCTAGTGTCAATCCAAGGGAGTCTGCTATGCCTCAATTCATAGGACTATCCCATCAAAACCGTGCCAACAATTCTCCAATTTCAAACCGTTTCAACAATTCTCCAATTTTTCCAAAAAAGAAATTTCCTCACTTATTCGAATGAGAATAGGACATTGTTCCGTTCCTTCTCACATTTTTAAAATTCATATCATTGACTCCCCGTATTGTACATTCTTTGGTCTAGAAGTGGGAACTTACTTTTTGATTGTCCCTCTCGAAACAAGTATTCTTCTTCTATCAAGCCTTATCTAAAATTGCCTCCCTCCCCATTCAACATCTCTTCTCTTCTAAATATGAAATAGAATCCAATCTTCTATATTATTTTGAAATCTGTTGAATTGAATAAAATTAATATCTTAATTAATCTTTCCTCTCTCCTCTACAATTAGAAATGATGCCTAGAACACTCTCGAAGGGTGAAAGTCAGAAAAAAAAAGAAAAAAACATTGCTTAGTGTTTAAAATGTAAACGTCAAACTGACAGGCCAACTTGTCGCATAGCGCTCGGTGTGAATGGCCTAATGACACGTCAACACCTTTGCCACAAAAGTCTCGCCGACGAACATTTCACTCCCATTTGAATGGCTCTTTTTTTTTCTTTTGTACTCTGTGTGCGGAATTTGATAACTACAACAGGATACGTTACAATTATTACATTCACACATCGATGCTCGTTCTTTTCTATTTATGTTAATAACGAATCAGTTTGAAATTCATATTTTTCCATCCCATTTTTCTTTCTTTTCAACAGCCACGTGACTTTTCAGTTGAGTCAATACGTAATAATTAATAATCTGTTTGTTCATGTTTGTATATATATTCTAATGTGCTCGTGACATCCAAATAGAGTTCGCTGATTTCATACATAATAATTACGACATGTTTGTGTGGTAATAACTCATATAACTAAATTATCTTCCGGACGCCAATCAGTCATATCACCACTCTGGCGAAGTTCGGATAGCGGGGATTTTGTTACTATCTTGTGGAGAAAAAAACAGTTAACTCTCGTGGAATTTGCGAAACGGTAGTGCCCTTGAACAACAACATATGTAATATGTGCTAACATATTGTTAGCACATATTTACATTTGAATAAATTGAAAATAGTTATATTTAAGTTAGTCTTACTAAACTCTAACGCATGTCTGACGTGTGTGTTAAATTAAAATAGTATATTTTCAGTATAAGTAGGTAGATGTCATTAATAATAATTATTAGAAAACTTCAAGATATGCTTTATTTAAAAAGTTACCAATCCTTTGAATAAAAAATAATAATTTAATTTCTGTGATATTAAAATAAAAGTGTTAAAAATGCGTGGATTAGTGCGATTGTTCGTGTACATAGTTACTATTGGCTTCATTGTCACCATGCTGATTTTCATCTCTTCAAATAAATACGTGGATGGGTCTTCGATCAACGAGAGGAGATTTGGAGAACCATACAACAGATTGATACAGAAGAGAGAGGATTCGTTCCTCCAGGTAACTGCGGAGGATGCGTTGGACCCTGTTAAAGTGACGCCGGCGACGCCCGTGATAAAGTTTGATCTTTTACAACAGGACAAAGTGGAACTGATCTCAGATGAAAATTTAGAAAGGAGGAATAAAGTTAAAGAGGTAATAATCTTATGATACTATAACGTTAACTATAAGTTCTTACAGTGAAAATGTTAATACAAAATGGTTAACAAGAAAATTATGTTAAAAAAATTAGCAGCCCAGATTCAACTTTTATGAAGTTTATTTATTTAGGGATTATCAATTAAAAATCTTACGAAAATATTCAACTAAGTCCGTGATATCATTC
Organism: Glyphotaelius pellucidus; assembly: GCA_936435175.1. NCBI lineage: Eukaryota > Metazoa > Arthropoda > Insecta > Trichoptera > Limnephilidae > Glyphotaelius > Glyphotaelius pellucidus. The sequence goes on along the minus strand of OW386545.1, from coordinate 6,301,693 downwards.
AGGTGGGTCCCTGATCATTTTAGAAACTCCATTATTATTTGGTTTATTAATTGTTTTTGTGTTTAATTTTTTAAATTTAAATTTAATAATGTTATTTTTAAGTTCTGCATTACGTATTTTAGTTTTTTTGCCTTCAAAATTGAAATTTATAATCATATAAATAAGTCGTTTCGAACTGGTCTAACCGAAGTTTGGCCCTGTAAGCTGAAATTATAATAAAAAACTAAAATACTCGCAGAACTTAGTAATAACGTTATTAAATTTAATTTAAATTATATTTTAAAAATGGTCGTTGTTTCTAAAATTGTGAACTTCTTTTATCTAAGCGTGATTTCTTTTTGGGGTATTATGCTGTGTTGCGCTACCTCATTTTTTAGCTAAAGTTTCGGAAAGCATTACAATGTCCATCATCAGGTTGCCCTGTGTAATGTGACTTACAAATCTGCCCTGATGATGAACACCATAATGCTGTCCAAAACGTAGGCTAAAGGAGGTAGCGCAACATGGCACAATACTCCAAAAGTAAATATCGATAGTGAAAATCTAAAATCGTGTCTAGTTTTATCTTGTTTTTGCAGTGTACTTTTGTTTTAACACTAGAAAGACCGGGTACTGTTCCATACCTATAAAGACCACGACCGTCAATTTGACGGCTGATCACTTTTTTTCAAATTGACAGGCGGATATGGGTACCGCCGCCCCGGGAATCATTTATTGGATAACCAATACCTCTGCCACAGGACACTCCAAGTGGTTCGCTACGTTTGATGACTTAGCAGGGGTGTCCGGGTTCATTAGGGTAGGTTTGTATGGCCTAGGTGGCGAATACGTTTGCCCACCCACTGCGTAGCGGACCGGGTCGGGAGACGCTTGTTGAGGGAAACCTAATTTGGACCTCTCCAGCAGGATCTCTCTCGACCCGTCGCCTTGCACCGCAGTAGGAGGGATGGATTCATTCGTCCGTCATTCCTGGATACATGTACCAATTTTTCCTATTCACCGCTCACACTTTTTTCTTTCCTAGAACTTCCTCTCCTTCCTTTCTCTGAAAACACCAATGCACACATAAATGCACACAGCATCCCCAAAGATGACAAAGGCCCTGAGGGTTTATTTTTCTTCAGGACTTCCTGGAAAAAAAAAACATGTGAGTGCAAAATGCTCTAATTTTGGTACATGTGTTATGTTTGTACAATTTCGATTTACGTTACTCTTTTTTATAAAATCGAATGCACTCTCCGCAAACGGGTTTCTAACAATTATCACATGTGCATTTATTTGGTATTTCTTACATTTTTTATTAATTTGGCACTGTCGTCTTTCTGAAGTTTCATTTTCCGGTTGCGTTCCTTTTTCATTTACATAAACTCCACAAAAAAACCCTCAGGGCAACTCCACAAAAAATTATTCCACTCAGGGCATTTGTCATCTTTGGGGATGCTGTGTGGAGGGTACCTAAAGGAAAAGAAAGAAGAATAAGTTCTGGGAAGGAAATGAGATATGAGGGGTGGGTAGGAAACTGGGAGTGCTCAAAAGTGGCGGACGTATGAATCCATCCCCACCACTGCGGTGCAAGGCTATGATCCGATAGTCCTGCTAGCGAAGTCAAAAAATCATCTCTGCTGATCTGGTCTGCCACGCAGTTGTTTGGCAGACGCATCTGCCGCCAAGATCCGGTTAAAACTAACCTTACGAACCCGGGCGCCTCTGCTAAGTCACGAAACATTGCGAACCTCTTGGGGTGACCTATGGCGGACGTGTTTGCTATCCAATAAATGATTCCGATAGTTCTTCAGGAGCTAATGTAACTGGATCAGGTCTGTTATTTGTATACTCTGTCCTTCTCCAACAATTCATAAAATAAATTTGGGCGAGAAATATATTTTTTTGGTCTTTTTATAAATTATGTGACAGTGACCAATTAATATGCAGATCGAGTTCGAATGATACGCGATACCAAAAGAGACACACATATTAGTACTATCATAAACGAGGAGGAATGGGTATGTTGTAAACTTGGGTAAAGAAGGTTGTAAACAAACCCAGCCTTACGGCCCAAACAGTCACATTGACGGCGGCGGTCTTTGTAGGTATAATTCAATATATCTCAAAAAGTATAAATGACACGTACCTGTTTTTTTCACCATAGTTGTAAAACCATAAATCATGAAATGTTAAAAAATATCATACCAATACAACAATAATTAAACATTATATCTTAAAATTACTTCGAGCTGCCGTCAAAATGACTGCTCCGGTCTTTCTAGCGTTAAAGCAAACATTACAAAATACTGCATAACCCGACTATATATGAATTCCTCTTCCTTTCATGTTTTTAAATGTTCATTCAAAGCGGAAAATTTTGCTTGCGCGATGATGGTGGACTTGGCTATCAGAGTATTTAACCCATAAGGCCTGGATGGGAACCCGGCGCTTTTGACCACTCAGCTACTTACTGGTATCTGACCCCTCTTTTGTTTTTTTTTCTTGGTGCCAAGGCTTGTCTAAAATGTTAATGAATCTGGAACAAAGACTTATACTTCTAAATCCTAATGATCAATATTTAAACGTTATATCACTTAAAAATCCTAATGATCAATGTTTAAACGTTATATCACTTAAAAATCCTAATGATCAATGTTTAAACGCCGTTGTTATATCACTTAAAAATCCTCATGATCAATGTTTAAACGTTATATCACTTAAAAATCCTAAATGTTTAAACGCCGTCGTTTTATCACTTAAAAATCCTAATGATCAATGTTTAAACGCCGTTGTTATCCTAATGATCAATGTTTAAACACCGTTGTTGTATCACACCTGACAAGCTTACGAGACAAACATATTTACAAATATATTGGAATAAAACAAACATCTCAGTAAAGTCCGTGGTACATTTTGCAATGGTTTTCACAAAAATATTGACGCCGGATAAATTAACTATTCAAAATTCGTTATTTCAATTTTATTTTTATTCTATTGAATACGAGTTGATTTTCTATTGAGTATCCGATGTATGATGATATTTCGTGCGTTTTGTGATGTTTGGTTCGTGACACATCTATGACAATTTATATTATAAACAATGAACAAACACTTTATTCTAAACTATTGTTTGTTTTTAATTGTTTCAAATCCAATGTCAAACTTGTCGTGATTCGGTGAAGTTGTAATAATGCAATGGAATATTTTAAAGCCAACAACACTATTCGAGTTTTTTTTTAACATTGTTTTATTTATAATTTTAGAATAAATTTGGGTATGAAAAACTCTACATATGTAGGGTACATTTATAATGCTGCGTATAAACAGGGGGAAAAAAGCGCGAATCATGAATTATGGGAAACGAACGAACGAAGCGAAATGCCGCTTGCTGTTGTTTCGTTCCTTTCCCATAATTCGTGGCTCGGTTCGCACTTTTTATTCTGTTTGTGCGCTGCATAACGTTCCCCTCAATTACAATAATATTGAAAAATGCGAATAGGAAAGTACAAATAAACACAAAGAATTCACATTTAAAAAATAATCATTACTGAACCATTAGAATGGCCACCACATTGAAAAGAGAACGGAAAGTGCAAACAAATTTACAGACGAAATGCAAAACGGTCGAGTTAAAACAGATCTTCACACAGGAGGTCCTAACAAAAATACATACTTTCCCTCAGGACACGTCTTCTCGTGTAACATTCCCGTTAAATCCTGTAAACGCCATCCACCGACCACAAGCTTTGTCAAAAGTCGAGTTTGGAAATAGAAGTACCTATCCTATTAGGTAGAGCTTTTTATAGGCTATAGTATAATCACTGGCCATCGGATATGTAAGCATTTGCATTGCTTAAGAGCCTTGTCTTTTTATGGTGAGGAAAGGCTATTTTTATATTCCTTTATAACACTGTATAATATATTTTAAAAATGTATACATTTTGTAAAAAACGTACAAATATTAATAAATAAAAATAAAACAATTTTTTTTTCAAATATGTATTCAACGTCCATTTTTGAGCCCAAATTTTGACTGAACACTCCTCAAATGCACAAATACGCTCTTCCCAACGCAACTCTCCGACCAAAAGGCGTATCGAGCGTTATCACTTAGCTGATCTCTCGCTGAGACTCTTTGACCGCAAGTGCATATTTTAGGCTTTTTTGGTCGTTAGTGCATATTTGAACCCTTTATCGTCATTGATGAATATTTCATTCTTCAAAATATGAACTGTTTAAATTAGAAATGAAGAATGAAATGAAAGTGATGTCATGTCATTTCTGAAGAACCGATTGTTTTCCTATAGAACATATTTTCATTTCTTTAGTGCATATTTTGGCTTGTTAGAGCATATTTGCATGCACACGATGTTTAATAATCACGGTTAGACTACGCAGATATTGCATTTTACTACACTCTACAAATAATCATAAAGCTCGTCGAACTATTCTAATTGTACCATTTAATTTATCATAATGGCCGCATGCTACTTGTTGAACGAAGCGTGCAGCAAATGTATCATGAGGTCACGAGTAGGTGCTGCAATTAAGCACATATATACCTACCATTTTCAATATAAGCTAGACATAAATATATACATTCCATATCGATGTACATTTTGGTGACTTCATCGCTAAGTTGAAAATATTCCTGGGGCGGGTTGTTTAACAGAAATTCAAATGCAACATTGTCATCAAATGCCATACAGCGCCATTTTGTTTTTTTTTCATTTGAAAGGTCCCAGTAAAAAGCTAACAAGCTTAACAATATTATATTCTTCCTCTTCTACTGATCACAATTTCTTCACTAGCTGAAACGAACCTAGAATCGGCACTTAACGTGAACCTTTCAACTTTAAAAAAATATATATCGGTGAATGGCATTTGATAGCTTTGTCACATGCAGGGCTGGGCAGTATTTGAAATACTTGTAATTGAAATACAAATACGTATTTTGTATTTGTATTTCAATTACTTCCTAAAAATGTATTTTGTAATTGGTATTTCAATTACCTGATGCTGAGGTGTTTTGTAATTTGTATTTCAAATACAGCTTCAAAAACATTTAGCCATCTTAATAATGATAATGAAAAATAAACTGACATAGATTATACATAGATTAAAAACGCTAGAATCCAGAGCAATATATGTTAATATTTAGAGTTGGAAACACTGTACGTCAAAGCAAGTATCTTGTCAATTGTCGTTTTCATCGTTTCGCTGTATTTATTCAAGAAGACGTGAGTTAACTGATAATTGATAATGGACGATCAAATTCCGTCAAATCCACAAAACTTTACAAGTGGAGCGGAGATGAGATGTATCTTCTGAGCAATATGGTTGGTCAATTTTTGCACGTCTCTGTTTCACTCTGCTGAGCTTTGCTTCTATGGAAACGCACTCTTAGATAAGGGCACAAACGACAATTTATTGCAATCAAAGGTTCTACCAAAACTTGACTCGACTCGACTTGAAAGTATTTTGTATTTCGTATTTTAAATACATGCGAAAAAGTATTTTTTAATCTGTATTTTGATTACCGCAAAGTATGTATTTTGCTCAGCCCTGGTCACACGTGAATTTCTGCGAAACAACTGGGCCTTGGTGAAAGACCACCATTCAGAATAGAACCTCTGAACAACGATATCATAGCATTGACAGTTATTTTGACATACGGTCTAAACGTGTTGTTGTTTCATCCAAGTAGGTATCTGTGGATGGTCTTCATTTTCTCATTATCTACTACAATAAAACTAAATAATTATGTTAGTCATAATTATTTAGCATTAAAAAGAATAATTTGTTATGATGAATAATAATTATTAATGTTGTAGATGGTTGACAATATGAAATTTGAAATACGTGGCAGAGGTAAAGAAGATATTTACGGGGTATCGCAACATCACTAATATCAGAATCATAGAAAAATAGTTCTGACATAAAAGCGTACCCCTCATGGGCCGGTAAGGAATCAACATGAACCGAGAGCTGTAAGACCCTGCGCGGAAAAGTCCCACGTGGACTACTTTAGCGAACTTTGTTTTTGTGCACAGGGTCATTCATATAGCACTCGGTTTATGTAGATTCCTTACCGGCCCATGAGGGAGTCTCCTTAGATATGTGAATACCGCACTAGACTACCATACTCCAATCTCCGGAGCCACCGGAACAATGACAAGGTTAGAAGCTGAAAGCGGTATAAAGGATAAATGAGAGAAGGGAAAAAGTTGTTCACGATGAAGCAGAGCGGTTTTCCGTAATCATACTGGTTTTCACTAACATATTAATTTATACTTTTGATTGTAGCTAATGACTATGTGGTTATCCATTATATAAATGAAGCACGTTACTTTGTTAATACATACTTTTTTTTTACTCACCGACTGTTTTCGGAATAACCGTTCCTTCCTCAGGGCAAAATATACTTACAAAACAAGGGGTGAATATAATATATAACTTAGTGTTGAGGTGAATACACTAGGAATTAGTGAAGAGTTGTGGGAGGAGGTAGAACGAATGGTGAAAGGGAACATGTCTAAGATGGGACTGTAAGATTTTTTTGTTTGTTTATTGATAATACTCATACTAATTATTATCAAGGGATTTCTTAATTTCTAAGGCTTCTAAGTTATCTAAGCGTTTTTTTTAGAATTAATATGAGGAATATTTTGTCCCCTTATTTTTTTTCAAAACTATAATTGTTTTCGATGATATGGTTAGCGAAATCGGAAAAATTATTATCATTAAGACACCTTAAATTATCTTTGAATTTAATATCCAACTTACGAATTTTTTCTCGATATAAAATGAGGAACAGTCAATACATTTTAGTTTATATATGTATTGAAATGATTAAATTTATGGCCCTTATCTTTAGGGTTCCTCAAAAAATTACCGATAATATTTCTTGCATAAACGGCTGGTTTAATATTATGTTGTGTACACATGCGGTTCTCGCGGTAAATTTGTCGTGTAGCCTTACATGGGAGATTTGTGCAACATTGAACTTAAAAATTATTAAAACATAAAAAAATTATTTTATAAGTTTTTTTACATTGGCTCCGCACAGGAGGAGGAAAAAAATCACTCAGGGCCTTTATCATGGGGATGCTGTGTGGAGGGTATTTTCAGGAAAATGAAGGAGAGGAAGTTCTGGAAAGGAAAAGGGTATGAAGGGTGGGTAGGAATCTGGGGGTCATGTGTCTAGGAGTCCACTACGGCGCAAGGCGAGAGGTCGAGAGAGACCGGCTGGAGAGCTCTAGGTTGGGTCTCCCTCAATTAATCTCTTCCGATCCGGCCCACCACGCAGTAGGTGGGCAAAAGTATTGGCCGCCAAGACCTAGACAAACCTCACCCCATGGACCCGGGCACCCCTGCTAAGTCATCAAACGTAACGAACCACTTGGGGTGACCTATGGCAGGGGTGTTGGTTATCCAATAAATGATTTCCAGGGCGGCGGTATCCATATCCGCCTCCCAAATTGACTATAAAAATAAAATATTATATTTTCCCTAATTTGATCTTATCAAGAGTTTAATAAGGAAATTGGATTGCGAGTAGGAAAGTGATACCCACAACAAATTGTTCTCAGCCAAGTTTGTCTGTTCTTGCGGTTGAATTTGTTGTTACAAACCGCAGATCTGTTTTGATATTGATACTGTAGTAATAATAATGACCGTCCCCTTCTTCAGATGCGTTTCCATCCTAACTATAGTTAATACATTATTAATGTTTATTATTTCCCGTAATCTATGCGACTTGTTTGCGGTCGACAACCGGTTGTCCTATTTACGGAACAATATACATCTTTATCATATTATAACGCGTACATTATTTCTTTATTGTGATTTTATGAATTACTAGCGAGTTCTCGGCAAGCGTTGCAATGCCACTAATAAAGAAATTGTTTCTCCCTGCGTGTATTTTCCCATTTATTCCGTTCCCCTTTCGCCCCCCTTCCCCTCCTATGTCTCCTTCCCCTCCCATGTCTCCTTCCCCCTCACGCGTTCCCCTCCCCTTTCCCCTCTCCCCTCTCTCCTAAATTTGATTGATTGTTTAGGTACATAAAAATGTTTGTTTATTCTTTATGCATCTTAAACTATTCATCCGTTTACGATGAAACTTTGGTGATTTGATGTTCGCATAACCGCGATAGTTTTTATATATAATAGTGAGCTCTGGCGTTACGAAATTATTCCTTGTACTATTCATCCGATTGCGACGAAATTTTGGTGAGTTGTTGAGCGCACGCCCAGGGAGTGGGGAAGGCGGGTAAGAGGAAGAAGACGAGGGAGGGAATGGGGAGGCGAAGGAGGAACGGGGACGAATGCGAAAGGACACTGCGCAGGGAAAATTTATCTGAAAAGTGGCAGTGCAACGCATGCCGGGAACTCGTTAGTTATTAATAAGTTAACAGTTTTACTGGCCTATTGCTGTAAAACTTAAGTTAACTGTAGATATTTCTAACGATTTGTCATATTAATTACGAATTTGTGTAAGTTTTTGTGATGAAATTTTTTATTTCAATTCAGAGGTCATTTTTCATTGCATTGCGATTTTTTTGTACCTTGAATCTAGATTTTATTCATAGCCTTGGATTAATTCTTCCTCAGAAATAGAAAATTTGTTTAAACTGAAATTATTTACGAACCTAAATAAATTATGTGAAGGCACACAAATAATATGAAAAAATAAATGAATTTCTCAATCTTGACATTTGTAAGTCTTTTTCTATCTCAACGTTAGTACTACATCCTCCAAAAATAATATAAAAAAACTGAGATATGGCATGGAAGCGTGTCGAGAGTTTATTTATTTACATTATTAAACACCTACATATACTGGCTCTTACAAACATGTGATAGGCATAATAATTTTATGGAACGGTAAAATATGCTATTTAAATTATACAGAACCCATGCAAAAGAATGTATTACGCTAACAATGATTATTATTATTGAGGTATGTTATTATAGTCTTTTTATAACTGTATTCCGTGCAATTGAACATATCTACTACTGAGAAAGTATTGCCAACTGCATGCATTCTAGATACAAGCTACGACAAAATTGGACGGAGATATCAAAGCGGCTGAGCCATCTCCCTTGTTTATATTATTATTAACTGAAATCCCTGGCGTTACCTGGGCTTTACACAGTGTTTGCCGAAATCAGAATTAGATAGTGACCTTTCCTTTTGTTTTGAAGGTCAAGGGTGCAAAATAAAATTCTTCAATTTTAGAGTAAAACTGTAGATTTATATAAAAATCAAACCAACGCCGCCCGCTCGGTGATTCATCAGGGTAGTGTCATCTGCATTTCGGAGATTTGAGATTTTTTGGCCACCAATGGTTATTCCACCTCTCCATCCATCAAGAACCTTACGCATTATGTATTCACCATATATATAATAACGTTGGTGAAAGGATGCATCCTTGAGGTACCCCTTTTTTCACTTTGAATTTATCCGATTTTGGGGTGTCAAACAGGTTTCTAATCGTCTATGCGAGGTGTTTAGGAGCTCCCATCTCCTTGAGTATTTCCCAAAGATGCTTCTAATGTACCAAATTAGAAACCTAAAGAACCAAATTAGCATTATTGTTGTTGTTATTGTTTTTTTTCTGTTATCGTTGTTAAATGTTATTTTTTTCGTTTCCAGATGATGAAACATGCCTGGGACAATTACAAGCTTTACGCGTGGGGCAAGAACGAGCTCCGGCCCATCTCCAAGAGGGGCCACACCTCCAGCATCTTCGGCTCCTCCAACCTCGGAGCTACCATCTTGGACGGGCTGGACACGCTGTACATCATGGGCATGGACAAGGAGTTCAAGGAGGGCAGGGATTGGATTGCGGAGAACCTGAACATGGATACTATTGTAAGTTTATGAAGTGAAACTTCTGTAGCACGGCTGTGATTTGGATTTCGGATGAAACGGAAATGACGATTAGTGCACCTGCGACGCATCAACTGCGCTCATCGGCCGCTTTGATAATGATGTCACTTTTAATGGCTATTCCTATTGGTTGGGATATGAAACGGAAATTACGCGGGTCTGCGCTCATTGGTCGCTTTGATTATGACCTCACTTTTCAAGTAGTGGTTGAGATTGTTTTGGTTAAGTTTCGCTTCTACCGCGTGTAAACTGCACTCGAATTTTTTTTTACATTTACTTCATACAGAAGCCTCTGAGGAAAATAATTCCCCTCAGGGCCCATGTCATCTTTGGGGATGCTGTGTGGAGTGTTTTTAAGAAAAGAAGAAAAGAAAGTTCTGGGAAGGAAAGATGCGTGAGGGGTCGGTAGGAATTTGGGGTTCAGTGTATCGTATGAATCCACCCCCCAATGGGGCGCAAGGCGGTGGGTCGAGAAAGGGGTCGAAAGGTCTCCTTCAACCAGTCCCTCCAGATCCGGCCTGCCAAGCACTTGGTGGGCAGATGCGTTTGCCGCCTGAATACGGACAAACTTCACCCCGGGCATTCTTGCTAAGTAACCAAACGCAGCAAATCACTTGGGGTGATCTATGGCAGAGGTGTTGGTTATACAATAAATGTTTTCCAGGGCGGCGGTACCCAAACCCGCCTCCCAAATTGAAGATATTTAATCATCAAAATACTCATTTCTGTTGCGTAACTCTGGTTTGATTTACTCAATTTTGCTTCGAATTTAAGTGTCATTTCAAAATTGGAAATAATTGTGAAGATTAAGTAGATTAATTAGAAGATTAAGGATGGGTTGTTTCAAAAAATTTGATGGATTCATCAAATATTTGAAGTTGATTTTCACGTTCTGTGTAGGTTCTATTCAAGTTCTGTTATTATATCGTTAAAGGACAGTTGCTTCACAAAACTGAACTATTTCAGTGACTATTCACAGAACATGAATAGAACTTACACAGAACGTGAAAATTAACATCAAATATTTGATGAATCCATCAAATTTTTTGAAACAACCCGTCCTAAGTATCTACCTATAATATAGAATTTTTTTACTAGCTAATTATTTAAATTTTCTATTTTGTAGTAAAGACAAAATGAAAAAAAAAAAAAATTTTTTTTTTGGTCACTATAATATTTTCAAGTGGAGCAAAGTGATTAGTATAATATTAGAAATCTTTTACTTGATGTTCGACTTCTCTTGCCAATTAATGTACGAGTATCTTCTTTTCGCATTTAATTATCAGATGATTTAATTAGTACTTCGATAACTTTATCTCATAAGTAGTCTATAGACCTTAACCCCTCGGGCCTCGGAAAAATTTGTCAGAAGGTCAAAATATTTCCGCTTTGCAATAAAATTCAAATAAATGGAATATTTCTGAATGTATCCGAAAATTAATAATGGCTTTTGAAAGGTGATGAAATTCGTTTTTTGAATTTTGTAATTCTATTTAAACGTAATTTTTTTAATGCAACATGAACAGGTTTTAAAGATGGCTCACCTTAGGTTTTTTTACTAAAATTACTGATAACTAGGAGGCGGAATGCGGAGGCAAAACGAAAGAGCCGCTAATTATTAAAGGCAAAACAATTAAATTATCGTTATTTGACCGGTAGGGGGGAGGGGGGTATGTTTCCATCCCAGTACAATAGACCCATATCCCATTACGCCCCCCCCCCCTTTGCCTAGCTGGGCGTTTTAAGATCTCATGCACAACTGGTACAACAACGTGCGCTGTACGCCAGTCGCTCTGTTATGGAGGGGGCGTAATGGGATATGAGACGGGGAGGTGGGATGGGAAATGGATATGGGGCACGGAATGGGACTCAATCGAAACCAGTTTGTGGACCCCCACTTACAACTTGTGAACCCCCATTTCTTTATCGCGCCTACGTGGACCCGCATTGGGTCTCCCGTGGACCCCTAGGGGTCCACCTGGACCACTTTGGAAATCTCTGGTTTAGATCATATTTCTCACCATGATAGTAAGGAAGACACAACCATTTCTGTGGGGCCTATGAAAAGCTAACAAATTTGAATTTGTGTAATTCTTTAAAAATATTTTTATTGTATGGATTTGATCAATTTTTTTATCTGTGTTTTCAGGTCAGCGATCTGTCTGTCTTTGAGACCACAATCAGGTTCATCGGTGGCCTCCTCACCTGTTTCGCCCTCACCGGAGACACTCTGTTCAGAGATAAAGCTCAGCATGTTGCCGAGAAGTTGCTGCCGGCTTTCTCCACACCCACAGGAATCCCACATTCGCTCATCAATCCGAGTACTGGGGTAAGAGACAAAGGCCTTCAATACAAATTATTAACATTAGTAATAAATGTTATTTTGGCAGAACAAAATGGCGGGTTTAATACCCTTTTCACAATATAATATATATATTGAAAAATCTTTCCTCCTTCCGCGTTTCATGTTATTCCCTTAATAAATAATAGCTCACTCCCTTAAAAGTTTACCCAAGTTATGAGTCTGAAGGGTATAGGGAGGGGAAAGAGATGGGAAAGTACCTCACACCAAATACGGTCAAATTCATTTCAAGCAGCGTTTCAATTCTTCAAATTCACCAGGGCGATACTAAGAATATCTACCACTCTGGAACTTGCCGTAAGAATATTATAAATACATTATTTTATATATATTTATTGTAAATGTGAACTTACACAATTTTAATTGCGCACACCGGAAGTCGAACCTGCGATCTCCACATTTAGAATCAAGGACCTTATCCCTCTACCACGGAGACTTACTTTCCATCAAGATTCGACATTGACAGTTGACACTTTAGGTGAATCGGTGTTCCTTCATTCTCTTTACATTTCCTAGAGCTGCATGTGTTTCCTGAGGTGACACAGTGTCCTGTCTTTAGTCCTGCTAGCTCCCTCAAAAAGTTTCTGACAATGTTGAGCAGTACATAGTTCATCCTATACCGCCCCTGATCATCAATATTTTTTTAATATTAAGTTTCAAATTTCCATCCGTATCATGTTTATTTATTATGTACTTTTGGTGTTTAGATCAGTAAAAACTACGGCTGGGCAAGTGGGGGCAGCAGTATACTTTCTGAGATCGGGACGCTGCATCTGGAGTTTGCGTACCTCAGCGATGTGACCGGCAACCCCATCTATCGGGAGAAGGTGGAGCGAGTGCGCCGAGTCCTGAGAGACATGGAGAAACCCCGCGGCCTGTATCCCAACTACATCAACCCCAAGACAGGGAAATGGGGGCAGCGTGAGTTATATTAAGTCGCATACTAATCTGTGCGCTGTAACCTTAACTATAACCTTTACCATTATAAAAATTAAGTGTGTAGTTTGGAGCCGACGTCTGTCAGTTTTTGCTGTGAATCAAAGGGCACTCTATGCTGGCTCGCCATTACGGTGGTTACAATGGCTTAGACACTATAGTCTGGTTACTGTGTCTACATACAGCTTGCAGATAAGTACGCGGCTTTACGCATTATTAATTCTTTTTTTTCAAAGTCTCCTTAAAACAGTATTACATTAAAATATTACAGAGATTACAATGTAGAACATATAAATATATCACAATTGTGCAATAGATGATTAGTGTGATATACAGTGGGTAATAACATGTGCCGCTTTTTGTTTTAGGCTGATTTTGTGACAGTTTTTTTAGCAATTGTGAATTTAGGAATTTCACTTGAAAATCTAATTTCGCAGGAATAAACTTAACACAAGTATTTTATATAAATGTTTATTGTAAAAACGCATTAGAGCTGTTAACCTAACAAAATACATTTCTCTTTTGAGATTTGCGTCTAGTGTTACATTCATAGAGATTCAAATTGATAGACGAGCCCCGTAAATTGCTGGCTGCATATGAAACTTAACTGTCCCAATCCGACGGGGGTCCCAATCCGACGGGGTCATAGTTTATGTAAAATCTCACTTAAATCATATAGTGTCGGAAACTTCAGTTGACCATGCAAATTGCCTCAAAGTCTCTATTGACAACTTAAATATCTTCGCCATATATCGTTCCCCTAAATCCAATAACGTCTCCCCTTTTCTCTACTCGCTCGAAAAAAAAATCGATGACACCACTAAGGATCTCATCATAATCGGTGACATCAACATAGACATCCTAAACGAAGACAGCCCTCATACTACTACATACCTAAACCTCATGGGTCTGCATGGCCTTATACCATACATCAACATACCTACCCGAGTTACACTCACTACTAAGACATGCATAGATCACATCATGGTCAGAACTAAGCGAACCGCTAAATCGATTGTATTTGAATCTACCGTAACAGACCACTACTCAACCATCCTAGAATTACACAACTCAAAATCTACTCCCCCTAAGTCCAGTAATCCCTCTCATAACATTGTAAACATGGATTATCTGATAAAGTCTGTAGAACGAGAAAAATGGGAGTCTACCCTGCTTTCTGAAAATGTCAACACAGCTCTTGAAATTTTTTCTGCATCACTAACTGCCCACATTAACCAAGCGTCTTTCCCCACCAATACACAGCCTCCAATAAAAAAAAGAAACTGAAACCTTGGATTACGAACGGCCTTATCTTCTGCATACGTAAAAGAGACAGACTACATAAACAAGCACTTAATAATCCAGACCCCCAAGTCTTACGTTTCTATAAAAAGTATCGTAACATCTGCAATAACCTGATAATAATAACCAAACAAAAATATTATTAAAAAAAATTGAAGATTCAGGATATGACAGTAAAGTAATCTGGAACGTAGTCAACGACATCTCAGAAAATAAAAAAACCTCACTCAACATTCAATCACTACTCATTAACGGTAAAAATATCCAAGTCCACGAAGACCCAAAAACCTTAGCCGATCACGCCAACCATTACTTCAGTAACATCGGCATGAACTTAGCCAAAAAAATTCTTAAAACCACAAATAAAACCGAAAATCTTCTAACTTCACAGGTAAAACAGCAGAACTCTCTTCATCCCACCCTTATCCTAGCCCCCACATCCACTAAAGAAATTGTTGACACAATACTCTCTATAAAAACAAATAGTGCTGCAGGTATTGATAAAATTTCACCTTACATACTAAAACACATAGCTCACTTTATTTCCACACCGTTAAAACATATTGTAAATCTAAGTTTCAAAAGCGGCTCCTTCCCTAATCAACTAAAACATGCAACGGTGATTCCAATCTATAAGAGTGGCGACAAAACAAATATCGAAAACTACAGACCCATTTCTTTGCTAAGTGTCTTATCAAAAATCATTGAAAAAATTGTTAAAAGTAGACTTATCTCACATTTGGAAACCCAGAAGATTCTCTCACCCAATCAGTTTGGCTTCCAAAAAAAAATTAGTACAGAATCTGCAATCTTAGACTTGACTGAGAACATCACCAACAGCCTGAATGAAGGCGATTCCTGCCTAGCCATATTCTTAGACTTAGCCAAAGCATTCGACACGGTTTTCCACCCCATTCTTCTGGAAAGACTATCTCAAATAGGCATCCGGGATTCAACTCTTAACTGGTTCTCCTCGTACCTAACTGGAAGATCACAAACCGTGAAAATTAACAACATAGCTTTAAGCAACCCTTTACCAATCCAATTCGGAGTTCCACAAGGAAGTGTTCTAGGCCCTATTTTGTTCCTCATATACATCAATAAACTCTGTAACCTACCCATAACCGGAAAAATAATATTCTTTGCAGATGACACTGTGCTTATAGCTCGACATAAAAATTGGAAAGGAGCATTCGACATAGCTCAATACGACATAGGTCTTGTAAAGAATTGGTTAGATGATAATCTCCTCACCCTCAATGTTGGTAAAACTAAATTCTTAACCTTCAGTCTATCTGCTGCAACCCAACCTTCTATCAATCAGAAAATAACAATTCACTCTTGTCCAAGTCCCTACTCTTCCTGTACTTGCCCAAATTTGGAAAAAGTATCTCATATAAAATACCTGGGGGTCCTAATTGATCACCATCTTCTTTGGGATCAGCACTTAGCCAGTCTAACTCCCCGAATTCGCAAGCTCTCTTATGTTTTTCGAACTCTAAGAAATATACTTACTCCTATAACACTAAAAACGGTTTACTATGCTCTCTGCCAATCCCAGTTAGCATATGGCATCATAATTTGGAGCGGCTGTGCTCTTAATTTTATTGATCCTCTGCAAAAAGCCCAAAAAACGATTTTACGTGCTATCAACAAGCGACCAACAAGATATTCCTCCAATAGACTGTTCACAGAATATAATGTCTTAAACATACGGCAACTTCATCTAAAATTTACACTAACACATTTCATGTTCAAATACAAGAAAAAAACTCTCTTACATCACAGTTACACCACCAGAACAATAACCAAACGACACTACAATGTTCCTACACTACGCACTACATCAGCTCAAAGACATTTCATGTACCTAGCTCCTAAAATGTTTAACCTTCTCCCCGAGAACCTAAAATCCGAAACCCAACCCCATATCTTTAAAAAAAAATTATCAAAATGGATCCTTACATTCAGTAACGATGATGTGTAAAACTTGCTATTTTAATTGAATTGTAATATAATTAATACATGTTGTAACTTAAATTATTTAAATGAATTGCATAAGTTAATGACTGTACACTGTACCTACCCAATCTGTAAACTTCATCCACCGTAACACAGGGACATCCCTAGCATTGCGGATGAATTAACACAATTTTTTTTGTTCATTGTATAAACTTCTTTTAATAAATAAATAAATAAAAATAAAAACTACATTTCCAAAAACGGATTATTAAAAGTTCGGGTTTGTTTCCTAAATTAAATATTTTGTTGCACTATTTAGCTGCATACTTTTACAAATATGTTGTAATTTACTCATCTTACTGATTTTTAGCGTCGCTATGCAACCCAATTTGAAGGCGGTACGGTTTTTAAATATTTTTACGAACATTCAGATCTTATGCAGAAAAGTCCCACGATGGACTGCGCTACGAATCGTTGCCTTATTTTAGCGAACTTTACTTATCAGCGCAGGGTTTTGACTATTTCTAAGTGCGCTCTTCGGTGGTCAGCGTAAAACTGATCAAATAAAAATAATAGTTTATTCAAAGCATTCTCGAATCTGGTGCCAAAAATATGGTTTGTCTCCAGCTCTTCGATGATACCCAGATTTTGTGTTAGGACAAATCAATCAATTTGGACAAATATGGTTGCATTATATCTTTTTTCGTGTTTTAAAGAATTTGTGTTTTCTAAATATAATCTTAATTAACATGGTGCTCGGAAAACTAAATTATTATATATATAATATGATTATTCAAAGGGAAAATTGTCATCTTTATCCTCCTTTATAATTTTAAAAAGAAAAATATTTGTATGATTGAATGTAGTATAAATAGATTCATAAACAAATTCGCTCATGATATCAGCGAATAGATTAAACAAAAGGACATAAAATTTCAAGCACAAACATAGTTAAGTAAAATTTCAAACACAAAATACCACTCAGCGCCGCGGGGCTGGTAATTCATGATATTCAGTAATTTTTTATCTGTTCAGTAATATTTCATTTTGTTTATTCAAGCATCGCCCTAAAACAAATTTTTGAGTTGTTTACGATTAGTTTAGATATGGATGCGTTATTTGAACAAGGTTTACACAAGGAATGATCGTGTGAAATATGTTTAATTATATTTAAAAAAATTATTTTTGGTCGGCGAGATGAGATGAAAAAATGTGCGGCATGGAGATGACATTACCCATACGTTCGAGAGCAGCGTAAAGATTAAAACCTGCGAAATGTCATACTTCAGTCCAATAATAGCTAAATGGTTAATTGTCTTGGGTAGATGGGAGTCATATCACTTGAAATTATTCATACCTTTTAACAAAATTTCAGATTTTATGTAGATTGAAGAAAAACACCTCCAATAAATGGAATATTTGGTTCCTTATAACAGCCAATCTATCTAGCTAGGAACTAATATATCTGATAAGATATATTATGGAACGACTTATATTATGTACTGCCTCTTGTTGTAATAATGTAATTTCTCTTAACTATTGTAAGATTACTTTTTATTTTATAGAAACATAATGTAATGGTATAATGAGGAAATCTATAATTGGTTTTTCAGATAGGTAAATTAAACATGTATAAATTAATCAAGTTGTAAACTGTTGATTTCCCTAAAATAAAATAAATAAAAATAAATAAATAAGACATAATAGACCTTGAAACATTTTCAGCTGTTTTAAATATTATCAATTATTATTAAGTATTACAATATAGTTATTAAAAGGAGACCCGTTTACCCGTTGACAGGCACCATTTTAGCTCATGGTTGTACCTTATCTGCCAGGCACTATTTTAGCTCTAGGTTGTACCTTTTCTGCCAGGCATATTTTAGTTCATGGTTGTACGTAGTCTGCCAGGCACTATTTTAGTTCATGGTTGTACCTTTTCTGCCAGGCACTATTTTAGTTCATGGTTGTACGTAGTCTGCCAGGCACTATTTTAGTTCATGGTTGTACCTTTTCTGCCAGGCATATTTTAGTTCATGGTTGTACGTAGTCTGCCAGGCACTATTTTAGTTCATGGTTGTACCTTTTCTGCCAGGCACTATTTTAGTTCATGGTTGTACGTAGTCTGCCAGGCACTATTTTAACTCATTGTTGTACCTGGTCTTCCAGGCACTCTTGTCTTGTATGGCTCCAATTTATCTTAGCATGTGTGTTAATTTATCATTCTCTTCTTCAGATCACATGTCTCTGGGAGGTCTGGGAGATTCGTACTACGAATACCTCCTGAAGACCTGGCTGCAGAACAAGGACGACTTTGAGTCTCGCCAGATGTTTGACGACGCCATGAGGGCCATCATCGACAACATGATCCGCGTGTCCAACAGTGGACTGACCTACGTGGCGGACTTGAAGTACGACCGGATTCTGGAGGACAAGATGGACCACTTATCGTGCTTCTCAGGTATGAATTTTATGTGAATTTTATAACTTTGGTCTGGAGCCCCAAAATATCTAAAAAACCCTTGACTCTTGCAGAAACGGATTGTCCATTTGATAGATTCCCCTTATTTCATATTATAAAATGATAAATCATGCATGTTGTACAAAAAATGTTATATTTAAAAATTAAACAATTCTAAACTTGTATTAAAATAAATTGAGGAAACAAATTCTATCGAAATTATTCACAAAAATCTTTCAAAATATAAAAATGACTTACGCCCGAATGATTGCCTCAATGAAAAAAACAGGCACAAAGCCAGTATGTAGTACCAGCAATTGGAAAACTGCCAATTTTTATTAGCTCTAAATAGAGAGAATATACAGAGAGAGTTTGCAATAATGATTGTTTTTATGTTTATTAATTTGTTTGCATTAGTTAAAAAATATAATTTGATAAAGCTGTCAGAAACACAACTCATATTGTTATATTTATGAGACTTGTTCATTGCACGCTAGATGTTTTTTGATTCTTGTGAGATCAAAATAATTTACAATTTTTAAAATTGTGTAAGCTTAGTAGTGTTCACTTTAAATATAACTGGAATTTATTGGAGATAACTAATACACATTACAAAATTAATTTATTATTTAAAGTTAAACGCAGTAATGAAGCGCTGCAGCCAGAGATAATGTTATGAAAGAAATGCATCGATAAGCGACCAGTTAGAATTCACGTTGTCTCAATGTTGCCAATCATTATTCTAACAGGGCCTGGCTACACGTGTATCTAATACTTTCTTTATAACACGATTCAGCAAAATTATATTTACAGTTTTGGTTGTATTTTTCAGGTGGACTTTTTGCTCTTGGGTCCAAAACATTGAAGACCTCTTTGTCGGACAAATACATGGAGTTGGCTCGGGGATTAACCAATACTTGCCACGAAAGCTACGACCGCTCTGCTACTAAGCTTGGTCCTGAGGCCTTTAGGTAACTATTTTTTTTTCAAATTGCAATTGAGAATTTTGGCTTCATAAAAGTGTACATTTTAATTATTTTTGTGGTTCATTTTTATATTTGAATATAAAAACAGGGTCTTTCAATAAGGACGCTTGATTTAAAAATGTAAATAAAACAAGTTGTGTGTGAGATATCCACTTAATTTTTTTATTATTTGAAAGGATATTTTATGGAAATATGTGTAAAATACAACATCGTTCAAATGTCTGCCGCGGCTTAGTTTGGTGGCACGTATTCGGGAGGTCCAATTTTTAAGGACTTTGTCACTTAAATCTGGCTGAATTCCCTGGATGGCGTCTGTTATATTGACTTTGAGGGCGTCAATTGTTTGCGGTTTATTTTCATAGACCTGCATTTTAAGATAACCCCAAAGGAAGAAGTCTAAAGGAGTTAAATCGCACGATCTCGGTGGCCAATTCACATCACCGTCGCGTGAGATAACTATCCCCTCAAATCGCTTGTGCAGAATGTCCATTCCTGGCATGTGTTGTGTGGCAGTAGCACTGTCCTGATGGGACCACAAGTTGTCGGTATTCATGTCATCCAGTTTAGGCGCAAGAAGTTGCTTAACATCGATCTGTAGCGCTCGCCATTGACGGTTATGGCAATGCCAGTTTCGATTTGGAAGAAGTACGGACCAATGATTCGCCAAACCAAAATCTGCAACAAACGATGACTTTCTCAGGATGCATTTGGTGCTGGTGTATCTCTTATGAATTGGTATCATCCCATATCTGACAATTTTGCTTGTTTACAAATCCATTCATCCAAAAATGGGCCTCTTCGCTAAAGATGAATTTTGTAGCGAAATTTTAACATTTCTTTCTAACGGAGCAGTGACTTTAATAATAAAATTTAATGATTTGCACACATTGTTCAATGTTGTAATCTTTCATGATAATTTGCCATTCACTACTTAACAATTGACAACAAATTTTACAGTCGTCACTTTAACAACATGGCCGTTATAATCTTTCATAGTTCGAGCGTCCAAATGGAAAGACCCTGTATAAAAAGGTGTTTTCTCTTTATAACACCATTTAGATCATATTTATAATCATGATAGGGAGACACAACGATTTCTATGAGACCTATATGTTCCGAGAACTGAACAAATTAGCCTGAGGGGTTAAAGAAAAAAAAATTGGTCTGTTTTATCCAGTTTCATTGGAAAGCACGTACTTAACTTGTTTCGAAGATGCTTTCTATTTTTTCACAAAATTTATTAACTGTGTTGAAATGGTTTGATTATGAGAAATAGAATTAAAAGATTTTTCAATTGATTAATTGTTCAAGAAATTTTATAAACATTTAAAAAAAATTATTATATTTTCAAGCACATCTAGTTGTGATTTTTAAAATTAGTACTTTCAATTTTATTTCTATGCTCACTAAACTAGGAAGGCCTTCATCCAGCAATAAATGGATTATGATAATTATTAATACTTTTTTAAAATCTCTTCATAATTCTTCAGGTTTAGCGATGCCGTAGAAGCAAAGGCGCTGAAGAGCAACGAGAAATATTATATCCTTCGACCAGAAACCATCGAGAGCTACTTCATCTTGTGGAGACTGACCAAGGACCAGAAGTACAGAGAGTGGGGGTGGGAAGCACTGCAGGTTTGTCATTATTTCGTTTTATTTATGGGCTATTTCTCCAATTTTCAAAGAATGAGACAGTTCGAAGTGCTCATAAACGGTCCGAACTCAGGTGACGCATACAGCCGTTGGGAGTGGAAAACGCCATTAGTTTTGGTAGTTGTGAACAATTTCATTTCATTCAGGTAAATAACAATTAACCGTTGATGTGCCGGTGTTACCTGTCGGACCCGCAAGATGTGTACCCTCTGTGTGCCGGCGTGTCCTTATGGATAAGATATCCATTATTACCTTTTTATGGACTTTTTAAAATTTTAAAATTGTGTTAGTAGCATATTATGTAAATTGATTCATAATCAAAATAACAATATTATCTATTTATTTGTAGGCCATTGAGAAGCATTGCCGTGTGGATGGCGGCTACACGGGAATTAGGAATGTGTACTTATTGGATTCACCTAAAGATGACGTCCAGCAGAGCTTCTTCCTAGCTGAGACATTGAAGGTAACCACTTATAATTATTTATTTTTTTTTACATTAGCTCCACACAGGAAGCCCTGAGGAAAATAATTATCCTCGGGGGCCCATGTCATCTTTGGGGTTGCTGTGTGGATGGTATTTTTGTGAAAGGAAGGAGAGGAAATTCTGGGAAGGAAAAGGGTATTAGGGGTGGGTAGGAATCTGATGGTCAGTATGTCCAGGAGTGACGGATGTATGAATCCATCCCTCTCACTGCGACGCGACGTGTATTCCGAGAGAGTACAGCTGAAGAAGTCAAAGGGACTCCCTCAACCATTCTCTCCCGATCCGGCCTGCCGTGCAGCTGGTGAGCAGATGCATCCGCCGCCAAAACTCGGATAAACCTCACCCCATGAACCCGGGTAGCCCTGCTAAGTCACCAAACATAGAAAACCACTTGGGGCGACCTTTGGCAAAGGTGTTGGTTACCCTATAAATGGTTATTTTATTCCTTATTTTATCTGCCTCCCAAACACAAAATTTTATTAAGTGGCAATTAAATTATTTCATCATTAACTTATTGAATTTGATTAAAATTATCAAATAGAGATCACCTATATCACAAAATACCTACCCAATTTCCATGTATTTGAGGTAAAATGTTTTACAACAACTTGTGAGTCATGGATGATTTGCTTTGAATGGAGTGGAATAAGTAGTGATGTTATGGCATAATCTTCCTATTTTGAATAATGACAATGGTTTAATTAATTACTAATTTTAATCTAATTTGTTTCAGTACCTCTACTTGCTGTTCTCCGACGATTCGCTGATCTCACTGGACGAGTGGGTGTTCAACACTGAGGCGCATCCCCTGCCCATCAAGGGAAACCCATTCTACAGAAATGCGCACTAAGGCGCATTATCCGTTGCCAAAATAGCTACTACATATTACCGTTGAGATGTGAAACGCTTCAACTACGCAATGTGGAGTTATGCGTGATAAATTCGCAGAGCCTCACCAACGATTTGTTTAGATTTTTTCCTTTATGCTCTTAACACAGACAGGAAAATATCTTATAATGTTAAGTGTGAATTCTCTGACGGATTTCTATTCAAATGTTCTTCCGACTTTTTTTGTTCGCTCGTAATAATTATGAATAAAATTTACAACAGAATGAATATTGACTAAATGGATTTTTCTATTTTGTCAATTTTTTAACCAATCTATAAAGAGATTAAACTCACAAGTGTTTTGATTATGTGTGAAATTACTGAAAATAGAATGAGATTTTGATTGTAAATTATATTTCATAAATAATATGATGTGCGATCCGAGATTAAGGGAAAGCGAGTGAGTGGAAATCTCTATGGTCACTTCTCTCTTAACCTCAGTGGTAAAAATATGGACCATAATAAAATTTGTAAATATTTATTACAATAATTTATTTGACTTTATTAGTGACAAATTGAGATCAAATAATATTCGAGTGGCGTGATCAAACTGTCAATCTCACAAACTGTCAAGCTGTCAAACTTGCGAGCTGTCAAGCTGTCAGTTTCAAGTGTAAATAGTGTTCTATCGGTACGGAGGGTTTGGGACGTATAAATAATTCAATTGTATTCATGTTTTGTGTTAAAGTTACAAGAAGGACTCTGTTTTCATAAACAATTATAGTGAAATTAATCGTGTAAATTAATCTTTGTTCTAAAGGACTGAATTATTTTGTAGTTGTATTTAGGTATTTCATTAAATTCCATTGTTTTAGTAGAAATTATGCTAATATGAAAGTGTATAATAATGTTTTTAATAATTTATTTATGTATTTTTAATTTATGTCCAACGTAATGTGGGTAAGCTTTCAATTTAACAATAAGGAAACGAAAAGGATTTTTAAATAATACAAATGATTAAAAGAAATAATTCAATTCATTTTTATAATACTATTATCAAATAAATTTAGGCAATAATAATTATTATGAAGTAATATTTTTTTAGTCAACTTCAGAAAAAAGATGTGACAGAGTAGTAAATTGACAAGTAATTACATTAATTAATTAACACCTTTTATCCCCCTTGCATTTTTCTTGTAAAATCCATGAACAAATATTAAACAATGATTATTTTGTTTAAATTATTTAACTACATATTGATATTATTTACCATCATTTGTTGAATATTCACAAAGCATTGTAAAATTATTAGTCTCTTTTCTACCATCAGGTAATTTTTTTTTGCATTTTATGCATTTTAGGTAGATATTTAAATAATTTCCTAAGATCCCAAAAACATAGAAAAAAATTATCAAAATTTACCATGTTATTGTGTATTGTTTTCGAGAAAGGGAAAATTATAATCTAATTATTCTCCATTATTAGAAAGTAATTTAATGTACGTAGGTAGTTCATATTAATCACCCTTTTTCTTTGAGATAAACTATGTTATTTCATATTTTTATAAATACATTGTCAATGTTTTTTTTTTTTTTTTTTACTACATAGTTATATGTTTTTTATAATAATATTGAGCTCTCACAAAATACATAATGAAATTTTTTTTAACCCATAAAAGCCAATGTGAAGGCTGAAAGGTTCCTACAAGATATTGCAATATAATTTATTTATCAACAAAGTTCAACTATTTTTTTTTTGTCAACCCTTTTGAATGTACTTACTGCCCCCCTGAATAATAAAGTTTTTTTTTAGCATGTAGGGCATTTTTTTTGTATTCTATGCGCTCTACAAATAATTGCTGGCCGTGTATGCGGCACTTTATCATTTATTCAGTTCGCAAGACTTTTGTTGTGACGTCTGTGTTTAACAGGAATTAAATATCTGTAGTTCCTGATTTCACCATGGTCAATTTCTTGGTGACGGGAGTACAACACATTGAAGTTTCCTCATTGAAGATTTCTTTAATTTATATAATTACAACAATATAGAAATTGTACATTTCTAAAATTTTCTAATTCTTATTTAAATATTTTTTGCTTATAAGGGCAGTATGCACAATCTGATAGAAGGTCTGTATTACATGTATAGGTACCAATTGAGATAATATTTTATTTTTGTTTAATTACTGATATAATGTCAGAATTTAGCAAAACAACAAAAATTATAGTGCAATGCATTTCAGTAAGAATATAGAAAATATTAAATTAATTTTATTGCTTGGTTGAAAAAAATTTTTTTTTTCGTTTGAATTTCGCATTTTACCTTCCTTTTGTTTTATGTTGTAATGCTCAATTAAATAAAAGCATTTATTAATTGTTTTAAATATTTTATTGAAACAAACATAAAATAATAACTTATAAATCATTGAGAGAAAAGATCAATTTATTTATCTTTACGAAAACGTATTTTATTGTTCATTCGTTCATAAGCAATGCATTTATACAACATTTAACAAAAATGATAATATATAATTTGACCACAGAGTAACATTAATAAAATAATAAATCTTCAATAGTTATTAACATTTTTATAAAATTTGATAAATTTCAGAGAAGTGGTAAATTCAGACATATCAGGTAGCCCTGTGTAAAGAGGTTATTTGCAAATCTGTTACATTATTCATGCAAATAAAAATTTCTGAAAACATTTCTAATTTGACCATATAAAATTTTTAAACATTAATTTCTTTTTAAAAAAATCTATGACTACTGTAATGGAAACAGATTTGCAAATACTTTGCTTTGCTTTGGTTGGGTTGTTTTGTCTTTTGGCTGTGGTTTCACCAAATTTGTGTTCAGGGTAAACTTAAAATAATTAACAATCTGGCTGTAATTTAATTATTTTAGACTAAAACCTTTTTTACAAGTTATCCTGTAAAATATTAAGAAGAATTGTTTGCATACATAATGTACTTAAGGGCGACCTTAAATACTTATGCTAAATGAATAAGTACAAATAAATAGTTTTGTTTGTAAAAAAAATTCAATTCTTCCAAGAAGAGCGTGCAAATGGATTGGATTGAATCACTGATACAATATTGTATTTGTATTTCTTTGAAAGAATTGAGTTTTTATAAAAACAAAACTATTTATTCATATCTATATTGCGAATTTACAGGCGCAATTCATTTTAATATCTTACCTGGTGTAAGACCACCATTCAGAATTCAAACGTTGCTTGAAATGGCTTTGGACGTGTTTGGTGACCAGATCTGAATAGCCAGGTACTACCCACCTTCCACTTCCCCATCTCCTTAACCCTTAACCTGTTGTTTGAATATTTTTTATGCTCAGTTTTAAATGATATAACGGAGTTTAAAATATTAATAAAGTTTTGTCTACTATAAATTTGATTAAATCACAGCTAAAAGACGAAACAACCTGGCCTTAGGCGCTTCGATAAAATGTATTAATAAAGGAAATTGATATTATTATGTCCATATTATTTAAATTTTTAGTCTATGGCTATATGTAATGTTATTCTACAAGGTTGTTGAGTTATTTAAAATTATTACATAGTAACTGTTTTGTGCAGAACATATTTTTTTCATTGGTGTTTCCACAATTTTAGTTTATGAGACATTATTTTGTTCATTTCTTTGTGAACAAACAGTCAATTCATTGATATTCAATATTGATTCAATGTGTTCTTCAATAATGGATGAATTGATTGAAGCAATGTATCAATTATTTAAAAATTAATGGATTTGTTCAATTTGTTATTGATGAAATAAGCAGTTAATCAATTCATTGTCTTATTGAGAGTTGATGTATAAAACTAATTTTTAAATTTATTGTTTTCAAAAGTTTTCAAGATTCGCAGTGGCGTAGTAACTGCCTGGGTAGCTTGGGATGCAGTCAGGGGGCCAGGCCCTGTGACATTTTTAAACCAAAAAACGAGATACGTATTCGTGGAGCAACTGGCTATTGTCCTACTGACTTGTCCGTGCGCGTTTACACGCTTACAATGCTGCCGAACTGGTGGGGATACGACGTTTTCCTGCGGAGATAGCCTGTCCGTTTATCTCTAGGACAATAATGTCTTGGTACATTGTCTTGTCCTCCAAGTTTCTGTTCACACTAGAACAATGGGTCCGGAACTGGGACAACACAATATTGTTCTGTCCTCATATGAACTAGGCATTAGTGGAAAATATTGCTTATGGCGTGAAGTCAGCCAGCTGAACTCACGATGATGGGATCCAAACACGATGCCAACTCAGCCGCCGACCTATTATATTTAATAATTAAGTCTAGAGAGTTGGTACCTAGTCTGGTAGTTTCCACTTGCCTCCAAAATTAAATTACCAAAGCCATTGGAACTGCGTGATATTCACGTGTTGTTCGCTTACTTGGACTTGGATTGCAAGCTTGCTCTGGTTCCACAAGTTAGTTACTAGGCCACTGCTTAAGATGTTTTTGTCACCTTGGTTAATTGGTTGTTTAACGCCATTCTTTGTCAATAAAATAATATTTCTTTGGTATTGTGCAAAAGTTTGGTAAACTTTATTATTTTTCAAAAAATTAGTGCGAAGTGATAATATTACCAGATATTTAGAAATTCTGTTAGCGTGTTGCAAATAGTTTTGTGATATAAAATATATTTATTACTTTAAACATGATTGCTTGTTTTATTTCTTCACTTTTTACTTTTCAGTATCGCCCTGGTGGTGGGGAGACCACCAATTAGTATCAAAACATTATGACTTAAGAAATGTTTAGTAACTAGATCTAAATATTCAACTAATTCTTAAACTTTTCCTTCGATGCCAGAGTTTAAAAAGCTAAGCATTTTTTTTAACATACTGTAGATCAGAGTCATATTTAGGATCTGTAGACCCCCAGACTGAAGCTGTGTTGCGGTCCCTACTGGGCGTTCAGGGGTCCACTAAAAGGGAGATTCTGCCTCTGGAAATTTTTTGAAAATTCACATGCAAAATCGCTTTTCAGAGCAAGACCAGGTAAAATAATGAATTTGGTGTTCTTTAATAAAAAAATAGCGGTTCACAGCTGAATTTCCAGTAAATTGGTTATTACCGGTACGTATTATTAAATCTCGATGTATGAATGTGAACGAGGCAAGGAGTTGTACCAATATCGAGTTGTTTGGCGGTCCGTCCTCTCTGCCTACCGCTGTGGTAAATGGCGTGACGGTTAGTTAGTTAGTTATTTTATGTTTGAAAAATGATCTTCATAACAAATGGACTGCAATCTTTAGAGCACAGGCGTCAGGTGGGAATGCTGTCCTTGTTCTACCGGTATTACAATGGAAGATGCTCCGAGGAACTAGCGTCACTGATCCCCCCGGCACCGGTGCATAGTCGGGAAACACGCCAAACACGCGCTCAACATTTGTACACGGTTGACATTAGTCACATGAGAACGGGTCGTTTCTACGACTCGTTCTTGAGTTCAACAGCCCGGCTGTGGAACGATTTGCCGGCTTCTGTGTTTCCTCCCTCCTACAATATGGGTCTCTTCAAGACCCATGTTCACTCCTTCCTCTCCTCAACAGCACCCTCCACACAGCATCTCCAAAGATGACATAGGCCCTGAGGGAAATTATTTCCCTCAGGGCCTCCTGTGTGGAGTTAATATAAAAAAAAAAAAAAAAATAAAACTAGTAAGTACCGCCGGCGCGAACTTGCTGGAAGGCAAATTTGCTCCGTGCAGACCAACAAAAAGTAAAAAGCAATGCTCCTTGCTATCTTTTGATTATGAGATAATGCTATTTCTTTTTGAAATTTTTTTTAGAGCGATACCCGCCCGCCCCCGCGGCGCGCACTTCCTCCCGCGAGTGAGTCCTGCAATCTCACTCTGTCACTCGTTCCCAAGTGAGAGAGTCCGAGTGACTCCGGAATCGATTCGTAACATTTTGCGGACTCGGAACGATTCTAACACATTCTAAGTTGGAATCATTGGATTCGTTCCGGCCGGAACGACACACTTCTATTTCTTTAGTGTTATGAGTTGTCTATTAGGGTGGAGCGGTCGAGTATCGAGAATTTTTTTTGTGATATAGAATTCGGCATATGTAAGATTGGTGCTCCATTATGTACTTATCTTAAACAAATTATAATTATTTTTTTTATTGTTTTTTATTTACTCACAAATAATTGCCCAAGTTGCCTCTAAAATCATGAAACACTAAAATAATGGCCTATATCTTATTATTTAAAGCAAAAATAAATAAAGTAGCTCACACCCGTACTAGATATTTGATATACCTTTTGATTACAAAAATAATTTTTCAGTTTGGTTAAGTATTTTGATCTTAAAGATACCTACATAATGCTGCGGTTGGGAAAAGGGCTCCATGGTTGGCGCCAGTGCAGCGGTTGGGAAAAGGTGGCTTTTACGCCTGAGTAGGAATCTGGAGTCCCCCGATTGACGCCAATGTTGGAGAATGGGAAAAACGGGAAAGTAGGAAAAGAGGGCGCCTTATGGGTGGCCTCTTTTGAGCTCAACCATGGTAGGCTTGAATTCCAATAGCTCAAGGGTAGGTAGGCTGCAGCCTTTACTTAGGGGAACGATTATCAGCAATTCTCAAATAAAAACTCTGTTTTGGCATTTTACAACATATATTAGGCAGAAAAATACACATGACAGATTCGGAAAAGTACAG
Organism: Glyphotaelius pellucidus; assembly: GCA_936435175.1. Taxonomy (NCBI): domain Eukaryota; kingdom Metazoa; phylum Arthropoda; class Insecta; order Trichoptera; family Limnephilidae; genus Glyphotaelius; species Glyphotaelius pellucidus. Next base: position 6,272,152 of record OW386545.1, on the reverse strand, counting down.
TATGAAGTTACCTATGTTATTCAATTATCGGGGCATATTAAGGGGGTTATAGGAACGTTGTTATATTAGGGAGGAACAAATATCATCTCTCTCGATACTACTCTCGACTCTCTCTATTGGTGCTTCAAGAGGAACGCCGGTTAATTAATGGGTTTAAAAGGCACAAAGAAAAGAGGTGGACAGCTTACTGCAGGAATTTTTGACGGCCAAGCAGTATCCAAACTCCACGAGAGCATGCAGGACGGTCTAAAGTCCTATAAGTGTTTTACTCACGCGGCAAGCAAAGAAAAGTGAAGCCATAAGTATTTGAAATACAAATTACAAAATACCTCAGCATCAGGTAATTGAAATACCAATTACAAAATACATTTTTAGGAAGTAATTGAAATACAAATACTAAATACGTATTTGTACTTCAAATACGTATTTCAATTACAAGTACTTATTTCAAGTACTGCCCAGCCCTTGCTATATTTAGCATTGCAAATGTTTGAAACTTTCAAAATACCTTCTTTACGCCCCCGCGAATGTTTTTGGATTATTAGAACCACACGGGAATACATCTGAAAAGTTTTTTAATCACTACAAAAATTCTTGCGAAACTGTCAAAATTTTGAGAATGACATTTTGCAAAACAAAATTCAATTTTCAAAACCTTTGAATTCATGAATTAATTTTAATTAATTAATGATTAATTTAAATGAATTAATTTAAAATATTTACATAATTTGAATCGAATCAAGAATTATAGATATTTTAAATAGGTACCCCTACATTGGGTACCAGTTTTGATTGATTTTTCTTATAATATTTAATTGTTCTTATAATATATAAAAATTAATATTTGTTATGTATAAAAAATGAAAACTGAATTAAAAAAATTCTAATAGGTGGCCGGTGAGACGGGGGTTAGCGAGATGGGGGAGAGGGAGGGCGGGGATGGTGGAAGGGGAACACGGAAGGGAAATGGGATGCGGGAGGGGAACGGGGACGTATGGGAAAGGACATGCAGGGAGAAACAATTTATTTCTATGATTTTGGCATTGCAACGCATGCCGGGAACCAGTTAGTACATCATAAATAAACTAATTCCAATGGGTGATATGTACACATAAGCATAGACAAAATACTTTTGCAAAATGCAATTTTCCTGCCGCGGGGCGCAGTCCCAAATAATTGTGAGAAAAATATTGCACGAATTACACAATTACTCCCAAAATGCAGTGCTCAAGCCAGCACCTACCAGTTGAAGTAATTAAAAACCACCGCAAAAGTACACACGCACAAACTTACTCTTCTTCTTGGAAAAACTTCTATGTACATACAATTGTTTTTCATATTTTGAGGGGTGCGCCATTGGTTCATCTTGTTTGCTTAACCCTGCTGAGAAATGGCGTAATGGTAAGATAATTTTTTTTTGGACAATGAATCACTTAGCCATAGATGATTTGTATTGTAAATACCAGGTCATGACTTTTCTACAATCTGGTGAGTTCTTTGATATGATCGGCAATGTTTATGGCAATCGTAAATATTATAATAATGATCTTACTAGTATCTTACTTTCAACATAAAGAAATAAATTTATTACATAGCAAAATATTATAAAAATTTAAGAGTAATAAAATTTTTGATGTGCCGTGTCGAAAAATTTGATTTTTTAGTGAAAAAACGTTGTTCCCCTTTTCCCCAACGTATTGTAAAATAGTTTATTAACACAGATTCATAATTACTTATCACATACATATCTGTGGTCGAGGGGCAACGCTCTCGACTAGCAATCCGAAGGTCGCGAGTTCAAATCCCGGCGTGTGCATATACATTTTATTGGATTAATTTGTTTATTTTACAATTAATTAAAAAAAAATAATATAAAATATATTTGCGACACGTTCCAGAGTGGAAAACACTATCATTATCACCCTGGTCTAAGATCAATATTGAAACGTTGCTTGAAATGGCTTTAATCGTGTTTGGTGATCTGAATAGCCAGGTACTTCCCTACCTTCCTCTCTCCCATCTCCTTCCCCTCCCCACCACCTCCAGCCATAGTTTCACTGGATCCAGGCGGGAGCAGTTGGGACTCTTGTGCGGTATTCACATAAAACAAAAATATAAAAGGCAGCCAGTGCATGGCGCCTATTAGCGAATATATATTAGGGGTCATCCATTAATTACGTGAGCTCAAAATGGGGGGGGGGGGGGAGGGTTTCAGTAAAATCTCACCAATCAAAAATGAAATTGTTTCACTTCTTTTGAAGTGTTCAATTTTGCCGGCTGAAAAAATCTAATGGTTGTTATCTTTATGAAAATAAATATAGTCATTTAATAAGTGTAGTGTAAGTCTCACGGGAGGGGCAGGGGTATTCTACTAAATATCACTTAATCTCACCAAGGAGAGGGGGTCTAAATTGAAAAAAATATATATATCTCACGTAATTAATGGATGCCCCCTTTCCAAGAAACAATGACAGGTGACTATGAACAAGATCATTAGACAAGATGCTATCTATAATAAATTATAAAATTGCAATCTCAGTTGTTTTGCAAATTTTGTTTTGAGTACGACGCACAGTTAATAATTTGAGGTATCTAGCGTAACTTTATTATAAAACCCGAGGTTTCTTTCTGGATTTCATTTTATTTTAATTGGTACCTAAATGTCTAATCTTTTTAGAATGTAAAAAAAAAACAAACATATTAGCTGCTTACGATGTATGGCATCATCCCAAAACTCACTACCTCGAAACGCGAACGAGTAATTTTATGTCTGTCGAGTTTGGATTTCTCCGCAGGTTGACGTGTACACGTAATCGTGATAATTCAACTACAACTACTGTGTTTTTCTGAATCTTCATGATGAAATCTAGGAAATAAGGTAATTATCATAACTATTTAACTTTTTTTTTTTTTTTTTTTAATTTATTTATTTATTTTATAAATCAACAAACAAGTCCCGCTAAGCCAATTGCATCTTTTATCTACAGTTTAAACATTTTTTCATAAATTTTATCATAAGTATCAAAATAAATATTCTTTTTCCAATAACCAACTTGTGTTGTAGTGTGATAAAAAATATTGAAATAACAATTTTTCATAACGTATTTTTGCTGTATTTTTTAAAAATGTATCCGAATGTATCCGGCAAAATTTTTCGTTTTCTGTTTCATAATAGATATTAATGTGTCAAACTTAAAATTTTTTCAGCACCAAGGCGATTTTTGATATACAGATTTCATAACGCCAGAGCTAACTATTATATATAGAAACACTCTTCTGCTAAAATGCCAGGTTCTGTAAAAAAATTGAGTCAATCTACTTTCAGCAATCTTACAGCAATTTATATATATACTAGCTTTTCCCCGCGGCTTCGCTCGCATGGTATTACGGGAAATTACTGTAGCGCTTGAACTTATCAATTATCCCCCCTTCTCCTCACCCCCACCCCCTCCCGCTTTCCATACATTCATTCCCTTACATTCAGTTTTCAAACATCTCGCCTGCCACCTAAATTTCATAAAGCTATAGCTCAAAGAAAAAAAGAATTATCCAATTTTGTTAATTCGTTCGAAATTTATGCGCTTACAAACATTTCGGATGTTTATTTTTAATGAAATATTTTGAAGTTTGTTAATATAATTAAAAAATTACACTATTTATTATTCAGTCTTTATAATCGTTACGAATTATATTTTTAATGTAGGAACTCTTATTTGACATTTATTGCAAAACAGAAGCTTGTCCAAAAAAAAAACGAATTCTGATATTTGAATTTTCTGCAGTAGTAGCTGACCAGTAGACTGAGTATCTACCAGCATAGAGCCCAAAAATATATCAACATTGTTTCCATAGAAAACATTTTTTTCTGACGTTAGCAAAAACTCGCTTTTGTTAGCGACAGAAAACGTATAACAAATATAATATTTTAATATTTATAATTTCATAACGCCAGAGCTTACCATCGTACACAACCTGTAGTCTGCGCATATAATTTAGCTTTATATTGGTGAAAGAATTATTAAAGTCTTTATATTGTGTTATGCGTGAAAAGGTCATAAACGAACTCGAGCAGTTTCGCATTTATAATATTAGTATGGATATGGATAACGACTGTCCAGGTTGAATCGCGCAATATATTTTTTTTAACAATTTTTTTCATATAATGATAATGTGTATTGTCCCCAAAACACACTAAAATAATAAAGTTACGTAAGTACTGAAAATTACTAACTGTGAGATGCTTCGGTTGCATATTTATAGTTGTTTTTAAGTATTTATGCGAAGACTACTTAGAAAAGTATGTACCTTGTTTTGACATAATATTTAAAAATATATTAATTTGGTGTAAACGAATTAAATTTAACAATATACACGAATAACCCAATCTAAACTTGATAAAAAAATTGTAGTTTCGAACTCACAATTAAATGAACCCAGGAAATTATTAAATTTGAAGCTCACTTTGCTACAGAATCATTGATAGCAACTTGTCAAATGACTTTTTTATTGCAAACGTATTTCTAACCTTTTCCACGTGTTTTTAATAAAATTTAATTTTGTCATTAGCCCTGTATGGTCGCTGGTTGCTGGTCGCTGGTCGCGACATTGTGCAGCGTGACCATATTTTTCTTACTCATTATTTGTTATTTATGTGTGGGTAGTTAATAATGGTGATAACGTATTTTCGATAAAATAGGTCAGGCCTGGTCAATTTTTTGGCTGATAGACCACTTTAGGAATTCCCGCAATAGCCGGCCTCACCAAAATCGTTTCGTGTAATCTTGACGTTGGTCGCAAACCACTTGCTGTTTTTTTCGATCTAGCAAAAGCTTTTGTTACTGTCTTCCATCCCATACCTACTATTAAAAAAAAAACTTCAAATAGTCAAAATAAGAGTAGCCTACACGTGGTTTCAAAACTATCTAGAGGTGGATTTATTATTGAATCTCATTCTAATCTGCTTTTGCAAATTATTTTGGCTTAGATAGTTAAAGAACATTCTTTTGGTGCTCTGAGTGTTTTCGTCGAAATTTAGAAGAATGCTCGTTCGTTTAAGTAAACGCCGCAAGTGAACCCGAACAGTTGCCCAGAGCATTCCTTCGTTTGCGGGCGTGATCGCTCCTCAAGGCGGTCTCTTCAAAGTGTTCTTGTGTTCTTAGAACCTGCGTCGACTTGTTTATACTGATTATGGATTGGAGTAATGAAAAATGTCTACAAACGATAGAAGAATACCAAAATTTCAGAATCTTCACTTGCCAAAAATTAAATTGCTATCCTACCGTACACATAAATTGAATTTATATAATTTGTAATCTTCTTACAAATTATTTTATTTTTTTTATTTTATTTTTTTATTTTATTTTAAATACATAAACGGCTATACTGCCTTTTATAAATAAACATATAATAGAGTACAAAAGTAAGAAAAATAATATCATTACTAATAATAATAATATTATTAATTTTAAACTTTAAAATAACATACAATTATTTTGTGTATCACAACAAAAAATAACAAGAAATAAAAATGAGAAATATCATCATTTCATTTCAACATGTCCATATTGCGTATATAAAGTTACATTATGGAAAAAATAAGAAACTTAAAAACTGAAACCTAAAAATAACATACAATTATTTTGTGTATCACAACAAAAAAGAACAATGAGAAATATCATCATTTCATTTCAACATGTCCACATTGCGTATATAAATTTACATTATGGAAAAATAATTTTTGAGTGCATATTTATATTGCGCTAATTTTAAGAAATATTATGTCACTAATCAGATACAGCAAAATTCTCTGACGTCATTCTGCAAAAAATTTTGTACTGACCCCTTTTTTGTCGTTGCATATCTATCACAGTATTTCCTACATTATCCAGTGTTCTTCTTTTAATTAAATTTATCACCAACTCTTCGTTCTTTTCTTTTTTGATAATTAAGTCATAACGATAAACGCACGGCACAATAACGGCAGCACTTAAAATTACAATATCGCTCTCACTGTATGACATTATGTATTGAATAATTGAATACCACCACTGATTGTTGAAGAATGAGCAATGAGCATGAGAATGACAATGAGTTATTCGATCGCCTGACATAAACATCCTTAGAGCATCAGCAAGAATTTGGAAGTTTTTGTTGTTCTCGTTTTTGTTCGTTGGTATTCTTTTGACGAAAATGGTGAAAATGAATTACCGTTTTCACCAAAAATTAAGAGAAATTGCTCTCCAACCCATCTACAATCCACCTTTACAAACCGAAAACAACAAACTCTTAACCACTCTTAAAAAATAAGCAAAACTCTGACCACTAATATATAAGCAAACATATATTTTTGTCCTACGGTGTACCTCGAGGTAGTGGACCAGACCCACTTTTATTTTTTATGTACATTAACACACGACCATGGATAATGGAGGTAAGATATTAACTGTTATCATCATCATCATCATCATCATCATCATCATCATCATCATCATCATCATCATCATCATCATCATCATCATCATCATCATCATCAATATATTAATACGTGAAGCCAAAACTTTGTACCCCTTTTTACGAAAATTGCGCGGACGGAGGAGTATGAAATTTCGCACACTTATAGTTTATATAGAGGAGGAGTGCAGAATGCTAATATTTTTTAAAAATTATGCATAAAAATACATTAAATCAATAATAAAAACATTACACACACTACCACGTATTTGACACACACACGCGCGTCTTTACTCTATTGTTTATTGTTAAAGTCTATGGTCAAATTGCGAATAGATAAATATTGTTTGTCTTTAATATTATTTGTCTATAGTCTTACTGAATGTCAAACATAAAAAAAAAACATTACAATTATGGTCGAATTTCGACCATTGGGCGACCACTAGCATGAATAAATTAATAATAATAATAAATAAATGCGTGAAGCAAAAACTTGGTACCCTTTTTACGAAAATTGCGAGAACGGAGGAGTATGAAATTTCGCACACTTATAGTTTATATAGAGAAGGAGTGCAGAATGCTAATATTTTTTTCAAATTATGCATACAAAATACATTAAATCAATAAAAAAAAAGCATTACAATTATGGTCGAATTTCGACCATTGGGCCACCACTAGTACCATTAAATCAGCAAAGGAAGTTAATTATTTAATGTAGAGAATGTTAGCGAGCTTACTTATAGCCACATAAATTATTTTTTATAATGGTATCACTGAGTACATTGCAGTGCCCGGCAGCTTTGACCGGCCGGTATAAGAATTTATTCGTTTCTCGTGTTCCGACGAGTTACTCGCTAGCATTCTAGTCATCCATTCTTCTAAAATGCCTTGTGATAATAAATTCTTGTGTCGCGTTCGAGTATTCAAATTGTAAATCTTTATTTAATAAACTGTCTGTGATCTTAACCTGTTTTTATTATATTACTCACCGACACACTTAGGCTCGCATTACCGATTGGTAATTGGTAATGCCTAAACGCTGCATTGGTGACTCTAATACTCTGCAAAGTATAGGCGATATTATAATTAATCCACCATAAAAAACGAAAATTCATGAAAAATATGTATGCATTAAGACTGCCCTCATCGAATGACTGCAGGACTTGGAGGAGAAACGCTTGACTCGACTCCTCACAGGCATCCAGTTGGAGGACAGAAAACCGACGGGTCTACTTAGACAAATGCTGGAGTTGGCGGGACCTTCTTTAGCAAATTAAGAGCGCCATTGTAAGGACATTATGGTTGCAGCGACTCCCACAGCATATTCAAGCGATACTGTCCGCACTCCCAGACAATGATCTAGACCAGCGGTTTTCAACCTTTTTGAGTCTGCGTACCCCTTGACTCTTACTACAAATTTTTTGTACCCCTCACCCGTATTACATGATAGAGTAATACATACACGTACGTAAACGTGTAATGAGAGACATGTTTCATTTGTATTTTTTTAATACTCTAATTTTATATGAATTTAACAATAATGTCGCACAAATACAATAAATACAGAGTGTAACACGACTTTTGGCATTTTTAACCAGTGATTCTACCTGCAAAATTGAACAATTTTTTTTCCATTTCTTTTTATTTCGACGAAAAGAAAATTCATGTTCTCCATACACAACTTTACACTAAGTGTAGTGAGAGGATGAATTTTTTTAACCTCGAAAAATTTTGTAGAAAAAAAAATCTCATATTTCGGTATTTACAATAAAAGCCCGATTTCCTGTTACACCCTGTACAATAAATTAAACAATGCTAGCATACAGTCAATGTGACCCTTGAGCTTGCTTTGCAGAGCAAAGTTTTAGAAAATTTGGCTCAGTTTCACATAGGTAGAGCCTCGAGTCTGGTTCAGCATTCAGGCGATTACGACATTTACTTTTAATAAACGCATAGGAAGAAAATGCCTATTCACACTAACGGTTTTAATATTTTTAGAGCTACAGCTGTAATTGTGGGATATTAAAACTTAAACCTTTTTCCTTCCCAGAACTATCCTCTCCTTCATTTCCTTAAAAAACCCTCCACACAGCATCCCCAAAGATGATATAGGCCCTGAGAGAAATTATTTTCCTCAGGGCCTACTATGTGGAGCTCATATAAAAAAAAATCCTTTGAAACTTCGAGCCAGAAACCTACCAAAGACATTTTTTCAAAGTAAGTTTTGAGCTCAAAAATGGTTGATATCTCGCACAGATTTTCCACTTCATTTTTTTGCTAGGAGGCCCATATAATTAATTCAGTAAAAATACTTCGTAAGCCTTGCCATATATTCTGCTCTCTTAGGTCCATCTTAGACATAGTTTTTAGACTCTAAGAAGCATCTATTTTGCCATTTTCCAATTCATAGACACGTATCGTAGTGTGGGATGGGGTGGTTGTACTGAATCTATTTTCACTCCAATTATTACAGTTCAAAAGTGAATTTAGAGAATTATATTTAAATGTCAACCTACCCATCTCTCGAAAGAACTCTTTGCTAAAATCAGGGTCTTAGATATAATCGACAGCATTTACTAAGATAAGCATAATATGTTACATACGGAAAAATAATCTACTCGTGGTTTCACAGCATCAAGGACACACCCGCTTTTCATCAAACCTGAGATGCGTGATCCCTAAAACTAGAACCACATTTTCTCAACGACAATTCTGGTTCATCGCTCCTAAAATTTACAATGCCTTGAGCACCAATATAAAATCAAACCATATATTCCTCTTTACTAACCATACACAACATCGGATATTTCAAAAGGGTGACCTTATTTAAAGATTACATGAATAAAAAACTACTTATTTTTAAAGTTTTAAAACTTTTTACATCTCTTGGAAACTCTCTTCACCACTCTACAGTAATGAGTTCAATGATTTTGACTTCTTTTGAAAGGGAAGTCTTAGGTATATTTTTTACCTGTATTAGGTATATTTTGCATGTATTTTAATCTTACACTTTTGGTATTATTTAAATTTTCTTTAAAATATCTATTATTATCATTTAGTTGAATTTTTATTATTGTTGACGTGTTTTTTTGTTTTTAAATATTGTTTTGAAGTGAAACTTCTATGGCACGGCTGTGATTTGGATTTCGGATGAAACGGAAATCACGATTAGTGCACCTGCGACGCATCAACTGCGCTCATCGGCCGCTTTGATAATGATGTCACTTTTAAGGGCTCCTATTGGTTGGGATATGAAACGGAAATTACGCGAGGTCTGGTTATTGGTTGTTTTGATTATGACCTCACTTTTCAAGTATTGGTTGAGATTGTTTTGATAAAGTTTCGCTTCTACCGCGTGTAAACTGCACTCGAATTTTTTATTTTCTTCTTTGTTTTTCCTGCTATTACATTACATAATATACAAATACAATACAATGTATCCTAATATACTTTATAATATATATCACATACAATACACGACTTCCACGATACGTGCATGAGCCCAATATGGTAGTCGAGAGAATACAAATAAATTGTAATGGAAAATTTATTTAGAATAAAAAAAGAAGTTGTTTGAAGAAAGAAGCAGGACGGTTGAATCCTGTGAAAAATCTTTATTCCGTTGCAATGTTTATTTAGGAACTATACTGCAGTAAACGATTTTAGCTGGCGGGCCGCGGTTGCCCAGACCTGATATAGGTTGTCATATCGTTAGACTCTGCGCAGATCAGTAAGTGGTGTACGTTTGCCCTGGTTACATGCGGAGTGTTATTAATAATTATTTTCACATTTTATTTGCAAAACAGTTTTTTAGCGTTAGGACGCAATGGTGAGATACTGATTTCGTAATTATTAATTTCTCCAAATCTTTTCGAATTTTAGAAAAATGTTTATAAAAAAATATCGCTGTCCCTCTTTTACTATTGCGTCTCTTCCTTGACCTTTTAATCGAGGTATATTAATACCTATTACTTAACATTAATTTTGTTTATTTTTGAATAAATTGAACAGATTAATTTTAGAGCTAATTATCGAGTGCTGATTTTAATTTTTAATGGTTTTTGAAAGTGGACGTTGTTTTAAAACCATTCAAGCCCCATTTTTTGGGAATGTTACTTTTCCTTTTATGTAGAATAGTCGTCGAAAAACAACACGGTGAAATAAGTTTTGCTGATTTATGCATTATTAAAAGCTAAATTTAAACGTAACTTTTTTTTTTTTTTTGTTTTTTTTTTAAATTAACGCGATATGAAATTATGTTATATATTAAAAGGGTTGATAGGTTAAAACTGAATCACTTTATTTATCACATATAATACCGAAACATATTTATCCACTTAACATCAACCATTACCTATCAAATCGGAAATTAAGGACCTTGGGGTTATACTTGATAGTAAACTGAATTTTAACAAACATATCGACCACACTAATGAATCACACACTAATGAATCTTCTATGCTTGGTTTCATAATTCCTTCCTGTAAACAATTCAAAGATCTTATTACTTTAAAAATATTGTATTTCTTATACGTTCGTAGTATTCTTGAATACGCATCTCAAGTGTGGAACCCAGGCTATGCAATACACAAAAATAGAATCGAAAGTTCAAAATAGATTTTTAGGGTATCTTAACTTCCGCTCCTTTCGATCTCACGTTAGTAATGAAGACTCTGCAAAGTTCTTCATTATACAGATGTTAGCTTGCCGAAGAAATATAGCAGACTCGGTAACGTTATTTAAAATTACACATATAACTTAATCGATAGTCCTGATCTTCTTCAACGCCTATCATTCCATGTTTCAAATCGCAACGGCAGACAGCCGCTTACTTTTAATCTCCCTCTATTTAAAATCAACCCCAAACAGAACTAATTTATCTACAGATCCACGCATTCATTTAACTTAAATTATTACCACTTTGACATTTTTAACTCGACTTTACGTGACACAAAACGAAAACTCACTAAGCAACATGACACAAACTAGAAAGTTCAATCCCTATATATTCCCGCCTATGCATCTAAATCCTAATCCTATGTTCCTCCTCCCCCTCCCCTTACATATAATGTAAATAAATTACTTAAGAAAACATCCTTACAATTTTACACTATATCATTCACTATTATAAGTGGAAAGTTCTTAATTGGCATAATTAACTATCTTATCATTGTATTATTGAGTAATCCCAGATTTGCTGTCAACTTTCTCTAAAACAAATAAAATATAATAAAAAAATAACTCTATTTATCACATCATAATACCGAACAACTTTATTTTTCACGCATAATATCGAATAAATTAATTTATCACATATATATATAATACTGAATAACTTTACTTATCTTTGTTATTGTTTTTGGGGTGTTATGCCGTGTTTCGCTACCTCCTTCTTTAGACAACGTTTCGGACAGCGTTACAGTGTCCATCATCAGGGCAGATGAGTAGACTCTACTCATCTGATGATGTCTACTCATCTGCCCTGATGATGGACACTGTAACGCTGTCCGAAACGTTGGCTAAAGAAGGAGGTAGCGAAACACGGCATAACACCCCAAAAACAATAACAAAAATACTTTTTGGCCGTGAAAACCTTAAAACATACCTGAACTTTACTTATCAAGTAAAATACCAAATAACTTTATTTATCACATATTTATAATACCGAATTACTTTACTTATCACATATAACACCGAATAACTTAATTTATCACAAATAATACCGATATAACTTTATTTATTACATATAATACCGAATAACTTTGCTTATCACATAAAATACCCAATGACTTTTTTTTATTTTTTTTTTTTATTTAATATAGATATATAAGTTTACAGTGGGTTAATATAAATTACATATTGGTTCAGAAATTCTTTAAAATTGCAGTCTAGTCTCACCAAAGCTAGTTCTTGTGCTTGATGAGCGAATTACACTAATTATGACAGAAATAGAATAACATTATGCAATAGGTTATATAACATTATATACTTTATTTAGGTATCACATATAATACCGAATAACTTTACTTATCACATATATTCAAAACGCGAAGTTTATCAGAAGGCTTGCATTGCAACATGAGACTAAATTAATATCTAGGGACTATGAACTATTCGCAAGCGACAATCATAACAGAATGAGTTTAGTTATCGATGCCATGAGTATATACCAACAAAGTTCCTACAAAACCATTGATAACATTACGGAACCCTCAAATCTTTCATAATTATTTTAATTCAAAGTTTTGAAAAACAAATAACCACTTTCGTATAGATTTTTAATTGGTTTTACGAATTTGTAAACATTCGTTTTTATCGTCTCCTGTAAAGTTTACACTTTGTGGCTTGAAGGGTTTTACCAAACCTCAGGCGTTATTATAACGACACTATACGTACTTAGTTCCAGTATTCATGTTATCTGTACTCTCCCACACAAAATGATGTTTACATTGCTGTTAAAACCTTTGATAATTCGACTGCTGTTATTTTACGCATTTTCAAGTACACAATATGTTTGTAATTTAAATATTTTTAATAGGGATTATCGTTATACTTGGTCGTGGCGTGCTTCCTGGTATCCCTGGCACTTCCCTCAGGGGAGTGTAAAATTTCTCGCCGGGAATCTCCGATTCTGGGTGATAATGTGGATTTTGTGAGTCGTAAGTACGATCCGACAAAATACGATTCTCTGATGTCGGACGAGGATATGGAAAGGAGAAATAAAGTCAAAGAGGTGACGTTTTTCATTTTATTATTAATACATTTAAAATAAATATTTATTCAGTTTTTTAGAAACCCAATTCAAAACTCGGCTTGTACATAAACACATTATTACGAGTATGACATTAATTTATTTATTTATTAATCATCAACGCTTTTATGGGCTTTTACATGCATAGTTACATTTTTATGATTTAGTGCATACTAGTGTGTTTAAATGACAAAGATAACATAAATAGGTTTTACACATGATACATAGAAGTAAAGATGGTAGGTAAAAAGTATAACGTTATACAATAAGAGAGATTGAAATAATAAGATTTTGAACATAAATTAAGAGCTGGTTCACACTCAGCTATCAAATATAAAATATCATAGCACGCCAAATAACGCTCTCCATACAATCCCTTCAGACCGTTCACACCTAAGCATTTTTAAACGCAGATCAATCATAGACAATACACATCTCAGACGTAACCTCTCCAGACGCGATATCCCAGAAGATAACTCTCCCCTTCTCCGACTAAAACATGAGAGGGGGTCATTGTAATTACGGAGCTGCCTAGACCCGTGGATGACAGATGTCAAGTTGACAGATTTCAGTACAAAAAATATGCGTTCCGTTGCCGCTCCCTAATTCGACTGACCACCTCTCCTACCACAGGAAGAAATATTTGATAGCCTCGTGTGAAAGGACAAAAGATAAGCGCTTGCGAATCAACAGATATCTGCTCGCAGATATATAGCTCAGTGTGAACTAAGCATAAAAGATATGAAATGAAATAGTACGAGATGTACTTACAAAAAACTAATATAATTCAACTTAAAATATTGATACATATTATTAATAATAAGACCTGAAATAAAACATCTAATGAGTTAGATTTAATCGATATTAGTATTTTATTTATTTCTATGCTTGTACACATAGTTTACAAGTATCGTAAGTATTGTATCTGATAAGTTCAAGTAATACAAAAAAGGTTCATAACAAAACATAGTAGTTAGCAGAGTGTAACATGATTATGATTAGCAATTGTATGTAAATGGTTAAAACGTAAACAGCTTTGTTTCGTGAGGTTCCATGGGAACTCAGAATCAAATCAACTCAACACCTTTTTGAAAAGTCATGAGGGAATAACCAGACAAAACCGGAAATATGTCACTATTAAGTCAAATTTTAGACGTATTGACTCTTTTCCACAAAAAATTAAAAATTGATTTCGAAAGACTGTTTTTTTATCTAGTGAAGCTATTTTTTAAATTTTGAAAAAATTTGTTTATTTTTAGTACAATAAGGTTTTACCGTAGGTCGTTGGCAGATTTGTTAATTTTTCAAACAAAATTTTGTATGTTACAACATAAATTTCGAAGTATGTAATAACGCAGTAAAATAAATCAATAAATTATTTGGGAAACCTAATTTTCAGAATTTTAATTTTTGTTCAAATAAAATCATTAAAAAAGATCCGCGCCCTTGTTTTGTGACGAAAATAATTCAGTTTGTCTATTTATTTACGGTCTTACAAACCAATAAATTTTAAAAAAATTGCCTTCTTATTTTGCCTAGACATTATTGAAAAATTAAAAAAAAACTTATTATCAAACAATAATTACATAAAGTACAAAATTTTAATTGTTTTATCATCACGAGTTTGAGTATTTTGAATGTGGGTATTTATCAAAGCAAATTTGGAATGAAATAAAATCGATATTGAGTCATTATATTAAAATGCTGGTACGGAGAATAATTAATCTTTCTCATCGGAACCGCCCTGTACCGTTGCAAGGGTACAATCGCAAGATCACCGTTCGACGAAATTTAAATTCTCAGCCGCTGGTTAATGGCTCTTAAAATATATGAAAAAAAAATAATTGAAAAGTAGCCCGTTATGAAACCTAACGTACACAATTTTAACAATTTTTTTCATCACTTTTAATGGCTTTTCAAATGAAGCGTTGAGTTGAGTTCAGTTCTGAGATGTCCGGTCACCGTTTCATGGACACCTTACTAAAGAGAACCTGTGGTGAGGTGTACGAATATTTTTCTGTCGTCACAAGTAGAAACACAGTATACTCTTCGGGACTCTCGAGGAGGACCCAGCGGTAGTATTGTACCTAATATATTAGTTTTGTATTTATTGATGAACAGGGTGTTAAGGGACGTACTTGATTTACTTTAATCAGTGATTCCTGACATTATTTTGAGTAAAAAATGTAAACGAAATTTTGGCCTCCAGTAATTTTTTTTTTCTTCTACACAAACTATAAAAAAAATAGAAGATTCGGATACAGTTCGGGGCGGGGTAAGAGGTTGGGAAATTACTCGGATGAGTGATCAGTGACGACGTGCAGGAATAATATTTTTTTTGTTTTATTTTGAAGAAAAAAATGTTTGAAAAAAAAAGTCATCGAATGTCACCGGAGACCAAAATTTCATTAACATGTTTTACTCCAAATAATGTCAGGAATCACTGGTTAAATTAAGTCACGTATGTATAACTCAAGTAGTTACTTTAACCAGTGATCCCTGACATTATTTGGAGTACAAAATGTAAATAAAATCTTTGTCTCCGAGGTGACTTTCTATGAAATTTTTTTTTCACCTCGCCCCCATCTGGCCAACACCTACTATTTTTTAATGTTTTTGTAGAAAAAAAAACACAGCCAAAAATGTCACTGCAGTCCAAAATTTAATTTGCATTTTTTAGTCCAAATAATTTCAGGAATCACTGGTTAAAGTAAGTCAAGTACTTCACTTAACACCTTGCATACATAATATATGTAATAATTAAATGTCATCAATGTATTATACAATAATAACGATATACAAAGGTGTAAAAATTAATCGCCTTCCTTTTAGATGATGAAACAAGCCTGGGATAACTACACACGGAATGGATGGGGTAAGGTGGACGATCCTACCAGAGATGGTCATTCGTTCTACCTCACCACAATCAATCTGGGAACAACAATCATCAGTGCTATGGATACACTCTACATTATGGATATGACCAAAGAGTTCGATGAAGCGAGGGAATGGATTTCAAAAAATTTCACATTAGACGGAGTAGTAAGTGTGCTTAAATACGAATAAATTTGTAAGTGTACATTAGTACTATATAATAATAATAATAAGCCTTTTTATTCTGGACTTCTCTTAGGTATGAATTTTGACATGTTCTTATTTTTTTATAATATATCCCGAAGCTCAGTTTGCTTCTTGGCATAGGCCTCCTCTAACATTTTCCACTGGGACCTGTCACACGCTACTCTTCTCCAATGATGTCCAGCCGTGAGTTTTAGGTCGTCTTCCCATCTTATTTGTTGATGTTCTCTACTTCTCTTGCCATCTCTGGGAGGTATCCCAGTCAGTCAGTGACATTTTTGCACCATTTATCTTATGGATCTCGGATCATGTGACCCGTCCATTTCCACTTTTGTTGGTCTATTCGGGTAACTATATCGGCAACTTTAGTTTTCTCCCTTATAATGCTGCATCTCACTCTGTCCTATTTCCTTATTCCTGTCAAACATCTCTCCACGGCTCTCTGGCAGCGTTCCAACTTTTCTCTGTGGCGTTTGGTGAGTGCCCAAGTTTCACATCCATAGGTGATGACTGGAAGTATACATGTGTTGAAGAATTTCCTTATTATTTACATACTTAGCTCCTTGGATTTCAAGACTTCTTTCAAAGACCAGTATTTCTTCAATTCATTTGCTATTCTTCGCTCGATTTCTTTGTGAAATATCATCTGTCCTAAATAGATGTAATCTGACACATAATAGAGTGGTTATTGTCAATTTTTATGGTTGCTGGTTCAGAGTTTGTAAGCAACTGTAAGAAACTGAACCACTTAAGATTTGCAGATGATATAGTCCTATTTGAGGAAAACCCAACGCACCTAAATAGAATGATAAAATCACTAAACGACGAAAGTGTGAAAGTGGCTTATGCATGAACAAAGACAAAACATTAGTACTACCAGTCATTTAATCCTCTCACATTGCTACCCAGTTGGGAGGATTTGCGTCATAATTCTGTTTCCGTGTTCAGTAGTTTTTGTTACCCCATTTGCCTGCAAAACTGGTCTCAAAGAACTTAATTCGTTTCATCCACACGGCTCACATAAGGACGGCCGATGGGCGATGTCTCATGTACATGCCTCGCACCTGACTTGCTCCATACCGAGACACTAGCGTCGAGGCATGTGTCCAGTGCTGCCTCGTACGCATGCTTCTCGCCATGTGGACGAAAGGCTGTGACGTTCAAATAATAAAAAAATCGGAGACAATTATGTAATAATACATCGTACTCTGTACCCGTGCTTTATGTCTGTGAGGTGTGAGTATTATTGTGACTATAATTGTATAATTTATATTGTTATTTGTAGAACACTCCTATATCTGTATCTGAGGCAACGGTCCAGTTGATTGGTGGCCTCCTGAGCTGTTTCGCCCTGACGGGAGACACCATGTTCAGAGACAAAGCGCAGCACGTGGCGGACAAGCTACTGCCGGCCTTCTCGGTATCCAATGGACTGCCACATTCATATATAATTCCGAGCACTGGGGTAAGGTCATTCACATTCCTAGCTTCTATTCAGATTTTTTTTAAATATATCAGCTCTACTTATGACATTTTTTGTCTATCACAACTAGTCTGTTTTGACGGCGGAGATAAACCGTCCTTGTTCGGGCAAATCTGTACCTACTCCCATCTATCCCTCCCGTCTTACCTACCTATCCTGTTACATCTATCTTGCTATTGTCACCGGTTCAAGTTTGACTCCTAACCGTGAAATCAGTACAATTTCAACACCGCGCGGACCGGCAGCCCAAATACTTGGTCTCGTCGCTTATAGTCAAAACCCGGATCCGCGCAAAATACGTGCTTTCCATCGCGAGTTATCTTGAGTGCATGAAGTGTGGGACCCAGGACGTCACCAACAAGGTAGGGTTTCATCTTGTTTTCGGTGGACATCCCATTTTTTCCCCTTCATCCCTTTTTCCATTCCAACAGTGATAGGTGGAGATTCCGAACTCCGCGGTAGAAAGTAACAGGCTTCCAATCAGCTATCGAAACATTGGTCCTTCGCCGGATGTACATTCTTTACAGATTAGTTAATTTACATGATTAGAAATTGTACTCAAACTAGTTTCATTACAAGACGATTATCAATAGTAGGTAGTTTCGGTAGATACGGCTTATCAGTTCAGCTGGTAGGTAGATAATATTGGGGCAAATAGAATACTTTATTTGTTACAAGTAGATACCTACTATTATAATTGTTAATTTACGTATTTAATACATTTCAAAATGGATAAAGTTGCAACCAAAATTGGTTCGTTAAAATTAAAACGGCAAAGGCTCTTTGGGAGAGTGCAGGTCGCATATGATCTCATTAAAGATTTAGAACAAAAGACTAAGCTATGTCAATTCAGAGCCCGAATGGATAAATTAGAGTCCA
Organism: Glyphotaelius pellucidus; assembly: GCA_936435175.1. NCBI lineage: Eukaryota > Metazoa > Arthropoda > Insecta > Trichoptera > Limnephilidae > Glyphotaelius > Glyphotaelius pellucidus. Next base: position 6,253,511 of record OW386545.1, on the reverse strand, counting down.
CATATGACGAATTTCAAAGTATTCAATGTGAGCTGTCAGATCTGGTGTCACTTCCCGAGTTTGAGTCGAAAAATGATATATTGGAGGTTTCGCGTGTATTTGAGGAATTGTTCTTTGAAGTCACATCGGCACGTGATGCCTTAGAAATGAGTCAGAATAATCGTCATATCGTGTCAGACGGAGAAGTACAACGCTCTGGGCCGCCCGGTCGCAGTTTACTAGCTCCGGAAATAAAAATTCCTATATTTAGTGGAAATATCGGAGAGTGGCCTCAATATTTTAATTTATTCAGGAGCCTTGTTCATGACAGCACTATTTTGAGTGACATTGAAAAATTTCATTATTTATTGACCTCTTTGAAGGGAACAGCTTTGTCATTGGTTAAGACTATTCCATTGATTCAAGAAAATTATGAATTAGCATGGGAAACACTGTGGAGTCATTATTCTGAATCTAGAGCATTATTTATATATTATGCCAACTCGATTTTAAATTGTAATTTTGCTAATAATGAAGAGATTTTGAATGTCTTGCGTGAAAATCTCTCGGGGCTTCGCGATTTAAACCGAGGAAAATTATTTGAAGAATTCGTTTGTCATATGGTTCTGCAAAAAATAGATTTAAAAACGCGTCGGTCTTTTGAATCTCTTGTTAAAAAAGATGAAATACCGGATACTGGAAAATTAATAGAATTTTTAGCAACTCAAAACCGTATAAATATGTTATCAGATATTAAAGAAAAAAAGATTCCTAAGCGGGTATTATTTTCAAATGCGAGTTCAAACGGGCATAATGTCAAGAAAATTACTTGTATAATGTGCAATCACACACATCACTTGACAAAGTGTCAAGACTTCTTATCACTAAATGTAGACAGTAGGAGGGACTTCGTAAAAAAGGAGAGGTTATGTTTCAACTGTTTAAATTCGCACCTTATTAAAAATTGCCGTTCAAAGTTTCGATGCAAACGGTGCAAGCGAACGCACAATACGCTACTCCATACTGATGAAAGATCTCCTTCGCCAAACGACCGTGATACTGAAAGTGATAACCCAGTAATATGCAACGTAGTGTTTGGATTGAGTAAGCGTTCTATATTGCCTACCGCGCTAGCAGAATTCCTTGATACTTCAGGACGTAAACATAGGGCTAGGATGTTAATCGATACGGGAAGCGAGATTTCGTTCATTTCGGAAAGATTATTTAATATATTGGGCTTAAAAAAGAAAACATGGAACGGTAATATACGGGGAATTAATAACGCAACAGTTAGTAATGTGCAAGGTTTAGTTAATTGTAAAATATTTTCCTTGCAAAACAGCTCTTGGGTTGCAGGGCAGGCAGTAATAATCTCCAATGTTACGTCAAAACTCCCTTATATAAACTTTCAAGATACGTCTGAAGAATTTAAAGGTCTAAATCTTGCAGATCCAGAATTTAGAAATCCGGGAGAGATAGATTTCCTATTGGGGTCTGACTTGATTGCAAAAATATGGAGGCAAGGTTATATTTCAAACCGTGATTTAATAGCTGTTAATACAATATTCGGATACATAGTTATGGGATCATGTATACAAGGTTATAATTCCGTACAACCCGTTATGACGTCAGCGTTGACTGCAGTTGAAAAAAGTGACTTAAATTACGCGGTAAGTCGTTTCTGGGAAATTGAAGAGGTTTCTAACGAAGTTATTCAGAATAAGGACGAAAATGAATGCGAAACCATATTTCAATCAACAGTCAACCGGGAAGAGTGCGGCAGGTATATCGTGGCACTACCTTTCAAGAACAGAGATCATGTGGATATCGGAAGTACATATGATATCGCCCTTAAGAGATTTTATAATCTTGAAAAACGCTTGTCATTAAATCCAACATTGGCAGCCCATTACTGTAAATATATGGATGATTTCTTACAGCAAGGCTTCATGACAAGAGTTTCTCCATCGACTGAGATACCGAATACTTATTACATTCCACATCATGCGGTTGTTCAAAAAATAGGAAATGATATTAAAATTCGGGTGGTCTTTGACGCCTCATGTAAATCTGATAAACAAATTTCGCTGAACGATTGTTTATATTCGGGTCCAAAATTACAAAATGAAATAAGTCACATACTTTTAAAATTCCGTGTATACCCGATAGTACTCACTACGGATATACAAAAAATGTTTCTACAAATTCGGTTGAGAGAAGAAGATACAAATTTTCAAAGGATTCTCTGGCGATCTTCACCGTTACAGCCGGTAGGGCAATATATACTTGGTACTGTCACATTCGGGGTGACTTCTTCGCCCTATTTGGCCATAAGAACTTTACATGAACTGGTGAAGGATGAAGGTACTCGATTTCCAAAGGCTTCTAAAGCACTGTTGTCGGACACATACGTGGACGACATCGTTACCGGTGAATGGGAACCGGAAAGCGCCGCTCAGCTGCAGACGGAGCTAAAAGAACTCCTTACAAAAGGAGGCTTTCAATTGAGAAAATGGATGACAAATTCGCAGTCAGTTTTAAATAACATTCCAATTGAGCACCGGAGCCACACGAGTGGTAAAGTTGCATTTGATGATGGAACATCTTTCTCGTTGAAAATTTTAGGTTTAATTTGGAATCCTGATAAGGATACATTTTCGTACTCGGTAGAAGAAAAAGAAAAGGTTTTTACAAAACGTGCGATACTGAGCTGTGTTGCACGTATTTTCGATCCCATTGGATTAATAACACCTGTTGTTTTTAAGGTGAAATGTCTTCTACAGGAACTATGGAAATTAAAGTTAGGTTGGGATGACTCCCTCCCGGAAAAAATTGTTAATTTATGGGAAAATTTCTTGGATGAATTACCTAGGTTATGTTATTTACAAATACCGAGACATTGCAGTACAATAAAAAACTCAAATTGTACTTTAGTAGGATTTTCAGATGCGAGTGAATTAGGTTACGCGGCTTGTATATATTTGGTTACGAACGAAGCACAGCCTCAAGTCACATTACTTACGAGTAAATCTAAAGTTGCACCGCTGAAAATATTATCAATACCACGTCTCGAGCTTATGGGAGCTTACCTACTTTCAAAGCTTGTAAAAATGACGAAGTCGTCTATAGAAACTCTCGTGAAAATTACAGAAATAATATTGTTTTCCGACTCCACCATAGTTTTATCATGGATCAAGACACCCCCTCATACTTTGAAAACTTTTGTCGCGAACCGTGTTATCAAAATTATTGATGAAATCGAGGACGCAAAGTGGTACCACGTTGCGTCAAAGGAAAATCCAGCCGATTTTGCTTCTCGCGGTTTATGTCCATCGCAAATAATAGACAACAAATTGTGGTTTCAAGGGCCTCCTTGGTTGGCTCAGCCAAGTCAGAAGTGGCCATTGTCTTTACCGGAAAAATTAAATGAAGAGCTACCGGAAGTAAAATCCCACGTCTCAACAGTTAACAGGCCGCTTGATTACTATGAGGGCCTACAATTTTTCAGATTTTCTTCTTGGAACCGTCTTCGGAATGTGGTCGCTTGGTCGCTTAGGTTTATTTACAATACGCAGCAACGGACCAAGGATGCTCGTAGATCTGGAATTCTGACCGGCGCAGAAATAAATCGCGCGGTCACCCTAATAGTAAAATGCGATCAGCAGTTTCATTTTCCCGAGGAATTCAGAATGCTGCAAAATGATGCGGTCAACTCAGTGGCATTTCAAAAATTAAATGTGTTTATTGACCACGAAAACATACTTCGCGTTGGCGGGCGGCTCCGCAACTCTCATTTAAAATATAATACTAAGTTCCCAATAATCTTGGCAAAAAACAGTAAGATTGCGGAACTGTTAATATCTTATTACCATAAGGCCTATCTACACGCTGGTTCACGAACTTTGCAATTCCTGATTCAGCAAAATTATTGGATTGTGTCGGCACGTAATAAAATCAAGAAAATGGTGTCCAAATGTGTGAGATGCGCGAGATTGCGAGCGTCCCCGCAAAATCCTCTCATGGCCAGTCTGCCAGAAGCGCGTGTCACACCGAACCGCGTATTCAATCGGGTGGGGGTGGATTTGGCCGGCCCATACGTCTTAAAGGAAGGAAAACGCAGGGGTGCTAAGACATACAAGGCTTACTTTGCAATTTTTGTCTGCATGGCAACGAAGGCGATTCATCTCGAGGTTCTCTCAGATCTCTCGTCTGACGCTTTCATCGCTACCCTCGATAGGTTTGTTTCACGACGGGGTATTTGTCAGGCCATTTATTCGGATTGCGGTACGAACTTTGTTGGGGCGAAACGCCATTTGATTGGAACACAAAATTTTTTAAATAGTTGTCGTAATGATGAACAAGTCATGCGTACATGTTCAGAAAAGGGAATAGTGTGGAACTTCAACCCTCCCTCCAGTCCTCACTTCGGAGGACTATGGGAAGGGAACATTCGAGTCGTTAAAAATCATTTAAAACGAGTAATAGGGGACACTTCATTGACGTTTGAGGAATTTACAACTATATTACATAAAATAGAAGCCATACTAAATTCTCGTCCCCTCTGTCCTCTAACCTCAGACCCTGAGGACATTCAGGCCCTTACTCCAGGTCACTTTTTAATTGGAGAACCGTTAATTTCGATTCCAGAATATAACTATTCAGAGGTTAAGATAAATCGTCTCAATCGGTGGGAACATTTAAAGAAAATGACACAACATTTTTGGCAGCGCTGGAATACAGAATATTTACAAGCGTTACAAAATCGAGTCAAATGGTATAAGGCTACCCGTAACCTTCAAGTAAATGACCTAGTGGTCATCAAAGATACTAGGAGTCCTCCATTGAAATGGCCGCTCGGCAGGATAAGGGAGGTGAAACCGGGCTCTGACGGGGTCGTAAGATTAGCCTCAGTACAAACCAGCGATGGTATATATCTACGGCCTGTGGCAAAGCTTTGTCTTTTACCTGTAGAATAAGATAGCAACGTTTTTTTTTTTTTTTCTTTTTTATGAATATTGGAATAGGTTCATATATTTTTTGTTTTGTTTTGTTTTTATGCCTTCAATGGTTTCGCATTGATTGCGATTCAGCTATCTTTTGTTTTAGTTATGTTTTTCGAGTTATTATTTTTTCATTACATTCTGCACGTATAGTCTTTAGTTTCACGTGCACCTAGTTTGTAAGGAATAGATTAAATGTTAGGAATAGGTTTCTTTTCATATTCTTTCACGTGTTAGGAGTAGGTTTCTTGGCCAGTTTCGATGGGTGTTGGAAAAATGGTATTTTTGGCGGGCGGTATATGTTCGGGCAAATCTGTACCTACTCCCATCTATCCCTCCCGTCTTACCTACCTATCCTGTTACATCCATCTTGCTATTGTCACCGGTTCAAGTTTGACTCCTAACCGTGAAATCAGTACAATTTCAACACCGCGCGGACCGGCAGCCCAAATACTTGGTCTCGTCGCTTATAGTCAAAACCCGGATCCGCGCAAAATACGTGCTTTCCATCGCGAGTTATCTTGAGTGCATGAAGTGTGGGACCCAGGACGTCACCAACAAGGTAGGGTTTCATCTTGTTTTCGGTGGACATCCCATTTTTTCCCCTTCATCCCTTTTTCCATTCCAACAGTGATAGGTGGAGATTCCGAACTCCGCGGTAGAAAGTAACAGGCTTCCAATCAGCTATCGAAACAGTCCTCGTGTTCTGACTGCAATATTCGTGGTGATGGAAATCGGATTTACAAGCGCTCTTTTATATTCACTGTAGAGAAATGCATTAAATTAAATTGATTGATTAATTAAAACACGTTAGATATGTTTATATTGTATTCCAATTTCTGAACGTAGTAATTCCATGTTCTGAATGTACAAGTTTCTCAAGTTTTACAATAAATTTGCTAGCGAGTTCTGTGAAAAAAAGCCCGAGTACTGAATAAAGTATTTTATCATCTCGAAAATCAAATTTTATGGGAAAATTTCTACAGGTAGTTGAGAGAGAAATCATTCCCATGTTTCGAATGCAATAAAAACTGTTAATAAATACCGTTAAAAAAATTAACGACTTCAAAAGGAGAATTAAGATATGGATTATGGACATGGGAATGTGAAGAACATAGTTACAATTTTGCAACCTAATAAAGATTAATGCTTGTATTGTGCTTTCTTTTATAATTTTCCTATTGTAATATTTTAAAATAGGTATTAACTTATAATTCAAACACAGAAACATGTACAATGAAACCTTCTCAAAATCCTTTCAAAAAATCAATACGGTTTTTGAAAAGATCGTAGTACTGCTGATGGAATTGCAGCCTTTACCAAACTGATAGTGCCCCAACAAGGACACATTCTTTCCTAAAACATTGTAAAAAAAATTACGAGTATTAAGTATCTGTAACCATTTAACCAAACAAAATTTAAAACTTATGTATACAAAGATTACCTAAGTACTTACCTTTTTATCCTCTCTCTCTTTTGTATTAATATTATCTTGTACTTTTTGTACCATAATTTGTACTATTTTTTACTATCACACTATACACTTGTTGAACTCATCTGTATAACTTTTCAAGATATTACAACTCATGTATTTTTTATTTATTTTTTTCTATGTGTAGGTACTATTTATCGCTGCGTTAATTTTGCTGAATTCTTGAAAAACTTGCTTTCGAACAATTTATTCATGATCAAGTTAATAATAAAATCAACATAGTAAATACCTACACGTTCCTCAATAACTACTTTTAAAGTATCTTAAGCACTCTTCTGTTTTACCATTATTACACTATGTAACTTTTTAACTCCTTTGTACAATTTTAATGATAACGAAACTACATACCTATGTTCATTATACCTGTTTGTATCCTTAAATTACAGTTTATAATGTTATATACTTGCTTACAATTATACTCCTGAATAACATGTGTAACTTTAATAATGTGATTCTGTAAAAGCCCTCAAGGCGTGTATGAATAAATAAAAATAAAAAAATAAAAAAAAATCTGTAAAGCTCAAATTCTCGAGCTTTTGAAAGAAACCATTCCTACGTTTTATGTGAAATAAATAATATTCTCAAAGAATCACATTCTTGCGAGCTCTACTAAGAAACCACCCCCATGTTCTAAGATAAGTTTTATCGTATCGAAAATCAAATTTTGTGAGAAAATTGAGAGAGAAATTTTTGTTCATGTTCCGAATGCAATTATTATTTATCTACAAAGCACCACATTCTTGCGAGCTCTTGAAAGAAACCATTCCTCTGTTCTGAATGAAAAGTTTCATCACATTCAATCACAACTTTATGTGAAAATTGAGAGAGAAAAAGCATCACATTCTTGCGAGCTCTGTAAAGAAGCCATTTTCAAGGTCTGATTTTTTATTTATTTATAATATTTCATTTTTTTTAATAATTACAATGAAACACTTATTTTTAGAGTGTTGCCAACAATGATTGGACCAAAAACAGGAGCTTTATAGCCGAAGTTGGGTCCTTTTACCCTGAGTTTGCGTACTTGAGCGACTTGACCGACAATCCCATTTACATAAACAAGGTCAATCAAATACGGAATACACTGAAAGAGGAATATAAACCTGATAGTCCCTTCAGCATTTTAATTGATCCAATAACAGGAAAAATGGAACGGTGTAATGTTACCAGTAATGGTAAGCAAATCCATTAATAATTCTTAGATAATAAAAAAAATATGTTTATATTTATATCCTATTTTGTCGAACACCATATCAAGGTCCTTATTTACTGACAGTTGCTGTACCGTTAGGTAATGTTCGATTGTCATTGATAACATATTTTTTATTAATTCTTTGAATAGGTACCTACACACAAACATTTTATAATTTATACGGATATGATGAGAGAGCAGATTTGAGGAAATAAGACAGGTTGAAAGATTGTTTTGTTTTTTAGTAATTTATTAAATTTTAATAATTACACAGCAGAACTTGCTTATAAACAATGCGTTCAACTAATAAAATGGAGTTTTAAAAATTAAACTTGATAACTTGGTGGTCAGTCCTCTCTGCCCATCCCTGCGGGAAGTTTGCTCAAACTTTTCGCATGGCACTCTTTCCCTGGCTGCTACATGTTACTCATTGGCGTAGCGTAGAGTATTGGCGGCAAAATTTCACAGCAAATAATAATAATATCTTGTAAAAATTTGAACCATCTCATTTCATATTTTTGTTGCACCTGCGATTCGGACCGATTGAAATGAGCACGGAATTTTTCATTACTCATTCTGTGACGAAACTGGGGAGACCCATTTCTTTAAATGAATATATAATAATGACATCTTGCTCATTGTGACGACTTGTAACACCGTCTGTACTGAATTGTAGGAATTTCCCTTTTTTGTTTTGTGCTTGGATTGTTCATTAGTTATGATTAATATTCAGTGAGATTTACTTCAGGGAAGTGAAGTCCGTGAGTGATGCTTTGACAATTACGTGTAAGAATTTTTGTAACAAATGTGATTATTGTATTGGAAAATCTACACGAATTTTTATTTTTTAACCTGTACAATACACAATAAATGATGATCGTTCTTGCCGAAAAGTTCTTTAGAATTAATATATTTTAGTTCCGTTAAATTGAAGTACCTAAATAAGGGGGCGTTTTCCTCCGGCCAGGGCGGCTGACATTACTATTAAATACATATGTGTTCTCTGTTTTTCTAGCATACCATAATTCCAAATTGACTATATACCAACCGATTAATAATATTTCCAGATCAAGAAACATCTCTTGAGGCTTTTGTAGATTCTTTCTACGAATACCTCTGGAAGACGTGGTTGATAAATAAAGATAAGGAGACAGATTCTCGCCAGATGTTCGATGAAGCAATAAGCCCTATTATTTACAAGACGATAAAAGTATTCAAGGGGATAACCTACGCTGAGAAATACTGCGACGTCAAATTTGGAAGCACATATAAACCAAAGATGGATCAGTTGGCATGTTTTTCAGGCAAGAGCTGATATGTTATGTTATATACTATTTGACAAAAAATCGGGACTAGCCGTTCACAGTGGAGTTTTAATAATTACTGACGTCCGTGATGTACGGCAAGTTGCATGAAACTGGCAGATGAAATATGAAAAAAGACTGAATGCTCCAGAAGTTTTGTTCCTGAAACGTATGTGTGATAAAACTATGTGTGACCGTGTTCCAAATGTGATGACGCAGAAAGAATGCAAGGCTGAATAAAGCGCAGTGAACAAAATTGAGAATGGAGTGCTTAGATGGTTTAGATACGTGGAGCCAATGAACGGAGAAAGGAGTGTAAGTAGAATATAAGATACGAGATGACCGAAGAAAACAATGATTAATCAAGTGAATCAAATACTTGAGCCAGGTCATGCCAAAGGTCAGAATAACAGAAGAGTATGTATAGAACATGCATGAATGTGAAAAATGAGAAACAAAGTGATAGGTCGTTAGAAAGGGCACGTGGCTGCAATAATTTAATAATTCATCTTCTTTGACTATCTAACTTTATGATGGTCCTATCTATGATGCGAGGTTTTTTCACCCCCCCCCCCTTTTCTCTCTTCGTCGTTGGGATCTCAGATCGGAAGGTTCAGCTACGCTGTTTTCCTGATCTCGTTTTCCCAACCCCTGTGATGCGGAACACAGTAAAACAAGGTTGTTCTGGGAAATCTTACAATAAACCCTTTACTCCACGTTGTGTTATTTGTCATTTCGGAGCCTCCAGATTATCTGGAGTAGGCATTTAATGTATCTACTCTTTTTCGTGGTAACTTTCGACTCTTTGGAAAGGCGTGGAAGAATTTTTTCTGTTGTTTTCTCAAACGCATGAAGGATACTCCCTGTCTAAACTGCCCTACACTACAGATGCCTATGGCCCAAACTGTATACTCGAGTCCCCGTTCCCCGCTATAGTGATCCCTTTTGCACCTACTCTATTAAGGCTGGGTAAGCTATCCTCTTGTCCTATTTTGCGCTAGTAAAATTTAACTGCACGTCTAAAGGTCAGTTAGTAAATCACGAAGAAGGAACCTAGCTCATGTAACGGTTGATCCTGTGGACAATTAAATGGCAATACAAGTTCATTATTTACTTTAATTTAAATGTACGTACCTAGAGGTGCCTCTCTATGGCCGGATAGACTGCTTCCGCGTCTCCCAATCTGAAATACCTGTCCTATGCATAACCGTTAGAAATATTGTTATTGTTAGTAGCACCAATTTACGGCAGGACTAGGGAATCTTAAAGAAGTGATAAAAGGAAAAGAAGGAGACTTTCTTTGCAAACTAGTATTGGCTCCTCCGCTAACCAAGTTGACCGAGTGGGCAGCTCTCCGGACACGACTATCCCACCAATGCATGTCTGAGCTATACCCCGGTATCTGGCGGATCTCTTGGACGATCACCCTGACATACCCGGACTCACTCATGCCAGAGGAAGAACAGCATGCTTTCAAACCTTTCCCAGTCAACTCCAATACTCATAACACCTCCAGAGACTACTTTACTGGCTCTAAAAGGGGTATTTCCATTTCGTCCCTTGTCATGACTCTATTCGCGGGCAAGTGGCACGAAGCTGTGAGGCAGACCGTTAAAGCCGACCGTCTTCGTCTTTCCACCTCCAATAGTTGACATAAGGCGCACTTTGTGGGCCTTACGTTTACTTTTGGGTTGACACAGATGAGAAAATGCAACAACGTTACAGAATTTTCCCGCAAGATGCCTTACTAATGGCCCCTCCACACAACCTTGCAGGCTTCCCGTGATGTCTCAGGTCAGACGCCTCCGTCAGCGAACCGTGCCCATGACATACAATTCGGCATCCCTGGTGCATATAACCTTTCGCGCCCGTTCGCTCGACACGATCCCGCGAAAGGGAATGACCCCGACACCCCGCGTGACCCACCCAGTCTGTGGCTGGCACCCCCCCCCCCCCCTTAGTAACATGGTAATGTGGGAAAATCCTTACCATTTGACATACGTATCTCACTTATGTATAGTCTCGGTACCATCGTTCACATTCTCCAAACGTGAAAATTTAATTCACGCAATACAATAGATAGAAATTTCGCAGGGAAACAGGTTGATATAATGTTATACATGTATAGAATCGTGAATCCGGTTCCCACACCCTTCTCCTGTCGAAGTCTGCGCCAAACTGTCAGCCAACCTTCAATTGGATAAGTTGTACTTTCAAAATTTCACCCATTCGATTGGGTGTACCCTCGTATCGCCTCTGCATTCGTATGTACCTGTAAGAACCATTTTTTTCTATGCCCAGGCTGACAGCTGATTACTAGGAAATACGAGGCCATTGAACTCGCACTGTTGTAGCCTGGCAAAACAGATGTCATATTACCCTCGCCGAGGTCCTGAAATAAAAAATATTACGATGGCTTTGTCTGGACATTGATGAAATCAGGTTGCCCGCGTTCTATCCTCTCCGTCTGAAAATTAATAAAAATACATTCACTCACCCCCTACACGATTGTTTAGCGGACGATCTCCTGTCGGGTTTGGTTACATCGATAATCGTCCCTAAATCGCGTATCCTATAATCCTATGGGTGAAGAAGACAAAACACCTCACTATGAACTTTATTTTCCTGACACGATTCAATGTCCGAAGTTAATACTCCTATCTGAATTATTGAAAAACACCTATCCTACTCTATAGTTATTTGCTTGATTATTGCACAATGCTAAAATTAACCCCCTTGTCTGTTAGTAACTGTGTACCTGTTATTGTAACTAGAGTAATCTCCCCCGTGATTATCGCTGTAAGTTAGAGCTTGTCAAGCAGTGTGATTATTAAGACCAAATTAATCTACGTAAAGTTTATACGATTTTTTTCTGTATATTCCGTTATGGTTTGATTACCCCTTTCCTCCTCTCTAATACCGAGTTATCTCCTTTTTATTTAATTTATTTATAGTTGATTAATTTGATTATTACACGTAGAAAAGGAGAGTACGTGATATTGTCCACTGTCGTTTAACAATTTATCACCGCGATTATTGTAAACACACCTTATCACTGAATTTACGTTTTTTTTTTTAGCAGCTGTTTGTCTATTATTAAGTTAGTTTTATCTCTTCATCTTTTTTTCCGCAACTTGGACAATAGTGTAATATTTTATTTATTTATTTATTAAAAGAAGTTTATACAATGAACAAAAAATTGTGTTAATTCATCCGCCATGCTAGGGATGTCCCTGTGTTATGGCGGATGAAGTTAACAGATTGTGTAGGTACAGTGTACAGCTATTAACTTATGCAATTCATTTAAGTAGCTTAAGTAACATATTTAGTAACAAATTAAGTTAGTAATTTAATTAACACATTAAATTAATTTATGTTACAAGTTGTATCAATTATTAAATATCAATATTATTAACCAACTCCTACACTCTAAGCTTATTTTATTGAAATAAATCACAAATTTTTTATAAAATATAATTTTACTTAGCGATTATAACACTGAATTTAATCCGATAAACTCACTTTATTTTTTATTACGGTAACTTCAACTATGTGCCTTTTTTCTTATTACGTAGCGTTGCAATAATTCACGAACTTGTATTATTTCTATAATTTCCGAATTTTGAACTCAACCGGTCGCACCGATCTTCAAACTCCGGACTCCCTTTTAATAAAATTACCACTATCTGTTTTCACTGAGGTTAATTAACCGTTGCTACGAGCTGGTTAGAATCAAAAAACTTCCAGACTTAACCGTATTCGTCCACTGAGTTCCACTGACTGTCCCGTTATCAAAAAAAACTGCCTATTTAAAACGAAAATCTCCCATTAATCAAAATAAGTTCATGCAATTTTGAGACGTATCCACTCGCGTGCCATTCACCACTATCGCTTCCTGTCTGTTCATCCCTTCTTCGTTTGTCACCGTCACAATCCTTGAAAACGGGTTCTCACCTATCTCGGTCTAACAAAATAAAACAGAGGTGGACCACGCGCTCGACTTAATCTGTCATAGGGCATTTTATCCCACTCAAAATAAATGTATTACATTGCACTACCCCTGCATACATTCTGGAATAATTTATTATTATTATCATTATTTTATAACCTAACGCGGAGGAATTTTATTCTACGCATTATCCTACGAACAATATGTATTCTCCCCTGTGTTTTCCGTATTTGTGAGTGTTTAGGCATTATCTACTATCAAATGCTCCCTTTAGACAAATAGCAACGCCTGTAAGGCTTTTCCCAGTATTATATTCACATTTTTATTGATTTCGATTTTCATTTATGGCCATTTATCACCACCATGGCCTAATCTGTCCCTGTTCTTTGCATCTCTACTAAATAACCTCCCACATCTCACCGTCCCATTCTCCCGCAGAATCCAATAACCGTCAAAATGATTTGTTGATATCTTCAAAAATTACACTTGAATTTGTAAATAAATTTAGAATTAGACAGGCCGTTAAGTTTTATGCATTTGGCTAATTACTTTCTTCACTATTTTGTACGTAACCTGGAGTGGTGATTCCGGCTTAATGACCTCTTCAAAGAGCCAAAATCATGTTACCTGTCAATCTCTGAGAACGTCACTTAGACGCAAGAGATCGTACACCTTCCACATGTCGCTTCTCATAACTGAAACGCAAAAGTTCATAATTAACCCAAAATCTACTTCCTGAACGATCTTTTTCAAAATCTCCTTGGGGTCTCGGTCTCGAATTTCAACAGTTATCAATTTCTTATTTTTTGTCATCATGAAGTGAGTTATGTCCAAGTTCATAAGTGTTCGCATTCCAAACTATGGATTTTGTGAGAACTCTCTACTCCTTGAATCAGATAAACGCCCTTAGCCCCGCCTCTCTCTCGCTATTCGTTGTGTTCAAAACAAATTTCCAATTTGTCCAACGTTTCACATCTCCAATAGTCTAGCACCTTCCACGCGATAATTAACCCGTATTTTATTACAGACTCCCTCAATTTCGTTTTCAAACACACCCAACAGAGGTCAGTAATATGATCGAATTTAAATATTAAAAAAAAAAATTCCCGTCTACTTGTTCAAATAATACGGAACCATGACAACTTATGTCGAATGATGCTATCGAAAAAGTGGTTTTTAAATAGATACCAGTACATTGAACATTTAAAAACACATAAAAAAAAAAAATTAATATTATTATGTAGGTGGACTCTTTGCGCTTACCTCTGCGACATTGGAGACTCGATCCCACAAGTATATTGATCTGGCAAAAATATTGACTGATACTTGTCGTGAAATTTACAACAAAATCGACATAAGGTAATTATAGTTTCTACTTCTACTTCTACCCTCGTTACTCGTTGTATAATTAATGTATAACATATAGCATAGTGACACGATAGTACGTAACAATGCTATAGTTTTTTTGGTATGGTTTTACCATTTCGTATTATAAAATTGTTCTTAATAGAAAATAATGCATTGATGGGTTCTTTTGGCCATGCTGTTACAGGGGTAAAACCGGCCAGCTTTGTGTTCAGAAAGTTTGTTTGAGTTGGTTAAAACATTATTGAAGTTGATGTTTGTAACGTTAGGAAGATTTCTTGATGGAAACTAGCTCAGATGATTACATATATAAATGCTGTTTCACACTTTTCCAGGGGGTTTAGCATTATCAAACTGATAACTCAACTTTTATATCGATATCCCTAGCATGGTTGCGCCGGCGATAACGATAAAACCGACACGAAAAACTAGGAAATGGTTTTACGATGGCGACAATAGCGAGTATTCTATGATTAAATATTACTAAAGTTAGAACGGCTACGAAAAATACAAATACATTAACAAATAACGAACTTTAATAAGCAATTGCATTCCACGTGTGTTTTTTGATACCAACAGGGGAGTTATGAAGACAAATATCACTCCGCATTAGAGTTCCGGTATTCTTGTAAAAGGCCGCCAAAGGCTTCTAAAATTCCTAAAATTATAGATGGCACTATGCGTGGATGGATTTTTGGTAGGGGTGATTTTGACAAACTCTCAGATGGTGGATTGGAGCCGATTGGATTGGCAAGATTTGTAACTTTGACATCGTTAATGAGGCGCTATACTATTTTTATAGATGTATATATAATGTATGTAACGCTTGCTTCCCTAGGAAACCTCTCAACAAAGGTGGACGTAGATATCCGAAGTGGTTCGCTAGAGATACCATGGCGAACATTTAGATGAAAAATGCTGACCATAAAAAATGGAAAGCTACCGGTAACCAAAGTGAATATGAAAAGTTTAGTAAACTCAGAACATTTGTTAAACGAAATTTTCATAAAGCATTATATACTTCTGTTACTTCTATAGAGAGTAATATCAAGCATGATCCCAAGACATTTTGGGACTACGTCAAATCACTACGCAAGGATGGTGGTATAACAGACATCATGATGCATGGTGATCGAGAAGTAAGAGGAGCGGATATAGTCAACGCATTTGCGACTCATTTCCAATCAGTATATAGTAATGAGCCTCTATTACTAAATCCCACAACTGCTTCCAAGATGAATATGAAAGGAGCCCAAATCATTGATTTAAATCATATTGCTGAATCATTATTTTTGCTGATGACCTAAATTTTTTCTTGGAAATACAAACTTTAGAAGACTGCTTTCGACTCCAATCAGACATTGATAGAATTGTTGACTGGAGTAAACGGAATCAGATTGAATTCATTTATCTCTAAATGTTTAATTTTTTTCACTAGGGCGTGTCATACTTGGTTTTAGGCCTACGTACTGCGAGAAATTTCAGAGACACTCAGGTTCTCATAGTACATGTAATAATACTAATGCTAATATTAAAATAATAATAGTAGATCATTTGTGGAAAAGTGTGTGGAAGGGTTAAGTTTTCCTGTGGGGAAGATTTAACCCGGACATAAAGTCTAGAGAACAATTTAAAATGCTTTGGTTAGAAGTAGGCTTGAAAGTCGATCGGTGGTTTGGAGCCCACACCAAGGGCTCAGAAGGAATTTTTCGAGATTATCTACCTAAGGGAGTATGGCTATTACCCGTGGCTCTACCCTACCGACTTTTTCTTGGGCATGCTCGGTATGAACCATCTACGGGTCAGAAGGGATGTGCTCATTGAAACACATTTCTTCAGACTGATTCGTGGATGGTTTGAAAACTCTACTATCATGGAAAGCATTAGTTTCTATGTTGCCGATGGTTATCTCCGTCACCGACAGCGTAGACTGTTTTGTCTTCTGGCTTGCAGAACTAACTTGCTAATGGTCTTGCCAGGGAGAGCTGTCTTGTTGTTAAATAGAATCACTTCGAATATCGTTCTCCTTCGTTAATTAATAAGCCAGTAATTTTGCACGACGAATGACATTATTCAGAAAGATGTGTAGATCAGTGACTAAATAAATAATATTCTAAATTTATTGATGACGTGTATACTGACAGTTAACCACGGCTTATCAGACACCTAAAATCTGGCGGTTATGTTCATCGGCCGTCGGAACATTCTTATCAATAAATTGTTGAACGAGCTCGCAAATATCGCCAACAGACATTATTGAACTCAGCATTATTAAATATAATTTCCAGCTCTTTATATGAAAAGATGCGTATTTCGCATTCTATCACAAATTTTTATTATTTTTCTCAATCCCACTAAGGTTTTATTCTGAAACGTTTTTGTTATTTTACATTTTAAACGGATACGTATTTTTCAAAAGTAGCCTTAGCATATTGGTAATAATTTTAAGTAGCCAGTTGGCTGGTTAAAACATATTATTATTGTGATGGTTGTTTTTTAAAGAAAATAATAATCATTATTTCTTAATTAAAAGTTATTGTTTGTACAATTTTATGGACGAAACTTCAAAATGACCAAAATTGCATCTATAACCCTTTGTCATATCACTTATATCTATAACCCTTTGCCATACCGCATTGTAAAGAGCACATTAACCATAAACCGCATTGTAAAGAGCACAGGTAACCATCGCACATTTGAGAATATTTAAGGCTAAATTTCGACTAAACTTTGTTGAAAAATATGTGAATAATTATCTCGGAATACTTTTCACATTTCAGATTTCAAGAGATTGAAGACGAAGTTAGTGAAAGTACAGAAAAACCCTATATTTTAAGTAGTGAAACTATCGGGAGCTACCTCATCTTGTGGAGAGTCACCAAGGATCAGAAGTACAGAGAGTGGGGCTGGGAAGAGTTGCAGGTTTGTCTAAAGGCATCATGCATTATGATTATATCCTTCCACCAGAAACCTTCGATAACCATTTTATCTTGTAAAGACTCAACAACGTCCAAAAATACGGATAGTGGGGTTGGGAAGAGCTACAGGTTGAAAACCAGAGCTTCGTTTATGAAAAATTCACTCGTCCATGAGTTATCTATGTTTCTCAGCATGTAATTGTTTTGTTTAAATTAATTTGTGTTAAAAAATACGATTTACTAATTACGCGAAAAGAATTTGACAGTGCGCTGCGCCGCGCCGAACGTTCAGGATGCTATGATGTTGATATTTATTTAGATATACCTATATTTACATAACATTTTAGATCTGGCTCGTGCTTTTGGGCAACGAAATACAGCCTTTATATTTAAAAAAATGTTTTGTTATGATAACAAAAAAAAATAAAAAATTTATTTACAGGCCATTGAGAAGAATTGCCCCAAGGATGAAAGCTATGCATTCGTTAGGAATGTGTGCTCATTAAACTTGTCTCACATTGATATACAGAGAGGTTACTTCTTAAGTGAAACATTGAAGGTATGTTTTTGAATACTTACTTTTTCTCCCTCTCCCTCTCCCTCACTTTTAATAATATTGTTAATCATTATTTTGTTCCAGTATCTCTACTTGCTTTTCTCTGACGACAAACTGATCTCCCAGAAGTATTGGTTTTTCAATGCAGAAGGACATCCCTTACCGGTCAAAGAACGCAGATACTACAGAAAAAGAACATAAATTAAAATTGTTGGCGTGTGATAAAATAATCATCTCTGGTACTTTTTTACTTGACATTCTCGTTGGTAGTATACAACCACAATCAAAAAACTTGTGAAAACACTTTCGTGTATAGAATGCATATTATTAATAATTTCAAAACTTAATGTAAATAAATATTACAGAAAATCGTAAATGCATACAAGACGGAGAGTATTCTCTAGAGACAAAGTAATTGTTTGATTCCTGATCCAAGGGTCAATAACAGAAAGCAATGACGGGGAGATTTGAGCAGAAATTACCGGGCGCGCCCGGGGACTGTTCACCTAGTTACTAGTGCAGATTACCGGCAAAGGGAGTGCCGGCAAGCTGGTAATCCGGCTGACAAGCCCAATAGGTGTTTTTCTCTAATAATTAGTCGTGGTATCAAGGTGTTTATTATTTTTTCAGTCTCTATCTCCGATACTACGATACAAATGTATCACATTCGGGAAACCTGATTTTTCTTTTTCCCTTTCGTCTTCTCGCATCAGTAAAAATCATTTACATTTCAATTTGGGAAGTGGGTTTTGGGACCGCCGCCCCGGAAACTATTTATTGGATAACCAACAGCTTTGCCATAGATCACCCAAACGTTTGGTAACTTAGAAGGGGTGCCCGGGTTCATGGGGTCAGGTTTGTCAGGGTCTTGGCGGCGGGTGTCCGGGTCCTAGCGCCCATGTACGTGGAAGAGACTTTTATTTTTCTTTTTTTATATGAATACCTCACAGCTCCCTATTGGGCTTTGTCGTGAGGCTGAGGGTAGTGGGGAGGTGAAGGATATGTGAAAGAGGAAGATGGAGAAGTATCTGGCTATTCAGATCTGGTCACCAAATACGGCTGACGCCATTTCAAGCAACGTTTCAGTTCTAAATGGTGGTCTTACAACAGGACAACACTGAGAGTATCTTCCACTCTGGAACGTGTCGCAAATATACTATACTGTTAGCAATAACAAAACACTAATTTAATATTTATGATGAAATATATTGTCTGCAAGAATTGACTGCAATAAATAAATAAATAACAAAATCCAAGAATCGGCAAGATTATGTTCCGCCATTTTTGGTTCCCAGCCGTTGGCTATCCGTTCTGTTGGTAACTCTGCCCCAGGCCTGCCAACCAGCGGGAGTTAGTGGTTCCCTCCTTTACCGACCCAGTAGCTGGAGTAGATTAGCCGCCAGAGACGCTGCAGTATCTCTGGCGGCGGATGAGCGAACCAAATGTGTGAAGCGGCAATATTTAAATACGCTGCTAACAGTAACATTGTTTTAAATGAATTTATTGTGAAATAACACAAATTATTCAAATAAAATCTTTTTGCCCACGCCGGGATACGATCCCGCGACTTTCGGATTGTGAGTCAAGAGCCTTACTCCTAGACCACGCCGGCCGTCAAAAAGACTGGTTGAGGGCCGTGGGAGGGATGGATTCATACGTCTGTCACTCCTGGTCACACTGATCCTTAGATTCCTCCCCACCCTCACACCCTTTTCCTTCACTTCCTATCCTTCTTTTCCTAAGACGATTCTCCACACAGTATCCCCAAAGATGACACAAGCCCTGAGGGAAATTATTTTTCCCAGGGCCTCCCATGAGGAGCTGTGGCTCTTGAAAACTTGGCTACGAACTAAATATTTCGGGTGGAAGAAGGACTTCAAGTGTCGACTGATTTCTTTATAATCCTTTAGGACATGGGTCGGCAACCTGCGGCCCGCGAGGGGTATTGGTGCGGCCCGCAAGATTCTCGCCACAATGTATGTGACGGACGATATCATACACAACAGAGTGAAAGGGAGCGAAGGGATAGCAATACAACTTCAAATTGAGTTTGAAAACCGGATTGCTGATTTCAAAAAGATCTCACGCAAGACAAAGATTTTTGCAGGGGATATCGATAATGTACCAAGCGATTTGCAAATCAACGTGATAGATTTGCCTTCTGAAAACTACAAGGAGTTAAAAAAAATTGCTCAGCAAATAATTACTATGTTTGGTAGTACTATTTGTGAGCAAACTTTTTCAATTCTGAATTATCGAAAAAACAATCACCGTTCTCGGTTATCGGATTCACATTTAGACACAATGTTACGTGGCTCTATTTCAAAAATGTAAGCTAATATAAAAAATAAAAAAACTTGCAGCCCAAATGCAACCACAAAAACCACATTGATTTTAACTAAAATAAATGTAGAAAAAATATACTATAAGAGTGTTATGTTTAAAACTAAAATATTCGTACATAAATGTTGTAGGCATTTATTTATTTATTTTTTACGCTCCACACAGGAGACCCTGAGAAAGATAATTCACCTTAAGGTCTATGTCGTCTTTGGGATGGGATGTGGAGGGTCTCTTTAGGAAAGGAAGGAGAGGAAGTTCTGGGAAGGAAAATAGTACTAGAGGTGGGTAGGATTATGGTGGTCAGTGTGTCCAGGAGTGACGGACGTATGAATCCTTCCCTCCCACTGCGTGCAAGGCGATGTTCTTACAGAGCACGGTTGGAGAAGTCAAAAGGACCCCCTTCAACCATTCTCTCTCGATTCGGCCTGCATGCAGCTGCTGGGCAGACGCATCCGCCTCTAAGACCCGGACAAACCTCACCCCAAGAACCTGGGCACCCCTGTTAAGTCACCAAACGTAGCGAACCACTCGGGTTGACCTATGGTAGAGGCGTTGGTTAGCCAATAAATAGTTCCCGGGGCGGCGGTACCCATCCCCGCCTCCTAAATTGAATAGGCAAGTGCGGCCCGCACTAATCCCCAGGTAAAATATTTGGCCCTTTTACTTCAAAAGGTTGCCGACCCATGCTTTAGGATATTGCAAAAAATTTGAAACTCAACCAAAAACTAAATCATTTACACATCTCTCAATCAAACTGGACAGTGTAAATAACCTGAAGAGCGGCTTTCTCTAAATATTTTTGTGAGTTGAGGTGTTCTTCCACTCGGGTCCTCAAATATATAAGACATAATACGACATGGACATCTTCTTCCACTTGCTTAATTCGCATCGCATCGACAAGGCGCCTCCAGAGGTAGGAGCCTCTCCTCGCACAGCATCGGAAGTTGTTTCTCCCAACTATGGGCAAGCTTCCTATTCGATCTCATTTTGTAACACGTGCCAATCTTCTTCAAAATTTCATTTCAGCAGCTTGAAATAATAATAATTTAATAAATTAAATAATATTGGTATTCGCAGTCATTGATCACGAAAACATCAGATTTAAAAAGTGCGACAAGTCCACTGTGGGTTAAATCTGCGTGAGTACGTCAAAAACCCGATATATTTTAACGTGTGGGTTATAACCCACCGCACAGTGGGGCAAGAATGCTTTATTATGCCCTTTATTCACAGGGACGTTTTACGGTGAAAATTTGAATGTGGTAAGTGTGAAATATGGAAAAACAAATTTTTTAATCACATTATGTGTGTAAACTTTATTACCTCTATATTATATATATTTATATAAATATATGTATCTATTGTTTTTTCTAAAACATAAATACTTGTCGCACTTAATCATAACCACGTCAACACCTCAGAACAGGTCCTAGTGAGGTATTCACGAAACAAACAATATTACCCACCCACAGAATACAATAACATACAACCTTCAAATCACCTTCCCAAACCTACCTTACACCTTAATAAATTTTCAAAACATATTATATAAAAATGTTAATATTTCTATATATTAGGTAAACACTGTAATATATACAAATAAGTAAATAATAAAATAAAGCATAAATATATATGTACATGTATATGTATTTTTTTAGTAACCAGTAATTGTAGTTATAAAAAACGTAATATGTTTAAAAAATTATAAGTATTCGTAATAATAAAATTTGAAAGCATATTTTATCATTTATCAGTTTTTCGTTTCTTTAGATACGTTCATAAATGTTCCTTTTATTTGGATTTTATCGTAAAGCGAAAAACTAGTTGACCTTCTGACAAAATATGCACGAGGTTAATAACTTTAAAAGTGCAAAAAAGTGACAAAATTTAAAAAATGATTCAAACTACAATAGCTTTTGGTTTTGAAAATGTTCAAATGGAAGCCCTGAGGTACCTGGAGCTAAGTATCTCTAAACGAAACTGAATTTTTTAGAAATCAAGACCATATTTTTGTATTTAATCGATGTACGCTTTTACTCATCAATACAACTAATGATTTAAAAATATAATGTGAAAAAATACCTGAACATGGTGGATCCATAATCACTTTTGGGGTTTATATCAGGTATCTTCCGAAGTAAATGCATAAACTTAACGTTACGCATGCTCATTTAACGGGGATCTTTCCTTTACGACTGATAGGCCTGGACTGAGAGCGATTACAGGTAGAAAGTTGGGTCAGTTGCGCCTACCTGCTATGTAAGTATGCTTCACCTAAAGGAGTGACTTTGTAAGATTGAATTTTTTTGTTTGTTTATTGTGTCGAAATGAGGTGTTTGGCTCCACTGTGCGCCGCCAGGGGGCATATCTCCTGTAAATTAGTATGTCATTCCGCATTATGTAGGTCGCCGTTAAAGCCTATTTTAAGTCTGTGGCGGGAACGAGATACAAAAAGGGTACAGTATTAAATTTAACTAGTGCATCCTGCCAACACGATCTATAACAAAAAAATTGGAAATTCACTAGGTTGGGTTATTTCGTCACATTTGATGAATATCAAATCGTCGACCGGCGCCATTTTGACATGAAATTAAGTTGCGGAGACAGTAGCGTTACAACAGTTGCGGGCATAAAAATTCATTACTATAGGTGGAAGTGCGCATACGATGGACTTTTTAGGTGGGAGACTTTTTTTAATTTGTATAAATTTGGGAACAGTATTCCAACTGTTGCCGAGACTAAAGTCTCCCGTCCGCGGGCGTCCTAACAATGCAGAATATTATGTGCAATTTTTTTGGAATTTGCAATAAAAACTACAAGATCGAACCAAGTTTCAAATTAGTTTGAAAAACTTTAAAATCTTTGACTGATTAATTTAATGTTGGAACTTTTTAATGTGTTTCAATTTTCCTTTCTGAAATTCAATACATATCGATGTGAATTAAAAGAACTTCGATTACAAAAGGGTGTAGAAATGGCATCTATGTCTAAAACCGGTCAGTTTTAGTCATTTTGTTTTATTTTTCTTGTAAATCTCTAGATTTAAACAAAAATAAAACAAAATGATAATGTTACTGTTAGTAAAATTTATACATCCTATGAGAATATTCAGAAGAAAATTAGATATACGAAAATCAAGAACATGGGAACATATTAAAGGAGTTAAATATATTTTCACTGATGGCTTATCTTATGATTGAACTGTATTCCTTAAAGTAATTTTAAAACAAAATTATTTTCAATTCAATGACATTATTTTTAAATAAAAAATATGCGTGGCTACGGGTGCTATTACCATCCCCTTGGTCGCGGATATTTTTATAAATAATCTGTAAAATAAGATTTTTAAAAGTTGCGCCTTTTTGATAAATTTTTATTTTAATAAAAATTAAAATATATTGTTGGAACAGATGTGTGGACGATATGTTTTGTATTTGGACTGGTACAGTGAGACACTCAATTTTTTGACAACATTTTTCTTAATTTCAAACATGCTTCATAAAAACATAAAATTTACACATAAATACAGAGATAATAATCCACAAAACATCGCCATTTTCACAAAAATGTCAGCTTTCCATTCAATGATTCATAGATCAATTAATGTACCTCTATCCTCTACTCCAAGTAATTTAGAACATAATCTTATTATACATAGATCAATTAATGTACCTCTATCCTCTACTCCAAGTAATTTAGAACATAATCTTATTATACATAGATCAATTAATGTACCTCTATCCTCTATCTCCAAGTAATTTAGAACATAATCTTATTAAACAAATTGCAATGAATATAACGGATATAACCATAATAATAATAACTAAGTCTGTTGGGCATTAAAGGGACCTTATTGATATGGATTAACAGTTATCTTAGTAAAAGAAAGCTTTCTGTTTAAATAAATTCTGTAGAATCTTAAATCTTCGAATCCACAAGTGGGGTTCCCCAAGGATCTCATCTCGGACCAATTCTTTTTGTATTATTTATAAATGACATTGTTAGTGTATTTAAAGATGTACAAGTTCTGCTTTTCGCATACGTAGTATAGAGGATTGCCATATTTTACAATCCAATTTAGATAAATTGTATCATTGGTGTGTGATCAACTCGTTGTTTCTCAATATTCAAAAGTGTCAGATTATTCGTTTTCGTAAAATTCAAAGTCATGTTACTTATGAATACTCTTTAAACAATGTACAATTGACATCAGTCGCTCAGATCAGGGACTTGGGTGTTATATTTGATGAAAAGTTAACATTTACTCTGCATATAAATGAAATAACAAAGAAAGCTTTAAAAATGCTTGGTTTCATATGCAGAACAGCAAGTGATTTCAAGTCTCTAGAATGTTTGAAAACATTGTACACTTCTTTAGTAAGAAGCCAGGTAGAGTATAATTGGCCTATTTGGTCCCCATTGTATAAAGTACATTCCGACAATATAGAAAGGGTACAGCACAAATTTCTAAGATTCATCAACTTCAAACTGAATATTCCAATTAAAAAAATAAACTTTGTCTTTGAAACAATTGAAACAATTGCACTTTATTAAGTTATTTATTCACCTATCTGACAGCGTTATTACGCTGTCAGATAGGTGAATCATCTCTGACCTGGTACTATTAAATAAAATTATCAATAATTGCATTGACAACCCTGAAATTCTCGCCAAAATAAAATTGTATGTACCGACCAGAAACACGAGGCAAAGTGCTACCTTTTTCTGTGACAATTTTAAAACTAACTACCATATACAAACAAGTAAATAACCCACCTCACTAGACGATATCTGTTCTGAGACGGGTGCTAATTGGAATAATATTCCGTTGTACAATAAACTTTGTCTTTGAAACAATTGAAACAATTGCACTTTATTAAGTTATTTATTCACCTATCTGACAGCGTTATTACGCTGTCAGATAGGTGAATCATCTCTGACCTGGTACTATTAAATAAAATTATCAATAATTGCATTGACAACCCTGAAATTCTCGCCAAAATAAAATTGTATGTACCGACCAGAAACACGAGGCAAATAGTTCAATAATCCCGTTGCTACCCACAGTATAGACGTGTTTCATCTTCTAAACAAATTAAATAAAAACATAACAAAATTTTTAAGATTAATGAGAAAAAAACACGTAACACAAACAAACTAACAAGTGCGCGTATTTCGTGCACTTTTTTATCTTAATAGAAGTGACTATAGTGTCGTAATATAAGTTTTTATAACGAGCAAAGTCAAAAACAATGACATACATTCTTGTAATTACATAAATACAGTGAAAGATCAATCAGTGTACATTTAAAATTACTGTGAACTCATAAACTCATTAATGTCATTAAAGTGAACTTCAACGAAAAACGAACAAGAATATTTAAAGTGAAAAAAAGTGATTTAAAAAAAAAACTGCTGCTGTAAAATAATCCAAACATTAATTTGTCAGTTATCCAGTTCTCACTTGTTAAACTGGTAATTTCACGACGTCTGTCATCCCGGGCGTGGCGTAGGTGCAGCGCGGTTCACTATTGCGGGCAGAACGCAGAACTTGTGGAGTAGAGTTCAATCCTCAGTCAAACCAATTATTATTTTTTTTTTTTTATTTATTTTTCTTTTCACAGTATTTAATTTAAATTAAATACAACGCCATCTACGAGCAAGAAATCAAAGCTTACGATGTCTAATACCCGTAGCAACGCTGAAAGGGCAAAGAAGAGTACTGCTGAGTACATCCAAGGAATAAATAATATGGCTAAAGAAAATGCAGCCGATTTAACCATAGACAAACCTCCGACAAAAATAGAAATGCTTATTCTTGCTGAATTAGCTGAAATTAAAATAAACTATAAAAAAATTACTACTATAGAAGAAACTATGATGAATTTGTCAAAGGAAATAATAGAATTTAAAACTTCAATCACAGCTCGTTTCGAAGAATTCAAAACCTCACTTAATTTTGTTTACGACAAAATAGACGACATTGAAAAAAAAGTATTACAAACGGACAAAAAAGTTAAAGAGCTAAGTATGATGGATATAAAACACAAGTCGCTAGAACAAAAACTACATGAGCTACAAGAACAATTGGATGAAAAAGAGCGTCAAAACTCGCAGACGTGTGCGGAAATTCGAGGAATTCCTGAAATTCAAGACGAGAAACTCAATGACATTATTTTCAATATAAATAATGCTGTAAAATTAAACAAAAATGACATTGAGGATGCATATAGAGCGCCAGGAAAAAGAAACCACACGGCAACAAGATCAATAATAATTAAATTTAAAAATCCAAATGGTCGTGAAGAATTTCTAAATGAAGCAAAAAAATATAACAAAAATGCAGAAAACAGTGCTGACAGACTCAACACTAGTAAAATAGGCTTCTCGGGACCGAAAATGCCAATATTTATTAATGAGCTCCTAACCACCCACGCAAAAAGAATGCTATTTCTCTCAAAGCAATTAGCAAAAAAGTACAACTTTGCCTACGTATGGGTTAAAGCAGGGCGAGTCTACATTCGACAACAGACAGACTCGCGAGCGATCTTTATTCGCACAGAAAATACCATCCTCGAAATAGAAAATTTACTAGCAAAAACTAACCATGGAAGCGAAACAAGTGCAACTTCGAATGACTCAGCCGACGTAGTAGATGCATGACTGCAGCCTTATTCTCCGTACTCTCATGGCATTGACTTTATATTAATCGCTTTCTGCATTTTATTTTATGTACCTATGAATTGTATGGTAGCATCATTTTTATTTATATATTCTTTATTATTATTGTTTTAAACAATAAGCACTAAACAACAAGCTCACTTTCAGATCATCCCATTTATTGCCATATTATGTACAAAGTATTCAAAGTTATTATTAATGCCGTGCAAAATGAACCAAATACTAGCATTATCTCCATCAACTAACATCAAACTTCATAAATTAAAATATTTTTATTGTCAAATCTACCTCTTTGCAATTGTAAATACAGGCCTAGTACGCAGCGATACTAAGTTAGCATTTCATAATATATCTAAAATAAAATGGTTTTAAACGCTTATATGGAAATAGATAATATTGGAGAGCCAAACAATGAATTTATCATAGAAGAAACTGATGAACTCAAAGAATTTAACTGGAGTTTAAGCAAAGTTAACATTATACATCAAAATATCCGTACAATGGAAAATCTTGATGACTTTCTTATATTTTTGGACAGTGTTAAGTTGACTGTGAGATTTCATATAATAATCCTTACAGAATGCAGACTAAATGACTCATATCTCTCAAAACAAATTGCAGGATATCATAAATATCATACAACACAGCAATTAAATCAAAACAGTGGAGTGGTAGCTTACATTCGCGATGACATCCACTCTCAAGTTCAAGAAATTTGTATCAGTCAATCAAATTGTCTGAAACTAGTAATTAATAGATATCTATGTATTTTAGCCATTTACAGATCGCCATCATTCCACGACATTCAACCATTTCTGGAAAATCTCATATCTGAACTCAAAAAATGTAGCGACTTCAAACAACAAATAGTGATGGGGGACATAAATATTAACACGTATGGAAATATACACAGACAATGTCATGATTACATGTGCGCCATGGCAGAAAACAACTTTGCAATAAATATTAAAGTTCCTACCAGGGTTCAAAATAATAGCATGTCATGTTTAGATCACATAAATACCAGAAATATTATGGCTTCCAATACATTTATTATTCACAATACAATAACTGATCACTATACAACCGCAATAAGCATCCCAGACACTTCTCTTAAAAAACTAGTAAAAACTAGCCAATTTACAACATCCATCTGCTATGAAGGTTTAATTAAGGATCTAAATGATGAAACATGGCAGGATGTATGTGGAGAGACTGATGTTAATAACGCACTCAACTTATTTATTAACAAAATTAACATGCATATAACAAAAAATTCAAACGTTAAACCCATTGCACATAAAAAATTACAACTTACTCCTTGGATTAGCAGTGGAATTGTAAAAGCTATACACAAAAGAAATCATTTACACAAAGTGGCGACAAAAGACCCACAAAACACTCTTAAACAACAGAATTACCGTAGGTATCGTAACATTTGCAAAACTGTTATGCGTAATGCAAAAGAACGGTACTATAAGCATCAACTCGACAAAGATCCATCTAGTAAAAACATGTGGAATATCGTTAAACAAATTACCAATACTAAACATACAACTGACTCCAATATTAACGAACTTCTGATTGGAAACACTGCCACGACCGATTTGGGCATAATTGCAAGCCACACTAACCAATACTTTACAACAGTTGGGTCTAACCTTGCAGAAAACATCCTAAGTATCACCAAGGAAACTGAAGATTCATTGGCATCTGCAATAGAACCAAAACATAATTCTTTTTCTTTTAAATTCTCACCTACGACAAATGAAGAGGTTTCAAAAATTATTGACAATCTTAACAATACACATTCAAAAGGTCCTGATGGTCTTAACACTCATATACTAAAAATCATTAAACATAATATTGCATCACCTTTATCGAACATTTTCAATAAAAGTTTTTCTTCAGGGGTTTTCCCCGACCATCTTAAAAAGTCTTTAGTAGTACCAATCTACAAAAGTGGACCCAAAAACCAAGTAGGCAATTATAGGCCAATATCCCTGTTGAGTGCTATCTCAAAAATTATAGAAAAAATCTTTAAAAATAGATTGAGTAACTATATAGAGAGCCGAAAACTTTTGAGCAAAAATCAGTTCGGCTTTCGGCCGGGGAGAGGAACAGACGACGCTATAGCCCAACTTACAGAACATATTTCTAGAAATTTAGATCGCGGAAAGAAAAGCATTGCACTGTTCTTAGACTTAGCCAAGGCTTTTGATACAATTTCTCATAAATTACTCCTCAAAAGATTAAAAAATATTCGTATTGTGGGTATGCCCTACGAATGGTTAAAAAGTTATTTAACGGGTAGAAGCCAGCAACTCAAAATGGGCAAAACAGTGAGTAACTCACTAAATACTAACTTCGGCGTACCACAAGGAAGCACATTGGGACCTCTTCTATTCATAATTTACATAAACGAGTTATGCGAACTAACAGTAGGCGGAAAAATTATTACATTCGCAGACGATACAGTAGCTTTATTTGAAGGAGATGATTGGACACAAACTCACAAACACGCTGAAAGTGGAATCAACGCGATAAAACAGTGGCTTGACAAAAATCTATTAACTCTAAATATAGCAAAAACTAAATACATAAGATTCAGCTCAACTATAAAAGGACAACCTAGTATGTCATACACAATAAAAACACATAAGCCTAACTGTGATTTCGATAATACAGATTCTGACTGCAACTGTGAAGCTTTGGAATTTGTGAAAAACATCAAATATCTGGGCGTTATTATAGACAATCATCTTAAGTGGAAATATCACATTGACAACCTTGCAATAAGGGTAAGAAAATTAATTCACATATTCTTTGTATTACGAAATGTAATTAATCAACAAGACCTAAGAAAAATATATTTCGGATTATGCAACTCCATTTTAACGTATGGTTGTATTGGTTGGGGAGCATCAGGTAAAACTATTTTAGATCCGCTTGTGAAGGCCCAGAAATCAATAATTAGAGTCATATTGCGTAAGCCCTATAGGTTTTCTAGCGATCAGCTCTACAAACAATTTAATGTACTTGATGTTCGTCAAAACTACATAAAAAGGGTTATTATCCATGTACACAAAAATCTAGAAAATCTTCATAAAATTGAGCATAAATATATCACAAGAAGTCACACTAGAAAGAATCTCGTGGTCCCAGAGAGCAATACGGCAAAGTATCAAAAGACATATACATATCTGGGACCGAAATTGTATAATAAAATCCCCCCAGAATTAAATATTAAGACATGCAAAATGTCTTAATATTTAATTCTGCATCGGTTCATTAATAACTAAATGGTTGATTGACTTGGGTAGGATGGAGTCTGAAAAACTATTAAATAATGTCACTTAAAGTTTTACATGGTTACCTAAAAATGGCACATTAAATATAAACTGAGTACATATTTTATTAGAAAAAATAAATAAAAACAACATTTTTTTACAAAATACATGTCTGACTTTTTCATCAGCAATTGGTTCCTTAGAACAGGCAATCTGCCTAGCTAGGAACTATGTTGACCTACAAGACATAATAACACTTGTACACTATGTAAAATAAAAAATCTTCTCAATTCTCTTAGTGAATCTGGGTTTGAGACGATATTGGCCTGGGTCCCTGCCCATTTGGGTATCGAGGGTAATGAGATGGCCGATTTTCTCGCCAAATCTGGTTCAGATTCCGGAACTATTCCACTAAATTTTAGAATTCCTATATCCGATGTCTTTCCGATTCTTAAATCCAATATGACTCGTGCCTGGGAAGAAAATTGGGCAGTCTCCAAAATAAGAACTGGATCTTTCTATGCGGGAATTCAAAACCATATCCCTGCTAAGCCATGGTTTCACGGTAAAAAACTTTCAAAACGATTCATTTCATGTATCTCGAGAATGAGAATTGGCCACTGTTCAATTGCATCTCACTTGTCTAGAATTAGAGTTTTAGATGATCCGATCTGCCAGTGCGGTGTGGAAGAGGAAACCCTCGACCACGTTTTCTTTAACTGTAAAAACCATTCATCTTTCAAGAACATATACCGCCGGCTTATTAAAACCACACACCAGTCCCCCCTTAACATTTCATACCTTTTATCTCTTAACAATTCTCGTGTTCATACAGCTTTATGTAAGTTTATTAACCTGAATGAATTCAATATTTAATTTGTTTTAGTGATCTAAATGAGTCCAATATTTAATTTGTTTTATTATTTTCCCATTAGATTAACCGAAATTTCTTATCCATTTTAAATATTACCGGCACAAAGCACTCTCTCCAGGGTGAATTGCCTAAAACAAAAAAAAAAAAAACACTTGTACACATTTTTAATATTTACAGTTATCTTTAAATATATTATCATGTTATTATGTTATTTTGCTATTTAATTGTATATAATGTAATATAATAAATAAATAAAAAATAAATAAATAAAAACAATAATTTTAACAACTGTCGGCCGGCGCGATCTAGCGGCAAGGCTCTTGACTTGCAATCCGAAGGTCGCGGGATCGAATCCCGGCGGGCAAATAAATTTTATTTGATTAATTTGTGTTATTTCACAATTAATTCATTCAAAATAATATATAGTATATTTGCGGCACGTTCAAAGTGGAAGATGGTATCAGTATTGTCCTGATGTAAGACCACCATTCAGGAATGAAACGTTGGTTGAAATGGCTTTAGCCGTGTTTGGTGACCAGATCTGATAAGCCAGGTACTTCCCCACCTTCCTCTTCCCCATCTCCTTCCCCTCCCCACTATCTTCAGCCTGACAACTTACCCCAAGTGGGGATGCCAAAGTCTCCCTGGCTCCAGACGGGAGCAGTTAGGGGACTCTTGTGCGGTATTCATATAAAAAAAACAACAACAACACAAAGAATGTAACAGCATAAAGCACGGGTGAGCCACCCAGTCTGGCCAACATTATTAAATTATTCTATAAAATGTAAAAAAAAGTATTAAAATAAAAAAGAAAGTGGTAATAAGTGAAGACTAAAGCGTAAAAATTAAAAAGGTAAGAAAAAAAGTAATAAAAAATAGAATTGTTGTACAAAAAAGTATAAAAGGCACAAAAAGTATTAAATAGAAAGGTATGAAAAGTAAGAAATGCTCTAGGTAAGAGCAAAAAAAAATCTTGTGTCGTCACTTTTCTTCTTGTAGTCCTAGCATGGGCGGTCGATGAGGATTGGTAGGATAACATTCGATAACTTCTCATTGTTCTCTAGGACAACTGCATATCACTAACGTGCAAACAACAGTTGACGTCGAATATATTAAGGTAGGTCTCCTCCGAGCGAAACCATGCACATGAACGTGAACGTTCGCTTGAACGTCACTATAAACATTTTTTGTATTCCGTCTCCTCCGTTTGTCGAAACATGGTTTGAAAGATTGGTGCAGTTCGCTCGGTCACACATAATTTTGATAGTGTTCTGTGGTAAGGACCCGTCCACGCGTACGCACTGAACACTTGACGTTTGACGTTTAGCGTTTACATAAATGTTAAAATTCATTCCAATGAAGAAGAGATGGCTACACCAGGGAAAAAAACGGATATTTTAATGGATGATTATTTGTCATGAAAGATTTCCGACTAATATCGATTATTATGGCATAAAGTTCCTATTTAAGAATTTCGAATGCGTAATTAATTACGTAGATGTCAAAAGTCGGGTTCTGATAAAAAATTTAGCGATAAGATTGTAGACGAAGTATAAAAGAGAACACGCAGATTTCAAGTTAGTTTTTTTATTAGGTCTTTATTCATCAGGGATTAAGAATAGAATGCCCGTCGGGCACGTGTCCTACTGAAACATACGCCGCTGCATGTGGCTGTTCGTACTCGTTTATACATTTCAAAATCTGCGTTGGCCTACCCTACACTAAGCTGCGCGGTCTGCGTCTCAGTATTGAGCATTTGCCCAGCCTAAGAGTCGTGTATTCTGTTTTCGTGCAATGATTGTTCTCACGTACAATGGATTTGTTACAGTGTACATGTACTTTGTCAAATGATCTCTTATTCGTATTCTGTTTTCGTCACAAGGTGTGTTTGCATTCCGGACTGCTCTCGTGTCTCATTGTAATATCACTTTAATCTCCACAATGGAATACATTATCTCATTTTCAATGCGTTGCAATACAAGGCTAAAATAATCCTAAATGTATCGCTGCGTGAATACAATACCGATACAATTCTTAATATCTGGTACTGGGAGAAACACTTTATTATTATTACTTATCCATCACTTTTTAAAGATAAAATTTTCTGTGATGAGAATTAAAATAATTTGACCGGTCAGTGGCTGCGTAGACATCGCGTCTGTGTCCCATCCGGGCGTCGTGATTTAAATTCCTCTGCTGGCTAAGTCCTCCATCACGACACGAGTAACATTTTCCATTGCTTACTGCGGTGGTAGTAGGAGATTTTAGTAAGTTTCGTAAACCGGGATTGTTTGTCTTTATTTTAAAAAAATATTTTAAAATTTAATAATTATAAAATACCTCACAACTTTGAATTATTCCTCCCCGTATCTGAATTAAATGCTTTTAATATACAAAGATGTTTTTGATTACCTACATAATATGAGCTTTTAAGAAGACAAAAAGTTTCTTATGCTAAAGTTAATAAAAGATAAGAGTTTTATTATGCCTTATACTACTAAGTAGGTAAATTCGTTAGGAAGAGGAATATAGGATAAAGATAGGAGTTTCTCCCGATAAATTATATGCTCATGCATTAAGGGGGTATTCTAGTCTAGAAGCATGAAATGTAGGTGTTTTTTCAGATGCGATTAAAAAAAACAATAATGTTTTTAGCAGCCATTACTTTATCAAATATTTATTAAATATTAAAGAATACATAACAAAAAAAGTCATACGAAAAAATTAGAAATTCAAAAATTTACAGGGTGTTGAAGTGGGGGGTCTCAAAAAATGGCGCGCCCTGGTTTACACGATTGCAACCTTCCTAGTTATCAAAAGAAAAAAAAAAACAAATTAATTCTTAATCCTAACAAATGCGGCTACGCTCGTACCTCGGAGAAGTAAAAAAAATATTCGCAAAATGGCGGATGTCTGAAATAAAAAGTAATTTTTTACCCCTTTTTTTGACTTTTCGAAATTTTTAAAAAATAGTAAAAATTGAAATTTTTTAACAATTCTGGTAGGGGAAATAGAACAAAGTGTAGAGAAAGCTCACATCAAATTTCAAGCAAATTAGTTTCGTAGAACTTGAGATATCATGTCGCGCGTTTAAAGTTTTGCTCTATTTAGATTCTGGTTAGATTCCGTCTAAACCGCGACATTAAAATGGTTATAACTTTTAGAATAATGCAAAATTCGAAAAATCCTTTTAAAGAGATATTTTTGAATATTTAAACATTGGAAATTTGAAGAAAAAAAAAATTTTTTTTTCTGGACTAGAATACTGCCTTAATTTATGATCGTATGCGTAACTTCTAAAGATTATTGCTAAAATTATCTTAATATCGTTTAGTGACCAGGTCTGAATAATCAGGCGACAACCTTCTTCTTTCCCATCCCTGTTCAGTCCCTGCCCCTTCTGCATAAAATCTTGAGCGCATTTAAAAACTTTTTAAAAGGTCTGACATAGCTTAAAAATATATATATGTATATTTTTTTTAAGTGTTGGCTGTGAGCCCATTAATTTCACGGCACGCCTGTGATTGTATCGATGATCTAGATTTCGAAATGCAAGATAATTATTTTATTTTCTGGGCTAGGCTGCTATCTGATTAATAACGTGTATTATCCACGAGGTATACGACTTTAGAGTGAATCAGAGGGGACTTACTTAATTTATGTATTATGATTGACATGTCATTTTTGGCATTAGCTCCGGTCATTTGTTCTGACTCACGACTGTGCCGTCACGATGTCACGATTCTTGATTCATCCCAATCTAAAATCTTTATCATTGCCAATGTGACAAGTCTTCTTCTGTCATTGAAAACACACCTTGTAGATAGGAACCTACTAATAGTTTTTTTCTTCGTATTTATCCATTTAACCCGGCGAGAGTGTGGCAGGGTATGTCATACCCACCATGTTGCTTATTTGCATGTATCTTTTGTTTGTGACCTTCAAACCTATTGTTGCTTTGAGTAGCTGGAGTTAAAGGGGTGCGGGAGGGGATAGAAGCTTGATCGCGGTGTCGCGGCAGCCTGCGCTCGAGTTATACGCTTACAAACAGCGTTCGGGTATGTGATACCCTACCACAAAGCTCGTGTATATATTTCGTGACAAAAACTAACATTACTTTTTTTGCTATTTTAAGTTACTTTCTTTGTTGCGTTGTAGATTTTAATAGAAAATGGACGTTGACAGTGAAGAAACTCGACTTCGGTCAATGCTGAATTTTTTGCACTGATTTGAGCTCCAGTTTCCTAAGGCTAGCTTTACACTCGTAATTAAAAATTACGGATTACGTAAGATTACAGGTTACTCCCAGGAGCGTTTACATATGCATCTGACTAGTGGTAATTAATGATCACGGAAGTGTTTCGGAAGTTCGACTTGTGTAACTGCTCATGCGACCGTTCACATCTGTAAATTTATTTGCGGTAAGATGGCTTCCTTTCAACAACGACCTGCTACTGTCAAATTTACGCGATTTTGTCAATAAAGTCGAAAAGGACCAAATAAAGTGCTGAAATAGAATTTGGCTTTAATTAAACAAATCTCCACGCACTTTTTTGCCGTCAAAGGCGAAAATTAATGGATTTCTTTCATTTTATTCGGATGACAGCTACCTGACAGCTGCCGACAGCAACCGACTTCGTATTCAAATACGTAATTTTAAAAACAGAAATATTGAGATTATAAAGGTTTGGACCGATAATTGAATAGAAGGATGCTCATTTTCAGAAAACTCAAATAAGTAGAAATAAATACTAGTTTTATAGGAAAAATAATCCAATAAAAACAAATGTCTTTTGATTTTTGACATTTCGCAACGGCGCATTTTGATACTATTTCTTACAAAAAGTCCCTCAGCTTATCAAACTGATTTTATAAGCTGTGAGAAGGCTGTAATTTCGCGCGGACGCGATTAGACCTGTCAAAAAACTTCCGGAAGAAGAAGTTCTGTAACATGCTTTAAATTACGTTAAGTGACTTTTGGTGTCGTTTACATTGGTACTGGCCATAATTCGCTTACACGAGCGAATTACGGGAAAAAACTTACGAATGTAAAGCCAGCCTAAGATGTTCCTAATATTTTTTGTTATTTTTTTTTTTAGTTTATGTAGATTCTTGTTTCATATCATATAAACTTAAATAAGTTTTTTTTCGTAAAATTTGTTTTATTTAGTTCCTTTGTAGTTTTTTTAAAACTGAATATTTTTTTTGAAAACTCATAGTGAATTTTTAAGTAAAATATAAAAATTGTTAAAATGGCGCAAATTTTTATATCCAATACGTTATAATATAGTCTTGCTATAATAGAAAATAATTATTTTAATGCTTTTTCTTAAGAATCGAGTTTTACAGTCAAATTTGTCAACGAGTATGTCATACCCTGCCACATACTTTTTGTTACTTTTTTCACCACACTCTCGCCGGGTTTAATGAATTGCATAATATGTATGCAGGGTTAAAGACTTAACCTTCACCAGTGATTCCTGACATTATTTGAAGTACCTAAAATATGTCAATGAAATTTTAATATCTGGTGACATTTTTGTGTTTTATTTTCAACTAAAAACATTTTAAAAATCAGTGGGTATTGAACAGCTAGGGGCGGGGAGAGGGGTTGGGCGGTTATTCGGTTGATTGACCAAGAATTTTTTCAAAAAAGTCGACGGAGGCCAAATATTCATTTACATTTGTTAAAGTAAGTTAACACTGGTTAAATTAAGCCCTGATTCATGGAGTGTGGTTTGTTTGGGTCGTGGCGGTGGATGCTTTTGCCATCTACAGCGTGGGAGTGGATCAGGGGAGGATGGAAGGGAAAGCCAGGCTCTCTCGACCCATCGCCTTGCACAGCAGTGGGAGGAGAGATTCACCCGATTGTCACTCCTGGATACATTGAACCTCTGATTAGCCACCCTTATTCCTTTTTCTTACCAAAATTTACTTTCCTTTCCTTAAAAAGACCCTCCAAAAGCATTCCCAAAAAAAAATCCCTCAAAGCCTATCTCTTCGGGACATAGGCTCTGAGGGATTTTTTTCATCCGCCTCCTGTGTGGAGATTATGTTCCTTAACACCTACACCTACAAATACATTTATTCTTTCCGTTAATATTAGTACTTTTTAAAATTAATAGCATAATATATTTTATTAAATTTCAACACATGGTCATCCAACACGTTTTCATTGGTTCCACGACAGCTCAACAAAGTGGCATTTCAACACCCCTTTAGAAAGTCGTTAAAAGTTACGAAAAAAAAACATTTGCATAAAGGCCCATGACCTAACCTCACGTGACCTATTCAAACAATTTTTATTAGTATTTTTTCGTCACTTTTGATGACGTTTCAAAAAAAGTGGTTAAAATTGCATGTTTCTGAGTTTCTGGTCACCGTTTACAGGTACCACGACAACTAAAAAAGTGGCATTTCAACAACCCTTTAAATTAAAATGCATGGTCTTGCTTTGACTGAGAAGGTTTTTTTATATGTATACCGCACAAGAGTCCCAACAGCTCCCGTCTGGAGCAAGGGAGACTATGGCTTCCCATATTGGGATATGTTGTGAGGCTGAAGGTAGTGGGGAGGGGAAGAAGATGGGGAGGAGGAAGGTGGGAAGTACCTGGCTATTCAGATCTGGTCACCAAACACGGCTAAAGCCACTTCAAGAAATGTTTCTATTCTGAATTTTGATTGATTCGTGTACGGATCGTACAAAATCAATCAAAAAAGTTCGCAAAGAAGAATTTTAAAATTCTTCATACAAAATTTTAATTGTTTCGTGGGCGCTTTGTAAAATTTGAGGTCATAAAGTAGGCGCTATGACGCCGAACGGACTGATATTTTGGATTATTATTAAGAATAACGGTCTTGAGACGAATCAGTCAAAAATCGTCCAAAAGTAGAATTTAAAAATTCTTCCTACAAAATTTCGTCGTTTCATGGGCAGTGGCGGCCAGTCTTAAAGTGCGGCGGTGCAACGCACTCCCTAAATTTCTGCCAATCTAAAAATTCCCAATCAGTGAATAACAATAATTAATTAATTAATAAAAACAATATTATATTTCCGACACGCCTCATCACAATACACGCTTCGGTTATAATGGATATAATATAGGTGCCATACCCGCTCGCGTAACAGAAGCAGAACGTTTTGTTCCTATATTCAGGGCAGTAGTGCATTCGGCAAAACGATCACAGAATCCAAGAGAATCCTTACATAATTCTCCACGAGCCCAAGTCGTAGGTAGGTATAATCCTTTGCAAATTTAAATACATCGCGGACGGTGTTCCAAAAATTTCCACCGCGTCAAAAGAACCAGTTTGTTCAGTGGCATCTTAATCGGGGACGCGTTCGTGTCATTTTATTATTGGTATTGTGTCTTTAAATTGACATCTACTCTTTTATGTCCCGCTCAGCATCGACCATCTCTTCAGCATACCAACATAAACAATGAGACGTGTTGTGACAGGTCGCAGGTCGCAGGTCAAGACGCCATTGTTATTCGTTTTTGGGATGAGTCGGGAAGAGTAAAATATGAGTTCCATAATTAATGTTGATTTTATAAAAAACAATGCGATGAACTTTGAAAAACGGTTAGAAATTAAAAATAGTGGCCCACCACGGCCCATTTTGAACATTAAACAAGAGTGCAAGGCCAAAACAAAAACGTTTAACCGAAGTTTTAAGAAGGAGTTATATAATAAAGCAAATTGGTTGTGCGGGTGTGATAAATTAAACAGTTTTCATTGTTTTCCGTGCTTGGTTTTTGGTGGGGATTCAGTTTGGACTGAGCAAGGAGTGACTGACTTGACACACTTGTCGGAAAAGGTAAAAAAACACAGTATTTCCCAAATTCACCTAAGGAATGTTATAAGCTTAGCGGTCTTAGGAACAGTTGATATTAGAAACCAATTAGATTCTGGCTATAGAAGTCACATAAAACAACATAATGAACTTGTAGAAAAAAATCGTTATATTTTATCTAAATTAATTGACTGCATTAAATTCTGTGGGGCATTTGAATTGGCCTTGCGTGGGCACGATGAGACAAAGGAAGCTGCAAATCCAGGAATATTTCGTGGGCTGATCAATTTCGTCGTGGAACTAGACATGGCTATGAAACAGCATCTTGAATCTGCTACTGTTTTCAAAGGCACCTCAAAAACCATTCAAAATGACATACTAGATGCTATCTTGACCGTCTATTACGCTGAAATTAAGCAGCAAGTTTCGGAAAGTGACTTTTTAGCGATACAGGCGGATGAAACGACAGATGTTTCCACAATAATGCAAATGGTCCTCATAATTCGCTACGAACGGAATGGCGAAATTTTTGAAAGGTTTTGGAAATATCTAAAGCCAAAATCACACTGTGCCGTTGGAATTTCCGACACAATTTTGCAAGAACTAGAGTTGCTTCAAATTCCCAAATCTAAGCTAATCGCACAGTGCTATGATGGAGCTAGCGTAATGAGTGGAAAAATCGGAGGGGTACGGGCCAAAATCCAAACCTTGTACCCATATGCATATTTTGTACACTGTTATGCTCATCAGTTCAATCTAATAGTGCAGAGAAGTGTAACAGAAAACAAAGAAATTCAAAGATTTTTCGCTAATTTACAATCAATTCCAAAATTTTTTTCCCGGTCTGCTAAACGTACGGATATACTAACCGATATTGTTAAAAGGAAAATCCCCGTCGCTCCACCAACAAGGTGGAATTTCAACATAAGAACCGTACAAACCGTGCATGCGTATTCCGCTTCTCTAATTGAAAGCATGGAAAAGATATTGGAAATTGAAAATGATCCAAATACTATAAATCAAGCTGGCATGATTTTAAATTACCTTAAGGATGAAACTTTCATTTACTGGTTGGAATTTTTTAACAAAATTATGCCCCACTGTGACATTTTATTCCACCAATTACAAAAGAGATTTATTGATCCCGTAATAACAAATAACAACGTGCGCGCTTTTGAAAAACAAATTCAAGTGGTTCGAAATTCTACAGACAATGTTTCCGAGCCACCCACTAAACGAATTAAGACCACTAAATCGGTTATTTGTAAAGAAGTGTGTGATATTATATTATCTCAAGTGCAATCAAGATTTCAGTTCACAGATCACCTATCAGCAGCTAAGTTACTCTATTGTGATAAGTTTCCCGAATATAGAAACAATTTTCCTGAACTCGATTTTCGTGCCACTATAAATACGTACAATTTTCTGGATAAGTTTAAATTAAGGAATGAACTAGTGACAATTTACAACCGCGACGACTTTACAAATGCCGATGGGTCAATATCTATTTTACAACTCTTTTATAATAATGGATTGTCGGATGATTTTTCAGAGTGTGTTAAATTGTTAAAAATCGTATGTACAATCCCCATGACGTCAGTGGAGAGTGAACGGTGTTTTTCAACTTTAAAAAGAATTAAATCTTTCCTAAGAAATACAATTAGTCAAGATAGACTCAATGCATTGTCAGTGCTAAGCATTGAAAAACGCCTTATTCAATCTATACCAGACTTCAACTCCAGGGTCACCGACGTCTTTGCCACTCAGAGACAACGGAGAATCGACCTAATCTACAAATAGGTAGGATATTTTTCATAATTAAATTTATTTTAATTAGACTAGGTACCTATATGTAAAAAAAATTTTACCGCACCACCGATTTTCGTGAACACCAGCCGCCACTGTTCATGGGCGCTTTGTCAAACTTGCGGTCGGTCATTACTGAGGCCCTATGGCACCAAACAGACTGAAATTTTAAATTCTTACTACGAATACTGGTCTCGACAGGAATCATTAAAAAAATCGTCAAAATTTTACAAATTTTACAAATTATTTCAAAATTCTTCTTACGTAATAATCATGGTTTCATGGGCGCTTTGTCAAATTTTGGTTCGGTCATACATTGGGCCCTATGGCAATAAACGGACTGAAATTTTGGATTCTTACTAAGAATATGGGTCTCGAACAAATCAATGAAAAAATCGTCCAAAACTAGAATTTAAAAATTCTTCCTACAAAATTTCGTGGTTTCATGGGCGCTTTGTCAAACTTGGGGTCGGCTGAGGCCCTATGACACCGGACGGACTGAAATTTTGGATTCTATTAAGAATACTGGTCTCGACAGGAATCATATAAAAAATCGTCCAAAAGAAGATTTCCAAGATTCTTCATACAAAATATTCATCGTTTAATGGGCATTGACAAATTTGGGGTCGGTCATAAAGTAGGCCCTATGACGCCAAACGGACTGATATTTTAGATTCTTATTAAGAATAACGGTCTTGAGACGAATCATTAAAAAAAATCGTCCAAAAGAAGTATTTTAAAATTCTTATTACAAAATAATCATCGTTTCATGGGCGCTTTGTCAAACTTAGGGTCGGTCATTACTGAGGCCTAATGGCACCGAACGGACTGACATTTTGAATTCTTACTCTTGACAGGAATCCTTAAAAAAATCCTCAAAAAGAAGAATTTTAAAATTCTTCATACAAAATATTCATGGTGTCATGGGCGCTTTGTCAAACTTGGGGTCGGTCATTACTGAGGCTCTATGGCACCGAACAGACTGAAATTTTGGATTCTTACTAAGAATACTAGTCTCGAAAGGAATAAATGAATAATGGTCTTGACAGGAATCTTTCAAAAAATCGTCCAAAAGAAGTATTTCAAAATTCTTCTTACTATAATCATCGTTTAATGGGCGAAATAATCATCGTTTCATGGGCGCTTTGTCAAACTTGGAGTCGGTCATTACTGAGGCCTTATGGCACCGAACGGACTGAAATTTTGAATTCTTACTAAGAATAATGGTAAAACTGGTAATGGTTGGACTGAAATTTTGGATTCTTACTTAGAATATGGGTCTCGAACAAATCAATGAAAAAATCGTCTAAAAGTAAAATTTAAAAATTCTTCGTAAAAAAATTCGTCGTTTCATGGGCGCTTTGTCAAACTTGGGCTCGGTCATAAATTGGGCCCTATGGCACTAAACGACTGAAATTTTGAATTCTTACTAAGAATAATGGTCTTGACAGGAATCCTTAAAAAATCCGTCCAAAAGTAGAATTTAAAAATTCTTCGTTTCGCTTCGTTCGTACAAAATTTCGTCGTTTCATGGGCGCTTTGTCAAACTTGGGGTCGGTCATTACTGAGGCCCTATGGCACCGAGCGGACTGAAATTTTGAATTCTTACTTAGAATTCTGGTCTCGAAAGGAATCATTAAAAAAATCGTCCTTAAAAAGTATTTCAAAATTCTTCTTACAAAATAATCATCGTTTCATGGGCGCTTTGTCAAACTTGGGGTCGGTCATTACTGAGGCCCTATGGCACCGAGCGGACTGAAATTTTGAATTTTTACTATGAATAATGGTCTTGACAGGAATCCTTCAAAAAATCCTCCAAAACAAGAATT
This sequence comes from Glyphotaelius pellucidus, assembly GCA_936435175.1. NCBI lineage: Eukaryota > Metazoa > Arthropoda > Insecta > Trichoptera > Limnephilidae > Glyphotaelius > Glyphotaelius pellucidus. The sequence goes on along the minus strand of OW386545.1, from coordinate 6,211,141 downwards.
TTAAAATTCTTCCTACAAAATTTCGTCGTTTCATGGGCGCTTTGTCAAACTTGGGGTCAGTCATTACTGAGGCCCTATGGCACCGAGCAGACTGAAATTTTGGATTCTTACTAAGAATATGGGTCTCGAACAAATCAATGAAAAAAATCGTCCAAAAGTAGAATTCCAAAATTTTTCTCACAAAATAATCATCGTTTCATGGGGGCTTTGTCAAACTTGGGTTCGGTCATAAATTGGGACATATGGCAAAAAACGGACTGAAATTTTGGATTCTAAATATGAATATGGGTCTCGAACAAATCAATGAAAAAATCGTCCGTAAGAAGAATTTTAAAATTCTTCCTACAAAATTTCGTCGTTACTGAGGCCCTATGGCACCGAACGGACTGAAATTTTGGATTCTTACTTAAAATACTGGTCTTGAAAGAAATCCTTAAAAAAATCGTCCAAAAGAAGAATTTTAAAATTCTTCATACAAAATATTCATGGTATCATTGGGCGCTTTGTCAAACTTGGGTTCGGTCATAATTTGGGCCCTACGGCACAAAATGGACTGAAATTTTGGATTCTTACTTAAAATATGGGTCTCGAACAAATCAATGAAAAAAATCGTCCAAAAGTAGAATTCCAAAATTTTTCTCACAAAATAATCATCGTTTCATGGGGGCTTTGTCAAACTTGGGTTCGGTCATTAATTGGGACCTATGGCAAAAAACGGACTGAAATTTTGGATTCTAAATATGAATATGGGTCTCGAACAAATCAATGAAAAAATCGTCCAAAAGTAGAATTTTAAAATTCTTCCTACAAAATTTCGTCGTTTCATGGGCACTTTGTCAAACTTGGGGTCGGTCATTACTGAGGCCTTAAGGCACCGAACGGACTAAAATTTTGAATTCTTACTTTTTGTTTTGGAGGAAGGAACTTCGTAAATAATAAGGCATCTTCAGGAAACTTTTAAAGGACTCGTGACATTTATTTTGCTCTATTCCCAATTACATTGTGAATATTTCAGGAGACCCAAACTACCCAAGACAGACCAAGGATTTTACTTTTACTTATTAAGAAGGTTGGCTGGTGAGAAGAGAAGAGAAAGAGAAAACCTAAACATAGGCCTTTTATATCGGTCTTGTCTGAAGGGAGTTTGCATCTCCTGACATCTATGGATAATTTCTTCTATTAATTAATCAACTTTACATAAACCAAAAAATCGAAATGTCTGGAGAGGTGTGAGTCTTAGCTAATTAGATTAAATTTTATACATATTCCCGCCCAAAAAAACGGTAAAGGCCAGAGTTTTTTTTTAATACACAAATACAATATAATAATTAAAATATCTCACTTATACTACTAAAGATAACTCAGACAACTTTAACTGCTTCACACCAGATTAAATTAACTAACTATTTCATATTTTACATGCTCCAGTTAAACATTAAAGCTAAAGATTAAGTTAACGATTAACATTAAAAATCAATAAGTTCTACAATTATTAAACATTTAGTTTTAGGACAAACACAATGCCATGCGGATTGGACCAGGTCTTCCTTCCAGGACAGCTAATTTTATTATATACATTTAAATGGGCACTTGCAGTGTTCTTTACATCTCTTTTGGCTAGATTATGACCTTTAATTTTCATATGAGTTTTCACAAGAGGTCACGACCTCCACCATCTTTATTTATTTTGCACCTTTTTTTTTTCTTAATTGTTTTTTCCACTTTTCTACAAGCGAATTTATTATTGTTTTTCACTTTTATTTACACAAGCGAATTTATTATTGCTTTTCACTTATAAAAGTGTGTGAATAATCACACAAGCGAAGTACTGATCTCTTCATTGTTGTCCTCAATTGGCAGCAGGCATAGTTTTGATATTGCCCGCTGAACCGTTCCCTGTCCTGTGATGATGGTAGCTACTCGTACTCTTCCATCGGGCCCCGGGTGTACAGCGTGCACTCGTCCTAGCCTCCAAAAGCAAGGAGGCTCATTATCTTCCTTCAAAATGACCATTTGGCCTGGTTGCAGCTGCCTTTGGTGGTTGCCAGTCCATTTCGTCCGGGTCTGCAGCTCAGCCAAGTACTCCTTGCGCCACCTCGACCAAAACGACTGTATTAGTTGATTTAATTTTTGGTAATGATTCAATCTATTGACTGCCACATTCTGCAAATTCTGCTCCGGGATCGCTGCTAAACTCGTTCCAATGAGAAAGTGACCAGGAGTCAGAGGATTTAGGTCTTGGGGGTCATTGGACAGCGGACAGAGAGGACGGGAGTTCAAGCATGATTCAATTTGACATAACACAGTGCTAAATTCCTCATATGTTAGTAGTGAAGCATTTGCCACCCTCTTCAAGTGGTATTTTACTGATTTGACTGACCTTTCTGTATGCTTCCTGATTTTCCGTTCCTAACTGCTCCAAGCATCTGGTAGCCAGAAAGGATGATGGTCCCAAACCGTAGGTGACAGTATTGAGTTGGTAGTGTCGGATTTCTTCTTCCGGAGAGTCCCTCCAGACTATGCGCTGCAAATCTCTATCCTCAGGTTGCACCAATATTTGACGATACATCTTCTCGATGTCGGCGGTTAATGCATACTGGTGCTTTCTGAAAAATAACAGTTGTGCACATAAATCCTTTTGTAAAACTGGCCCTACCATGAGGGCGTCGTTTAATGATATACCGGTTGATGACTTGGCTGATCCGTCAAACACGACCCTGGTTTTGGTTGTCGTGCTAGACTCCTTCATCACTGCATGGTGTGGCAAATAATAACAAATTTTATCTTTTGGTGGTGCTTCGCACAGCGTCATGTGCCCCAATTCCTGATACTCTTTCATGATTTTTTTATAATCTAGCATCAGGTCTTGATTGGCAAGGAATTTCTTCTCCATATTATAGAATCTTTTTTCAGCCACCTTTAGGATTTCACCCATTTGATTAATATTAGGCCGCAGCGGTAATCTTACCGCAAAACGTCCTTTCTCATCTCTTTTGTGCGTGTGTAAGAAGCTCTCTTCACATGCTCTTTCTTCGTGGCTTCTATGTTTTACATTCTATTTTCTAATTTCCAAATTCCTCTATTTTCCAAAAGTTTTCTAATTGCTCATGCAATAAATTTAAAGATAAATGACAGGAATTTACTGGCCTTTTTGGTTTCGGAGTGGAGATAGGCCCGGATACAAGCCATCCTAGCTCGGTCCTTTGCAGCGTGAGTCCCGCATCTCCAATCCTCATTCGATCGTTATGCAAGACTTCCCAAAATACCTCCGCTCCTAGTAGTAGATCTATCGGGCTGGTAATGTTGAAGTTTGGATCTGCTAATTGGAGACCGCTGGGGATCTCCGCTTCTTTTCTCTGAAAGGAAATTTGGGGCAGATTACTGGTCACCTCAGGTATTATCAGGCATTCTATCTTCTTTTCGTATTCAGAGTAGCCTGAAGTTATATTTAATCCCACTTTAGATCTTATATTTAAAATTTTATTGTGGATTCCGGTGACAGGAATGTTAACCTTTTTCGTTTTTGAATTTAATTTCTTGACGAATGCCTTACTTATGAAATTCGTTTGAGCCCCAGAATCTAATAGAGCTCTTGCTTGAATTGAGTTTCCTGCATCATCCTTTATGTTGATGATGGCAGTCGACAACACGAAATTTTGTTCTACCTTCGCGGCATGATTTGATACTAAAGGCGCTTCCTTAGCGGAAGATGTTGATGCCCTTTCGTGTTTTGATTCCTCCTCCTTCTTAACATGAAGTAAAGTATTATGATTCTCACCATCGCATTTACGGCAATTGAATTTAGACCTGCAATCCTTCAATTTATGACCGGGGTTTAAACATTTTAAACAAGCGCCTAATTTGTGTATTTTATCAATTCGTTCTTTCGGTTTTAATTCCAAAAATTTGCGGCAATAATAAATTTTATGATTATCGTTGCAATGTAAACATTTTATTTTTTGTGCGGACAACGACACCAAAACTTCCTTTTTATAATTATGCGGATTCGTTTTTCCCGAATTAATTCTTTTTTCGTTATTTGCCGAGGCTTCTAGTACTTGGGCCCTTGTATACAAACAACTAATAAATTCTTCGTAGGTAGGTAAATTATCTTTTGTTGGGTATTGTTCCCAATGAGCCCTTGTATTTGAATCTAATTTGCTTGATAACAAATAAATTAATATTACATCCCAATTTTTCGTAGCTATATTTAAGTTATTTAGTGATTTTAAATGTAATTGCGCCTCGTCCAATAGACTCCTTATTGCCACGTGATTTTCTGCCTTTACGTCCGGTAATTTAAACAATGCGTTTACATGATTATTTATAATTATTTTTGAGTTTTCGTATCTGTCCGTAAGCATCTCCCAGGCCGTAACGTAGTTATCCGCGTATATCGGTAACGCTGTTATGAGTTTAAACGCTTCCCCCTTCAGACAAGACCGCAAATAATAAATTTTTTGAACGGCATCCAGGTTATGATTGCTGTCTACTAAGGATATGAACGCATCCCGGAACTGCATCCATTCGCAGTAATCCCCTTTAAATTTCGGTAATTCAATTATCGGTAATTTAATATTGTTATTCGCCGTGATTGCAGAATCCTTTTTAGCTAACCTCTCTTTTGCGCTGGCCAATATACAAAAATAATCATTATCAAAGCTCGCTCGGTCGCCTTCGTCATCGTCGGTAGATAATGCCTCTATTCTATCTTGAATTTCTTCAAAATTATCTAGCAAAGGTTCGAAACGCTTTATACGCAATTCTAGTACGCTTTGCGTCAGTGAATCTTTGTTTAAAAATTCCTTGAACCTTGTCACTTTCCCCTTACAAACGCCCCGTTGAGCGATCAGCGTTTTTAAATCCATTTTGATCAATCAGATGTGTACTTACAATTTACAGAGTTATCCAATTATTTTATCGCAATCACCGTTTAATCACTATTAATCATATAATATACGCACTGATAACTTCCCAAATTTTAGTTATTTACTTCACGAACTGTCATAACACAACAATAACAATAATCTACCAACGTCGTTAATCATAGATGAATCCCGTTAATTTTTATTCAATCGCCCATAGAGCATTTCCAACAAAAACTGCTTTATTGACTTCGCGGCTAATAAAAAATAAAAATTTCAAACAAACTTTATTAAATCTCGAAATTTAAAACATTGCTGTAGTTTTTGTCAATAATCAATAATTTTGTCAATAATTTTGTCATACCGGCTTGCAACAATTTTTTTTTTTGAGTAATGCACAATATTGATGTCATTGATTTTTTTGCTTTTAAGGATTTTAATGGTAAGGTAGATAGTATGGATATGGATTGGTCACTTGCCCTTTTTTATCGCTGATGGCCTCTGCTGCTTGCTGGATGCTGGAAACCGCATGGTTGGCTGTTCCTTTTTTCAGTGCTGATTCTTTTTTTCTAATTTAATCACTCGCGTTAAATTATCCGACTCGTAGGATCATGTGTTTTGTTTTGGAGGAAGGAACTTCGTAAATAATAAGGCATCTTCAGGAAACTTTTTTGTGACATTTATTATGACTCGTGACATTTATTTTGCTCTATTCCCAATTACATTGTGAATATTTCAGGAGACCCAAACTACCCAAGACAGACCAAGGATTTTACTTTTACTTATTAAGAAGGTTGGCTGGTGAGAAGAGAAGAGAAAGAGAAAACCTAAACATAGGCCTTTTATATCGGTCTTGTCTGAAGGGAGTTTGCATCTCCTGACATCTATGGATAATTTCTTCTATTAATTAATCAACTTTACATAAACCAAAAAATCGAAATGTCTGGAGAGGTGTGAGTCCTAGCTAATTAGATTAAATTTTATACACTTACTAAGAATAACGGTCTTGACAGGAATCCTTAAAAAAATCCTCCAAAAGAAGAATTTTAAAAATCTTCATACAAAATATTCATGGTTTCATGGGCGCTTTGTCAAACTTGGGGTCAGTCATTACTGAGGCCCTATGGCACCGAACGGACTGAAATTTTGAATTCTTACTTAGAATACTGGTCTCAACAGGAATCATTCAAAAAATCGTCCTTAAAAAGTATTTCAAAATTCTTCTTACGAAATAATAATCGTTTGTTGGGCGCTTTGTCAAACTTGGGTTCGGTCATAAATTGGGCCCTATAGCACTAAACGGACTGAAATTTTGGATTCTTACTAAGAATGTGGGTCTCGAACAAATAAATTAAAAAACCGTCCAAAAGTGGAATATAAAAATTCTTCCTACAAAATTTCGTCGTTTCATGGGCGCTTTGTCAAACTTGGGGTCGGTCATTACTGAGGCCTTAAGGCACTGAACGGACTAAAATTTTGAATTCTTACTAAGAATAACGGTCTCTTACTATGAATAATGGTCTTGACAGGAATCCTTCAAAAAATCCTCCAAAACAAGAATTTTAAAATTCTTCCTACAAAATTTCGTCGTTTCAAGGGCGCTTTGTCAAACTTGGGGTCGGTCATTACTGAGGCCCTATGGCACCGAACGGACTGAAATTTTGGATTCTTACTTAAAATACTGGTCTTGAAAGAAATCCTTAAAAAATCGTCCAAAAGAAGAATTTTAAAATTCTTAATACAAAATATTCATGGTTTCATTGGACGCTTTGTCAAACTTGGGTTCGGTCATAATTTGGGCCCTACGGCACTAAACGGACTGACATTTTGGATTCTTACTTAGAATATGGGTCTCGAACAAATCAATGAAAAAAATCGTCAAAAAGTAGAATTCCAAAATTTTTATCACAAAATAATCATCGTTTCATTGGGGCTTTGTCAAACTTGAGTTCGGTCATAAATTGGGACCTATGGCACAAAACGGACTGAAATTTTGGATTCCAAATAAGAATATGGGTCTCGAACAAATCAATGAAAAAATCGTCCAAAAGGAGAATTTAAAAATTCTTCCTACAAAATTTCTTCGTTTCATGGGCGCTTTGTCAAACTTGGGGTCGGTCATTACTGAGGCCTTAAGGCACTGAACGGACTAAAGTTTTGAATTCTTACTAAGAATAACGGTCTTTACAGAAATCCTTTAAAAAATCCTCCAAAATAAGAATTTTTAAATTCTTCATACAAAATATTCATGGTTTCATGGGCGCTTTGTCAAACTTGGGGTCGGTCATAACTGAAGCCCTATGGCACCAAACGGACTGAAATATTGGATTCTTACTAAGAATACTAGTCTCGAGAGGAATCATTCAAAAAATCGTCCAAAGAAGTATTTTAAAATTCTTCCTACAAAATTTCGTCGTTTCATGGGCGCTTTGTCAAACTTGGGGTCGGACATTACTGAGGCCCTATGGCACCGAACGGACTGAAATTTTGAATTCTTACTCAGAATACTGGTGTCGACAGGAATCATTAAAAAAATCGTCCTTAAAAAGTATTTCAAAATTCTTCTTACGAAATAATCATCGTTTCATGGGCGCTTTGTCCAACTTGGGTTCGGTCATAAATTGGGCCCTATAGCATTTAACGGACTGAAATTTTGGATTCTTACTAAGAATATAGGTCTCGAACAAATCAATGAAAAAAATCGTCCAAAAGTAGAATTCCAAAATTTTTCTCACAAAATAATCATCGTTTCATGGGGGCTTTGTCAAACATGGGTTCGGTCATAAATTGGGCCCTACGGCACAAAACGGACTGAAATTTTGGATTCTAAATAAGAATATGGGTGTCGAACAAATCAATTGAAAAATCGTCCAAAAGGAGAATTTAAAAATTCTTCCTTCAAAATTTCGTCGATTCATGGGCGCTTTGTCAAACTTGGGGTCGGTCATAAATTGGGCCCTATAGCACTTAACGGACTGAAATTTTTGATCCTTACTAAAAATGTGGGTCTCGAACAAATAAATTAAAAAACCGTCCAATAGTAGAATTTAAAAATTCTTCCTACAAAATTTCGTCGTTTCATGGGCGCTTTGTCAAACTTGGAGTCGGTCATTACTGAGGCCCTATGGCACCGAGCGGATTGAAATTTTGGATTCTTACTAAGAATACTGGTTTTGACAGGAATCCTTAAAAAAATCTTCCTTAAAAAGTATTTCAAATGTCTTCTTACGAAATAATCATCGTTTCATGGGCGTTTTGTCAAACTTGGGTTCGGTCATTAATTGGGACCTATGGCACGAAATGGACTGAAATTTTGGATTCTAAATAAGAATACGGGTCTCTTAACAAATCAATGAAAAAATCGTCCAAAAGGAGAATTTAAAAATTCATCCTACAAAATTTCGTCGTTTCATGGGCGCTTTGTCAAACTTGGGGTTGGTCATCACTGAGGCCTTAAGGCACCGAACGGACTAAAATTTTGAATTCTTATTAAGAATAACGGTCTTGACAGGAATCCTTAAAAAAATCCTCCAAAAGAAGAATTTTAAAATTCTTCATACAAAATATTCATGGTTTCATGGGCGCTTTGTCAAACTTGGGGTCGGTCAATAATTGGGACCTATGGCACAAAACGGAATGAAATTTCGGATGCTAAATAAGAATATGGGTCTCTAACAAATCATTGAAAAAATCGTCCAAAGGGAGAATTTAAAAATTCTTCCTACAAAATTTCGTCGTTTCATGGGCGCTTTGTCAAACTTTGGGTCGGTCATTACTGAGGCCCTATGGCACCGAACGGACTGAATTTTTGAATTCTTACTAAGAATCTGGTCTCGACAGGAATCACTCGAAAAACCGTCCTTAAAAAGTATTTCAAATGTCTTCTTACGATTCTTACGATTCTTCTTGGATTCTAAATAAGAATATGGGTGTCGAACAAATCAATTGAAAAATCGTCCAAAAGGAGAATTTAAAAATTCTTCCTTCAAAATTTCGTCGTTTCATGGGTGTTTTATCAAACTTGGGTTCGGTCATAAATTGGGATCTATGGCACGAAATGGACTGAAATTTTGGATTCTAAATAAGAATACGGGTCTCGAACAAATCAATGTAAAAAATCGTCCAAAAGTAGAATTCCAAAATTTTTCTCACAAAATAATCATCGTTTCATGGGGGCTTCGTCAAACTTGGGTTCGGTCATTACTGAGTCCTTAAGGCACCAAACGGACTAAAATTTTGAATTCTTACTAAGAATACTGGTCTCGACAGGAATCATTCAAAAATATGGTCCTTAAAAAGTATTTCAAAATTCTTCTTACGAAATAATCATCGTTTCATGGGCGCTTTGTCAAACTTGGGTTCGGTCATAAATTGGGCCTTATGGCACCAAACGGACTGAAATTTTGGATTCTTGCTAAGAATATGGGTCTCGAAAAAATCAATGAAAAAAATCGTCCAAAAGTAGAATTCTAAAATTTTTCTCACAAAATAATCATCGTTTCATGGGGGCTTTGTCAAACTTGGGTTCGGTCATAAAATGGGACCTATGGCACAAAACGAACTGAAATTTTGGATTCTAAATAAGATTATGGGTCTCGAACAAATCAATGAAAAAATCGTCCAAAAGGAGAATTTAAAAATTCTTCCTACAAAATTTCGTCGTTTCATGGGCGCTTTGTCAAACTTGGGGTCGGTCATTACTGAGGCCTTAAGGCACCGAACGGACTAAAATTTTGAATTCTTACTAAGAATACTAGTCTCGAGAGGAATCATTAAAAAAATTGTACAAACGAAGTATTTTAAAATTCTTCCTATAAAATTTCGTCGTTTCATGGGCGTTTTGTTAAACTTGGGTTCGGTCATAAATTGGGCCTTTCGTTAATTTTGTATTCTTACTAAGAATATGGGTCTCGAACAAATCAATGAAAAATTCGTCCATAAGTAGAATTTAAAAATTCTTCCTATAAAATTTCGTCGTTTCATGGGCGCTTTGTCAAACTTGGGGTCGGTCATTACTGAGGCCCTATGGCACCGAGTGGACTGAAATTTTGGATTCTTACTAAGAATAATGGTCTTGACAGGAATCCTTAAAAAAATCCTGCAAAAGAAGAATTTTAAAATTCTTCCTACAAAATTTCGTCGTTTCATGGGCGCTTTGTCAAACTTGGGGTCGGTCATAAATTAGGCACTATGGCAACCGAACGGACTGAAATTTTGATTCTTACTAAATGGTCTTGAGACGAATCAATTAAAAAATCATTCAAAAGAAAATTTTAAAATTCTTCATACAAAATATTCATCGTTTCATGGGCTTTTTGTCAAACTTGGGTTCGGTCATTAATTGGGCCCTTTGTCCTAAAACGGACTGAAATTTTGGATTATTTCTTAGAATATGGGTCTTGAAACGAATCAATAAAAAAATCGTCCAGAAAATTTTAAATTTTAAAATTCTTTATACGTAATATTCATCGTTTCGCGGGCGAGTTTGTCAAATTGTGGTCTGTCATAAATTAGGCACTATGGCGCCGAACGGACTGAAGTTTTGGATTCTTACTAAGAATAACGGTCTTGAGACGAACCAATGAAAAAATCGTCCAAAATAAGAATTTTAAAATTCTTCATACAAAATTTTCATCGTTTCGCGGGCGCTTTGTCAAACTTGGCGTCTGTCATAAATTAGGCACTATGGCGGCGAACGGACTGAAATTTAGATTCTTACTAAGAATAACGATCCCTAAACGAATCGATCAAAAAATCTTCTTGGGCAGGATTTTAAAATTCTCTATACAAGATTTTTATTGTTTCATCGGCGCGTTATCAAACTTGGGGTCGGTCATAAATTAGGCCCTACGGCACCGAACGGAATGAAATTTTGGATTCTGGTTCGTACACGAATCAATCAAAAGAGTTCGCAAATAAGAATTTTAAAATTCTTAAGTCAAAATTTTCTTCGTTTTATGGGCACTTTGTCAAACTTGGGTTCCTTCATAAATTATGCCACATATGGCCACTTGTGCCATAGCACCGGAACGGAATGATATTTCGGGTTCTATTTTTGATAGTTATCAGTAATGGTTTTGAGACAATCAATCAAAAAATCGTACGAAAGAAGTATTTTACAATTCTTCCTACAAAATTTTCGTCGTCTCGTGGGCACTTTGTCAAACTTGAGATTGTTAATAAATTGGGGCCTTTGGCACCGAACGGACTGAAATTTGATTCGTACTATCAGTAACGGTCTTGAGACGAATCAATAAAAAATTGGTCCAAAAGAAGAATTTTTACATTCTTCCTACAAAATTTTCGTCTTATCTTGGGCACTTTGTCAAACTTGGGTTCGGTCATAATTTAGGCCCTATGGGACCGTACGGGATGAAATTAAGGATTCTTTCTAAGTATTACGGTCTATATACACGAATCAATCAAAAAAATTCCAAAGAAGATTTTTAAATTCTTCATAAAAAATTTGGCGCTTTATCGAACTTGGTTCGGTTATGACCGATTATGTGCCATAGGGCCTAATTATGATTAGGCCCTATGGCACCGAAATTTTGGATTCTTACTAAGAATAATGGTTTTTACACGAATCAATGAAAAAATCTTCCAAATGAAGAATTTAAAATGTCTTCATACAACATTTTCTTCTTTTGTTTCGACAAAGTGCAAATGAAAAGATTAATATTTGTATGAAGAATTTGAACAAACTTTTTAACAGAGTTCGAATTGGATATAGACACGTTAGCTCAGTGGTCAAGAGCTCTCGCCCGAAAAGCAGAGAGTTCCTGGGTTCGAGTCCCAGAGGTGCAAATATCTTTTTCTGATTTTTCTGTTTCCAGATTTTCGATTGAGTTTCGCTCATAGTGTCTTCATTTCTTAATTTACATTAGTTTGGATTGAATCTGGTAGAAATAGAACACAACACGAATATAATTTTTAATATACGTTAGTGTGGATTGAATCATGTGGAAATAGAACAGAACATGAATATATTAATTAATATGTGTTTAATAGTGTGCATTGAATCACGTAGATTTCTATTTAGGAGAAAAATATGAATGTATTTATTTTTGCATTAGTGTGGATTGAATCATGTAGAAATGGAATATAACATTAATATATTTATTAATATACATTAGGGTAATTGAAATAAACTTAATTTTCTAAGAAAATCAGGACATTAGGTATTTGAATGTTAGACTAATTGGGGACGAAATGGATCGATCATGTGAATTAAATACTTGAACCGAGTCATGTTAGTAGTCTTAACAATAGAAGCGTACTGTATAAGACGATGTATGAATGTTAATGAAGCAAGAAGTGCATGCCAATACGTGTGGCTATCCATCCTCTCTGCTTACCTCCTCGGGGAAACTTCAAGGTAAATACTTATATAGTTATATTATTTTCCGTAATTCAAAGTTATGAATTTACATTTCATGATTCTGTACATACTTAATAAATCAAACTAACTTGTAAATAAATACGTGTTTAATTAATTTGTACAAGTTTAACAGAGAAAAAAGATCAAATAAAAACTTTTTTATCGCCTTTTCCAACTGCGGAAATTTAACGTCAAGAGACAGGGGAGGACTCTGGATTTTGAAGTAAAGAATTCAAAAGTTGTTTTCTTAACCTACTTCCATTACACCATTTACATTTAATCCAGTAGTATCTAGTGCTTATGATTTCAGAATCATCATTCAATGTTTCAAAAATATTTATAATTAGTTTGAAGATAATGCTTTTACATATTTTTGGCGCCGTAATTTACTTTTGCCGTTTTTGTGTGCAGCGATTGGTTGGACTATAAAATTACAGTTAACGATTTCCTTAGAATGAGTCAATTACGGCCAACAATTCAATAATCCATCTCATGTAAATTGTACAAGTGCTTGTGATAAAATTCTTTGAGTGCAAATCCATGTGCAAACTAAATGTGAAGTCTCGATAACAAACATCGCAAGATCACCAGCCGTAAGTACGATTGTGAGATACTCTGCTGTTGGTTTGGGTGGCATTCCAACCATGGTAGTCTTTCGTGCAGAGAGAATACACAGCATCTTTTCTAACTCATTGAAGTGGCGCCACCAACCTCGTTACCTTGCATGGCTGTACCTAAGCTTATGTCGCTTTCCGTAGAGAGAAAAAATGGCCTTATTTTTAAACGCCCGGAGTCTCAAAAGTTGCGTATGATCTAGCTATTCGAAAACGTAAAAATAAATGAAATTGTTGTTCACTATTAGGGGCCATCCATAAATTACGTCACACCTTAAGGGAGGAGAGGGGTGCAGAGAAGTGTGACATTAGTACCTTTTACACACAGTGTTCGGAGCGGGACGTGCCCCACGCCACCTCAGGCCGCCGCGCAGAAAAGTCTCACAGTGAACTGCTAAACCGTTATCTTACTTTCGGTCTTTACTTTTCTGCGCGGCGGCCTGAAGTGGCGCGGGCACGTCCCGCTCCGAACTCTGTGTGTAAAGGGTACTATTGTGTGACAAGGCGTACGGGGGGGGGGGGGGGGTCATCAGCTTTGTGAGGTCATATGCAATTAGGCTGCAATTGCAATTGTACGATTGTACGAATTTTCAAAACGAAAGAAAACAACAATTAAACCCCGTGTTCTTTCACACATACTCTCGCGAGTTTGTAAAATCCACCGGGCGTTTCTGAATTCAAAAGTAGAAATAATTGTCACATCCTACTGTACCTGCCGACATTTATTTATTAACACCCTAATGGGCTTTTACATTGATTGTTTACAAGTTAAGTATCACAGTACTTTAAAACACTTTAAAACTAAAACAATTAAAAAATATAATATAATGATAACTACAATAGCATATAACACAAAATAAAATAAATTGATAAAAATGATAAGAAGTCACACATAAAAAGATATTCAATATAAACAAATTGCAGAAATTATCCACGACTATTTGTGTCTAGAGAATTATAAAAGAATTTGAATAAACAATGTATATATCTCTTAGGATGGGTTATTTCAAAAAATTTGACGAATTCGTCAAATATTTGACGTTAATTTTCACGGTGTGTGTAAGTTCTATTCAAGTTCTGTGATGATTTCAGTTTTGTGAAGCAGCTGGCCTATGATGATAAAAAAACAGAACTCGAAAAGAACTTACACAGAACCTGAAAATTAACTCCAAATATTTGATGAACTCATCAAATTTTTTGAAACAACCCGTCCTTAGATCAGAATATTTATTTCCGAGATTGTGAAGTCTCGTAATCGGGGAATTTTGCTAAGAGAGTGTCCTGATGTTGTTAAAGTAAAAGGGTAGTAAATGTTGGCAAGATCTTTTGGGTTTGTGGATGTTGATTAATTGAAGTAATTCATGACAGTCAATTTTGTAATGCAGTATTTTATGTAATAATATTAAGTCTGTGTCAATTCTTCTTTCTGAAAGTTTTATTAGAGACATTTTATCGAGTAGGTAATTGTAATCAATATTTTGTACAGGAATGTGCAATTTATAGTTTATAAACCTCACGAACTTGTGTTGAATCTTTTCAATGCTGTGGGAATGAATATTGTAAAATGGAGACCATAACGTAGAGTTATACTCTAGTTGGCTTCTGACAAGGGTATTATATGATATGATAAATGTGCCTAAATTATTGAAGTCTTTTGCAGCTCTCAAAACAAATCCAAAAGTTTTAAGGGCCTTATTGATAATATTACTAATATGACAGTTTGTCGATTTATGTCGAACTATCGTGACATTTGTTTAAATTTTTATTTGATTTAGCCGTACGATTGTCGAAAATTGCACGGGCACCCGCATGCGACGAAACAACTCGCACTAGATTTTTGTTTGCAGAAATCGCAGTGGAGCCCTAGCCTTAGATTTCATTTTGTGTCAATAATAATTATTGGAATAATGAACAATTTTTTACAATTTTGTTTATTATTTTCGTCATTTGTTGGCCGAAGGGCGATTTTTTTTTATAATTATTCATACCTCGACGAATTGCTCAAATGTTCTGGAATGTATAAGTCAGTTCAAAATCTCCCATTGCCCACGATAAGCGTTGGACAAACACTTCATATCTATGATCCTGTAGGCGTATCAGGATAGAATATTGTAGATTCCTAAATTCTGATGAAAAATTAATTCTGCGACTAAATTCAAAGGACAATAATCAATTGTGCGAAGCAGCTATGAACTGCGCCGCAAGATAGGTGTTGCTTTCTTATTAGCCTTCCCATTTCAATTCCCATTCATATTTTGAAACATTTTTTAAATACCTATATAAATTAAAATTATCGACGATCAGAGAAGCTTGGTCCACGCCTGCATTATTGTCCCTATCAATGTCGTGGGGTTTTCGTGGGAAGTGAAAATTTGATTTATTATTCTCTTGATTGGAAGACGGCCAAGAGTGTTCCTGGAGTGCGAAGACATTGGCGTGATTCGCTACTCAAAATCCATCAACGAATGTACCATCTAAAATTATCACCATTATTAAAATGTTGACCTATAGATATCTAGACACTATTTTTACACAAATTTTCATCGTTTTATTCTGGTCACAAAATGACGCGAAGATAACACATTGTATCTACTAGTACAAGTGTGAAGGAATTTTTAATCATTATTTGAGATCTGATTGTGGGTTCGGAAGAGGCTGGTTCAAAGCTCATCTAAATCGAAGGAAGTAAAATAAAAAATGTGCCTTTTGTATTTTATTATGCTCACCAAAGTAATGTTATATCGGATTCATAGAAAAATCATTTGTTTGATTGTTGTTTTTAGACATTTTTTTTTTTTTATTAGAAAAAGAGTAAATATTTACAATAAATAATAATTTCACATTTCATATCAGACTTTTTTTGGTTACCCAATTAGAAATTTGGAACATTGAAAACATTGGATCATGTTTTTGTTTATCGTCTTTTTCATGCAAAACAACTTATAATGTACATTTTTTAAAGTAGGTGAAAAAACTCGTATTGTTAAATATCAAATGATTAAGTACTCCTTGTTGTTTTTTGTTACTGGTGAAAAACTGCGCATACTTTGATACGTGGTTTTGCCGTGGAGGCGGCGTTATGCATGACAGAAGAAAAAAATGCCTAAAATTGCATTTTAACCGTCCTCGTCCGTTGTATATATATTGTGCTAGCTCTTCTACCCGGTTTTTCTAACACAGTTTCAGCAATACAGTAGTTAAGAATTGTAACAAAACAAATCATAAAAATAATCATAAAATTTTTAACTCTCGATTGATCACGTTTCCACGATAAAAAGAACATTCAAGAAAAACGAACCGAACATTTAACCTAAACTAACGTACTATTTTATCAAGTTCTGTTTTGGCACTTTCTGTTTTATCCGTATCGTAACTGAACTACATAGAGCTGAAAATTTGGCATTAGCGATAACGTGAATTTAGCAATTTTCACCAGAAAATGCCAAAATGTTCAAAACAAAATTCCAAAGCATTTGCTGAAAAATAACACCGCATAATTTAAAATGGCGCGGATTTCGCAAAATATAACGCGAAATGTTCATGTCCATAGTAATAACATAATATTATTGAAGTAAAACTTCTTTACGCACGCATGACTTGGGGAGTAAGCTTGTGAATGTGTGTCGAGAGCGTTATTTTTTTATTTTTTTTATTTTAACTATATGAGTAAAACCCCAAATTGTAATATTTAATTAAATGAAGACAATATAGGCGAAACTCAATCGAAAATCTGAAAACAGAAAAATCAGAAAAAGATATTGACACCTCTGGGACTCGAACCCAGGACCTCTCGCTTTCCGGGCGAACGCGCTAACCACTGCGCCACCGTGTCGATATCCAATTCGGTCATTTTTAACTGTATCATACTTCGAGTAAGAACCTATGGGTGGTTATATTCATTTTTCTTAACGCTTAATCTATTGGCAGCTACCTTTATGTATGATTGCAAGATTCAAACCCGAACTAAATACAATCTAGATAGTGTCTGGATAAGTCTTTATCCATTTTATTTAATATGCGACACCTATTGACTACTATATAATATAATAATATTCGGATTAGCGCCGTTTTTGTGAACCTCAAGCGTATTGTACAAACTTATAATACTTTTCTACAATCTTACTTTTAACTACAAACTAGATAAACCACTATAAAAACTTATGGCTAAAAATTGCATCCACCGGTTCATCGATCACCGATACGAAACTATAATATGTAAAATGATTTGACCAATGAACGCGATGCTGTTGTAAAAATGTACTGTAAAGGCAGAAAATATACAGGACCATACCTAATACCTGAGAGGTCATTAGAGATTAATACTGTTATTGTTTATTTAGATAAATTTAGGTACACTTTGATAGAGGACATCATTGGATATCATTGGCCTTCAGAGGACATCATTGGGAACATAAATTATTACATGAATTTAACAATCAAGTCACACAATTTTATGAATTTTATTTTATGAGTTTAACACGTCTTCGGTCATTTTTGACCAGTGATTCCTCCTGCAAAATTGAACAGATTTTGTTACACGTCTTTTTATTTCGACGAAAAGATAAATCATCGTCTCTATACACAACTCCAAACTAACGAAGTGTATTGATAGGGTGAATTTTTTTAACCTCAAAAAAATTTTGTAGAAAAATGTTTCTCATGTGTCACTATTTAAAAGTCCGAAATTTAAAAACGTTGAGCTGAGTTTTAAAACCTACATTCGTAAAACGATATTGCGTATCCCCAACTTTTGCTTCAAATACCCCAAGGGTACGCGTACCACAGGTTGAAAACTGCTGTGTCAGGTTATTATTTTATAATATTGTGAAATGAGATCCCTGAGGCGTATGTGTGGTAAAACCATGTACGATCGTGTGAGAAATGTGGAGATCCGCAAAGAATGTAAGGCTGATGTAAGCATAATGAATAAGAATAAGAAAGTGACCCTCAGATGGTTTGAGCATGTAGAGCGTTAGAGCAATAAAGTAGTGTAAATGTTAATGGTAGAAGAAGTCGGGGACGCCCGAGGAAGACATGGCACGATCAAGTGAATCAGATACTTGAGTCGGGCCATGTCAAAAGTCAGAATAATAGAAGAATATGTATGAGACGATATATGAATGTGAGTGAAGCAAAGAGTGTGTGCCAAGACCGAGCTGTTTGGCGGTCCGTCCTCTCTGCCTACCCCTGCGGGGAAACGGCGTGATGGTTAACATGTTGTATTATCCGATTCCTTGTATGGGGAAAGAGTTTACGATAAACATAATACAAGATTCACTCGAAACGTAGGATTGGTGGTTCCTAAATGTATCAATAACAGTGAAAGAACTTTGAACTATATTGTACCCAAAATATTTAATAAACTACCAATGACAATTAAAAATAATATCATTTACACCGCTGAAGTCAAATATAATCAATATATTAATACGTGAAGCCAAAACTTTGTACCCCTTTTTACGAAAATTGCGCGGACGAAGGAGTATGAAATTTCGCACACTTATAGTTTATATAGAGGAGGAGTGCAGAATGCTAATATTTTAAAAAAATTATGCATAAAAATAGATTGAATCAATAACAAAAACATTACACACACTACCATGTATTTGACACACACACTCGCGTCTTTAATCTATTGTTTATTGAGTCTATGGTCAAATTGAGAATAGATTAATATTGTTTGTCTTTAATATTATTTGTCTATGGTCTTACTGAATGTCAAACATAAAAAAAAAACATTACAATTATGGTCGAATTTCGACCATTGGGCGACCACTAGTTTAAGGAAATGGCTGTTAGATACAGATGGCCTACCGAAGCCCTTGTATTGCTAATTGGAATTCACATTACGACTTATAATTTTATTATATCTACCTATTATCCATAAAACTATTAACGTGACCATATTGCTATTTACATATTTATTTTAAACTATTCTGTTAATTTAACCAATTGATCTAATCGTTAATTCATCATCGTCATTTTTATATATATGTACCGTTTGAAAATGTATCATGTTATTACATAAAATGTTGTCAACATATGCTGACAAACTACATAAGTAGTTTAACGGGTTTGAAAGTAAATATATAAATAAAAAAAATCGGAGTGTGCAGTTCACGCGTTCTAAGTGAAACCTTCAGAGAACTAAGTAGACAAGAGTAGGGAGGCTATGAAACACCGCTCAAGGAGGAGACCGATTATTCTATCTCATTCTCTCGCAGGCTAAATCCTACCAGATGTATGTGTTTTTCTCTTTTTAGTGTCGCTATTTTTCGTTTCATCGAGTTTCAAATCACAACGGTGCTAAAGAAGTTTTCACTTCAAAAAATTCACGATAAAACTAAACATTACAATTTGGTAGGCGGATATGGGTACCGCCGCCCCGGTAACCATTTATTGGATAACCAACACCTCTGCCATAGGTAACCCAATTGGATCGCTACGTTTGGTGAATTAGCAGGGGTGCCCGGGTTCATGGGGTGAGGTTTGTCCAGGACTTGGCGGCGGATAATTCTGCCCATCAGCATGATAGACTAGATCGGGAGAGAATGGTTGAGGACTTTGACTTCTCCAGCTGTACTCTCTCGGATCGCCTTGCACCGCAGTTGGAGGGATGGATGCATACGTCCGTTACTACTGGACACACTGACCCCCAGATTCCTACCCACCCCTCATACCTTTTACCTTCCCAGAACTTCCTATCCTTCCCTTCCTTAAAAAGACCCTTCACACAGCGTTCCCTAAGATGACATAGGCCCTGAGGGAAATTATTTTCCTCAGGGCCTCCTGTGTGGAGCTAATGTAAAAAAAAAACGCTAACGAAATAGAACATTACAAGACACATTTTCAACACTTATTTGGACTTACTTAATTAATACATGACTTATTATTTAGACGTACATTGTATTCAAATCTGATATTCAAGATTTATTCAAGACTTATTTATACTTGACTTATTTGCATTCACCGATGGTAATTCTGACACCGTATTCTTCTTAATTTATTAAAAGCTTCGTCATTGTTACCTGATTTTTTACCATCAGGTAATTACTAGACTTTTAATTTGAGTCTTCCTGCTAATCGAAGGCAGCGTGTGCTAATAACGATTTACATCAACGCAAGTCGGCACCTAACTATATTTTTATCCGAAGTACTAAGCTAAAGGTCAATTATTTTAGGTTAATTAATTCATTATGCAAGATATTTACGGTATGGATTTTTTAATAAAAGCTGTACCCACCTTGTATAACCAGGGTGTAAACAGCACGTACCCGAAGGATTTTTACCAGCGATTCTGAGCATAATTGGAGTAAAAATGTACACGTCATTTTGCTTTCCGACTATATTTTTTTTCAATTAAAGGCAATAAAAATATTTTTTATTGTTTTTAATCATCACACGTCTGAGCAATTGAGTGGAGTGTAGCCTAGCGGCGGACCACGTGATAAACACTCCGTCTCGTTCCAGCAGCACGGTAACACACGAATCAGCACGCGTAACACGTGATCCCGTCGCAAAGTGTACGAGTGGGTCAGTGGCGACATGTGATTGAAAAATATATATTTTTTGTGTTTAATAGAAAAATATATCACCGGACAGCAAAACGACATCTACTTTTTGGACTCCAAATATGCTTAGAAATCGCTTGGTAAAATCCTTCCTACAGAATCATAAAAAAATATCTTGCGTGTTGCCTTCATTTCTTAAGGCCCCGTACCCGAGCATGGAAAGAAGAAGATGGAGAGATATGTAATTACGAATGTTGGACAGAGCGCGCTAATATTTTCAATGATTAAATTGAAGCGAAAATTATGAAAATGCTTAATAAAACATGACTCGTTTAAAATAGAGCAAAAATCTCGTGGAAGGTATCTTAAGTATCATTTAAAGAAACATTGTGAATTTTTTCATAAATATAACTTGTAAAATAATAGAAATAGACATGTTTTAAATAATTTTCGGAGCATACTTTGCGATTTTTTTCTATCGAGGGAATTTCGGCGTGGAACGTATCTAGATATATTATCTTCAAAAATAACATATATTTTTTAAGAGCTTAAAAACTTAAAACGCTTAAGGGAGATATGTAAGAAATCGGTGAAATTCGGATAGCGGCGGCTTAACAGCTATGCATGTAAATGAATACATACATTTGGGAGGCGGGTATGGGCACCGCCGCCCTGGGAACCATTTATTGGATAACCTCTACCATAGGTCACTCCAAGTGGTTTGCTACGTTTGGTGACTTAGCAGGGGTGCCCGGGTTCATGGGGTGAGGTTTTTCCGGGACTTGGCGGCGGATGCGCTGGCTGGTCAGATCGGGAAAGAATGGTTGAGGGAATGCCTTTGACTTCTGTAGCAGGACACTCTCGGAACTCGCCTTGCACCGCAGTGGGAGGGATGGATTCATACGTCCGTGACTCCTGGACACACTGACCCCCAGATTCCTACCCACCCCTTATACCCTTTTCCTTTCCTAAAAAGACCCTCCACACAGCATCCAGGACCTCGTCTAAAGATGACATAGGCCCTAAGGGGAATTATTGTCCTGAGAGCCTCCTGTGTGGAGCTAATGTAAAAAAAAACCATGTATCATGATGGAAATGACATTGCGAACTAAAAATAGTAGCGTTGATCTACACATTCCATTTCATTGTAGATTTATATATTAAATAAATAAATGGAATATGTATAGACATTGCACATTTCATGGGGCCATAGCCCACCCACCGTTCGAGAGTTTTTGCTGATTTTCTGTTGTGCAGTTATAAAATATTTACCAGGAGCTCAGAATAGACAAGAGGTCTGCTGACCTTGCCTGATCAGTGCTGTAATTAGAGTTCATTAGAACAGATAGAATTGAACTCGGCACCGTTGATACTTGCACTAATTGAGAGAAGTTTGCTTCTCATAAAAAAAACTCGCTAAATACGATCTTCAAGTTATTCATAAAGAAAGAACATAAAATACTGTTTATGAAGTAATTACATAATTTAATTGGGTAAATTCTTTAGTACACTTTCAATCATAAAGTTAGGTACTATGGCTTTAATTAGCTATAAACTTGGACTGTTATTTTAAGTTAATGTTTTACTAAGCGCGTAATAATTCAAACTTTGATAAAATTATTTTACCCATAAAACATTCTCAAAGTTATTTTTATAAGAGAAATAAAACTTTTTGTTAATAGGTGATTTTAATGCGTAATTTTGTTTCGAGTAACGGGTAAGTACCTATTTTAAAAGACAATGGATAAAGATGACTTTTGGCTCTGGTCCTTGAGATAAATAGATTTATCTAAATCAGTGATTCCCAAAGTGGTCCAGGTGGACCCCCAGGGGTCTACGGGAGACTCCACGGGGGTCCACGAAGGCAAGAGAGAAAAATGGGGGTCCACAAGTTGTAAGTGGGGGTCCACGAAAAAAAATCTGGTTTCGATAGTAAAAAACAAAAATGTTGGCTTGGCTTTACCTATCAATAAAGGCAGATAATACACTACTCAAAAAAAATTAAGGGAGCAAAAAAATTCCAAATTTTTGGATGATTTTTGACAGGCTGTATTTTGGTAAAAAATGGTCATATTGAGACTTCAAAAAAAGCATTTTGAAGCTTTAAAATTCTTATTTTCAGATTTCTGGCAAAATTTTTTTAGGTGATAAGGTTCTCATGCAATCCTAACAGATAGCGCAAAAAAATAATTTTGAAAATAAAAAAAATATATTTTTTTTAGTTAGGCTGGCATACGGATCAGATTATTTAGTATTAATTTCTTTTTTAATTCCTTTTTTTAAACCCTCCCTTAGTTTTTTTGGGTATTGTATTTTGAGGTCAGAAACTGTTACTTTAAAAACTTGCACATTCGATATTCAGTAGTCACGATAGTCAGGCTTGGCTTTACCTGTCAATGTAGGCAGGTACTATCTGCCTAAATCTAAACCTAAATCTCGTATTTCGGTGAAAAATTGTGAAACCCATCCCGTGCCCATATCTCACCCCCTGTCTCATATCACATAACTATACCCCCCCCCCCCCCCCCCCCCGTTGGTCGAGTTTTGGGAATACGGTAGAAATGTTGCAGCGGGGGTCCACCGAAACCAGTAATATTTTGAAAGTGGTCCACGAGAAAAAAAAGTTTGGGAACCTCTGATCTAAATAGACTAATTATTATAGCCTTTTTAAGTTTTTTTACCGAATACAAACATTCCACGGCTACAAATAACCTGAAAATATTTTAAAAAAAACATCATTGGGAGTCGAAAAATGTTGCTAGTGCAATGTAAAGAACTTACAAAAGACAAGCAAAAAGAAAAACAAACACAACGTAGGTTGTGGTTAAAATCAGTTTGGAGGTATTAATTACTTTGTTAAGTTGTTATTGACAAAAAAAAATAAAAATTATAAGATTATACTAAATACCAACCACATAATATGGTACCTATCTTTTGTCGTCGAATTGCGGTATACTTACTAACATATCACAGACGTCGGGAGCACAAAACAAAAATTTATACAAAAGTAAATTTGGATTTGATGTCAAAAACAGACTAACCTGATTTTCTTTGATCAAAATTTATTGGAAGTATCTAGTAAGGATGTATGCTACTTTATTTATTCGTGTTTTAAATTATTAAATATAGGCGAATATCTTTCGAAGATTTAAATTTTTCCTGGTTTTAGAGGCAACTTTGGCCATTATTTGTGAATTAATAATAACTAGTGGTCGCCCAATGGTCGAAATTCGACCATTATTGTAACGTTTTTAAGTATAATTTAAAAAAAATATTAGCTTTCTGCACTCCTTCTCTATATAAACTATAAGTGTGCAAAATTTCTTACTCCTCCGTCCGCGCAATTTTCGTAAAAAGGGGTACAAAGCTTTTGCTCACGTATTAATATACTGATGATGATGATGATGATGATGATGATTATTCAAAGACAAATAAAGAATTGCCCTACCTGTTAAGTAATCTATTTTTTTAAATGTGTAATTTTTTAAAGTATTTTGATGGACTTAAATTTATTACAAATTACCAATTTATTTATTTATTTATTTCATTTTTATTTAGTAAAATATTTACACATTTATGTACATTATTTATAAAATGTTTTGACTGTCCAACTAGGATGATTCCCGTTTTAGGACAGTCAAATTAGGATAAGTGTGAATATATATGGACCATGATTTATACAAAAAGAGGGAAAATTGAAGAAATGAAAAGAAGAGAAAGAATAAAACATAAAATTGGAAAGTTAAAAGCGTATTAACATATTACTTTAAAAAAAGGTTTATATGTATAGGTTCTTGAAAAAAAAAGGGTTTAAACATATAGTTCACTTGTGTATGCATGGCATACAACAGTTATTAAAATGATAACAATAATAAATAAAAGGAATAAAAATATTTTTACACTTAAACATAAAGGGAACTGGTGTTTGCATTTCATAATGTAGTCATTACATTGGAACATAAATTTGTTGTATATAAATTTTAAATTTCCACCAAAAACATTTTTTTTATGTTTTTATTTTATCTTTCATAATATTTAAATGTTAGGTTTGGCAAGATTATTTTTTTAGTAATTATTATTCACTCACAAAAAAATGTTAAAGTTGCCTCTGAAATAATTTTAAAAAAAAATTCTTTAATGTCCCATATTTGAATAAAAGTATAATTTAAATATTTTTACTTAAAACATAAATAAACAAAGTAGCACGTATCCGTTTTACATATTTGCTACACCTTTTGATTAAAAAAGTAATTATTCAGTTTGGTCAAGTATTTTGGCCTCTAAATTCCTTCTTTGTGTGTGTAAAAATCAATTTAAAACTTTAATTCAAAGGCATATTATAAATTCTTTGAAAAAAGTCCTTCTAAATGATTTTTACTTTGTGATATCGTTATTTATTTAATTAAAAGGCAAATCACTTTATTTGCATCACTCTATTTTGATAAACAATCCGCATGTTTCGTAGACAGTATCCACTTTTCAGGAATAAGTGTACCTACACTAAAATTAAAAATTTAAATACAGATCTAGCAATAATGAATTGTCGATTACTTTCCAACCTTCATCTTGCCAATCTCCTTCCCTGTCTCACTACCTTCACTCTACAACGTACAACGGCAATCGGGAACACATATAGACACACAGCGTGGTATTCATACAAAAAGAACAACTATAAAAAAGAGCAATATACGATTCACGATCACAGAAAATATTTATTAATTTATTAATGCCCTTTTTAGGGGCTTTTACGTATGTGTGGTTAATATTATACCGTATTTATTGTACATATAACCAACTAAACAATCCCTTAAAAATCCTTTAAAATGTTGCAGGTTTTTTTATATTCAAACCTTGTTCGTTAGATGCTAGGCGTTGTGTTGAAGTTTTTAATGTCCATAGTTATCTAACGCAGATAAAATGTGCATGAATTGTTATCATCCCTGGCAGCCATAAAGTAACTAACAGTCATAAAGAGGTTGTTATCGATGCATTTCCGGGGAATAGCACCCATTATCTTCCACCCTCCCGCACTCTGCCCATTCTCCGCTAGTCTGACCGCGCGGCGCAAGTTTTGGCTTTTCCTAGCCGAGGTCCGCACTCCGCGGCACAGGAAAACCAAACTTCACTCGCAACTTCAATCCAAACCTCAGTCTCACTCCAATACTCCGCCATTACGGGCCGGCGACAGTCTAACGTCTCGCCGCGTATTTGCGGCCAACGTGTATAAAACAACAATCAATTACAACACCTAACGGCTCTGATAAAGTTATTCTTACTCTCGAAGTAGTGTGTTATCCAGACAAAAATACCGTTTGACAGTTGCGCGCGTTCCGCGTTCTAAAATAACAACTCGACACTTCAAACTTTTGAGATTGGCGCCGAAAGAAAACATTTCACCGTGTTTTAAAATCCGCGCAAAAAAGACATTTCACCGTGCTTTAAGATTCGCGCAGAAAAAATACATTTTATCATGTTTTAAAATTCGCTTCTATAAAAGACATTTCACCGTAATTTAATATTCGCGCCGATAAAAGACATTTCACCGTGCTTTAAGATTCGCGCAGAAAAAGGACATTTCACCGTGTTTTTATATTCGCGCCGATAAAAGACATTTCACCGTGCTTTAAGATTCGCGCAGAAAAAACACATTTCACCGTGTTTTAATATTCGCGCCGAAAACGACATTTAACAGTGTTTTAAAGTTCGCGTCGAAACAATACATTTCACCGTGCTTTAAGCCGGTTCCGACATTTTCGCTAGTGTTGTGTGATCAAGAACACCGGCAGGTTGTTTGACATTTCGTAGTACAAGTTTTAGAGCTTTTATTTCGGGATTCGTGTAATGAGTGCGCTTCCTAAATTGTTCGGAGATTTGTTTTAGCCGCTTACTCCACCGGAGCTGCCACTTCTGAAAAATGAAGATTGCCGCGTTTCTGTCAACTTTTTTTATTTTCCGTAAGTGAAATTATTTTGTTAATGTATTTTACATTATTTCAGCCATTACTTGACAGCTGTCAGGAGACTCTCGTTTTCCATACGTATTTTTGGATGTCTGGATTCTTGGAAACTAGCTGTATATTCCTTTAATACAATACAAGCATTTAATTGAACAGGGTTTTTTGGACTAGATAAGCAAATTGCTTTTTTATATATTTTAAAATTATTTAATATGATTAAAGAAATATAAATATTTCGCTCTCAAACTACGTAATTCAGAGATATAAAACATTATAACAATATTTACAATTTATTAATGGTTGTTTTTCAGACATGTAAAATCTAAAACAGACCCATAAACTTTGCATATTATAAATAAAATATTATTGATGTATTCAACAAAATGCAACTTATTCTGTATTTAGGATACCGACTGTTACATAGATATATTTATTTCTAAAAGGCTTTTAAAAAAAAAAAAAAATTCTTTTTACCGTTTGTACCTACTTACCTATCTAAGACAGCGCATCAAGTTTTTCAATGTAAACTTATTTTTCGCATAAGTTTTATGGATCAACCTTTCCGGGCTGATTTAGGCCAATAACCACCAAATGTTTCCCTCCAACCTTTAGGGAAATGTCAGCCTCACATTTAGGCCTACATTACCAACACGATTCGGGCCTTCAGCCCTACAGCCTACAGCTTTCAGCATACAGCCTACTTCCGGGGTACTTCGGACCCAATTGTCATTCTATTATAAAGAATAGTAAAAATCTATGTACAGTTATAATAGACAATCTAGATTCACGGATTTATGCGTATAGATTCATTGAGGGTTACAGTACATTAAGAAAGTCATTTTTATTTACATTTCCTCGTCGTTATCTATCTATATTTATACTGGTGTACATAATTATTTATTTGAGAAATATGGTTATCAAAAGGAATTTGAGATAGTTAGATTGAAACAAATAATTGTAAACAATGCCTAAGAGTATTTTATAAACTATACATATTGGGAATAATACTTACTGTCCTTGTGAGTATTCTGTAATTGTTAAATATTTGTTTTAATGCTGTGTTAATTATCGAATATTGAGAAATTTATCTACCAGTGGCGGGCAGAAATATTTGGTCAGATTTTCGATAAGTCATTTTTTATCACAACGATAAGAATATAATATTCGTGAAGTGAGGGATAAGCTTTGTACCCTGTCCACCGAAAAGGAATCATGAAAAAATCGAATACAGTTTTGACAAGTATGTATATATTTTTCAAAAATTATTACAGTTATTTTATCAGCTTTGACCACTATGCAAGTTGCTGGTTCACAAGGTGATTGAGTAGTTAGTAGATTTTTTAAATATATTTTGAAATTTAAAAATTGCAAATTCAATAATAAAATAAATAATAATAATGGTATTTATTCCAGAACGTGGGAGGTAAGTGCAATCCCACACATCTGACATAAAATTTAAGCACATAGTTACATACACTGATTCAAGTAAGAACATACTTATAAATAAGAATAAAGTTCAAACAAAAATAAATCATAAAATAAAGAAACAAAGGGAAAAGAAATGAGAGTTACTACTCTCATTTCTTTTCCCTTTGTTTCTAGGACAATAAATGTACAATGTTATTACATATGCAAACTTAAATAAAGGTGTAGTAAAAATAAAATCATTTATTGATAGCTTATTGGTCCGAACGAAGAAGAAAACGAAGAATTGTGTGGGCTAATATCTTTATCCAGTGTTCTTCGGTGCTCAATCCTGAAGTCAGACGGGATTCAAAGATGAGGACATTTTTGGAGTAGTTGATCCATTCTCGCAGTCTACCCGAAGCCTTTTACTTTCTATGGTTCTTTTTATTAAATTGACCCACAGCTCGCAAGTATACAAGGTGGTACAAAAAGCTAACAAGAGGGTATTTTTCACCTGCGGACTGCAGAGCCGACATCTTCTACTAAGCACGTTACGGTGACCCGACAGTTGAATCGCCGACAATTGGCTCAGCGAAATGATATTTACTATAAAATTATAATTTTTTATGCATTATTTACCAATTTCAAATATAAAATCGACTTAAAAAATATCATCGTAATATTAGGTTGGTATGAATATCAAACAAATTTTCGTTATTTGTTTTTGGGGTGTTATGCCGTGTTGCGCTACCTCCTTCTTTATCCAACGTTTCGGACAGCGTCACAGTGTCCATCATCAGGGCAGATGTGTAATTATGTACTAACATAAACATACTATAACATGTATTACTAATGGAAGGAAACAATTTTACCAAGTCCGTGGACATCTTCAGTTTATCTTTAAACAAATATAAAATATTGTTACTGAGGCAGTTCAGTTATGTACAATAAATATTGTATTTATTACCATTCATATGTAAAAGCCCTGAAAAAGGGCGTTGATCAATAAATAAATAAATATTTTGTTGCTTCCACTACTTTGAAAGACTTACCGTTCAAAAAGCTCAAAGACGTTATTTTGTAAATTGACTCTTCCAACACATCGGATAAGAACTGCACGCCACAGTTGTTCTGAACGAACAAATACTGAATTATATTTGGGCGATGAATATTAAGTAATCATGGATATTGAATCACCTGTGCTCACCTGTAAAACACCTGGTACTTAACATTCACTACGTCCCTCAAACGTATTCATCTAGAGCAGTGATGAGCAAACCGCGGCCCGAGAGACCTTTTCGAGCTGCCCACTAGGCTAAATAAAATATCGAAAAAATTGCGTTAAACAGTATGGTTTGGCAAAAGGGTTTAGCGGAAATCTTCAGTCTTTATTGAAAATTTTGAATCAGCTGCTCAAAATAATATTTTTCTTATGTATTCGCTAAAAGGCAAAATTTCGTTGTTCGTCTAAAATGTAAAAAAAAATTCACCTTGGCAGCGCAGCGCTTTTTTTTTAGATCTATATATTCCTGTTAAAAGGAATATAAACGCTAGAAACATTTCGATTCTCATGCCTTCAAAATTTAAAATCTAGCGTCTTATTTGCACGAGACAAGTAAGCGAAAAAGTGGTAATTATTTATTTTGTACATAATTTTATAAGAATGAAAAAAATTAGAACACACAAAACCTCAAAAATAGTCTTGGTTATAAAGGGGTATTTAAAAAAAAATGTTTCTTATATTAAGTCATGCAAAAACATTTTTTTTAGTGGTTTACACATATCTTTTGTTATGTAAATAAGTAATAATTTTATTGCAATTTCAATACATAGAAAAGCTAGTAAAAGCTTCAATTTATCCGTAGCATATTTTTAGATGTTCATAATGTAGGCCAATTCGTCGTAAAGATTGATCTAATTAGGATTTCACGTATAGCTTTATAAAATATCAAAAGTTTTCTTTGCTGAATTTTATTTAACTTTCCGAACGATAAAAATCATTAGTTGCCCAAAATTGCAAGTTGGTTTTTTATTCACATCGAATAAATTAAAAAATCTTCCAAAAGAACAATTTTTTTTAAATTCGTGATTTTCATGGGCATTTTGTAAAGCTTGGGGTCGAAAATCAACTTTTTAATATTTCTGAATGATAAAAATCGACAGCATTTATTGATTTGATCTTGGAGTAATAAAATTTTCGCCTGTGGCGCTTTATTTTCTGCGTTCCATAATTATTTTTAAAATTACTGTTTTCGAAAATACAAGTAGGTTTGCAACACCAACTGCGACTGCGAATTTAACAATGTCTAGCTCTAGGCTCTAGGTACCCTACCTCCCTGCAGCTCGCGAACAAATTGAAAATGGAAAAATTAGTCCTCCAGCCAAAATAGTTGATCATCACTGTTCTAGTGCCACGTTTACCCAACAACGCTAGTAGAATACTGAGTAATTCCTCAGAACTGACAAACGATTAAATTTAAATGTAGTCTTTTTGTTATTTTTTGTGTTAAATCTCTTTTTTAAGTCTTCGTTAAGTTTTTTTTAACACAGTAGGTACGTCATTCGACACAAACTACAAAAAAACGATTAGGCAGGGTCAGAAGGCCTGTAAAAAACGAAATGACTGAGTTGATTTTTAAATAATCATAATATAGTTAGTAGTGGAAGGTCTTAATGTTATAACCAGTTTATTGGAATCGACTGGCAAATCTATCATTTGCCTTTGCGTTGCCGTTGACAAATCATCAAAAATACACGTGAAATTCACAATAAAGATCACCATCATAAACATCTTTTATCAATATTTTAAGCACCCTTGAGGTGATTTTTGACAAAAACGGCGCTCTACAAATTGTCCAATTATTATTTTTTTTTTAATTTAAATATTCCACGAAATAAACATGCAATATTTTCACATGGTTGTCAAACAATGACAAATGTTAGATGTCAAATAATGTCCGCCATTTTAAACTGCATGAAAATTGATACCAAAACGGAATACGTCATTTTTCATTCAGAATCCACGTGAAAATAGGATCCATGTGGAAACGATTAATCCATAAGAGGATCTATATGGACAAAAAAGGATCGTGTAAAAACATATCATCAAGGACTTAATTATTTTATAGTAATTTTTTAGAGTAGATTCCTTCAATGATTGTGAAACCAGACTATAATACTATAGCATTGTTTATTTGTTTAAGCAGGTGTATGTACTTTGCATGAGTTCTGATTAAATAAAAACCTCTCGCGGAAGCCTCTGTGTTTATCATGACAAAGTGCATTTCTCGTATTTTTATTCTGTGTTAATATTGTCTTCGCACACACTTCTTGCTTAATTCAATTTCATACATACATTATGTTATTTATTTATGTATTCATTAGGGGCCATCCATAAATTACGTCACACGAATTTCATTATTTTTTTACCCTCCCCCCCCCCCCCCCGTCACACATCGTCACATATTTTGCAATTTTACATCTAAAAATAATCAAAATTCAGATTTTACATGTGACGTCACAGAGCTAGTAACCCCTCCCCCCCCCCCATACCCTTGTCACACAATGTCACACTTGTGAGAGAAGTCTCTACTCCCCCCCCCCCCTTAAGGTGTGACATAATTTATGGATGGCCCCTTAACGGACTTACAATAAAATAACACGAAATTGAAAGACAAAATCCGAGATATCAATAAGAAAATAGAAGTGACAAGCAAGTCAGACTTAGTTAGAAGAGTTATAAAACATCTTCAATTGTTTAGTGACCGACAAAAAAATCAAGGTCTTGACTTGAGTTGACCAGTCTACATATTCTGGACAATAGTGAATAATATCCATAATTAGTCATTAGTTGATTGAGGAAGAGCAGTTCATTATTTCTATATAGAGTTTACAGGAAAGTTAAGTTATATCAATATTGCATGTTACCTAAACCTACTATTGAACTGTGTAACTCTGATTCAATTAACTCAACTGCTTTAAATTCAAGTGTCTTTTTCAAAATTTTAACCCATTATGAAAAAAATTCAGACAAGCGATAAAGTGCCTACCTGTAACTTTCCTTTTTTTTTTAGAAAATTATTTTAATTTCCATTTTCAAAAATGGAACTGATTTGTTAAAAATTCAGACTACCCAATGATTATTCACGGGTCTGCGCTAATATCCACACAGATATTAAATGTATTTTATCTCTTATTCAGACTATCTCGTAGGTTACGTCACATCATATACTCAAAATTTGAATAAAACAACAATCTAAAAATACATGTTTAAAAATAGTCTTTTAATTTTGATCAAAATAACTACCTCCCACGTCCTTAGCAAAATCAAAAATTCTAATTACCCATCGGAATTCGATATTAAAACCGTCAGTCATTTTCTTCCGCAGGTAATTTTAATACTGGATAATGAGATCGCCGTCATATTACATCAATCGTGAAAATCACACGCGCCCATATTAGGTTTACACCTCGCCACATAATGGTTTATTAGGTCGAATAAACCTGATACCTGTGTAACACATGAACAATACATAACAAAACGTGCTTTGTGCTTTGTATAGACGTAAGTGTTAGTTAGTGGCTTGCAGTTAGGTAATAAGTCGCTAAATTTATGTTTTCATTTTCATTTTCATTCTTTTCTACGGAATGTGCGACGTATGGAAAAACGATGATGTTTATTAAACAATTTAATATTGTTATAACACGCGATGTGTGATTGTTAAGCTAGTATTTGTAATATCTGTGACCTCGATGGTTTAAATATCAAATAAACTTTATTATTTTTGAGTAATAAATTATTGTAAAATGTATTGTTAATTTTTGTTACGTTTGAAATTTGCTTGAAAATGGAATTATGGATAGCTAAGATAGTTTAAAAAAGACATCAAAAATGTCACCAGAGACCAAAATTTCATTTACATCTTTTACTATAAATAATGTCAGGAATCATTTTTTTTTTTTGGTTTTTTTTATTAGCTCTTTATTTTCGCCTGGTCATAATTTTTCTCGATGATAATCATAGAATCAAATAGTGAAACCTATTATTCACTTATTGATTTAAAGGCCCAAAGGGCTTTTACATTTAATGCAGTACATGTTTTTTAAATTAAAATGAAAATAGAGTTGACAAAATACAGGTAACATAAAATATAAAACAAAATATAGCTTACATAAAATATAAGAAACCAAATATGGGTTAAATAAAATATAAGAGGTGACACAAAGTAGGTAACATAGAGTGTGTTATGTTAAAATAGATAATCTGCCAATATCCTTCAAATAAACAAAAAATAATAAAAATAAAAGTTTTTAAAATTGATGTTCCCAATAGTTTATAAAATAGGTAGAAATAGTTGGCACGTACGGCGTTTGATGTTTGCCAATTTCAAATTGTTGTCAAACACATCCATATTGTTTATGTATTTGTTACCAAGACTATGTAAACATTATATTGGTGAATGCAAACTATAGTTGGAATGAGATGTGTGTATTATAAAATGTTAATGTTTGTCAGTTGTTCGTGCAGGTACATGAAGATATTAATTGCAGAAGTTCACAACAATCGAATTTAGAGTATAATCATTTTTATAAAAAGATTAGGTCGTTTACTTTTCTTCTGTTTTCTTAAGTTGGAATATTTAAAATATTCATTAACGATGGATATTAACTACGCACATGCACAAATATTTTTTCTATTAAAATAAAGTTACAATGCAGATATCAATTCGAAAGAAGCTTATTATACAAACGTTCTACCAATTTATTTTTAGACGAGAGTGATGTTTATACCAATATTTGAATATTCCCATATGTAAATAAATGGACCAAACTGTTTAGCTGTTTTAAAAATTAACTTCAATTGACTTTGATGCTATTGTTCGAGCGATGTTGTTTTCTGTGCAGCTTCAATTGATATCGTATTTTTATAATTAGCTTGCTGAAATTGTTTTAAAAACCGTCCATCTACGAACCAATCAACCTCGGAAACGCAGATCGAAAATGTCTAAAAGCGTATATAAATACGAACCGAGCGCGATCATTTTTGTTTTCTGACCAGAATCGAACACCATATAATGTTTGTTATTAACATTAAAACACTTTAATATTTTTAGGTAATATTTATTTGGAATGTAACTTGTTGACATGTTGACCAGTATACACGAAGTGAGATCCTGTTTCCGGACCTGCCATAGACAAGTTTGTGTCATAGAGATTTTAACATAACACTGGCGACCGCCGAAATCAATGTGAAATAAATGGATTTCTTAAAACTTCATAGCTCATGACGAATATGAGCTACGAAGCTGAAAATAGTTGCCAAACGTGCAGAACAGTTGTGCAAATTTCACGTCATATTCTAGAACTCATCGTTAGTGAGTTTTTAGTTAGAAACCCAAACAGATAACAGAACAGTAGTAAAATTGTTTTAATTATTTGTTTATTTATTTATTAACTCGCCAACAGAATACATAACATAATTATTGCAGTAATTAATATTTCATATTTTCAAGCGATGATCCAATTATAGGTGAGCAGCATTCATCACAACATTCTTTGTACAACATTAAGTTAGTTTTAATTACAAGTAGTTATAAAACAATAGGACCAAAGTCAACACACACACACACACACACACACACACTCACACACACACACACACACACACACACACACACACGCACGCACGCACGCACGCACGCACGCACGCACGCACGCACGCACGCACGCACGCACGCACGCACGCACGCACGCACGCACGCACGCACGCACGCACGCACGCACGCACGCACGCACGCACGCACGCACGCACGCACACACGCACACACACACACACACACACACACACACACACACACACACACACACACACACACACGGAGATTGTCAGGTATACGCGAGTATAAATTCCTTCTGAAGGTAGTAATTTAATTTTTCTCCGTTTAATGTTTGTTTATCGTCGTGTACTTAACGACGTGCATTTAAAAAATATATATTCTGTTATTAAAGATTTACAATTTTTTTTTTGAAAAATCTATTCAGTGTTATTTTATAATTAAAAACATAATTGCAGGTCAATAAAAACAGGAGATCTGATTTTTTGAAAAATTAAACTTTCTTTCCCTCTCTTGAATACACAGTTTGTCATTTACACCATTTTTCAAACCCCATGATCAATATGGTTCCATGCCAACAGAATAAAGTCAACTCAACACCTCCTTGAAAAGTCAAAGCTAAAAAAAATAATTTCCAATTAGCCGATAACCCTAACCTAAAGTAACTTATTTAGTGTCCACTATTCGAATTTCGACCGAATTCTTACATATCTCCCTTAAACATTTGAAGTTTTTCAGCTCTTAAAAAAATATATGTTATTTTTGAAGATAATATCTAGATACGTTCCACGCCGAAACGCAAATTATATTAAATTTCCTCGATAGAAAAAAATCGCAAAGTATGCTCCGAAAATTATTTAAAACAAGTCTATTTCTTTTATTTTAAAAGTTATATTTGTGAAAAAAATCACAATGTTTCTTTAAATGATACTTAAGATACGTTCCACGAGATTTTTGCTCTATTTTAAACGAGTCATGTTTTATTAAGCTTTTTCGCAATTTTCGCTGCTATTTTACGACTTAAAATATTAGCGCGCTCCCAACATTCGTAATTACATATCTCTCCATCTTCTTCTTTTTCAGCGCCGTGCGTTTCAAGAATGCCGCCTTTAACCAATTTTTTATCACTCTAAATAATTTGTATGAGATGGTTCTGAGTTGGTTTCATTCCGAGTTGTCCAGTCACCGATCGATATGTAGGTATATTAAATTTATTATATTGGGTTGTGTAATGGCGTAATATGTATTGCATGCGTTGCACAACCTCGGTAGAATAAAAATCGTTTTATTGAAACACAGATGCATGTATTATTTAATTAAAGTGTTTATATTTTAAACATATGTTTTCTAAACACTGCAACTGCATTAAAGATAAAGATAAAGCGGCACGAGTGATGAAACAGATGAAGATGTTGTTCACCTTAATCATAATATTATAATATTATCGTTTTTAAATGAACAGTCACGTATTCCTAATACCTACGTTTTACTAGTTGTAACGTGTGAAATATGACGCGAGTCTAGATTGCTAGCAACGCGAAACATAGTATGCATATGTTGCAAATTACAATGCAATAACTGGGAGGGCACTGTATTATTATTATTGTATAATATTTGGTTATGGGTACCTACCTGTAAAAATATAAATACTTTTTTAATGCGTGTTGATTGATTTAGCATAGAGAAGTTCTGTTTTAACTCGACCATTTGCATTTTATCTTTCTGTAAATTTTTTTGCTACGTTTCTCTTCCATTATACGTTTCTCGTACATTTATACATATAACTGCATACTCAACTCAAATTTCGATTTTTCGGAGATGTCCGACTAATCAACTGGATATTTCAATTTTGAGAATGGGTACCGCCGCCCCGGGAACCATTTATTAGATAACCAAAACCTCTGCCATAGGTCACCCCAAGTGGTTCGCTACGTTTGGTGATTTAGCAGGAGTGAGAGTAATGGGGTGAGATTTGTCTAGGTCTTGGTGGTGGATGACCAGTACTCACTGAACCCCAGATTCCTACCCACCCCTCAAACGAACTCTCCTCTCCTTTATTTCCTTAAAAAAACCTCCACACAGCATCCCCAAAGATGACAGGCCCTGAGGGTAATTATTTTCCTCAGGGCCTCCTGTGTGGAGCTTATGTAAAAAAAATATGTATATATAAATGTGCACATATTTTTTTATGTAATAACCCCTTTTTTTAATAAAAAATGCACAATTACAACAATTGACAAGATTTTAAGAATGTTGCATAGCAAATCGTCGTCTTTTATGTGCGGTAGATCTCGATTACAAGGATGAGATATTGAGAATTAAAACCCACAATTGAAGCAATTAAAAAAATAATTGAACAGGTGCCTACTATTTTCGAAGCCGGCGAAATTCAATACTACGTCACACGTGTTTTTTACTATAACTGCACATAGACAAATTACGTTTTTCTGCCACACCTAAGCCCAGCTTATTACGAACAAGCTATGACATTTTTATTGTATCATTCAATCGTGATCTCATTCCTGCATTTTTTCTTTATCAACGGTGAGCAAGTCATCTTGATTGATTTACTGAGAACTACTTTGAATAAGTCACCCGGAAATTTGAGATCTTAAACAATATAAACCTGCATGCAAATATCTGGGGATAAAACCATGAGTAACTAACGACCCGATCGTTGTAAGTGAAATTAACCGAAGCCAATGTAAAAAATATATGGCTTTACTTGCGATTTGAGAGTAGAAATAAATTAAGTTGACTCAACCTTTCGAACACATCATGTCTTGGTGATTGGATTACTTTTTTATGTATTTGTTGAACACGAATATGACCCACTATGACTACGTGCCTACGAATATGACTATGTGCGATTCCAGAGGGTAGATCAGGTAAAATTACAGACCAATAAGTATACTGCCAGCTATTGAAAAAATTCTAGAAAAATACATCTCCGTAAATTTAATAAAATACCTAGAAAGTTTCTCCATTATTGATCCCAACCAATACGGATATCAAAAAAAGAAAAGTACAGAAATGTTACTGCAGGACTTTTCGAATTATACAAATCAAGAACTCAATGATAAAAAACATATTCTGGTTTTATTCATAGACAACTCTAAAGCGTTTGATACTATTGATCCGACAAAACTATTACAGATATTGGAGGCGATTGGAATTAGGGGAAAATTACTAGAACTACTCAAAAACTATTTAAACAATCGACAAATTAAAGTGAAACTCTTTCAAACTTACAGCAAAGCTAAATTTATGTCAACAGGAGTCCCGCAAGGGTCAATCCTCGGTCCAACATTATACATAATATTTGTTTCACTCATGAATAAAATCTTCACATTTGTTAAACATTACGTTTATGCTGATGATACGGCACTAGTTATTTCGCATGAAGAATTAGAAATTGCAATAAAACTCATGCAGCACGATTTCTTATCCTTACAGAAATGGTCACATGATGCGGGTCTTATAATAAATTAAAAAAAAACTAAATTAATGCATATACGATCTCCACATGCCAAATATACCATCACACCTGTAATAAAGTCGCATACATTTGAGTGCATACACAATTCGTCACAGTCCTGCAAATGCGGAACCATTGAACTTGTACAAACATATGTATATTTGGGGATAACTGTAGATATGCACATGAAATGGGATACCCACATAAGCAACATCTGCAAACGCCTAAGAGCTATTGCGGGGCGAATTTACAAAATAAAATATTTTATGCCCATTAGTACGCTAAAAATAATTTATTTGTCACTAGCGGAATCCACTATCAGATACATCATAATAATAATAAATCATAATAGGAATAACATCTTGGGGAAACTCGTGCAAGACAAATATAGGTTATATTCAAACGATTCAAAACTCTTTGACTAAGCTCTTGGTAAGCAAAAGTGTTTATGCACAAAGAAGGGACATAAAATTACTATATGAATCAGTTAACATATTACCTGTGCGAGGAATATTATGGTTTAAAATTGTATGCCAAAACCTATTGTCGGACTCAATTTACAAAGAAAAAGTAGATCATGAACATGGCACTAGATTTAGTAAAAATGAGGGTTTGTCCGTTCCGAAAATTATAAATAAATACGGCCAACGGACATTCACTTATCTTGTCCCCACCATATTTAATAAGATGCCGATGAATTTCAAAATCGAATCCAATTGCCCCACTGATCTCAAAAGAAAAATTAAAAAATGGCTAATGGGTCAAAACTTTTTGTACTGATATTGTTTGTAATCTTATGTATAAATACTATCTATAATTAATTTAATCTATCCGTAATTTACCTGTGTTATATCTGTCTGTCTGTATATTTTATGCTTTTGTATTGTAGGTACTTAAAAGTTATTCTTCTGGAACTATTTTGCTATTGTGTTTTCTTATAATATTTTATGTTTTAGTATTTTATTAATATTGTCAAATTGACCTGCTGACAAACTGCCTTGGCAGTTTAGCGGGTGATTAAAATGAAGAATAAAAAAAAAAATAAAATAAAATAAAAAAATAAAAATAAAAAAAAGACGTCCAGTGGGCCGCCCCAGACACAGCTGGGCGAGGCAACTCCAGAAACTGTGTGAGGAGAGGATGGGACTGCCATGGACGGAGGCCGAACAGTCAGCTCAAGACAGGGACGTATGGAGGAGCATTGTCGATGCTATGGGTCCCGGACCCAAATAGGGTGTCCAGCTGTGCTGCATTCCTACCTCAGTCTGGGTCTTCCCACTTTTCTCCTTCCACCTGGGTGTCCAGTCATAATTCTTTTTGGGACGCGCGAGTCCGGCATTCTCTGTACTTGCCCAACCCATCTCAACCTGAGGAGTCTCATATTTGCTAAGATGATAGTCAACCTACCAACGTAAGAACTAAGATACAATTGATCGTATTGAGGTTATCAGAGACTTAAATTGCGTAATTTGAGTATCTTATAATTCCAGCATTTAGTACCCATTGAGTAACAAACAACAAAGATAATTGTCTCGTTTAGTTTGGTACAGAAAGAGATACTCCGCCGCTATGAAGGGGACTATTGATGATCGAAGCATCCAACCAAAGCAAATTGCATTAATGA
This sequence comes from Glyphotaelius pellucidus, assembly GCA_936435175.1. Taxonomy (NCBI): domain Eukaryota; kingdom Metazoa; phylum Arthropoda; class Insecta; order Trichoptera; family Limnephilidae; genus Glyphotaelius; species Glyphotaelius pellucidus. The sequence continues at coordinate 6,171,691 of OW386545.1, read as the reverse complement.
AATAATTACATCGGGATTCCGAAACCGCTCGGTGGAAGAGGAATGTCGGTTTATCTCGAACCGTTTACAAAGTTATCAAACAGAAGTACACTGGCGGGCGATAATAATATGGTCCTCTCAAAACATACGAATTAAAATTATGTTTTTTTCCATTACTGTCTGGTCTTCATTCTATAGATAAAATGGAAACCCTGGAAAGGATTTATCTCATAAATGATTTTTTTTAAGTGAAACTTCTTTAGCACCGTTGTGATTTGGAACAGGATGAAACGAAAAATAGCGACACTAAAAAGAGAAAATCACGTACATCTATAGGATTTCGCCTGCGAGAGAATGAGATAGTGTGATCGGTCTTCTCTTTATGCTGTGCTTCGTAGCCTCCCCACTCGGGTCTACTTTAGTTTTCTGAAGATTTCACTTCTACCGTGTGTGAATTGCACACTTTGTTTTTTTCCATTGGCTTCACACAGGAGGCCCGGAGAAAAATATTTCCCCTCAGGGCCTATGTCATCTTTGGGGATGCTGTGTGGAGGGTCTTTACAGGAAAGGAAGTTCTGGGAATGAAAAATATATGAGGGGTGGGTAGGAATCTGGGGGCCAGTTTGTCCAAACGAATTCAACCCTCCCACTGCGGTGCAAGGCGGTGTTCTGTGAGATCCCTACTGGAGAGGTCAAAATGTCTTCCTCCACCAATCTCTCCCGATCCGGCCTGCCACGCAGATGGTGGGCGGACGTATTTGCCGCCAAGACCTGGACAAACTTCACTCCTTCACTTCAACCCGTGCACCCCTGCTAAGTCACCAAACGTAGTGAACCACTTGGTACAATGTAGAATGTGTTATTTTGTGGTTTTGCAATAGAGTTGTTTACAGTTTCGTTTCTGTTTTTTTACTGTTATTGAAAGCAATAAATATACTACATAAGAAAAATATATACATTTCATTTCATTAAAAATTCCAAAAATTCAGACTTTTAAATCAACGAAAATGATTTAAAATAAGCCAACAAAACGATTTTCAATTTTTAGTAGATACGACATTTTTCTTCGTGGCCATCGATTTGTATCACCTAGAAGTAAATTATAAGACAAGCCATCAATAAATAGGAATGTAAAATAAAGAGCGATCTAAACACCAATATCTTAATATCTTTTAAATGTTTACAAAACTTTCTGAAAACAACCAAAATTCTATAAGTTGACCAAAGAAATTCAAAAATTACTTTGGATGACGATTTGGTTCACCGCTAGTGTACCTCCTTGGTTTCTTTGTATGTACCGACATAAATTATAAAACAAATGTACCTATCAAAAAGCGATGTCGTGACATTTTCAAACATTTAAAAGTTATAAAAACTAGACCACTCAAGATGAGAGATTTTATTCGCTACTTTCTGATAAGCAGTTTATTTGAGTGATATGGGATTATAGGTAAGCGTGTCATGACCATCAGGGGACTTGGTAGTTAGAGCGTTAGTGTCATCCGGAAACTCGCCGTCCAATTCAAAATTTCCGGAATCGCGTTATTAACAACTCTCGCCGCCAGTGTTTCGAATAGTGGAGAGGCATGTCAAAATGGGGCTCAATTATTGACTTGATGGGTCTTTTGTATCCTCCCTCTGTATGGGCCTCTCTAAGACCCGGGTTTTCTTCTGCCTTTCCTTAAACAGAACTCGGCAGTATCTCAGTTTCCTCAGTACTCAAAGCATTCATTAAAAGTATAAATCTAGAGTTTAAAGGCAAACAAGGCTATATACAGAATTCACCTTTACAGGAGACTTGTTGTAGCGGCACCTTACATGGCCATTCGTTTTGGCCATGCCAAATACGCCAATACGAATAGGCATGTAAGGTGCCACTATACGCTGTGTTACTATGCCAAATACGCCAATCCGAATAGCCATGTAAGGTTTTGTTTTTTTTTTTCATGAGCTCCACATAGGAGGCCCTGAGGAAAATAATTTCCCACAGGGCCTATGTCATCTTTGGGGATGCTGTGTGGAGGGTTTTTTTAAGTAAAGGAAGGGGAAGAGAGTTCTGGAAAGGAAAAGGGTTTAAGGGGTGGGTAGGATTCTGGGGTTCAGTGTCCTGGTCATCCACCTCCTTGACCTAGACAAACCTCACCTCATGAACCCGGACACCCCTGCTAAATCACCAAACATAGCGAACCACTTGGGGTGACCTATGGCACAGGCTGATTATCCAGTAAAGGTTCCCGGGGCGGCAGTATCCATATGCCAAATATGCCAATACGAATAGCCACGGAAGGTGCCACTATATATGCCATATGCCAAATACGCCAATACGAATAGCCACGTAAGGTGCCACTATATGTGCCATATGCCAAATACGCCAATACGAATAGCCACGTAAGGTGCCACTATATGTGCCATATGCCAAATACGTCAATACGAATAGCCATGTAGGATGCCACTATAATATAGCCAATACGAATAGTCATGTAAGGTGCCACTATATTATATTGGTGAATAGCCATGGCATTACGAATAGCCATGTAAGGTATTACAGGAGTAGCATTGCGTCTCCTGAAAAGTTGTTATTTTGTAGATTTGACTTGGAGCCCGCGAAAAAGCTCATATCTAACGATTATATCGAAAAATTACATTAATCTAATATACATCTCAGAATTAACGAGTTCTATCAAAAATTCCGTCTCGTAAAGAATCTCTGATGAATAAATATTTTTATTTTGTTCTCTAGATTTTATGTCCGGGTTAAATCTTCCTCACAGGAAAAACTTAATCCTTCCACACACTTTTCCACAAATGCTAATCTAGTCAATTCACGCGATGTAATTGCATTGTATAAGTATACTAAATACAAAACTATACAAGAACAACACGTCAACCTACCAGAGACCATATGGGAAAATACTTCACCGACTCCAGATATTTTCATATCAGAGGGTTCGGCTCGATAGAACTCCTAACTGAACCGATAAATCCTACCGATCCCTCAATATAAATATTTAAAAAATCTTTCGTAATCCTACATGTATTTAATATGACTGATTTTTGCATTTTTATATAAAGATTCTTTGACAAATCTAATAAGCCTAAATTTTTAATTAGAGAGCTAGGTATAATGCCAGTAGCCGAAATAACAAATGGTAATATTTTTATAGTCCGAGAATGCCTAATTCTTTTAATCTCATTTCCTAAATCTGTATATTTTCTATTTTTTTTCAGAAACAGATTTTTGAATATTATTTTAAATATTATTATTACTCTGTTGAATAAAGATTACTTACACGTGAACCGAGAAATTACATTAATCTAATATACATCTTAGAATTGAAAATTTCGTCTCGTAAAGAATCTCTGTTGAATAAATAATAATACTACAATTTCATTCACAAAACCATGTTTTTTTCTTAGAACTATTCCTATTGTATTTTTTTATATAATCAAGTTCGTGTTTTATTAGCTTTGCTCTTGAAGCCGTCAAACATTAGTCGGTTTTTAAAGCTCCCGATGCAATGTAGTAAATTTCTGAACGTAAACTAAGCCCATACACTAAACACCATTCATCTCGAAAACATAACATTCTGAAACGAATCACCGTTTTAGTTTTAATGTTCGCGGAACTCTGGGATGACTGAATAATGCTGACAAGCAAACTTCTGAGAATGTGTTATATTCAATAATGTATATTTTCGAAAGATTTAGTTTACGTTAAAAAATGCTGTTATTGCGAAGGTTAAAAAATATGAATATATTTTTATTTTAAACTAGCGAGTACCCGGCACGCGTTGCAATGCCACTCGAAGAAAGAAAGTGTTTTTGTTTTAATTCTGATTGAAGTGCTATTATTGGATACACAATTTTTTTCCCGCCTTCCCCTCCTCCCTGCCGCTAAACTAAATGAAATACACACATTTTTCAAACTCGCGCGCCAACTATAGTAAAATTTATATACAAATTAAAAAGTCAAAGCTTAATATTAAAAAAGCTATATTAATATTAAGCTTTGACTTTTTAATTTGCTTTATTAAAAAAAAATATACAAAAACATATATATTTTTATATGACTACCAAGAATCCCAACTGCTTCCGTCTGGAGCCAGTGAGACTATCATCCCCAATTGGGGTACGTTGTTAGGCTGAAGGTAGTGGGAAGGGGAAAGAGATGGGGAAGAGGAAGGTAGCGTACAGATCTGGTCACCAAGCACGGGTAAAGCCATTTCAAGCAACGTTTCAATTCTGAATCGTGGTCTTACACCGGGGTTTAGTTTTATTAACCAGCTTCGCCCGTGATTTGAATTCTTGTGCACGGAATCAATTTAATTAAAAACGCACAAAGAAATCATCGCCTTATTAAATGTGATTAATTGTGTGATTATTTTTTTTTACACATCAATATTGTATATTTTTTGGGGGGAACTCTGGAATCATAAAACTTGTACAGCCTTAACTGTGTGAAGTTTTTTCTAGATCAAATGAACTATTTCCTAACTACCAACGTCATTTCCATTTTTCGTTTATGAATTTACTAATTTATTATTATATTTTATCTTTCTTAATGTGGTTCTGACAATTCTTTTTAATTTTATTAATTTAATAATTTATGTCATTTTCATAGTTTCCGGCAGAGCATTAAAACATTTAATTTCTTTGTAGAATAAACTTTAAATTTCATAAATACAATAATACTATTTTTCCTGGTGACCGGACAACTCGGAATGAAACCAACTCAGAATCATCTCAGATAAGTCATTTAGAATGATAAAAAAATATATATAAAAAATTGGTTAAATAGGTTAGGTTAGGTTAGGTTTATCGACTAATTTAAAATTATTTTTTTCATAGCTTTTAATGTCTTTTCAAGGAGGTGTTGAGTTGACTTTATTCTCAGTTGGCATGGAACCGTTTGTCCCATATTTTATAAACTGCACGAATAATGGTCGAAACTCTATTCACAACTCAATTGTCGGGTTTCTACAAAAATATTCAATGTCGTATGGTTATTGAGTCATTTTTCAATAGCTTCGTCCATATAATTTCTGCTGTTTCTATTGTCAGATCCAATACCATAGAATTGCGTCACAAAACTCTGCATATTTTTCAAAAATCGAACGCCATCTGTTTTTCCCGCAAACGTTTGCCCCATATTTTATAAACTGTACGAAAAATATTCGAAGCTCTATTCACTATTTGTATTGACGGTCCCTAGACAAATATTCAATAATATGTCATGTAGGTATTAGGTAAACCCAAATATTTCTTCAATAGTTTCGTATATATAATTTCTTCTTCTGTAATGTCAAATCCATTACCAAAGCATTACGTCACGAATCTCCGCATATTTTTCAAAAATAGAACGCCACCTCTTTTTTTCAGCAAACGTGTTCGATAAAGCACTCGATTATAAGTGGCGAATCCCACATGATTGATGACGAGGTAACGGATCTCTGGTCGCTATTAAAAGCTTTCGATTCAGTCAATAATGCCAGGAGAATAATTCATCTCTATTATTTGTCATTGATATTTTACGTCAGAGCAAAAAGCTCCACTGCGTGATGGAATTACAAACAGGCCAAGAAATTCGCGTAAGTTTTGGTGGAAAATGATTTTCGAATATCAGTAAAAACTTTTATTTATTTACTTCAGTAGGTGACTAGCGTTAGAATTTTATATTTAGAGTTAGTTCATATCATGTAAACTAATAATAATATATGTATACCTACTTACAATGATATTTTTATTGTACACATTGGAGGACCCACCACTTACCCGCCCTGGTATAGGTAACAGATGGTTACCCCTTCAAGGCTCTTGCAAGGATTCTAATTTTTTTTTATAAAAACGGCTCTACATTTAATAAACGAAACTAGACCTCCATTGTGCCCGCAAACGTTGTTAGGCAGCAGTATGCAAGTGCTTGCTATGAACAATGTTAGTATAAAAGAAAAGTATAAAATATTACCTGAACCTCTTTGGGTAAGGAAAAATAAAAACAAAAGTAGGCAGTATGCCTACCCTGCCTGACGTTTATGCACATATTAGCAAAAAACATAAAATTAAAAAAAAAAATAACAAAAAAAATAAAAATAGATGATGATAGATCCAGAAACGGAGGCGGCCATCACAGATCGCCTGGCAGTCCTGTTGAGTGTGTCGGAGATCGGACAGGCCGGATACAAGGTTTTTATTGTACAGGGTATTAAACGACATACTAGACTTATATTTCACCAGTGATTCGTGACTTGGGAGAGGTTCCCGGGTTCATCAATGCGTGGCGGGCCAGATCGGGAGGGTCGGTTTGGAAAGCTCTCCAGCTGGTCTCTCTCGACCCACGTTTTGAACCGCGCCGGGATTGATAAATTCATACGTCTGTCAATTCTGGACACCCTGACTCTTAAATTCCTATCTAACCTTTTTCCTTCCCAGAACGTCCTCTCATTCCTTTCCTTAAAAAGGCCATCTACAAAGCATCCTCAAAGATGACATAGGCTCCGAGGGAAATTATTTTCCCCTCACGTGTGGAGTCAACGTAAAAAAATATGGAAAAAAACACTACGTCTTGTATAATCATTTGGCAGTTAAATGGGTATTGCCCGCAACACAGAAAAAAAGACACATGAGCTGTGAAATTGTCGTGACACCAGACTTTTGAAAGTTTTTAGAGAACAAGCAATTTATTTGTATTAAATCACATACCCGTTCAGCAATAAACGGTGTTAAATTTGACAATTAATGATGAAAAAATTGAAAAAGTAAATGACATCAAATACCTGGGTGTGATACTCGATTCAAAACTACCTTTCGAGGCAAATTTTGAATATGTGCTAAAGAAGGTATCTAAAAAAGTAAATTTTCTTAGAAGACGAAGAAATAAATTAAACAGAAATACTACAGAGCTCATTTATAAAACTACTAGCTTTTCCCCGCGGCTTCGCTCGCATGGTATTACGGGAAATTACTGTAGCGATTGAACTTATCAATTATCCCCCCTCCTCCCCACCCCACCCCCTCCCGCATTCCATACATTCATTTCCTTACATTCAGTTTTCAAACATCTAGCCTGCCACCTAAATTTCACTAAGAAAAAAAGAATTATCCAATTTTGTTCATTCGTTTGGAATTTATGCGCTTACAAATATTTCGGATGTTTATTTTTAATTAAATATTTGGAAGTTTGTTAATATAATACAAAATTACACTATTTATTATTCAGTCTTTATAATCGTTACGAATTATATTTTTAATGTAGGAACTCTTATCTGACATTTATTCCAGCTTGTCCAAAAAAAAACAAAACATATTCTAAAATTTGAATTTTCTGGGGCAGTAGCTGACCAGGGGGCTGAGTACCTACCAGCTTAGAGCCCACAAATATATCAACATCGTTTCCATGGGAATGATTTTTCTCTGACATTTGCAATTAACTCGCTTTTGTTAGCGACAGAAAACGTATAACAAATATAATATATTAATATTTATAATTTCATAATGCCAGAGCTTACCATCATATACAACATATAGTCTGCGCATATAATTTAGCTTTCTATTGGTGAATGCATTTTTAAAGTATTTTTATTGGTTAATGGCTGTAAAGGTCATAAACAAACTCGAGCAGTTTCGCATTTATAATATTAGTATGGATAGTTACTCCACATTTTGATTACTGCTCTACGATGTTATATTTGGCCAATGAAGGAGATTTGAATAAGCTAGAAGTTATACAGAACAGAGCTATGAGATGTATACTGGGGAAAGGCAAATATGCAAGGGTTAATCAAATGAGAGAGGAGCTAAATTGGATTCCAATGAAAAAGAGATTGCTGTTTAATGTATTCATTTTTGTGCATAAAGTAATGAAAAACAAAATGCCAAAATACTTTAAGTATGAAATTGTTTTTAATAGATATAATTACGTTATAGTTTTAATATATTATAGTTTTTAATATAAATAATTACGAAACAAGAAATATAAACAGAGTTAGATTGCCACATATGAAAAATTCAAAATCACAGAACTGCCTAATGTATAGAGGACTAAAGATGTATGATGAAATGCCTGAAAGTATGAAGAATGAAGAAAGAATGAATGTAATTAAAAAGAAATTTTATGCTTACTGCAAAAATATTTAAATTTATCTAATGAAATGTTGCACTGTGCTTATTAGTTTATATTCTTGTAGTATAAACTAACTCAATAAATAATTTAAAAAAAAACAATAATAATAATTTAATAAATAAGGCAGAAAAAAGAGATCTGATATGTTTCTTCTCCGAGCATAGTATAGAGACCATTTGTGTACAGAGATAAAATGGACTTGTTTGAAAATGTTTTCCTTCGAACGAGGGTTACCCGCATATTAATAGTCTATTTATTTTTGTATGTGACACCATTTCCATTGACAAATTATCACCTTAAACAGTAACCAGCTGTGTTAGCTTGCTGAGTGTTTAGTAGTCTCATTAATGCTTACAACATAGTAAATATATACCACATGATTAACAGGGCCGGATCTAGGGGGGGGAGGGGACAAACCAGGCGGCAGTTTTAGGGGGCGCCAAAATCGTAATTTATAAGTCTGATTGAAAAAAAACTTGATTCACAAAGCGCCTGGCATTCAGCGCACGTTGTTCTATCGATTATTCGTTTGATTTAAAACGCCCAGTTGGTTTATGAACGTATCCTATGTCGATTTTGAACGCGTGCATAATGTACGTCATAGGTTCTCAACGTGGGCGATAACGCCTCCTTGTTTTTGAGGCTTGGGCTTTGAGACTTTCAGGGGGGCAGTAGAAGACCCAGATAAAATTCTGGGATAAGATGGCACAATGAGGGCGTGGGCAGGTAAAAAAATATGGTCTAAAAAGACAAAAAAAACACGCTAGTCACATACTACTAAAGCAAAGTAAAGTTGAAAATGGGTTAATTTTTCTTATTGTATGTATTGTCATCATTTTTATTGCCTGTGCGAAAATTTATATATATAGTATAGTTACGGTAGTTCGGGAAGAGGATGAGTTTGAATTGAAAGATTCCATTACATTAAAAATTAAAATTAAATTGGATGTTATGAAATTTATAATATCTTACGTGTATTATTATTATTAAGAGTTGACACAGAATCATGAATACAATAAGAAAGGAGAGAACAACCCAGTACTTAAAATATATAAGATTTGCTTTTTTTAACTTGCTAAAGAAAAAGGCATAACAAATAATCTATATATATAAAAACGAAAATATGTTTGCTTCGGTCTATGTATATACATGTGTATATGCTTTGCGTTGCTAAACCTTTCGTCCGATTGCGATGAAACTTTGAGGATTTGATGTCTGTCTGCCAGCGATGGTTTATGTATATGTACTGTTGAGCTCTGGCATTAGATATGAGATGTGTATAAAAAAATTGCAATAGGTGACTGAGAGCTGTTTGAAAACTGAATGTATCAGGAATGAATGTATGGAATGCGGGAGGGGGGAGGGGAACCCGAGAGGGGGGAGGGGAACTCGGGAGGGGGAGGGGAACTCGGGAGGGGGATTCGTGGGGGGAGGGGGGAGACGAATCTGGGGGGGAGAGGGGAACTTGGTAGGGGGGGAACTCGGGAGGGGGGTTAGCGGGACGGTGGAAGAGGGCGAGGGGAGTGGGGAGAGGGAAGGTGGAGAAGACGGAGTGGGAACGCGAGAACCCCCCCAATGAAGATGGGGGGCCATCTCCCAAACGCTGGCGAGAAGGGGTGCCACCATCAAGTTTCTGCCCCGGTTTGAAAAAGCCTTAGATCCGGGGCTGTTGATCAAACTGTGACACGAGTTTTACATTACTACAAAGTAACTTCATACATAGATCTATCGTACGAAGTTATGTAATAGTAACTTGTCAATATGTTTAGCGTAACTATTCGTAATGATTATTTATGGATTTATTCCATCATTGTTTGATTTATTGTGTCGATACTTACAGAATGTCATTAATGAACGTGAGAGGGTGTGTAATCGATATGAATTTTCTTAGAAGGCTAAATTTTAATTAATAAACTGAACGGAAGCACTACAGAGCTCGGATTTGATTTGAGATTTGCACAATCAAAAGTATATAATGACTTATTTTTGGGGTATTGTGCCGTGTTGCGCTACCTTCTTCTCAACCTTTCAGACAGCATTACAGTGTCCATCAAGAGGGCCGATGTGTAATCGAAGATTGTGTTTCTCCAAGAAGATGTGACAGTATACTTTAAAATAGCAGTCAATTACCTCATACCAAGATCTATTGAGCTTGGTTCGTCGTGAATTTCAACTGCCTCTTTAATTGTTGGAGGAAAAAAGATTGACCAGTGATTCACAAAGAGAAATATCGCCCCCCTGGGGGCGCTTTAAAGATTCAGAGGGCGTTCAAGTGCAGTAATGGCAATAAAAAAGCGTTGAAAAATTTGTTTTACAAAACTTATCCATTTTTTAAAACATTTTTCTACTTATTCACTTATTTACTTATTCAGAAAATTATTATTGTGATTAATTTGCAGATTTCCTCCTTCTTTCGCCAACGTTTCGGACAGCGTATCAGTGTCCATCATCAGAGCAGATGTGTGATATTTTGTGGCCGAATAACTCCAAATATAATCGCCAAAGTTTAAATATATATTCATATCCATGGAGGCATATTAAATGTGAATTGTCAGGCCCATATGTGTATACGACTTACGTTTCAATTATAAAAATTTATTGCGGTTCCACGATAACTCAACAAAATGACATTTCAAAACTCCTTTGAAAAAATCATTAAAAGTTAAGAAAAAATAGCCCATAACCTAACCTGACGTAACCTATTTAATCAAAAAAAATTTCATCACTTTTAACCACTGGAGCGATTATGGTCGGAAAATGGACCACTTTTATTTTTCTGCGATTGATAGCGGTCCAAAATTGGACCACATTTTCCTACCATTCATAAAACATTTATTGTAATTATTTTAAGCATTTTCATGGCCAGCTATTTATTTTAAAACGAAGCTATTGAAATGCTTTATTTATTATGACCATAGATGTTGCAATCCGAACTTCGTAGATTTAAGAAGTAATAGACTATTTCAGAACGATGTTAAAATTTTTTTTTTTTTTTTCGCACAGAATTTTTGATCAGCTGTTTACGGTTAAAATTAAGTCCTTATTTCATATATACGCACTTTTAATTATCAAGTATAGCATAGAAACATACAAAAATCGAAAATATTCGATGTTGACTCGAATAAGTACCTCTCACGGAGTTTCAAAGTAACAAACACGCAGGATTCGCGCGGTTATAAACTTTACGATTTTTTTATAAATCCTACAAATATGAGATTAGCGGTAAAATTCAGGTTAATTCATTGGCTATATAGCACTATAATAAGTTTTTATGTCTCTACGTTGAAATTCAAAGATATGATTTTTTTAAAGTTGGCGAAAAATTTAAAAAATGATCTCTGGAAATCTCAAGCAATCGAGGCAAATTTATTTCGCGTTCAAAGGAGTGATGAATGTCACTTTGTTAAGTTGTCCGGTCACCATTTATTACGACCACTAAAATATTTTAACGATATTGTAGTGCCCAGCGCTCTTGAGATGATTTTTCATAAAAATGGGGCTTTATAAATAAGCCAAATATTATTATTAAATATTATTAAAAGTATCTTTATAATATCCCAAATAAAAAAAAAACGAATTATAATTATTTTTTCTGCATGAAAAAAAATTACAAAACTGGATGGTACATCATCATAAAATTAGGTAATCTACTTCTAAACTTCTCTTAGAAACAACACAAGGCAGCTAAGCAGTGGAACAGTTGTCAATATTTATATTGGAATTGGATGCGTTTTAATGAGCCGTCCTTTATGGCCTCCCATCAAACGGGTATAAATACCGTCAAAGCTCGATCTTGGGAAGTGCTGCGAATTAACTTAGTATGAGGTTAGTTCTTGCTTGCAGTGTCCTCGGTTTTGAGCAATTACCGCGCATTAAATTTTGCGGTCTTCACCCAATCAGATAAGATATTATTAACGCACTTAATGGCCCGGGGAGAATTGAGAATTCTGCATCCATGACGCTCGTAACAATAATTTCATGAACGTGACTCGTAATATGTGATAGGTAATAATGGATAGTTACGTACTTCAGCGATCTTAGACCGAATATAGCTGTCTGCTGCTCCAGATATTAATTCTCGGAAATGGCCTGCGGAGCATTTTAAAAATCTTCTGGATTGAAGTATTAATAACCGATACTTTTTTACTTTACTCGATTTTTATATATATTTTATTTTTATTTTTTATAAGTGACAATTTAAATCAAAAAGGTTTTTTTTATTATTTGTTTATCCATGAAATATATGTTAAAATTTTAACCCTTTCATTTCATATTTTTGTCGCACCTATGATTCGGACCGATTGAAATGAGAACGGAATTTTTCATTGTTTATTCTGTGAAGAAATCGGGGAATCCCATTTCTTTAAATTAATGTATAATTATTTCATCTTGATCACTGTAGTGACTTGCAACACCGTCTGTAGTGACGAAATCTTCGTATTTTATTTTGCGCTTGAACTGTAATTTACAAGTAATTTATTACATTTTTTTATCAGATAGATAGACCAACAATGCTGTCACAAGCCAGCTGTCTGTAGGATCCACCGAATCAATCAATATATCTAGTCTATAATCTTGTATAACTATATGTAGAACATGAGAAATATTTATTTCTAAGTTTTAGAAAAAAATTAATTTAATTGAAGATATTTGTAAAATATATAGATAGCTTAATTATAAATACATATATATCTTAATAAGTCAGGTACGCTTCATACTCTACATAATACAACTCTATATAATTCTACTCTACGGGCATTACTGGATAAACATGCTCCGTTTACAGAGAAGGTCTGCCGCATTAGGAATTGCAGCAAATGGTTCGATGCTGAATGTCTTCAAAGAAAGAGGGAAATGCGGAAATTGGAGCGAATTTATAGACGAAATCCAACATTTAGTAATCGACAGCTGTGGATTTCCCAACAAACCGTGTACAAAGAAGAGATCACACAGAAAAAATCAAACTTTTGGTGTGACCAAATTCAATCAGAAAAGGACCCTCGAAAACTCTGGCAAAATATAAAGGCATTGTCTGGAGAGATCAACATCAAGGTCGATTCCTCCCTTGAAGCGAACAGCCTCGCAACACACTTTCGAACTAAGGTTGAAAAAATTCGAGACCTCAGTGTGGTAGGATCGCCTTCTGTCGCAGCACCAAGTCCGTTCTCCAGTGATTTCACTACTTTCGCAGCAATAACGGAAGAAGATGTCACGCATGCTGTGAAGTCTTGTCCTAATAAACAATGCGCTCAAGACCCATACCTACCTGGCTCTTAAAACAATGTCTTCCGGATATAGCGCCTGTAATTACCGCAATTATCCAGAAGTCACTAGTAGATTCACTTGTACCGGGAATACTTAAAAAATCGATTATAACTCCAATTCTAAAAAAACCTAACCTTGACACTGACAATCCGGATAATTACAGGCCAATATCCAATCTACCATTTCTATCAAAACTGCTTGAGAAAATCGTTGCCAAACAATTGGTGGGGTACTTGAACTCCGCCGGTCTCTTTGCCAAGAATCAATCCGCTTATCGACAGTTTCATTCAACGGAAACTGTTCTTTTGCGGGTGATTTCAGATCTGATCATCGGGATGGAAGCAGGTAAGTTGGGTTTGGTTTCTATTCTTGACATGAGTGCGGCATTTGATACGGTAGATCATAGTATTTTATTAAATGTGCTTGAAACCGAATTTGGCGTTCGAGGTGACGTCCTCCAATGGATGACATCGTACCTGTCTGGACGAGTAGCTTCAGTAATTTTCAATAAAAATACATCACCTGAAACTCCCATCGAATTTGGAGTTCCCCAGGGTTCTGTCCTGGGTCCCATTCTCTTCATTCTTTATACGAATCGTCTCGAACGACTCATTCACTCAGCTGGCTTTGAATCACAAGGCTACGCGGATGATCGTTTGATTTTCAAGTTTTGCTCCCCGGATGAAAAAGACGTCCTTAAAAACGATGTGGTTAGCTTCATTAACACAGTCTCAAGTTGGATGTATGTTAATAAACTCAAACTTAATCCGACAAAGACGGAATTTATTTGGATAGCTTCTCCTGGAAGGCAAGCCCAAATCGATTTCAGTCCAATCCGTATTCAGGACACAGATATAATTCCTTCTACAGAAATAAAATTTCTGGGTTTCACTTTAGACAATAGTATTTCTCTTGAATCGCAAATTTCAAAAGCTGTGAGTTCTGGCTTTTTCCATCTTCGGCAGATAAAATCAATCAGGAGATGCCTTCCCTCTGACGGGGCAAAGTCCCTCATAAATTCGTTCGTTGTCTCACGTATGGACTATTGTAATAGTGCATATGCTGGCCTTCCAAAGACACAATTAAATAGAATACAGTCCGTCTTCAATGCTGCGGCGAGAATGATTTTTAGTGAATCTAAGTACTGTCATATAACCCCGCTTCTAAGGGATCGTCTTCATTGGCTTCGATGTCCTGAAAGAATAGAGTTCAAAATCTGCTTAATGACTTTCAAAGCATTGCAAGGAATGGCGCCAGCCTATATATCGGAACTATGTGTCCGACAAAACTTAAGCGAGAGACAGCTTACTCTAAGGTCAGCAGATCTAGATGTTAATAATCGTTTAATCGAACTTTCTAGGTCAAATCGAGCCGTTTACTATGATCGCTCTTTTCGTGTAACTGGCCCTCTCATTTGGAATAAACTTCCCTCAGCTCTCACTAATATCCAGAATTTGGCTGAATTTAAACGGGATTTAAAAACACAATTATTTAAAAAATCATACCATTCATGAATCCTAACACATTTTCAATACACGTAATACCTAAGCCATGCTCTCAAGTTTCCGATAATTGTTTGGTTTCGGTTTCCTCCTAATTGTATTTTTATGTTTAATGGTCGAATATAATGTCAGAGTATTTCTCATTTCTAAACGCAAACTGCCTTCTGTTATTTTATAATATTTTAGTTTTAAAGTTCTTGTTTTGTCCTGTGCTCCAAGCACCGTTATTGTTTATTATTATTGTCCAGTGTATGCTATGAAAGCACGATTTTTGTTAAATTTTGTTCTCTTGTCATTGTTTTGTAAATACTGTATATTCTTTGTTTCATATTATTTTAACAATATTTTGTAATGGATTCGTAAGGAGCACTGTAGGATTATTATTATAATTACTTTTGTAATTTATTAAGTTGAGCGCACTTGAAGTGAAGTGACACAAAACTGCGCTATACAAATGTAATGTTATTATTATTATTATATGTCTGGCAATGTTGTAGGTAGCTTGAAAACAAGCTTATGGATCCGGGTGGTTAATGTGCCTACCTAAAAACAAAGAATTTAGGTATGTACATTAAGGTATTTAAAATAGTATATTTACAGTACTCTTCACTAAGGATTCCTGCCTCGAGGCGGACTATTTTTTTTTACGTTAGCTCTTCACAGAAGGCCCTGAGGAAAATAATTTCCCTAGTCGTCCTAGGGGATGCTGTGTGGTGGGCCTCCATAAAGAAGAGAAGTATAAGAAGTTTTGGGAAGGAAAAAGGTATGAGGGGTGGGTAGGAATCTGGGGGATGAATCCAGGAGTGACGGACGTATGAATCCATCCCTCAAACTGCGTTGCAAGGCGATGGGTCGAGAGAGTCCGCCTGGAAAGGTCGAAAGGCCTCCCTAACCAGTCTCTCTCGATCTGGACCTGGAGACCTGGACAAACCTCATCTCATGAACCCGGGCATCACTGCTAAGTCACTAAACGTAGCGAACCACCGTAGGTAGTTACGTTTGTTTTATATCATGATTTTCTCATCTTTGATATTATCATATTCACATTTGATGACTCCTGCCTTTCTAACAATTTTTTTAACAACGTTGGTTAAAGAAGGTGGTAATAAGGAGGCAACACGGCATAACACCCCAAAAACAAATAATGAAAATACTTTTGACCGTGAAAATCTAAAAACGTATCAAATTCGAATTTGCTTTAAATGTAAGTATCATTTTCAAAATTAGAACTTATTGTGGGAAGAATTCAAACAAGCGATAAAGCACCTACTTGTAACCTGAAATTATTTTAATTGTCGTTTTCAAAATAGGAACTGATTTGTCAAGAATTCAGACTATCCCGCAATTTTTCACTGGTTTACGCTAGTGTTATTTAAAAAAAGATGAACAGATTACAACTTTATACAAATTATAATGTTGCAACAATTAATCGAGCACCACTATTACGCTATTATTTATCTTAATCTCAAAATGTTGGGGACCCCTGACGTCCATTATTCCCGAGCCTTTTGTTTCACGTAACCTTCATTAATTTGTGTTTCTTTACTGGCTCATTCGGGCAATTTATGGAGCGTGGGCAGGGATATTCAAGCATCTATTCTTATTTAAAACCGTGTTGTGTTTTCAAGTGCGTTCATTGTTTAAAAGGTCACAAAGGAAAACAAAAATATTAAATATAGTAATCTACTTATAACTTACTCTCAAACCGTTCCCAGAGAGAGGTCGTAGGTGATGTCATCGTTCTAATATCTTCTGTCTTTTTCGTTTTCATTCACGACGTGTGATAGAAAAGATTTTTCGTCGATGACGTACGTACGATCTCCCACTAGGATTGATTGAAACACTTCTTATGGGCGTTTTACACGGTGTTTTTTTTTTTGTAAATATTATTCGTCTTTTCATATGTATTCGGGATGAAAAAAATAATGTGTTTTTCTATTTGGTACCAATTTTTGTACAGCTTAAGATGGCAGACATTATTTTACGTCATCTGCCATCTATCATTGTTTTATGTAACTATATTAAACTTGAAAATGAAAAATTTGATATTTGAAAAGGAAGAATTTGACATTTGAAAATGAATCACCCGAAAGCAAATAAAATGTATATTTTTCTGACACATACACACGCCCACTATACGCTTCTATCGGATTGATTAAATCTCTTCAGTGGTTCCAGAAAATGTGTTCTTACCTCTCATGTCTGTTGGCGCCATCGATTAATTCAAATCAGCTAGAAACAGGCAACACGCAATTTTTCTTTTCAATTAGGGACCACCCGCTACAGAAGTGACCCAAATCAATTCATAAAGATTGACGCATTTAATTAATTTTCTTTTCAAATAAAGGAAAACAAACAAGCGAAGATATTGTAATTTATGTGTGGGTGACAATTATTACAACTAGAAGTTATTAACAGGATTTAACCCAGATTAAAAATCCTTTATCGAAATATTATATTTATCATATTGAATAATTGTAAAATATTTGACGTTGAACATCATGCTTCCGGCGATGCAGCACAGAGTACTGAGCCGCTTCCAACTACCTTCCGCTAGCAAATAAAAAATTAAGACGTCGAAAGGGAAAAATAAAGTGTATGAAATCAACTACGGTAGTGTATTTGGGTTGTAATATATATTATAATGTTCGTGTGTCAATAATGTTGTTCATTTTGATTCAAACTTATAACTTCAATTTTCACAAATTAAGAGTTTTTCAAGTTCACAGTTCTTTTTTATGTGAACTTCTCATTAGAATCCCAACCTCTCCCGTCTGGGGATACCATAGGGTATCCTATGGTATCCCCAGCCTCACAACATACCCTAATTGGGGATACCATAGGGTATCCTATGGTATCCCCAATTAGGGTATGTTGTGAGGCTGACGGTAGTGGGGAGGGAAGAAGAGAGGGAAGAAGAGGGGAGGAAGTACCTGACTATTCACATCTATTTCAAGCAACGTTTCAATTCTGAATGCTGATCTTACACCAGGGTGATACTGAGTATCTTCCACTCTGGAAGGTGCCGCAAAAATACCATATATTTTTAAATGATTACAATTGTGAATTACACTTTTATTACAAAGACTATTTACAAACATTTATTTGCGCGTGCCGGGATTTGAATCCACGTCATCCGAATTGCTATTCGAGAGACTTGCCCTTCGACCATGGAAGCCGTCATCAATGTGGTATTTTTACGACATTTAATGAATTAAAAGAAAATCCCAAAGCTCACGAATGAATAAATCTAATAATTTCGTTGATCATTTAAAAATTTCGTAGATAAAACTTCAAGGCGCCATGAAACGTCATGGCGCCAGAGCTCACTTTTGAAGTGGTTTTAGTGGAAAACACGAGGTATTTTTGTATTTCTTCCAAATTAAAAACCTACCTTTTTTGGGCTCTCATATCCTTAATTTAAATATACCTATCTGAGAGTATCATCCTTGCATTGCCTATGATATGTCTTAACCACACCTTTCTTATTGAATTTAAAATTACTTGAATATTTACACATCAATCTGTCTCTTGACGGATCACATTTAGAAGATGAAATCCTGTTCTACTGGATATTAAATATTGCTTTTGATTTCCAAAATACACTCATCAAAATACGCCCACTATAAAATATTGCTTTTGATTTCCAAAATACACTCATTGAAGAATGTATTATATACTAATATTAAAATATATTTCAGAATTAAATACACGTAACAAGTGTTCACAATAATGTCCTCTGCGTGCAAACTCTATCTAAGTTTCTTAATAGACAATAAACAAGTGTTAATTTCAAGCGACCTCCCAGGTAAGTATGGTCCTAAATGCATTTTTAAAAATCATCGCGTTCATTGGTCGAGACATTGTACATATATTTAAGTATGAACCGGTGGATGCAATTTTTAGTCATAAGTGGTTTTTAATTGTTTGTCTAGTTTGTAGTTTTTCTAGATTTAAGAAATATATTGTAAGTTTGTATAACGCCCTTGAGGTGATTTTTCACAAAAACGGCGCTATAGAAATCATCCAAATATTATTATTATTATTTATTATATCTAACAATTTGCAGTTATGTTGTTTATGAAGAGTTTTATTTATAAGAGGACTCTCAATTATTTCCTAGAAATTACGGTATTTTGTACACTTCTGAATATGTTATCTAATTAAATGTATTGTTACATAATACATATAATTCAGAGTAGCATTGTAGTAGAGTGTCATAGTTTAGCACACACGGGGTATAAACTCGACAAATTATTATGTTTATTATAGGTACGACTCATGAAATCTAGTTTTTATCGTGGCTCCAATAAAATAACACGATTCATAAGATATATATTTCACACTCAATGTATTATTTGCTGTAACTTCTTAAATTATTAATGACTCACGCAGTCTACGTAGGTTCCAAGCAAAGATGTTGTTTTGGTTCCAAGATATTTTTATTTATCTAATGTAAGATTTTTCTGTAATATTTTCCAATATAAATCTTTTTTATGTGTCGTTCACTATTGTCCTATACCAGTTTTCGGCACCCATTGGTCAGAAGTGCCAAAAATCAGTAGTAAAACGATTAGATGTAGATTTCTTTTGAGAGAAAAATTTCTTTTCAAAATCTCTGTTTTTAGAAGTCGGGCAGAACCAGATATACTCAGTAAAACTATGTATTTATCATGCTTTGTAATAATCTTATTTACTGATAAAAAGTGTATTATTACTAAGTATTTAAAATGTATTTTTTTATTAAAATATTTAAAAAAATTAACTAATGTTTTTAATTATAAAAATAAGAAGGTACTAATATGCCCAATTATATCGATAATTTAAAAAAAACAATAATTGGTTAAAATACAGTATAAACAACAGCGCAAATTTACAAAAAAAATATTCTTTGTTTTTATGTGAATACCGCTCAAAAGTCCCAACTGCCTGGAGGCAGTGATACTGTTACTATGGCATCCCCAATTGGAGTATGTTGTGAGGTTGAAGGTAGTGGGTAAAGAAGAGGGAGGTGGGGAAGTACCTGGTTATTCAGATCTCGTCACCAAAAACGGATAAAGCCATTTTAAGCAACGTTTCAATTCTGAATGATGGTCTTACACAAGGGCGATACTTTGAGTATTTTCCACTCTGGTATGCGGCAAATATATTATATATTATTTTATATCACAGCATCCCAGCAGATGACATAGGCACTGACGGAATTTTTTTTCCTCGGGGCCTCCTGTGTGGAGCTCATGTAAAAAAATTAATAAATTGTGAAATAACACAAATCAATCAAATAATATTTACTTGTGCATGCCCGGATTCTATCCCATGATCTTCAGATTGCTAATCGAGAGCCTTACACTATCTTTTATCGATATTAAAAAAAAAAACAAACAAACAAAACAAAACAAAAACAAAACAAAAAAACAAAACAATAATTTCTCAAAACGCAGCATGGACAACGAGCGCAAATTACAAATAATTTTCAAAACAGCAAAGAAATGCCAAATTCCAAACCTAAGGATAAGGATACATGGAAAACGTTGGCGGTAAAGGCGTACATTGGGTGACTTATTTGGTGCCTTAGAAACGTAATTTTTATTTTAGAGACAAACAATATTTATCTTTGCAAAACAGTTGTTTGATGGGTAGATTATTGCAAAATCAAATAGGAAATATTGGAATTAGACAAGACTTCAAAATTCAGTTAGATACAGTAATAAGTTGGGATAACTAACTAACTAACTAACCATCACGCCGTTTCCCCGCAGGGGTAGGCAGAGGGGACGGACCGCCAAACAACTCGATCGTGGCACACACTCCTTGCCTCGTTCACATTTATACATCGTCTCATACATGCTCTTCTATTATTCTGACTCGACATCGCCCGACTCAAGTATCTGATTCACTTGGTCGTGCCATGTCTTCCTCGGACGTCCCCGTCTTCGTCTACCATTCACATTTGCGTCATATATTCTCCTTACACTCCTTTTCTCATTCATTCTCTCTACATGCCCAAAACATCTGAGCGTCCCTTTCTTAATCTTATTCATTACACTTACATCAGCCTTGCATTCTTTGCGGATCTCCACATTTCTCACACGATCATACATGGTTTTACCACACATGCGTCTCAGGGATCTCATTTCTACAGCATTCAATCTACTTACATCCTTTGTCTGCCAGTTCCATGCCTCACTATATGTAATTTAAACTATATATTTTAATTTAAAATAAAACAATAACTTATTAAACACCACTTTTATAATGTCACATCACAAAGTGTCTGCTTCATACTTCGACCAAGTATATGGTTCATATGAACAAAAAAATAATAATGTTAGCTAAGTGGGCTCCGTGTTGAATGTGAGTGTCGTAAATAATTTGTGAGAAAATCACGGTGGTCCGTAACATCGGAATGGTCAATAACTTAGGTTCATATAAGCAAATTACTCTGGTTTAACTGTGACCGTAACTACAGCCAAAGTCAAAGTCATATTCCATTGTTTCCTAGTAAAAGTCGTAATGCAAAACATAAAACCCGACGTCTCTAAATATAAAATAATTTTAGGGTTGACTTCTAAGCTGACTGATTATTGTGAAAACCACTCATTGTTTTAACAGCTCCCTGTTAGTTGTGCTTATATTTTGCCCACACATTTATGTTGAAAAGATAATACCCTTCTAATAAGTTAATTAATTATTTAACTACAGCTAACTTTTACCGATAAATTATTTGTGAGAAACCACAGAGCTGCATAGTAAAAAATAAATTGCCGACATAATTTGATTTATCTAAATTCTCTGAACGTGCACTCATAAAATAAAATTCAGAAAACAATCTCCTCTCGATGCACCCCCATAATATACGTTGTTATTAATATTGTTCACGGAACGCAGC
This sequence comes from Glyphotaelius pellucidus, assembly GCA_936435175.1. Lineage (NCBI taxonomy): Eukaryota > Metazoa > Arthropoda > Insecta > Trichoptera > Limnephilidae > Glyphotaelius > Glyphotaelius pellucidus. Next base: position 6,149,937 of record OW386545.1, on the reverse strand, counting down.
GGGTATACAGTATGATATAGTTAACTTTGCAGTCGGTTGTGTCGCAAACCTATTTATTTTTTGTAAAACCATAATTTTCTAATAAAACTTCTTTCTATTTATGCCGTTATATTTTACATCTCCAAGGCCAAAACAATAAATGCTGTCGATGTTTATCATTCTGAAATATTAAAGAAAGTATAAAAAATATCTGCCTGTAATTTCAGGAAACTGTTCATTTTTAATGTTTGGAAAGTTTGGGCAACAAGATTTTGTGAAGAAAAAAATTGGTGTCTATTTTATAAATCAGAGACCTTCGAAATGCGTCAAACATAATGTAGATCTCAACAAAAAGCGCAAACTTAAGGTCAAACCAGGAATTTTTGTCTATTTTTATTTATATTTATTTTTTAACTAATTACGGAATCTTATTACGTTCGTTATTACGAAACGACAGCAAGCTGCATCATTATGAGGACATACATCTGAGAGGTAACCAGTTACTTCTGTCGTGCCGCAGGGATCAAATCCGGGTCCGCTGTTATTTACTTTTTATTAATACCGTTACTAAATATTTCATTTACTGTTTGTTTCTATTGTATGCCAATGACATAAAAATGTTTGCCATTATTTGTTGATTTAAACGATTGTCTGGTAATCCAAAGAAACTCGGTTTCGAAGAAAACATTTATACGATTGCCTGCTAATCTAAAGAGACTTAGGTTCGAAGCATTTTGCCACGAAAACAAAATTTACCTAAATTACAATAAATGTAAACAAATAAGCTTTACTAAAAATCACAATGCTATCATACAAAATTATTATATTGGTAACTATTCACTCGATCGCGCCTACTGTATAAGAGATCAAGTCATACTTTTTGGTTCTAAACTTCGTTTCGTGGCGCACATTGAGAGTATTGTGAATAAAGCTTAATGCATGCTAGTCTTTGTTATCAGAAATAGTCGCGAAATTCGAAAACCTGAAACCTACTTCTTCCTTTTCTGTGCGCTGTTCCATTCTCAACTTGAATACTGCACCTCCATATGATACTTCCAACCCTAAAATTTTATGGAATCCACTTTACGGTATCTATAAAAAATTATTAAAAGTATCCAAAAGAAATTTCTGCATTGCCACAATTACAGAAAGAGTGCTCTCGAAATATATCGTCTCCTCTCTACGTGAATCCAACCGGCGAATATACCTTGACCAGTTAAAAAAAACCTTGACCCTGCATAAAATCTGCAACAACATTATCGACTCTTCTGACATACTCAAACTAATAAACTTTAAAAACCACCCAGAATAACTCTCCTGACATACTCAAATTAATAAACTTTAAATACCACCCGAAATAACTAGACTTAACGACTTGGCCATTAGCCGGATCATACAAATGCTGGTGTCAGGGATCCAATCAGAAGAATATGCGAATTGTTTATTCGAAATAAAGCCTGAAGGATTCCGACATATTTTTTGATACATGCGGTACTTTTGATAGAAAATTGAATGTTGTTTTCCTATAAAGAACAACAACTTATTTTATACGTTTATATTTTTTTAATAATTTTTTTTTAAATTCTGAATTTGTTGTTGTTTTGTTTTACACTCTAAAGTTTTCCAAAAAATATTTGTAAACTTTTATTCAAAGATATGTTGCGCATTTCTCTTTAACTAACTAACCACCACGCCGTTTCCCCGCAGGGGTAGACAGATAGGACGGACCGCCAAACAACTCGATCTTGGCACACACTCCTTGCTTCGTTCACATTCATACATCGTCTCATACGTGATCTTCTATTATTCTGACTCTTGACATCGCCCGACTCGAGTATCTGATTCACTTGGTCGTACCATGTCTTCCCCGACTTCATCAACCAAAATAATTTCCTTATACATATTTTTTCCCTGCTTACATGTAAAAATATTTGTATGTGTTTTTATTTGCTGTTCCAGTGAACCGAATCCGTGAGAAATAGGTAGGTGCAGGCGAAACCTCTGTTTATAGTTTTATGTCGGTATCTGAGTTTTCTCCTCAATATATTTTTTTATACCTGAAAGGCAGTACAAAAAAAATAGGTGAGAACCAATCACATCAAAAAATAAAAATAAATTTATTACCTTTAGAGTCCTTTATAAAAGTACACAAATACTTGGAAAGATTGTGTCCGTTTCTATCGTGATAGTTTACAGAGTTTCTGTTCCATTTAATACCACAGACAACTCTCTAAATAATTTACACGAAATGGATCATTTTTATTTTAAAAGTTGCGTGAGAGAAACCAGTGTATCTGGAGCAAAAATAATTTAGTCTACCATTAATCACAACTCGTACAAATAAACAGATTCCATAGAGCAGTGTTGGTACAAAGAACGGTAATATATATTTCTAGGTTTTATTGTATCTATGTGTTTTTTAAGTATCTGCGGACTCAAACGAGCTTCTCTGGAGTTTTGGATAATATTTTATGAAGTAACGGTAAATTAATTTATATCAAAAAGATAAATGCCGAACTCGCCGAAAAAATAGAACGAAATGGATTGAATCGACTAAAGAGCTGACTAACCCACTTTACTAAAATTATGGTGTTCGGACGCGTTTAGTTACTACTATACTCTATACTCGACTAAAATACTCGACCAATGCGAACAGCTGTTTCGCCTTCCAAAGTTATTATTAAACCGTTTTGAAAGCAGTTTATAACACATACGCTTGGTGAACGTTAAACTTACCTGTACTTAGAGGAGGGGCTTCGTAAAAATGGATCTTAATCATACATACTTGTGACGGCCTCCGTGGTCCGGAGGTAAGACTCTGGACTCACAATCCGAAGGTCGCGGGTTCGAACCCGGCGTGCGCAAAATTTTTATTTGATTAATTTGTGTTATTTCACAATTTATTCATTTAAAATAATATATAGTATATTTGCGGCACGTTCCAGGGTGGAAGATACTATCAGTATCGCCCTGGTGTAGGACCACCATTCAGAATCGAAACGTTGCTCGAAATGGCATTAGCCGTGTTTAGTGACCAGATCTGAATAGCCAGGTAATTCCCCACCTTCCTCTTCCCTATCTCCTTCCCCTCCCCACTACCTTCAGCCACACAACATACCCCAGTTGGGGATGCCATAGTCTCACTGGCTCCAGAGGGGAGCAGTTGGGACTCTTGTGCGGTATTTCATATAAAAAAAAAAAAAAAAAATAAGAACATAGCAGAGAAGCAAATAAAATAACTTTTTTTAATTCTACATGCGTGACTTTTTAGATTTGAAAAAAAATGCTTAAATGCTTAAAAAACAATTTAGAAAATCTGAATCACTTTAATTTTTTTTACAAATATAATAACGAAACATGTGAATAAGCACAGGCAAAAAAAATTGAGTTTGTTTTTAAAGTATATAAAATACATTATAGGTTTAAAAATAAGTACGTATTTTCACAACCATAGATTTTTTTCTCTGCATCAATAATATGCATTCGTCCGTCACTTCTGGACACAGTGACCCCCAGATTCTTAACTACCCCTCATACCTTTTTCTTTCTCAGAACATCCTCTCCTTTCTTTCCCTAAAAAGACCCTCCACACAGAATCATTAAAGATGACATAGATGTGTAGAGCTAATATAAAATGCAGTCCGATAACATTTTGAATCCAAACAAATCCACAGACGATATAATGGTACTGTAAAGATCTGTCACAAGATGCTTTTCAAATTTTCCTATAACTATATTATTTTATTGTGTCACTAGTTACTATCGACCGGTTTCGAAAGAACTCTTCCTTTGTCGTTCTTTCTCCTTCGTCTCCCTTTCTTCGATTTCCTTCGCTCGTTCAGTGTAGCTTTTATATACAGTACTGCATAAAAAATGTTTTATGGCGCCTTAGCAACGAGTCACTCAGAGCTTTCTGCTCTAATTTCGTTAGGATGAGACCGAGCTTGACATGAAGTAAGCGCCATCAAAAAACAAACACGTTGAAAATATATATATATCACGACTCAGTTCCTGAAAGTTGTACCGCGAAAATCTTTCATCTCTATGATTCCACTTCCGCATTTTATTCATAGACACCGACCTGCGCTCTGTGGAACGCGAACGGCACAAATTTAGCATTCCACAAAGCGCGGAATTACATGGAAAGGATTAATAAACGTATGTGAATGTCAACTAAAATAATAATAATGTCCGCGTGACGAAACGTGTCACTGAAGCTTTGCGATTCACGAAATAAAAATCCACAAAATTAACTACAATATAATTAATAGAAATTCGTGGAAACAAACAGTTTACGTGTATTATTTTAAATTTTGAAAGCTTTATAGTTTGGTGTGTTTGAACCTGTTATTCTGTGAATTATGCTAACTCATTAGGCACGCGTGAACTGTTTTTTATTACAATTTTACATTATTTCAAAAAAGTTGAGTCACAATTTTTTTTTCAACAAATATGTTTCTCAGAATTGAATTAGTCTGATGTGAATGACGGACTAAAACTATTATTTTATTCTGATGTAAATTTACTAAACTATCTTAAGTTTTCAAAATAATAATTCTTAAAGCTTTTTAACAATTCATCCAAATATTATACAAAAGATTGCGGTGTGGAGTTCGTTAGAACTTGTGGTAGCTAAATATATGCATATGCATACATAAGAATGTAAAAGAAATACACACATAACGAAAAAAATACGTTGTGTACTAAATGAAAAAACACACTTTGTGATACACCACTTTTATGAATGATAGCCAACCATGATTCGCTTATATCATAGATTCTCAACCTTTTTTTGCCCACCGCCCCCTTTGAGAATATTTTTTTTCTAGCGCCCCCAACTGCTTTTACATACGTTGTGAATCTGAAACATCTATTACCTTAACGGGGGGAGGGGGGGCGTGATGGGATGGGTTTCTTTGGGTCTCCCGAAAGTCAATATTTTTTACATACTATCTGTCGCGAATCAGCTATTGCCACGATTATATTTAAACGTATAATTACACTGTAATATTACGTAATCGTAAGATCGGATATAACTCGTATCCTATTTCTGAGAAGAAGGTGGTTTCAATGAGAAACTTGTTATAATTTAAAAGCTACAAACAATTATTTTACTAACTTCACCTGTATTTATGTATATGAGACATTTCACGAAAAGTCGGAAATTTAAACTTTTTTAATTCCAATAAAAAAATTTAAAAAAATAATATTATCCAATTTAATGTAGATCCAAATGAACTAGAATCTTTCAATTTAATTTTCATCCACTTCCTGAACTATCGAAATACGTAAATTTTCGCACACGTGATAAAAATGATTACAATGCACACAATAACAAAAATTAACAAATATTTAAGTTTACTTTGCTTTATTAGTGCGTGATCAACGTGTTTTGTTTATATTTTAAGAGCATATTTTTTACCTGCCAACGGCCCGGGTTTCTCTGGGTCTTCTACCGCCCCCCTGAAGGTCTCAAACGCCCAAAAGGGGGCGTTATCGCCCACGTTGAGAACCACTGGCTTATATCAAGCTTCATCAGGGCTTCTTATATTAGCAGGTCATAATTACACACAGACACATTTATTACTATAAAATCACAATCGGAGGATGAGATATATAGACAGAAGAGATATAATTGGAAAAGAGGGAGACAAATTATTTTAGGATGAGTTGGTTAGGGGAGGAGGAAAACAATTGTTTAAACAGTGAACAATTTAAATACGGGACTCTCACATAAATTTATTTGGTTTTAAATTATTTTTGAGTAATTATTGACCGTCATTTATTTCAATTTGGGAGGTGGATATGGGTACTGCCGCCACGAGAACTATTTATTGGATAACCAACACCTCTGCCACTGGTCACCCCAAGTGGTTCGCTAAGCTTGATGATTTAGCAGAGGTTTTTCCGGGTGAGGTTTGTCCGGGTCTTGAGTGAGGTTTGTCCGGGTCATTGAGTGAGGTTTGTCCGGGACTTGGCGGCGGGTGCGTCTCCTCACCAACTGCGTGGCAGAGAGAGACTGGTTGAGGATGACCTTTTGATCTCTCCAGCAGGACTCTCTCCGAACTTCGCCTTGCACCGCCATGGGAGGGTTGGATTCATATGCCCGTTACTCCTGGATAAACTGACCCCCAGATTCCTAATTCCTACCCACCCTTTTTACCTTTTTTGTTCCCAAAACTTCATATCCTTTCTTTTCTACCCACACAGCATTCCTAAGGGCTCTGAGGGAAAATATTTTCCTCAGGGCCTGCTATTTGGGCTGATGAAAAAAAATCACAAAAGTGGTGTACCACAAAGTGCTTCTTTTCATCCAATATACGAGTATAATATAGCTTCCTTCATGAAAAGCGTTACGTAAAGATAATAAATAAAATGAAGGACATGAAGAATATAATGAAAATAAAAAAACAATGAACATTTAAAAAAACGATGATAATTAAAAATAAAGAAAATAAGAAAACAAAGAACATTTAAAAAACGATGATGATGAAAATAGCGAAAATTTTGAAAACAAAAAACGTATTAAAAAAACGATGACAATGTAAAATTAGGAAAAATAAGAAAATAAAGAACAAAAAAAGCGATGAAAATGAAAAACAACGAAAATTAAGAAATTTATTTGTTTATTTATTAGCAAAAACAGCATTACACCAATATATTGCAAAAACGGTTATACAAGATTCAAAATCATTACGTTTACAGTTAAAACATTTATTTAATAAGTGCTATTTCACGCTTAAAATCATTGCAGGAAATGTGGAAAATATCCCCATTTCCTGCAAGGCAGTCAATTAACCTAGTAAGTCTTCCCAGGGGCATCACCATTGGTAAGTTAGTTCTGCACCTGCGAAGAATCAAAAGCCTGTGATGGCGACCTCGCGTGAAATTATCCGAACATGTAAATTACATTGATCAAAGAACATGTAAAAAACATATGAAAAATAAGAAAATTAATAAAACAAAGAACATATAAAAAAAACAATGATAATGAAAAAAGAGAAAATTAAGAAAACAAAGAACTTAAAGAAAATTGAAAAATTAAGGAACATCGAAGGGATGTAGACAATTAAGAAATATTTCTCTGATTATTTTATCAGCCGCCAATGTGTCCATGAGCCAGCGGCCTTGATCAACCTTGCCGCAGTGTTAAGTTCAGCTTTTCTCTTTCAGTAGGGCAATACATTTGTTCGCGCGTTCCATTATCACTGCTAAAATCAGCACCGTTAACTTAACACAAATAACTTACAGATGCATTTAAAATCCAGTGTCGTAACGGAACACTAAACACAGCATCTTTCTGTGAAATATTGGCTAACTAGGCAGGGTCGGTGGACCGCCAAACAACTCAGCCTCGGCACACGCTGCTTGCTTCATTCACATGTATACATTGTATCAAACAAACCCTTGTGTTCTTCGGAACCTTGACATGGCTTGTCTTCCCCAGGCGTACTGTACATTGGAGGTTATCCACCACTTACCCGCCTTGGTATAAGTAACTGATGGTTACTCCTTCAAGGCTCTCGCAAGGACTCTAATTTTTTTCGAAAGAATGAAGCTACATTTAGTTTTGAACGAATCTAGACCACCAATGTCCCTGCATACAGTGTTAGTAAGCAGTATGCAAGTGCTTACATGATAAACGTACTGTACAGGGCATACTGTCAGGGCCCGCAGATACTTACACAACTGCTAACCCTGTACAAATCGCAAGTGCGCCCCACGGTTGAATTTGGCAGTCACCTCTGTTCTGGAGCCCCAATATACCAAAAAAAAAACCCTCGACTTTGTGCAGAAACGTGCGGTTTGATAGATTCTCCTAACTTAACAAACGGATTGCAATCTTTAGAGCACAGACGTCAGGTGGGAATGCTGTCCTTATTCTACCGGTATTACAATGGAAGACGCTCCGAGGAACTAGCGTCATAGATCCCCTCGGCACCGGTGCATAGTCGCGAAACACGCCAAACACGCGCCCAACATTTGTACACGGTTGACATTAGTCACATGAGAACGGGTCGTTTCTACGACTCGTTCTTGAGTTCAACAGCTGGGCTGTGGAACGATTTGCCGGCCTCTGTGTTTCCTCCCTCCTACAACATGGGTCTCTTCAAGACCGTACGCCTTAGCGATCTCATTTCTACATCACTAATTTAGTCTACTTAAATCGGCGTCCCAACTAAATATAGAATCCGGCGTGTTCGATCTATTCTGGAAAGTGTCCAGTTTTATCTGTGGGCGACATTGGACGTTCGGGCGAGTAATGACATCGGCGTTGTGTTGGCTTTTTACCGATGCATTTTATTTTTAATCCCCCGCCTGTTATGTTCTCCGGATCCCTGATTCACGGACAAGAATTATGGGCATGAGATCACCCCGCTCTCAAAACAACTCTGTTGCATAAGAGTCGTGAATAAGATAAATTGGCTGTTGTTATGCCGAAAGACACGAAATTGAAAAAAAAAAACACATGTATTTAATTTAATTTCTATCAGGTACTATTATTAGTATCTAGTTCAATATAGTTCCTTTTTAAAAGTAGCCTGTAAGAGTTAAGCCAAATTATGTACGCACATTACTAATTTGCAAATTGTGGACGGTTTAAGAGGCTGGTATGGGTACCGCCGCTCCGGGAACCATTTATTGAATAACCAACACCTCTGCCATAGGTCCCTCCAAGTGATTCACGACGTTTGGTGACTTAACAGGGGTTTCCGGATTCATCAGGTGAGGTGTTTTCAGGTATTGGCGGCGGATGCGCCTGCGCACCAGCTGCGTACGGCGTGCCAGATCGAGGGAGGGTTTGATGAGACCCTTTAACCTCTCCAGTTGGTTTTTCTCGACCCATCGCCTTGCACCGCAGCGGGAGGGATGAATTCATGTCCGTCGCTCTTGGACATACTGACCCCTAAATTCCTACCCAACCCTCATACCTTTTTCCAGAACTTTTCAAATTAAATTAAATTGGGCGTTAATTTTTCCAAACTTGGAAAATTCATGCCCGCTCTTACATTGTTGTCTTCTGTCTTACATTGGCCGCTGTTTTTCACAAAGTTTAGCGGAAGGAGTGGGGGTTCGCGGGACGGGGGGAGGCTGAAAAGGGGAGGGGGGAAGACGAAGAAGGTGAAGGGGTAATGCGGAAGTGGAAGGGACGCGGGAGGATTAGGAGAAGCGGAAGGGGAACGGGGATGAATGGGAAAGAACACGCAGAGAGAAACAATTTCTTTATTTAGGTGGAATTGCATTGCAAAGCGGGAATTCGCTAGTAAAAAATAAAAAAAATATCTTTTCGAACACTTTGAAGTTTGTTGTCTCAGTTTGAATGTGGATTGGTTCCTATCTGTGTATCTGTTGAAATATGCAAGTATTATTATTTGTGCTTTTCTATCAACGCGCAGAGTTTAGAAATATTTTTCAAAAGCTTTGTTCTTTGTTGGCACATTAGGAAAACATTTATCAGTTCACACTCTGGATTTATTATTCTGGCAATTAATCAAGCCATCTAGGCAGCCCTGGCCCTAAGTCAAGTGGCACCTGGATTCAAATGGCGCCTGAAACCAAATGGCGCCTAAAGCCAAATGGTGCCTAAAGCCAAATGGCGCCTAAAGCCAAATGGCGCCTAAAGCCAAATGGCGCCTAAAGCCAAATGGCGCCTAAAGCCAAAGGGCGCCTAACGGTAATGGCGCCAGTTCAAATTTTCAACATGGTATTCATTCATCGGCCTATTTAACATTTTCTTATGTATATTTCTTAAACATTAATACTAAGCAGATGCCAGATCATAAAATGAATCAAAGTATCAATGAGCATATTAAATGTTATACTGACTCCAAAATTAAAATGAATGTTTTAATATAAATATTTACGTGAACCGCGAACAGACTTCGCAGCGTTTCGTAAAACTAGAGTAAATTAAATGTAATCAGTAATGTAATCACTAATTCAACTTTATTAGAACAATTTTTGTATAATTTTAACGTTTTTTAAATTGAAAATAACGTAACATGCGTGCTGGAAAAGTAGGATTTTTATTTAAGAACGTTGTGGAAATTGAGGGTTTTCATAGCTGTACGGAAGATTTTCCGGAGTTAGAGGAAAGTGAAATTATGATACCTTATAATGTTCATCCTGTGTTCCCATTATTCATTCATCCAATGTTAAGTTGATCTGCATTATAAATCTTTCACATAAAAGCATTCCATATATTACATAGGTACCTACTTAATATATTTCCGTGATAACTCAACAAAGTGGCATTTCAACCCTTTTTTATTTCGGTGTTCTTCTTGTTGAACTTTTATATTTAATGTACTTTTATGTTTAATGTACTTTTATGTTTAATGTACTTTTATGTTTAATGTACTTTTATGTTTAATGTACTTTTAGGTTTAATGTACTTTTATGTTCAGAATGTTTCTTATTTGTAAGCGTAAACTACCTCCGTTTTATATTATATTTTAGTTTTAATGATTCTTGTTTAATGGCACCGTTATTGTTTTTCATTATCTATTGTCCTATGCCAAGCACTGTTATTGTTAATTTTGTTCTCTTGGCATTGCTTTAAATACTGTATACATTCTTTTGTTTCATATTATTTGATCAATATTTTGTAAGGACTCGTAAGGAACACTAAAGGATTACTTTTAACGTTGTTATGGTTAAGCGCATTTGAAGTGAAATGTCACAAAACTGCGCTTAACAAATATTACGTTATTATTATTAAAAGCGATGATTTTTATAAATAGCCCTAATCTAACGTAACCTATTTAATCATGTTTTTTTTGGTGATCCGAGTGTTGCCCCCATTGCGTGTTGACCCCAGATAACACAGATGTCGCATTCTCTCCCTCAGTAAGAGCAGTGTGATGACGATTATTCGACAACTGATTATTGAACGAAAATTTGTGAAGGTGGGTACCAAGCAAGTTAGTAGGACAGAATAAAGAAAAAACAAAAACAATAGCCTCACAACACTTGCAGCGCGTAGTTTCTGGGAAAAATTGTGACCGGAGACAAAATATGGGTTTATTTTTGTGAACCTGAATCAAAGAGGCAGTTAATGGAAGGGCTTCTCACTAAGGACAAAAAAATTCAAAACTGTGCGATCGGTGGGGAAAGCTATGGCTATGATGCTCTGGGTGTGACGCTTTTCACAATACTGTGATACCATGCCCTTGTTAAAAGATGGACCAAGGCTGTGGAAATGGACGGAGATTATATTAAAAAGTAACAAATTAATCGTCAATAGTGTGGTTTTCGACCCATGTTTAATTGTCAGTGGTTCGCTACGTTTGGTGATTTAGCAGGGGTGCCCGGGTTCATGGGGTGAGGTTTGTCTGGGTCTTGGAGGCGGATGACCAGGACACACTGAACCCCAGATTTCTACCCACCCCTTAAACCCTTTTCCTTCCCAGAACTCTCCTTCCCTTTCTTTCCTTAAAAAACCCTCCACACAGCATCCCCGTAGATGACATAGGCCCTGAGGGAAATTATTTTCCTCAGGGCCTCCTGTGTGGAGCTCATGTAAAAAAAAATGTAATTGCATTTTTTATTTCTTTACAATTAAAGGATAAAAAATAGGAGACATTACTTTTTGACTGACCCTAGTATATGAAATAACAGATGGATTAAAAAATATATTTTAGAGAGAGAAATATTTCAAGCTATTATGAATTTATTATAATTGCCGAATTAAGAGTTTTCACGAAGTTTTATTTTATTTTTAAATATATTTATTTTATAAATAGGTACGTCTGTTTTAAATTTGCATTTTGCGCTCACATTTTGAAATACCCGTTAGAATGACGTTATTAAATGTTTCCAAAAATATATTTGAAAATGTAATTTTAAAATTATTTTCTCTCGTAGATTAGATGTTGATTTACGTTTGGCACAAAATGACTAGGACGCGCGTCAGAAAAATCAATCGCGTTGCAAAATATCAGCCATGTGGCATCTTAAGGTGAAAATAGATTCTATATTCGTGTATTTTTACCCTGTACCAATATTTACTCGTCCCTGACGATACGCATATGAACATTAATTCGTAATATGTTTGCTTTGATGTTATGCTATTTTTTTTAATGCTTTGATAAATAATGTTATTTTTTGTTACATAAATATCTTTTTGAACATACATATTATTCTAGTTCGAATAAATATGGGTTCACTGTAGTGAATTTCTTACAACTAACGCAGATTCTTTGTGGTAATTTATTTTTTTGCATTTTCCTAAATGGAATCAAAATTCTATGAAATCAAAATAATATAATTTTTTGATAAAAATGTTTTGCAAAAGTAATAAATTCAATTAACTCTAACCGGTTTCGATTCAATTTGTGATGGCATTTTTTATTTTTCTAAAAAGTAAAAAAAAAAATCTACTATAAATCTACTCTAGTTAAAATTAAATATACATCACCTCTGCAGGGGTGGGAGGGTACGTAAAAGATGTGGGAGGTAGGAGGGTGGAAGTTTGTTAGGAATTACATTGAAAAAAAATTCTTTAATAAAATCCAAAATAATATTTTTCCATCACACGTCTCGACTTGTTAGTTGGATGCAGCCAGCACGGATCACGTGTATCGAAAAAGGGTAACAGGAGAGACGGAATGCGTGTCACGTGGTCCCATCGCCAGGCGAAGTAGTGTGATCAGTGGTGACGTGTGACAGAAACATATATTTTTATCACAGAAGACAATATTAGCGACTCTCCCAGATTTTTTAATTGAAAATAAAATATCATCGGACAGCAAAATCACATCAACGTTTTTTATTCCAAATAAGCTCAGGATTCGCTGTTTAAAATCATACGGGTACATGCTGTTACATCCTGTATAGTGGTAGATGGGGATTTCGAAGATTCTGTCCTCACTAAAGCGAAGATACTTAGAGACCATGTTCGTATTGATTATGAAAATTATGCTATGGGGCAGGAAAGAAAACGCATGTGATAAAATTATAGAAGACCTATATAATTTATTATGTTTGATATTTGGGGATGTGACATGGATGAAATTGTTCTTAAAAATTGTAATGAATATTGTGTTCGTGCTTCTATTAGATTATTATTTTGATTAAAGCAATTAGGTGCTCCCTTATTTTCCAACTTTCCTCATTAAAATCCCATAATTACATTAATAATTAGATAACTTCCACGACTTTTTCCCTCCAATCATTTTATAACTCCTCGACTTTTCTTTTATTTTTCCTCTCCAAAGCTTTTTTAATGTGAATATCGCACAACAGCCCCAACTGCTCCCAACCGTCTGGAGCCAGTGACTATGGCATCCGCAAATGGGATACATTGTGAGGCTGAATTTGGAGGTGAAGGAGATGGGGGACATGAAGATGGGGAAGTATCTGGCTATTCAGATCTGGTCACCTGACACGGCAGAGGCTATTTCAAGTAACTTTTTTTAAATTCTGAATGGCGGTCTCTCACTTAATTAACAACTTAATTGTGAAACAACACAAATTAAGTAAACAAAATTTATTTGCGCCTCTCAGGACCCTTGACCCAGGAACTCCGGATTGCTATTCGAGGGCCTTACCCCACGACCACGGAGGTGTCAAAACGTGTATTCCCTCCAGAATCCATCTATCAATATAAACGAAATTTTTATACTGCTTTCACCAAAGATATTCAAATACAAGAGATATGATACGGTGTCCGCCCGACGGTCGGCGGATTACTTCTTAAGCGGAATACTTTGAATACGGAAAGTGGTTAATTTTTTGAAGGTGTGCAGTAGTAGTGGCGGATGCATTTGATCACCTACAACGTGGCGGACTGGATCGGGAGCCGATCTCCAGCCGAATCCCATTCCACTAATTCCAGAACCAAGTAGTTTGTTGCTCTGCCACAAATCATCGAAAGTGGGTGAAACAAAATGCAAATTTTAACAAAAGTTTTTTCTTTTTAATACCAGCTGAGTATTTTTTAAACTTACCCTCTAGTACTACATTGTAAAGTAATTGTTCACGTTTCGTTCTACTTCGTGATTACACCGGGCCGCACCTTCGCCAGTCTGAAATATACCCTCGTCACGCTAACTGTGAGTAAAACATCAATTTGGTAAAGATTTCCCACTTTCAGTACTAAAACGTTTACCGTTTCAGGCTTCTATCCTCGGTTGAAGGTTTTCAGTTTGCGTTTCCGGCGAATGATGGATGGACGGTGGAAAATTGGGAACTTTTGATGTCTCATGTTTTATCTTCTGAAACTATGATCGTAGTAAGATTTTTTCACTTTTTTTTTATTCGTTAGATATTGCAAAAAATATGCCTTATAAATGACACATTGCGTATTAAGATTAGTATTAAATTTAAGCAATAATATTATGTAAGTTTCCATGCCAACTGAGAATAAAGTCAACTCAACGCCTCCTTGAAAAGTCATTAAGCTATGAAAAAAATAATTTTAAATTAGCCGATAACCTTAACGTAACGTAACCTATTTAACCAATTTTTAATATATTTTTTATCACTCTAAATTACTTATCTGAGATGGTTCTGAGTTGGTTTTATTTCGAGTAGTCCGGTCACCGTATAATCTATATTAACGACATGTTTCAGAAAGTTTTCCCTGTCAGGATAAGAGATTAATATTATATTAACCTCATATCCTAAAAACTTTATTTTTGAAACATTTCGATAATATAGTGGTGTCATACAAAGTAATTTGTTTTCATTTAATTTAAAATGACGACACTAAGTGTATTTACTTAGATGAAGAAGAATCTTTATTTCCTGGTTTTGAAATTCACATTTAACTGAGAAACAATAAGATAAGTGCCATGACTGTTCTACATTTTTTTATTCCAAATCTCTGGCGAAGCTAGGTTGTAAAATTAGTCTTAAAAATAAAAAATAAACATCTGTATCCATGTTTGAAACAACTAACTGGAATGTTTAGACGTTTAACGCGAGATTTTCAGCTTGCATCGTGGTTTCCATCATAAGTTTGAAGCTTTTAAAAAAAGTTGAAAATACGAAAAAATCTTCTTTTTTGATCCTCATTTAATTCTAAATGAAAGATCAATAAAAGAGTTCCGATTCTTTGGGCATAATCGGGTAGTATCGCTAGTTACGAAATAAATTCAAGCACTGATGATATCATTTCAAATATTCGACGTTTTAGAAGAGGCCATCAACGCACAGATTTTCAATTGGTTTATTTAATCAGTAAATAATATAATTCAGGCAAGTAAAAAGGGTCATGTTTGTTGCTTATTCCACGAGTTTAGACTCTTACAGATAGCTTACTTAAGTGTAATTACTGAATGTCGATAAGCGCAAGCAATGGGCCATTAAAGTGATTGAGTAATATTGGCATCTATATACACGCGGCTTACTAAAGATAAATGATTCATAGCTTGACCTCCTAACTAATAACATATCTCATGGCCACTTGGCCCCGTGGCAAAGCAACGTTTGTTTGTTATTCTTTATTTGGTACATTGAGAAGTTTAGGTAATCTGTGAAGAGAGACGACTCGCCCTACGGTTTACGAAATTGTCGAAAACCATATTTTCTGGACCTTGAAAATTATTAATAATGTTTCATTGAATTGTCTTGAATGGAACGTGTATCTCAATATGATATAATCATAGTTATCTAGTAGTTGGGAACGAAAATGGAATCCATCTCAGTTTCGCATTGAAATGATGACTTGTCTGATATCTAAAGCCAATTATACCAATCAGAATAATCGTTTTAATATTGTGTCCTCCATTCTTCTCTACGGCATGGCATCCAGGACATTAAAACAGCCCTCAAGCCGGTTTTGTTGGAGGGTCAAAATATTTCGTCTTTGCAAAAAGTAAATGACGGCCTCCGTGGTCCCGAGGCAAGACTCTCGACTCACAATCCGAAGGTCGCGGGTTCGAACCCGGCGTGCGCAAATAAATTTTATTTGATTAATTTGTGTTATTTCACAATTTATTCATTTTAAAAATAATATATGATATATTTGCGGCACGTTCCAGAGTGGAAGATACTAATAGTATCGCCCTGGTGTAAGACCACCATTCAGAATTGAAACGTTGCTTGAAATGGCTTTAGCCGTGTTTAGTGACCAGATCTGAATAGCCAGGTACTTCCCCACCTACCTCTTCCCTATCTCCTTCCCCCCCCCCCCCACTACCTTCAGCCTCACAACATACCCCAATTGGGGATGCCATAGTCTCACTGGCTCCAGACGGGAGCAGTTGGGACTCTTGTGCGGTATTTCATGTAAAAAAAAAAAAAAAAAAAAATGGAAAATTTTTTAACGCATACGAAAACTAATAACTGATTTTGAAAGGTGATGAAAATTTTATAATTCAAAATAAATACACAATTTTTTAAATATAAAAATTTTGAATGCAAACATAAAAAAGTTATTAAATGCCTCACCTTAAGTTTTTTCTAACTAAAATTAATGAGAATGAAAAAAAATAAAAATCAATGCATATTTTATTGTGCAAACGTATTATAAATGTTATCAACAACTAATCATTCGTGTAAGAATAATTAATAAAAAATTCCCGAAATTTCATATTTTTTTCAAATAGCGGCGGGAAACTTTGGATTCATTGTTATTAAGTGGTGTTAACTCCTATTTAAAGTCATTATTTTTTTAACACCTCTTCAGAACAAGTACCATTGTTGAATTAATTTACTTAAAGTTCTTAATAACACGAGTCATGCTCTCCTCCATCAAGAACATTACTCGGAAAGGACCGAGTATTGGCGCGCAGGAATTCTGCAAAGATCTTGATGGTAATGCTAGTTAAAAAACCCACACATATTATGTTTTTTACTTGGCAAATAGCCCTCATGAGAATCTACCTAGCATCATAAAGGTGTATTTATATTTTAATTATTGTGTGCTTAACTTTTGATTTGAATATAAAACGTGGTGTTTTTTCTTTCTAACATCGTTTAGATCAGTGATTCCCAAAGTGGTCCAGGTGGACCCCCAGGGGTCCATGGGTGACTCGACGAAGGTCCACGTAGGCGTCCAGTGATAAAAAATGGGGGTCCACGAAAATTTTTATCTGGTTTATAAAGTAAAGAACAAAAATGTTGGCTTGGCTTATTGAGACTCAACCCGTGCCCGTATCCCATCCCGCCCCCCGTCTCATCACATTACCCCCCCCCCTCCCCCCTCCCCCTCCACCGCTACCCTCAGTCGTGACAGACCACAACTCCAGGGCTATATTCAATATTCAGTACAAGGCGTGTCGGGTTTTGGGAATATGGAGCAGGGGGTCCACCGAAACCAGTAAAATTTTGAAAGTGGTCTACGAGAAAAAAAAATTGGGAACCTCTGGTTTAGATCAAGGTCTTATTTCTAACCATTATAGTAAGGGAGAAACAACGATTTCTACGATATTTGTATGAGTTGTTCCAAAATCTTAACAAATTGGCCTGAAGGATTAACACACAATACACACAGAAGACTTAAAATAAAATGTGGATATGCCGATATACTTACATAAGCGCGACTTAAAACACCCCAGACAGATAGCAACCAATTTAGAAGTTCTCCAACAAATAGCCAAAAATTGTGATATTGTATTATAATACAAATTTATATATTTTGGTCGATGTTCCCATATTTTTGTCTTATTGTGTGAAAAATACAAAACAGGTAATCAACAGAGGAACAGAGTAGCTGATGCTGCATTGACAGTTGATATTTTCAATGTCGCTTGCAAGCGTTTAGCGACTATCTTTTGACGCATATCACAAAATAGTAAAACTGTCCCCATGACCTTCTATACTTTTATTTTGCTGTATTTCCTACCAACCTTGTGAAGTAGAAAATGTCAACCCTTATGATACAGATTATCTTCTTTGGTTCTTTAGTGTTGTTTTAAATCATATATATACACATTATCGTAATCAATTTTGGGTTATAATTAGCCGATAACCCTAACCTAACGTAACCTATTTAACCAATTTTTTAAATATATATTTTTATTGCTCTAAATGACTTATCCGACGTGGTTTTGAGTTGGTTTCATTCCGAGTTGTCCGGTCACCGTTGAAGTGATATCATGTTATGAACTATTTGTTATTACCACTACCGACTTATTTGTAATTTTTTTTCATTTCTCATTTACTTTACTTATCTTATGCGATCTATATAATCTCGCTGTGTATACTATACAATATATTGGTATATAGTGTACAACAGCATACTGGGTAAAATAAACAAATAATCCAAGAGATTTTCGGTGAAAGGCAAAAGGAATCTAAAAGGAAAACACGCCTCCATGCTTCCAAACTTTCGTGTACACTGTAGTTGCTACTAGAGTAGTTCCACGGATTTGTTTTGCCAAGTGTTGACGGATTTCTCGTCTTATATGGCGGATTGGAGTGCTCTCGAAAAGAAAGATGTAGATTTTGAGATGGCAACACTGAATTCGTTCAGGGCTAATTAAGATTAACGATGTGTAGTTTATTTTAATATTATATAAGTAATAAAACTTTATATTTATAGTGCACGCTTTATTATCCTTTGATTGCCCATTTAACACACTTTTAGTACTTATAAGTGCAGGTGCTTGCCTAAAGCTTTTAATTTTAATTTTTAATCTCTTTTTAACGGCGATCTTCCGCAAGTGTTCCGGAATGCAGCGGTGTTAAGACACTAAAGTTATTTCTGGGATGTGGTCATCCATATAGGTGG
Organism: Glyphotaelius pellucidus; assembly: GCA_936435175.1. Lineage (NCBI taxonomy): Eukaryota > Metazoa > Arthropoda > Insecta > Trichoptera > Limnephilidae > Glyphotaelius > Glyphotaelius pellucidus. The sequence continues at coordinate 6,131,276 of OW386545.1, read as the reverse complement.
GCGGGAATTTATGTTCCCATCAAATCGATTTATGATGTACGCATATTTATTTCAAGGTGTTTTCTTGAATAACGTAAATTTCAGATATATTTTGTATGCAGGTACTTAGGTGAAATAGCTTTCGAAGCTTTTGTACGAGTTACCTATCGTGACTTCCACTCCGATTTCCGTGGTGGTCAATGCTCCTCCACTCCTCGTGGTTCTGCCGTAATGGACGCTAGTGATATTTGATCACTGCTGTGCATTGGTGGCCTTCCTCTGTTTCTCCTGCCTTCCACTTTGCCATTGACTAAGAGTCTTTCCAGGTTGGAGTCCTCGGTTTGGCGAGCAACGTGTCCAAAATATGTTGAAATACGTTGTAGGCAATCATTTGAAAGCCTATTGCGGAAAAATCTTGAAAGTCACACGATACTTTACAACGACTGTAGATACTCATCGAATTCAGGTCACCACATACAAAATACTGTATGTCTCTTTTGTTCGCTCAAAATTAGAATTCGGATCAGTCATGTGGAATCCCCAATACAAAGTTTCAGAAAACCTAAAAGATTAAACATTCTTTCTTCAAAATAGGCATATTTACTTTGGGGTGTCATCATTAATTTAATGAAAAACAAATATCTTTGTATAACACCACTATTTTATTAACAATATCAACATGTTTCGAGAAGTCCGATTCGAGCCGCGGTCAACAGTGGTTGTGTGTACCTTACCTATTGCTTAGTGCCGTTCGCCCGTTCCCGTGCCTCATACAGATAAGAGATTATTGTTACATTTTATTTAATTCTGTTTATCGTATACTTATTTGTTTGCATTCCTACTTACGGCTAATCCGTTTTTGTTTGTACAGTCAATGAAATAGACTGCGTATTATTTTTTCAGTTTAATTTTTAAAAGTTAAGTTTTTTTTTATACAATGGAGGAAGACGAAGATAGACCTCCCGACCCAGGATCGATATTAGATTTTTCTGATTCGGAATCTACCACTAGCCAGGCTTCTATTACGCTTCCATCTCGTAAACGACGACCATCGCATAGCCTTTTCATCCCATCGAAAGTTAAAACTATACCGCCGATTCAACAAACCTCGACCTCTAACGACCTTAACCCCAATAGTAACACCCAGACAAGTACTTTAGCTAGCGATAATACAAAAAGTACTGACTTACTTTATCCTGCTTCCGCTTCCGGTCCTTTTATCGTAATTGTTCAGAGAACTGAACAAGGAAAACTTATTCATCCTTTAGATTTTGGAAAATTCTTATTTGACTCAAAAAATAATAACCTTGGTATTGTTAACGGTTCAATTAAACCGGAAGGGCGATATAAATTATCTATCGAGTTTAATACTGCCGCTTCCGCAAATGGATTTGTAAAAAAAATTGACTCGCTCTCAAACCATAAATATAAATCGTTCATCCCGTCATTTAACCTTACGAGAATGGGTCTTGTTCGAGGAATACCCACGGAGATCCCAGAGGCTGAAATTGTTGATGCTTTGAATAATTCCCAAGGAACCCCGAAAGTAATAAAAGCACGTCGACTGAACTACAAGGATTCTACTGATGGGAACACGATCTGGAAACCTTCCCAATCTGTTGTTGTTACATTTGAGGGACAATCCCTTCCGTCTCGTGTGTTTATTTATTATACCTCGCTTCCCGTCGAAGTTTATAAATTTCCAACTGTTCAATGCTTCAATTGCTGCCGGTTTGGACATACAAAATCCGTATGCCGCTCCCCTCCACGTTGTTACTTTTGCGGAGAAGGTCACCCATTTGATCAATGTCCAAAATCTTCCAATAATCCCATTTGCATTAACTGTTCGGGTGCACATACCGCGGTCAGTCTAGCCTGTCCGGAATTGACAAGACAGAGGAACATAAAACATAAAATGGCTACCGACAACATTTCGTACTTCCAGGCCTCAAAGTTATTCTCTCCTGCGAAAAAATCATTCGCAGAGATGACATCGTCCTCAGCTCCTTTCCAATCAACCACCTTTTTAAATTCAACGTCATCTTCTCACAGAGAAACCATTCTCAAGCCAGTCAAACCCAACCCAAAATATACTCCTTACCTTGATAAAAAACAATTGAATAATATTTTGACCAGCCCGAATGGGAATGCCAAATCTCGGACCCCCAATGGGTGTGCCATTAATAGTAATACATCCCCTCCTGCTCTCCCCGAAATATTGAATAATAATTCTTTTATACAAACTTTAATTACCCTTTTAATTTCTATCCTTACAAACAACAATACTGTACCGTCCAACGCTGCCGATTACATTAAATCTTTATTATCTTGCCTCCCCAATGACTTCGAAACTGAACAAAATTCTTCAGTGGAACAGTAGAAGCCTCTTCGCTAACAAATCTGACCTAATTCAGTTACTCGACGAACACGACGTTTCAGTGGCCGCCATTTCTGAAACGTGGTTAAAACCCTCCTTTCACTTAAGAATTCCGGGTTATTATTGTCTCAGACACGACAGACCGGATGGTAAAGGCGGCACGGCTCTGATAATCCATAATTCTATCCCGTTTAAACAAATTAATATACATACTCCCTCCGACGATATCCAGATAATAGCAGCTGTCTTATCTGATATCACAATATTATCAATATATATTCCTCCCTCTACCACTTTTATTGAAAATGAATGGGCACCAATCTTAACCCAGATTTGTTCCCCTTTTATGATCCTTGGAGATTTTAATGCACATTCCCCTTCTTGGGGTAGCAAAATAACAAATCGTTCTGGCCGCAATCTTTTAGATTTTATTGATACCCATAACCTATGTTTTTTAAATGACGGATCTCCAACCAGATTCACCCCCCCTCATCAACGGAAAAGTGCTGTTGATTTATCTCTTTGTTCATATTCGTTAGCATCTAAATGCTCTTGGGACATCCTAAACGATCCCCTCTCTAGTGATCATTTTCCAATTATAATCCGATTCCAACATCAATCTAACACTTATCCTCCACCAGTTAAAAATAATCTCAAATTTAGAATAAATGATGCGAATTGGAGCACTTTCTCTTCTGAACTAGATAACCTTATTAATTTAAAAAAAAAATCGTCCCCGGGAGACATCAGATTGCAATGTGAGACGTTTCCCTCTATGGTTATAAATGCAGCAGAAAAATCCATCCCGAAACGCAATGCGAACATTAAAATAAAACACTCTACTCCGTGGTGGGACGAGGAATGCACTCGCTCCGTCAACTCTCGTAAAAAAGCAATTTCCTCTTTTCGTAAGTGTATGTCACTAGAAAATTTTTTATCAGTTAAAAAAGCCCAGGCAGAAACCAAACGAATTTTGAAAAATAAAAAACGCGCTGGATGGCGGAAGTTCTGTGAGAACCTGTCTCCGGAAACTCCCCAATCTTCAGTTTGGTCTAGCTTAAAAAAATTCGGATCATCGTATTCTCCGCCGAGAACCAAGCATATATCAGAAGAAATTCTTATAGGATTTGCGGATAAAATAGCCCCCCCATCAGTGGCCGGATGTGAAGAAATGCCTTCTATTAAGCCATATCCATCTCACTCTAACTGGCTAGATGCTCCTTTCTCCATTGATGAGATGAAACTAGTAATAAGAACCCTTTCTGACTCTGCTCCGGGTCCCGATGGAATACTTAATAGTTTCATTAAATCATTTTCTGATATGGCGGTTGAATATTTCTTATCTCTTATTAATAATATGTTTGAAACAGGACTAATTCCGGATGATTGGAAAACTCAAAAAATCATTCCCATTTTAAAACCTGGAAAAAATCCATCTGAAATTTCGTCTTATCGGCCTATTGCTCTTTCATCATGTTTGATGAAAGTAGCGGAGCGGTTGATGAAGAACAGATTAGAGTGGTTTGTTGAAAGTCAAGATATTATCTCACCAAATCAGTATGGTTTTCGGAAAAAGAAATCTACAATGGATAATTTAAGTTTGTTCACAACTGATATCCGAGTTTCCCAATCCCTAAATTCTTATACATTGGCCACATTCCTTGACCTTTCATCAGCTTACGATGATGTTTTACTGAATGTTTTGAAAGAAAAGCTAATTAAAAAACAAATCCCCCCGAAATTAGTCCAATTTATTATTAATTTGCTCTCAGATAGGTCCATTATTATTGAGTCTTCCTCTAAATGCTTAAGGCGCAAACTATGGAGAGGTTTACCCCAGGGTTCTGTTATTAGTCCTCTGTTGTTTAATATTTATATAAGCGACCTAGACTCAGTAATTCCTTTTTCTATCAAGCGTCTTTACTTTGCGGATGATATCCTTATATATTTGTTACATAAAAATATTATTCTTGCAGCTAAGGAAATGAATTTGGCTTTACAATATATTAAAAGCTGGTTGTCATTAAATGGGATGAATCTGGCGGCATCTAAAACAAGGGTCGTGGCTTTCACGCGCAAAAGAAAAATTCCCCAATTCTCAATTTCTTTTGATAATGTGCCTCTACAAACCGCTACTCAAATCAAATTCCTTGGTCTTCTTTTGAACCATAAACTTTCCTGGCTTCCACACATTCAGATAATTTCTACAAAGTGTGAAAAGGGACTTAATATGATGCGAGCAGTTTCCAGAGTATGGTGGGGATCTCATCCTACCACTCTTAAATTAATGTATAATTCCCTAGTTCGGAGCCACTTGGATTATGGCTCATTTCTTTTTGACCCACTCCCTAAATATCTAGATAAGAAAATGGAAAGAATTCAATCAAAAGCCCTCAGAATGATTATTGGAGCTATGAAGTCTTCTCCAATTAATGCGCTTCAGGTGGAATGTGTGGAGCCTCCATTATATTTCAGAAGGCAATTCCTTGCCAATAAATATATTTTCAAGGCTTTATCGGTATCACATCATCCTATTAAACAAAGTCTTAATAGGTTAAGTGTTAATTTGAATTCTAACAAAAGATTGAGAGAAAAACAATGTTTTCCTCTCTTAATTAAAAGTTTTCATCTCTATAATTCTCTATCATCTTCCCTCCAATATCTTCAAGAAGTTCCCAATCTTCCTATATACAATATTCCATTTAAGGCAATCACTTTTATGCCGAACACAATAACATCAGTCTTTCGGAAGAATATTTTATCTTCCCCAAATAAATTTCAAAATGTGGATGATTGCTTTAAAAGCATAGTGGCTTCGAAATTCCCTGGATTTTCCATCCTTTTCACGGATGGTTCCAAATTTGAAAATAAAAGATGTGGAGCATCTATATATAGTCCAGAATTCAACATCAATCTCACTTATAAATTACCGAAAGAAGCTTCCATATTTACAGCCGAATGTTTTGCAATTGAACAAGCGCTAAATCAAATTCAGGTTCTCAACATTCATCGAGCCTTACTATGTACTGATTCGCTAAGTGCTCTAACTAAAATTAGGTCAAATATTTTACGTTATCCGGAAGACAATATTATATGTAAAATAAAAAATCTTCTCAATTCTCTTAGTGAATCTGGGTTTGAGACGATATTGGCCTGGGTCCCTGCCCATTTGGGTATCGAGGGTAATGAGATGGCCGATTTTCTCGCCAAATCTGGTTCAGATTCCGGAACTATTCCACTAAATTTTAGAATTCCTATATCCGATGTCTTTCCGATTCTTAAATCCAATATGACTCGTGCCTGGGAAGAAAATTGGGCAGTCTCCAAAATAAGAACTGGATCTTTCTATGCGGGAATTCAAAACCATATCCCTGCTAAGCCATGGTTTCACGGTAAAAAACTTTCAAAACGATTCATTTCATGTATCTCGAGAATGAGAATTGGCCACTGTTCAATTGCATCTCACTTGTCTAGAATTAGAGTTTTAGATGATCCGTTCTGCCAGTGCGGTGTGGAAGAGGAAACCCTCGACCACGTTTTCTTTAACTGTAAAAACCATTCATCTTTCAAGAACATATACCGCCGGCTTATTAAAATCACACACCAGTCCCCCCTTAACATTTCATACCTTTTATCTCTTAACAATTCTCGTGTTCATACAGCTTTATGTAAGTTTATTAACCTGAATGAATTCAATATTTAATTTGTTTTAGTGATCTAAATGAGTCCAATATTTAATTTGTTTTATTATTTTCCCATTAGATTAACCGAAATTTCTTATCCATTTTAAATATTACCGGCACAAAGCACTCTCTCCAGGGTGAATTGCCTAAAACAAAAAAAAAAAAAAACATGTTTCGAAAACTATGTTTTCTTCGTCAGGATAATAAGTCAATAATAAATAACAAAAGACAAACAAGTATAGACTAATTAGAACATAGACAAAATATTAGAAAGGAGAGGTGATTAATTACCTAAAATATATCATAAAAAACAATTATATAAAATAAAATATAAAAATTATTTTAGAATGGGTAAAAAATTACATTAACATAATAAAAAATCTTTTAAAAGGAAAACAAGAAGTCTAAATAACAAAATAAATTATTATAAATATAAGTATTAATACGAAAATAAATTTAAAAGATGGCTATTTTTAAAAAACGTTTGGTTATTTATAATATTTAATTTACTATTAACACTTTTTCTAATTTCTAAAATTTTTAAATTATCTAATTGTATACCCGTTGTGTTAGTAAAACAATTTTACTGTTGTTGTTAAAGAAAACAATTTTTTAACTTTTATTAATAAAAACCAAAATTCTTGCTCAAAAACACTTAAAAATGATAATAAAACAATAGCTATATTTCATGATCGTGTCATTAACTTTACTAACCATATTTTTAAGAAAGAAGAATTCAATCTTTTATCAAAAGGTTTGAATTACAATTTACAAATTGAAAATAAAAAACAAATAGAATTGTTAGCTGTTGATATAAATTGTGCTAATCTTCTAGAAAACATCAATTTCCACTGTCCATTACAAAATACAAGGTTCAACAAATTTTTTCCACATCCCGCACTCAAAAACAAATTACACACAATATTCATTCTCAGAATGACGTGCACAAAATACAATAACATCTTTTCAGGCCAATTTACTAAATGCATAATAGAAAAATTAAAACATATTGTTAATTTCGAACCCTACACTACTGTGTGCTATTTTCTCATTCTTATTATGTTGTTCTTCCATCTTTTCATAATAATAATAATAATAATAATAATATCTTTATTCAGTGAAATTTGGAACATTATAACTAAGAAAATACATATTCAGTGTAGTTTACAATAGATTATATCAGTACAAAAAGTTTACAAGTAGAAAGTAGTATACATATGAACAGTAGGTTAAAGGTAAATTAAAGAATACTAATGTGTAGTTAGTTATATAGTTGAAGATTCTTATAACCTGCCTCACTAGGCTAGCCTGTGTTGAGGCAGTCATTTTGTACATCAATCTAAAATACTTACTAACATACCTACATTATTGTATTAATAATATGATGGTTACTTTAATGATAAGCTCTAATAGTACCAACCAATACATTGGTGTCTTTAGTAATTGCGGATTTGGGTGAGTGCACCGGTAAAGGCCCTGTCATTACTTTTCATCCAAATTTTTATGTTTTCTTTGAAATTTTTTTGTGAGTCGCATTTTTTTATTAAGTCTGGAAGAATGTTGTAAAGTCTTGTTGCAAGGTATATAAAGTTACGTTGACCAAAAGTAGTATGCATTATGGGAGTTTGTAGTAAATCTTTATTATTGTTTCGAGTATTTAAGTGAGTATTCAATCTTTTTTTATAGTATTTATGTATGTTTGTGTATAGACGAATGAGGATTGTTTTTGCATATATCTGCCGAACGTCAAAAACATTCATAACATTAAATATTAAATTCGAGTCGGTAATTAAAGGTAGCTTAAGGATAATTTTTATAATAATTTTTTGTGCCTTTATGATTGGGTCTAGTACAGATGCAGTGCCACCTCCCCATGCTATTATACCGTACTCAATAACAGATTGGCAGACTGCAAAATAAATCATTTTTAGGTGTTGTAAGTCGAGAAAGTTTCGTATCGTTCTGAAAAAGTGCATGGTTTTTCTTATTTTGTTTGCAATTATTTGTGTGTGAAGATTCCATTTGAGATATGGATCAATGGTGAGGCCGGGGTACTTCATGTGCGTAGTGCGCTCAATGTAGGGGCACTGACAACATTCATCGGAATTCAAACATGTGTGTATTCTAATAGAGGCATCATCATGAGGTTGACCCGTAATATTTATGCTTGATGTGACATATTTAGTTTTCTCGGTGTTTAGTGTGAGCGTATTTGTGTCCAACCACTTTTTTACAATGCCTATAATTATAATAATATTTGGATGATTTATATAGCGCCGTTTTTGTGGTGCTTGGATGCTTAGGGTGCTTGCAAATAGCTAATTGTGTTTATCCTTGACGATACTCGTGTTTATCTATGATGTAAAAATGTATTATTTTTATATAGGTTTACGGTTTAATTTCATTTTATCTATCCTACCTGCAATCCGGCAGGATTGTATTATGATGTATTATATTATCCGGCCCGCGAGCACTTTTGGTGCTCTGCTGAAAGCACCACAAAAATTACACTCCGAAAGCGGAACCGTTTTCTTTCACGGTGTTTTAGCTACATTTTAAACTTATTATTATTAAACCGAGAGACAGTTACAACACAGCTGACAGGTATTTTTTTTTTCTTACTTTAGCTCCAAAATAGTTCACAACTGCTAACCCTGTACTAATCGCAAGTGCGTGCCACGGTTGAATTTGGCAGCCACCTCTGGTCTGGAGCCCCAAAATACCTAAAAAAAAACCTCGAATCTGTGCAGAAACGGGCGGTTCGTTTGATAGATTTTCCTAGCTTAACAAACGGCTTGCAATCTTTAGAGCACAGGCGTCAGGTGGGAATGCTGTCCTTGTTCTACCGGTATTACAATGGAAGATGCTCCGAGGAACTAGCGTCATTGATCCCCTCGGCACCGGTGCATAGTCGGGAAACTCGCCAAACACGCGCCCAACATTTGTACATGGTTGACATTACTCACATGAGAACGGGTCGCTTCTACGACTCGTTCTTGAGTTCAACAGCTCGGCTGTGGAACGATTTGCCGGCCTCTGTATTTCCTCCCTCCTACAACATGGGTCTCTTCAAGACCCATGTCAAATATGACGTAGGCCCTGAGGGAAATTATTTTCCTCAGGGCCTCCTGTGTGGAGTTAATGTAAAAAAAAAACACAGGAGGTCCAGAGAAAAATAATTCCCCTCAAAACCTTATCATTTTGGGGATGCTGTGAGGAGGGTATTTTTTAGGGAAAGGAAGGAGAGGAAGTTCTGGGAAAGAAAAACGTAAAGGGGTGAGTAGGAATCTGGGGTCAGTGTGTCCAGGAATGACGGACGTATGTATCTATCCCTACCACTGCGGTGCAATAATTTTTTCTTCTTTTTCTATCACTTTATGTTTTCTTTAATGTTTTCCATGTTTTTATATATACACCGTACATTTTGGCGGAAACTTCGCTAGTTTATGCCACCATGTATTATGTAATTACCTTAATAAAATATGTATAACTGTTTGTTTCCCTAATAAACTGAAATTAAAAAAAAAAAAATAAAAAATAAAAAACAAACAAAAAAAAATAGGAAAAATGCTACCACCATTCTATGAACTAACTCTTTCGAACCGGAGATCGACGGTTCTAAATTCCGGCAAGCGCAACTAAATTTTATTTTATCGAATTAATTTGTGTAATAACGTTCCAAGATGAAAGGTGGAAGATTCTCTCAATATCGCCGCGATAAAATACCACCATTTAGAATTTGAACTTTGCTTGAAATAGCCTTTAGCCGTGTTCGGTGACCAGATCTAAATAGCCAGGTACTTCCCCACATTCATTTTGTAGATCTCCATTCCCTCCCCACTGGCATAGGACGCTCAACCTCGCAATGCATATTATATAGCGTAGTCTCACTTTTGGGAGAAAAGGACTCTTGCGCGGTGTTCACAAAAAAAAAAAAAGTGAAATTGAGTGGCTATCATTTTGAATTTAAATTGACGAATGTTATAATTTAAACTTGTTAATTACACATTTTCATTATTTCTTTTTGAATATCCTCAGATTAGTGGCCGACGGCAAGTCCATTTTGAAAGTTTACCTATAATATTTCAGCATTCGAAAACTTGTGAAATAATCTGTGTGACCGACAATTTTGGCCGGTCAGTGGCTGAGTTGGCATCGCGTTTGGGTCCCACCCGGGCGTCGCGTATTCGATTCCTCGGCTAGCTAAGTTGTCCGTCACGCACAAGCAACACTTTCCGCTTACTAAATAATGGTCAATCGCCAACCCAAACCAACCCCTCCCTTGTTCTACTAAATTTACCCCGCCAAACTATGTTTTTCCTCTAAAATTCGATACATCGAAAAGGCGTATTAGCTTTTAAATAAAATTATTACGTTGAAAACGCATTCGAATTTTGAGGAAAATCTACATGGAAATTATTTTACCTTAAAATCAATCGAAAGATACTTAATCTTTCGAGTGATTTTCACTTTATTTATCTGATGTGTTATAATTGCAAAAAATCACTTTATAACCTTTCTTTTTTCAGTGAGTTGGGATAAACTCGTCCCTGGTTAAGTTCCCGATTAATTAAAGGAAAGGACAAACAATAGACAGGAACAAACACGACGTAATGATAAAAAATGTAGACAATTTGAGCTCTATTGACATTTAATGAAGGTCGCCACGGAACATCATCTCTATAATAAAACGGACGACAAAAGTGTTCCACATTATGGCGGACAGGGCCGAATTGATAGAACACGCCTTTGCATATTTAAGGCGTCGGATGTCGGATGGTTTTTTGCGCGTTATAAATTTTTTTATTGGATATTTATTTGTACAAAATATAAACATAATTGATGAAACTGTACATGTGTTATATTTATATATCAACTAGCTGGTTCCCGACAAGCGTTGCAATGTCATATTCAAAGAAATAAATTGTTTCTCCCTGCATGTCTTTTCCCGTGCATCCCCGTTCCCCTCCCGCGTTCCCCTTCCCCTTCCCCGCCTTCCCTCTCCCCTCTCCCGCTCTTCCGTCTCACCAAACCGCCTCCCACGTTCCATGTATTCAGTCCCATAACATTCAGTTATCAAACAGCTCGCGCGCCACCTATTACAATTTTTTTTCAAGTTTTCATTTTTTGTATATTTTAGAAATATTCATGTTTGTATATTAAAAGAACTATCAATCAAATTTGGCACCTATCATAAGTACCTATTTAAAATATCTATAATTCTTGATTCGATTCAAATTATTATTTAAGCAAGTACTTCCAATTAATTCGTTAATTTTAAAAATTAAATTTTAATTTAACAATATTTTTTTGCAAAATATCATTCTCAAATTTTTGACAGTTTCGCAAGAATTTTTGTGATGATTTAAAAAAATTTCAGATGTATTGTCGTGTGGTTCTAATAATTCAGAAACCTTTGCGGGGGTTTAAAGAAGGTATTTTGAAAGTTTCAAACATTTCCTATGCTTAATATAGCAATACATAGACATCTCACTAACCCCCAAACACATTTTGATTTTTATATATATAGATTTCATAATTATGTATACTTAGAAGTATATTTTTTATATGCTTTCCTTAAAAGCAATACGTGTGGGTAGATATGGGAGGGGGTGTTAAACGTTTAATTATGAAGATATTTATTTGTTGCTGAATTTTTTTAGTTTTTATTTTTTAATTAAATTTATTTTTTATTAATGGAAGAGAAAATGCTCCCAGCTTTGTTGTCCGACCAATGAGAGCCTCCACTTATCTTTTCTAGCCAAAAATGTATACTGAAAATGGGGACGATGTTATGGTACGGCTCTTTTTTCGGCCACACGGTGGTAATCGCAGCCTTCCAGCACCAAGCGCCACTCCTGAGTGAGCGCAGGGTCCGAGCTCACTCAAGATCACGCCATACATAATTGATTTTTTTTTAAACTTGTTTATTTTTTTTTAAATTTACTTAATTCATATATCTTCTAATATATAAAATTCTCGTGTCACGGTGTTAGTTATCATACTTCTCCGAAACTGGACCGAGTTTGATGAAATTTTGTGTGCTTATTGGGTAGGTCTGAGAATCGGCCAACATCTATTTTTCATACCCCTAAAAGTTAAGGGTGGTTCACCCCGAATTTTAATTTTTAATTTTTTGGACAAAATTCTTTATTTTTATTTGTTTATGGTGAGGCATTAAAAAATACATACAGCTCTAAATGTTCACTCTTCTACCATCAACCCTTATTTTTTAATAGCGATATTAGTAATTCAATCATTTTCAACCAAAAAAATATTTCCTAGAAATAATGTATATGGCAAAACAACATTTTCCGGGTCAGCTAGTTACCCTACAAATATGTATAACTATGTGGGACGTGTGGGATTGCACTATCCTCCCTAAATCCTGAAATAAAACATTATTATTAGTATTTTTAGCTGGTATGGCGAAAACTGTACCTTTCTGTAGAAAATAAATTAAACACTAGAGCAGATTCATGAAAAAATACGAGATAGTCTTAGTTCTCGATAAATCAGTTCCAATTTTGAAAATAATAATTAAAATAATTTTCTGTTAAAAAAATATTATTATGCTTTGTCGTTCATCTGAATATTTCATACAATCAGTTCCAATTTTGAAAATGACACTTAAATTCAAGCAGACGTACAACCGTAATTAGTATTTTCGGCTAACGAAAAATCGTGGGAGAGTCGGGATAGTCTGAATTCTTGACAAATCAGTCCACTTTTGAAACTTACAGTTTTGTCCGATTCTTCTCTCAATCAGTTTCAGTTTTGAAAATGACACTTAATTTCAAAGCAAATTTGAGTTCATTGAACCAGAATTACTCGAACAGGCATAAAACCGAAATTAGTGCTTTTGATATGTATATAATATTGCAAAAAACAAACTGCTTCAGCGACATTTGGTTCAGATCTCTTACTGAAGGAAGTTTGTTCACCTGTACGATCGCAGAAAGCACAAATAAATATTTTTTAATAATTCAACGTGGACCGCTTTGACACAAGTAAATACATGAATCTCACAAGAATTTAATGCAGATTCCAATAAGATTGTTTGTACACGACATGAACCAATTAATAATAGCAATAATTTTTTAAAAAAATGTTAGTTTAGCCCTATTAATGTGAAAAATCAAGAATACTGAACAGGTACTACTTTCAGGGCTCATGACTAACGGAAAGGGAAATATATAAGGCGCCACTTTGATTTTTCATTGGCTTTCAAATCTCATCCGGCACTGGTCCAACTCGGCGGCCTAAATTTGACGCTTCGTTTCGCTAAAAGGAGCCAGAATGGCGTCGTAACCATCATTTATGCGTTTGTCGTTCAGGAATAAAGGTGTAACCTAGTTTAGTTAGGGTACTCGTCGTGGGTACTCGTCACCCGCTAAGGCCGAGCCGTTCCCACTAAAAGATCCATAAAGCTAGGCGGGGCACTTTGCATGGGCCACGGCAAGGTACATTATGGTCTGACACAGGACGTATCATGTTATATTTTATAAAGCAAACATCTTTGATGGATAGATTGACTTGGCTCTACCCTTCTAAGAGCCACCCTTGCCCCTATTTATTACATTGTATTTTGTTGACGCGATAAGAAGTTATAGCCTTAGTTTATTCTTATCATTTGTGGGATCGCAAATGCGTTGATACCAGTTTATCATTTATCAAACCTTATGTAAAACTTGTTTAAAAATGTTTCCTGTGTCATGGAAGGTGATGATTTATCAAGTCTTTATAGAAAAGATAGTAATATATTTTATTTATCAAAAATCGCTTTACTTGGGTACGTTGCTTAACTGCTTAGTACTTGGGTTGTTCTTCTTTTTAACCAACATAACTTTTACCACTCTGTCACATTTTGTTTTTACTATAAATGAATTCTCCTAGATCTCAGAGGGGAAATTGTAGCAAGGGGGGAAGAAGGCCTCCGTGGTCCCGAGGCAAGACTCTCGACTCACAATCCGAAGGTCGCAAATAAATTTTATTTGATTAATTTGTGTTATTTCACAATTTATTCATTTAAAATAATATATAGTATATTTGCGGCACGTTCCAGAGTGGAAGATACTATCAGTATCGCCCTGGTGTAAGACCACCATTCAGAATTGAAACGTTGCTTGAAATGGCTTAAGCCGTGTTTAGTGACCAGATCTGAATAGCCAGGTACTTCCCCACCTTCCTCTTCCCTATCTCCTTCCCCTCCTCACTACCTTCAGCCTCACAACATACCCCGATTGGGGATGCCATAGTCTCACTGGCTCCAGATGGGAGCAGTTGGGACTCTTGTGCGGTATTAACTGTAAAAAAAAGGCCTAAAATGCCTATTGAGGGTGACAAACACGAACTGCGTGTATACCTATTTCGAATGATAATCCACGTGACAGAATTAACTAACGCACGACATAAAAGTTGTCGGAGACAAGTTTTTGAGATTTTTAAAAATATTTTATTAAACATCATTAAAAATAATAATCGCTGTTACTTTACAGGATACCTTTTGGAGTTTAAAAATAGTTTTATATTTTATGTTGTCATATCATTTTTGGTAGCATTATAGAATATATGCAAGTCGAGGTGGCAGAAGACAAATGTGATTTGTATGAAGTACACTTCTATCACGAGGAGTTACAACTCTGCAACGTAATTTTTACCACAAAAAGATAAACACATATTTTTTTTAAACCCACACAGTCGTTACGTCTTTAGTACAGTAGACTTTAAAGTAATTATAAAATAATAATATAGGTAATTCTGTTGAATTTTTCTCCACTAACTGGTGGAGACAACTTTATGTGGGTTTAAAAGTAGAACGACCCACTTATGAAAGTTACTCCCTTTTATAATATGAATACTGCATAAGAGACGCAACTACCCGGAGCCACACCCAACCTGGGTATGTTCTGAGCTGTGGGAAGTAGGGAGAAGGAGAAGGGTTAGAGGAAAGTTAAAAAGCAGCTGGCTTTCACTTTATTATTATCATTATTATTAATTTGTGTGCCCCGATGTCAGGAATTGTAATTTGATTAAATATCGGTCACTTTTAATTTTCTGTTTTCATAAAAATCATATTTTTCAGGAAAATGTAATTATGAAAAAAAATCAAAAATTTTTCAAAATCCATGAAGCGTTTATAAAGTTTGTTTATTTTTACTTTTTAAAGGTTTCGATTGGTGTTTTTTTTTATTTAAAAAAAATGTTTTTTTTCTGCAACAATCTGCCGTCTTGTGACATTTTGACTCCAAACAATTTATTAGGCGATATAATGGTGCCCACAAAAGTTATGGTTCTATTACAAGAAATACTATTTCAAACAAGCAAAGTTTCGATTCTGAGTGGTTGTCTTTCACCGGGACGACACTGACAGTATATTCCCTCTCTCCCAGCCTTTTCACGTCTGCCAGAAAGTTGTCCATTAGAACCCCATTTGAACGTTCATAAATCACTAAATAAATGATTTCACCAAACTTAAAAATTGATAAAGATGTTTAATTAACCAATTAGTTACATTTGTTATTACAGACAGCGCCAGCCGACTCCTTATTTGCGTTCTCGATGCTAAGACGAGGAATTTATTAACCTTCGTGTTACGTGCATGGGAATGGTTCAAGGCAGATTGGCTGATTTATGCGATGATTCAATTAATAAGCAATCAAGGTGTATGGCCCATTTGCTAAATCTGGACTCGTTCGAGCCAATCCCCGGAGAGCTTTTCATAATCTCAATTGGACAGTCGCGTGACGTAACCTATAAACATCAAAGCTCGTCTGCTGATACTGAAATTGGAAAACTCTGTAGGGTTTTCCTATAAATATACTGGGCAAACTGTTACTGCATTATGGGGCTGTGTACATTGTGTACAATATACAATGTATACTTTGGAACGCCAGCAAATTGATTAGTGATTAGTTATGAAGAATCTTCAATCATGGTGGTAAATTTTTTTTTTTAAATATTTTTTCAAATAAATAAACGGATGTAATTCTACTAATCGCGCGGCCCGTTTCGATTCGTTTCATACAAATCATAATTTTGGATTTGAGATGAAAATAAACCAAACTGAAAAATTATTTTTGTAATCAAAGGGGATATTAAATATCTAATTCGGATGTGAGCTCCTTTATTTATTTTTACTTTAAATTATAAGATATAGGCCATTAAAAATTTTAGTGTTTCATGATTTTAGAGGCAACTTGGGCAATTATTTGTGAGCAAATGAAAAACAAAAAATAATAATTTTACTATATTTATTATAAAAGTCTGATGAAATATAAAATAAAACTCAATAATGGACATCATTTTGATGGGTGTAAATTTAAATTACACATTAGGTACCTACTTACGTCGGAACAAAATTTTGTCGTTTGTATATTAAAATTACTACCCAAAAAAACGCATTTTTACCGATGTTTTATTTTTATTTTGTATTTAATCATATTTTAGTAATAAACATAGTAAAGTTTCTTTTTAATGTTTTTCATTTTCTCATAAATAATAAGGAACTCCATTGAAAAATATTATGGCTTTAAAAAAATATGTTCATATAGACCATTATACGCTGATTCTGAATATATAAGTTTTATTACATAATATTTAACGCAGAGTTTTTAAAAAAATATTAAAAAGTCCATTTTAAAACGTGTTATTAAAACACCCTGTCAAGTTGGTATTGCTGGATTTTGGCGGCGTGACGTCACCGCGCCGCGTCACCTGGGTCAAAGTTGTATAGAAATCAAAAGAATGTAAGGCGCAAGCCGTTCGACATTATGTGTTATTGGTTTATAGAGATTTGGACATATACTGGTTTTTGTTTTTATTGAAACATTATTTAGGCCTAAATAATTCAGTATCAAAAATAAAGTATCTCTATTAGTTTATCTGTATTATTTAAAATATTCAAAAACTATAACTGTACAAAAAACGATCTTACTGCCCAGTAAAACGCTCCAATGCTGAAATTCAAAATGGCGGAAGTCGAACAGCTGATTCCAGTTCCCTACAAAATTCATACTTCGGTTGGTTATGATGACGTCACACTAGATTCGGTGGTTTTCGGGGAATCTTGAAAAATTAAAACTTTGACATTTATTTTAACTATTAAAACTAACTAACAAAATAAAAATAAATATGCAGTTAAAGAAGGTCATTATTCATAAAAAAAAATAAAAAAAATTGGACTGGAGTTCTCTATTGCACAAGTTGCCTCTAAAATCATGAAACATTCAAATCTTTTATGGCTTTATATCTTATAATTTAAAGCAAAAATAAATATAGTAACTCACATCCGTAATTGATATTTGATATACCTTTTTATTACAAAATAATTTTTCAGTTTTTGGTATTTTGATCTCAAATCCAAAATTAAGATTTTTTATGAAACGGGCCGCGCAAACGTTCCTCATTTTTTTGTTTGATTTTTTTTTTATGTATTCTTTAATGTTTAGTAAGTATTTGGTAAAATAAATGCTACAAAAATATTATTGTTTTTTTTTTAATTGCACCTGAAAAACACCTACAATTCGTGCTTTTAGACTAGAATACCCCTTTAATTCAACCTTGTAAATGTACTGCAAATTATCGTACAATGTCTTGCAGTTGCAAAAAATCAGAATTATTTTGTATTTCTCTTTATATGTATCAATAACGAATGTCTAAATAAAAAATGAGTAATTGTTTGACTACTTTACGTATATTTCTGTTTAATTTCGCTGTTTTTATATATATGTATATCTTTTTTTAAATTAATAAATATGTTTTTATTACTTTTATTTTCGTTTTCTTTTTCATTCAAGAATCCATCCTCACTTTTAACATTAGAAAAAACTATAAATTATAACTGAAATAATCATTAAAATGATTTAATATCGTGTGCTCAATACATTACCTTTACAAATAAGAGTATAGGGGGGAAAAAAAATGGACCAAAAAATTGACCGGCAAGATCCACATTATTAATCTTTGACCTTTTTTAACTCAAATCCATTGGTGGAATTCGGTCCTCACATTTTGCATTCTCAACTACCTCTAGCGCCCGGTCTAAAATCTAAAACGTTCTGGGTGTTATTTTTCTTTTCTACTAAATAATTCAAATATACGTTTTTTGTGCATGTTATTAAAAAAAAATGGAAAAAAGGGTTTGCAGACCTCTGAAATAAAGTACCTACTTATGCTTTGGTTATTAGTTATTACGAGCATAATGTGTTACGATGGTAAAAATATTTATTACTAATTATTATGGCTATCGGAACATTGACCTTTAAGGCTCCATGTTTTATGTCTATCACAACATTTTCGCTAATAAAGCTTATATTTTATGGATATATTTGATTATGATTGATTTGGGGTGTCACTGTCGTCTTTCATTCTACAAACTCTGTTGGGGTCCTGCATGTCACTGAATAAAAGCTGGTTCACACTACGCTATCGAATATAAAAGATCATAGCACGCCAAATAACGCTCTCCATACAATCCCTTCAGACCGTTCACACCTAAGCGTTTTTAAGCGCAGATCAATCATAGACAATACACATCTCAGACGTAACCGCTCCAGACGCGATATCCCAAAATAACTATCCCCTTCTCCGACTAAAACAGGAGAGGGGGTCATTGTAAGTACGGAGCTGCCTAGACCCGTGGATGACAGATGTCAAGTTGACAGATTTCAGTACAAAAAATATGCGTTCCGTTGCCGCTTTCTAATTTGACTGACCCCCTCTCCTACCACAGGAATATTTGATAGCCTCGTGTGAAAGGACAAAAGATAAGCGCTCGCGAATCAACAGATATCTGCTCGCAGATTTACAGCGTAATGTGAACCAGCTTTAATGGTAAACAAAACTCTCAAATCCTTTTATTATTTTTATTTATTTTACAAGTGAAGACGGCCAGACAAAGGTACCGTTCCGCCCAAATGAGGCTAGATTTGTTAATATGATTAAAGGGAATATAATTTCTTATTGGCAGTTAAAAACCCGCTCTGCAGGCTTTTGCTGCTAGGCCCTGCGGTCGGCTTTTTGTTCGGCCTCGCCCAGTTGATGTTGGTGACCATTTTATAAATCCGAAAGGAACTCGTTCCAAAAATAGCCAGTTCCTCGGATCCACTGTGATCCAGTGACAGCTATTCACCGGGACAAAGTAAACGTGACAGGCAATGACGTCGCATGTAATATATAGCCGCGTTATACTATTATTCACAACTCTAATTATTACCGTCAATCTTTCCATATCCGGAGAGATACTCAAATTCTACAAATCCGTAGTACTCATACCTAGCGGGGGCATGTCCTCGTGCGATCCTTTAATGAATTCTTGAATTCGAAACCGAATTTTTTTTTTTAAAGAAAGACAAACATTACCAATTGTTGGGTTACGAATAACCCAACAATTTTTGAAAATCTCCTACTGCCACCACAGAAAGCCGAAAATGTTGCTTGTGTTGTGATGGAGGACTTAGCCAGCCGAGGAATCGAACACGGGACGCCTGGGTGGGACCCAAACGCGATGCCCACTCAACCACTGACCGGTCGAATTACAACGGCAGCTTTGTTTGAAACTTCATGTACACAGATGTTTATGTGGTGCGGCGCGTACAGTGGTCCTGAATGCCTACCATGCGCACTTGAAGTGAAGTGACACAAAACTGCGCTATACAAATGTAATGTTATTATTATTATGGGGCATGGGGGCAGATTGGGAGATACTGGTTGAGGAAGACCTTTTGACCTATCCTGCCAGGCTTATTGCCTTGCCCCGCAGTGGAAGGGGTGGATTCAGACGTCCGTCACTCCTGAACACATTGACCCCCAGCTTCCTATCCACCCCTCTTACATTTTTCCTCCCCAGAACTTCCTCTCCTTCCTTTCCATAAAAAGACCCACTACACAGCATCCACAGCAGCATCTTCAAAGATGACATAATCCCTGAGATATTTTTCCTCAAGGCCTACATAAGTTTATTTTATTTTAAGTAGGTCCTGAAAAATATTCTGAACAAAAACAATAAATAACATAATGCTTTTGTTTTTATAATGCAAAGATCAGAGTCAATATTATATTTCGCATTCGTTTCAATAAAATTTATATACATTAATATTGATCTAAATTCCTCAATACAATCATTCCACAATGTCATTCAACTTTCTTTTCTCCAACACACGTGATATCACTGCATAACTCTACACACAATGAACTGCGTGCCAGAAAGAGAGGGGGGCTTTCCAGCGTGCGTATCGCGCTCCCTCGCACAATGCACCTTCTGTCACTGCCACAATCCACAATAACCGATTCACTCCTCTGCCTTCTGTTCCCCTGGCACTCGTCCACAGTCGGGCGCTTCGGCGCACATGGCCGACAAGTAGCCACAATACACAACCAAACCATACTCTCCGGCATCTTACTTCTTACATCTTGCTTCTTTTCCCCTACAAAATGAACCCATGAGCCTTACAAAAATGGTGTATTTTCTTCGTTTGTGATTTGGAATGTTTCAAGCAGCCCTGGTAGCCCGGCTGAATTTTAAAAGTACACATTGGAATGTTATATCTCGCTCCATTCTCTGCTGTCCCGGTAGCTCGAATTCAACCAAGTCCTTACCCTTTCAAGACTCGCATTCCGGCGATGCACCACCACACGTGCTTCGCCGTTCACTCTCCCTTTCAGAACATTTTTGAAATATATTCTCCCCCCAATGGAAGAAGAGAAAAAGTTTTAAAAGCTACCAACAGATGGCGCTGGTTGCTGAAATCTGGTGAACATTTTCCTGAATTTTCGGCTGAATTATAAAACAGTGTGTTATTTAAAATTTTAGAGTTAATTAGGACAATGAAAATTACTTACTGCCAAAACCATCTGTATTCTGTCTAACATTGAAGTTCAATGCAAATTGAAAATACTGGCACTCTCCCATATTTATTAGCTAAATAATAATACGAACTTATTGTACTTGCCCAAAGTTAAATTTCAATATCTTTGTGAATACCTGAACCGAATTTAATTGTCATTCCGTGAATGTTAAATTTTAGTAGTTATTTTTTTTTAGTTATTAGTTTATTACAAAATAATGTTACAGTATATCCATATTTTTTACGCGTACAACACACAAATCTACCTAACTTCTTCTACCTAAACTGAATTTTTTTATGTAATTTCAAAGTTACAAACTTTTATTTATTTACCATTTTTTTATTAATTTGTTACTCTGGAAAGTATGTTCTTGATTTTTAAATTCTCTGCATTGATATTTTTTTTAAATTGGGCAAAGCGAATAAATAAATACATAACATATAAAAGATGATGTTATTTTATTTCTCGTTACATGTATCTACAGATTATGTTTGAAAAACAAAAGGCACCACCTCCCCTCTACGAAATATTCTCTATTTATTTTACAAAACAATTTTTCATTCTCTGCATTCCACACACTCACACTGGCCATGCGCTATGCGTGCTCCAACCGCCGCGCCTTTCTGTGCTCCGGGTAGAAACGCGATGTTGTTACCATAACGACCCGCGCTCGTACCATGACAAACACCCGGCAAGTTGCTTTTACTCCGTCGGCTTCATGTGCTCCTGGCCCCGAGTCGAGCCTGATTTCCAATAACGTAACGTGTATGCTTTTTTTTCAGAACCTCGTTCGTTCATTGGGCGGGGATTTTGGAGACCGCCAGCATGAATATCCTTGTTGGGCTCTGCTGTCCTAGTCCCTCTGTGGTCTAATTACGCATATCATTATCGAAAATGAGAACACAAGCAACCATCCACCCCACCGCCCCTCTGCCTACTTTCAAGAAAAGGGATGCATGCATGAAATCTAAAAAATCTAATATAATACATTCAAAAATATTTTTACAGGAACAATATTTTTTAATTCATACAAAATATTGTTTCACATCCATACTAACCTATGAATTATGATAAAATGCATTTAATTAATATTTTTAAGTTATGAAGAGAGTGAGGTTATTCTACTAGTTCTGAATTGAATCGAAACACCTCGTTCGCTTTCTGCGCTCCGGGTAGCGGTTGTTGAACAAGTCGCGCGCCGGCCGAGCCGTGACAGCTAGCAACCGGTTACCGTGACAACTGATACCATCATCATCCTTCTGAGAAAAATGTTTTTTAAACTTAATACGAAAATACAAAAATAATAAATGTAGGCATAGTTTTAATTCCATGGTTTACGAATTGGCCCATAAAAAATATACTTAGAAAATGATGAAATTTTAACATTAAATTTGTTAATGCATATAATCACAAATACTAATTATCTCCTTTGATGTAACTCTTGTTCAATGAACTCTAGAACTCGGATTTGCTTTGAATTTAGTGTCATTTTCAAAATAATTCGAACTGACTATAGGCGGTAAATTGATAAAGTGCCTATCTACTATTTTCTATTTTTTTAATTTGTTTTCTTTGGAATAAATTTCTTTAATTGATACTTTTTCAATGGGTACTAAAAGTACCTACCTAC